>OY855912.1:30457276-31862276 GCA_963693305.1 Meandrina meandrites | reverse complement strand
GATCAGCTCCCATTCTCCGTTGGCAAGGTAATGTTGGGTGAAGACAGTTTCACTAGCAGGTTTGATGTTGAGCTTCGTGATGTCGTAGTTCCACGATCCAAACGTTAATTTGCACATCTGGAAAAGAGATTTTAATTTGTTATGCTATCAGTCTCAATCACGAAATGCTCCATGCTGTTTACTTTATTAATTCAGTCTGAGAAGTAAGAGCTACAATATCTCATTGTTGACTACTTACTATGTTATCGTCGCCTTACTGCTTGGGAATATGTTTATATTGCAAGGTTGCGGGATTCACTAACCTGTTCATCCAAGGGGAAATTTTCCACGCTTATTTGACAAGAGCTCATGGTTGTCATGGGAACCACCCACGTGACATTCCCATCGTACGTCACTGTAGCTTTGAAGGGATTGGTGTCCGAGTCATCAAAGTCAGCACTGAAGAAAAACACTGACGTTATTGATAGCTTTTAAAGTCTAGGACAGTTAGCTAGTGGGATGATATTCGATTCTAGAATTCTAAAAAGGGTTGATGTCTGAAAATAAACAACCCTTTCATAAACAAAGTTGTTGCTGTTTTGGTAAATTACACAGTGGCAAGTTTATATTTTATATGCAGCAATAGAGATGCGAAGGCAATAAGATGTTGATGTAAAATATAAGCGAATCCTGTATTCAAGTGTATATCAATCATCATATCTATATGACAGACAAGTTGTCCACAGTTAAATGCGACTGGATAAATGGGAGACACAGCAGATATACCAAATCATCAAACAGACTTGACCGCTTCTTTTCTCTTGTTTTCGATTTTGCTTTCACCTTGACTAAAAACACGATGAAGTGCATGCAACTAGATGCTGAAAAGTTGATTGACCGCTTACAGCATCTGGTATAATTTCGTTGTTATTGTGCGTCAGTCCCTTATCAGTTATCTTCCATCTGTCGGATCCACAATTCTGTTCGTCCCTCGCCACTAGTTTTCCGTCAGTTTTAATCTTGAGCATAACGATTAATAAGCAATATAGCTATAACACTTGCCAAATCAAGACTAATCTAAGCAAAAAATCTGGCAAAATTATTAAGCACAACTCTCGACAGGTTCACGATACTCCGAACGCCATCTTAGATTTTACTTGTGCACGGTCATCAGACCACGTGGCTAAAAGAATATCGCCCTTTGAAGTTTACCGGCTTTCACTTTCCCCTCTACTATGTCTTGACAATTTGTCGGTGGTCAGTTTCAAGATATACCTTATAACAGGAATATACCGAAGCCTTTCAGTTGTGTACGCGAACAAAAATCTACGCGAATTTTCGAAAAGTGATTTTCCGCGCGGTATACGTTTACATGCATTTAATTAACGCAGATTGGTGCTTTATGTCGATTTATGCCATATAACTTCTGAAGCATCCTGCGCTTTTCACAAGACAAAGCAACGACGTCCAAGAACAGAACTCGAGGTTTAATACCGGTAAATGGGAAGACAAAGAGGCGATGGACAATTTACACAAAAAAGAAGAAAAAGTGAGCTATCCCCTTGGAAATAAAATGACGATGTGTCGACTACTCTAACGGATAGGAAGACTGCTGGAAATAAAAGGTTTCTTAAAATAACGATGCTGTTAAATAGTGTGATTGCATGAAATTAACAATGACGTAAATTAAGGTGCATAAAATAAACGTGAATTTTTGAAAGCGTTAATAACATGCATCGTTAATTTTCTGTAATAATTAAGGCAGTATTCAGTTGCACAGTCTCATAATCAAGATAATTAGAAGCCCCCTGTTAGAAGACAAGAACGCTTTTTCTTCCGCTATGCATTTTAAAATTCAAATTTTACTTTATCAATTTTAAAAATGATTAGCACTAAAAATAAATAAGATCAGTCCTCTGGATTACGGAATTATGAAAAATCTTTGACTTCAAGAGCTTTGTGAAATTTGTGTGCGTCTTCTCAATGAGCAAACACAAGTAAACATAATTAAAACGCTTATTAGACCGACACGTACACAGTTTCCGTTCTTTATGCTAACGAGAAAGTTCCGGAGATAGACAGGATCGTCAAAAACGTGAATCATCTGCAGTTTTGTGTCGAGGCTGCAAAATTCAACAATATCTTAAGTATAGTTTGAACTGTAAGTCAACAGGGCGTGTAGAGGGAGATGCTGGGGGAGGTAACTTTATATGTTTTGATGACATTGTAGTTAAAATTAAATAGTTACCTGCGCAAGAAAGGCGCAGATCCCATATCTAGTTTTAACGTGAATAATTTTCCAAAACACGCCCATTTTAACATGAATCTCATTTTATCATTTTCATGCATATCTGTCGCAGCGATTTATTAGTACAAAGGAACTTTACATGATCACGTTTAATCAACTACTTTGCCCAGGCAGCTGTTTAACGTGCTACACGTGGTTATTTTTGACGCAGTGCCTGTACGCGTGACACTATAAGAGCCCTTTGCTCGTCAGTCAATGGATATTAGGCAGATTTATTATTTTATCCAACTTTTGAGCTGTTTTTGATGGTTCAACATAAACCACTATACCGAGAAGGCCGAGAATATATTGAAAACATCAAGAAAACGTGACTTGAGCATTGTAGTTTGATGTTCTGAAAGGACTTACGCCGTTATCTATTGTCCCTTTTGTGAAGAAATAGTATTTAAACCATCCGATTCCTTTTTAATCTATAAATTGTCCTTTTCAGCCCACTTGAAACGTTTCTTAATTATTTTCTGAAGTGAATCACAGTCAGATATCATGGCAGCTTCTACTTGGCTTTTAGTCCAATATGCTGAATGCTTTGTTGGTGGATTTCTAACTTCTTATTTGTTATGTCCTCGGTTGAAGAGCCGTGCTGGAAATGAAACGAATGGCGTATACTTGGAGAGTTCCAAAGCTGACATTCTAGACGACGGCGAAACGACTGTGAGTGTTTTACAAACTGAAGAAGCAGAAACCCAGAAGGATGGCTCAAGCTGCTGGCTGAACCAAAAGCAAGGGGTACAAGAACCAACTCCCGAAGAAGGGAAGAATGGAAAAGAGAAAAATGCCGGAGAAGAAGGAAAGAAAGATAACAAAACTAAGATGGCAGTGAGTACCGAGGGATTCAGATCGAACGGAACATTTCACAAAATAATTGTGAAACAACCTAAGATTTAAGACCGTGAAGTTAGACTGAGCAAGAAGAAAAAACTGAAACTCGACCTAAGGCCGGCTCTGTCTCTTGCGGGACTCTGTTTCAAATGATTGGCTGCAATTTAAGTGTATTTTATCTCATAAAGCATTGTAAAAATTGATTCCTTGGAGTACCCAAAAAGTGTGCAATAACAAGATTTAATTATGAACGTAAACCATTTTATCGATGAAGCGCCACGAATAGTTTCACGGATGAGTCTGTGTCGCGAAGCTGGTTGTTCAACACAAATTTTAGAGAATACGATCGAAGGTTTTCTTACGTTGATCACGTGTAGAAAACAAATTGAAGAGCGCGATGTTAAAACTTAACGCAGAGAAAGATAAACAAAAACATGGCTAAAATTAAAAAAAAAACACTGAAAACAGCTGGGTTGGCACATGTTGAGGCTTATCCTCCGTGTAAAAACCGGTAAAACTCACCAGTGACATAAAACAAAGAACGACCAAAACAAGAAGGAACCTCAAAACAACAAAGAACAGAAAAACAATGGCTCCAAATTAAAAAAAAATTTCACAGGTTCTTAACGTAAACACCATGTTTAAACTTATCTTACTTGTTGTATAAAATGATATGTGGTGTCCAGATATCAGTGTCATCTATATTAATCTGTTTTATTTCGCCATATTTTGAAGGATTCCATCTCAGATGCATATCTCTCCATTGCTAAATAACAAACACAACGACATTAAACATAAATTCGAAATATAACACAAGATTGTCATTGCATTTTGCTAATTATAGATGGTTTAAAATGATAAGTTGTGGATGACGGCGTATATTATTCACAGTCTACACACGAAGAAAATTGATAAATGGCTCTTTTGCCATAATATGTGACAAAAAAGGTTAAAATCGGTTTCGCAGTTATCGTCTGTAACATTAACTGAAGTGTGTTTGACACTTAGTGCCTCTACTCAACATCCCCAATACAATGTTAAATTGAAAGGTGATGGAAAGAAAGAATATCAGTAATTAACGGATAAGCTGATCTACAACCAAACTCCCATAACATGATCCCATACCAGCTGCAATCGAATCATGTAAATGAAAGTTAAACGAAGAAAAAAAACTTACCATTTTAATTCTTACATCTAAATCGATCTTCAGATGTTTTTCATCCTGAGAAACAGGAATATAACATAGCCATAATTAGATATGAACATAGTGTTGAACACTGTTGTTGATAACTGACCTGATTGATTTTGATAAGATGTAAAAATGTTGATAAGTTGCAGAGCCTATTTTTAAGTTTGTCTCTACGAGGTCATGTTCTTTAGTGGTAAAAAATTCATGGTAAGCATTTTTATGTGAACTGGAAGTAAACTTATATGTTTTAAGACCATTCTCCAAACCGGTATGCAAACATTGCAGACGCGTGCAAAGTTCCGTAATTTGCCAGACGTTATTCATCTGCAACTCTGATCTCTTGGCTTAGATTTTTCAAATAAATTATTCTATTTTACGTATCTTACAGTTCTTACCTATATATAAATTTATGTTATCTTTCTTTCAAAGCAGGCTAAAATATTCATACGTGCGCGGGGGGGGAAGGGGGGGAGGAGGAGGGGGGCATGCCTGAGACTGCCTAGTAATCATGGGAGTGAGGCTATGTGGATGCGCTTTACTTACTACTTTAACAATCCGGTGAAGAATCAAACTGTGCTTGACTTCCACGGTGTGATTGTCATCTAAAACTGGTCTAAACTTGTTGCTGTAGCGAGTGGTGTTCAGAAGATAGCTTGTTAGACTTCCCTCCGGACAGTAGCAACTTAACACTCCTGTTAAAACATACAAAGCCAAAAGAAAGGTACGAGGATGCAGAGTAGCCGAGTGGCCCTGGGACCTGACAATCTGAGCACCAGTTGACACATGTTAGCCCTAGTCTCTGTGCTATAACTAACTTGTCAGCCCTCTCCCTACATGTTATGATTCTTATTCTTAATACGTTAAATCGGAACACTTGGGGATAACTTGGAGCAAAACGTCCCACATTTTGGTATCGTTCCTCTATTTTCTTTCATTTCCTTCCGAAAATCAACCCATTGTTTCATCTGTTGGCTTTACTCTGCTCTGTGACTCCAATTTCAAGTCATGCCACTGTCGATTAATTCGGTTTAAGTTTAAAGACCTAGATTAAGATTTTAAAATGGATAACCCGGTATGTAATGGGCATGGAGCCATTGTTTGTTAGTCAACGTGGCTGCCGTGTGACATCACAGTTCATACTTGGCTGCTGTGAACGAATGTATATTGCACAGTCTAGAGTTCAATGAACACAATATGGAAAGGAAGATATAAAATAATAATAATATGTCGCTGATATATAGTGTAATTACGGCTATACATCTTTCTGCTGTTTGAAAGCATGTTTGATATCATGACATTGTTTTTTATAATTATGCAAAATGTGAACGGGAATCATTCTTCGTTGCTAAAGTTAAGTAAAATTCAGAGTGAAGAATTAGTGTTAAAGAAATCGTAAAACCGAAAAATTATTAAGCATATATTTCTTGCTGCAGGGCACGTGCCATAAAATAGTCTGTGTTGGTTTTGTAAAAAGAATAAATATTTATGGCAAAAAAATGGAATAAAAACACGCATACCTCGAATGGCGATCACAAGCCAAGCTGTGTAAAATTTTGTACAAGTGTACATTTTTCCTTCGAGAGTTCCTCCAAGAACACAAGTATTAAATGAATCATATTTTAGTACAGTCGTTATACGGAAAATGTTTAACAGCGCTGCATGTTAATTGGTAATAAGTTGCAAGAAATGTTGCAGGTGGCAAGCCGCTGTCATGGTTCCCAAGTAGATGGAAATGAACAAACGAGTAAAAACACGACTAATTATTGATTATGTTGTGTTGTTTAAATATCAAACGAGTACCATCATCAGGTTACACCAGAAACCCATCTTTTGAGTTTCTGGTTACATTTATTCAAAGCTTCATGGAGATAAATGCCTCAATGTCTGAACCCAAACTTGAAAATATAAGCCTTGTGTTTCCAAGTTTTTGTAATCTATCTTTGCCATCGTTAGTTATCGTCACTTCCTAACTGGCGCCTCGTTGTCGAGTGCTGCAAAATCAAACCATTATTGCTAGCTCGCAATGATCTATGCATGTTTTTAAGCTTATCGAACTCGGGAATAACAAGCGCTAGGATAACAAGTTATATAACTGCAGTGTCCATTTTCAGTTGTCAGCCGAGATTTCTGCCTCTTTTGCTTCCTTGGTTACAGTGATACGTCACACAGAAAGCTGAATGTTTATTTTCAGGAAGATTTAAAATTAATAAGGAAACTCTTAAAGCATACTTAAAGCATAATTTAATAGGTACGCTAACTTCAATTTTAGCCGTTACTTTTTTTCGAGATTATTTTATTCACGCGAGTGAGACTTAGCACGTACCACATCCAATAGCATTGTTCCTTACAATATCTTATTTCACAATAACTGAGTTTCATCATACCCAGTGTTTCTCTGGTAAAATTGTGTATTAGCAATTAAATGATAAACTGGGTTTACATTTTTAAGGACTTCCGAATGGAAAGAGTTGGTTGAGACAGAGGAATGTTCACTTTTTTTGCGAAATGGACAATCATGCAGTCGTAAAATTGTATTGTGCATGAAACTAGTGTGTCATCCTCTTTGGAAAATAACTGCATAGTTTCCTGAATAGAATTATTTTAAGCTATAACAATATAATTAATATTAAAACATCTTGATATCAGCTTTTTAACTCCGCATTCTTTTGACATGGTATTTCGGTCTCTTACAGATTCTCCAAACGACATTTTATTCCAGATAATACGAAATAGTTCTACTCATTATTGGCTCCGAATGCCATTTTATGTCGCCTTCTTAATTTATTTCTTGACTATCAAGAAATGGATGACAATTGAAGGATCGGACATGTAATGTATTGAAATTTGTTGAAAAAAAAATCCCACTCAGTGCAAACTTTATATTTTGTTTCAAAAATGATTTTAAGTTAGCTGTTTAACTGTTCTTGGGATATAAAACAATGATGATATTCCGAGTTCCATAGCATCACGTAGTCAGTGCTGTTTTATAACTGTTCAGCCTAAATTTAATCAACTTTCGACGTCTCACGCTTTTACCAATCTTAGCTGCCGTTTTTGCCTGCATTAATGTGATGGTGTTTTTCTTCGCCTTGTTAACTGTTCGAAGTTTCCTTCAATTTGAAATAATTACAGCTTCTCAAAACATTGCAAAACATGCATTCATATATAGTGACAGAGATACTATTTTAGCGTAAACTTTCTGAATAACTATACCTAAAATAATGTCCAAAAAAACACTCAGTCTCCACTCGAATTGGGAAAGGCTTAACGTATCTTTATACTCAATTATTCCGGTCACTAGCGCGCGAAAGAGATAAGTAATAACTTAATTTTAAAAATCTAGCTTATATTTGTCGGTTGGTATATAATCTGTGAGGCTCACAGCAACATCGACAAATATAATACGAGTTCTCTATTCAGTTAATGTTGCGCAATCACACGTCGGAACAACACCAAGTCATTTTTGTTTTTGTTCACTAACAATCTGAAAAAGGCACTTTCATCTTTTTATGCACTGCAAAATGTGACATAAAACAAAAGTATAAATAAAATGAATTAATCCAATATCGAATGCTGAATTATCAATCACAAAAGAATGATTTTTTTTACTCTTTGGTTTCTAGAAATGTCTTTTAGATTCTGCGCCGATATTTTACAATTATCCGCGCCCTGTTTTGAGCCTCAACATCATTTTTTTTTAGCTCAGTTAGCTGTCCAAATTTGGATATAAAGTAAAGTTAACGTTTTTAAACGTTAACTTTACTAAAAAAAAAATACAAAAATATACAGTTAAAGATTTTTGGAAAAAACAAATATCATTCACGAGCTTCGAACTCAACAGATCGGCCAACGTTTTTCCCTACATATATCTGACTCCGTTTTCTCAGTTTATAACCATTTCGCCAGACGTCCCAAGATTGAAACATACACTTTTCCCACAAATGTTCCCACTTTTTCTGTCGTATTAATTTAATTTTGAAAATTAGGTGGTACATGAGTTATGTGTGAATAATTTGCTTATCTATGTCACCGTCTGTCTGATGGCCAATGTATTGAGAATGCAACAGGCGATTCTTTGTTTGACGGTCTGACGTGTTCATTTTTAGCTCGGTTGGGGAAGTTACTGACAAATAGTTCTGTTTCTCTCGTCCCTCGATTAACCTAACTTTCCCTCCCCTAGTTTCTGTGTTTTTTCTTTATTAAACAATGCCTCAACATGCCTAACAGCACACTTCAGATATCGCGCGCATGCAGTTAATGTTTCCACCTTATGTCTTTCGAAAATAGGTAAACAGTGACCAAACGGAAACGTTACCCTAGCAACCATAGCTTAGCAACGTTGAGTGTTTGCCCAAACTTGTTTACTGGAAAAAATATACACTTCAGGGTTGAAAAAGACCGCGAAAGTCGAGAACAACATTAACAGATCTTCAATATTTTAGATGGGAGGACTTTGTTTAGCCAACGCTTACTATAGAAAGCTGTTAAATAATCGAACTCTCCTAAAAGAAAAAGAAACACTAAGATAATTGAGCTATAAGGACTAGTAAAGCTAACAGATCATCCCCAAAATAAATTTAAAAAGAAAAGCAACGGCAGAGAAAGTTTTTTCACTTCAAAGAACTAACATTGGAGATGCGAAAACACACTACAAGTGTCGACAAGTGCACCTGAAGAAACTGAACCATTACCTACGACAAAAAAACTATAAAAAGCTTTCGTCTAATATCAATGCTAATTCCACGACTAGAAAAGCGAATCTAATTATCTTTGTTCTGATCGTATATAAGGTGAGCAACTCGCATTCTTTTTATTTCACTTGGTTGTCGAAAAGTTTGATCATGGCGTTGTCTCAGCGATTCTGCAGTGGTTTGTTTTTCTGTCTAGGTAAGTTAAACTCACAGCACTTTGAACACTAGCTAAAAGACTGATGATTTAATGAAACGTTCTCTCTCAGCATGTGGATCATACGTTAATACAATTAAACTTTTCTAGTAAAGTATATTGAATATTCTTTCCTTTTAGCACACGAAGCGATCTTAGTGGAGAGCAGTGGAGAGCTTCCATTGCAATAAGTATATTCACCTCGCTTTCGAAAAGCGTTGTAACGGATCTGTTGTCGACTAATGGCGAAATTGAAGCAAGCCGTCGGAATTAATGTTCAACTTTGTCCTGTGTGTATTGCTCACTTCAGTGCTCAGTTGGCGAATGTATCGGCATTAACTCAGTATTCTCATTAAACAACTTTGTCTCGAGGTTCCTAGTGTACACGAGAAATTACAATCTCGCTATTGCCATCAGAGTTAAGACAAAACAGTGATAAAAGCTACAATAGAGGCTGTTTGAGGGGAGAACGTACCGAAAAGTTTCAACGCCAATTAACTTTCAAGTTGTTAAATTCTAAAAAGTTTGAATTGAATAATAGCCACCAGGCTTTATTGGTGAATAGCTTAATCGGTTAAATAAGCGGCACAATTTTAATCGATTACGTGAGAAAAACATCCACTTTTAATCTGGTCACACGCATTAACTAAACTACGAGGCGTAACAGCCTAGTACTACTCACTCTCCCGGGTCTTTCCTATGAAGGGATCATTTATTGCTGGAATTACTATGGGTTAACAAATGTGCTGTAACTATTGACTTGGCATACGATTGTAGGTTCTTGCAAAGCGTTAAAACAACTTAAAACCAGTGAAGAGAGTCACGAAAGCTGCTATCGATAATGACTCGAAATAGCAACCGCATGATCAATACTCATTGGACAATATTTGCCTGCGTCTTGTCTGCTTTTTTAATTTTAGAGATTCTTGTTGCTAATATCCCTCAGTTTTTATCGTAACAACGCTAAGACCCCTTTGGCTACATTGCCTTCCTTCATTCTGGCAGCCATTAGTCTAGAGGGAAAGCGGAGAGGGGAAAACACTCAGTAGAAAATCTAGCTGCAGTTAGTTCATCCCTGTGAAAGCGAAACTATTAATATGATTAACTGATTTTATTTAAGTTAATGAAGATTAGTGTTTTGCAACATTCTTATCTTGCATCGCCCAGCTGTTGTGATATCTTGATGTTGATTTTATGTAAAAAGCGCCATGAAAAATAATAAATAAAAATAACCAAAAAGGAAAAAAAAAGTTAAAGAAATACCAAACACGGAAATCAAACAAACCAGATCAAACTTGATAACGGATGTTTATCATATGCTACTCTCTCACCACGAGTTTCCCTAATGGTCGAGGGTCGCGGGTCGCGGGTCGCGGGTCGCGGGTCGCGGGTCGCGGGTCGCGGGTCGCGGGTCGCGGGTCGCGGGTCGCGGATCGCGGGTTTCAAGTCGCGTGTCGCGGGTTTTAAAGAAGTCGCGTGTTTTGAAGAAGTCGCGGGTTTTGAAAAAGTCGCGGGTTTTGAAAAGACTGCATTATAGGAATATAACGAAGAACAGAATCTACACGTTATAAAATTTAAGCGAATGTTTGAAATTAGTGTTAATAAAATGAATCGTTTGACTGGTCGCCCTGATCGTACCGGAATTTATCTTTCCATTTCCATAAACTGGTTAGTACACACGTGGCACAGAGGAACGGAGTGCAAAATGGAAAGGACCATTCAATTCAATTTTGCAATAGCTTATCTCGGTTAGTCCGACTGCTTAGACTGTAAAAATGGAAAGCACCTTCGGTTTTCCCGCCTTTTGATCTGAAAAGCAAGAGCCCGGATGATAGTGTGCGACGGTGCATTGTAAAATTACGCATTCTAGAATGGAGAGTCAGCAAGGAATGTTTTTGCTTCGTCAGCGACTAAAGAAATGTTTTTTTTTTTTTATTTCCTTCGATCCGAGAGGTGATGGCGATTGTTTTTATACGTCGGCAGCCCACCAACTGAGCCTGGATAGAGAGCAAGTCAAGAAGCTTGTTTTCCAGCACCTCGAGAACCATCAAATTGATGTAAGTAAGCTTAAGCTTACGTAAAGCTTGTACTCCGCTGGCAAAAAAATATAAGATACTTATATATATATGAGCAACGCTAGCTTCTTAGGGGCTCTCAAAAGTTCCCAAACGCGTTATACGCTCACTTCTGGACAAGAACCGAACGAGCAAACAAGGCAACCATGTGAGCGCCAAGACAGGAGATTGCATTTATGATAGCATTGATTACTAAGCTTTTAAAAACTTAAGGTATAAGTTTGTGGGCCACAATGACAGCGGTGGTGTAAGAATTTGTTGAGAATTTTTTAGACGGTTCAGAACTTAGCTTTGACTTCAACAGAGAAAATTTAATTGCTAAGTTTACAAAAAAACGCATATATATGAGCTTAAAGAAATTGTAATTGTGTGAAAAACTCTTAATTGAAAGCAACAACAAGAGCAATGTACTGCTCGTTGAAAATTTATTTTATTATTTATCACTTCTCAATAAGCAGCAGCATTTGAATTAATTTTACTGAGAAATGAATGCATTCTATTGAAAACTCGCAACTTTTTAAAAACACGCGACTTTTTTCAAAACCCGCGACTTTTTCAAAACCCGCGACTTCTTTAAAACCCGCGACACGCGACTTGAAACCCGCGACCCGCGACCCGCGACCCGCGACCCGCGACCCGCGACCCGCGACCCGCGACCCGCGACCCGCGACCCGCGACCATTAGGGAAACTCTATGCTACTCTCCGACCACAACTGGTGTGTACCTTGTACCTCCCGCAAAAGATCAATATCACTTTTTCCTGAAGACCCCTATACCTTGGCGAGAGGTATGGCAAGAGGGAAAATTTGCAACTCTTGCTTTTTCCGAGCTAACATTATCTTTACCACAATCTTATTTTGTTAATAGCTTTGTCATGGAATTTCGATAAGTAAAGTTTAAATACCGTTAAATTCATAAGTCCATAACCTTACTTATAGACTTTTGCCTAAAGTGAGATAATTGTGTAGTTTATAAATATAACTTAGGTAGATTTCGTTCCTTTTAACAGCTTTGCTTGTGATGGTATGTTTGGCGGACGAAGTTAATAAGAAAGACGAAGTGAAAACAATACGGGGAAATGATGTCTCCACCAGATTGCTCTCTCGGTCTGGGAAAATTATGATGGTTCGTGATGATGACGATGATGATGACAGTGGTGACGGTGATGATGATAACGACGACACAGATGATAATGATAGTGACGATGATACTGATGGTGATGACGATGACGATGACGATGAGGACTTTAGTGACGACAATGAGGAGTTGTTATCGTTTGAAGTGGATAAAATAGAAGAGAAAGATGCAGATGGAATGGATGTTGGTAAATTGGAGAAGCATTCTGTGGATTCTCTTGACGATGTAAAGTTTACTTTCTCTCAAGTGGACAGCAAGTCAAGTTTCCAAGGAATTCCTGTTATTAACGTGAACATGTCAGCCTTCTTTGTCGAGCAAATGGCTACTCTTGATCTCATAGTCTACCTGTTTCGTCGCAGTGGAAGTATCAGCTTTGGTAGTGAGACATTTGCAGTGGAGGGTGGAACAGTGAAGTTCAACATTAAGGTAAGTGTCCCCGGTCCCCGGTCCCCGAAAGACCGGCACTAAACAAAACTGATCGCGGACCCATAGTACGTTCTGTAAGCCTAGGAATATTATCTTGCTCAGTAACTTCATTCTTGGCGACACAACAGTAAAGTTCTTTTCTTACTGCAAACGCAATTTGTGATTTTAAAGAAAACCACTGATATATGCTTTTAAATGACAGATTAGTGACTGGGATTTCTGTGACGGGACACTCGCGGATTGCAGCGAGGGCAAAGCTGGAGAATTTCTTGATCTTAAGCTTAAAATCAAGAGCAAAGGATCACCAGCTGAGGTGGACGATGATGATCGCAAAAAAGCAGCCAAGAAACCTATCTGTAAGGACAACGACAATGACAATAATGAAGATGCTAATGATAACAATGATAATGATGATGACTGTCCTAGCATATTTGACATTGGTGGAGGCTCTGAGATGCTCCTTAACAAAGGGGTAAGTCAATAATAATAATAATAATAATAATAATAATAATAATTATAGTTTGACAATAGTTTGATGAAATTCGTACTCTGATTGACAAACTAAGGGAGCTAACAAAAAGCGCGAAATGTCTCTTTTTAGTTAGAGTTCATTTGTCGCGCGCTCTTTGGTTTTCGTAATGCCGGCGCTAGTTTAAACCCGCGTAAAAGGGTTTGAGAAAAATAGGTAATACTGATTCTATATAGTGGTAATTTTTTGTTGAAAATGCCCGATTGCAACAGTGTGACTTGTAGATATTTTCCCCATGAAAATGTAATAATCGGATGCATCGATACACTACAGTTTGGGCAAAAGTCTTTAACTAAAATTGATTCAACTCAAGGTTTTGCATTTTAAAGTCAGTAAGAACTGGATTCATTTAATGTCCTTTTTACCAATTTTAACGTCAATTTCACTTCCTCTCTCCTCTTACATTCTAGGTCATTACCGATGACGATAAATACACTGCAATGCCGCTGGGTTTTCCGAAATTCGAGATCGAGGAGGGCGACAAGAAGTTTGTTTTCCGCATTCCCAAATTCAACCAAAATGTCATGGTTGATCCAAGTGTCAACGTTGGTAAAGTTAAAAGCGCTGCGTCCTGGGCACAGGTCAATGCTGGCTTGGCTCTGTTGGTCCAACTTGCTGCTATGTTTGCACTTCACTAAAATTGACAATCTGCAGCATTAGAGCTCCATAACGGGAAGTATTTCTCTAGATCTAAAACGTTCGTGGGTTGGACATTAATAAAATGCTATTTCATTGCCGTTTCTGAGTAGGAGAGAGAGCAATATCAAGTTTTAATAAGAACACCTTTGATTTTTTATTATTTTCCCATTTTGTAAAATAATATATTAACAAATAATCGCATTAGAAGTATTACAGTACGTGAACAATTCTTGGTCTAGTTGAAAGTTCCTGCTACTGGCCGAGGCGAGCTGAGTCACTGGCACCGCAGTGCTCCCTTACACACGGGCAGCACATGCCACGGCTGAAGCGTGAATTAGTTAAATATAGCGAGAGTATATTATGTCACATGTAACAGGGGTTGTTAGCTGGAAAATGCCACTAGAAACGAGATGCAAGCCTACTAGTACTCAACGATGCACTTTGCTATGAATGGAAAAGTGGAAAGTTATTAGTAAGACGTTTACGTACATGGAAAACACAGCGAGTGATGGACTTCTATTCACGGCTAACAGTGCTAACATAGGAATTTATGATCAGTATAGAATATGCCAGGTGCATCGAGTCGGACTTAATGCCGCACTGTATGAATATCCTATGTAACATAACAAAAAACATTATCCAAGCTTTGTCTATTAGTATTACATTGTATTAAAAAACTAGCCATGATAAATTGCAATTCCTGAGTTTTGATTGGCTTGCAGGCCATAGTTTTTGAGCTCATATAACATGGACTACAAATGTGATAGGTCTACGCGTCAGCGAGATCAGCCGGGGAACTCATATATTTCAGTCCTTTGTGTGTTTTAAGAACAGTTATTCCACTCGCGCTTGCATTGCTGGATATGAGATATTTATAGCCAACTCGGTGCTACGCGCCTCGGTGGCTATCTACCATCTCATATCCAACGCGCGCTCGTGGAATAACTGTTAAATATCGTGCCCTTTGCAGATAAAATGTTGGGCCCTATTTCCCAGTTGGGGAAAATAAATCGATAACAGTACTGGAACTGTTTGTATTACAGTTAACAGGCCTGAGTTTAGTTGGTACTGGTGAATAACAAGCCATAATAAAACATCTCAAATGTGGCAACCATACCAATTTGGAAGTGCTTTGTTCATATGGGAAAGTCTCCAAATATCAGAAAAGTAAGAGATTTTATATGTATAGTTAGTTACCTGGAAAGCGTGTACATTTTCCGAAACGAAGCCTATAAACTTGTAAATAAATGTTTCTTGTTGCTTAAGACAGCAGTTTTTTAATGGATCAGCTTTCAATTAAACTTCAATCCGTTTCCAAGGCCTTTTCGTTTTTATAGTGACCAATACAGTATATAGCCTGTGGCTTTAAAGTTTTACAAAGGGGCTTGAAAAAATATGGCCATGAATGATACGATAACAGCAAAAAGAAACACCCAGATACATAAATGGTTCAGCACTAGGGCAGCCTTTCTCCACTCGTCCTGCCTCGCTTCCATGATCATTTGCTGTCGAACGTTATCAGCCAATATCCTGTTGGCGCTTTTCTTGTCCCCTGTCACGTGACCACGGTTATTGCTGGTTTTTGAATGGGTATTACTGCTTGTGTCCTTGGCTACCAGGCTTTGTTTGTCATTCACTGTAAAGTAAATTATTACTGAAAGATAAGCCTGGCAAAATACGTCCCAAAGTTAAAAGATTGCAAAAGATGCTACTGCTGAACATGCGCAAATACTGAATATGCGTAAGCAAAATCATGGTTTTGATTCGCTAAACAGGCAACACCATTTGTTGTGTTAGTATAAAGAACACGTTAGACTGTATACTTTTTTGATACTTTAAAAAACCTGAAAAGTTGTGATGAACTTCTGTTGCAGTGTTCACTAATGTCCTAAACAATACTTTACTTCACTCTTGGTGAATTGTGCAGGATATGTATACACTCTCTTAAAGCATCCGCTATTTGGACTCTACTTCAATTAATTCACAGGTTTTAAGTATTTATGAACATAAATAATCATACAGAAAAAAGAAAATTTACGTTTTTGACCAGTAATGCTTTCTGCCGAAGACACGTCGCCATCTTGTGAAGTGTCGCCGTGAGGATTGCTGTCTCCGAAATTAAATCGAAACAGCTTTGCTCCATAACCAAGAAGATAGACCTGCAGGTTATAGGGGGAGAACAAACAAAATTATCATGCAAATCAAATAAAAAATATTAATTATATTAAATGCTCTTGAAACAATGGTCTATCCAGGGAGCTTACCTTGACCCACTTAGGAACCTCTCCTTGTGTGGGGTTCTGATGGTGGAAACGTAGAACCCAACACGTCATAAAGAATGCACAGGACACCTCGATCATCGTCACAGTGTAGTACATCCCTACCAGTGGAACTGCTTCAGATGTGGCTGGCATGTTTTCGGCCACAAGAAGGAAGAAAAAACTCAAGCCAACAAGGATCGCCATACCTAAAAACATAAGCAGTTAACAAGATGAATCAAGCCATGTTATATTGATTTGACGTAATGGCACATGATAAGCAGTACACCATACGGCCGTAACGTGATGCGCATGCTGGAAAGGTGATACTGATGTAATCGCATTCCACAGTGCAAGTGTTATCATTTTGACGTTATTCACTTGCAAGCAATTTAGCATCAGTAAAAGTGGTAGTGACCTCAACATTTTCATGTTTGTATGGCTTGAAGTCGAACCACAGGCAAGGATTCACACAACTGCCAGTCCTACCACACTCTTCTCGTGTTCTCATAAGGTTAATATATTTATGAACACATTGCGATAATTTTCTTCTTCTTTCACATAAACAAAGCTAAGAGACAACAAGATGCCATAGCAGTGTTATAAAACCTCATGAAAGATACCTAGTAGAGAACGAGAACGCACGGTATATAATCCCTAATTTATAACGCAATGCATTACATTGTCTTACCAACTGTCATTCTCTCGTTGCAGTCAGGAGGTAACAGGAACACCAGCAAAGTAAGGACAGATATCATGGCACAGGGTATTATCAAATACATGGCATAATACAACGCTCTCCTCTTAATCCGCACTCTGTAGGTGACGTCATGATAAGGATACGGACAGCAAGTGTAGGTAACAGAATTGAACTCCCCTGGGACCCCCAGTAGCTCCCACTCTACACTGGGGGAGTACTCAGTCAAGTCTGCTGACGGGCTCTAATGAAATTATAATAAAAGCCATTAATCCACCTGCGTCGGAATAAACAATTTCAAAAATAAATATTATAATTTTATCGTAGTCCCGGAGTTTTCGCTGTCCTTTCTGAAGAAGTTCTGGAATACTACCCCTTTGTCTACCGAATAGATGGTTACAAGTCTTGGTTGCGACACTCTTACAAGAAGAAGAAGAGAAAATCACATTGTTAAATTGGTTGAAAAGTGCCTCAAGGGAAGAGCCCCAAGTTATTTCTCTAAATATTTTCAACTTAAAAGACATGATATTCATGATTATGACATTAGGAAGAATAACAAATTAGTTATTGATAGGGTTAAATTAGAATCGACTAAAAAAGCGGGGTTTTTTTATAAAGGAGCCGAAAATTTTAATGATTGTCTATGAATCTTGTTCTAGTCCTTTTATTGCTTTTTTATACGTCTAGTTTTAGATCTCTCATATAGATTTTTAATTTTTTGAATATTTTATTTTATTAACTATTCATTGATTCATTTTTTACATGCATATTGATAGCAGTTTTTGTACCTGAAATCTGGAAATGGTCATCCTGCATAAATATGTTTATTTATTATTATTATTATTTAAAAAGAAAACTTTGGCAACGAACGGTGATGACCCGACTGTTCAAAAGTACGCTTTACGTTACATTAAATAGTTTGTTAAACAATTAATACTATAAATTTACTTCTAAGGTGAGTTGAATTCCAGCTGCATCGTATGTCCAGGAGCCGAATTTAAGCTCGCAGTTCTGCTGGTCAAACGGATAGTTATCCACCCGTATCTTACAGCTACTTTCAATGATTGTCGGCACGTTCAGGCTGACCAAACCCTCGTTTGTGATAACAGCTTTTGTTCGCGTCATACCGCTACCAAAGCCTTCTCCAGCGCTGGAAAATAAAATGGGCGAATAAAAAGAGGTTAATCTATAAAATGTATTTATTAAGATCACATTATATGAAACTATATTTGGCCAAAGAGCTGCCGGCATGCCGATTATGACAGTACATTACTTTAGTAACACTCTCCTCTCTGTCTACATAGTTTTAAACTAACGAAGACGATTGAACTACTAACTGTTAAAGTAACTTACTTGTTATATAATACAATGTCAGGTATCCAAATCATCTTTGGATCAACGCTTATGTATCTAACTCCATTATATTCCGATGAATTCCATCTCAGTGAGGGATCCACCCAATACTAAACACAAATAATATTTAATTCATGATCAGTTCATAATAACGGCTAGCTTTCTGATGTGCTTATTGACTGTGAATAAGGGCAGGACATTTTACTGAGTGGTAGCATCCAGACTGACTAGGAAATAGCTCATATAACTGTGGAGACCAGCACCCGTGGTGGGCTATGAAACCAAGTGATAGTTTTACAATAAATATCCGTTAATTAGAATCTCTTCCTGGTGTCTAAGTCTTCTAGTACTGGTATCGTATGTCTGCCATTTATTTAGAGGCGTTATTGTAAGGTTTCATTCGATTCTGAGACCAGTTTACATAACATAAGACTGAAACTAAAATAACTGAAGACGTATGTTCACGTGATGGTCTCAGTACCTCTCTGATTTCCGCCCTGGTGATAAGTAACTGATTCTTGTCATCCTGCAAGCGTAAATACTGATAATTGGTGATAGTTCAAAATTATTATGGTTTGAATTTGACGAAGAAATTAACCTTTACTTTCTTTCAGCAAATTTAAAACAAACTGTTCAGGTATAGACGAGGGTTTAAAATCGTTCTATTTAAACGTTCCTTATAATTAGGTTTATTAACTTTAGTTTTATATAACTTTAGGTTTATTCTCAAAACAGGCCACAAGTGGAATGTGAGTTTAAGTCAGGGAAGAGTTTCCCAGTTCTGACATGCCGTTTTCCAGTGCTTGTCACCAGTTCAAAATCTGGTCACTTTATTATTATTTCTCGTATTCGAGTTTTTATTGGTCAACTAATAGGTCATTTAGGCCAGCTTCTCAGTAGCTCTGTTTTAGTGATGTTGGTTTACGAGCTACTACATAGAGTATACACCAGTAGTACTGAACAAAACCGCTGGAACTAAGAATCATAAGAACGAAATGAGAATGAAGCATCCGTTGCTTACCAAATCTTCTATCTCTCTAACAACTAACCCAAACTTCACGACAACAGCTTCCTTGCTCCTAACCACAGGTCTAACACGTCTGTTGTACTTTTCAGGGTTAAGCAAGACCTCCATGAGGTGTTGTCCTCGTTCATTGTGAGTTTTATTTGCGGCGTGAAGACCTGGCGAACAAAATAACTCACCTGTATTAAGGTTACGGCTACTGTCGCTACATTATTTTCCTTTTGGAGGAGGTGGTCTTATTTACACAATGTGAGGTACAACACCATGCATGGGATATACAGTACTTTACTTCTTTATAGACAACATTTAATTCAAGGGTATCATAGCGTTGTCCAAATTTATGCCCCACCGCATATATGACGAGCATTAATGGCGATGAATGCTTTCTTTCACTGCTCGTCATTCTTGCGACAGAAAAATATTTATCATCCTAACCAAACCCTTTATAACACGACTAATTTTCCAGCGTGCCTTCAACACTTATTTGCTAAGATTAATTTACAGGTTTAGCAAATCCATTTGAGATTAAACAAGTCGTAGAAGGATACATAAGACGCAACAGCAGTTTGCCATCCTAAATTTATCACCCTTGCGCACCCTGAAGATGCACCGAGCTTCAAATATATTGACTCAATTCTTACCTTTAATAATAAAGGAAACGAGCAGCATTTGAGCTAGCGTTCGCGCAAATTGAGTTTCCATGGCAGACGATTCTTTCGAATTAGGAAAAAATCTTCAGGTGTATTTTGGCCTTTCACTCAATATGCAGCGCGCATTTGGAATGTTGCCAGTTTAGCAGGTGGATTTTCAGTAATAATGTTTTGAGACATAGCAGAAGGATCGTTCTTATTCTACTTAGCTTTCAATACAAGGGACTTTAGAAGCGTCTATGTGAACGTCTATCTAATTATAAAATACATATAAACATTGATCAGTAATCCAGTGTGTGCAAGCGTCTCGTTAATTGAATATTTTGGACCAAATTTTGACTTTCGTAGATTATGTGTAATTCTTGACAAAATAACACTAATGGTTGAGTATTTTATACAGCAGACGAGAAGAAATAACTTCTTCTCAGTCAGAACCGAATAAGAGCTGGAATTATTGGTGATTCTGCAACACCAAGTTAAGACAGGCAAAGCCTGCTCTTTACTCTGCTGGCAGAGTTACAATGTTGCCATGATCAGTATCAGAACTCTTCCTGACAACCACCAGTCCGATAGATTATTGATTGGTACCGAGCATTATTCGATTGTTGACAGACCATTAGTATAAAACAGGTGCTGTTGCAGGTGGCAGCGGGACACTTAATGTCTTTGAATTGTTTTGCTTCTACGGGTTTATCTACTGCGCAAAACTTGTTTGACAAGGGCGTATGAAATTGTTCTGTGGTGTAGCACTGGTAAACGTGTGGTTCGTTACGCCTGACCGAGTCCGTGTAATATCCACGCACTGTACCAAAGAAACGCGACCAGGAAAGAACTAAAAAAATGCTGAACTCTGGAAGAAAGTTCCGCGTAATTCCGTAGCACGTAGTTTAAAATACCTTTTGTTTTCTTTTGGATATGGCATCTGTGGAGGTCGAAAAACTGTCGGAGCATCTTCTTAAGTGCCCAATTTGTTTGGAAACGTACACGACGCCTAAAGTTCTTCCTTGCTTGCACACGTTTTGCCAGCACTGTTTACAAGGACTAATAAACAGCGGAGAAAATACCATTATATGTCCGACATGTCGATGCGAGGTGTCAGTACCCAAAGATGGCGTCGGTTCGCTGTCGACCAACTTCTTCATCAACAACATGCTGGACTTTCTCTCCGTTGCGAAGAGCAACTCAAACCCCGTTGTTTGCACAAACTGCGAGGAGCAGAACAGGGCGACGTCACGATGTATCGAATGTATGGAGTTCCTGTGCTCGCAGTGCGTTGCAGCACATCGCAGGACACGAATGACCAAAGAACATGAAGTTATTGCCTTGGGTGATTTACAAGCACAAAAGGAAGTCCAAGAGAAGCTCCACAGGCCTCTGATGTGCACTGTACACGAGCGTGATGTGTTGAAGTACTTCTGTGAGACCTGCGATGAACCTGTCTGCCGAGAATGTCTGATTATCGATCATCGAGAACATCATTATGGTTACCTGAAGGACGTGGATAAAAGACACCGCTCGGAGGTAAGAAAGTCCCTACTAGATAACTAACAGTATGTATCTAGAAGAAAACTGCTGAAAGTCCGTTGAGAAATTTGAATTATTACAAAAATAATAAAATAAAAGAACTTTATTCAGGCACCAAAGCAGTCGTTCATAACTGTTGTTGATAACTGCAGCGTTACAAATAACGATACTAAAATTTCGCTAAACCAGACTAGCGATTCAGTTAGAAAGAGTAATTAGCAGTGCAGCTCAAAAGAGCTTGCGCACTGCTGTGTTAACCTCTCGAAAAATGTTAACATTATGTTCAAGAAACGAAACGATGGCAATAGATATATACTATTGTGCACAGAGATGACAACTCGTCATCTGTAGATTGTTTTGGCGTATCACCAACTATTGTCGCAAGAAGAATATATAACTAGCAAAGAGAATAAATATTTTGAGTTTAGAATGTTAGTTGATAAGCAAGTAAGGGGTGCCTTGAATGTATGCTCTATTGTTAATTTCGGTGAAACTGGATAAGTGTTGTAAATAATGAAGATGGTAAATTTTGAGCTCGATAAATAAATGACAAAGATGAAATGACCATTGCCGCGAGCGTGGGACAAAGGAAAAAACAAGGAAAAAATGAGTCCCCGACGGGAATCAAACCCATGTCTTCCAAGATACCGGTTGGGCGCTCTAACCACTGAGCTACGAGAGACTCTTGGCATGGTGAAGTAGGCCATTTTACTAGGTTCATATCTTGTGTGACACGCGTCCTGCATACTGCTAGCATCAGCAATGTTGAAAGCATCATATGTGTAGTAAATGATGAAGATGGTAAATTCTGAGCTCGGTAAATAACGTTCTCGACGAGGAATAGCGAGTATAGAACTGTAATATACTTTTTGATGCTACGGTCAATCAGGCTGTTATTGCCCGTTGTTGTTGTTTATTTTCTCATCGAAATAAATCTTGCTCTTAAGTTGGCAGTCTTTTTTTATTTCTGTTGTTGTTTAATTTTTCATTTTTTTTTTCAGGTTGGAGTTCTGGTCATGAACACGAAAAAAAGAATCGGCCCATTAAAAGAAGCCATCGAAAAAGTCGCTGAAACGAAACAGAAGCTCGACTGTAAACTGGAAGAGGTTCGGCAACAAGTGATGCAAAACTGCAAACGATGCAGAGAAGTCATCGCAGAACAAGAAGAAGAAATCCTTACACAAGTTAACAACATTTACCGAATGAAATCTAAAACACTGGAAATCCAGCTAGATGAGCTTGAGATGATGTTGGGCAATTTAAACAGCAGTATCGATTTTACTGAAAGTCTCCTCAGACACGGCAATGAAGCGGAAGTCATGATTGTAAAAAAGCAAATGACGCAGAGATTGCAGGACTTGAACAACACCAAATTAGAGTATTTGCCGTTAGAGGATGATCTCATCGACTACTCGTTCTCTCCAGATGAGTTTAGAAAGGCCATTGAGCATATCGGCGAGGTGAAGGTTTACCACGCTTATCCGCCATATTGTTTTGCCACTGGTGTCGGAATTCATCGAGCTAAAGCTGCCTTGGAAGCTGTGTTTCTTGTTACAACTAAAGATCGAATGAACGAGATATACAGCGGCAGAGGGGAACCAATCAGTGTTGAGATTGAGCCACCCGAGGGAGATCCCGTACCGAGTAAGTAGCTCCGCTCTCCTTGACCTTCTTAATCCAGGTTTTACTTTTGTCTTTTGTATAGCTTAATTTCTCACTTTTCTCACTTTCAAATGGTTTCTGTCATTTACTCTTTGGCTTTGCTATGAGCCTGGTATGTATTGTAGCTCGAAATAATCAACAAAAACACGATGGTCTAATTTTTAAGTATTTTTTCGATTGTTTGATAGCGTACGTAATTGACAACGAAGATGGTACCTTTACCGTATCATATCAGCCGATAGTGCGGGGAAACCACCAGATTAAAATCACCATGAGAAACATCAACATTAATGGAAGCCCCTTCAGTGTCAATGTGACTGGAAGAATGGACTTTGGCAAGGTTGGAAAAGTCATGGCATGCTTTGGCTGCGAGGGGTCTGGAGGAGGTAGGAAATGGTGTGATTTCTAATCCAAGGGAAATGCTGTAGAAACCGTAAGGATTTGCTGAAACCCGCGTCCATAAACCGTCTTCCTCCTTTTAATGCCCTGATTCAATGTTTATTGCACACATTACTTCTGACCTAGTTGTCTTATTAATAAGTCCTCTTCTCAAGTCTGATTGCTGCTTGTTTTCTCTAATTTATAGGTGAATTCAGCATGCCCTGGGGGGTCGCTATCGATGATGAAAACAACCACCTTATAGTAACAGATTGCAACAACCACCGAATCCAGGTCTTCGACTTTGAGGGGACATTCATGTTCAAATTTGGCTCAGAGGGAATAGAGAAGGGTCAGTTTAAGAACCCTAAAGGTGTCGCTCGTGCTGCTAACGGTCATATAATGGTCGCAGATTCCAACAATCACCGAGTACAAGTATTCAACGAAGATGGTCGATATATCAGGAAATTTGGCGCCTACGGAGTTGAGCGACCAGGCCTCTTGAACCATCCGTGTGGCGTAGCATGCACCGCTGGGGAACTGGTGATAGTGACGGAGCAGGATAATCACCGAGTACAATTATTCAACATGAACGGGGAGCCAGTACGACAGTTCGGAACTCAGGGGTTTTCTAAAGGGCAGTTCATATACCCGCATCACGTGTGCGTAAACCAGAGGGGGAGGATCATTGTTGCTGACTGTGTAAATGATCGAGTACAGGTGTTTGACATGGAAGGAAAATACTTATCTGACTTTGGAAAAGAAGGTAGATATATTATACTAGGATAAGAGTGTGCCCGTTCAGTTTATATTAGCAGCAACCACTGCAGTATCATAGTAAGAGCGAAGGTATACATACTTCAAGTATTACATGTCTTAGATGCACCTCTCCTTCAAGGACCCCTTTGTAATAAACCAAAATTGTAATTAGAGCTTTATTTTTTTAACATGCAAAAGAGCTCCACTACTAAATAATTAGCTAAAGCATTCCTTCGTAGCTCTCCTATCTCTTAACCGTTCCCCCATCTACAATGAGGCCCCCTTTTATCAGCAACTGACAGTCCTGAATTAAATAACTTAACCCACTAGTCTCTCTGATACACAGGATCACAAAACGGCTTGTTTGACGGCCCCGAGGGCGTGGCCTGCGATGACGAAGACAACATCCTGGTGTGTGATTACCACAACCACAGAATACAAGTGTTCAATTCTAATGGCGAGTTCGTGAGCGCGTTTGGAACGTTTGGCGAAGATGACGGCTGCTTTAAGAATCCCTGTGGCATCGCTGTCACGAAAGAGGGTAACATTGTGGTGGTCGATAGTGGAAACAACCGGATACAGGTCTTCTAGAAACACTGAACTAGTTGCTTGATGCTCACAGCGACTAGTTAAGAAGTTTTACAATGTGTAACATTAGTAGCCTTCTTTTGTGTCGACACGTAATGGTACTTAGATGCAGATATGCCCGAGACCTTTTAAACCCAAGATGACGGCCTGTTACCTTTTGAAGAAAAGCCATGGAGTTGATAAAGCATCCATAACCTTAATAACAATTATGTATGCAACATACCTGTAAAGGTCCAAATCATGATGGTATCTCAGTCATTTTTTTTCTAGTTTCTGATAACCCTAATGTCAAATCTAAAGAGCAAACGGTTAAACTTCATCAATAAAAATCGTACGTGCGCACTTTCCACCCTTGCTTATGCATGATATAGATTTTAGTTGTTATCCAAAAATCCAAAATATTAGTCAACGGAATTGTAAATTAATAGTTTTATTATGACTATATTTATCTTGAACAATTCTTTGTACATGTTGACTTTTGGATAATTTATATTTACATATCATTTTTTTAATTTCCCTAGTCGAGTTTTATTTAGATCCAGTATCTACCAATAGATTACCCTATTAGCTTTTGGCAATGAATTCAAACATCTTGCAAGAGCTACTGAACTAAACAAACTAACATGACTACGCGTTTGCTCCGCTCCCTGTCACTGACTATTAGCAGCGAAGAGAATGCATCGAGGTTGGCATTTTTTCAGGAAGAACGGATCCTGGAACAGAGCACTTTGCAGTTATGGCTTCATATATTAATTCTTTTAACATGCCAACCAATCAGAGAGCTAGAAGAGATGCTGCTGATTCAACCAATCAGGAGCAAAAAGAGCCAAAACTGTGACGTTTATTCAAGATGTGATTGGTTCAGAGGAATATTTGCATTTGACATTAATTGGTTTCAGTGGAATTTACTAAAATTGATTACAAACGGTGAGTATCTGAATGTGTATTCGTCGTTTTGCTCAAGAGAAACGAAGACCGCAATTAATAACGAAGTTGAGCACTGACCCAGCTTTTCTGAAGTATCCAGATTCCTTGAATGTCAGGGAAAATGTGGGATTGCGAGCTGTGGGGTGCCATTTGTTTAACATATTTGGGTATTGACAGATACAGTGCATGGGTATAAAACAGACTTAATGTAGTTGTATATTGTGGTCAAAAACGTCGAGATATACGACTCTAAATGATCTACACACCTTGTAAATAAATTATTATTTTATTAGTCTTACTTTCCTCGATAGGGCTATTTAAAGAAATGTTTTTAAACGTCCGCCTTTATATCGTCCAAGAAATGTTATTAATAAAAGTAAATTGAACAGGTTAACCGAGCGATATATTTGTTTACGTTTGCGCCTGTCTTGGACTTGGATGAATACTTTCATCTCTTCCTGCCTGTATTTCTTACGCAATAGCAAAGGGAGGTTGCATATTTATCTACATTATACAACGGAGATGAGAGGTTAACCTATGAAGTATCCAGAGTACTTTACTTATATTTTGTCTTCTTTGAGCATGAAAGAGTTAGTGGTACGATCTTAATCTACGATGTGCAAAATTTATGACAGCATATTTGTTGCACGAGTGGAGACAATTTAGAAAAAATATATATATAAGCGTATACAAATCAGTTATACTCAAGATAAGTTTCTCGCATATTTTCCAACAAGTTTTATTAAAGAAACGCCCATTCTTGTGCTTGTCCCTATGTTGTTCCAGAAATTATGGACCACTAAGACTTTTAACATTTATATTGCCTTTAAATGGAGACAACGGAAAAAGTACTCCTAAATAAGTATTGTGTGTTGTTTTTCAGTAGTCTTTGCCGTAGTTCTCAAATTGTTACTGGTTTCTCACTGCCATAGAATTGATATTCAGTGTTATACATCCGGGGAACTCGGAATGTCTCACCGGGCCCTGGACCTGTAAAAGAAAAGACAGTGTGATAAGCTACTAGTGTCTTTACGTTCTTTCAATAGTATTTGTGTTTGACTGCGGTATGTCAAGTGTTCTTACTTTCAAGAGGAGCGTGCCATGGTTTCGGTACGTCCAAGCTAAATAACTCCCATCTTTTCCTCTCTGGAGGCATCGTGTACGATTCACTCATCAGCGTTTTCATTCCCCTAAACGAAAAGAGGCAAAACAAGTTACTTGCATCGTTGACAAAGTTGAGTCAAGTTAATCACCAAAGTAGAGATTTAGTCCAGCGGCATAGCAGAGTATTCATTTACTACCACATAAAACTGCTCCTACAGGTACAGAAGTCTTAAATGTAAAATAAAATTATTCGCAGTATTTTGTTGTTGTATTTCCGGAACGTTTGAGGTTCAAATCCTCGCCTGACCGCCAACAATCAGTAGAAATAAGGGGTTGTCTTTGCTAAGACATCTGCAAGTGGACACACCCACCCCACCCCCCACCCCACCCCCCTTCACGTGATTTTGAGGGCATGTGAAAAAGCCATTCCTTACTCAATTTTAGAATCGAAAAAAGAACTTGGCAAAAGCGTTAGAAACCCTTGTTCATTTCATACAGGCATGGTGGTTACAACATCATATATCAAGATCGGAAAAACTGGCCAGGGACCCCTTTTCAAATTCGATACAAAATCCCATTAATGAATAGCACTTTGTTAATGTCAAAACATGGCCCTCTTCTCCTTGCAGAGAGCTTAAATAATATATATCAAATAAATTTATATAAATAAAAATATAAAAATATACACAGCGAAGAGATCAAAATTCTTCAATTAGCCTATTTCCTTGCAGACAGAAAAATGATTGAGCCTTGGATACCACAGAGCCACTTAATCATCCGACAATATTAAATTAAAACTAGTTATATAACAAAGCAACATGCAGTCTGTTTCATACTTATTAGGGACAGGATCCAATGACTTGGGTAGCCTGGGAATCGTGGTCGGCTCTTTGAACCAGATACGGTCCCTCATGGGCCCTTTTTCTCGAGGTACAGAATTTGGAGGTAGTGGATTTTCCTTTGAGCCATGACCCCAAGCTTTGGTGTACTCTTCACATTCCCAGTAGGTTGCATAATCCTTTACTGGATAACATCCCAACTCGTGCCTATTTTAAAGTAAGTAAACAAAAGGTTAGAGATAGAGTTTATATTAGTTGTTATAAGAAAAAAAATCCCTTATTAAAATGCAGATACCTTGTGGTGTGACAGTGATGACAACGGGCAAGATCATATATATCGGTAATTATTTTTGGTTTTGCACTAATTTTGGCACTCAAATGAACAATGTAAATCAGTTTTCTTTGTTTTTCACAATATTGTCCCCGTAGTACCGGTAACAATCATCAATGTTATTCTTCATAGGAAAACGGTGATTGATATGGATTACAAGTGTTCGACACAAATAATTATTGATGTTGATGAATAAACTTTATAATTTATATTTACTTGGTGAATGCTCGGTGATCCTTCTGTGTTGTGGTTAAATAAGGATCCATGTGGTATGTCAGAACACCTCTATCCCTGGGGTAAAACTTCTGACCTGCAATACCTCTGTTTATTGTTGATGGTACAAGATCCTGCAAAGAGTAATAACTTTTATTCAATCTTAGTGTTAAGAACACCATGATACAGATGAAAAAATATAGAGATTCAAAAATATACATGTATGTGTAACAGAACATACATGATTGTGTACATGTAATTATATATCTATTCAACAGTCTTTTTGAGCCCAAGAGGAGGGGAACGTAATGGTGAAATGGAAGGGAAGTGCTAACATCACCAAACTCCACCAGATGGGCTTCAATGTCTCCACGACTGCAGTTATATTTGTTTGTGCAGTCTTCGTGATGAGAACTGATGGAGCCCCCTTGAAGAGTGATACTTTATATATTTTATCCACAAGTTGATCTGTCTTACATGTACAAGCTTTTGAGTTGGGAGCTGGAGAAATGAAATGAGGTTTAATCATACCTTGCTGTTGCCATCCCTGTGGTGATCAGCAAGATTGAATGGTTGTATTCCTGCATTGTAAACAGTGTCCAGATTCACTCCTGGTCTCCCTGTATACTGAGATGTCATTTCACTACACTGATATCCCATTGTGAGAGGTCTTCTCCATGGTTTTACACTTAACTATTAAAAAAGAAATTCAAAATAAAGTAAGCATGTGAAAAGTACGTAAAATCAAGCTAATACAAGTCATATGCAGTCATGCACCAGTAAATTTTGTAAGAATGTACTGTATACTATTGTACAAGAACATATCCAATCATGTTCATCCTCCATGGAAGTTTTTTGGGTTGAACCCCCAGCCCTCAGCCCTTCTGGAAATCCCAGCACTCTGTGGTTGTAATGGGAAACCAGCTAAATTTACGACTTACAGCTGTACAACATAACCTTACCATTTCACTCACGTCATAATTAGAATTTTAAAAAAGCATGCGAAAGAAAAAAAGATTTGGGACTCAAGGGAAAGGGAACGAGGGAAGGTGGTGGCTTGGAGGGGAATTTGGAAAATAGTGTGCACCTTAAAAAAAATCCTGGCTATGCCCCTGTTACTGAAAGATACAGTAGCTTTTCAAACTATTGGTATAAATTACACTGTATGCACAATGGCTCACCTTTGCAATATTATCTTCCACATAGTGAACTTTCCATGATCCTGGGGCCTTTTTGAATTTCGTGTTACTCAGTGTCCCTCCATGAGCCTTGTAGTCATGAGTTGTACCAGTTGTTGTTTGAAAGTATTCTTTGTCAGTAATGTAGTCTGGATTGCTAAGGACTGGTGGTAACACATCATAAACAGTTCTCTGAAATGTAATAGAGCAAAGAATTTTAAAAATCATATAAACTGATTTAAACTTAAGTTTGACCCTGGAAACAATATGAACAGTACCTAAAAATGAGAATGGGGGACATAAATTCCAGACCTGAATGCTTCCTTATTTCAGAAACAAATTCGTAAACAATTACACTGTGAATTACTGAACCGACGCCTTCATAAGAAATAAGGATGTAAACACAAACACGGGCATTTTTGTTCGAAGATCCATTTCTTGGAATGTTATCCCGCACGCTTCCAGAAGAAAGAGTGCCAGTGATTGCTCGTTATTCCGAATGGCGGGATATTCTGCAGTTAAGTGTAACATTTTTTTGATGGCATATTGTACATGGTTCAGTAGAGGAAGTCGATAAGAAGGGAATGGCCACGTCATGATCATGCATTCCATTCATGTGACTGACTCAGATGATTCGAACCCTGATAGGAGCAGTTACGAGCAGTTAAGAAAAGACAAGATATTATTAACTTGAAGCAATTTATCTCACCAAAAAGTACTACAGAAACTTACTCGAAAGCCTTCAGGTGGAAAGCCGTGAGGTGATCTGTAGTAATGTCCTTTCCCTGTCGATGTTAGATGAAGATCGTTGCGAACTTCCGACGACATTGCAGCTGGGAAGTGCCTCTTGTCGAAGGATTAAGCAAAATCTATCTTTTAACAGTGAAACTCGTCTTGATGGGTAAAGATTTCCAAAAGTATAAGTAGATTTGTTGTGGAAACGTTGGAAAGTCACGTTGAGCTCTGCTTGTTGCTAATGAAAGGTTTGTTGTTGTCAGGGAAAAGCGCGCGTCTTTTCGATGCTACTCCGCTGACCAAGGTAATGTAGGCACCAGAAGTAACGCAGAGACCCTGGCTTCAAAAACTGTATTTTTATTTTAAATTCTTTTGATTAAGAGAAATTGATATAGGGCTGGAAGATTTGACTGAAATGCCCTTGGTTGCGTACAAGGTGTACAAATGCAAAAAAATAATAATAATAAATAAATAAAACAATGAAGTGGACTATGTTTTTGAAGCTATTGTTTACAAGTGACGTTATGTTAATGACTTAACAAGAAATAAAAGCTTATTCAAATTTAACCGCTTCTTGTTGTGTTTACGATGCTACCAAGCATTCATTCCAGCATTACCTCGCTTCACGGACTGACTTCATAAACTTCATGAATTAATATGGATACAGATAAGATCAGATAACCGGTGCGGTAAGTGCAAGATCTACAGTTCACACTGCTGGCTAAGTTTGCAGTCCAGGGGAGTCCAATGGCCCGAACAATTCAGTAGAAATTGCAGCGTCGCCGCGCAAGTGAAACTTAATAAGTAACCGAAGGTAGATAAAGCGCGTTGTAGCTAGATTGAATTAAATGACTGACGTTTTAAGCGTAATACCTTGTTAAAACTTAAATAATTTGCTCCAGTGAGTAACGTAACCCAAGTTAGCGGTCATTCTGCTGTGCGCAAATTAAAACGAGCAACTCTCGAAAATGTCGCTGAGCGCTGTGTAGTTGAGGTGAGCGTTACAGCCGTTCTGGGTTCGATGCTTATGATCCAAAAAAATGTCTTTGACTTCAACTGTGGTATATAAATTTGCTGGTAAGTGCAGCAGTGCCCCCCAGTGGGGGAGCGGACAGCAGTGTAGGTTTTTGTAGGCAGTTACGGCCGAGTGATCGCTAAATAAACAGTAAATTCCCCGCTGTTTCGGATAAGGACTGGAGGAAGTCATAAAGTAGGAGCTAGGCTTAAAACAAGAAGCAGACCTCTTTTTTAATCTGTTATTTCATCTTTCCTTTCTTTTATCTTTTCTCTACGAATACCCTTCTGACGCCTCACTCATCAGTGTAATGTATGCTGACTGCCGTTAATTAAATGAATTTTGTAAAGTCCTTCAATTGCTCTAATTAGGTGTTTACGAGTACGAAATCTCTTCAACTCGTATTTCTCCAATGGCTGGCTTCATTTCAAATAACAACCTTGGTCTGACTACAACCAGTTATAGACAGAAAGATACTCACGAGGGAATTCCAAGCGACGCGGAAAGTCTCACAGCTCATAAAAATAAAGAAACCGCTCCCAATCAAGTCGTTGTTTCTGCTGGTTACAACAGCTCTGCTTCACGGTCCTTGAACAAGGACAACAGTGCTGACACAGGGATCAATCCTGCAGAAGTCGTAGTAAATTTCCCGCACTGTAGCACAGTTTTTAAGTCGCAGAGTGAAATTGATATTCATATTCACGAGAAGCACCCAGAAGCGATCGCAGAGGGGCGTTTGCAAGGCAGGAGAACAAGTGGTTCTTTGCACTGTACTGACAAAGAATCAAACTCTGGATTTTCTTCTAGCAACAGTTTTGTGCCATCGAACAACCAGGACACTTCACTAACAAGTATTCAGTGTTCTTCCTGCGGTAAGGTATTCAGTCGCAAAGACAGTTTGAAGCGGCATCTTTCTCGATTCCCCCATTGTCGTGAGAGGTAATTTATTTCTTTAATTGTCATGTGCTTTTTACATCACCCTCTGGCTCAGATATGGAGGGCAACCTCATCCCGCGTTGTGACATTGCTTGCTTGCTTGCTGGCTGGCTTGCTGGCTTGCTTGCTTGCTTGCTTGCTTGCTTGCTTGCTTGCTTGCTTGCTTGCTTGCTTGCTTGCTTGCTTGCTTGCTTGCTTGCTTGCTTGCTTGCTTGCTTGCTTGCTTGCTTGCTTGCTTGCTTGCTTGCTTGCTTGATTGATTGATTGATTGATTGATTGATTGATTGATTGATTGATTGATTGATTGATTGATTGACTGATTGATTGATTGATTGATTGAGTAAAAGTTGCATAATTAAATAATTGACGAATGTTCTGTTCTTAAATATCCTGCTACGATGGTCAGTGCTACAAGAGTATCTTTCGCTATATTCCACTGTAGGACCTCTTTAAGCTGAAAGGTACATGTTGAATCGCAGGACGGCGACACTGTTAGTTACTCCAAAAGACCGCCTAACCGGTTTCTTTGTTAAAGTTTAATATTTAAGAAAAGAAAGCGCGTTACTATCAGTAGCAATAAAGTTGTTTTTTTTATTGTCAAAGGTATCCACCAGAAGATGACGTCTGTGTCTCCGTAAAAAGATATAAATGTCCTTTGTGTAAAACAGCCTTCACCAGGAAAGACCATTTAACGAGTCATATAGACAGTTTGCATGACAGACCGCACCGATGTCGACACTGCCGCGAGAGGTTTTCAACACAAGGTGATCTTGACCTTCACATACCAGTGCATAACAAGAATTGTCCATACTGCAGCGAGACGTTTATTGTGAGAAATGAAATTCTTAAGCACATATTGGTCATTCATGACGACCAAGATCTAAGTGAACTTGTACATGATGATGAATCTAATGGTAAGGGTCACTTTCTAATTTATAGTAGCTGCTCTTTGCTTACTTCTATTCGCGTAGACAATGAAGATAATGTGGCACAATAAGGTTTAGCATGAAACAAGCAGTGAGACGATCCTGATCTCATCAACTTAAGACGTTTCCACTTTGGTTCACGGACCAAACTTGTACGACATTTGATTTAGCTTACGGTTTTGCGCAGCAACATGGCGCTTCTTGCTATAAAGAAGTTGAAGTATCGTTAATCACTAGGTAAGTAGCTACAGCAAGAGGCAAGACGAGGCGCTTGCCTCGTCTAGATTTTCACCCAAAATTACAACAAAATACTTCTTTATTTGGGGAAACAATCCCCAGTTGAACACCATTGATTTTTCTAAAGACATATCTCATGAAATATGCTGAAATAGTGTTTGAGGGCTTCAAGGGCTTCCGGATTAGGGGGGGAGGGGAGGGGGGCATGACCCAGACTCCCATAGCGGATTGCACCTTCAGCGCTCGAAACGTTTGCCTTGACTATGTCAAAAGTCTGGTTACGACCCTGATCACGAACCGCAAACTACAACTGAGGAAGAAGATTTTATAGAATATTTACTTTCATGTTTTCTCGTCTGTTTCGGGTTGTTTATAGATACATTACCCACTGTTCTAAACATAATGATGATTTCTATATATAGGTTCTACATTAAAAGAAGGTCGTTGCAGTTTTACTCAAACAGAGTTTGATACTATGAGGAACATGTTGGACTTGGAAGATGAGGTCAACGCTTCCACGCGTAAAAAGAAACCAATCAGAAAGGCAAAAAGATGCTGGGTTTGCCAGAAGATAATTTACAGCGAAAGCGCCATGACAAGGCACATTCAGGCACACACAGGTGAGAAGACCTTTCCTTGCGACCACTGTGACAGATACTTTGCGAATGAAAAGGAGCAACAAAATCATCTGCGATTTTTAAATCTTGAAAGGCGCTTTAAATGTGACCAGTGTGGAAAGGGTTTCAAGAAGAAGTGCTTTCTTGATATTCATCTGATTCGTCACGGAAGCGAAAGGCCTTTTCAGTGTCCGCATTGTTCCAAATCATACAAGTTTAACATGAAATTACAGGAGCACCTTCGCTTTCACACTGGAGAGAAGCCTTACGGTTGCCGGCATTGCGATGAGGCGTTTGCTCTTTTAAGGCAGAGGGCGCAGCATGAGTTAGTGAAACACGATGTTGGTAGAAAAGAGTATAAGTGCAATAATTGCCCCGAAGTTTTTACATCACAACGTTTGCGATGGATTCACTCCAAGTCACATACAGAGAACGTTCTACGATGCGAACATTGCACTTATGTTACACTATTTACATTTAAAATGGCCCAACACAAACGCACGCATACCAATGAAAAGCCATACAGCTGCGACCAGTGCTCGAGACGGTTTACACAACCAGCTCGCCTTCAGATCCACATGAGATCACATACTGGAGAGAAACCATACGCATGTGACCAGTGTGATAAAGCGTTTGTTGATAGCTACAGTTTGAAAAGACATATCCGAACACACACTGGGGAGAAGCCCTACAAGTGCAACTATTGCAGTAAGAGCTTTGCTCAAGGATGCCAGCGGCAGTTCCACGAGAGGACGCACACTGGTGAAAAACCGTACGAGTGCTCTCAGTGTGAAAAGAAGTTTACCCGTCGACAGGAACTGAACAAGCACTTGAAAACTCACAAGAAAGCAAAACTGCCGCCTAACAAGAAAAGGAAAGTAGTCTCCAGAAATTCCAAGATGTCAAAGTGAAGATCAATTTCTAACTAATGCCTTCACTGTTTCATAACAATTCCTTAGACCGCAGACAAAGGAACTTATCAACTTCAAGAAAGAATTAAAAGGCTAACTTAAAGAATATAATAACATAGTGACTGGATTGAACCCAGGAGTTTAAGTTAGCCGAATACCAGATTTTCCCTGGTTTTGACTATTTTAAACATTAAGTGATGCTGCAGTACTTTGATTTCCCCCGCCTTGGGACAAAGGCTTTTATTTTATCTTTACATGTAAAGATTTTGTACCATTTTACATATTAACAGGTAAAGCCTACATATACAAAGCTTGCGCTTGCGTTATCTACATTAAGTTTATTAAGATTTAAAATAGGTAGTCTTGTTAGTTAATCTGTGTGATTTTTGTCTAGATATTAATTCTTGGCCAGTGTTTGGCAGTTTGTAGTACTTTAATATATGTTATTATTCCACTATTGCGCCATTTTACCATATTAGGGCAAAAGAACGCGCAAAATATGCCACGTTATTACACTGTAGAACAGGGCAAAAATCGGAGCGACAAAATGGCCGAACTAAACTTTAATTTTTAGTGGAATAATAAATCCCTTATTCGATGGTTTAGCATATAATACGAGCGGACATTTTGCTCATTGCTTGTATTTTTTATACTACGCAACTCGCAAAATATCCGCGCGTATTATATGCTAAACCATCGAATAAGGTGTATATATTTCATTCAACTTTATAATGATCTACGTACATGCGTGTTTTCGCCTAACATAAATTCGTGCAATAAAGTGGAAAGTTAAGTGGAAGGTTATTCCATTGCAAGCTAAAATATTTATAATTTCACTTATATTACGAAACCTTTTCTGAGCACATGATGTCATATTTCAGTTTAGTTATCATTCATTTGTTACACTGTTCACAACTCAGCTTGTGTCCTCGTCGGAGTTTTCCTGATTACACCCGATTGGACGAGAAGTCGGCGTCATCATTCTGGTTGGTTTCGGCACATTGTACGAAATTTCTAAATAACCATATAAGTAATTATTTAGCCAAAGACTTTTTACGTATGTTATTCTCTTACAATATAATATTTACGTGTGTTGTTCTCTAACAATATACTAGAAGAAACGTTCACGTTTTCGAGTATAGTCATCTGAAATGAACTCTACCAATTTCTTACGGCATATTGTGCGAGTCTCTCATCTTTCTGGCGAAGTATTCAAGGAGCTATAAAGCTGCTAAAAGATGCAACGCCTAATTTATTAGACTATTCGATATTAATTTATCAATAAAGTAAAACTTATTAAACATTTGTTTGCTTTCCACCGTGGATATCGTCACTTTGGGCCCTTGGTCGCGCTAGCGCTTTTGGGAACGTTGGGGTTGACCACACAAAACCGGAAAAATGACCACACAGCGACTGCTACTAGGGTACTAAACTCGTCTTATGTTATAATTTGATTGAACTGCAAGTCAGGTTATTTCGAAATTAAAGTTCTTACTGATCCTTTGTGCAAACAGGTCATAATAGCTTTTATGTAGCATGTTTTGGAATAACATTTGACTTTGCGCAGTCAACGTCATTTAATTTGTTGTTTATCCAAGCAATTCCAGATATTCTACCACACTAGCCTAGAGCCCACTCTCCCAGTAGTTTGCGAGATGGAAATTACATAGCAATGGAGAATTCGCGCTGTGTACGCAAGTTGTGATAGTTTAAAGCAACGATTAATTTACAAGCAAGCCTCGGCTCTTCTTCGTATTTAGAAGACCTGAACTCTGTGGTTATGCCTGTCTGCCACTATGACCCGTCCGTCCTTTGTCAAAGCAACGCCACCAGGGAACTTAAATTCTCCCTCTCCGTCGCCTTCACTGCCAAACGTGGCGTAAAATTTTCCATCAGGTTGAAAGATCTGAACTCTGTGGTTCTGGAAGTCGCCAACGATGATAAAGCCCTCGGGATCCACTGCTATTCCCGCGGGACGGTCAAGCTGCCCGTTTCCGCTGCCTTTCCCGCTAAAACTTGATTCGAACTTGCCGTTGCAATCAAACTTCACGATGCGGTTGTTTTCAGTGTCGGTTACTAAGCAACCGTTGTCTTCCGTGGTTGCCACATGGTTTGGACTGTTCAGTTCACCGTCCTCGCTGCCATGGGAACCAAACGTCATGATGTGCGTACCATCCATGTTAAAGAGTTGTATTCTGTGGTTGTCTTTATCAGCCACAAGTAAGTTACCATCTTTAGTCAGAGCCAAGCCAGCGGGATGGTGTAGTTTACCGTCTTCAGATCCTAAAGATTTATTCATAAAGTTATCGGTATAGATGTTGGCTTAATTGCGCGAACCATGTGAAAAGAATATGAAAATACAGAGAATGGTCTGATCTCGGGTGCAAGTTAGTTTAATTTGGTCTTTAGTCGTTTGGGTGCCCATATTGTTGTGGAGGAGGAGAAAGGTCGTATTCTATGCGGGAAAACGATAACAGTCAAGCATGGGTATAGTAGCCAGTGGAATTAGTTTGTTCTAAAACACAATTAAATTGAAGTTTGTATAAGCAAGCATGCTAAAGCATCAACAGAAACTCACCTTTGGCTCCAAACTTGCCGATAAATTTCCCCTCGGGGCTAAACAGCTGCACTCGATGGTTATCCCAGTCTGATACGACAATTATTCCATTAGCGTCCACTAAAATGCCGCACGGGTTCTGAAACTGGCCATCTTTACTCCCACGTGATCCAAAGTCATGTAGATGCTTTCCAAGTGCGTCAAACTTCTGAACTCGACAGTTCACAAAGTCTGTTACGTAGATATTCCCTTCCTTATCAGTAATAACGGAGCAAGGCTGCTTGAATTCGCCGCCCTTTGTTCCTTGAGAGCCAATCTTCATGAAAGTCGGCCCAACCTTTGTATAATCGATTCCCTCGACAACGTTGACACTGAAAGGGCTTCCTTCAATCCCTCGTCCTCTGATGGCCACGTGCAGAATATGCTTGCCATGCGTGACTGGAGTGTAACGCACTCTCATGCTGCCATCGCCGTTGTTTGTAACTTTGTTTCCAAGGAAGAACCCCTCTGGTGCTTGAACTTTCACTTGCACCGGACATGCATGATCACCTTCAACCGATGTATTTCCGAAGCGATCCTTCGTTTCTACGACGAATGAAGACTCCACTCCGACCTTCCCCGATTTGATTCCGAGCCCCTGAGCTTTACATAAAGCGGTGAAGGTGACGCTAGACGCTACCCGTCCCATTGTGGTCGCCACGTTCTCCACAGCTTCTACGTCAAGAATGTAATCAATGACGTCGTTTTCTTCTGGCTCTTTATAATCCAACTTTATTGCGTTGAGTTCATCCAGGCGATCCAGCATCAACTGTCGAAGCTGGATAATCTCAACCTCGTTTCCATGCAACACAACGTTCTCAACGAAGTCACGCGAGCTTGTGTACTTGAAGAGTTCTGCCTCGAGTTGATTTTGTTGATTGCGGAGTACAGCTTCCTTTTCTTGCTCCAACGCGTCAACCTGTTGAAAGAAACATTGAACAAACTTCAATAGGCGACAAATAATATCCATTTTTTGCAGAATATTATGCAGGACAGTGATTCATAGGGTAACGGGACTTGATTCTAAGGTTCTTATTGGCTAAAGCCTTTTGGCGACAAAGTCTGTGTCACACCCAAGAAAAAAGTAAATAAATTATTTACCCTAGTCAGTATTTCCTGTTTGCGTGAAACAATTCGCTTTACGCATTCTTCAGCTGTAGCACATATTTCACTTTTGACTGCTTCTGCGCGTGCGCGTAACTTAGCGGCCATCGTCTTGACTTCGTGCACTGCATCCTGGACCGGGGGAATCTTCTCCTCAATGCAAAAGTTCAGGCGTTCATCGATAAGTATCTTCCGTTCTTCAAGAGCTTCTTTAAGACCTATTGAGAAGTTTCAAAGGATTGAGTGAGCAATTTTGGAATGTATAGAAATTGTTCGTGCAAACAAACATCAGACGACAACCAATCACACTATGCTCATTGGGCACGTAACCAAAAAAGTAGGTTTTGCAATTCTCGAATTGGATCTCAAGTCCTATACTTCGCTCTGTTAAATTGATTAGAAATCGGGTCTGTCCTATGGGGGGTGCATAACGCTAACCCCGAATGAATAATTAGCCAGTACATAAGTGATGATGAGGCATACTAGGCGTTATCCATCATTTGAATAACCGGTCCCAGGTTGATTGTGGCGTTGTGCAGATGGCTCAGAAAAAATAGACTTCAGATTCAGTATCGGTCCATTCACTTCAATAACTTTAATTTTATTTTAGTTGCTCGCTGATTTATTGATTAGTTAGTTTTAATAATTTGTTAGATTTTGAACCAGCTTATTAGCAAACTGAAATCCAGCTATACTTTTTTAGAGTCGTATGTGGATTATCTTTTTTTCTTTTTATTTTATTTGAAAACAAGGAATGTCTTTGGAGAGGAAAATTTGGAACATTCAACAGGTTTCACCTGTTTTCCTCAATTCTATCTTACCACAAGTTGCATTGCTGGTGTTCTTTTGACTAAAGCGTAGCTCTAGCTTCTTTACCTGTTAACGAATTGTTTACGAGCATTCTACAATATTTTGACGAGTAATACTTTATACGGTTTGCAATTTACGATTAATATGGTACTGCTTGTTTCAAGTTATATTCCCTGTTCTTTGAAAGGCGCTTGACAAATAAAAGGTTCGGGGTGATTTTGACCAGTAAAAATTCCTTCTTAATTGTTTTGACAGAAAAAAAGAATACTGGATTTTCATAATTAAGACGTACACATCTTTTAAATCATTTTACTTCGACTAGTTAAGTATCTAGAAATGTGTGCGTTTTGTACTCACTAGATGTAGAAGACCCTGATTAAAGATCTTTAACCAACTCGCACTTTCACACTGTCGACAGCAAAATATTTTCCCACGATAATATTTGTATTAATATTTGTCGCTTTCACGACTTAAAATACACAATTAGTTAGAAAATTTGATTGAGGTGCGATCAGCAACAGCACATGACTAAGTTAGGCACGATTGACAACCAAAAAGTGAAAAATTCCTGGTTCTCCATAACTAGAAAGAGAACTTTGTATTTTAACAGTGCTAAAGACTACATTGCTGTTTTCCTTCTAAGACCAAAATTTGATAACGATGATTGATAACGATGCAACTTTCATTCTGTTCTACACCTTGAAGAAACTGATAGCACAAAACAAGCAATGGCAAAGCTACTATTAAACGACAGTTCACGGTGTATAGAGCTAACAAGATTTGCTAACCTGCGTACTTATGCCCTCGATGATCAAGAATTGTGCATTCCCGGCAGATCAGGCAGTCACACGGAACACAATAGAACATGAACATCTCATCAACATGCTGCTCGCAGAAGGAAGGACGGTGCAGTGTCTGTTTGTCAGCCTGCAGTGTATCAAGCGATAGGATGCGGTGGTCCTTGGTGACTCGTATTCGTCGGTGAGCCAAAACGCAGTTCGAGCACAGAAACTCGGCGCACTCCAGACATCGGGACGTCGCTGCTGCCTCGTCCTCGCAGTTTGTACAGTGAAGAGTATACTCTTTGCTTGATTTGACGGACAAATGATCCAGTGCGTTTGTCAGAAGGAAGTTGCTTGGGAGAACGTGGGCTCCCTCCGACGGAATCGGAGTCAGTTTTCGACAGAGGGGACAAACGATCGAGTTGGTTCCCGCGCCGATCACATCGTAACTCTCGAGGCACTTGCGGCAAAACGAGTGAAGACATTTCAAGATCTTTGGGTTGTTGAAAATGTTCTTGCAGATTGGGCATTCTAGCGATTGAGGTGAATATTTCTCATCTTTCACTGTTGCCATTGTTTGTACGATTGAGTTGGGGGACGCAAGCTTTGCTCCCGGACTGAATGGAATAATTTTTTAATCAGACTCTTTCCGCTTCACGCTTTGCGCGTTTGACTTTTTGCGCGGTGAGGTAATCTTATGAATCATTGATTTGCGTGTTTGAAAACATCTCGTTAATTGAATTATCATTGGGAAGATTTCACTTAAACATGAAAAAAAAATGGAAATTGCGCGATTTGTAGCTTGGAACAAATTTTATAATTGAAGTGTTCGTGAAGTAAGTTTCTAATTTTTATCGTTAATTCGCAGACTCAGTGCGGGGATTTCTTTTTATGCATGAGCAGCTTACCAGATGCTGACCTAATCATTTCACATTTTCAGCTGCAATTTTTTATGTCTTTCGCTACGCTGGCTAATCTTGTCAGACAGATTGCTCAGCAAGCACAATCCGCCTTTGACGCAGCTCTGTGTATATATTTCCAAGACTATTGGTTTTCCAAAAGCAGTAGAGCGTGTTGGTGTTATCTTAGAGGGGGTCTGCCGGTACCGGCTTTTGTTTTGTTCAAACTGTAAACAGGGAAATGAGTGGGAAATTTATCTTCGCGCGCAAGTTAGCACTCCAGAGCGTGTGTTGAGTTCCCAGTAAACAGACATTTTTATACCGTCAATTGATAAACAACGAGAAGATTAACAAAAACTTACATTCAGTCGTAGGTTTGTACCTTAAAATTACCCAAAGTGCCAGGAGTTAGGGTGCCGTTAGCTAAATGTCAAATTTATTGAGCCCGTGGTTTGTGTCAGAGGGGTTGCTAGGCAACAAATCGTCTTTTTTTGGCCATTAAGTTGAAGTGAGGATTAGCGGTATATATTCACTAGCGGTATATATTCACAACTAATGACCCTGCAATTGGCCTTAAAATGCGTTTACGCTGCAGTTCACTTCTCCTTCGACTTTAGGTTTTCTTATAATACATTAATAAAGTTATTATTTACTCCTCGTCACTGGTTACACAGCAGTTTTTAATCAAGCTGATATTTGTCAAAGAAAAACAGTATGAACCCTGGAAGTCGCCTTCTGCCAGTTTTGGCGGGAAACAATCCTCAGCGCTGTCTAGGTTGCTAGGTTGCTCGCGCGCTTTTCGCATACCACCCGGGCGGTCACACATGTTTTTGTGATCACGCTGCTATTGGTGGAAACGTGTTTGAGGCACCTGTAGAGTTGGCGGTAGCATCGTTTCTGGCTCAATGAGCATGGCGTTCCGAAGATTATCAAACATTTATTGCTCTGCCCGAGAATTAGTCAAAACTGCATTGATAAAAAGAGTCTTTTTTACAGATCTTGGCAAGATCCTACGATTTAAGTTAAGAAAAGACCTAAATTAAAAGCCGTCTGATTTGTTGGTTTTGCTCATTCAAAGCAGCTTTAAATTATTTTTTTTAGGGGAAGAACATTTAGACATTGACAAACAGGCAGGGAATTAGTATAACTTCAATCTCAAGAGGATTTTGAACGCAGTTTGAAAATTAATTAGTACTTTTTGTCACTGTGTGTCAGTCGGGAACTCAAAAATCGCCGTTAAGTTTGACACACACACAAAAAACACTTCCGTTTATTTTCTTCTTTTCACTTACATGAATCGAAAACAAGTCCATGTCCATTCCTTGGAACCCATTACATCACACATTACCACTCAGCCAATCAGAGGGCCAGACACCACATGAAATCAACCTGCCAAGTCCTTTGACGACTCTACTGGCTTCACAGCAAACGGAATATTGGAAGGACTTGTTAGTTTGGGGGGCTGTTTACTGCATTTGGATGTAATAATCGAGGAAAATCCCAAATATGGGATCTGTGCCGGTGAATAAGATCACCGATCACTACGAATTAACTTGTGGAATCTGTAGTGAGACGTACAAGAACCCCAAGGTTTTACCTTGTCTTCACTCCTTTTGTCAAAACTGTCTGGACTCCAACATACGGTAAGAACTAATATCTTATGGCATGACTTAACTTCAAGAGATTAAATTATTTCCCGTCCCATGTAATTTTCAAATGAAATCACAACTTAAGGCACCTTCGCAATGATTTCTTGTCGTTCCATAGTTTCATTAAATTTATTATGCCATCGTTATTCTACTTGAAAGTCGATTTGTGCCAAACATTTCCATGTCAGCGGCGACATGTTGCACTTCTCGATCGTTAGAGTATCACGATTCGAGAAAAAATAGTTGGGTTCGAACAGTAGTATTTTCAACGTAGTTAGAAATTGTCGGTTAAAGATCAAACGTTGTTTTGAATATTTAAAGATTAAAAGATTTAAGTGATCCAACGGGTACCAGATAGATCAGGTATTATAAACTTCAGAGAAACAATCTGAACAATCGCATAGTGGAATTCAATTCCAAAACCCCATTTTTTCACTCATTAACCTCAGCTTTAATCCTCCTCCCAGTAAAAATTTCTAAGTGAGCTGCATGTAATCACTCTGGTGAAACCTTAAGTACCAAAAGATATCAGATTTTTATCGGGTTTTTCACGCCCATTTTACTATTTTTCGACCGGTAAACATTTTCTCTTAAATGCTTGTCGTATATTCTAGCAATTTCTTAAGGAAAGAAAAAATATATAATCTGCTGTTCACCAGCATTAACTATTGTAATTAGTACATACCACACCAATAACCAGAAAGGCAAAGATCAAGATGACTGTTTAATTGAAAAGTAAGAAGTTCGCGCGCAATTTCCAAACCACTCAAGCGCGCGAAAAACTGGTTCGATTTTGGACGTAGTTCAAAATGTTTCCCTTAAACTGTTTGTACATGTGCAACTTTGCAGGAAAGTAATGTGGATGAGGCTTTTAGGCTATTTAAAGCCTTTGGGAACAACTTTTATACGGTTTCCAGAATGTTAATTCGCGAAGGGAAAAAGCACTTTACATGACGTAATGCTGAAGGCCTTACTTTCCACACCAATTGGTCCGTCTTATTTGTAGCAATGAATCATTTTCATCTGGCTCATAAGCTCTCTTTATTTACTTGTTTTATTGTTTGTTAGCGCCAAGGTTCTCTTTGGTTTCATACAAAAGAACACAAATACGATCAAGAACGACAATCTTTCGGCCTTTTTTTGAGTGTAGATGAAAAAAAAACTTGGAAAGCCTCTTAATCCTTGGAATAGCATCTGATTGGCTAAAAGGTTGAATTTCTTACGGGATTTATCAGAATTTTGCATTATTTTGTAACCGTTAAAGTACCAATACGCGCTAACATTTTCAATGTATGTATATATTTTTTTTACTTCTAGACCTCAAGACCGAACTCTTGTCTGTTCAAGATGTCAACTGGTTGTACCGGTTCCCGCCAAAGGTATCGAGGCATTCCCGCTCAACTTCTTCATCAACAACATGTTGACAGTTTTAGCGGTTCAGAACCCTACAAAATGCACCAACTGCGAGGATAGTTCCCAGGCCACCGCACGTTGCTTGGACTGTGTGGAAAACCTCTGTACAAACTGTGTGTTTGCTCATAAGAGAATTCGCCAGACCAAAGATCATAGGATTCTGTCGTTTGATGAAATCCAGGCCAATGAAGTCAAAGACATCATTCGTTGCCCTTCGTTTTGCTCGGTGCATCCTCGAGAGGTATTTTTAAAAGTTGATGGTGTGTAGCTGAGACATCAGTGCACCACTCACAAAAATTTGCTGGTTTTTGATTGGTAATGCCAGATTCAGGATAATATTTGATTAATATTTCCATTTAACAATTTAGGTTCTCAAGTATTTCTGTGAAACGTGCGATGAAGCTATCTGCCGTGACTGTGCCATCTACGAACACAGAGAACACATCTACGTGGATCTGAAAGAGGCTGTAAAGAAATACCGGTCGTCCATCGCAGCCCTTCAAGACAGAACCAAGCGTAAGATTCCAGTCCTGCGAGCAGCCGTCGAGGAGGTACATGACGTCACGAGAGATTTAACGGAGAGGGTGGAGGTCGTACGTAACACAATTCACAACACCATCCAGAATCACATCCGAGAATTAGAGGAACAGGAACGAGAACTTATTGATCAGCTGGAAAGCATTTCTAACTCCAAAGAGAAGGTGAGATACCGTTTATTGTCTGCATGGAGCTTACTATTCTGAAAACTGCTGTCATCAGACACAGTAACTGGAAGCAAGCGAGGAAAAAACGTAAGCACATCTGATTTTATCATTTCGCATGATGTTACATCTAAGAAAGTCGACATTTTCTTGCAGGTCTTAACTACCCAACAGAAAATACTGGAACTCGATCTGTCCAACTTGCTGAGTAGCTGCGAGTTCACGGAGAATGTGCTCAGGTACGGAAACGAGGCTGAGATTATGTTGGTGAAGCCGCAGATGGTCAGCAGACTCCAGAACTTGAATGAACACGAGTCACAGTGTGAACCAGAGGACAATGAGGTAGAAGGAAGGGTCATTCTCCATTTTATCCGCTATTTTCCTATTTCTGTTTCCAAATTTTGATCATTATTGGTCAGTTTTCAATTTGCGCCTAATTTTCTAACAGACTGAAGTCTTCTTGTCAGGAGCACGTGCTTACCCGTACCACATAGTCTTTACGCCACCGATGCCTCTCTTGAGTTCTCAACGTGGAGAAGGCACTACCAATTCTACACGGGCATATTCCTTGAATATGAGAGTATACAGCGTACACAGCTCATAGAAAAGGCAGACCTTTCTCCATAACGTCAAACGAAATGCCATTTTCTAGCAAGCAAGCAAATATCGCGCGAACATCTTTTAACTTAGGTAAACTTAAGGCTCTGAGCAGGATTCCTTCATTTTAATTTCATATTTCAGTTATTTTTCAATATCTTTCTTATTTGTCCTTAGCTTGTCCTTGACCTCTAGTTTGCTTCGTTCCGGCCTAGTCAGTATGTTACGTCCAAATTACGATCAAGAAAGTATTCATACTCTCTTGTTACGATAGAAAATTGATGTTTATCACTCTCTGTCTCTAGATCGTTGAGTTTTCTTCCAATGATGAGCATCTTTCCAAAGTCATTGCCAAACTTGGTCAGGTGACCACCAGTTATGTGTTCCCGATGCTGTCATGCGCAGAGGGACCTGGGCTGAGTCGAGCAAAGGTTGGACACAAGTCAACTTTCACAGTTATTGGAAAAGACAGAAATGGAGAGCCATGTACCTCCGGTAAGTCCGAGATTACATTAAAAATACATGGCGCATTGGAATTCTAAATAGCTCTGACTCTTGTTAAAATGGATGGAAAAATCAAAGTACGCGTTTAAACTTTCTTTCCTTTCTCCGTGTAGGTGGAGACTTGGTGTCAGTCAAACTTCACTGTCCGAACGGTTCACCAATCACAGCTGATGTGGAAGACAATGATGACGGTACTTACACGGCTTCCTTTACCCCAGTCTCCAAGGGTGATCATCAGATCACGGTCCATGTGCGTGGTAAACCCATTCAAGGAAGTTCCTTTGACTTACAGGTTTGACCAAGTTTTTTTACAATTCCTCCACAGTAGCTTCCATGATTTACCTGTAATGTTGCCTAAGTTAGTATACGTAACGCTAAATGCATTTCCGTTGCTTTTCATGAACATTTTCGCGTTTCGGCAGCCATTTGAGCTTGTTCGTCCAAATGACGTGATGTTGCATACATAGATCTCATGACTTAACATCTGCTTGATAAAAACTCTCTGTCGTGTCTTAAACCAATGAAATGGACATATTAAATGAACAATAATAATAATAATTATAATAATAATTTACTGTAGATAATTATAATTATAGTAAATTATAATAATGTCTGTACTTGTAGGTGTCGGCAGGTATAGACTGTGCCAACATCGGTCCAATGGTTTTGAAGTTCTCGCCAAATAGTAAAAACACCAACGATGAGTACTACGAGCCTTGGGGAGTGGCTGTTGACCCTGATGGACTGTTTGTGGTTTCAGATCATCATAACCACCGTCTCCAGGTTGGTTTGCCAATGCGGCACTATTAGAGGAACAGTGAAGGTTTTGATGATCCCACATAAACTCTATCGTGTCTTGGAGCCAATCAAATAAAGAACACACACACACACTTATTGCAAATGCAGCAAGTAGGGCACGGAATTCTCCGCTGTTGTGGTCTGGCCTTGTTTCACGGGTTTGTGCTGCAGATAGGGTTAACTTCATTGCGCCTTTCCCCCTTGGACAGAATTGTCCAAGAAAAATTGCTATGACAATGACTATGACTATGACTATGATAGTAAGTTTGAAAACAACGGTATCTCGCAAGTTGTGACTAATAGTACAGATTTTCCCTTAGGTTTTTGACGCCAATGGCCGCCTTCTGTATCAGTTTGGCTCGCGGGGTAAAGCCGACGGTGAGATCTGGTACCCAGCTGGGGTGTGCGTGGACAAAAGTGGTCACATTTACGTAGCAGATCATGGCAGTCATAGAATTCAAGTAAGATAAACTTCGTGTTAAAGATTTTGAAACAATTCAGGTTGAAAAGATATTGTATGAGAACTGGGCTTAAAGCTAAGGTCACGGTTTTTGTGGTTTACGGTTGCCAACCACGAACCTTTTATCCAACTTAGTGTAGATTCCATTAAATACCAGCTAATTTTCGTTTGCTTGTTCTACAACTATGGTGCTTTCTGTTCCCTATAGGCTTTCACTCACGAAGGACAGTTCTTGCGAAAATTTGGTTCCAAAGGCAACGGTCTTGGGCAATTGAAAGGTCCCTGTGGCCTCGCCCTCGACTCTGAAGGTCGGGTCATCGTCGCCGAGCGCGACAACCACCGAATACACATCTTCGACTCCGAAGGCCAGGCAATCATGCACTTCGGCGTGTACGGAGATGGCGAAGGAAAATTCAACTGCCCACGACATATTGCCATTGACCAGGACGACAACATTTTAGTCTCGGATTCGGGGAATTATCGGCTGCAAAAGTTTGACAGAAAAGGGCAGTTCATGGTAAAGATTGGAGAAAAAGGCGGCAACAACGGTCAGTTTAGCTGCCCCGCTGGGATTGCTGTGGACTCCGAGGGACACATCGCGGTTGCAGACTTGAAGAACCTCAGCGTGCAGATATTTGATGCAGATGGTGTTTTTGTAAAGAAACTTGGCGGCACGGAGACAAAGAATACGAGTATCTTTAGCAAGCCGACAGGCGTTGCTGTTTCAGGAAACGGAAATGTTGTTGTAGCGGACAGAGGGAATCATTGTGTTCAAATATTTTAAGATAGGACAGATACACGGAAAAGTGTGAATACGTATATAACCAAGCCTAAGAATAGAATGGAACTGGGCGATTACTTATCAATAAAATAGTTAAATTTCTTAAAGATTTAACGGGTCTGGCAATTCTTTTTTCTTGCTCAGTAAGGTTTACTTGTTGCCCACTGTTGCTGAGACCCTCTGATGTCGCAATGGGACGACCGCACCTTAAAAAAAATTTCTAAAAAACGCAAAGTGCAAACGTTTAGTCAAACTTAATCAGGCCTTTTAACCGTTACAAGTAGATCCAAACGGAGTTACTCTTCCAGGAGATAGTTCAGAAATCAATTCTTTGCTTTTCGTTACTAATACGCCGTCGAACCTGCGCGCGGAAATTTGTCATTAAGAAAAGTCTCGGGGTAGAAAGCCCATATGGTGTGTCTCACCATTATATTGATATTGCTTTTCGATGTCTCAGTTTATAAGAAACCTTTTCTGTCGGAAAAAATGATCACATCGTTGAAGAATACTAGTATACTCTAAAATGAAGATTGTACAAGATCTTGGCCATTGTGCGTTTTAATAAAACTTAAAACAGCAATGGACCGCAGACAACAGTGCTGCTTACGTAGGTCTACAAGAGATGCGATCAGCCGAAAAAGAGCGCTATTTCACGCAGTATCAGCCGTGCTGTATTGTTTGTATTGTGCGTTTTGACTATCTTGTGCAATTTTTGATTTTATGACGTCGCGTGGTTCATTTTTTTCCTAGAAAAATTGATAAAATTTATATTTTGCCAACACAATAAACCTTAGCTGTCGTCTTCTGCGTAGCAAAAATCAAAACCCAAGATAGTTCAAATCATATTTCTATCGAGTCAGCTTCAAGTTATTCCGAGCGTAGAAAATCAATGCTAGTTTTCTCCAACCCAATAAAATTAAGTAAACAAATTAGTAATAGTGAGAGGCATAGACGAGCAAAGTAATGTTTAACTTACTTTTATTTTACTTTTCAGCCGTTTACTCGTTCACTATAGTTTTCTAGTTTAGACATTTCAGTTTCACGCCCTGTTATTTCTTTCTTTCTTCCTTTCTAGTTATGTATGTAACCGCTGAACTTTACCAGGGTCACAGCAGACATAACAAACTGGAACATTAAACTAAAATAGAAGCGTGTTCACAATAGTAAGATTGAGATATAAAGATATTTCTCATCATGTAATTGTAATGTAACCCGAATGTAAATAGATCTTTGTCGAGTAAAAATCGTAAATGGAATGAATTAAAGGCACACTATCACTTGTGAAAACTAATTCCTTGATGTCCACTGCTGACTAATCTCACACCCAGTACTCTCTTTTCTTTTACGCAAAAGTTTGTATAAACCCCATGTTGCCTTGACTATCTTTTGTCCACTACAAAACAGCATGTATACAAGCTCTATGAAAAGCAGAACACAGTATACTAGAACAGTTATCTTACTTTAATCACTTTCAGTGTTCCAAGTCAATGTGGGAAGTTTACAAATTTCAAATTTTCTACCCGCGCGGCATCGAATCTTGTCCATCTTTCAACTGCCAGGCGACTGCAAATGTGATCACTAAATGATTAGATTTTCTTAAGGAACATCACCAATTGAATCAATTTGCTTAATAGATACCCTTAAACGATATTTAAACAAGAAAATTGCATTTCGTGGATTTATTCGTGATATTTTTTGACAAGGTGATCTTTCGGACATCTCATCTCCGAAACGAATTCGGTGACACCTACACGAATTAATCGTAAAATTAAACGTCTGAAGTTTGGATTCACGCGGTCTCTGCGAGCCAACTGCAAACTGTTTTCGTAAGCCAATAAAATTCGCTTTCTTCTTGCTTTTGACGCGCGCGTCATTCAAATGTAGCCGCGATTAACTCGCGCTTGGGCCATAAATCGACGGGAAAAAACTCAGTCCGTATTTTACAGTACGGACCTCGAACTCGATTAATAAGAGGTATGTACGTTGACCGCCAGTTCTCATGAAGAATAACCAAATTCGCGAGGTTGGGCCACCTGCTGGATTAGCTAGTTTTCGTAAAGAAGTGCGTTTTAACCTTGTTCAGCAGTGAGATCACTTGATATCGATTTTCTTTTTGTAGTTATTGTTTGCTTTTGCCTCTTTTCTTACTCCACCTTCTTTAGGGACGGACCATTAGAAAAGTGATGGGGGGGATGGGGAAAAAACCAAAAAAAAATTCATGCAAGGCAAAATGTCCCAAAAAAAAATTCATTCATGGAAAAACCCAACGAAAAAAAATTCATGCACAAGATGGGTCGCATTTTGATATTAAGCCAGAATTATAATTCTTCTCGAAGAGTGTTTCAAAATGCACCAAATCGCATTAGAGCATGTCTAGATTTTCAAAATTTTCCCGGAGGACAATTCCCCCGGATCCCCAACGGAAACGGGCCTCCCAACATTTTAATACGGCAGCGGTAATTTGCCGAACGCCGAACGCACAATGCCAAACGCAGAACGCGGACTGACCAAAATCACCGAAACAAGCAAAAACAACCGGAGTGCTATCCAGGCTCATAGGCGTACGGGCAATTTTTTACGAGGGGGGGCGGTGAACCATTTGCCCAAAAAAATTCTCGCAAGTTGCCCAAATTTTTACGAAAAAGTTGATAAGAAACGAGGGTCATATACGATTCTCTAACATAGGCCTACTTACGAAGTGAAAATATTCTTACAAAAAATGAATCTATCATATGAGCTCATAATTTCGTTAAAGAAATAGCTGTCTCGGCCATTTCGACGGCCAAAGATATCAATGATACGATCCATGTCATTGTTGACTACGTACAGAGTTGGCATATGCCCTTTCAATGTTAATAAGTGGGATGAACATTACTGACACGTTGTTGCCCCATGGTGTTGCGCAGGTAAGTTCTCAATCTGCGCAACGCACTGAATGATCGTTCTGCTGAACACGATGTAGCAGGTATCACTGCAAGGATATGTAGTACATTAATAACCAGAAACTCATCACGTGCTGGGTAACCACTGTCTCGTGTGAATGTAACTGGCTTTACCATGCCGACTTCAGGTTAAAATAGAAAATATCTATCTCTTCAAAAAACAAAAACACGGAAACTTCTTTTAAAACTGGCTTTGCCCAAATTTCTTTTGCTGCCCAAAAAATCTGAGTTGCCCAAAATTTGGGGGGGCTGCAGCCCCCCCCCCCCCAGCCCCCCCGGCCCGTACGCCTATGTCCAGGCTAACCGGAGTGTATCTTGCACTCAGGTTAGTCTAAAGATCACTCAGGTTAGCCTGAATATCGCTTAAGTTAGCCTAAAAAAGGCCCAGGTTAGCCTGTTTACGGTTAGCTCTCAGTAATGGTAATGGCTATGCTTGCTTCAGTGATTTTGTTTCGCGTTCGGCTTTCGGCATTCTGTGCTCGGTGTTCGCAAAGTTACTCCTGCCGATTTTAATACCGTCACAATCCGTGCTAACCTTGGGTCCCCTCACATCAAAATGCAATCCTGCGGGCCTGACAGGTATATAAATTACGCAAATTTTCACTATACACCTGTAAACTGCTACTTACTTTTTATGTCATAAAATAGATGGAAAGTAATGTTAACAAGCTATGTATTTAATGAATCAAAGTACCGGTAGCACTGTTTTTAATTAATTCAGTAGCAAATTGTGCATGAAGCAGATTTAATTAAAAAAAATTCGTGCATAGGGCTGCAGTCCAAAAAAAAAATTCTTGCACAGGCAATGGGCCAAAAAAAAAATTCTTGCAAGCCAAAAATCCCCCTCCCCCCCCATCAGTTTTCTAATGGTCCGTCCCTTATATGCCAGTCCAGGACAGGGATACTGACTTTACAAAAATAATGCCTGCTTTGCATCATGGAACTTCTCTTACTGCGCATGGTCACACGTGGATTTTCAACATGGCGTCTTGTGATTGCAGGAAAATATTGTTATTTTGAATGGTTATTGGCTCTCCAAATCTTGAGTTTTATAGCAACACGGCGAACCTAATCGCAGTGAAAATTAATATAATTTTATAAATCAAGCTATTAACTGCAAAATGCGTCGAGTTGGCGCTATAAGAAATCGAAAACAAACGCTCAAAGTTTTGAAGGAACTTGACGCTTTCCCAAAAGTCCCAGAAAATTATCAACAAACTTCCGCCAGCGGTGGTTCTGGTGAGTAAATACTTCGGTAATCTTGCTTCTCATTAGTATCATCTGATATTACTTGTTAGTTGAAGTAATATTAGTTGATATATATTGTAAAGAAGAATCTAAATACATCTATCTAAAAGCTAAAGATATCAGCTTAAGTATTATTATTATTATTAGCTTCTTGTTATGCCTTGATACATTAAAGCTTAATAAGCTTTAACATTAAACATCACACTTCTTGCGCCCTCTCTTTACCTTCTCCATAATTTAAATAATGGATCCTTAGCTTGGCTCCTCAGTTAAAGTTGTTATGCACACTGCTACAGTAGCAGCTAACAAAACAAAATCAATCTACTGCCTAAAGGGCATGCTATGCATGTACTGATGAAAGTTTCCTCTGCAGTCAATTTCACTATCAGTGTGCCAAAGACAAGGTCATCATTTCGTTTTCTCTTTCCCTTGTTGTTAGACGGTTCCAAAATTCAAGCACATAAAAAAAATTGGGCCTTTTCACGTATCAGGAAAAATAACTAAAATTCTTTTACATATTTTGTGCAAAAATCAGGAACATCCAAATCATTGATCACAAATAAATAAATGTTTAAATCACCTTTCAAGAGAAAATAAATAGACTCAGGTACACTCCATGTAACAAGTATCTAGGGGATCCTCTAAATTTGGAAGCAGCTAAATAATTTTCTCATTTTGTTGCTTTTTTACAGTGTCCATTCTTATTTTTATATTTATTGGAATTCTTGTGGTGTCTGAGTTCTGGTACTACAGAGCAGTGGAAACCAAATATGATTATGAAGTAGACACTGATGCAGATAGGTATGTAACATGGCTGATCAAAATATAATATCTCCTTATAGTCTCTGTGCATTATCAAGCAAAGAGATGGTGAGAATTAAGAAAATGATAAATTCACACAACCAATAGTTATACCAATATGGAGAATTGAAACTACATTGTACAATCTCACTTTCATCCCTTATGACCATCATTTAATAAATTTAATCTTGAAAAAAGTGAAATTTTAATTTATTTTGTCTTAAGTAAGTTAGCCAGAAAGTTGTAGTTTACATGCGGCTATTCATAATTTTTATGCCTCTTATTATTTTGGCTGAGCTTTTCTTATAATTTTACAGCTGTAAATTATTTTTTTTAAGAACTTATGCCATTAACAACCTCTCTACTTTGTCATTTCACTGAATGCACAAAAATAATTGCGAGAGAACTGGAAGTTAGCAGGAATGCAGAGGACAACGCACCCAAAGTGTGTTGCATGTCCTGTATGCACTTAAAATGCTCATGGCATAAATAAAGTACATTGTAAATAATTAATTTATGCAGTAACCATATAAATGTACTTTACACTTTACATTTTTTACTGTGCTGCTAATAAAGGCATGTATATGGTTGAATGTGTGCATGAATTAACACATTTTAATATATTTTATCTATTGACAGTAAACTTCAAATCAATGTTGACCTTACAGTAGCAATGAAATGCGAAAGTGAGTGACTGTTAAATGCATCATTTTTTGTTATATTATGACAAGATTACTTAGATTTCAATATTTTTTTTGTAGTTCATACTTATTGAAACTTCTATCATTCATTGAACAAAGTGAATTTTAATTTAATTTTAAGTCTATTTTGTAATTGTAACTACAGCTGTACCATTTAAATAATAAAAATTAAATATTAGGCTCTTTAAATATTTTCAGATATAGGAGCAGATGTCCTAGATTTATCTGGCACCACATTGGAATTAGGAGACAATCTGAAATTAGAACCAGTGAGTTAATTGTTTAACAAAAATAATAAAAGCAAAATGTGTGTTGAGAAATAGCTGCTGTAACTGGGTGATTAATTCAATGATTTTATTTTATTTGCCAGAGTTACTTTGAACTAACTGATGAACAAAGCTCATGGTTGAAGTAAGTACATCATACAACCAATGTTAGTTACGTTGGAATTTTGTATGTAATTTATATAACCAGTAAGTTAAACATAATTTAAATACTTAATTTGCACATTCACAATTTGAAAAAAGGCACTTTCAATTGATAGGGATACAGTTTCCTAATTTGGATGTTAATATATCTAATATGCATTTTTTGATAAATATCTTTTAGCATGTTCAGAAAAATGCATGCTTTTATGGAGGGATACAGGGCACTGAAGATTCTTGAACAGTTTCAAGGTGATTTACCCACCTACATGCCTAAAAGGTCAGTAAACAACTCTAAGACATTGTTTACACAAATGCGTTTTCCAACCGACATGGTTTAATGACATCAAAAATGATTCTGTTTGAAGTGTTTGCACATAGCCTATCTATTTCCAAGTGGTTTGAATGTGACTGTATAAAAAGCACTGCACTCTGTGTAATATGTTCAGCATGTTTACTCTTCATAAGCCAGCCAATTTTGTACCAAATTATGTAACTGTTTTCAAATCAATGTCGTTTCACTGTTTACATGACCAGTGAAACAAAATCATTTTGAAAATGCTCCACTTTTGACAGAGTTTTCAAAACAATATGGTTTCAATATTGGTTTTGATCAGCACTGTGCAATGAAAGGTGTAACTACATTGAAAGCAGTGATGTAAGTTTGTTTGTGTAAACAGTGCCTAAGCCATCTAACAGCGTTAAAATGTGATATCAATTTTACTTTTTAATAATAAGTCATCCTTTGGACAAGATGCAGTAAGGGGTGTAATTTTTGACTTTTATGGTTTCGGTACAAACGAAGGTTTCTAAACCAATACACCTTTTTTAGTTGTTTCAAAATGACGGAAAATACATTGTTTTATTCTTTGGTCTTTATGTTAATTGGCCCTCATTGCTGCACTTGCATCTGCAGAATTCAAAAGGATCTTTGGCTTAAAATGAGGCAACCAGGGCCAATTACCGGTAACATATTTTATGTATGTGCAAACGAATAATGTGTTTTCTGCCATTTTGTAATATGGTGTATACATAGTAAATGGTTTGAACCCAGGAGTATCAGTAGTTCGTATAGTGTGATCGTCCGGGTGAGAGTAGTTCTGAGGAGAACTGTTGTTGGTGATTGACGTTTCGACAACCTGTACGGAAGTCATAAGTCGATGAACTTCATCAACTGCCAATTTTTCACTTGACTCTGAAGATGACTTCCGCACAGGTTGTCGAAACCTCAGTCACCAACAACAGTTCTACTCAGAACTACTCTCACCCAGATGATCACTCTATACAAACTAAGGTGTATACAAGATGTGACTCCCAAATTGCAAGGTGTGAATTGATATTCATAATGATTGGGTATGGGTGTGTTTTTTTTTAACTCATTGGTTCCCTGCAGAGAGGATGAAGGAAAACAAGAGAAGCCCTATGATGCTTGTCAGGTTCATGGCTCCTTTGAGGTCAACAAAGTGGCTGGCAATTTCCACATCACTGCTGGCAAGTAAGTAATAACAGCTTGTGTTCCTTTTGGAGTAACAGTAAATGCTTTTCATAAAATAACCAAATTGATGCCAAGACTTCACCAAATGTTCAGAGAATAAGGTAAAAATGCATTTGCCCACAGTTCAGTATTCTCAGTTTATATTTTATGTAATCTCTTCTTTCTTCTAACATTTTTTCTTTTGCCTTCAGGTCTATTTATCATCCCAGAGGACATGCCCATTTAAGTGCTATGGTGCCCTCTGATTGTAAGAAATTATTGAGCAGTTCTGCTGTTGTTTAACATTGTTAATTAACAATTTTAACTCTAAGTTAAAGACAATAATAACGTACTTGTACATGAAAACGTTCTTTGTTTGTTTGTTTATTCCTTCTACATCGTTGGTCACATTGTGAGATATCACACCAACTGCAAAAATCTAAATAAAAACTAATACAATTATATGATTATAAGATATTAAAAAATGCAAAAAAACTAAGTAAAACTAATCCCGATGAATGAAATTTGTTACTCTCTCACACATGCAGTGTCATCTGATTTCTATCCACAGCATTTAACTATTCTCACAGGATTGATGTGTTGTCGTTTGGTCACTGGGTGCCTGGCTATGTTAATCCTCTTGATGGAGACATTGTTACCACAGACAAAAGTAAGTACGAAGTAAATAAAGGTTGGGACAGAAAATCAAAAGTTACAAAACTTAATGTACAGTGTGGTTTACTTGAGCGCCCGGCAGTAGCAACTTATTGACTTACTTGACTTATACCCTTTCGCTCCTGGTGGAGCATAGGTCCTCGGAAACAATTGCTCTCCACCGTAATCTGCTCTGTGCTGACCTTTCCAACTGCCACCAGGTGTAGCCAGCATTTTTCGCCTCGTTGTCTACCGTCCTCCTCCAGCTGTTTCTGGGACGGCCTCTGCTCCTCTTCCCCTGTGGGTTCCATCTCAGTGCCTGCTTGGTGACATTGCAGTTGGGTTTCCTGAGGGTGTGCCCAATCCAACCCCACTTTCGCCTTCTTATCTGGATGTTGATCCTTTCCTGCTCAGTTGTTGTCCATAGTTCTTAGGGTGGTTTATAAATATTTATTATGTGTAGCTTTAAAAATAAATTCAGGTTCCTTAATGTCTGTGTTCAAATAAGGCTTCCAAGGGAATCTGGTAACACCAAAATGCACTGAGCGTTAGTTGCATTTTACATGCTTGGTATTTATTTTTATAGGCTGATAAAAATAAGTACTTTGCTGGGTTGTTTATGTGCAAGTAATGCTACTGACAATATGTAAATAATCAGTCAACACACTCTTCAACTGTCATTGTTTTGTTTAATAAACAAATCTTGTTTTTCTCTACCTTCAGACTTACAGATGTACCAATATTACATTCAGGTTTGTTTCTTGTTTGAAAATTGCAAACTTACTTTCTAACTGAAGGCTAGAGCTATGAGTGTATGTAGTTTTTGAATGATCAATGAAACGTGAAGAAGTGTCTTTATTTAATTATTTTATTTCTTTTCTAAAATGATTCCACAGATAGTACCAACAACAATTAAATCACTTAATGGTCGCATAACAAAAACAAACCAATACTCAGTCACACAGAGGGTAAGTGGAAGTCTGTACAAATTGTAAACATAATAATCAGTATCATGGTAAGTTTACTGACTATTCCTCACAACTGGTAAGAATGAAACCAATCAATGATTTTCAGTAACAATATTTATTAACTAAAAGTGCATTATTAGAAGCTATTAATTTCTAATTAAATTCTCATTTAACAGTGAATTAATTTATTTTTATTGAAATGTTCCCCTACAACACCCACATTAAAGAGATTCATTTTCTGTCAGATCCGAGAAATTAACCATGATGCTGGAAGCCACGGCATTTCAGGTAAGAAATGCATCTACATACCATGCAACTTGAAACCCCCTACCCAACCACAATACTAACCCCCTCCCTATTACCTGAAGGATAGCTTGAAAGATGAATTATTGCATCTAAGTTACCCTTATTTTAGTAAATAATTTGTGGCTAGATTAAAACATTGATTAAAAAGTATTTTTACTTTTTGTTTCATGTTTGTTAGGAATTTTCTTTAAGTATGACATGTCATCAATAATGGTGCGAGTTGAAAGCCGCCACAGGTCATTCTGGGGTTTCTTGGTACGCCTGTGTGGTATTGTAGGAGGAATTTTTGCTACTTCAGGTAAAAACCCATTATCACTTATTTACTTATTGCAGCCTATCACCTAACTATATGGTGTGGTTTAAATGTATCTTTGGTTTAAATTTTTTTCAAACCAGTTTGATTTCCATAACTCATTGTCTCATGTTCATTTTCATAATCTGAAACAAAGGGAGATAAAAATAAAACTGGTTTGAAAAATTAAAGATAAATTTAAACCACAACATACATAATACGGGCTTCATGGACCTATCTATCACCTTGCTTTTGTTGAGCAATGGCCTCTTATCATTGCAGCATTTAGATTGTTTGGAAAATTCAGTGCATTCAATCTTGGTGATTGAAAATTAGTGCCAATTTATCCTTTTACCTTCTGTTCCAGGCATGCTGCATTCATTCATTGGTTTCTTGTTTGATGTATTAACTTGTCAGTTCCAGTGGTACAAAAAAGATGAAAAGGTGAGTTTCAGGATGTTGTGACTTGAGATCAAGTCAAATTGTGTTACAGGTAACAGCAGCCTGGCACATGCTGGAGTGGACTTCCATCATGTCCATCTGATCAATTCCATACCCCATTGACCTTACTAAAAACAAGTTTTACAACGATTTTGGTAAAAAGCTAAACAAATCAAATAAAAACATCAATTAAATTATGTTGATTGCAATCGTGACAGCTCTCTTGTAAGAAAGTGAACTAAAATCACTCAACCGCTTGTTGTTGATTGGCTAATTATGACCAAACGGTAGTTTGGTTGCTACTGTCTCTGTACTTAGGTGATAGCTGTCAATAGCTTGAGCCTATTGTCTTTGTGTACATGTACCCCAGATTACTTGAAAACCCTTACAGATATAGATACAGATATCATGTAAAGTTGTTTAAACATCGCCTGTTGTTGTTCTTATCATCTTTCAGCCCGTTACAATGTCAGACATCACTCCAGGAACAACTGTTGTCCAACCAAATGGCTTACCTTCTCAGCAAACCCAACCAAGTCCAGATCCTGTTGTCAGTTTCTCTCCCAAGGGAGTCAATCCAGGGGTCAACATTGTCCCACCTGGCAGTGTTGTCCTTGAAGATCAATCAGCAGTAATAACATGAATTTATTAACTGCAATTTTTTTAGCACGCACAGAGTGCTCATTTTCAAATGTCAGCCAGAAGTCCATGAATTGTGGACTTTCTTATTAGACTTGGCGAGAGTCCTTGTTCATGGTGCTGACCCAAGAAAAGGTGGGCTCTCTGAACAAGATTAAACTACAACAAATTTTGTAGACCTTCATGGCTTGCATGCCCAATCAAAGAAAGCTTCACTGTTAAAATAAATAGAAAACATGTTCCATGTTTCTATCAAGTTATAGAAAAATGAGTAGCCTGCGAATGCAGACATATTTCCGGCTGATTATTAATTATTTTTCGGGGGAGACAAGCAACAGCCGGAAATACGTCTACGTTCGCAGGCTAAAAAATGAGTGGAAGTTTGGGAGAACAAGAAATGCTGTGGGAACAGGAGCCAATAAACAAGCAGCTTTTTCAAGTTCCCCCCCAAACTTCCACTCCTGTTTCTACATCTTGGTAAAAACACTGAAAACATGTTTCTAGTACTTTTAGAAAACACTATGAAGAAAAGATAAATCTCTTGTTTATTTTGATCAATCCAAATGTAATTTCTCTTTGCTCACACTATCATTAATTTACACCTGCCCAACAGCTCGTACTCGTTCTGTGTTTCTATCGAGTTATAGAAGTATGGATGTAGCATGCACTCCCTTACAGGCTATTTTCCAATTTTTTTAGAGTGTGTTTCTCTCCTTTTCCTTTCAAACGTATTGGCATATGTACCGGTAAGTTTCATGTGCTACATTTATTACTAGGTAATGGTTTACTGTATGTTTTTTGGCTTAATTTCTACTTCCAAAAAGGAAATAATGTCATGTCAACAAGCAAGAATTGTATGGTAGAAATTGTCTGATGTATCCATTCATTCTGTTGTAAATACACCACCAACCATCACCATCTTTATTCTTGCACCAGTGGGAATGTGCAGGGAAAGATTACGGAAATTTGTGAATCTAAGTGTTCCCCTGGTGTGTAGCACTGTTAGTACTGTATGTGAAAATGCATTTTAACTTGATTGAAATTAGAATACAAAAATGTGCATTTTAATAACTATTTTTATTAAAATGGTACTTAATACTGTAGACTCGTCACTGCCTCTTATTTCAACACAAAAGAGTGGCGTCAGTTTTCCCATGTTCACCAATTCACTTAATATCAGTGCTATAGGACCTTTTCTTGATTCTTTAGTTCTAATAAGTAATTGTTCAGCACAGAGTTTTAACACATTGTGTTTAATTTTTCTTACCCAGTGACTTAAAAAATGAGTCGTAAAAATAGCCACCTTTACAATCTAAATTTCTACTAAAGAATGACAAAGTAAACCTCAATATGGTAGAAAATATTATATATTACACGGTTTCAGAGTAAAGTTCAGGAGTTAGATTGTACCATTAGCTCATTTTAAAACTAATGGCTAATAAATGTGTCCAAAGAAGCCTTATTTACTTGTGTTTGGTTTCTGCCTGGTTATAAGAAGAAACGCGGCCTGGGGGTAATTTTTTTTAAACATTTAAATGTTGGTATTGTAGAATCTGTAATTTAAGAGTTTTGCAGCAGCATTAAAAAAGCCTTGGGGTTACTGAATCCTTCCACGATCTCTATATCACAAAATCTTGTTCCTACATGTACAAGTTGAGTGAACTGAAGTGTTGCGCGATACAGAAGGCATGACTAGACTACTGAGCTGCTAGTTAATAATTGTACGAGGTCTCTATCTTATGTAACATCACATTCTCAGAACTTACATTAAAGCATACAATAGATTTTAAATAATTATATATTTCTAATATTGTGTTCACAATTCTATCCAAGGCCATTTGGAGCCATTTCTTTTGCTTGCTTTTTCACTCTTTCTTCATATTCCATCCGACTTTGACTACAATAGATAGACAGAACATATAAATAGCAATCAGAAAAGAAAACAATCTCAAAATAGTTTTTCCTTTTATAGAGTACTTTTTACTCTGAAACTCTGAAAACCGTGAACACCAGAACTATTTAATATGTAATGTTTTTGTGTTGCAAGGAAAAAGCCAATCAGGCGTGAGAAAACCAAACAGCAACTGTAATTAGTTTGTGATTTTGAGGTTTACTGGCATGTCCTGAGCTTCACTGTGATTGGTCACTACACAATCAACATTCCTGAAATATTTCAGGAGTTCACAATATTCTGAGTTTACCGGACAGTAGTTAACAAAAATGGGAGCTGGGTTGAAGTGAAGCAGTATTTTTAACATAGCATCCGAAATGAAATGGGCATGTGATAAATACTAGTCTTCAATTTCAAAGTCCCACAAATGCCTCAAAATACCTTTTAAAACATTAAAAACACGTTTTTATCAGCATTATATGGCTCTAAAAAATCTCTGCTGTCTCTCTCCCCTCCCCCTGCAGGGCAGGTCAGCTGTGTCCAGTAATCTGTCTGTGATGAGCAGTGTTTGTAACTTACCTATAAACTACATAGGCTTCTGCCTGAGCTGGGTCCTGGAAATTAGGTTCACTGAGCAACAACTGAATGCCAAGGAGCACCTGAAAAAGATTATTTGACAAAAGTTCAAAGACTTAGTATACTATATGTTACCAAGAAAACATTAAAAATTGCATTATTACCTCTTTGGTGGTGACTTGTGGCTTCCAGCCTTTATTCTTGTCAATCAGTGATAAAGACACTTTGCCAGAAGGAAACACATTTGGGTGCAAGATCACAGGATTGAATACACCTGAGAGGAAGACAGTAAAGACAACCACTTTTTTAGCTCCTCATAATAAAATTGGGATATCATGAGAAAAAAATAAAAAGATGTTATTAAAATTACATGACTTGTTTATAGCATAAAACATAGCAGGCAACTGGCAAGTTGGCTGGTAACATGTACTTCAGCATACTAACCATGCCAGGCAGTTGTGCACAGATCTAACAAAATAATTATAGTTTAAGCTAATGTGAACTTACAGTTAGGTGGTGAAAATGGATAGTCCTGGGGAAATGACAACTCAAGCTTGTATAAACCTCCTTCCCAAAAGGTCTGAGTGAAAAATAATACATTGTTATGTCAGGAAAATAAATAAACAAAGGCACAACTTGTCAACAAGGGTATGCAGGACATGGGATAAATACTTGAGCTTAAAATCCTGAGAGTAGGATGTGATGAGACAAAATATAACATCAGCAACAAAGGACATGTTTGAGAGTAACTTAATTATCACAAATTATTATCCTCATGTCACAAGTAATGGGTAATTGACAATTAATTGCTGTATCTTCCCGTGGTGGACACATGAAGACCATGTGACGTACCCATGAAGGGCCAGCCAGTGACGTTCAAGAACAGCATGTCTGTGATGACCGTTGTGAGTGTTAAACCGTCACTGGTTTTACCAACGCCCCTGATAATTACAAAAATACCAGTATTTACAGACTTGGATAGATCTAAATAATATTTACCTTCTTGGGTCCTGGGATGGCTAGATGAAAGAAAAGAAATAGCACTTTTGTTAGCAACAAAACATTCATAACTTGTAGTGAAGTTTCTATTTCATTGGCACACTACGTACCGAGTAATAGCCACCGTGTCGGAAGCGAAATAACAAGACCGTGTGTCTGTTGACCAATTTGTTCAATTTCTCTCAGCTCCCCACCACCATCCCCCTGAGCAGAGTCTGGGCACGATAATTATTCAACAATGGGGTATGCATGCCCGGGATAAAGCAAAATCGATAATGTTTATATGGTTACCACAATTCCATGTTAGCCAGTCTGTTTCTTCATTATCCTTCTTAACGGGATTTGCGATGAAATCCTAAATCGAAAATCAGAAAAGAACAATAATAGCAATGCCTCACACGGATGTCTCGTGAAGCACCCGCTAGCTCGATTCAAGAGGTCTGTTGACCAATGCTTGAAATAAAGTTTCAAGATCTCAATGATAATCACTTAACAAAGGTTAAAAAAGGAATGATTCACCAACCTTGGGGTGATTGTGTTGCCAGGCTTTATATTCTTCTTTAAGTCTTTCTACTGGATCAACAGCTCTGGTCGCCGCCATTTTGAAAGAAGGCGCGCTTGAATCCGCAATGTTATTGGTCAGTCGTTTCAAATAAAATGACAAAAGCAAAATGGCGGCGAGTTCTTTGTCGTTGTTTTGCGCGAGAAGTCTCTCTATAGTTCCTTCTCAGAAATTGCGATTCTTCTGTACTCAGGGCGATTCACACACCGTTCATGTTCCTGTGATGCTGAAGGAATGTCTTAGTTTCCTTGCTCCTCGTGATGGACAAGTAAGTCGTGACATTTTTTCACTGCGGGTCGCGCTTCATCCTGTATTCATGTAAATTTAAAACGATTGATCTCCTTTTCTCCATTGCGCAATTGCATTTATAGGAAAGGGAAATCAAGGTACCTTTTGGTACTTCTGTATTAAATTTTAATATCGAATTAAAGACACTGTAAAGAATTGAGCTTGTATGGTTACGTGGCATGACAACATAAATCTTGGCGAAAATTAAAACTACACACGTATGGAGGTTATGATTGTTACGTCACAGAACAGTAGAACAATCTCAGTAAAAAAGTACATCCAATTTCTATTTCTCCAATCAGCCAACATACATTAACCAACACCTGTTCTCTCAACTTTGTTATATTTAGTCGATGTTATTAATAAAAGTGTTTTCATGTATGGTAAAGTAACCCAGGCCAGTGTGATGGGCAATCTGAGGTTACAAATGGCTTAACTGTTTTATGTACCATTGCAGGTTTTTATTGATGCAACATTTGGTTCGGGGGGACATACTGCAGCAATCCTCTCAAGTGCAAACTGCAAAGTCTATGCTATTGACAGAGACCCAAGTGCTGTGGAAATAGCAAACATTCTCTCAAAGAGAACTGAGTTTAAAGGAAGGTTGTTTCCCATTTTGGGAAAATTTAGTAATATTTGTGAAGTTCTTCAAGGCCAAGGAATTAAAAATGAGTCTGTCGATGGAATGCTTCTTGACATTGGTGCCTCTAGTATTCAATTTGATGATCCAGACAGGGGATTTTCATTTTACAAAGATGGTCCCCTGGATATGAGAATGGATGTAAGAAGTGTTACCAGAGAAAGAGGAGGTGACAAGAAGCTGCTGATGACAGCAGCTGATGTGGTCAATTCTATAAATGAGACAGAGCTTACAGCTGTATTAAGGCAATATGGACAAGAAAGGGAGGCTGGTTAGTGTTATTAAAATAGGACTTTGGACCACTTGAGGGTACCCTTGGAATTGTTGTGGGGGTGTGCATCCCAGCTTTCCCATTCCTGATCCTTTTCTGGCCAAATATGTCATTTTCCAAACACGATTCATTCCAGGCCCCAGTTGTTCAAAGGGTGAATAATGCTATCCACCGGATAAATCACTTTCCGGTGGATAAGTGTCAATAAAACAAACTACGTCATCCACCGGATAGTGATTTATCCAGTGGATAGCGTTATCCACTCTTTGAACAACCAGGGCCTGGTTGCTAAAATCTATACATATTTTCAGAACTGACTGTTTGTAAATTATTATCTAAGGTGGCAAATCGTGTATTGAAGGGTAGTAATAATTTATTGTTGGTAATTTGTCTTTCTCTTTTTTTTTCCTTTTGAAAATACATTTATACCAATACACTTTTGAGGGGAAGGGGAAATTAATAAAATATTTTTGACAGTTTTTCCTTGGTGAACAGTTTCTGTATTCTCATAACCAGCATGTCTGGATTTCTATCAATATTACAAGAAGAAATAGCAGGCTAATCACTTCAGATCTGCTCATCTCACCTTGTTTTATTCTTGTTCTACAGTTCGCATATCCAGGGCTATTGTGCGAGCCCGTGGAAAGATGCCTATACTTTTCACGAGACAGTTAGCAGCCATTGTGACAGCAGCCGTGCGCTACAACCGAACCGATAGGTTCTCCCGTCACCTCCACCCTGCGGCAAGGACGTTCCAAGCACTGCGCATACTCGTGAATGATGAACTGAATGAACTTCATTCCGCCCTTAAATCTGCGCGTAAACTTTTGCGTCCTGGCGGGCGCCTTGTCGTCATTTCATTTCACACTTTAGAAGACTCAATTGTAAGACATTTCTTTAAAGAAACGAACTCTGAAGTGAGCTACCTACGATCAAGAACAAAAGTCGCGGGCAAAGCAAAGGCGAGCACGTGGCTTCCTCTCCACAAGAAGGTTACAAATCCAACAGACGAGGAAGTTTACCTTAATCCACGTTCACGATCAGCTAAACTACGAGCCGCAGCTAAAGCGGACAACTTGGTTTTAGATTTAACGGAGCTTACGAACTTATTGGACAAAAACCCTGGTCAAAATTTTTATAATGGTACAACGCCTGTCTGAAAATCGTCCTCACCACATTGCAAACTATTTTTCTTGGCGTTGTACATTTCTTTCGTTTAGTTATGGAATCTTGATCTTCAAAATCTGTTTGTGCATTTTATGTCGCAAAAATATATTTATGAGGAGTATAAAGAAAGAAAACAACTCTTCAAAAATTTTACACTGATGGTGCATTTGTCAGTAATTTTATAAAATTGTACAAAATCAAATGGAGGGAGATAAATGAACGAAATCAAGAATTCAAAGCAAAGTATTTTCCAAATAAATGAAATGTATACATGGAATTCTGCAAAAGTTTCAAATTTATTCATTAAACTGTACATTTTTGTAAGTATCAGTTCTCCACTGGATTTTGCACTATATTTTAGATACCTGCTGAACCGTATTTCACGTGTAGGGATTGATGTCAAACCAGCAGAGATGAAACCGTGGCGGAAGGAACATCAAACCTGGGTGCCCCTAGTCCAGATCCTCCCCTTGACGCTGCTACTGCAAGGTAGCTGGATAGTTTCGTGGTAGGCCCTAGTTGAAGTCCATCGGCCGCGCGAAAAAGTATTATAAACGAATAAACAATGCATAGATTGTTTCACATTTCCTAAGAGTGCACTATGCACAAATATGCAGAGCAAAATGTAAATATAAAAATATTTTCTATATTCGTGCATTCACATTCCCACCCCGGTTCGTTCTGTTTCGTGCGAGATGATACAGGACCCGACCTGTTCTGTCTCATTGTTGCACGGCAAAAGGCACGCGGAGGAAACTTTCTCGAAAACGACAAAGAATTTTAAAAAAACTTGTACAGGACAGCATGCCGCCCCGTGCAAAGGGAAACTCCTAGCATTTACGGTATAAAAGCAATTCCAAACGGAATTTGAGCTTAATTTTAAAAGGTAAAATTGGAATGAAATATACCAAACAAAAATAATCCACAATAACAGACTTACTAAATACACATAGAAGTATAAAAATGTGTCTTTTAAAATGTATTCTCTAAAATAGTGTGGACTCTGAATATCCATATTAGAAAGGTGACAGTGATAATTGCTCACTTACATATTTGAAGGTGATATGTGATCTTCGCAGTGAATTTCCAATTTAAGCAATTGGAATGAAGAAGCCTGAAAAATCAGGGCTTCAACGGGATTCGAACCCGTGACCTCCGCAATACCGGTGCGATGCTGCCCACTGCTGCTAAGAATAAGTAATTCGGCTTCCTATAGCTATGATGCTATGAATCTACTTGGGAATGTTTTAATTTTTAAAGTTAATATAAATTTAACCTCAGTCAAACCATTTGTGACGTCTGGAATTCCAAGTGTAGCCCAGCTCTCTTCCTCGGCTTCCCCTTACCACAATGGGTGAAGTGAAAAAAAAGAACTGGAGGAGAAGGTATATACAAATAATTATGTCAGTGATTTTTTGAGGCTTACTATATGTCCACGAATTCTGCTTTTATTCAATCAATTGAAAACAACTTAATTAAAAATAATTAACTATGTAGCAATGCCGGCTAGTTCATGCTAAATGGTCGTAGAGTTAGACTGGTGACAAATTTCAATAAGCAGGGGAGGTGGCAGGGAGTTTTATTGGGACGTGATGATCCACAAAGAAGGAATCGAGACGAGCAGTATCATTCTTCGCGGTTTTCGCGCTCCACCGCGCGTGAAAAGCGCCGCTCATGCCAACACCATGTCGAACAAAGTGAGTACGCAATACTGCTGACCAATTGTCACAAGGTAATTTCGGACAAGCGTTAGATGCCCCGGATTAGATGTCTTTTTGTTATATGGAGCTGGCAGGATTTTCCGCGTCGGTCCCGCAAGAAAAAGTTCTCTTTTTCGCCATATTATAAATCCTTTATTGACCAAGCTTGTTCGGTCAAGATGGCTGGATATTGGCCTCGTTCCTTTTTGTTTTGTTTTTTTTTTTTTTTTGCGTTCTTATTGACCTCGACTTCCGACTCGGTCAATAAAAACGCAAAAAAGAACTTGGCCAATATCCAACCATCTTGACCTCATGCATGGTCAATAACGCATGTATCTTTCTCTTTAGATACCTTTATATGGTAGTCTCCTTCTCAGCCGTCTGTTTTGAGATGTGGCGTAACAGGCCCCTTACAGGCAGACCCCTACAAAAAAGCGCCTCGAAAGAGACTAGGTCAGAAGCTACGTATGTACATGGAATTTTACATGGAAGATTGTGTGACAAGTACTAACTGAATAGCGTCTGCGTGGTCAGTATTTACATGTTTGTATCCTACTTTGCACTTACTTTGGAGACCAAAGATCAAATGATGATGTTAACCACAGATCAAGGCTCGAAATATGAAGGTATGTTTCCTTCTCTAATTTTACCTACTTCATAATAAAGGGCCCAGCAATACGGCAACACTTTTGTTCAATGTTGCCCGTATTGCCGGACCTTAATAGAGTCCTTCCAACGGGGGTAGCCGTGTCGCAATGTCACATGTTTCTGAGAGCCGATGTCGCCTAGTCAACAGCTGTAAGTGTCGCTGTCGTTATTTCCGCTATTGTGTTGCTGTCGCATTATGTCGCTGTCGCGTTTCAGTGCCATGATGATGTCGCTTGTCGCTGTTAAAATGTCCCCGTGTCGTCACACTGCATGAAATGGCCTGTATAAGGACCCTTCCTCAAGTCGTACACAGTCAGTATATCTATTCGTATAAGGCGAATATAAGGATGTGGCAGAATGTATAAGGTCCGTATAATGATCAGTATATTTCAGGGTTGGCCAACTTTTGTACCAGGATCTTATACACTTGTGGCAGGATTCCTTATATGTCAGTATTCACGTCAGTATACATAATGTATACTGTCTGAAACAGGAGATATACTGCAGGTCATGTATACGGATTTTTACACTTGTGACAGGATTCCTTCTATGTCAGTTCACATTTCAGTATACGTAACGTATACGGTCTGAAACAGGAGATACACTGTAGTTCATGTATACGGATGTTTACGGTCGTGGCAGGATTCCTTCTATGTCGGTTAACATGCCAGTATACAGTTTGTATAATGACATGTGGAATGAAAATGTACTGATTCTGCATATTTCATGGATAATGATTTTTATGCCACAATTAAATTTGTTTTCTGGTTCTTTATGCTAGGGTTTGTGGGTACAGAAAACGTTTCAAGCATAAAAATATTTGTGCACCAACTTCACATAACCTATTATTTTGACTTGAAACAAAAATTGACTTCAGTTTTAAAATTAAACTGGAGTTCCCTCTAATGTTAATTTGTAAACAAATAGATCTTCCTTTTCATAAACAGACACTTAATTTTATTGTGTTCACCTCTGCCATTTATTTTAACGTTTTACATGTATAAATAAAGAGTTCCACAATTTACTGTTGTGAACCATCTTAAAAACAAAATCTCAAAAGGACTATAAAAAATATTTTCCTTGTTACTGCTGGAGATCCCTGATAGTGTTGGTAAACTTTTTGAAAACTTTCATCAGCGTGTAGCACCTATCACATAAGAAAGAAAGAAAGAAAAACAATTTACTGTAAGAAAAAATAAAGTGAAAGAGCACTGAAATAAGCGCTGAACTAAATATACAGGCTGAGGCAATGTGCCTCAAGTATTGCCCCAAAAGGTGTGGAGACTGGACAGGAATAACCATCTTCTCCAGCAAAGTTGGCAGGGCTTTCAATAAGACCCTGTACCCACAAGAGCTCTGACAGGTATTCTGTCATGGATCACTGGCTAAAATTAGTGCAGCTCCCTATAAAGGTGAGGTATTTTCAACTTCTTATATTGCCCTCTCATGGATGGTGCACAAGGGCAGCCACCTACTAAGATTCTTATTGAAAGCCAGACAGTCAATAAAAATCATTACATGACTAAGACAGCTGAGAGGGCCAATACAGTCATGTGTGCAACTAGAATCAATCAACGAAAATGCATTATTGCTCTTCTCATCTATTTTTTTAAGTATTGGACCAGGTAAACCATCTTCAGCTTTTTTCAATTTTCAAGTTATATATTTAAGAAATATTTTATTAACCAATCTTGCTTTCAGCATAATTTTCACTTACCTTTATAGTTTGCTCTCATTAAACTCCACTCAGCTTTGGAAAATAATCGTCACATATAATTATATGTATGGAATGCAAAGAAGTGTATATTGATAAATAAGAAAGATGTTACATTTTAAGCTCGGTAATGAAAAATTAATGTGAAAGACAAAATATTCAACCTGTCGCGAGCGTGGGACAAAGAAAGAAATCTGAGCCCCCAACAGGAATCAAACCTGTGACCTCCCAAACGCTGGGTGGGTGCTCTATCCACTGAGCTACAAGAATGCATGGTGAGCAAGGCCATTTACTGTAATACTGTAGGTTCATACATGAATATTACACCCATCCTGCAATTACTGCTAGAATCGGCAGTGTCGATAGCGCCCTGTATGAGGATAAATAAAGAAAGATGGTTGCCATTTTAAGATTGGTATTGAAATGTGAAAGATGAAATATTCAACATGTTGCAAGCGTGGGAGGGGTCATGAGTTTGATTCCCGTCGCGAACTCAGATTTTTTTCTCTTTCCACTGCTCACAACATGCCAAGTATTTCATCTTTCACATTTCATTACCAAGCTTAAAATGTACCATCTTTCTTTATTTATCATCATACAGGATGCTATTGACACTCTGGATCCTAGCAGTATGCAGTCACATACAGTATGAACTTTTCTAGTAAATGACCTTGCTCACCATGAGTTCTCATACCTTAGTATCCCTCAGTGGATACAGCGCTCGCCTGGTGTTTGGGAGGTCATTGGTTCAATTCCTGTCAAGGACTTAGATTTTTTCTTTGTCCCACACTCACAAAATGTTGAATATTTCATCTTCACAAAAGATGTATTATCAATGCTGACACTTATGCATTGTACTGTAACCTTAAAATGAGGTGGCACTGCAAGAGATCGAAATACCTTCCCTTTCATTCCAAGATGTATTCATCATGTTTACTTGGTTTTAAGAACAATTTTACTTTCAACAAGTTCAATTGAAGCTACACCTTTTAACTCAAAGCACTACAAGAGGTGCACTGCCATAAACAATCCAACTGAAAATCAATCTATACAGCTGTACTAAACTACTTGTAAGATGAAAGTTCAGGTTACATGTAGGTGTGTTTAATTGAAATCAGAGCCACCATAGCAATGTTTAGTTGAATAGCTGTTTATGGTGGTACCATGCATAGTTGAGTAAAAAGGATCAAGCAACCTTAAAATAAATGCTGCAAAAACATTAGCACATTGATCTTGGGTAAAAAAGCTGACTGTGGAACTATCGTAGCTATCATTGTGCCCATGCTACCCTGGATCCAGAGGTTTTCTTTCTCTTCGAGTTGCGAAGTACCGTGAATGAGTCGCAAAGCATTAGTCTCCTTCGCAGCCGTTGTTTGGGCTCATCACACAACGCTCCCTCCCCCACCAATGGCTGCTTAAACCAGAACCACATTCCTTTCCTTTTGTTTCAACCCCAGTTGCTTTGACACCTATCGGCAAAAACTTGACACTTTATGTTAACCAAAAAGCTGTTGTATTGCTTCAAAACTTGCGCTTAGATTCCTGTTGTACTTTGAATTAATTCTTTTGGACATAAGGTTTCATATCAGACGTGTTTGACTTAGGTAAATCTTTGTTTTATTCGATGTCTGGTGTGTGTCGAATTCAAAAGGCGGCGAACTACCGTGCGTTTGACGTTGCCGACGCTAGGGTCACGATAAGACACAACTTTTGATTGGTTTAGTCAGCGCATTTTGGAGCGACTGGCTCAGAAAAATGTGAGCGAAGCTGTGATTGGCCAAACTATGGAAAGGAACGTGGTTCTGGTTTAAGCAGCCATTGGTGGGGGAGAGAGCGTTGCGTGACGAGCCCAAACAACGGCTGTGAAGGAGACTGTGTGCATGGATGCCCACAATAAAAAACACACCAACAGGAGACGTACTATACAACAGTAGAACGCCAAGGGAACAACACTATGCCAGAACACGAAAAATCAAAATGCACCAATCATGGCTGTTTCATGGAGAGCTCAAAGTGAATAAATGCATATTTTGTAGTCAAATGTGAGCACAAGACAAGTTTCAAATATCATGAACTATTGACTATCATTTGACCAGGGCTTAAGTTGGCAACCAGACCATCCTTTATTTGTACATCTAAGGGTGCCCTATTGGGCAGTCAGTGTAAAAAGCGGACTGTAAAATAATATGCTCCTCTTCACTCATTTACGAATTATATTTTCATCACAAGATTTCATAAGGACTGGGACAGTACAGCTGTATATGCATGAATACAGTCCTTACAGTAATAGTTATGGGAGGAGTTTTACTTGCATAACAGGTATGGTATTTGCTGGTCTAAAATCTAGAATGGTTTTTGCATGTAGCTATCAATATCCTGCAATATCCAACGAGCAAAATGTAGACAAACGACATGAATCTTCATGTAAATACGTAAACTACGAAAGACTTTGAAGCTTACCTGTACATGTAGAGAGTTTTCAGCAATATCAGATAAGTTGTCCAAAATCCTTAGAGATGATATATGTTACTTGAAAGAAAACTTTCCATCGCTTAGTGACTGAGAATGAAGATCGATGCTTGAGCACGAAGCAGTTGGCAAGTTTCACACTGTTTTCAGAACAACACAGGCAGCCTCCAGGGATGATTTACTGCTCGATCGGGTTTCCTTCATCGATATTTCATCAAATTACACTTCTTACCGTTTCCGAAAAACATAATATACAGACGTTCTACGTCAAAAACTAACAGAACGAAGTAACATTTCGCGAATTCAGATTTAAACGTTACAAAATCACCGACGAATCTTCGCACATTTCGAAAATGGCGGTAAATCGGTAGAACAAAGGATTTCGGTAAAGTGCTTCATGTATGAGTGCATGTTTGATACTTTTAAAAGCAACACCGCTGAAAGCGGTCAGTACCAGTGCGGACAACAGTGCGTAAAGATTCGTAACGAAAATTAAAGACGCGTAAAGAGATCACGGAGAAGCAAGTCAAAGTAACTCTCACATACCCACGAGACATCTATATTTCACGTCTTTGTAGGTATTTGTCTAAATAGGAGGTGGTATCTTTATCTACGTCGCCGTTTACGCAAATGCAATATCCCGTACAGAGTCACAGTCGGGGGTGAAGCGGAATCATGAATCATAGCTGTAAAATTGGTAGGAATCATGAATCTTCGTGTTTAAAACTTGGGAATCATGAATAACGAGAGATGGCTAAAAGAATCATGAATCACGACTGAATGCTTCCATCGATATTGGAGGTGTGTGAATATAGAATGTAAGCTACTAAAATTTTCTGGGGTAGCATGTCCCCAGAGCCCCCTACAGGAAAACACCAAAAAACGCAAAAGCACCCCGTTGGCTTCACATCTATATCCCGTACCGACTTAACTGTGATAACGTATGTTACACACAGTGAATATTTTAGAAATAATTTGACGACAGAAATCAGAAAATATCGGTTTCCGGCATTATTCCACTTTGCCAGTGAGTGGGGAACCGGAACAGAAACTGGAAATAAGTTATTTGAAAACTGGATGGAAACAATGAAAATTAAATCATGAATATCGAATGAAATTTATAAATGAATCATGAATCATTGAGGTAAAACAAGACAGGAATCATGAATATCCAAAGTCCAATGATTCCGCTTCCACACCCGAGTCCCAGCATGAAAAAATATCTTTACTGTGGTGTAAAGCTGAAGTAAAGCTGGCGTAAATTTGGAATTTAACCAGCTTTACGCTACCTTTACATTTTTTAAAGCTGAACCAGCTTTACACTCATGTTTAAAGCTTGCTTAAAGAGATTGAAACATTTAAGCCACATTTACGCCAGGTTTACGCACGGTAGCGTAAATGTCAGGTTTAACAACCTTTAATTGATCGCGTAAAGTTGGATGACCAACTTTAAGGAGATTTAAGCCACTTTTAATTTTCCGTAAATCTCCATTTTCGTGCTGTAAGTCTTAACGTGTTCTCTGCCAGTTCACGCGTCTTTATGGAACAAGGAACACTGTCGTAAAGAGGGCCTTCTATTTACTGTTCTTTACGCAAGAGTTAAAGATGCGTAAATTCGCGATGTCGCATATAATTACCAGCAATTGGAGTTAACTTTGTCAAAACATATATAAGGTGTCCTTACACTCGGTGTACGGTAATCTACACACAACAGTATACATTAGTGTAAGGAAATAGAGGGATACTGTTCATTATACAGACCGTATACCCGAACTTCAGTACACACCAGTATACCTTTCCGTACACATTACGTATACGGATTCATTATACCCCCGTATACATGTCATTTCATGCAGTGTCAGTATTCAGGGTCATGTCGCTTGTCGCTTTTACCCCTTGGAAGGCCTCTTAATACCGACAAAAGCCTGTGAGCATGCTCTCTTGAAGAAAATAAGAACGTTTCCTCTGTAGCCGCTACAGTAGTAGCGGATGTTAGTATTCAGCGGGTTAGTTTGATAGGAATTAGAGAGGTTAAGCATGACGTTTACGGCAAACGGCAAAAATAAAAAATTTTGGTGTCTGATTTTAGCCGTTTGTACAATTTAGGGAAATTGTTTGCATTTACTGTGTTTAAGGGATTTTTTTCCTATTTTTCGACTGGCTTTATTTAAGTGCTAAAGAAAAAGTGAGCAAAATCAGAATTATTTTTGCCGTTTGCCGTTTGCCGTAAACGTCATGCTTAACCTCTCTAATGTGTCAGCAGCAGAGATCTCTGAAAGTGAACGAGATCACTGAAACTGCCACTTTTGTATATAATTTGCCATTTAAAATTGTGTATACAAAATTGACGGGGATTGCTACAGCCGATTGCGAAAAAACGGATTTGATGAGCGTGCATTCAGTTGCTCTTGTTGCCACTTTTGTATATAATTTGGTCTACACCTATAAATGTGATAATTATTTGGAAACCGCTCGATGATTTTTTTTTTTAAATTTATCACACTAGAGGTTAGTTATCAATTTATATGGACTGCAAGTTTCAAGGTCACTGAAAACATGTAAGACAATAAAATCTGGGCTCCAATGTACTAATTTTTTCTCGCAGAATTTTTGTTTACAGGTGAGTGCCTTGCATTATTCACGTGTATTGTTTTCTACTTTCATGTCCACGTGGACAACTCAACAAAAAATTCATTTGCATTAAACAGAATGCTCAATTGCTTTCTAAAAATGTTCGGAAAACATGCTAATATGACTTGAAAAAGAGCAATGCCGAGGGTCTCTTTCTCCAGTTTTTGTGTAGAACAGCAGTTCAGGAAAAAATTCTAGACTCACTGATAAAATGCAAATGAACTTTTTGCTGAGTCATGCACGTGAAAATGAAAGTTGAATACAATGCCCGTGAATAATGAGGACACTCACTTGTAAACACAAAATCTGCGAGAAAAAATTAGTACATTTGAGCCCCGATTTTATTGTCTTGCACATTTTCAATGACCTTGATGACGTCATTACGTTGCTATGACAACTCCGACGTCAAAATAACACTGGTCATAACAAATTTCCATCTTTACCTAACTGAAACTGAGCTGCGGTGATCGTTTTCCGATGACATTCTTAATGGCGATGTGGTTAGTTCTCAAACTTGAGCGGTGTTGCCCCTAAAAAATCCAGTCGAGCCACCTTAATAATAATAATAATCGATATTTAAACAGGGTGACCCCTTCAGTCGCAGGACTGGTATCAACGGGGGCCCTGTATAACGTAAAATGAAAAGAGTATGTATAAATCACGACAGTAGCCTGCGAGCAGGCTCACCTTTGGGTCACACGCGCAAGCAAGACCGAGAGTGGCAAAGCCGCGTCACGCGAGAACTTCCTTAGCGCTTCCGCACCAGAATCAACCCCGCCAGATCAAAGGTGAGCCTTCTCGCAGGCTACCACGACAGTGACGGCTGCAATTGATTTTTACTATTCTACCGCGGCTACAAAGAGGGGACGGCCGTCAGTTGACAGGATTTGTACAAAAAAGGGCACATTATTGAAAACACTTTATCCTTGCGGCCATAAAACAATTTTAAACGAAAAATGCAAGAAATTTTAAATCTTTAAAACAAAGATTTTGACCTTTAAGGCCGCCACACACGAGGGGACTGGTCGCAGGGACCGGTCGCAGGGACCAGTCCCTGCGACCAAGTCCCATCGTGTGAACAGGTCAATTTTCGTCAAAAATCCGGTCGCAGGGACTGAATTTTGGTCCTCGAAATCGGTCCCAAGAATTCAAACTGGTTTGAATTCGTGGGACCAGTCGCGGGGACTGGTCCCCGCAATATTTTGCTTTGTCCCTCGTGTGAACAGGGTCGTGGGACTGGTCCCTGCGACCAATTAAAAATGAACCAATCGCTGATCAGCATTTTAAGCTCCCACAATTCTGCACGCTCGTGTTTGAAGATGGCGATGCCTGAACAGAGTAGTGAACAGATTGAACAGAATACTACTGAACAGACTGTTGGCATTAATATTGAAGATTGGAGCGTCACCAGTACACGAATGGTAATTGATTCTTCGTTCATAAGAAACCGGCAATTCTTCGTCTTGCATCATCATCAGGAGCAATGGCGCCGCAATGGCTGCCACGTTTTCTAGAGCGCTCGTATTTTTAATCTTTTTAATCTTTCTACTCTGTTCGCGTAGCTTTAAACGCTCTTTAAATGATGCCAACACCTATCCAGAAAAACGGACAAGCTCTGGCAATGTTATCGATCTTTTCGGCCTCCATTGCAACGCTACGACTCGAATTCGAACCCGTCTCACTTTGACATCTCAGAGGAGAGTTCGAAGGGCTATCATAACATGGAGCTCCCGTGGATTGACGTTCCTGGCGATTCCTGAAAACAAGGTTCTACTGGATATTACCATCTGCTGTGATGTTGAGAGGAATCCGGGAATGGAAACACGAAAGGAGACTGAGTGGACCACGGTTTCATACTCGGCGAAATCCTTGGCCTCCCGCAGAACTGAACTTAGTCGCGATTTACTTCTATCTTATCGCAAGTTTAGCTCGAAACCAGCAGCAGAAACAATGCAAATCTGCAAAGGTCTTGGACTTCTAAAATACAGAAGCAGGAGAAGAGGGCGTTCTCGAATTATTTCTCCATTTCCGTATCCGAATGAAATACAGTCTATTAAGGTTGTGACGGGTCGTCGATTGGAACCCCAAGGAAGAGAGAAACCGAAAGATCGATGTCTTGTGCAAGTTCCGCGTACTTCAGCCCAAACACCTACCAAATCTCTGTTAGCTGTGCCTAAGTTAATGTTTATTAACATTTGCTCTCTCGGAAAAACCAAAAATCGTGTTAGAGCTTCGGTTGCAGTGGAAGCAGATTTGAAAAGTATGGATATCGATATATGTGTTGTATCAGAAACACATTTGAAACCGGATGTGCCCGATGCTTTTGTGAACATTCCCAATTACACGATCCACAGAAGAGACAGAAATTATGGCGGCGCTGATAAAAGGAACAAGGGTGGAGTTGCAATTTATACAAGGAAAAATCTGACTGTGATGGATGTTTACAAGTCTAAACTATACGAACTTATCTGTGTTACCCTGCTTCTTCCCTCGGGACATCGTATGTTAATTTGTGGCCTTTATCATCCGCCAAAATTCAACTACAGGGACACAGAATTAATGACCTATCTAGTTAACATCTTTGATGACACGCTAGATAAATACCCTGACACAGTCTTTGTTTGTGGTGGCGACCTCAATCAATTGGACTTAGATCGTTTGCAAAGTATGACCGGATGGAATGTTCTCGTGGACTTTCCTACCCGTGGAAACTCACACCTCGACAACTGTTTAACAAACCGCCCGGACCTATTCAACACGTGTTACCCTTTCACAATGTCTGTCAAAACTGATCACACCGGCTTTGTTGTTCCAGCTGCGACAAAGCTAAAGCCGATTCGAACAAAGGTTACCATACGGGACTGTAGAGCTCATCGGAAAGCTGATCTCTACGATGCACTTGTCAAGGAAAACTGGGACAGAGTGCTCGCGTCCTCTAATGTGGATCAGGCTGTGGGTCTTCTAGAAGAAAAGATCCATGGTAACATGGACAGATGCATGCCGGTTAGATCTGTCTCTTTTTCATCACGCGACCCACCATGGATGACACCTCTCTTAAAATATTTGATTAGAACTAAGTCGAGGATTTCACCCCGAAACGTCGATCGACTACGGGATATTAATAAACGGATATCCAATCTCATCTCGGAAAACAGAAGGAATTATATGACAGCCCCGCTAGGGAGCCGCAATTGGTGGAGAGGAGTTGATGCATTGTCTCAGCGGCGTGGGTCCTCCGGTAGCATTCGCCTCGAGAATAGTTTCTTACAGGAGTTAAATGACCACTTTGCTCAGATCTGTACGGATGAGAACTATACAGAGCCCGCGGCTGTTGTGATCGACAGTGATATAGAAATACCAGAAATCTCGGAACGACAGGTGTGGAATTCTCTAAGAGCGCTAAAAAGAACTGCGACAGGGCCGGACTTGATCCCTTATTGGGTCTGGAAAGAGCATGCGGAGATCCTTACGCCAGTCATCACTAAAATCTGGAACTTATCAATTTCTACACATTGCTGGCCTTCTCCCTGGAAGTGTGCTAACATCAACCCCCTTCCTAAGGTGGACATTCCGAAAGCAATGGGTGATTACCGTGGAATTAATATTACCCCTGTGATTGCTAGAGCTTTCGAGAAGATTGTCTACCGCAGCTATGCTCAGGACGTCATAGAGGATCATCTCTGTTCAACACAGTATGCATACAGAGAGGGTGGCAATTGTACTGGCGCTCTTTTGGCCCTGCAGCACAGGATTAACGAATTTCTAGACAACCCAGACTGTAGGGCAGTGCGTCTCTTTACAATGGATTTTAGTAAAGCTTTTGATTCCGTTAAACATGAATTGCTCGCAAGAAAGTTGAAAAGTCTCCAATTAAATCCATATATAATTAATCTATACCTAAGTTTTTTGAAAGGTAGAAAACAAAGAATTTGCTATAACAATTTTTCATGTGACTGGAAATGCGTGAATCAAGGCACTACTCAAGGTAGCGTAAGCGGACCTTATCTATTTAATATTTTCATAAACGATCTAGAGATCTACTTAGACACCCTGCCAGTGTTATTCAAGTATGCTGACGACTCAAATATCATTGCTCCTGTTTGGAAAGACAGAGACATGTCTGAGGCATTGGTTACACAGTTCTTAGACTGGACTGAAAGAAATCGTATGTTATGTAACCCGAGCAAATGTAAGGAGGTTACAGTCCTTAAGAAGGGCAACCATGAATTGTACCCTCCTATTTTTGGAATTCCTAGTTGTACCTATGCTAGCATTCTAGGTGTCACTTTTCAGAGTGATTGTAAGTTCAACACACATGTGAAGAATAAGCTCGTTAAGGCAAATAAATGCCTCTATGTCCTTAGGTCTCTACGCAAAGAGGGCTACAAGCAGGCAGAAATAGACTTTCTTTTCGATACCTTAGTACTTCCCAATTTCACGTATGCCCTTTCAGTCTATGGAGCATCAGAGTCCGACCTCACTCCAGTACAATGTTTCTTAGATCGTTGCTGGAAAAGGAATTTTATTACAAGGAAGTATAACATACGATCAATTTTACAGAAGCAGGATCACAGCATCTTTAAGAGGGTGTTTCAGGCCGCCAATCACCCCCTGTTGCCTTTTATTCCGCGTGTAAAGGCCTGCTGCTATAATTTACGGACGAGGTCTAGTGTCCGACCAAGCATCAAAAGTGAGCGTTTTAAAAGTACATTTGTTAATCGTTTAATTTTTAGATATAACTTAGCTTTAGAATAACAAGGTCAGAGACTTTTAACTTATTAAGTAGTACATTTTATATGCTTTTAGAACTTTTTAATATTGTAAATCGTTTTTAATTTTTATTGCCTGTAACATAAGATATGTATTTTTATCTTTTGACTCAATAAAGACCTTTATTATTATTATATAGAGTCTTTTTCTTCGCAGCTCTCGAAGCCATTTTTACTTGATGAAAACAAAGTTCCCGCCAAATGTTCTCGCTAGCTGTCGCTAGCATGTTTTTGCGCCATTTCATGAAGAGAATGCGTGACAACCGGTTTATGTTATGCAAATTTGATCGGATGTTTTTTTTTCAGCTAGCCTGGAGAATACTATACTTTTGCAGTTTTTGATGAAATGATGCATTTTTTTTTTCAGGTATAAAAACACCGAAAGGAAACCTGATATCAAAATTATAAAATACGAGCGGATTTCGAACATTGTCAACATTCCATGTTTTTAAAACAATTGTTAAACACAGTCCAGTAAGCACGCTCAGATATGAACAATAATAGGAATAATAATAATAATAATTTTCCATCTCCACAAGGTGATTATCTTGTTTTATATATTGAAAACGTCATAAATACTGCTATCTTGCTGCGAAACAGGTCCCAGCGTGTGAACCCTTCAAGGGACTGGTCCCCGCGACTCATTCCATCGTGTAAACTCTACAGGGGACCAGTCCCTACGACCGGTCCCTGCGACCAGTCCCTGCGACTGGTCCCCTCGTGTGTGGCGACCTTTATTAGGTCTTATTACAATAATTTCGCATTCCTTCGTAGTCATCATCACCGGTGAAAGTTGGATTTCGTAATTGTCCGTGAAAGCACGTGCTGGGCGGTGTTTATTCGAGGGCGGCGTTTAATCGAGTACATAAGGGTGAAATGGTTTTAAACCACACTTGTTTGATATCGCTTCTATGTCATTTCAGAAAAAAGTGGCAGTGGAAACATGATGGCCTATGCTATATGTTGTGGTATTGTAGCAATACTCTTGACCATGTTTTGGAGAAAATTGGGTAGCAGGAGAACAACCTTCCAAAAACGCTATTCCCATGACAACGGACGTCCCCTTGGTGTTGTGGAGAAAGGGTTGAGACACGGTCATGACATGGTTGGATACCTTATTCTGGCCAACACTCTGGTTCTGAGGTCCAAGAAGCTCATCATAGGACCAGTGGTGAGAAAAGCAATGGAACTGCTAATGAAGAGACACCCCATGCTGCGCATGTGCACCAAAAAGAACCAAGATGGAGATTACCGTCTGCAGAAAATGGCCAATGTTCATGTGGATCTACGTGAACTTGATACCACAGACTGGAAGACTGTTATGGAGGATAGTTTGTTGGAGAAATTTGATGGAGAAAATGGTCCTCTTTGGAGAGTGACATTCCTGCCCAACGCTAGATATGAGCCAGATACAGAAGAAGACATCGCAGACATAACATCATACCCTCATGAGTACATTTGCATATTTGGTTTTCATCACATTGTGATAGATGGACACTCCTATTTGAGAATGTCTGCAGAGTTCATGAAATATATAGACAAATTAATCAACAACAAGGAAACTGAAGTGATATCAATGCCTTTACTGCCGCCTGTGGATCGTTACATAGATGAAATGATCCAACCCAAATGGTACCACCGCCTTATGCACCTCGTGCTGGATATACTGTGCATAATATCTGGATTTCCCGAATTCATGTTGAGCAGAATGTATGGAGGCAATGCCTTTACCAAAAAATATGGTGTTGAAATCCAAAGAAACCCTTCCATTCAACCAAGAACAAAAATGATTCCCATGGAGTTTTCAAAGGTCGAGACATCAAGGTTGCTGGAGATGTGTAAACAGCACCAAACCACTGTTCAGGGGGCTGTTCAGACTGCAGCTGGTGTTGCCATGTCTACTATGCTGGAGGAGCAGGAGTGGGTAGCAAAGTCCAACGTCACAATCGATTCCAGGCGCTTCCTGAAGTCCAAAGTACCAGATGACTATGCCGGAGTGTACTTTTTACAACTGAAGTGTAAAAACCTGGTGGTGTCATCACCCGATGCTAACAAGTTCTGGAGTATGGCTAGACAAGCTACAAGTGACCTCCATACAAGGTTACACAAATATGAACATATAAAAATGTGGCCGGCGTTAACAGGGATGATGCGAATGCTGATTGGAGTGACCAAGGTTAAAGATGATCGGTCTGGTCGACGCAGCGACGAACTGGTTACCTTCAGCAACCTAGGCCACGCTAAGTTTCTGGATAGATCTCCTGATGATGAAGTCATCCTCCGAGCAAGATTCGGCTGCGATGCAGAACATCAGCTTGGAGAAACCTTTTCCAATAACATAGCCACATTCAATGGCAAATTGTTTTGGACTGTCACTTACTTCAGCAACATTGTAAGTGATGCCACAGCCAAGAAATACGCTGATATGGTCAAAGGAACTATTCTAAAGGCATTGAATGGCTTAAATGACTAGATAACAGTAGGTGTAGATTCGATACTTACCCAGTTAAGAGAGAAAATTAAAGAACACGGAAAAAAGTTTAAAACATGGAAGATCTTTTCAATTTTTTAAAGAGTTATTAAAAAGTATCTCTCCTCGCGCTCTACCGCGGGTGTAGCCTGTTCCAGGCTCTCGGCTCAGAATATGTTTACGCGGCACCGGTTCCAAACGGATCCGGACTGACTGGATAGGCCTTCTGTCTACATGCGACCGCTCGAGAACCGGTCCAGAACAGATCTAAATGGATCTAAAACTGGACTTGCAAAACTGCAACACAATATTGAACAAAGTGACAATACTTTATGTAATACAGTCAACTCTTGTTATAGCGGACACGCTGGGACTTCGTTTACTGTCCGTATTAGCGAGAGTCCGTAATAGCGGGAGTCATTCCCAGTCAAACCTCTATAGCCGGGGATCTGAATTTTGTCCGTAATAGCGAGTGTCCGTAATAGCGGGGTGTCCACAAGGCGAGAGTTGACTGTACTGCTGACCTGTGGACACAAGGTCTCATCTCGGCTTTAAATATTAGGTTTCTTTGCCTCCTCGGGTTTTGGCCCTGAGGCCAAAACCCGAGGAGGCATCATTGTAGTCCGCGCGTATATACAGTACCGTAATGATTCGATTTAGCGCCCGGGGCGCTTATTAACTTTTGGCACCTCAAGGGAGGGCGCTTATTCGAGACAGGGCGCTTATTCGGGACAGGGCGCTTATTTATTTTTTTGAAAATCGACCAAATGTTTAAAAGTAAAACTCTTATAAATATTAAAATAACTAACAATGACAGAAACTGTAAGAGTAACAAATTGTTGAAAGTTCAGTTACTTTTAAAAGAATTGTTCATTTTAGCAGTAGATATATACATGTACGGTACGGTGAATGTTCATGAGTTTATCCACGGTACTTAACAATAACAAAAACTTAAAGAATGGGGGCGCTTATTGGAATAGGGGCGCTTATTTACAAAAACACATTCTATGGGGGGCGCTTATTCGGAAGGGGGCGCTTATTGGAAGGAGGGCGCTAAATCGAATCATTACGGTATATATATAGTATATCAGACAAAATCTCGATTTGCCCAAAATGGGCCCGCAAGTAGGATCGGTAGGTGTGATAAATTTCCTGTACGGTGATTGGCCAAGGAGGACGCAAGATAAATGATGATTGGGTGATGATGACAAACCAAAGCGTGAGCACGTGCACAAATGACAACAAGTCAACAAACGACGCTTTCAAATGTTGATTGCAGTTGGGTTGCTGCAGTTTCCTTCGAGCTTTCTTGATTGCGCAAGGTCTAGAAGCCGAAACTTACGCAATTGATATGATCAAAAACAAGAATAGTACGTATTGGTCTAGAAATTTCTCTTGTTAGCGCGTTGCGAGAAGCTCTCGTTCGCTCGCAGGATTGACAGAATCAATCCGAAATCGAGATTTGTCAGACACAAATCACACTTCACACGAGGGGTTTGAAAGACTCAGGCCACAACCAAGATATAAAGTTAGCAGCTGCGATAAGTTCAAATACTACTTATTAACCGAGTGTGAGGTCATTACAGGGAAATCTCAGACCGAGGCCTTGATGTATTGACCGAGCGATAGCGAGGTCAATGCATCAAGGCCGAGGTCTGAGATTTCCCTGTAATGACCGAACGGACGAGGTTAATAAGTTATTTATTATATGGCATTTTTAGCGCTGACAAAAGAGAAACGTTTTTCAATATCCGCTTGCGCGCGCAGGAGGTCATTCAGGATCATGCGATCCAAACCAGAAGAAACGGTTTCTTTGACAATGAGGCAATTTTTGTCTTCATTACGCCAAGATCTAAGGTAAATTTAACCACTTTAATTTTCGCAAAACAAACTGACCTGTGTTTACAAGTGTTTGACCCTTAAAAAGTTATAAAAAGCTAAGGCAAGAAAAATTTTCATAATGCCCGGTCATTACAAGAAAATCTTGCCCGCTCAACAGCCAATCAGAGCGCGCGTACTATTGTAGCCATATAATAAAAAGAGTTAAAGAAGGAAAGTTTTTAAAAGATACCGCGAGCATTGAAACTCGCAGAGAAGTGAGAAAGTTTTCACTTGAGACACATGTATAACTACTAAACTAGCCAGCTGTCGATCCAGTGCTTTCGGCTCTTAGCTGGAACATCATAACATTGAAAAAACTCAAGTGGTAGAAATAAAAGATAAAAGACCCGATCAGTCTTTAGGCATTTAAGTAAAATTTGTAACTGAGACTTGTCAGGAAGGAAAGAGAATTCAAACGAGTTGTTGAGATAATCAAAACTCACGGCAGGCGTTTACATTGACAGAGGTGAGAAATGTTTTGGCATCCGTTTCGAGCTCAGCTGTAAAGTTGGTCATTGTTCCTTTGAGCTCCCAGCCCTAATATATTGAAACCAAAAATCTGAAAAAAGCAGGTCCCAGTTGGTAGTTTTAAAACGTTTGGCTATTACCAAAGTTTATCCTCGCTGAGATCATTCATTACAGCAAAAAACAAAAAAGCAAAATGATCTCAGGAATTTGGGGACGCGTTTGTGTAATTAAATTTACGTGATTATTACATGTAATTCTTCAGAATTTTTGCATAATTTGGCTTTGTTTTACTTATCTACTTGACTTCAACAATTCATACTGAAAGTTTGTTTTAAATTGCACGTCCTCGTCCCATGACCTTGAAAAAGAGAAGGCCAGAAACAAGTGGTACTTTGTGAGCAGAACACGAGAAAAATAAAGTGTTTTCTTCTGAATTATCGCAAGACAAGTGAGGAATTAATCGTCCCAAAACCACACTAAAGCTCGCAAAAACAGACAATCAACATTAGGCAAGTGATCTTTATTTATCTGGCTTTCACTGAGTTTATTATAATTTAGGAACAAAAGATCTCAAATTCAGCAATTTATGGGGCATTACGATCGTTTGAGTCAAACCGAGAACGACCGTTGCATATCATTACCAAGGCCATCGCTCGGTCTGCCTGTGGTTATACACTCTGCCCTCGATTTAACGAATATTGCCAAGGGACTGGGGAAATTTGTTCGTTATATCGAAAACCTCGATTTAATTTTCAACGGACAGCAGTGAGCACAACAACGTGCATATTCTTTTCGATCTTGTATTCGAGGCTACCATGAGTATAAAGATATCTGGGATGTAGTTGTTGATGAATTTCTGGAGGATTAAAGAGATTTCATCCTTGTTAGTCTGTTTCGCATTCCTCTTTCGTCACATGTTGACATTTATTCGTTATATCGAGGTATATTTTACGTTGGGCTTCTGGATTGTGTTCGTTATAAAGAGGATTTCGTTATATCGAGGTTCGTTATATCGAGGTTCTGTTCCATACATTTTACTGTAATTTTGGCCGGGCTGAAGAAAATCGTTCGTTATACCGAGGACTTTGTTATATAGAGGTTCGTTAAATGGAGGTTCCACTGTAGTCTGTAGGTTGTCGATGGGGGGTGGGGGTGGGGGAGAAACAAAAGATTGCGTGACAAGCTCTCGAGAGCTCTAGCGTCTGCGCGGAAGACTTCATACGTGACAAGTTTGCGTGTTTTTCCCTTCTTTAAATAAGTAGATCGCTTAATACCCGGCTTTATATGATTTAGACTGAACATAAAAGGATGATGTTTAGCACAGATCAGGACTCAAAATATGAAGGTGTGTTTTTGCTTCTCTCTAATTTAACAAACTTGGTAAATATCACATAAAAGCACGTTCGAAATCCCGTGGGGTCAACACCGACAATGATAATAGCTTGTGAACAAGTTCTCTTGAAGAAAATTAGAAAGTTTCCTCTGTAGCTTCCGTAGTGGATGCTAGTAATGAGCGGGTTAATTTTATAGAAAATGTGTCAGCAGTAGGGATCACTGAAAAACTACACTGCGTTCGTATAAACTAATGGAGTGTCCGCACGGTTCGACAGAATATTTAAATTTCAGTACACAATATAACTCAAGCGTGTCTTGATTTACAATTGTTTTCAGTCATGAAATGAAAATACCATGCTCTATTACACTGTTGAGCCCGACTGCTAACTTTGTTTGTTCGTGTATATGAGTCGGCCTGGCCTCTAGTGGCAACTCTAGTCCGTTCAGACCATGAAGTAAAGAATGCGCGATAAATGTTTAGCACAATAATCATTCAATTTATGCATCAGTCAATTGAAACTCCGGCCCCCCGACCCCCGGGACTTAGCAGGGAATTTAACACTTACCAAGTGTTAAAAAACGGCTTATTTCCCCGCCCCCAGGGCCAAGACGTCTGTTAAAAGCCCCGCATAGCGGGGCCATCCGAACCAAATGGAAAAATACAGTCGACTGAATGAATGAATGAATGAATGAACGAATGAATGACAAACTTTATTATTATAAACATCAGTAAAAAATGATAAACATATCTAATATCTAATATATACTGTTTTACGTGTTTGCCGTGCTCGCGATAACTCCAACCTTCAAGGGAAAATGAAAACGGTTCGAGTTATCGGGAGTTGAGACTGAGCAATAAAAAATAACGAGAAACTGGTGTTTTACTATTCATACAGTCTGTATTTTCAGTTAATAAAATTTGATTATAGTATAAAGAGGTCGAGTGAAAATGGAACAATGTATTTTTAAAATTAGCCGTTTATATTGCAACGTAACGTAACGTGAAACAAAGCAGAGCAGCAGAATAAGTACGCCCCTTGAAAGAATCGTTATCAACCTCCACAAACAAACTGAACGTCTGCAGCACGTCAACAGCGTGGCACAGTCCAAGGGGCACAGTTCATATTTTGAGTGGCGCTTCGGAGGCCGGTTTGACTCGTGACTCGTTTTTTGGACTACAGTACATTGCTTGTTTTGACTTGGCACGTATTGACAGACATGGTTCGAGTTATCGAGGGTAAAATTATATAGAAAATGACCTGAAGGCAGACGAAAATTGGTTCGAGTTAGCGGGAGGTTCGAGTTGCCGAGGGTAAAATTAGAGAAAATGTATGACGGAAATCCAGGGGAAATCGATTTTGGATCGAGTTAGCCCGAGGTTCGAGTTATCAGAAGTCGACTGTAACTTAAATCGATATCGTTGGTCTATCTGAAATTCACCTGTTTTCGGTTCTATCATTAAAAGCCCCAGTCTCTTAAGCTGCAATTTCCATGTGCAGCGAAAGCTGGCCTTCAATATGCCGATTTTACTTTTATTTTATGCAGAAGTCCACCTTTATTTTGATGTTAAAGTTCTGTTAAATCACCGCTCCACGGCCCCGGTCTACTGACAATTTGTTAAATCCACCGCCCATCGGGGCCAACGCGCTGTTAAAAGTGCGTTAAATCCCGGCTTTGGACGCGTTAAATCCCCGCCAAGTCCCGGGGGGTCGGGGGGCAGGGGTTTCAATTGACTGATGCATTATATGCAAGACTATACAAGACAGTTTCACAAGTGCTTTAGCCTCGTGCGCAGGCGTCTTTGGTCTCCTCACGCGTTCAAAGACGTCTGCGCAGGAGTCTGCTTTCCATATAACAACAAAAGAAGGAAGTAAGGATGTCAAAAGGAGTAATTACGATCTGCGGGGTGTAAATGTCTTGTCTCTACCTAAGTTGAATAGCGCCAAATATGGCCCGCGAAATACTGGAACGCACTTCCTGAGAACATACGCAGCTTCTCTGGAACTAAGAACTTTATTCGCAAGGTTCGAGGTTTAACGTTTTAAATTAATTTACTTTTTACCGCAAATTATGCCTATCAATTAAGGACGTTTTAATTTTAATTTTTACACTCTTTAAATAAATTCATAACGACAGTGAGATTGGCGCACCTTTGCCATGTTTGCTACTGCTATGGCGATGTAGTACTGCAACGATACACCAGTGAACCGCGATATTTTTGTCGAGGTCCCCTGTTTTATGAGTCAATGAGTCAAGGTTATTTTTTAACAAAGTAGGTAATTAAAGATTGAACCATCGTTTGCCTGTATTCAAGTTAGCTTAGAAGCACTCCACTTTGCGTAGGGTTAGTTCTACTCTGGTTTGCTTGCAGTTAGTTCCACTCTGGTTTGCTTGCGTTTAGTTCCACTCCGGTTTGCTTGCGGTTAGTGCCACTCTGGTTTGCTGGCGGTTAGTGCCACTCTGGTTTGCTGGCGGTTAGTTCCATTCTGGTTTGCTTGCGGTTAGCTTTTATCAGTTAGCAAGGGGAGCACCATTTTCAAATAAATAACCATAATTTAAAATTTGACTCATTGACTCATTTGATTCATAAAACCTTACTCTCAGTCCGTTCAGACGGTGAACTAAAGTTAATTAATGCGCGATAAATGTTTAGCACAATAATCATTCAATTCAGACAAACTAAACCCCGGGTTTAGTTTGTCTGCAACGCAGGCTATATGTAAGATAGTTTCTCAAACAGTCACTTAGTGCTTAGCCTGCTAATTTTTGAATTATTTCCATATAACTCTATAACAACAAAAGAAGAAAACGTCAACAAGTATGAATGTACACTCTGTGCTGTGTTAAATGATTCGATTTGTGACTAAAGCTTAAATCTATGTCCACTTAGAGTTTCCATGGAGCAATGAATACTCATCGGGAGCAGAGGTGGGGGAGGGGTGTTGATGACAAAATGAGATTTACTTTACCCGTTAACTCGTGATTGGGTTTTGCGATGCCGTCTTGTTTGGGTTTCGCGCTGATTGCATGCATGCGTTTGGGTTTTGCGCGAGAGTTACGAGCCAGCAGGTGGAACAAGAGAGCCTACTCGCATGCTATACACTCCTTTAACTAAATTCATAACGACGGTATGATTGGCGCTGCTATGGCGATGAAGTGCTGCAACGATACCCCGGTGAATCACGATATTTTTGTCGCGATACGAATATTAACTGAACAACATATCGCAATATCGCAGCAGTAAAATCTTCTTTGTCAACGTTCAGAAATTATTGTTTTTATGACTCCTTACTCAAGTCCAAGCCCTTAATAGCGATTTATTTAACAGAGGGACAAGAAATTTCCATCTTTGCTTCACTTCAGATCACGTATTTTTCGAGATACGCATTTGCAGTTGCTGTTCCAATTAGTCATTAGTTGTCACCTACTTGCAAAAAAAAAAACGCGGTTCGTGACAACTTCTTAAATTGGAACCGCAGTTTTAGTAAAAAATGACGTCACTCGACAGTTGTATGTAATCAGTCGTATCGTGGCGCTTGTATCGAGATATGTATCCTGTCGCGAGCAAATGTATCGTTGCAGCCCTGTGGCAATGTATACCATTTTGTTCATAAAGTTTACATACTTAGTCTAATGAAATGGTTTTGAACCACACTTTTTTGATATCGTTGTTATGTCATTTCAGAAACAAGTGGCAACATCATGGCCTATGCTATATGTTGTGGTATTGTAGCAATACTGTTGACCATGTTGTGGAGAAAATTGGGTAGCAGGAGAACAACCTTCCAAAAACGCTATTCCCATGACAACGGACGTCCCCTTGGTGTTATGGAGAAGTGGATGAGACAGGGTCATGACACGGCCGGATACCTTATTCTGGCCAACACTCTGGTTCTGAGATCCAGGAAGCTCATCACGGGACCAGTGGTGAGAAAAGCAATGGAGCTGCTCATGAAGAGACACCCCATGCTGCGCATGTGCACCAAAAAGAACCACGATGGAGATTATCGTCTGCAGAAAATGGCCAATGTTCATGTGGACCTACGCGAACTTGATACCACAGACTGGAAGACTGTTATGGAGGATAGTTTGTTGGAGGAATTTGATGGAGAAAATGGTCCCCTTTGGAGAGTGACATTCCTGCCCAATGCTAGATATGAGCCAGATACAGAAGAAGATATCCCAGACATAACATCATATCCTCATGAGTACATTTGCGTGTTTGGCTTTCATCACATTGTGGCAGATGGACATTCCTATATGAGAATGTTTGCAGAGTTCATTAAATATGTGGACAAATTGATCAACAACGAAGAACCTGAAGTGATATCAATGCCTCTGTTGGCGCCAGTGGACCTATATATAAATGAAGTGATCCAATCTAAATGGTACCACCACCTTATGCACCTCGTGTTGGACATACTGTGCATAATACCTGGGTTTCCTGAATTCATGATGAGCAGAATGTATGGAGGCAATGCCTTTACCGCAAAATATGGTGTTGAAATCCAAAGAAACCCTTCCATTCAACCAAGAACAAAGATTATTCCCATGGAGTTGTCAAAGGTCGAGACATCAAGGTTGCTGAAGGCGTGTAAAGAGCACCAAACCACTGTTCAAGGAGCTGTCCAGACAGCAGCCGGTGTTGCCATTGTTACCATGCTGGAGGAACAGGAGTGGAAAGTAGAGTCCAATGTCACAGTCAATGTCAGGCCCTTCCTCAAGTCCGAAGTACCAGATGATTATGCCGGAGTGTACTTTTTATTCCTACAATGTAAAGACCTTATTGTGTCATCACCCGATGCTAGCAAATTCTGGAGTATGGCTAGACAAGCTTCAAGTGATCTTCATGCCAGGTTGAACAAGAATGACCATATGAAAATGTGGCCAATGATCACAGGGATGGCCCGAATGATGAGTGGAGTGACCAAGGCTAAAAATTATCGATCTGGTCAACGTAATGGCCAGCTGGTAGTCTTCACCAACCTAGGTCACGCTAAGTTTCTAGACAGATCTTCTGATGATGACGTCATCCTCCGAGCCAGGTTCGGCTCTGTAGCCGTGCACCAGCGTGGATCCATCTTTAGCAATAACATAGCCACATTCAATGACAAGTTTTTTTGGACTGTAATTTATTACAGCAACATTGTAAGTGACGTCACAGCCCAAACGTATGCTGATTTGGTCAAAGGAACCATTCTAAAGGCCATCAAGGACATTGAGGACTAGATATCACTTCACGCTTTTTTAACGCCTGGACGCTAGAACTTTCAGTATTATCAGTATCTGTTCATTCATCTATTGAGGACATTCGGATGCCACACTTTTTGTCGACAGTTAGTGCCGCTGCCATTGGAAACCAAGTTAAGATATGCGGTTTACCTAAATTTCGGGCTTTTAGATATAATTTTTTAACGATCCTTTTTTCCAGTATTAGTATTTTGTCCCTTGGCCAGGATAATATGTCAGGCCTAGCCACGAACTATATAATTTGTAACAAGTAACTGTCAATATCTATAGTACATTTCATTATCCCGTTAATTTTTCGGGAATAATTTTGTAATGCGATGTTGCTCTCGCACGCAAGGCCTCTAACGGAAGATTTTGTAATGAGCATTTCCACTAGTAAGATTATTGTATTGCTAAAATGAACCGTATGTTATTTCACTATTAAAAGAAAAACAACACATAAGGTTTTAAAATAAAGTCTTATTGATTACGTTAGAAAAATTAGACGGGAAGCTCGACGATTCTATTGGCTGCATGCTAGAAACAAAAGCCGATAGAAACCAAGAGCGAGACGTCTAAACGTTCTAGCATGACCCAGAGACCGATCTATTCAACAGAAAGTGGTTTAATTTTTGTTTTGGTTTGTGATTTCGGTAATTTTCCTATTCCAGTTCCTGAGCTCTCCCTTGCGCGTTCTATATAGGGGATGAACCCAGGTGCGAGAATAGGGCGCCCTATATAGGGCACGAAAGAGAGAGTTCAGGAACTACAATTTTACTTGCGCGAGCTTCCAGGGCAGTCTATCGGAAATTAGACCGGCCTTGCGTGGCCAATCACAATGCGCGTTTTACTAATAGTGTAGTATATAGGCGCTATATGACCCTATAAATTTTTGTCGCTATATTTTGTCTCGCCCTACGGGCTCGCCAAAATGCAAATGACTAGTGAAATGTACAGCGATAATAGACACTAAAATAAAATCTAATAAAAGATATATTATAAGATATATACAATACAGTATCCAACGTTTTCTTTGTCCGGAATCCTGACTTTCCACCGTTTTTTCATCGTTCGCGAGGCCAGAAGGACTACACGTGACCTGTGAACAGGTCTTGTGGAGTACAAGTATCATGAGATGTTTTCGCGCGTCATTTGTGTAGACATTTTAGTGTGTAGTATCGCCGTCAGGGCGAGGGGCGAGTCAATATACAAATGACTTGTGAAAGTGTACAGAGATACTACACTCTAAAATGTGTAATAAAAGATTTATTACGTAGTAAATGGTAAATATAAGACAGACATAGACGAGATCATTTCAGTTATTCAGCCGTGAGTTTTCAAGAGATTTATTATCCAACGTTTTCTTTCCACTGTTTTTGGAATCATTCGGGTGGTCAAGAGCTACCCAACGTTGCTAATCGAACTCTTCGGTAGTCGAACTCAATCGAACTTGATCGACTGATAAGGTTCGATTAGTTCGATAATCGAACACAATCGAACCCAAACATCTGTGTGATAGTTCGATTGCGTTCGATTTCCGAACTTATCGAACTTAATCGAACACAATCGAATCTACATCGAACGCAATCGAACATGATCGAGCCCAATCGAAAGCAATCGAACGTTCGATTGTGTTCGATTGCTTCAAATTTTTTGTGAAAGTTCGATTGTGTTCGATTACCGAACTCAATCGTACACAATCGCGTGGTTGCGCTCGAATAAGTTCGATTGAATTCGATTAGTAATCGTTAAACCGATTTTGTGGAGTACATTTATGGTGGGTAGTTGTACTCACAACAACAACAACAACCTTTAATGTACTCTTACACTTGCATGAAAAATTACAACAAGGAGGAAAATTAAATGAGGTAAGAGGTCGTTATTTGTACTCCACGTAACGGAGCTGGACTTTATTTTAGCCTGCAGTCCTTTATAGGGGTGGCGAATCGTAAAATCCGAGACGCCGAGACCCTAGTTTAAAAATCCGAGCCCGAGACTTGAATTTGTTTGTAAAATCCGAGCCCGAGACGCACTTGATCAGAAAATACGAGAAACAGGTCAATTCTCAAACGATTGTCGTTGGGTACCCATGTACTATTATCATGACATGATTTCCTCTATAAAGTGGAAATTACGGTTTCCTATATATATTTTACATAACAATTGTAAATGCAGATTCCGGCAGGGGTAAATTTCTTAATTTCTCGTTTCGGATAAGCTTGCGGATAAAAAATTCCCATTGGCGAGATTTTGAGATCCAAATTTTCAAAATCCGAGACTCCGAGAGCAAATTTTCAAAATCTGAGACTCCGAGACCGTCATATTTCCAGAAATCCGAGATTCCGAGACACTATTTTTAAGCGCCGAGATTCCGAGACTCGGCGTAAATTTGCCGAGACTCAACATTTTTGAAAGGCCATTCGCCACCCCTCTTTATTTGGGACAAAATTTAATGGGGTACGGGATACCCAAACCCCCATTTACAGGGCCTCTTTAATTTATTGTTAATGATCGTGTGACCTTTGCGTTTATGACGTCCGGTTTGCAGCCTCTACTTCCCATTGGTTGGTCTATATCAGCTGCTCGATGAATGCCACTGCACATGTACACGCATGACCAGAGTCTCTACATCGCGTGATGATGTCGATTTCGAGTCGGAGTGTATCACGATAAGTATATTTGGTCCATCTTTACGACTGATAGGGCCTATGAAAGGATCATTTTAAACAGAGATCAGAGTTAAACACAAAGGTACGTTAGTTTCTTTTCTCTCTATTCTTATAAATATCGCACTCTTCATAAGCTATCATATGGAATTTAAAGCTAGTCATTACAATGTTCTTTGTGTGTGCCGTCTCATGATTCGACTGTTGCTTTGCATGCTTACCTCACTATGTACACTTTTAACATGTACACATTTATACATTATTTTACAACATATGGAGGTCAAGAAACTCGCTACTCACCACATTTCACGAAAGCAGATGCTCAGCTTTCGAAGTTATGCTTCTTCTTCTAGTATAGAATTAAGCTGCGACACAAAATTAATGCAAAAGCACATACAAATATGATAGCTAGCCTTCACTAAGATGAACAATATCTGTTTCGAAGCACTACAAACGCTAATGTACGATAGTGATATAACAATGATTTCTAGCCAAGTTTGTTCCCTCTGATAAGCTTCCACAATCTGAAATAAACCAAGTCTTCCGTCTAGTCTGCATGTTGAAAAGTACAAACTGTCTTCACCATCTGGCTATCCATTGCATACAGGTATTCTGTAAAGCGCGTGTCGGTTGCAAAACTGGCGCCTTTTAACCCCTTTAGTTAAATAGAAACTTGAAGTTAAATTTCCCTTATCTTGAACCCGAAATCAGCGCATCCCTCAACTTTAACATTACGTTTATGTTAATGCTGAAAATTCTTGCCACTTCTCAGAATCGTGTGGTAACTGGTGCGTTTGAGAACATTGAACCTTAACGAGCTTTTTAGACCTTATGTTAAAGCGTCTATAGCAAGACTGGATGGGCGCTTTATGAATGTTTATGTTATTGTTATTTACTATTAATTAATTTCAGTGGACCTCGTTTTGGATACGTTATATTTGTTCCCAGCCACAAAGAATCGTTTTGTCTTATTATATAGAGACGGTGACACAGAGAAAGAGACTGCTGAGTTATTGTTTTGCCTCGCATCGCAATTTTTTTGCTTCTGGAGGCTTTAGAACAACAGATCTTCTCTTCCTGTATTTAAATAACAGGCGCCTTGCCGTTTGTACTCGGAACTACACATTTACTGAAATGTTTTTATTCGGTAGTATTCGTAGTTGTTAATTAAGCAGAATGTCTGTTGGAGACTGAATTGACACTACACGGTGATGCAGTGTGTCACACGTTTCTGCATCGTAAAACTCATTTTGTGTTAGGAATCGAACCAGTAACGAAAATTTGACAATAAAATATATGCAGTTCATGGTTTCTAGATCGCTGCAACTCTGATTGTCTGTATTTGCACTGTGATGTGGAGGTCATGTTTAGGTCTTTATTATTCTATTTTGAGGCCAGCGCCAATGAGAAGTGAATACTTTCTCTTACGACGCTAATTGAGAAGGTAACCGCGTATTTACCCGGGAGTAAATCTCTGTTGACTTAGGTCAGTTTTAGATGCACGAAACTTCACTAGCATCAATTGAACGTAAAGTGAGAGATCAAGAATATATTTTGTAGATAAATTAATAAGCGGCGAGAAGAAGAGATATTGATTTTGGATTTACAGTAGCTGCTAGGGACATTGTAAGCGCTTCCACCAAAATGAAATTGCAGACTCTTTTGTTAAATCACTTAATGTTCCATCCAAGTTTATTCAGTGTCGGTGCGGTTTTTATATTCATGACAGCCTAGGCTTGCTCGTTGGAGTTTGCTCTTCCACAAGAGTGACCTCGAACAATGCAAGCATAGAGTAGAAATATTTAAAACTTTCTTAAACTTTCAAAACTAGCGCTGTGCCAAATTACTTTCCCTATTGGCCAGTCAGTAAGACCTTACTTTATGACCTCGTTTTCCGTTTTAATCTTGGCATCCAATCACATTACTCTTTTAAAGAGCGGGAAAACCCCTTTACGGGCATGCCCAAGCTTGCCCTTTCCAGTCTGATTTCATCAATAAAACGTTATTTTGGATCAACAGCCGGTATCTTACCAAAGTGCCGTCAAATTTTGATTGAAGTACGTACATTGTGCGATATAAGTATAGCGCACTAGCTACCTGTCAGCATACAGGAAATTGATGTCCTCACATCAGTTTGCAAACCTGTTGCATCTAGTCTAGGAATGCGCGCACGATAGTGGACAATATATATATCTAGATGAGGTAACAACAGCATAGTTCAACGATCTTCTATGACTGTCGACTAATTACGGCACGCAAATACTCGTCGGTAATGTTGTCATCCCCCGCAAATTTCAGAGCATAGAAAAATAAAAGAAGAAAACACTGATCATGATTTTTACATACAGTTTCTTGCTCTAACGTGCTTATTTTTGCAAGTATAAATAACATTTTGTGCTGAATTCCTCTCGATATTTCGGAGGAACACATAAAGTTCGGTATTCCTAGAATGGAAGATGAATGCATGCTCACTTACTGGCAGACGCGACACGATAATAAACAGAAAGCAAAGTCATGTAGAATTGTAACGCACAAAACCTACGTACCTGAATCTTATCTGCGGTCATCAGCGGAGTTCGAAAACTCGTATTGAAACAATGATATTTCACCAAAGTTATACGCTACATCTAGTTACATCACGACTTGTTCACGTTGCAACGTTGAAATCTTTTCTCTAAAAGTTCATATTGCAGCGTATTTCTTACACTAGCGAGCGGCGGAAATAGAGCCTAATTGCATGTAGTGACGTTACAACTATCAGTGGTTTGTGTAATCTCGTCCCCAGTACCCCCTTTCCACGCAAGAACGCAGAATCTGGCTCTCTAGCACTCTGCACATGCTCAAAACCAGAGTCCGCGTTCTTGGTGCTGACTAAAAGAAAACTTCGGTCCAAAGTTGGCCCCAAACCAAAGCGATTGCTTGTAGTGACTTATGACTTACGTTTAGGACTGACTGGGAATCATTGATACGGCTGGGTCCTCGCTGATCCAGTTCTGCCTGAGGAATCTAGGAAACTAACTCAGTTGAAAATTAGTTTGTGATAACCACTACAGTCGAACCTAACTCCCTTTGCGACCAGCTCCCCGGCCGTCTGAAGGGGCAACATATCCAACTTGCTCGTTTCGATCTTGCTCGCAGGCGAGTGACCACTTTTCCAAACCACCACAATTTTGCTAATCAAAGGCTATATTCGGACCCTCTTGTAAGCGACCACTTCTCGTAAGCGACCGTAACCACTTTTTAGAGCTGATGATTTTTAATTTTTCTATTGCTTTTAACCTCCGGTAAGGCCATAAAGCGACCACTCCGACCTCACCGCAGGCGCCCCCTATAGCGTCATACGGTTGTGTCTAGAAAGACCCAAACTCAGGACGGTCGTAAAGGCAAACTGACACTGCAGGCTGGTCAAGAATTTTCTGACAAGAAATGGACCTCGCAAATGTCTCGCCGTTTACATATTACCGCGGAGGTGACAAAAAATATTTGAACCACCGTAGGATGACCGTTTTTCGGCGGGCGCTTTCCATTCGACCAAAACTTGAATGTCTCCAGTTGAATTTTCGGAAATTTCCAGTGGCGAATCAATGGAGGGAATGGAACAGCACTTTTCGGTTGACTGCACCGGAATGCAAAATAACTCCATATTTTCGCAAATAAAAAGCATTCCAAACATTGATACACCGCCATGACCGACATTGTAGCCACAACCGACAGGGTCCTTTCAAAAGCCACACTAGCAGCGAAAACATCACCAAACAAACAGTACAATGGCTCTGCACGCGCGTTATAAATCTTTGTTTATTTCTATTTCTTTGCCGCTGCCTGCCCAAACAACGCAAAACAAAAAAAAAAAAGAGCAAACCACGAGGGGTTAATTTTTTAACTGGAAGTGAACGCTTTCTTAGCAAATGGAGTTGCTTTCAGGTGCCCAGCTCGCTAGATTCTTGGCCGAAGGTTCTTGGGCTGATGATAGAAATTGCAGTTTTTTTCAAAATTTCAGGAAAAGAGAAGAACCTCGCAAGGTAGACCCCAAATTTCTGAAAAAAATTCCTGGATATGTCAGTTCCATTACATTTTGTTACTGGAATTTCAGGAATGGTTCTTTTTTCGGCAATTTGACACTTTTCGGATTTTCTGGAAATTTTCCAACGAAATTTCTGTACCAATTTGCTCCTGTTCCGAAATCCGGATTTTTTTGGTCGAATGGAAAGCGCCGCCATCTCGCCGCCATCTCGATTCCTGGCGCAGACCCGAAGGATCGTGGCCTCTGGGGACGAGATTGCGCCAGGACAAACGAAAGACGCGCAGTTTCCGCGCGCGATCCCACCTTCACCGCGGTCAAACGTCTGAGGATGTTTTTGTTTTCTTATTTCGAGAAAAATCATTCACGTTAACGTGGAAGCATCAGTAAGGATATGTGAAATAGCTGCCGAGGGTAAATATATTTTCAGTTCTCTCAAACGAGATTCTTTACTTTTAAAATGCTCTGCACCCGATCAAAATTGCTTTGACAATGGCGACGACAGTCGGCATTTCGCCGTTTTGAAACGCTTAGAACTTTTTTAGTAAAGTTCCAAAAAATTTAGTAAACCAGGAGAATACTTGTCAAGTATCAAACCTTGAACAGTGACAATGAAAACCTTATCTTTGAAGTAGTTTTCTTGTTTTTTACGTTTTACCGCGGTGAAGATCCCACCTCCCTTCCCGACTCGTTTAGTGGCTCAGTCCCTTGGGAGCTGGACGCACAGCTGGTTCGTTGAACAATGCTGAACTGTTGACCTCGTGTTTTGTACCGTTCGTATATCATAACGTCTTTGGACGGTGTAACTTAAACAAAGCAAGATTTCGGTAAGTAAGGATGAGGAGAAATAATACCTATGTTAAGCTTCTACTAACACATACCTTAGTTGTTTGTTTGACATGCTAAAATAAATGTGTTCATGTTCGTTCAAATGCATGCATGAACACGCTGTGTCTAGATCTGATGTCCGGCAGCCGGACAGGTTTTTCAGAATACTCTATGTCCGGCAGTGGGAAATATTGTACTTCCCTAACCAACAAGTAAAAGCCAACCGCAAGCAAACCGGTGGGAAAGCTAACCGCAAGCGAACCGGAGTAAGAGCTAACCGCAAGCAAACCGGAGTGAAACCTAACCGTAAGCAAACTGCTGCAAATTGGAGTAAACTCGACTGCCGAACATGTTCAAACGAAAAAAGTGCAGTTTGTTTCACGTTATTTTTTTCAGCACAACTAAGAAATAAGCTCGACAAAAGCTCAACAAAGGAGCGAATCTTAAAGTCGGAAATTTCGCAACAAGTTAATGGCGACGGTAAGTCATCGAAAACGGGACGGTAATAGACTTAGCTAGGTGCGTACGAATATCCAGCAGGGAAAATAGCGAGGCAAGGTGTACGTCCCGACTACGTTGCCTATTTCCTTACCAACTATTTCCTTGTGTAATAATCGCGTTATTAATCGGTCCATTGTGTGAAACGATTTTGTTGAACGACCTGACGTGGAACAAAATTAGCCATTTGCACCTGTACACTGAATGCTGCTTACTTGATCGATCAAAACAGTAAAGCGATGAGAAAATAAGATATCTTTTTTTAAGGAAAAGAACATTTCCACTGGAAAACTAAGCCTGGTTCACACTAGCGACATAACGACATAACATGGACATAACAACATAAAGAAAAGTTCAGTTCTTTCCTTATGTCGTTATGCTTACACTGTATGTAATTATGTTCCTACTATGTCGTTATGCAAAAGTGCTGTCCGATAGCCCGGGGCTAGTGGAATGATTCTCTGGGCTAGCGTCTTTAGATGGCCGTTTTTATACTAGAGACGCGTTACCCGTCTGGACGAGTTTCGGCAAACATTTTGCAAATCGTCCGGTTATCCGTCTCTAGTATAAAGACGGGCACAAGACGCGTTACCCGTCTAGATGAGCTACTTTTGGAAATCCGTCGTTCAAGATGCATTTCGAAAAGTAACTCGTCTAGACGGGTAACGCGTCTTGTGCCCGTCTTTATACTAGAGACGGATAACCGGACGATTTGCAAAATGTTTGCCGAAACTCGTCCAGACGGGTAACGCGTCTCTAGTATAAAAACGGCCGATCACAGGTTGCCCGACGGGCAAGCTAGGCGGCAAGCAATTTTTTTTATGGCAAACTCAGAAATAAGTGTGGAGCAAACAGTTTGTGAGGGAAAGTGAAACAGTACAAATTTTTTTCTAAGTTGAAATGAGCAGTGCAATGCAGCAATGACAATGACAATGGCTTTACAGAACATGGAAGTATATTATCAGCTGTATTATGGCCTTTCAGTTTTGGAATTCTCGTTTATGTTCAAATTTTGATACAAAGTCTGTTGTTACTGCAACAAGCATTTGTTAAATCGAGTGTTTCTATATAAGTACTGTAGAATTAGTTGATCCATGCTCCACATTATTAATTAGCATGTAGTTTGCAACGTAAATAAATTTTATTGTCTTTATTGAATAAATTAATTTCGGGCTACCACCACAGAGCTTCGATTGGGCTAGTACAATGGAATAACAGCTTGCCCGAAGGGCAAGCTGATTTTTGGATTTTCATCTCACCCTGTATGTTGTTCACACTGGTGACGTAAAACATCAGCATAAGGTGTTTGTTGCGTTTGCGTGGCGTTGCCGTTATGTCGCCAATGTGAACCAGGCTTTAAAAGCAGTGACAGCGGAGTGTAATTTGAAGTGGGGGGGCCAAAAAATAGAATTTTTAATGCGAGTTTAACAGAAGCAAGCGCTGAAGGCGCGAGCCTCTAGAGGGGTCTGGGGGCATGTTCCCCAAGAAAATTTTGAAATCTAGAGTCTCGCAAATGCTATTTTCAGCATTCTCCATGAGATATTTCGTCAAAAAATAAATCTGAATCAAGTATAAAATGGCATGTATCTTCAGTTCTCACAGCCGATATTGCCAAGTTTTTTAACTTGATAAATGCTCGACGTGTGTAACCTGCTGGGGAAGTGTTAAAAATCAGCGGTGTAAATTAAAATTGCTTGACTGTGTTTACATTATGACGCAAAATTCTTAATGGAAATATACAAATTTCAACATTAAAATAACTTGCAAAGTTTCGAGAAACTGTTAAGGGCTAATGGAAAATCCGAGAACTGAATAAGGTTCTGCCTGACTCGTCCCAAGTTGTACGTCTCTCATTTTAAGCCAAGGTAAGTTCATTGGTTGAAGTCATTTGTAATGGCTGAAGTCAGCAGTGTCAAATTTGCCGAAGTTCATTTGACGGTTTGCGTTTAGAGAAATCAAATGAATTAGCCACGGAAACTAAACATAGGTTGTCTAATCTCTCTTTTATTGTATTTAATACTTTAATAAGTTTGTTTTGTTTTTTGTTTCTTTTGGTTGTTTTTTCTTTTCTTTTTCTTGTTTTATCATGTTGTCATTTTTAATTATGAACATTTGTTTTGGCTTAAAAGTGGGGGGCTAAAGCCCCCTGGCTCCGCCGTCCCTGAAAAGGTGCATGATATGGTGTGACGAGGCTGTTCCAATAGACCTGGGAAGAGATTAGTCATCGAATGCTGTCAATGCATACCAAGCATTGGTGTCTCGAAAATTAAGACCTTAGACCTAAGACCTCATAACACTTGATCAACTTTAGCAGAGGCATGGATAAAAAGTAAATATCACTTGCGACATGCAGGGGTTTCAATAAAATTTGAAGTAGGCAGCTTGTTAGAATAGAGTGGCCGACTGTATCAACAAGGTTTGAAAGAATCTTTCTCTAGTTACTTCAATTTAGGGGGAAAAGTAGCCGACTTCTCTGAGCAAAGTAACCAACACTTTTCTTCGGCCGTCAGTGCTTATTGAAAGCACTGGATATGCTAGTTGACGTTCAAAATAAATCGATGGCTAACCGTAAGGAACATTGTTGCATGAGAGGCCACCATAAAAAAGAACACCTTATCACAGGTTCAACACTCGGAGTTACAACAAGGGAAATACGAAATCTTGCAACACTTTCCACTCTTCCGTAAGCTTAGTATTGACCAAATACAGTCTAAGTTGCTCCTCCCTCTAACTACCGACATCTTATTGTCATCTCCTAGATTCTGGGAGGCACGTGACCAGTCCCAAACAGGGTCTCTCTTTTCTCATTCTTTTCTTGGGGGGGGGGGGGGGGGGGGGGGTGGGGCGGCAGGAGAGAGAGACTCTGGGAATGAGGTTGATTCAAAAAGTTGAACAGTGGCCAAAGGCTGAAGAATCGCAAATCATGCATGGTCTAATGGACAATTGCCATTTACTTTGAACATGCTTCGATAATTGACAAAGGCAGTTTCCAAATACAGGAGGTCCCAGAATCTTGGTACATAATTGTAACCCCCAATGCGGACAACAACTCTTGTCCACTTCCTGGACAATGTAACATTCTTTTTAAAAATGTTAGTAATCAATGAACATATTCTTTTCTTTTTAGATCTTTCACATTTGTACTTGTTATTTAATTTTTAACCCTTCAAAAACTCATTAATAATTCATAAAGAAAATACAAAAGAAATTGATGTTTAAAGAGTGTCTTTATATCTGATAAAGACACAGCTAAACTTTACGTCCAATTTTCTAGGCCAAAATAACCCCAAATCAAAATATTAGTGCAAAAATGAGTTGATCGACATCAGGAGATTTTGAAGCCGTTCAATAAATTCGCAGTTCGTGTTTTATCAAGTCTAAAACACTCGGCTGTGCCTCGTGTTTTAAACTTTATAAAACACTGCTGCTCATTTATTAAACATTACATCAAAGATTGTAGATTGAGGAGCCAAAAGCTCTTAATTTTAAAAGTTTTTACCCAGAGAATGTTTTTTTTAATTCTTCAATTATAGTCTTTTCTCTAGGCTCCTTCATTGACAAAATATTCTTACAGGTATATAAGTTGCTATTCATTGTTTTGGTTGCTTTTATTGCCTAACAAATACTTCACAATTTCATCTCCAGCTAGTGTTTTAATTGCATGCCTAAACTTAGCTTAAATTTGCCAGCAGTTTGTTTCTTCTTGCATTTTTCTTGTTGAGCTCTTTGCTTCTTCCATTTGGTATTTTTAGCAGAAACAAGTCAATGTTTTTGGGTGATTCCACGTTGCGGACATTACATTCAGATACAAAAATTTGAATTTGAAGCTTTTGACAAACCTTTACCCAGCTTACTGAGGTGCTCAAACTTATGTGTTGAATTACTTAAGTTACTCCTAACATTGTCTAAAAAAGAAAAATTAATTTGCTCTAAATGCCTTTGAACAATAAACTTAAGAAGGTGTGTTGCGGACATTACAGAAAAAAACAACCAAATGATAAAGTGATTTCCCTAGAATTAAATTTCCTGTGAATTTAAAAAACTTGACAAGAAAATAATTGTAGTTTCAAACATTGGTATAGTCAATTTTCCAACTGTCTTGGAAAAAACTCTTAGTAATCTACTATATTTGATTATATAAACAAAAACTTGTGTTGTGGACATTACAAAGAATCTGTTGCGGACATTACATTTTTGGGAACTCATTTCAAATCATATTAGTTTTAGTCTGTTGGTGATGCTGGGTACTTGTATATGTTTTAAAGTGTGTTGTTAGGGAAATAAAGCTCCAAATAATTTTTTTTTGTCATTTTCTATACCCATAATTTCCTGGGGGTGGCATTACATAATAATTTAATTACCTCATTTCGTGTATATTTAATATTTTTTAAACACCTTTAAATTAAGTTTATTTTAAACTGAAATGGGAGAGTCTGGCAAGAAATATGACTTGGGACATTCCTTTCAGTTTCGAAGGTTGTATTATCTACTGACAGATCTAGAGAAATAAAAATGTGAAACCTCCATAATCAAAGTGTGCCTGCTTGAGCAGGACTGATTGAGCAGAGGTGGCCAGAACAACAGAATTTTGTGTTATATTACATACAGGTGTATGTGGATTAACACTTTAAACAAATGTGCAGTTGTTTGTAATGCACCTGTTTTGATGCATATGGTTGAACAACTTTGAATTGATAATTAGTACCATTAGCTTGATCATATTGTTCTGTTAAGTTGAAAGTGTAAGAATAGCACAAATTTATTCAATCTGCATATTATTACTTTTTGTAATTCTTTTAACATAATGTTTTCCTTGATTCTTGAATTTAGCTTTGTTTTAATAATTTCTTTTGCTTAGTTTTTTTTACTGAAGATAGCCCTGCCTGAAATGGACTATATTCTATTCAGAGCTTAATTTGTCATAAAAGTAAGATACTGAACATGTAATGTCCGCAACGTAATGTATGCAACACAATAACCCACGTAATTTCTGGACACAGTAAACCTGCCTGGCTAACTTTCTTGCACTAAAACAATGTTTGTATCAATCTAAAAGAGCAGCATAAATAAATCTTGAAAATGGTGCAACAATTATCGGTGAATGAAAAGAAAATTCCTCAATGTTGCGGACATTACATTATGTCTGCCTTTTCATCATGATGTTTTCCTTGATTCTTCAATTTAGCTTTGTTTTATTAATAATTTATTTTGCTTACTGAAATAGCACTGTCAAAATAAGTTATATTCTGTTCAGAGCTTTGTAATTTGTCATAAAAGTAAGATATAGAACATGTAATGTCCGCAACGTAATGTCCGCAACAACATAACCAACATAATTTCTGGAGACAGAAAGCCTGCCTGGCTAACTTTCTTGGACTAAAACAATGTTTGTATCAAACTAACAGAGCAGCATAAATAAATCTTGAAAATGTTGTGACAATTTTCTGTGAATGAAAAGAAAATGTCTCAACGTTGCGGACATTACGTAATGTCCGCAACACAAATTTAATTGCTTTTTTCCCACAAACAAGCAACTGATTGGTTAAATTTTCAAAGCTTTATGATTGCTTTAGATCAAGGCTTTGCACTCATACTCCAATGATTATTTAAATCTTTTTAGTGTTTTTGATACACTGTCTTAAAGTTCTCTTCCAAACTTTTCCAAACAGTAAGGATTAAATAGCCCCCAATTCCATAGCCTCCTGCCAAGTGATTGTGGTCAAGATAAACAAAATCATGGTAATTTCAAACAGCACAGAGTATTAGCTTTCTGCTAGTACAACTTTAAACCAGAAAAAATCAATTTGAATTTTTTCACTTTTGCAATGTCTCATGTGGAATCACCCTTTTAGAGTTTGTTTGTATCATTTTCACCACTAATGTAGATAGCCAGTCCAGACGGGAAAATCAGGACTGCAGTCAATATCGATTAGCCAATCCAAAATACATGATTTTGGTAGCTCCCAGTCCTTGTGAGACATGGCCATATTCTCTATTTTCCAATTGCCCACAATACACTTTGTTTGCCCCCCAAATTTTGCATAAACTATTGTTTTCAAATTCTCTTGGGAGGACTGCACATTCCCAAAACAATAGTTTCCGCAAAATTTGGGGGGCAAACAAAGTGCATTATGGGCAATTGGAAAATAGAGAATAATAAAATGGAATCTCGATTTCTCGAAGCCTTGATTTCTCAAACTATGTTCCAAGTCACACACTCCATATACAGAACACCATATACAACATCTTCTAACAAACTTATTCTCAGTTAATTGCTGTTGTTTGAAATCAACTTTTCACAGCAATGTAACATACATGCCCTGATGTGCAGTTGCACTCCTTTTGTGTCAAGCAAATTTCTTTACACCCCATTCACACCAGTTGAATGTGAATACTATGGCATTACTGTGTTTGATATAAACACAAAGGTCAATGCTGTATACTTGGCTACATGGTAAGAAATGGATTCGTAGTCTGCCCACAATTTGAGTGCCCAGGTGTTCTATGTGCATGCCTCTACTTTCATTTGCAATAATTATTATATGGTGAGATAATAAAAAAGGTAGGGAAAGTGACTTCCAATCTGTAACTGTTGAAAACCGCTCAAAATTTAGGATCCAAAAACTAACCAATCAAAAAATTACAGTTTTCTAGAGGTCCACATTTCCTGCAACTTCGCTGGGTTTTCAAATTTTATTGTAGAACGATTGATTTTATTCTTCAACATAATATTGGTCTGTCCACAAAAAAGTCACCATCCACGATTCTCAATTAACATTTTAAATGGTTAATTGAGTTATTTTTTCCAAAAATAGCTCTTAGTCAGCGCGATGGACTGTGTAGTCAGTCAGTCAGTCAGTCAGTCAGTCAGTGAAGTATGTTTGTATGTCACACCAATCAGGATTGAGGTACTATCAGAACCAATGAAATTGCAGTTTATAAAGGGGACATAATCTGAGACAGTTGTAAGCGAGCGATTTCATTCGAAGATCTTAGATTTGTAGGAGGTGGAATCGGTGAGTTGTGAATTAACCCCGGATTTGAAACGCTCTCCTGCTTACAACGCACACGCTGCCAGCAAAAGACCCAACACTAAATTGTTATTTGAGCGTTCGTTTAGGATGGGCTAGTTTCGCTGACCGTAGTAAAAATTGCATAAAGCATTTGCACAAAGCAGATTTGAAGAATAATGTTCTCATTGTGATGTTAATACTGTGTTTACAAAGAGTCATAAAAATGGCAAGGAATCTTCTTCAGAGTGTGTTGTGGCCTCTTGTTTTAAGAGTTTGTGACAAGGAAACTTCCTAAATTAAATATTGCTTGAGACTCCGTGTCTCTTTAGCGTCTTGCTCAATTCACTGACTCTCGGGCAAGTAGCGTTTATGTTTATACCTTAAACATGCCATGTTTAGACATTTAATTAACCGGTATGGGTATTGACTTTAAAATGGTTTTGCTTTTAAAATTAACTAGGATCGATAGCGGCAACAGGCCAGAATAAGAGCATGTCATTCCGTGACAGTTTGAAAACTAAAATTAATTAGTTCTTGCTCCTGTTTGTTGAATGAAAATTTACATTTACGACAGGAAACACATACTCCAGGTTTACTACGCTTTAAAAGCTTTCCTAAAATATGGTTTTTGATTTGATTTGTTTATTACTTATTACTTTTCAATTACTCAATGGAGACATGGTGTTTTCAAGAAAAACAAAAGTATCATGTTACAAAAGTGTGATAAATTTGTGATCATTTTACAGTGTTTGACAAAAACACAATTTAAGTATCCTGTAACAAACAAAAGTATCGTGTTACGGTTGTAAAAAAGCTAGCAATAAAGTAAGCTCTAACAGAATAAGCCATTTCGTGACATTTTGACAATTAAATTAGTTCTTGTTTTTTTAAATGATAAAAATATACTATTGAACGAAACAGTTTGGACGTAACAAATTGCATTTAAGGTTACCGTATACCTTTGGGGGTGTCTCGCGTCTAAACGATGTAGCGCAGTCGGAATAAATTGTAGGCAGCTAAAACCCTATATCAAATTAAAGCTTATTGAGCTGGCTTTCAATCTATAAAAACCATTTTGTAGTAGAATGAAATGTTAATCTTTTAGGAACCTCGAAACACGAGCGCCTGAGTCGCCTTTTGAAGGTTACAAGTCAAAGCGCATTTAGTATTTCGCTAATTTGATTTGTTCTTTGGTTTCCGGACCCCAAGCGCTAAGAAAACGTGTCGGCGTTTTGTCATATTCAATTGCAATAAAAAGATACAAGACATTTCGCAAATAGGGCCAAAACACACGGGAGTGATCATACAAAAATCGCTCCAGTATAAAAAGTATACAAAAATAAAAAAATCGCCGACACGTTTTTGTTATTAACATGTTAAACTAGCTGCTCGCCAAATTTGACGTAGAAGGGGCAAATTCCTTTGGAGTTGTAGCTCTTTAAAGTGTCGCGTTCAAAGCGAAAAATTGATTTCAGAAAACAGCGCTCAAAAAAATATCTTGCAATGCAAACAAACGCCGCCCACATGAAGCTTGCAACACCTTCTCGAATAACAAGGCCAATCAGTACGCGAGAATGGCGGCTCTCGTGACACTTCCCGTGAAAACCGTCTCGGTTGAGTGCATACACGTCATATGGGTGTCACTCTAAAGAAGAATTTTTACTTCCGGTCAAAAACGAAATATGCTCATTTCTCTGCCGATATTCACTCTTTTTCAAAACTTTTTTTTTTAAATGAAAGATAACACTTGGACTATTACTTGGATGTAAAAATCTGATTTCGGGAAAAATTGTCGATCTGAAGGTATACGGTAACCTTAAAAATTGTTTTGTCTGCAAGCATTTTTTTTTTCCAAAAAATGCCTCTTAGTCTTACCCCAAGCCACCCTATCAATTGAAAAAATAACTCCTGCATGCTTAGCGTGCCTATGTTTTTTAAAGTGGGCCAGTTTGAGTAGTCGCACTGTGACTTAATAGAATTTTGAGTATTACATGAAAAAATCAACCTTTCACATCAAAGTTGCATATGTAGGGTATAAAAATCATACATTCCCCTTTGTTCTAAAATACTCCCAAGCTTTATGCCAATAAAAAGTTCTTCCTGTTTCTCTTAGGATTGAGATGTCTTAATTGTTAATACAAGCAAAGGGTTTACAAGTTGTTCAACAAGGAACTGTGAGCAATTTCATGTATGAAAACTATCACAAAAGGTTGGTTTTTTATTATAATTATATTACTGGGTTATCTGAAGTCATATAAAGACCAGCACTTGTTTATAATAAAATATTCTTGAATTCAATCAATGAATGAGCATGAAATTAGGTCAGTTTTCGACATTCTATTACCCCTAATAAGTTTTCAATCATGTATTAAATAACTGGATTCAGCTTTTATATTGTGTTATGTGTATCCATGAAAAATGGACATGCAATAAGTAAAAATTTGTCCATGGTGACAAGCAAATTTTATCAAAAGGATCATTGCAGTAGAAACCTGATGTTCATGTAATTGTATAAGCAAAGCCCATGACTTCATAACAAAGTGTAGCATGTAGAGTGCAGGGTGAGAAATATATCATGTAAGGAAGCACATAATGCCGTTGTACTGTACAGTACATGTATGCCGTAAAATTCCGGTTATGAGCCCTGGGCTTACACCACTGGTAAGGGGTTTGGATGGGCTTATAAATGGAGGGGCTTATATCCATTAAGCATAATGCAGACGACAGTCGAACAGGGTTTTCAATAAGAATTGAAGTAGACGGCAGAATTGTTGAAGTAGGCGGTGAAGGGGTTACTCGCGCTAGGGGGGGGCCTAGGGGGGGCCAGGGGGCATGCTCCCCCGGGAAACTTTTAAAATCTGAGCCTCTAAGAGTGCATTTCCTGCATTCTGGGGCAAGAATTAGGTCATTTTTGACAGAACCATACATGCTCTATTTTCTAGCTTTTTATTCAACGGTTCTAATTATCTTGCAGACAAAATAGTCACCAGATTGCAAAATCAAATAGGGCCTTGTTCAAAAGTGTTTAAAATCATTTCTAGGAATTTAATCTAATCTATCTATCTATCTATCTACCTATCTACCTACCTACCTACCTACCTACCTACCTACCTACCTACCTACCTACCTACCTACCTACCTACCTACCTACCTACCTACCTACCTACCTACCTACCTACCTACCTACCTACCTACCTACCTACCTACCTACCTACCTACCTACCTACCTACCTACCTACCTACCTACCTACCTACCTACCTATCTATCTATCTATCTATCTATCTATCTATCTATCTATCTATCTATCTATCTATCTATCTATCTATGGCCACTATCGAAGGAATAAACAAAAGACACAACCCATAGGGGTACATGACGTGCTCAAGGGCTTGCAAAGAATTATAGGGCGATCAGCTTTCTGCGATTTTTCCGATGTGATAGAATCTTTTACAGCAAAGGAAGAGGATGGATTGACTTCTTTTCTTATTTTGGATGTCTTAGAAGCAAAGATTTTTCGATATAACTTTCTGGAAGGGCACAATGTCTGAGGAAATGCCCGTTATTCATCTTCAACACACAGAAATGTAGTCGGCATTTTGGTGACGAAAGGAGAATTTTTATGAAATGTTAGTCGCATTGGCGACCGTATATTGGTCTAAATCTCAAGCCCTGAGTCGATATATTTTAACCAAGAATTATGGCAAGTTTCTTTTGCGTTAAACGAATTAAATGTTGGCCGATCCGCGGTTCATGTTGTGGCAAATTATTTATCATACTAATTCTTAAAATTCGAGTAAGTTGTTAATCAAAGTAGGCGGCGAAAACGTGTGGAGTAGCCGGCGAATTTCGCCGGCTGCCAGCCCTTATTGAAAACCCTGGCAGGGTTTTCAATAAGAATCAAAGTAGGTGGCAGAAATGTAGAAGTAGGCGGCGAAGGGGTTACTCGAGCCGAAGGTGCGACATTCTAGGGGGGCGCTGGGGGCATGCTCCCCCGGGAAACTTTTAAAATCAGAGCCTCTAAGAGCGCATTTCCTGCATTCTTCCCAAGAATTAGGTCATTTTTGACAGAACCATACATGCTCTATTTTCCAGCTTTTTATTCAACAGTTTTAATTATCTTGCAGACAAAATAGTCGTCAAACGCAAATTTTTAGTCGCCAGATTGCAAAATCAAACAGGGCCTTAGTTCAAAAGTGTTTAAAATCATTTCAAAGAATTTAATCCAAAAAAGGACTGAATACATAAATATTCAAAAGGAAAAACAAAACAATCTTATCACTAGCTTAACACAAACACAATATATAAGATTTTGTGGCCACTATCGAAGGAATCAACAAGAGACACAATCCATATTCATACATGACGTGCTCCAGGGCTTGCAAAGCATTATAGGGCGATTTGGGAAACGGTGAGCTTTTTGCGAGTTTTTCGATGTGATAGAATCTTTTACGGCAAAGGAAGAGGATGGATTGACTTCTTTCTTATTTTGGATTTTTTTTAGAAGCAAAGATCTTCTGATATAACTTTCTGGAAGGGCACAATGTCTGAGGAAATGTCCGTTATTCTAAACGTAGTCGCCATTTTGGCGACTAAAGCAGAATTTTTATGGAATGTTAGTCGCATTGGCGACCGTATTGGTCGCAATTACGAGCCCTGTCAGTCAAAATATTTTAACCAAGATTTATGGCAAGTTTCTTTTGTGTTAAACGAATTAAATGTTGGCCGATCCGCGGTTCGTTGTGGCAAATTATTTATCATGCTCATTCGTAAAATTCGAGTAAGTTGTTAATCAAAGTAGGCGGCGAAAACGTGTGGAGTACCCGGCGAGTTTCGCCGGCTGCCGGCCCTTATTGAAAACCCTGTAGAAGAATGCACACCGGGACAGACAAAAGGTGACCATGGTTGCTTACTAGAGGTGGTTGCTAAAAAGGGGTTTTATTTACAGTATTATACTGACAATAGTTTTGGGACTTGAGTAACTGGCCGCTTAGCAGGGGGTGGCCGCTGTATTTCTATCTCACAGTTATTAATATCATGTTTTCATAATCTAGCCAAATAACGTGATCACAATTTTTCATGACCATTTCTTGTATTTAATTTACTTAATTGCTCACCTATTTATTATCAGTCATTTCAAATATTAGTTTGACTGATTGCTTGATAATTTTGCCAGGCTGCAGTCTAAGTTGTTGCAATTTACTAAAGCTCAAGAACTACTCTTTCTGTTGAGAACCAACAAGACAAGTTTAATATCAAGAATTTCATCATGAAATGTAGTTGGCTTATATATAGCTTACAATATTGCACATAATTTATCCAAAAATGTGACATACAGTGTAAGTGAAATTTATTAATATTGAGCTACAAATATAATTTTTTACAAAATGCAAGTCATTGCACATGAGATAGGTTTTAACATAATATATGTACCGTGTGTTGTTATGTGAACTGTGCAGCACTGTTGCATCCTTGGGAGGTTGTTAGTTTTTTCTTTTAAAACAGTAACTGCCAATTACACTCAAATTGCTGGAGCCATACATGTGTTTCAACGTTAAGTTTCGAGCCATGCGACAGCATGTTTAAATTTATAAGCACCAACCTCATGAAATGGCTGGTCAGCCCTTGCACTATTTTTAAATATTAACTATTTACAGGCCACCTGTTAAGTGTTTGTACATTGATCTTCTGCTTATAACTTATACAGATTACTCAGTTATCTTGAGTGATCATGAACTCAATGTTGTATTTGTTTACATTGATAACATAGTTATAATTATTAAAATCAATGTGTTACATTGTTTTTTAAATTTCTGAAAACTTGAACAATCTGTACACTGAAGGATTCACAGTGCTTCTCCTCCCTACAGGTAGTCGAAGAAAAAATCAAGCTTTCAGATAAAGTAATCCAGTTTGCTTATGTTATAAGGAAAATGAAAATCAAACTGGTTTGAAATTTTTTTAACCAAATATAAATTTAAACCACAATGTAGAAGAGTTTTTTATAAGGTTCAAATCGGGTGAAAATTTGTTGAGCTGTCAGCTTGCGCATGCTGACCGATTTTTGTCACAACCTTGTAGATTCTTAGGGCAAACTTTTTTTTTCTTTTTGTCCAAAATCACTTGAGGCTTTTTAACTGGTCACAATGCGACCAAACCCCAACAAATTGTGGCCCACCATACACTAGCCAACAACATGAAGGCCTGGCAAGACATTTTGAGATCTAGCACTGCTAGATATTGCCTGACAAGGCCCGATCTTGTTGTAGATTTGTCTGAATTCACTGCACACTAGCTGACAAAAGAAGAGTTTTTTACAGCTGATGAAGTGACTAGTATGTGGTTCGCTTTACAAACCAGATTTCACTTCAATGATTAGTACCTAAACAGTGTATAATTTTTTGTATTCTCTTATTTGAATTAACACCACTCAGTAAATGCCAACAACTGCAAGCTGCACCTTCTAAAGACTTTTTCATGTCCTCAACAAAATTGACATATGAACTTTGACTATAAAAAGAACTGACACTAATTTTTCTAACTGGACTAATCAAGGCACCAACTGGCGAATTACTGTTTACAACTGGCGATAACTTCCTCAATGTGTAATCCACCAACAACACCCTTTTTCAGGGCTTTACCCTCAACAAGAGGATGGCACTGTAAGATTTCAAACTACATAATATATAATGACAAGTACTCACCATTTCATTTGACAACTGTACATACAGTGGCCACACTTGATTCCGGTGACCGTGATGGTCACGCACTTCAAAAGTTTGAAGCATAACTTCTGCCAACATCCTAAAATGTATGAAATTAAGTGAGTACAAATTGCAATCTTCTTCGCAGCCTGTTATTTGGATCATCATGTTATGTTTCTCTCCAATAACTGATGATTGGACATAAACTGCTCTCTTGTTTTTAAAATTGTTTTTTTGATGGTAATTTTGACACTTAAACTGATCGGCCGTAAAGGGACAATTATGCTGCTAGTTTGAGTCACCTCTTGAACTAGGATAGATTCCTGTTGTACCTATACAGGGCTTGGAAAAAAACTTGAATTCCAGCAAGCATCTTTGGTCAAGATTTAGTTGGTAGATGACTTGCCAGGTCCCTTCATTGCCCATCAGGGAATCAAGTTTTGTCTGATTGTGACTGCAGAACGCCTGCATGTAATAGTGATTTCAGGTCAGTCTAATGGACCCAGGTTGTTTGGTAGAAAGACCAAAAAGATTAAAAGTTTGATACTATAGAAAAGGGCTGTAATACACAAAGCAATGTGTTGCAACATATGTACATGAATTTTAATTTTTTATGTACCGGTTGCTGGTAGTTCTTACCTGGTGCCATCATTATCTGCCTCAGCACTGACCTGTTAGATAAAGAAAGTGAAATAAATTATAAAGGAAATCCTGTGAGTACTTTAACTTCAGTTCACAAACACTGAAAAAAAAAAACAGTCACACCAGTGGAAGCTGAAGAGCACAAAGCCAGACTGATTTATTTTCTCGCCAGTTTTGGATCTTTCAGTACCCAAAATGTGTGGCTATTTGTGTGTATTTATGACAAGTGTAGAGGAGCTAAGGCTCAATCAAGTAGACACAAATTAACAAATGTAGATTTTCGTTCCTCTCTTTGACCTCTTTCTCTTACATACCACTTGCTGCATACTGCAAACGACACAAAATGTTTCACTTCTTGTAAATAAGAAGGTGGGTGGGTGGGGGAGGGGGGTGGGTGGGGATGTATGGACTCTCTGCGCTCTTCACCTATGTGCAGCACAAACTGTGTATAGCTGTATTCACTTCCCATGCATGCACTTGTCAACTTTCAAGAACCCTTTTGCCCTTGATTTGCACATTTCCAAAACCCCTGCAAAAACCTGCTCATTGTCTCCAGGCAGATCTCCTTCTGGCTGGAAATATTGGGATGTGGGTGAAAATGTCTTTGGCAGAAGGTTTGCATTCAATTGCAATACAAATCTGAATCAGCAGCCAATTGAAATAATTTCATAATTAATTAGCAAGAGATTGTTGTTGAAGCTGTTATAATTATTGCGATGTTGAGTGTCTTGGCAATCTATCCATAACAGATTTTTCACCTGGAATCTTTGAGAATAAAACCTAATAAAACATCAAATTTTCTTAAGAAATTCCTTCAATCCAAAAAAAGAAAACTAATGTGATTTATTTTCTTGGATAAATGGAATTGGTACATGCAACTAATGGTCTTCATTTCTGAAAATTTTGTATTGAGCTTAACTAACATTTGTTTCTTACCTCCAGGTCTAATATGGGATCCTGGTCAAGTATGATTGATCTTATCATTTCTCTGGAATGAAAGCAAATCAAAAGTAAGTACATACACAATTAATATTAGTTTATTCTAAGCTAGCCAGTAGAAGGTTTTCTGGAGTAACTCTTCAGAGTCACTTAGCCAACCACAAGTGTGGCAATTTGGTGAGCTGGAATACATCTTTAAGTTTATTGTGCAGTAGAACCCTGTTGATGTAGTCAGCAAAGAGGATCCCCAAAACATGGGTGCATTAACAGGGGGGTCTCACTGGCTCGTATTCAGGCCGAAATAAAGTGGCTGTAACAGAGAGGTGGTTGGAAACCAAAGTAAGTTTCAGGTGGTTGGAAATCATTGCTGAAAATGTCAAATCAGTGTACGGTACATACTTGCAGGGGACAACAGGTACAGTGTACTGAGTACATATTTGTATACTGCTGTATGATTCATCAAAAATGGATACCAATTCTAGAACAGACAGTGATACATGTTAATGGGACACTTATAGAAGAAAATCAGAGGTGTTTTAATTGTCTGTGGCCAGTTCGGCTTGGTTGTGGCATATATGTATAAAGAAATCATACACTGCCAGCAGCATAAGGGAATTATTGCTTTGCCTTCAATGTCAGAATGATTATAATGTACTTCACAATTTACGTTTAATACATTCAGCAGCTTCGTCCATGTACATGTAACTAGTAAGAATGTTGTCGACTTACCTGTACTGCTGCTGAAACAAAGCAAAATGTTAAACAATGTTAGTGAGCAAATAACCTGTAAGTAAATTTGACCTGCAGCACATGTACATCTGTGATTATGATACTGCTTCATTCAAAGTTAACGTTTGTTATGTTTTCATCCGCTTTTGAAGCCTGTTTACAAACTTTAAGTATTATCTTCCACTTGTTCGTGTTGTTAATGATATGATATTTAACCTTCTGCTAACTCATAACTCCAAATTTTACAGTATGATATTTATCGAGTTTATTGACGGCAAATAATAAGTGTGTTTGTTTTAAATATGAAATATATTCGTCTAATTGAAAAAGACAAAGGCTTAAAACCTTCGTCAGTCATGTGGAATGAATATCGAATAATTTGGCACACAAAACAGGGTCAACCTGTGACGTGTGGCGTTTATTTTTGCCCCTGCCTTTGATCAATGCTGGCCATTCTTATTTCCACTTCATTGTATAATTGTTACATTATTACATCTGAAGCCGTGTACTCGTCGCAAAAATAGTCCCAAAACAGGGTTGATGACGGTGACACTATTCAAACCATTCAAACCGAAGATTGTAACCGCATAATCTTCTTTCGAGTCGGACCGTGAAAGAAAGTTTTTTATTTTTGTTTTTGTTTTGAAATACGTATTTCGTACTCACGTTGTTATTTCCTCCGTTTGCCATGTCTTGCCGGTGACAGATTGCTGCAAAATTAAAAAAAGGCAGTAAATTTTATAGTGCGAACATCTTCGTGTACGGCACATGTATGCAAATTGCACAGATATCGATTAAAACCTCGTAAATGATCGAGGTTGTATCAATGATAAGCGTATCAATACATGTACCTTGTGTTGGCTGTCTATGTACTAGCTATAGCAATAGTTTGGAGCGTGTCTAAGCTTCCAACGCCTGTGTGATGAGGCTTTCTGATTTTTAGGTTTATAGCGACTTACAATTACGAGAGATAGCAGTTGCATATGAAGGTATAAGTCAGACATGCTTGCGAATCTGAGCTACATATAAAACTTGTTCTTTTATCACGAGCGTCCATTTAAATTAGTTTGCTACCTTTTGGCGAACTTGAAAAATGGTTGAAATATTGCACCAACATATGTCTCAAATACACTAATACACAGTTAAGATATTTGCCGAGGAGCTCGATTTCCTGTAGCTTCTGATGCGTTTTAAAACAAGCGTTTACCTCGTAAGAATACGCGTTTCTTCTTGCGACTTGAATATAAATTTTCGCCTCAATCGCTGTCGATTTCTGTGGAATAAGGGCTGCTCCACACGCAGCCAGGTTTCCAACACTCTTCTTCAGGTGTAAATGTAGACTACTATTCACGTTTTGGAGGCTCAAAAATCCCACATATCCCAAGCTATTTGTGCCGAAAGTAAAGCCAAGCGAGTTCTCTTTCGTGGCGAGGCGAATCGTGTTGCTGTATGTCATGTTACGAGTTCTGGAATTGAAGATGTTTAAAAGACAATTTATTTGGCCTAGACAGTTAAATCCTACCTTATTGAAGTTCGTGAAAAACCTGCTGATGTGTACGCGTGCCCAGATGACGATTATCTGTCTGGAAAGCACGTGCAATTTGCTTAATACTACTCTAAGTGTTCACGTGATCAGAATTCAGTTGTGGCAATTTATTCACGTGCTTCTTTTTGCCGATTGGTCCAACTGTTATTGACGTGAAAAATGGCGGGAAGTCTCGGTCTTGGAAAACAAAACAAGTTGATACGATGTGAGGCATTTAATTACTTCCTGTAGCCTCGCCTGCGGGTGTAGCCGAACTTTTCACCCTAAAACAGTCGGCGGGCTTAACCGGTACTGTAGATTTTCTGAATTGCAGGCCACCTCTAGCCTGGCCTTGTTTTCTTGGTTTGAAAGTCGTGTGTTGTTTTTCCAAACGGCTTAACGTGGTATAATCTTGACAAGGAAAGTTCCGCAAAGTGGGTACGTTTATATGTACGGCATGATTCTATTACGATAAATACTGAACTTCATAAACAGAAAGGATTTCTTCATAAACATTTTTAAAAAATAAGGGATAAAAGAAGAAAGCATTGTCGGTTAGAGTATTAGATCCCGGGTCGTGCGCTTTGCTCCCATGAATTGTACCATTACACTAACTAAACGCAACCTACTTTGGATGTAAAAAAAGTACGTACTAATCTCCTGCATTCACGAGTTGCTAGGAGCCTCCGATTTTTATAAGTGAGAAGCAGACATGAGCTCCGCTGGGGAAACTCTTCTAATACGAGACACTCACTGTTGTATAAAAGCCTAATACTTCTGAGTTATGTTTTGACTTCAGCTACGTGTCCCCAGTGCATTGAGTATTATTGTTATGTGTACCTTGTGAAAAACTGGTGCTGTGCTGATATAAGTTCGCTCATTTCGTGACGAGCCCAGCAAAGCGGAGGAGATCACTGAGGATGAGTCTGTGATGTTGATTGGATTGAAAAACAGTCCATCAAATGAACGATCACCTACACTGAATGAGTGGTCACCTCTGGCCACATTTGAGTTGTCACGCAACGCATAGTAACGAGAAGCTTTGCGTGACGACTCAAATAGCTGCTGCCGAAGGTGATGCTGACTTGTTAATTTTTTTGAATGTCTGTCATTCAGTGGCTACTTGTCCAAACACTTTAAAAGCTGGTGAAGCTGCCGGCACGAAGGCAAGCTTTCATTTGGTGTACTTAGTGTTTTTAATCTAATCACCGTTACAGACTAGCCCACAGTCCTCTTGTCGGTGTAGGAATACGTTGTTCATCTTGTCTTGGTTCCGCACTACACGTTTGTTTCCATGGCGAAAATGTAGCAAGGCGGTCTCGGATTCTGTAGCAGGGATAAAAACACACATTATTTCAGAGCGCTTGACACAAGATTTAATTATTCCAAAAATAAATGATGCAGTTTTCTTGTTATGTAGTAGACATACATGTCCTTTTAAAGAAGAATCTCAGTACGTTTCACTTATTTTGAAAGTTAACGTCCTGAATCTTTCCATCGAGGATACAGTGTACTAGTTCCCCTAAGAGAACGATACTGTTATCGGCCATTGATCTTAGTCCACGAACTGAAATTACAGACGCTTTATTCACTTCAATCTGTTTGTCGATGTTTTGATATTTACTTACCTCTGTCCTGTTGTCATTTTGGATTTTTCACGCTCGCTTAAACCAGCAGAGAGCCAAGGTGTAAAGCGCGTTCCGTTAAACATTCCTAACTAGAGATCAGCCAGGGAACATGACTTGACAAGAGTAAAAGCAAAATAGAACTTGATCCTAGTGAACACTGCATTTTTGTAATTGGAAGGGATATTACCCCGGGATATTTCCCTTTGTTTTAAAAGGGTATGTGCCAAGACAAGTTTAGTTGGAAAGTTTATTATGCCAATCGCGTGCTAATTTTAACATAAATGTCGTTTAGCGTTAAAAACCGGAAAGTTATCAGTTTTCGATTTTATCGACGAGAATGAGTTGTAATATGTCTCGGTTCTGTCTGGTCGACGAAAGTCATATCGAGTGGCTGTTTTTTATGTGACTTAATCCTTTAAATATCTGTATAGAAACTGAAATTTCGGGAATTGCGTGGGCCGGCTGCATTTTGTAAACAACTTGACGTTTATTTTATATTTAGAACGCAATTCAGTTTTTCACTTATACTTAGCCAAAGACTCACCAACACCTCACCCTTTTGGCGTTTTTAATACAACACTATAATATTCGTGTTCGTTTATTTCTTGATTAGAAGATAATTCGGGCAAAGCCTTTTTAAGATTATTTATGCGGGCTTTGTACTCCGATATGCAAATTTCGTTACATGGGACTTAACCCTTGAAATGAGTCATAAATGAAACAATGAATCAAAGAACTCTTGCGTGACTCAACAAAGCAGTTGGGAGAGACAAGTAACGGTAAAATAAAAGCAAAATTACTAAAAATTACCAAGTGGTAATTTTTGAGTGGCTACTGGATGCAGGTACGTTCGCATTTACTCGATGGTTCAGTGGTGTTTATACACTTCCTGTCCTGATGATAGCAGGGTCTTTATGCACTGGAGAAGATTATGTTTGATAAATAAATTAATACTTTAAAGCCAATTGATGGTTTATTTCGGATTGAAGCCTCACAAATTAATCGTTGATTAACAAAGACGCTTACTGGCAATAACTTCGACAGAGAACATAAAATTATTCTGTCTTTTTGCATGCCTTCTCGGTCTGTAAACAAGCCTTCAAGGACTTGAACTAATTTTTGTATATCGCAACTGAACTCTTGTGTCGGTAATCTCAGTACGAAATCTTTGTTCCTTATCTTACACAGACAAATATAAGCTGTACTAATTTTGTAATTTTCTCACACAAGAATATGTCGTCTGAAGTGAGCAACTTGCATTTGCCTTACACCGGTAGTAGAAAAAATAAGCACATGTTGACAGTAAGTTAAGAGGCCGTGTTTTGGTTTCTAAGGTAACTAGATGATTGGTCAGTTCATTAATTATGCGAAAAAGACTTATGTCTAAGTACCAAAGCAGAGATCAAAACACGCTAACATGAAAAAGTTGAAATAAATTTATTTACATCTTAAATATTAAATACATTATAATGAATATTAACACGGCCACATCTTCCAAATCACCATGTTCCTGTGAGAAACGAAATTAAAACAAGGGAAATAAATAAAATAGATCATTATTTTTTAAATGTTTTATTTTTCACCGCTGTGCTAATTGGGGACACTGTTAACTGACAATAGCTACAGTGTGGTTCGAGTAAAGATCAGAAAGGAAGCGTTTTCGTCTATTTCTGACACTATGTTTAACAAATATGGCAATCAGCGCGAGGCGTTTTCAAGTATTACGATGTTGCGTGACATTTTCCCACGTTGTCATTTTAATTAATTTGTAGTCTCATACAAATGAGCTTTGTCTAAAGTTTTTTATTCACCCTTGCTAATTTCAATTTCTGTGGTATTACCAGAAACTCATAAGGAATTGAACAACCCTTATGGGTTTCTGGTGTTACATATTAAAATGTGATTTGCCTTAGACTGCGACAGTTTTCAATGATTAGCAACACAGAAATCTCTCTTGCAAACACTTTTTAATCGCCGTGCTTTTTACTTTTATGATTATCTGTATTGTAATTGAAAGCTATCCACTACAAAAACAGGTTGGTACACTTCCAACAGGTGATGGTGATTGGATATTTCCTGTTTAGGGTAACTGAACTATGCAGCTACCTACCTGGTGGATGGCTTCCTCATAGGGAAGAGGACAAGCTACACCCCTGAAACAGGATATATGAAACAATCGTTTACTCTCTAGCTACTATCTTTAGTCAAAATGGAGGGAAATGCGGTAGAATTTTCCTCACACTATAACCACAGTGCTTAGTCGCCGTCCCTTGCCACAGTGTGTGGCCCCCGCCACCCCCCTTGTATCGCCCCAAATAGATTTTTGAGACTATTGCAGCAGCACCTTTTCAATGATATTGGCAAATCTTTAATTTTGTTTGCTAAATGATACGTGAAGCAAAAGGGAAAATGAAAGTGTATTAACCCTTTCACTGCTGAATTGTCTAAAAATCCCGCGTCTTTTAACGGTTAAACTGTTTTTGTGCTACGATACTAAAGTTCCCTAAACTTTGCTAGAAAAGCCCTTTTTTACTCTGGAGCTAGATGAAGATAAAAAATGTACAATATTTCACTGTGGCGTATGCGCATAAGGCAAAATTTTGACTATTTTTTTTTCGGCTGACCCGTTCCGATTTGTTTCTGGCTCCTTTTCCTTTCGTTGTTTTTGTCCTTCGTATTCTCGCTACCTTCTGCTCTTCACACCCTTTTGGTCTTATCATTGGAAACCCTGGAAAGGAAACCTTGATCAAATACAGGTGTATTGACCTGTTTTACCACCAATTTTGCACCAAAAACTGATATTTTTTTTCGATTAACTCTGTCATAATGCAGTGGATAATCTAAAATAAAAACAGTGCAGTGGATATTCTATCCTATCTTTATTATTTGCTTATTACAATAATCTGCTGACAAATTGACGTCATAAGTGGTTCAGTGACTGCTCCTTCAAATGTCAACTTCAGCAGCGAAAGAGTTAATTCAAGACGTGAATCAGTTAGTATATCGCGAAGTCTGCACTGTAGTTTATATATTCATTGTATTTGCATGTCTCATATCTTACCCTATGGGGCTATGCCGACCTCCAGGGTCTGAACACTGTTGAATCATTTTGCCTGATGTTGTCCAACCGGGTAAGGGATCGTCCTCCTAACAAGAAAAAAAAGGAGAGGAACATTATAAAGGCTAGATGTATATGAAAAGTTAGTAACGTTTTAAACAGACAGTAAGAGTCAGATGTCCCACTGTAAGAGTGACCACAATGCTTAGTTACAAGCACCTCGTTCTCATTATTTTCCAGTGCTCCTCGCTGTTCCTCTTCAACCTTCTCTTCTGCTTGAGTTCCTTTTTCCATGTCTAGCTGAGGTGTTCTGAGACACGAATATCAAAAGCATTTTAAATATGGCATAATAGAGTTTTCTAAGAATCAAGAAATAATTCGCATGGTTCTTTTACTCTTTGCCTACAAGCATGGTTTATTTGGAATCTAAGGAGCAATCGTTTCTTCATGGACGAATGAGAACGTCTGTGTGTAATATATAGCTTGGATATGAGTAGGGTATTCAAAGGCTTTGAATGATAAACGTGAAGCATGCAGGAACAAGAACCGCATTTGAATTGCCCTGAATGAAATGAAATGTAACTTCCTTGAAAGGAAGTTATTTTTTAACAAGTGTCTGTTTTATTCTTTAACATCGGGCATAGATGTTTTCTGTTGGCCGGCCCGAAATGGGGTATGCTTTTTGAAGGGAACTACATTACGATGTATTTTTATAGAACGTTGATCCTGGCACACACACACACGAACGAGAGAGAAAGAAAGGGGACAAAGAAACGACTAATGATTTGAAAAAATGCGGTCAACAGTGCGTTGCAGTGATAAATAGAGAACAGGTTTTAAAATGTCAGGGAATAGGGTACATACATTGGAGGTCATGTCTGAAATAGGCTGTGGACAAAAAATCCATCTTGGACTGGAATATGGTAAGGGTCTCAAGACCAAACCTCACCAATAATTCTCAAAGAAAAATTCCACGTTTTCTAAGACTGACAACATCTTAAAATTGAGGATGTGGCCTCGCAGCCTATTTGGGATATTGACAATCTAATATGTTTTGGTTTCCAAGGTCTTGACACTCTTACCCACTGTAAGAAAACTTCTTTGGAGGCCTGCCTTCATCCTCGTCTGAGGAACTTGCTTCGCCACTTTCCTAAAATCCGTGTAAATGTTTACGTGTTTAGATCTTGATATTTTAACTTGTATAATTTTCAAAGGCAGTCACGAAATAAGTCTAGACAAAATGTGCAAAGAAAATGTCAAGTAATGCACTTTTAACGTGCATAAGCTTTTATTTCTTTTTTAAATAGTTTCCTCCCTTGAATAGCATTGCTGCGAATTGAGCGTAATTCGCTTTAATTATGCAGTTGCAGTGTTCTAATTCTTCTAATTTGGTCGTGCAGTAGGAATTACATTTGACATATCACTGCAAAAAAAAAACATACCATTAAACTAAGATGTTTGTTATCTTATGAGAACAAGAAACTGTTGATTTAAACTTCTTACCCTTTGCTGTTTTTCTGCCATCTAAACTAAATAAAAAGAAAGATAATCAGTTATTATTTTGAAGTACTCATCAGATCAGATTTATAGGATTTTCAGTGATAACACAAAAAGCTCTTTGTAATAATAATTTATTATATTGGTCAGGGTCAAGAAGCGTTGTAAAGAATAAATAAGGCTCACAGTCTTCGATAGTCCTTGAATTTTGGCTAAGGAGAGTCTTTAAGTTAAAAAAAACCTCAATCTCTTATTTTACGATGTATTACCAAAACACTTGGAATTGCACCGGAATTAGAAATATGTAGTACCTTTGCGTTAAGCAAGTCAACGTTGAAAAAAGATAATATCCTAGTTATGCAATGCGAAGGTGTTATACATTTAACAACTACGTCGATTTCAACGTAGAAAGCGAAAAAGAGTGCATGAACGAGGCAGAAATGTTCAGAGCTTAACTCTTTTTGTAATTGGCTGGAATGAATTTAATGTTTGCTTGATATGCAAATTTTGTTTCTCCTGATCTGTGTAGACGAACGCAATGATGAAAATGTGTACAATGAAAGGAGGTATTTTTATTCAAGTTTTTAGGTGAATGTTTGGAGTTCTGGATGCAAAAGGCGTGATACACTGCGGATCCAAAAAGAAGAATAAGAGAAGTGTGAACATTTTCAATAATAAAGTTTAAGTAAGGCCTGCTGCAAAACTGAACTCGTTCGAATTTCCTTTTGTGGGCAACGGGCAGGCTGCAATAAGTACGTTTTGCCGTCAGAGTCCAAATTACACCTCTAATTGACACAATACTCAGACCGATGTATTATTAGAATATTTAAGACCCTGTATAGTGTTTTAGAGTAGTTATTATTATAATAGCTTGTAAAACTAAAGGTGATAAAAGGAGGTGGCCAATTGATACGTTAGCATGACTTTGTGTGTTGTGGCTGTGTGCCGTAGCTTCAAAAGATGCTGTAGTTGAACAGTATGTGAAGAGTAACATATCTACAAGTTGAGATTAGAAAAGAAACAAACATACCAAGCCCTAATCTTTGTGTAGAACCGTTTCTTTTCTTGCACACGTTCCAAACTGAAACTTCCACTGCAGACGACGTGCACACTAAGCATGCGTAATAACCAGCCATGCGTAATATACTGGCCTCAAAAGCAGACTAGCAGAGGGCAGTTTAAAATTTTACATGGAAAACTGGTTCAGCGAACGAATAACTTGTCAAACGCAGGAAATGTGGAAGTTAAAAATTTTTGTAACTGCAAAACTTTTGGACAGAAATGGGTTGTGTTACTCGAAAAGAAACAACCATGCCTTCGATCTTTCGCGACCTTCTTAACTTTAAGCTTTGACGCAACAACTGTTGGCAGCACTTGACTGATTGCCTATTTAATGCAAAAGGTTTCTAAAGAATGGATCTTTTGCTTGTTTAGTCGTCAGTAATGCTTTGGGACAAGCCATATAGTAAGACTCGCGAGTAGGAAAGCGGGAAATTATAGAAAGGATGTTACAATTTTTGAAGGAATAATTTAAAATTAAAGCAAATTTACTGTTGATAAAAAACAAATTTACACCAATTATTTCTAACTAGTGTTTCGCTGTTCTTATTGCGGTTTACTTTGGTCAGAAAACGGCCTATTCATAGTGTCGCCTCTCCACGCCCGAGACAAAAGCTACTTTGAAAGTTAATTACCACGACACACAAAGCATTTCAATCTCAAACTGTGTTCTTAACAACTGCTGCCATAAGCCAAGCGTTTAATTTGGTCAGAAAAGGGCCTATTGATAGTGTCGCCTCTCCACGCACTAGACAAAAGCTATGTTGAAAGTTAATTACCTCGACACACAAAGCATTTGAACCTCAAACTGTGTTTTTAACAATTGCGTGTTGCCACAAGCCAAGCGTTTAACCAATATATTGTTTTAATCCTTCCATGCTGTGTGGCCGGAAATAACAAGTGGCGATCATGGTTAAACCTGACAGCGTTGATGTTTTTACAGCAGGCATGTCTGCATTCTGCGTCTCTTTGACCTTCATCAAAAGGCGTTTATCTCAAGTAGTTCCGTAATTAGTGATAATGATAATCAAATGATGACAGCATCGTCTTTCATAGCTTAATTTAGGAATGTTTGTTTTGTTTTGCCTTTTTGAAATAAATCCGATCTCGTTCTTCTCATTGTTTAGAAAGCCAGCTTCGGAGAACATACATTTCATACGTTAGTGCACTCAAGCCTTCGTTGTTGGCTCGATTACCAGCCGCTGTTCGGGACATGCAAGTAAGAATAACAAGGAACTTGTCTTGGCGATTTGTCGCTACTATTACCATACCAACGATTCAATAGGTCACGGCCGATGTTTAAGTTTGTCTAGTGTTTTGTCTAATTTTGTCGATATGTTGGTTAAGCGATAAGCATGTGATTCTACCTCCTGTTTTATGAACATTGTACGGTCTATATCAAACTCGGTCCTATGGATGCGAAGTTTGGCGAACAAAATATATGGGAAACTTTTGAATCGCAGAGTAACACAAATTTTACAGTGGAAAGAACGCAGTAAACGAGCACGTCGTCGGCGTTCAAATTCACGAATGGGCAAACTAACAGTATTTGGAACATAGCTCTCTTCTCAAGAGGAATAGCTTTGCAAATTAAGTGTTTTCTTCATTAAATCATAAAAAAAAACATGGATAAGGCTTACTTGATAGATCAATAGAAAATTTTCTGAAGGAAAACATGCAGAATTTTTACCAACCTTGACTATCACGTTCTGTCAGTCTAGAATTCACGCCACTTTGGACTACTGTGCGCATGGTCAATAAACTCAACGTGGGCTCATAAAGCATGAAAGATTGGAGTTTCTGAAAAGACAAATGAAACTGACTAACGGTGGCAGTTTTGTGCTCTTTAGTGCAGGGCGACTGCATACAGAAATGTCAGCCCAATTCCTTGTGGTAGTGTGACATCCATGTTGAGAGGAACTTTTTCCTGTAAACGGAAACCCACTACATTGATATTAATGATCGGATTTCGCCAATCAACACGTGGTGATGTGCTCGCACTCGTTGGTTTGTATTGTGCGGTGGAAGCACATTTGCAGTCGCGCTGAACTGTCTCTTCATGGTTGACTAATTTGATACTTTGCGTGTGAAAGAGAAACATAACGAAGTCGCTGCTGCTTATGAATGCATTATATTCATTCTGCTCTAAACTAGAACTATTTTCTTTTCCCTTTTGAGCCAAGAAAGTCGACGTTACCCTACAAATCAGGGACTGAGTAAACTGGCGCAAACGCGTCCCGATGTGTTAGCGACGCGAAAGGTTCGTCTTGTTTCGTTCTCATCTTATTAAATTTTTAAGTTGGTGTTCAAAATCACGAAAAATCCGAGCAGAGATGTTAACAAGCTAGACTGCCTCATACGTACACACGTCGATAAAGCGTAGAGCCCGATATACAATACTTGCACCCCCACAAATTTCAGTGATGTGACGAACATTTGATTATTATTATTATTTTTTTTTTTTTTTGGTTCCAAGCGTCACCCTCTGATTTCGTGTCAACTGATTTCGACGGAGTAGCCCGAACTATTTTGGTATTTCAAACTCGGCAAAACTGAAATTGTTTTGTTATTTCAAACTCGGCAAATCTTTGCTTGGCTTATATATGTGGGCCATATATGATTTCGTCTGACGATTAATGATCCGGAAAAGAACTCGCTTGGACTCCGACGTCAATGAACTGAATTGGAAATGCTTAGCTAATGGGCTGTGAGTCTGAAATACAGCCAGATCCTACCTCCATATTGCTAGGTAATGTGCTGTTTTCTTTTCTTTCACTTCTGACTTCTCCTTTCGAGGAAGCAGTATATCTATCCCGCTGGCTACGTTATCCATGATATTGCAAGCATCGTAAATTTAAATAGCATGAAAAAGCAGCGAAATGCCAGCTGATTTATAATCCCTGGACCTGTCCACCTTGATTACCCTGTGAAAACAAACGGTGTTGACATTTCTGTTTTGTCTGATTGGCTGAGCTTCAGTTACTATGGAAATCGCTACTTATCGTTTTGTTTTAATGTGTTCCACGAAATGTTCTAAATGCAAAGCACTTTTCTGAGAAAATAAGCAAAACTAATTTTGTTTACGGTCTTGGTGCTTAGACTAACTGAAATTTCTGTGCAGGGAACAGCAAGTAGGCAATGTTACTGTTTATCTACAAAGTGTTCAGCTCTACAAAAGAAATTACAGTGTGTATTCTGTTTAAAGAAAGTATATTAACGCATCCGCGATCCGATTTTTGCGTGTTGCATTAATGATCAGCAATTTTGTACTACTAACAAAGTGCATAAATACACGTCTCTATTTAAACATTTCTCTTGGTTGGCCCAGGTTGAAGTGTGGCAGTGTTGAACATATTTGCGCCTTGTACAAGAATTGTTCTTTGGCACTCGCATTCTGATTAGACCAATTAAATCTACACTACCAAGTTACCTTTCTTGCCTAAACCTTTGTAGCAGATAAACACGCTTTTCTCTCCCGTCATTTTTTGTGTAATTCTCGGCAACAGTTCTCAGAAACGAATAGCCTCGGATGGGTGGGTGGGTAGGTAGGTAGGTAGATAGGTATGATTGAAGTTTTTTTTTCGGATTGAATCCACTTGAACCCCCCCAAATCAGGCAAATTTGTAAATGTAACATCAATGCAACGTTCTGCAGAAATTAAAGATTGCTTTGTTTTTAACTCTAGAGAAACTGAAAGGCCGTTTGTCCCAAATAATATGAATTGGCTGTTATCGTAATTTAAAAAAAAAAACTTGTAAGCCAAGCAAATGATTGTTTAAAAACAGCAAAGCTGCTTATAATGATTTTTACAATTTTTTTAAAATTTAAAAAAGTTTCTGTTTTCAGGCTATAAAGCAATCGCCTAAATTGCTTGTATGTTGTATGTTGTTTCATTCATTTTTCAACCGATGGTAACATTTATCTTTCATATATTCGCAATCGTATCTATTCCACATGCGGGATATTACAACCTAAAATTAACCTACTCCCAACGTTTTCATGTAAATGCTTCATAGCTCAGTTGGTGGAGCAACGCGCCGGTATGGGATCGAATCAACTACTTAATTGCTTCTTTACAGATCATTTCATTCATTTCAAAGCTGCATGTAGCTCACCTTCAGCAGCATTGATCGATCTGTTATAAAAAAAATAAATAAATAAATCTAGTGTTTCAATCTGTCGCTAAACTACAGAATGCAGGGCCACTTTTCAAGCTATACCATTTCAACTGGCTCCTCGGCTCGTTAGATCACTCTCAATATTGATTAACCATGGTTACTCTATCCGCAACAATTTTATGACTCACTGGTTCCTTGGCTCTGCGGCTCGGTGGCTTGGTGGCTCGTCAGCTCGTCAGCTCGTCAGTCGTTATGTTCAAAACGGTTTGTTCTATAGCGATGTTGTTTACGGTTAGCTAGCTGGATAACTTTCTTTCTCATTCAATATAGCACTATAATTCGGGTTGGATCGTTATTATTATTAAACAGCTATGTTCACCGACGAGCCATGGAGCCACAAAAAATAATAACCTTTAAGATCACTAAAGAGCCCTCGAGCTGCCGAGCCTAAAAAATTATAACTTCTTTATTATATAAACTGTTATGTTCACCGACGAGCCATCGAGCCACGGAGCCAAAAAAAGAGATATGAATAGTGCCACATTAAATAGTTATACCATATGATTACTTAAGAGCACTAACGAGCCATCGAGCTGCCGAGCCATAAAATTATATATCTATCTATTACTATATGCAATTCATCAAGAACATCCTTGTCGTGATGTTGTATCCAGAAAAATTCTAAATCAATCAAATACTGGAAAATTTGGCTTTGCCGATATTTCGTCTTTATTTCAGTTGCCCTGATGAAGTCTTTTGTAATGAAGACGAAATATCGGCAAAGTCAAATTTTCCAGTATTACTATATGCATGTATATATGCTATATGTAATTGAATATGAGTTCTTTGGTATGACATTTATCATATGGCATTATGTATGAAATGAATTTACTGATGAGCCGAGAGCCTATTTAGTAATACTACTTGCAAAATGGCCCTGTATTCTGTAGTTGCTCCTAATCTGTTTTTTTTCTGGTGTGGAGGGGCTCGAAACCATCTTGCTCAGCAGGAAGGTTTATGTGGTTTCAAATAAAAATTATCACAACACAGACAATTGGCCTACATAAAATTTAAAGTGAGAGGTTTTTCACACTGATTTTGTTTGATTTTGTTTCGTTGTAAAACAGCTCTTAGTAAAACAAAATAACTGTTTCCTTTCTGCTAAATTTGAGGGCAATTCACCGGAGGAACTCGTAACTCGTAAAACCCATTGAAAAAATACCACTTGAGCATGTGCGAATTAACAACAACAATACTTTATTTAAAAAGAAAAAGTCAAAATAAATATAGGCGCAGGTCTGTAATGAAAAGCATAATCACTTTTAAGTGCGCCTAGTGTGCTTTTCTTGAACAAAACGTATCTAGATAGATAGTTTAACGTCTTAGAGAAAAATTGAGATATATCTTAGTTATTCTCAAATATTTATTTAGGACAACTTCCCACTGCAGCGCCTTCTCTTTGTTTCTGTTGAATAAAAAAGTAGAATGAACTTGTAAGCAACTGAACAAAGGAGATACATGAGCATTAATGATTATATGAATGAAATTATGACCCAAAAGTAGTCGCAACAACGTACTGGTTTTAGCAAGAACTCACAGACAGACAGACTCCTTACTTTTCAGGAGTGTGGGATGATTGAAGCTTTCTTAAAACTTTGGTGGCAAAGGTATTTTTTCTTGAATTAGTTTAAGGCCTGATCTAGTGTGCTGTCAGTTGGAAGGAAGTTATATACTAACAGCTATAGCAATTTTAACCTCACACTACAACCCTCGTCAAAAGTGTTGGCACAATTTAAATTATACTCTGACGGGTCTTGACCTTGCCAGTAAAACGGCCAGGAAGTAAGCAATCATCAGAGAATATGTAGTGACTGCATGTCTTCTCGTTTTCGTTTTATAACCAATTAATTCGATCAAAAGTGTTGGCACGTTTTCCAAACTTATTCCTTTTCTCCCCCTTTTCTTTCTTAAGGCGGAGCTCCCCAGCATTTTGCACAGACAATCTTTAGCCACTGAGGGTTCAACATCGAAATGGGGGAGGTTTACATACTACATTGATAAACTTTTAAGTATCCGCATTTTTTTTCTCCACGGAAGCATTCCAACTACTTTTGTCTACGGTTGTAGGTTTCCCACACTAGGTTTTTCACAGATAAAAAGAAGAAATCAAGGTACAGAGTGTAAAAAAATTGTATAGGTCCAAAACATTGAAAGACTTCTGGTAAAGCATCGTATATAATAAAGAAGCAAGTTTCACATTACCATTCCTTATTCGTTCTTTCCTTTTACATGTTGCCTGATGATTTCCATTTCCTGGAATACTTTGTCCTGGATGCTGAAAGATTTTTAAAAAAGACATCAGTTTTATTACCGCCAACCAGTTAGCTCAGTTGGTAGAACGTCGGACAATAGTACAGGAGGTCTCGGGTTTGAGCCCCAGAGCGGACCAACACTCAGGATCTTAAAATAACTGAGTAGAATATGCTGTCTATGCAATGACATCTGCAAATGGTTAGATGTTCTAGTCTTCTCGGTGGCTGTAACTATCTCATGTCCAACAAACGCGAGTATCATATCAATTATTCTCCATAAGTTTTTTGTCAGTTTAATTTTTTTGTCATTCATTAAGATTGCAGACCAGTGAAGGTTACTGTAGTTTATGTTATCAACGATTAACATTATACCTGTAGTCGTGTGCTGTTGCTTGCTGTGGATGTGTTTCCTAAAAGAAAAAATATATACATGTTGCTTGAATTCGAAAGGGCCATTGTAAACGTTAGGTGCATTTGTGTCTGTTGTCCCAAGCACTTATTTTCACTTGCAGACTTCCATATTGTGCTATTTTTGGAAATGCTGACTATGTAGTGATCGACCAAGGTGGATGCATTATTTTGGTTACTTAAATTACCCTTGCCAGGAGTTTTTCTTTGAATGAACACACAGAATAGTTTCATACACATACACTAGGGTTTCATACACAGACTTAAAAGTAAGAACCAACGTGTATGAAAGTACTGCTCAATACAAGCTCAAAATCAAGGCTTTCATCTACAGCCTTGAAAGTTGCGACCACGTTCGATTGTTTCATAGGTCGACTCGGGGGAGTAAAATGGTTAAACCCTATCTTTACCGATTTCCTATGGGATATTGTCTTGATGCTCCAAATTTTAACAACAACAACATCCTTTATTTAAACTCGATATAAGATTAGAGCCAGCCTAATTTGTGTACTTTAGAATTATTTTTTATTTATTTTTTTCGAAATGTGTAGGATTCAATCTCGAGTTCAGAATAGGTATTTTCTTTGCTGAAATAGTTGCGTAAAGTGCAGTCAATGTCTTTAAGAAATGACCACAATGTTGAGTAGCAAGCAACCCTTCTTTAGTAGCGTCCATACCTGCCATGAGGTGTTAGCCAAATGCTGGCCTTCAAAGATGTTGTCCATAGCTTGTGGATCCTCATCAACTTCCATTTTTTCTCTATTGACATAAGCATTAGTTAGCACAAGCTTAAAAAAGGCTCTTATTATTGTAAGGGTACCATTGAGATTAATTATAAGATCGTAATGAAGCGAGATGTTTAACAAAACATCTGGCTTAATGTTTTTCATCTCAAATAACTTTTTGAAATGATATTTATTTAATAGTTATTGTCTTGGTGCTCCTCCAAATTCAAAACAATCTTAAGAGGAATTCTTTTAAAATGGCCTTTCAAAAGTAAGGTGTGGTTGAAACAAAATAAAAAAGGTAAGAGCCACCTATTTAAACAACGTATTTTTTTTTTCGTCATAGATTGATAGCAAACTTAACACCCCATTCACATTAACTTAACATGCTTAGTTAAACCAAGTATAAAATATTGGAAACCAGTAACAGGACACAGGGAGAAGCTTTAATTTACACACAGGACTAAAATTAGCTACCAGTTGTGGTTTCTCTGTGGGAACTTAATAGCCAACAAACCCACAGTAACTTAAGTTTTTGCATAACGTAATTATATTTGTAAGTAACGTCACTGTTTTGTTGTGCCGATTAGTACCATTAGGAACTATGGACAAATGCTATCAATTTTATGGTTTCCAAGTAAAATGATTTGTGATAGTGGTGGTTTTGTAAAGAAAACAAATTCCCTTCCTCACCTTTCTGATTCCACGCCATCGATCTCCTGAAAATTAAGTTAAATAATAGGTGAGGGTGTACTACATTTTTTTCTTTCATCTCAATGATAGTCATGATAATTTAGCTTATTCTAATGTTGTATGAAAATATGACTAACAGAAATTTCTGTCTGTTCTTTTTTTCTTTTTCTTTTTTGGTCGTCACTTACCCTACAACTAAGTGACATCATTTTATAGTAATAAGCACTAAGTATTCCTATCCTTTTTTTAGTATTCTTGCTGACTTGAGATATTGAAAATAGTTGAATGGCAGTCCTTAGACCGAAGTGAGTGTAAATCCTTCATGTCACCCAGCACGTAAGGACTGACAGAGTGATTGGGTTAGTGAGCAACTGAAACTTGAGCTTAATAATCGGGCATAATTACGAAGTATGGCGAAGCTAGAGGAAGATAGACAAATGGCATTTTACCATACACCTAGGATAACTTGCCGACGGTTTTCTGTACCATCATAAAGACGTGACCTTTAAACAGAACTGCTATGTGGCAACTGAGGCATTGTAACAGGAGCGGAAAGCTGCTGATATCAAATATACTTGAGACATACTTAGAACTCTCGGGTTAACTTTGTTTGCATGGATAAATAACACACTATGCTCTTTAAGAACATAGGAGTAAATAAATCCAGTGGAGTTTTGAATCTTACCATGTACTCATCAAGTCCTTCCTGTTTCAAAATTCATTTTCTCCTCCACAGAATCGTCGTTAGACATAGAAATATCCTGACAGTAAAAGATAAGGAATTGTTAGACTAACTCTTTCATGATCATGATACTTTAGGTAGATGTGTTCTGAAACTTACAGGTGAACTTGAGGTTGCCTGATCCATCCTGGAAAACAAAATAATCAGTGACTACTTGTTGTTTAAGTCATGTGAAGCATCACAACAAATTAGGGAAGGACAAAGGTAACTATATTTTCTACATCAACACGTAACCTTGCAGTTTTGCTTTCTTTATAAATGCAAAGAGTTGTGTGTGTGCTGCTGTTCTTGCAATTTGCCACAGTATTCCAGTATGAAATTTGCATCAGACAGAACACATAACACGATAAATGGATTGTTTACCTCTTTTGACTACAGTTATATAGACCCTCGGTAGGCAATCCTTGCATCTGGAAGGGCATTACTTTGCCTAACAATGTGTGAGCTATCCAATTAAAGCCGAAATAGATCGTGGCGCTAGATGGTCAATGATTTACTATGCTGTTCATAACTTCAACCATTAATTTTTTGGAATTAGTTGAATTTTATTGCAGTCATTGACCACTTTTGGTAATTTTAAAAGGCGCCACACTTATCCAGGGTTTTCACTAAGAATTGAAGTAGGGGGCAGAATTGTAGAAGTAGGCGGCAAAGGGGTTACTCGCGCCACAGACGCGGCCTCCTAGGAGGCCCGGGGAAACTTATAAAATCTGAGCCTCTAAGAGTGCATTTCCTGCATTCTGGGGCAAGAATTAGGTCATTTTTGACAGAATCATACATGCTCTATTTTCCAGCTTTTTATTTAACGATTCTAATTATCTTGCAGAGAAAATAGTCGCCTAACGCAATTTTTAGTTGCCAGATTGCAAAATCAAATAGGGCATTGTTCAAAAGTGTTTAAAATCATTTCTAGGAATTTAAACCAAAAAAAGGACTGAATACATAAAATATTCAAAAGGAAAAACAAAACAATCTTATCACTAGGTTTAAAACAAACACAATATATAAGATTTTGTGGCCACTATCGAATGAATCAACAAGAGACACAACCCATAGGCATACATGACGTGCTCAAGGGCTTGCAAAGCATTATAGGGCGATTTCAAATATGGTAAGCTTTCAGCGAGTTTTCCGATGTGACAGAATCTTTTACAGCAAGGAAGAGGATGGATTGACTTTTCTTATTTTGGATGTCTTAGAAGCAAAGATCGTTCGATATAACTTTCTGGAAGGGCACAATGTCTGAGGAAATGTCCGTTACTCATCGTCAACACACAGAAATGTAGTCACCATTTTGGCGAGGAAAGCAGAATATTTTGTTTTACTTTGAGTCTGTCAAGTCTAGTATTTACTGGATATTGATCTTCTTTCTTTGTTATAATCCCCCACAAAGTCTTGTAAGAAGTAAAATGTTTGCTAAAATTTGCTGATAAAATAATTGTCCGACGTTGCAATCAAAATGGTAGCTGGACGAGATTAGGAAAAAATGTATGATATCCTTGTTGTGAGTCCCTAAAGGCATATTTGAAGGTTACTAGGAGTTGTAAAAGTTTTTCAGTGATGTGTTGTGGGGTCTCACCTTCACTTAGTTGGACTTTGTCTTCTCGAGATCAGATTGCACCTTGTGGACGTTCCCTTGTTTGCTCGTGCAAGAAATGGAGTACACTATCCCCCAGGCCTCATGCAATGTCATGATTTGTGTTCGCGGGACCAACTAAGAGAACTGGAATCGAACATGTTTGAAGCAGACAGTGAGACAAGAGCACCAGCTCAAAAAAACACAACATTGTTTAATTCAGAGCTCGTCACAAGGCTTCATCGACGACAATGTCCTTGATTTTCTTTGAGTAGCATATAAATATTCACCGAGTCCACTTAGACTGCTAGAGTTACCCAACTAACTAGGCTATTCTTGATGTGCAGAATAACGTCTATCATGGCCGTGATTTGTTTACATTTTTTGTGCCTCGACCAGTTCAAGTATCCTTTGTACGTCGGGTCACTCGTGATGGTTGAAATGCAATCAATGACAGTCACTGCACCCTAGTAATCTGATATGTCTGATGATTCGTGACGACGACGTATCTGAAAAAAAAAGTTTGTTGTTAGCAGTCGTAACTGGCCGTAACTCTCTTGTTTGAAAAAACATCAATCCTTACCGCAAGCAAGCGTCAACTGTAGTGTAGAAAGTAACGTTTAGTAATAGAAACGATGATGAGATGCTATTTCCAAAACCTTTGGTTGGTTAAAAAACTGTGCGACATCATAACAAATGTGGTTACATGTACAAAGCAAATTCAGAGTTGAACCATACTATCGAAAGAAGTGATCTTCACCTCCTTGTCTTTAGCATCGTCTCAAGATTTTCTCTCCAAGTTTTCAGAAGCGAATCTGGCTAATTGGGATACATTTTCCGCCTTGTGTTTAGTTGAAGAACATCTTGATCGTACCGACCTCTTTCTGTTGTGTGAAGATAAGCTATGTAGAAATCAAGTGAACTCGATTAGCAATTCCAACATATCTCTGACAAAAGCTATACTAGGGGAAACAGAGCGAGATTGTCGAGAGAATGTTTCACAGTCAAACCAGTTTTTGAATAAAGAATTCGAAATCGTGACCTCAGCTGGAAACAGGATGATTCATGCAGATACTTGGGTTATGTGGTCCAAGACGTGCTCTCGTGATTGGTTAACTCGTTATTTTTTGCTTTATTTGGGTATTTATGTTGACCTTAATATCGGTTTCCTTTTGTCTTCTGCTGTCATTCAGTTTCTGGAGGTCGGCTATTTATTTTGATTAAATAACCTGATTAAAATGTCCGATCCGGTAGCCGTCTTGAGCAATTACCTACTATGGCCGTGCAAGAAACAGTTGAAACTAAACCCGAAACGAATTGATCTCTATGTTGTCAAACAATATGATGAATATCGCTTAAATAATTCAGATTTCTCGAGTGTCTCATCTAAAGGAAGATAGAACCACTCTTGGCCACTGGTCTGTGGTCGAGTTAGCGATGCGTGTGTATAAAATGCTAAACATGCACAATTCCGTTCCGTTCAGTTCACAAGGTATCAATAATTTATACCTTTTTGAACGCAGTGAGTGACCAAGACTTTCGATAAACTTTAGACACCCAGCTGTTTCAAGAGAATAGATATTTAAATAGGCAGAGAATAGCGTCTTATTTTAGAAAGGTTTCGTAGCAACAACATTTCTAGTCTTAACTACCAGCCGTCTTCTCTTCCTTACCCCCCAGAAGAGGGGCGCGCCCCTCCTCTGGGGGGTAAGGAAGCTGGGGTGAAGACGGCTGACTTTTCAGACTATAACATTTCGAAAAACTTGGTAGTTTTCGTCGATGGTCGAGTGGATATGATACTCTCGAGTCCAACCTCGTCCCCAAGGCTTTTCCCTTTCTTCGTGGGGGCGGGCGCCCCATTCTCGTCCCCATACCCCTTTTCGCTTCTCTTAGCCGGCAGGGCCGTGGCACGAGAAACGAAGCGCTCTGGAGACAAAGGATTTACAGTCCTAGATTCTAGGACTTCCGGTCTTCATGTATGCAGTCGTGATGTTTCTATATACTGTATGGGAGAAACATGGCGTCTTTTACTTCGGCTCAAGATTTCTTTGTTTCAAAAAAATTCGAATAAATTTAAAAAATCCCATGTCTCCAGAGCCCTTCGTTTCTCGTGCCAAGGCCCTGCCTGCTTAGAGAAGCGAAAAGGGGTATGGGGACGAGAATGGGGGCGCCCCGCGAAGAACGGAAAAGCCCTGGGAATGAGGTTGTCTCGAGTCTTGTTGAGGTTATATATGTATATATTTTATAACTCTTGAATTAAAAAAAATGAGTGAAATAAAGATGAAATAGAATCAAGAGTCTTGCTACATCAGCTGGTTTCAAATCAGTCACTTAACCGATCTTATTTCCAACAAGACGAGTACTTACAAAGTACTTACGCGGTATGCGCACTTAGTAAGCAAATTTTTTAAGAAATTATTTGCCCGTTAACATAGGTAAAAAATTCTCTTTAACCAGCTTTCTTACTTTACACCGGCGATGTTTTTTTTTTTCTTTTTGGAAATTGGAGATGCTATTTATTGTCAGCTCCAAGGCGTTACCCGCTATGATGCGAAAAAAGGGTCTGGGAACTGTGTTCTGTCTCGTGTAAAACATAGTTAGCATCATGGTACTCAGTATACTGGGTATGTGAAGCATCTTGTACTTTGAAATTGTTCTGAAATGCCGATGGCGGAAAATAACCTAAGTAAACGTCATTCCTTCACCACACTTGTTAATGAAATGTTGACGATAAATTTCAGGTCGTAGTACATTATCAAGTAATATTTTTTATTTATGTCCTTATTTGTCTACGAAATACCCAATTGGCAGATGCTGCTATACAATAGCTTTTATTCTTTCGTCTTGCGAAAATAGTTTTAAAACCTTGACAACTTTGACTACCACTGCTGGTCTAAAAAGCAATACAATTTTTTTTATGTTGATTCTATATATATAACTAGCATCGTGTTTAGCGTCCTTAATATTTAAGGTAATATAAAATCACGTTCGTCACAGAGAGTAATAAAATAGTTTAGATGCTGGACATTTAACAGCAAAGGAAGGTATGATCTTCTCCCTCAGATGGGATGTTTCCACATGTCCTTATCGAAATGTTTTCGCTTTCAGGAATCTGCAAAAAGATTGCATGAAATGAGACGCCAGGAAAGGTCAGTTGATGACAAACTCCACCAATCTTGTGGATTACGAGGTAAAGACTTGATCAATAAAACCACTGAATATCTCCTTCTATGTCAAAAACTCATAAACTAGAAGGAAATGAAATGACCGTTTGATTCTTGTTGCTGAATCTAATATTCTGTGTCAATAAGAGGTCTGACACCTGGCATCAGCGCACTAACGCTCCCCCCCCCCCCCCCCCCCTCCTCCTGGACAATTTGTAGAACTGGACTGTTGTTGTACAACAAGTCGGAGTCAGTTTTGTTAATGGTCAACATTTCTGACAAAATCATGTCGCAGGGGACAGCGAGTACATTACGACCTTGGTGTATTTGCCATTGGAGCTAAAATTGTCCCTCTTCTGTTCCTTCCCTCGAATTGGGGTTACTTTACTCTTGCTTTGTAATTGGGGTTACTTTACTCTTGCTTTGTAATTGGGGTTACTTTACTCTTGCTTTGTAATTGGGGTTACTTTACTCTTGCTTTGTAATTGGGGTTACTTTACTCTTGCTTTGTAATTGGGGTTACTTTACTCTTGCTTTTTAATTGGGGTTACTTTACTCTTGCTTTGTAATTGGGGTTACTTTACTCTTGCTTTGTAATTGGGGTTACTTTACTCTTGCTTTGTAATTGTCATTTTGTGACGAGCCACCCACCTGAACAACGGCTGACATAACATGCATGCAAGGACGGGATGCCGTACAGCACACCCTGAAAACAGAAGGGATTTCAAATCAAAACTTGCTTCCCATTTATGCCTTTTGTTCTTTTTTTGTTAACAATTGTGTAGTTGTGCAAAGTCATGTAAGGTGAATTATGGCCCAAAATGTAGAAATTGTGGCCTAATATAGTAAAACCTCGGGCGGTAAGTTTTAACGACTCAGGTCTTCGTGCAAGTAGCAAAGAAGAAGACTAGACGATGCAAGGAGGAAAATAGGACCTGCTGCACTCTAATTAATGTTTGGGAAAATTGGATGTGGAGTTGTTTGGTTATTCAGTTAAGCTGCTTACCCGGCGTGGAAGTGAACATCGTTCCTCTCTGTACACTGCTCGACTCTCTTTCCCTTCTCTGTAAACCCCGACTGATGAAAACCCTAACAAAGCATTGGTGTTAGTTATAAACACTTGTTAAGAGAAAAGTTTATAAATGTCACTGTCACTTAGGATCCGGAAGTAAGTGCGAATGCAAGTTACAGTATGAAAACAGCAGTACTTGTAATAAAGTTAACTTCCTTTTCTTGCCACCTTCTTTCAAGGATTTTTTCCCTTTGTTGCTGTAATAGCATAGTTTGCTCGTCGGTTCCCCGTGTAGAAGTAAATGGGTAAGGCATCAATGCGTGTTCCATCACGCCTGATTGCTCCCCACGTGTTGACTTTTTCGAACGCGTTTTTTACCTCTTAATCCCAATTTCCCGTATTTTGCTAGTGCAGTAAAATGCCAGTCGAACCTCGCGACTCTCTTATGGTTGACTGAATTAAAAGATGAACTTAACTTTCTTTCTTGGCGAAAAGAAAAGTTCATGAGCACTTCAAAAGCACGTGGTTTGTTATTGTAAACAACCGTTTTTAATGAGCGGATATTTTATTCCCATAGAACTCACCTTTTCCACGATTTCCAAGCTGGACATGATACCATTATTTCTAAAGAGACCGTCGAGGAACTTCTTTTCTTCTTGAGTTGCCATTCCAAACTAAAAACATCAAAGGGTCAGTGGGTGTTTCAGCTTCTTGACTTTTTAAAACAACTAGCAGTTTTCCTTCAAGCGAGCTCTCAAATTTTGATCTTTTAAGATCAGAGCTGCCATACAAAAGGAAAGCATACAATTTAAGAGGTTAGGAACGTTAATCTCACTTGTTAACGGAGCCACTGTACAAGGGGAAAGTTTGTTTAACACATCTAACATTTTTACTCGACTTGTTTGCTGCGGTTACAAAATTTACTTGCGCCGCAGACGAAGCTAGTACTATTCGGGGTTACATTACGTCTGCGACTCAGGCTGTTACAGATTTACAAAATACATTTCTTGATTTTTGTTTTCCGATTTGTTGTTAGGTCTGGAAGTCAACGTCGATATGCCGCAGCACAGAATATGAACGGGAGAGCTGCTTTGTGTTAATGCATAATTGGACTTGTGCTTGGAGGAATCAAGGAACGCAGTAGTACCAACGAGAAAAGCTGTAAAATCAATTGTATTCAAGCACTCTAGCGAACAAACAGCTAGCGAAAATTGTTGATCCAATGGTTCAAGAAAGAGAATGTGAAATAATATTTATTACAGCTCAACTTACCTGAAAACACAAGGACGGAGAACAGAATATGTGTTGTAAAAGTCCAATAAAACATTCGCGTTGTTTCTTAACATTAGTAGTACTATGATTCTATGTACTTACTTGCAGGATATTTCATGAATCGTGGGACTATTCGATTCGTTATTTATAGCACACAACCTGCGGAGATAGAAGAAAACCATTAATAAAACGGATTCGAACTACCAAATGTTCCTTGACAGTTCAGCTTCAATTTACAAAGATATACATGACCAGTGTTCGGCGAATAGCACGTTTGCGTAAAAACAGATCTCTAGTTAGAAAGGATTAGCGTTGAAGCTCGTGCGAAACACACCTCGCTAACTGCACTACACGGGAAAACCAAAACTGCTTTGAACGGAGAAGACGTCTCTGGTGAGGATGTGCCTTCGTAGCACGTGTACGAGTGTACTTAGTAGCCTTGAATTTGAAACGAAATGTGACTCTTTATAGCATGAACAGCACGCAGTAAACGGGAAAAATTGAACTTACCGTGCTTTAGGCTTTAGAAGACTGAAATAAAACTCTTCGCCTTCTCTCTCCGTACAAAACCTTAATAATGTCCTTGACGTTTCATTGGTCGGTATCAGCTGCAGGACTCTGAAACAGCGAGACTGCGCGGTCAAAACGCATGCGCGCCGAGCGCCAAGACGAACGAGGCGTGTGTCATGACAACATGGCGACTAGCTATCAGATATGTTGCGCTATTTCTGTTGCAAAGGTTATCGTTTGACTTGTTTCGCTAAAATTGCATCATCTGCACCTGTACGGCTGCTTTCAACATCCTCGACTTCTTTAAATGTTTCTTGAAGCTCAATCATGTATTTCCACAAAATTGTGTCACTGGATTTCTCTTCTTCTGAAAGGCCATGTCTTCCTGTGTTGTTGTCTTATCGTCATCGGACTGTTGATCTGTTTCACCCAACGATCCCCGCTTTTAAATATAACTCGATATCTTGAACAACCCAGGTTGCACTTGGTTCCGGCCAAGTACTTACAGTCACGTAATCTCGGTCCTTGTTGTTGTGAGAAAAATGCGATTAGGCAGAAAATCTGTCGGCTCACTGTGATATTTCCGCCGCTAGTCGCCATCGGTGCACTGTCAAAACTTTCATCAAGAGCTTTCGTAACTGTTCGTTAAACTGGCTGCGTACGTGGGAAATTCCCGTTAGCTAACTTACATTCTGCGTTGGTATGACATCATGCATGAAATAATCACTATTAAAAATAATCTTTGTTCCTTGTCTTCAGCGCTGTTATTCAGCTTTTGTTTACCGCAAGCGAATTCAGACGTTCGAGTTTGAGAAAGACATTTATAAAATGAACTGTTTTGATGAAACGAAAGTGCATTTAATCAAATCTGATTTTTAATGCGTCACATGACTAAATATGCCTGGACGTGTATCTCTGTCACTCAATGAACCGTTCACTCCATACTATTCCCTTTAAGATATGATTGTTTCTTTTAATAGAAAAACGATTTGTTTATACATGTCAAACACTGGAACAAGCAAGCAATTCACTGGTTGCTAAGGCAATGACCCTTTCATTGAAATTGCTTTTCCAGCCGCCTGGAAAAAGGTCTAAATATTAATTTATTCTAATTTCCCTTGAAACTGACATAAACGGCCCATAGGAATGTATTATGCAGTATCTGAGTGTCTATTCGAGAATGAAAGCCAAACTCCATGATAGTTCGAATGATCTGTTATCTGTACCAATGCATGCACCCTTGAATCTTGCTATTTCACCTTTCGCCTAGAATGATGACATCACATTTCTCCTTATAGTGTCTATTCAGAATAAACTGGAATTGACATTACACGGGAAATAAATGTCTGTAGAAGTATATATCATCAAATACTCGGAAAGGGTACGGTAGTGAGACATAACAGCTTAGGGACTAAGAGGGTAAACGAGTTCTAGATGTTTTGTTAGAAGCGAATCCGTCAGTACACTAAGAAAAGGCAAAGTAAACTGTTCAGTTAGTGACTAAGGAATTTAAAATCCATTGCAAGACAAAGAAACTCGACTTGACTTAATCAGTTATTTATAACAGTCTTGTTTAGTGAAGCGCGAGTACCCTGGATCGCTTCATGCAAGGCTGACTACAGTGGAAGCGGGCAGAAGCATGAACGATAGCCCAATTTTGATATATTAAAATTCAGTCTAAAACAATAGACCTCAGTACGAGGCTCCAGGGAATAAACTTTAGAGTTTGGGGGGTTTATTCCACGGAGCGTCGTAGTGATGTTTATTGTTTTAGACTGAATATTTAAATATAGAAATTGGTCTATTGCGTTCAAATTTTAAAGCTGAAGTCAGGGGGGGGGGGGGAACACGAATCGGGGGAGGGGACTAAGGTATGAGGGGAAAACAACTCGTGAGTGCGTAGACGGACGAGTAGCCGTACGCCCAGAAAACAAACTGAAACTAAACATTGTCTCCTAAAGTAAATCTACTTTATTGTTGCTATAAACATTTTACTTAGCTATCAAGTTGTAGAGAATATAATACTTAGTCTTTACCTTTATGAACTATCATTCACATCATTATAATTTTTCGTCACTTAAAGAAAACAGACTTCAATATTTTCTCCGCCTAATGTTATCTGGTTACAAAAAAAAGTACAAGATTCCTCATTTGCAAAGATATATATTAGTTCCACATGAAACCATGGAATATCCACTATTTTGTTTAGCTCGTCGACTACACTGAACCACGTTAATTTGATAGAAGTTTGTAAGATCACGGCTGTTCCTGTAAACTGTCTTACAAACGGAAGGTTAACAACAAGATCGACAGGCATATCAAGGTAATCAAGTTATGTTCCGCAGTTCCTATTTCCAGTATATCAGTATTTTCTCCTGGCTGAAATGAAGAAAAAAGTACATCACTGTGCATTTTTATTTTGTTTTGATAGAGAATATTCAACTGGGTAACAATAATATTTTGGTTTGCTTATCTTGTAAATACGTAACTGTCCACAGCGGGTGGGGGGGGGGGGGGGGGGGGGGAAGGGGGAGGAGGATAAAAAGGCGAGCAGTGAGAAAAATCAGTAAATGCCACGAAGCATGCTTTAATATTTATTTATTTCCTTTTTTTAATTTCCATTTCCACTGTTTACATACCAGCCTCCAAACGAAACGATTACCCTTTTATCGCTTTTAGTATAGGGCTTACTTGTTTATTAGCTTGATCAGTTTGGCTTGTTCTCCCACTATCAGACCACGCATACCAACTCCACGGTCCACTGCAAACAAGAACTGAGTTGTTAAGTTCTTTAAATATATATCATATTAACCAAGCGCGAGTGATGTGCTGGGAGAATATTCTCACTTAGAATCCTCATGTACAAACGTCCCTAATTCCTTTTAGATGCCAGTTGTTCATTCCCCCACTTTAGTATATCCTATGGGGAATCTCTAATGCTAGAGTTAAAACTCGCGTACAATTATACATTTATAACAGATTAAAAGTATTAATGGACCTGTTTTATCCTGTTTATTCCTCTCTTCGTTAAAACGGACGCCAGACATCAAATGGTCGCCCAACCCTCCTCCCTGCAGCGATGGCTCGCCTTTGTGCCTAAGCTCTCGCTCCTTTCCGCCTCTGGGCTCGCCTCTTCCCATATTTCTAATCTTATTTCAACCTGGAGAGTTTTATAGTTGGGGCTCCCCGTGAGAATTTATTACAACCGAGGGGTGATATTTTTTTAGTACGCTCACGAGCAAGCTTTTATTAAACGACTTTATTATTAAAATGTAGCTGGCAATAAAGAGCTCTGATTGGCCCTCACTGTCTTGAGTCGGTGTCTTATCTTTCTGAGTTAAAATAACTGAAAAGTATCCACAATATGAAGCGTATCTATGAAGGTACTGAAACACTCGCCGCTCGCGCGTGTGACCTAAAGGTGAGCCTGCTCGCAGGAGTATTGGCAACCATTAGATAGCAGTAATACATTCTCAGAGCCCTCACTCCTCCATGTTTCGCAACAGTTTAATAGGAGACTGTTGGCACAGAAGTGGTGTGAAACGTGATAATTGAAAGCATAAGCACTTTAAAAGGTTTGAAAAGTCGTACTGGTACCCTGCAACATGTCCCTTTGTGTTAAAACTGTTGCACTTACTAAACGACGAGGCGGGGATTTAAGTCTCTTTCTGTGCAAAAACGCACAGTGTTCCCTTCCTCTGATTGCCAATCTTCCTATTGAAAAGAAGAAATAACTTTTATTTGAGACCTGCAAGCTACATAGAACATACAAATTGTAATTACACTTGATTTTTTTTCGTGGTGCATAATACCTCGAACGCCAACATTTCATGAGCGAAGTTTTCATGTTCCTCCTGCATGACATGTGGTCTCGATGTTGAGTGTGCCTGATTATCCAATCTGCTTGCGTCGAGTGCTTGGGTTCTGTTCAGTAAAGTAAACACACGTAAAAAGCTAACTACATTTTATCATATGGCTTGTTCCAGGCTTTCAGATCACAAGTTTGTAAACCATCCTCTGGGTGGTCACAGGTTGCAAAACTAATTATTCAAGTTTCTGCCATAAACACTACTGTCAGTTTATAAAATGGGTTTTATGGCTGTATTGAGATGTGTAATGAAATTGATAAAAGGTCGACTTGTGGCAAGTGTTCTTGATAATAATTGATCATGCTAACCTTTATAGTTCAAAACGATTATCGAGAGAGCAGCCTGATAGTAACGGCAATAAGACTTTCAAGATCTCTTTCATGAGCTAGCTGTCGGGCCTTCAAGAGCACAATTTATTATACACACTGAGTGTTAAAGTCAATCAATCATGAATTGTACACGCGATAATTTGCTATGCAAACGCATGATTGATCGCCCGCCCAAGAAGACGAAGCCAAGATATGGGTGCTAAACGTATCCGGTTTTTACGCCCAGTAACGAAGTTCTAATCGAGGGAAGGCCAAACAAACAAACGATGTACGATCAAGAGTTGTGATATTTCTCAATATCTCACACACCCCGGAAATAACTTCTTTAGTGAATTTTCCTGATCACGCGACTCGCGATCGCGTACGACTGATTTGCTAGGCCGCTTATAAAAATTAAAACTGATAAGAAGGCATCTAACTGCCCCAGTCATTAATACGAGAGACCTCCAGAGAAATAACATGCCATTGTTAAACTCATTCACTGCATGAGCGCAACAACTCGACATTGAATACGTGTATGCAACTGGATGATGACTACTGCATATTTCTCACAGCCGACTCGCTTTATGGCAGTCAAGACAGGAGGAGTCTACTAGTCACGGTAAATGAAAAACCATTAAAAACTAGGAAATTATAAATATAACAAAAAAACTTAAGATTTATTAATAAATGAATTTATTTAGTTAATGAATACGATGTGGGGTTCATTCCAGTTCAATTCTGCCAAGTGATGATGAGGTAAACATGTCCTCCTAAATCTGATCGAAGTATAAAACAAACTTGTTCTTAGCTTATTCCCGTTGCTCCGAGTCCAAAAAGCCAAACTTCTCATGAGTCGAACCGGTTAAATTTGGCAAAGCGAGCTCAGCTAATTTTGTTTCCATCGATTAAGCGTTCTTTCCATCCGGATGGAGTAACGACTTCAGGTCGTGTTCGTATGGTTTTAATGTTAATTTATAGCCCAGCGCGCTAGTCGTGAGTCGCTCGAACTCGACGATTGAAGCGTCGAAAGTCGACTTCCGGCAAGTCTAAACATTCGTAGAAATGTTTATGCTTTAACCGAATGCAGCGCTACTGGTTACTTGCACGGGACTGAAAACTGGCGAAGAACTACCCAGAACTACCAGCTATGCAACTCTTATTTGATCCTGTAAATAGATATTATTATAGTTTCCATGTCTCAGTTATTTTTTATTCTTAGTTAGGTATACTCTATTAGCAGAGGGCTCTCGCTCTGCTCGATACTTTTAGATACAAATACAGCACCGGGCACCGGGCCATTTGTTGCCATTTCTGCTATTTGTGTAGAAGAAATTGTTCATGTCCCTTGCATATACAGACAAAGGAAACAGATACAGGCAATGGCAATAGCTATAGTCTCCTGCAGACAAGTATCCTAACTGTACCTTTGGCAGTGCTAATATGCATGCATGGTCCGCTGGGTTGTTTGGCAATCAATATCTCCCATGGAATTAGCAAACGCTGTGAAAATGTGATGTCACCAAGTCAATAATGTTGTTCATTAGTTGATCACTGAATGGTCTGAAGCGATAATTTCCTTACACTCCCTGGACTGGTTTCTTGATTTTCAAAATTGTTGAAGGTTCATAAACTGTATCCAAGTAAACTAGAAGCAAGCCGTAGTAGATGTTCTATACGGCTGAATATCACTTAGCTTTAACTTGGATTTCCAATGATGTTTTTCCGATAATAGTTATGGTAGCACAGTTTCCGAGCATGTCAGTTTCTACTCGATTTATGGACGCAACAAAACAAAACGATTCCAGAAAAAAGCGTCTCAGTTGGCATCGGTTTGCTGGGACTGAAAGAAAGCACGAGAGGTGTTTGACGACTTCGCTCCTAAAAGTTATGTGATCATCATTGCTTAGATTGTCTCAGCTAGGAGCAAATCACGGATCACATGTATGCAGGAAGGAAATGCAATGAACTGTGTTGATGATGAAGATCTCGATGTGACTCATGCTCAGTTTATATCCAAACTGTTACCGAATGTAGGGCTACAAAGCGCCAAACTTGTTTGCTAATTGATGGTGGATAAAAGAGAGACCTTTTCTTCAGTGCTCTCTTGAGCTCCTGATAAACAGAAGATGGTTTACAACTACTTCAAGAGTTGGCGAATTCATTCTCGTAACGACCTGACTTTTGATGCAACAGATAATTGCCTAAGAGATTAAAAATTGCTGGAGCTTAGTCTGCAGCCGTGGTACATGTAATAGGCGTGAACAAGAAGTAAATAGTACAAGAATAAATGCAAAAAAAATATTACGCGGGCGAAGAGCTTGGGGATCAAACTTTTAAAAGGTGCGCTCTCGAGAATCAAACCTTACCTTTTATATTTACGCTGATTGTACACTAATTAATACTAAAAGCTCCGTAAACACTCTACCAGCCAAGTATTCATGCAAAGGGCTATGCAAAAGCTTGGTGTACAGCAGTCGATTGCAAGCTTCGAGCAAGTCATCTATAGTGAGTTGTGTTATCGAGAAACAATTTATGATCATTTATGCGATATGCAACTTAATTACCTTTAAATCCAGGTAGATCTCAAAACAAGAGTTTTACGGGAACTGAAACGCCAAAAAGGAACAAGGATGGTTAAGATTGAGAAAGATTGAGACGGATTGAGAACAACGAAACGAACTGAACGCGGGCTATAGCTGTGCCATACTGGGTGCTGTGCACTCCTTTAACTGACCATGCGCAGACTACCATTAAAGCATTCAGGAGCTCCTAATAAAAACAACATTTACAAATGGGATTATTATTATACTACATACCTTCACCGCAAAGCGTCGCCACGGCCGTGAATCAAACAGCATGTGCAGCTGAAAGTCGGTCCACCGCGGCGGAAAGGAAGAGACTTTCATTTCCGTCGTACCCATCATGTGATTTTCACGATCGAGCCACTACCTTTCCGGATTGTCTAAGGCGTGAACTGCTACGGTTAGCCGACTCCACCTGGACAGTATTTCATGGTTTAGGTGGCATTTCCATGCCTCTAGCCCGTTCCCTGTGAAAATCTAATCTGCAAAACAAATAATGGAATCGTTTGCCACGCTGACACCTGCGCGAATACAGGAAAAACAAGAGCGCCAAATATTTGACACAAACAGCACCACCCACCCATGGCTTTGCAGTTTCCTGTAGTTGCAAAGCTATTGAATCGTCATCCGGGGAGGGGAAATGCAGGAAATGGTGCTAAACGGATATCTGGGTAGTATGTTGTAGCCTGCGAATACAGCCGTCTCTCATTCGCTCCCGCTACTACGTACGAAACGCGCACGTAGTAGCGGGAGCGAATGAGAGGCGGCTGTATTCGCAGGCTAAGTATGTTGCGGCTGGGTTACTAAAACCCGACCATGACATAGTGACTATCCAATGAGGATCGAAAAAACCTGCCCTGTACTTGTGTTGTTTGCATTTTACATTTCAAAATGTTGTAACTGTGGATGGATTGATTCCTTTTCTCTATAAACCTGTGTAAACTATAAGCTGGAATATTGCAGCGATACCAGTTTTACAGTTTAAGTTCGAACGTTAATTTCAGCAGAACAAATTAGGACAATCAGAAATTTGGATACATTTTAGTCCTTTTACTTGTGTCTTTATGGGGCTGTTAATGGGGGGGGGGGGGGGGGGGATTGGGTAGGGGGTGTTGATCGCGCTTCACAGAAAGTACAATGGTCCATTCACAATCACGGCGGAAATAGGCATTTCACGTTCACGAAAGAAACAGGAACATCCTTTTTCAAACGATCAATTCTATAACTTGTCAAATTATATTTCTACACTGATTTGACAAAAGGTGGACTCCGCGAGCTGTGCTTGAAGGCCGACGCTAGTCGGCCTTCAAGCCAACCCCACGCGCAGAAACCCAGGGGGGGCTCTGTCACTGAGGCCTGTGCTGGGTAGCTGGGACATTGACCTAACAACCCTAGGGAGACCAGGGTCAGGCATTGATTTGCTGGCTTGCTGGGGGGTGGTGAAAGTCAGGTTTTTGGTCACTTTTATGGCCGGGCTTTGCCTCACAAGAGTCTGCTGGTTTTTATTTTGTTATTATTTTTTTTGGCCATGTTTGTAATGTTTTGTCAGCTGAATTGAGCTGTCTGGTACCCTGGGATGGCTAGACGCTGCAGCAAGCCTACTGGGCTAGCCAGGCTCCCTGGGGGGGGGGGGGGGGGGGGGGGGGGGAGGGAGGGGATTTGTCAGTGAATTGCAGGCCTGGCTGTCATGCCACTGGGTACCTTTTGTGAAACAGGGTAGATTTACGTCCAAAGTATTGCATTGTATCAGTTGTATGGCCACCATCTATCCGTTCACCCTCGGCTTCACGCTTTATTACGTATTGATTGATGTCGATATTACAATCACGGTTTACATTTCGCAGAAAATTCTTTTGGAAAATGACGGTTGACTACTAGTATCGATACTAGTAACTAATCAACGATTCAAGAGAAAAACTATCACATTTCACGCCATTCATTCACGAATCACGAAATTCTTGAAGCAACGTGTGATGGTCACACTTTCTGATACTACCCAATCAAAAGCGACCATTTTCGCGCCTCGTGCTTGTTTTCTGTGTCACGCCATCATAAACATTCAGTGTTGACATGACGAAGGGGCTCTGTGGTTCTGGAAGTGTATTTCGCTAACGTTTTCGTATTCGTTTAGAAGCTCTTCTGTAAATCGCATCTTTAGAAAGGTAAGTCATCGATTTCTTTGTTTCTGTGTTTGTTGTTGTGGTCAAAATGTAAATTTCTCGTTCAGTCATCGCGACCCCTGTCATTGACAATAACTCTTCTCGTTGTTCTCTCTTTGTAGCTTTGTGTTGTTGTCTGTGATTCGCGAGTTAAATTCGCAGACCATTGACTTTACATAGTATCTAAACAGTGAAATAGTATAGAGGAAAAGACATTGCAGGACCACGATGTAAACACGAATATTATATTTAAAAAGTATTGAACAATGGGGAGTTTGTTGACAGTTTCCGATGACTGCACGTGGTCGCTCCACAGTTTAACATGCCAAGTATTTTTGGACGAAATTCCTTGTGAAGGTTTACTTTAAGTGGTTTGATTAAACTCTCTCAGGAATTCCTGCTTTGCGAAGTTGCTTCTCTGTTGTATATTTTAACTTTAATACTTCATAGTTATATTCAGTGGTGGTTCCAGACCTTCAGCTGGAGGGAGGGGGGACGCTTTTGAGGGTTTCACTAGGAATGTTGAATTCTGCAAAGGTAATTCAGACAGTTCAAAGAAAATGCGCTATTTCCAAAAAAATAAGAGGGCAGGTGCTCCCCCCCCCCCCCACCCTGGGTCCCCTCCCCTGGATCTGCCACTGTTTATGTCAGTCAGCCAGCCAGCGAGCCAGCCAGCCAGCCAGCCAGCCAGTCAGATGTTAATAATTAGCCGACTTTGCTCAGGACCATACTGAGAGCATATCAGCCCTCAGCCTTTTCTGTACAGACCTCACTGCAGGCAATCCATTCTGTCAAGACACAAGGTCGATATTCTTGTCAAACTTAGTTAATAAGAAAATGTCTTCTTATTGTATGAGACCTATCAAGTCCTTAAATCACCCATGTTCATGTACTGTGTCTAAACTAGGGATTGTTGACACTACAGCTGCCCCTGCTGTTAATCATTTGTTTTTCAGCACATTCATTACTACAGTGAATTCTTATGCTATTTTGGCTCTTCTCTTTGCAAAATTGACTGAAAATCAGTTTTCTGTTTTGGACATTTTTGCAATAGTTCAGAAGAAAACACTTGCTGGCAGTGCGTGTTTTGTAATCTTTTCTAGTGTTGTGCTGACGAGGTATCACATGGTTTCTGGCCTTCTCATTTTCAAGATCATGGGATGAGGACCTGCGATTTAAAGCAAACTTTCAGGATGAATTGTTGAAGCCAATTAGATAAGCAAAACAAAGCAAAATTATGCAAAAATTCTGAAAGATTATGTTACAAGGATGCGACTGCAAAGATCATTTTGCTGTGTTTTGCTAATGAGTGATCGCAGTGAGAACAAACTTTAGCAATGGCCAAATGTTTTAAACTACCACTTGAGCCCAACTGTTTTCAGATTTTTGTTTCAATTTATTGGGGCTGGGAACCCAAGCAAGAATGACCAACTTGACAGCTGATCTCGAAAAGGATGCCTAAAGATTTTCTCACCTCTGTCAATGAAAACGCCTGCTGTTAGTTTCAAGAACTCTTTTTAATTCTCTTTTCTTCTTAAAAAGTCTCAGTTACAAATTTCAATTAAATGCCGGAGGACTGATCAAGTCTTTATCCAGTCAAGTAGTTTGTACAGTATTTGGCAAATAGTGGTTTTGGATTGAGTCTTGCTTATCGTTAATCGCAGACAAATAAACTCTGTATCTTTTGTCGAGACCTTGTAAAAATAAGCGTGCACAAATAAAGTATCAATTTTTCTTTAGGTGAAAACCTGTAGTTAATCAATGTTGTCCGGTGCGCACATGCGTGCTCTGATGGGTAGTCATCATCACCCAGTCACCAGGCAGAAATTCGTTCATCTTACATCATCATTGACCAGTCACCGTACAGGCATTTGTCACACCTCCTTATACCCACTTGCGGGCATTCTGCACAACTCCCAATATCACTTTGCACGCCTACTTTGGGCAACTCAAGATTTTCTTTACATATGAACATTACTACTCGGGGACTTCAAGGATGCTTCTCGGGCTTTGTCCTCTGGGCCAAAACCCAGCGGGGGCAACAAAGGTTATTTATTTAATTTATTTATTATTATGTGGGTACAGATCTCAAAGACTGAGGAGGCTTTAGGTTGCCCCACCTCCAGCTTTATTTGCAAAGTTTAAAATTTGACAGTGAAATAAAATCATTTTTGCTATAATTTATAAAAGTTTGTCAAAAGATTTCCATATATATATAAATTTAAAGCACGAAGAAAAGGGTTGTTTTTGCCAGTTATAACCAACAAATTTAAGGTGAAAGTCTTTCATTTTTTCATGATAATTGGGTTGTGTTACATAAAGTGGATAGCTGGCCTGTTCTGGGCTCTCAGATGGTGATAGATTACAAGCAGACCCTAGCTTAATGTTTTAGTTCATCAAGCAGCAAGCATAAATAAAGCAAGTGGAAAAAGGCCATGCAATTCCCTTTCTTTCTTACTCTGTTGAGCAAGAAGTTGAGGAAAAGTGATAGCATGAAATTTGTAGGGGTGCTCTGTGTGGCTGTTTGTCCTCTTGTGCCTGTTTCTTTGTTGTTGTTTTTTTAATTAAGCTGCACAGTTGAAGCAAAAACATAGAGAATATGACAATATTTTATTATTTTATTGAAGGTTTTTAAAATGTTATTCAGTTTGAAACAGGTGACTTGTATGGAATCCCTTGGAAAGGTGAAATGATTGTACTTACATAAAAGGATAGGAGAAAAATCTGCAGTAAACATGGAAGAAGGCGAGTAAATGTATTGGAATTTTAAATTAATGAAGAAACATGAACTTAATTTGAACTTCCTGAGAAAATAAAATGTTTAAGTTATGAGCCCCCATGGGGAGTTGAACCTACTGCATGACCTTTCAGATCCTGGTTAGACACACTGAGCTATGGAAGACTTGTGGTGGCTGAGGTCGTAAACCAGGTTCTTATGTGTGACACATCTCCTACTAACTGGAAGGCTCAATGTGTTGAAATAATAAATGAAAATAAAGTATTTTCCCTTAGGTCTTATGCATGATTACCTGTATTTCAGTTTACACCAAGCCTTATGCACGTGAAATTCTTCTCAATCCCCTGGGTGGGGGGAGGGTACTCCTATAAATTTTGGACAGGGATGTGCCACAAAGCCTCTTAAACCCTGACCGTATTTAAGGATAAAGAAAACAAAAAACAATACCCTAATGGATAGTTCAGTTTTATCAGACCATTTAGTTGGGTGTTTATTTTAGCAGATAGAATTTTGCTACGCTATCTAAGGATCACACCAGGAACACAATGCCAAGAGGGGCAAAAATGATACCCTATTCAAGGACCGAGAACCTCAAAAACCATACCCTATTCCGCGGCACATATCTATATGACCCATATATACCCCCCCCACCCCCCCACCCCCAACCCCTGGGCCGGGCCTTCAGACTACATGGGTATTCTCTGACCTTGTTCATAAGAATTCGTTTATAATAACATGTTGACAATTTGCACTTCGATAGCAAGGTGTGAAATTAGGTAGTGCATAAGGGTTGCTGTATTTAAAGCAAGTCATCCACTGTATTTATGGAATGTATTGATGTAGCACCAAATTCTCGCAACTAGTTTTAAATTCTAAAACGGATCAAGTTGTCGTTGGATCAGTTTGGGAAGTGTAAGGTAAGAACAAATGATGTCAAGTATAATTTGAGCTGGATCCAAAGATAATTTGTAGTTACTCTTAGGACTGCTCTCATGGGTGGAGCACAGGGAACCCAGGCCTTCTAATAAAAGTGAGGGTCAAGGGGCTGGAAAATTGTTTTCAGTCAGAAAAATGCGGGACTACTCGTCTCGTGATCTGAAAGTAAAACCCGTTGTTTCTATTAAGTTCTGTAACTCACCCTATGCCTGCGAACGTAGAACAGGTGTAAATCCGTCTGTGTTTACAGGCTATGCGTGCACGCGACTTTACTCATAATGAACATGTTCTCCGCCATCAAATAAATAGAGCATATGCACTTAGGAATGGTATGAAACACCTTAAAGAAATGTCGAACTTGCCTCGATGACTCCAACAAAGTCGTGTGTTTCATGCTCAAAATTAGTTTGTTTGTTAACGGTTTGTGTCTATAAGCCTAGATAGCGTGACATCCAAAGAAAGAAACCTTCATTTGATTTGAATAAACCTCTTAATTTATTGTAATTTCCTCTTCCTTTTATTTGTCGTCTTTTCTGTAAATGTCAGCCCACGGCAATAAGTAAAACAACTTTCTGTAAATCTTCTGCTTTCACTTATCACTATTACTACCATTTTTATACGCAGAATAAATAATGCTTGGAAAATTATCATGTACATGCAGCGATAATAGTGTGTTGTTTTTGTTTTATGCTTCTATTTCGAAGAATGATTCGCTCTCGCTTTGCCGTATTGCACGCAATTGATCATTTCGTGGGTAAATACCAAACTAATCGTTTTCTCTCTAGGAAACGTAAAAGGTAATAATTTAAGATAATTGCTCTTATGTGTGAAAGATGACATGTGGTTATGTTAATATGCTATGAGTAATACCTTAAATTGGAACGATGGAAATTATTATTTGTTTTGCGTTTTGCGGTGTGCGATTCTATAACGCTCGGCCTTCTTGATTTGAGTTTTTAAACCTGCAACTAATAGAAACTAAAATAAGTTTTCAGTTGCCTAGCACATCTACTTTTATCTTTGCACAATTCATTTCAACCTACAGCTCCCTTCCTAGTTGTTTAACGGATGGATAACGCTATCCACTGTTTAATGCACTGTCCAATTAATCGTGTTAAACAATTATCCATTCACTGAATAGTAATTTAACCAGTGGATAGCAATACATGTATGTTCCCCTTGAACAACAGCGGCCAGTTGAATGTAGATGTGTGTTATTCGTGTTTTCATTGAACTTTCTGACTTGTTGAATTCTTGATGGTTCGTTTACGTTATCAAACACGATTTTCCTCTTAAATGTTTACTCTAACAAAATTTAAAGGCAACCTAACGGTATTTGGCTGTAGTTATTATGGCTATGTTGCGACAAAATCTGTTGAAGTATGGTCGAGAGTAGGTGGAGGAGCCAAGTTTCGCCTCGAGAGGTGTTTGAAAGTTAAACACTCGGTTAAGTCATGCTTGGTCGATATGCGGGTGCAGAAAACGCGCTTAGCCACGCTACTTATGCGAGACGCGGGTATGCGTAGGAGTAAGCTGTTTCAGCGAAAATAAACATTTTAAAACACTTTAAGTGCGAAGCGTTGAATTGATAACATTTTGCACCATTTCAGTTGTAGTGAATGTTGTCCCCGCTTACGCTTAGCGGTGAATTCAAAAAAGTAGACAAAATATTGGGCCAATAACTGTATTTTTTCTTTATAATTTAGTCAGAACATAGTTGTTTCCTTGACTCTTGCTACTCTTTTTCAGCTTGGAAGAAAAATAAAATCACCCGCACGGTTGGAGCCAAGAAATTTCAAAATTAAACGATTTCTAGAATTCTCGAGTTTTGTCGTATAGAGTTTCAAGATGTAAACTCTCTCAAGGCCTGTTGTTTGTGTGGCGGGAGCCATTTGTCGAGTATGTAAATATTGCGAACTTTCCGGAATGATGGCGAATCCTATTTTTTACCTCTCTGATTAAGCAATTTTATTAATTTTGAAGAGTTATTCCCGGGCCGCACAGATCTTTTCAGTGATCCTTTTCTCCAGGCCAAACATCAAAAATTAAAAAACTTTCACAGTGGTCCAGAGTGTGGAGTCTGATGGAATGGAATTCAGGAATGACAGAACGGAAAACATTCATATAATCAGTGATTTGAAGCGCTAACGATTTTTCTAATACTCCACTAAAGTGGCAAAAGGTCTTAAAAACTGTAAATAAATCACCCACTTTCGGAGCAACGGTATCAGAAAGCGGGTTTCGAAGTACGATGAACAGAAAAGAAAATATCTGTCTTTTGGAATCCCCGTTGTTTGGTACAGAAGTTGAAAATGTATCATGTTTCTTTTGAAAAGGTGCGACCGTTGAAAATGCCTATAGTTTTATTTTTTAAGTGTCGATTTTCAATCTCACGTATTTGCTTAGGCAGATTTCCGAGTTAACAGATTCATCAGCTTGACATAGATAACCGCGTTTGCTACTTTTCGACCCGTCGAATCTGTAAATCGTCATATTTCCATTTAATTTACGCGAAATGTTTTCGGTGAAAATACTTGTTCAAAAATATCACGTGACTTTGACAGCTGTTCGAATCACATGATTCGCAGGTGGAAAGATAGAGTCAATGTTTACCTCGCTTTGTTTTCGTGTTATTTTTTTGGTGCAATAAGTGTATTTAAAATAAATATTGGAAGTATTTTGGTGGCAAATTCATGACAGTGTTGGCCCCGCTAACTGAAGAGCACGGAAAGTTTTCTCTTGGCTTCAAGGTGTTTAACGTTTGCTAATTACACCTTGTGTTGTTTCGACGCTGGGAGCCATTTTGCTGATATGAAAGCGTGGGCGGTGATGCGAGTGTTATCATTTTAATTTGACAGTTCAAATCATTTTCCCTGAATGCAAATGCGCCTTCATTTATTTGTCCCAATGCTGGTTTCATCATAATAACATCATTCCAGTGAGGTGTGTTTCATTTCCTAGCTACTCGCGATTAGACGCAGGTCAGCATTTTCGCAGAAAATGGATTCTTCGAAACCAATTTCAGAAGGAACTTTCGATTTTCAAAAACAAGACAATCGTCGCTACTGTAACCTTTACGGCGACAGTATTTTAAAACAAAATCTAATCGCCGGCACTTTTCAAAGCCGTATATCGTGTGTTTCGCAAAGTCGTAATATGCTCGAATCGAACGGAAGTGTTTACGAAGAGTCGATCGGCGGCGAGAGCAGTTTTGGCGGGAGTTTCGGTCACGATGAAACGGACGGCAGCGTTTTTGGCGGGAAGTTTCGTTCTTCCTCGGCGGACGATGCTCAAGTTGTTCCTGATTTCAATGACATTTTGGAAACAATTCATGTTGACATGGATAAAAGTAGCATTTCATCCGTCTCTTTTCTTACTGAACGTGAAGCTTCCATTCGCACTCGCCAGGATGATAACTGTGACAAATCTGGTCCAAAAAGACGGCACTCTGAGCGGGACGAATTAGAGATATATTTTCCTTGTGTTCTTACTCCGATTCCCGTGGATCGCCTGTACAGTACACTAGCTGATGACCCGACAGTATTCAAATTCCCAGCAAGTTCGAGCGAATTCTTGCCCGATGACAAAGCGGGGCACGGCCTGTTAAATCAGTTAGACGGTTCTTTCAATTCCACCTCGACCGCGGAGGGCCGGCGACACAGTTTAGAGTCATTTGGCAATTTAAGCGCGTTCTCATTTCCGTTCGGAAGTCGAATACAGTTTGAACATTCCGGTAATATGTTGGATCTGCCTTCTGAAACATGCAAGAAACAGGATCTTTCGGATTCAAGCATTTCAACGCAAGGGAAAGTTTACAGTACCAGTGAAGAAGGATATTTTTACGATGATAGTGGCCCACCGGAAGTGAGTGAAAAGCAGACTGTACCTCTACCCGGAACGGCAATAGAAAATAACATTAATTTTCAAGAATCTTTACCAAACATTTGTCGTCCCGAGGCGGTAAATACGGCTGGCGACACCTACGGTGGAAAACTTTCCATGCAGCGACCAACTTCTCATACTATTTACGGTTTACCGTTTCAATTCAACACCGCCCAAAATCCAGAGCACCACGTCAAATTCCCGCCAAACTTGACGGTGGAGACCAATCTTTCCTTATACCCTGTCTCACTGGAAGAAACTTTAACAAACAGCTTATTTTTTCAGAGTCGTGCGAGAGAACTTGTTGGGAATCACGAGTTTGAAGGAGAGGAAGCGTCTTTTAAACATGGCCGTGCAGAATTTTTTAATGGTAGCGAGGGTAGACCTTCAGAATTTAACTCGAGTCTCTACAGCGTGCCCGATATATTTTACAAAGGGAATTCCCGACAAACGAGAGAACTGTCGCTTTACTCAAATACTGACAAGATTAAATCCGAGGCAACAACGAGCATTGGTGAGAAAAGTTCACTGCGTATGACAAGAACAAGTGGTAAAGTCAAGAATAGTCGCAAGGCAAAATCAGTCAAGATTGAAAGGGCACATAAACATGGCGATACGCGCGACTTTCATAACGATATGGAAAAGCAGAGGAGAACTAACATGAAAACACGCTTTCAGAACCTTCGCCTGACCGTGCCTGAACTGTGGGACAACGAGAAAGCCTCGAAAATTGTCATTCTGCAGAAAGCATTTCAATATATTAGTGTGCTAGAGAAGGAATCGACTGAACTGGAGAAGAGGAAACGAGCAGAGAGGCTCAGGAATATCGAGTTGTTAGATAAACTGCAGACGATAACCTCGGGAAAATGTTAGAAAATCGACCGACTGTGCGATAAGGGTTTTGCCAAATTTCCATCACTTCATTAAATAGTTCTCTGTCTCCTATTTTTTATCAAGAAGTCGAAAAATTCTCAACCTGTGTTTTCATGACGAGATTTTCGACTAGAAGACTATTTCAGATGGTCTACTAAATGCGAGAAATGTTTGACGTTTTTATGACAGCTATAGCATTTGATAGGTTCATCGATCGCTAACTAATAATCGTCGTTTACAGTTATATCAAATTATGACTTGTGTTGTTATTGTAATCATTGGTCAAATCCAACCTGATTGTGGCAGGTTTTTATTTTCTACAGATGCATTGTTTTTTTGTTATGTTTGCTTATTGTGACAGTTTTCATGTCAAAAGGTTTGATGTAAAATATTCATATTTTTCTTTTAAGTGATAAATTATATTTTCTTTTAAGATAATCAGTTGTCGAGAAAACGCAGTGCCTGACATGCCTTATTTGCACAATTTTGAACATTAGAGTTGTTTATTATTTAGTTATATGATATCAATTCACCACCTCAAGCCTCATCGGATAATGTCTAATTTCCATACACTTATTTTTTCAACGAGGCAGGTGAAGACATATCAAGATCAACTAGGGCATATTATTGCTTTGATGTGCCACCAATTATTAGAACTAAAATTGCAAGAAATGTATGGTAATTAGCTAGCAAAGTCACATGTTGTCAGTACCCCGTATTTGTTATTTGTGCAAACTTGTTTCGTTTATCAATACTTAAAATTAAAGGCGTTCTTCGCAACTTAACCGCCAATAAAGAAAGCAGTGCAATGTTGTTCATCCTCAAGGCTTGTTTTAGAGTCACAAGCGCAAAACAAGTAAAAAATATTTAAAAAAAACTTGAAAATAAACCCATAAAACTATTGCATAATTTCCATCTGCCGTGCTAATCCCTGGTGCGTTTCACGTATTTGTTTTTATCTGTGATATTTATTTGTTTCCTTTGTTGTAAATGTTTTTCACGCCGTATCAACATTCCAGTCTTTTCGTTTCTTGATTGTGATTGATTGATTGGTTGGGCTCCGATGCATCGGGTGCTAATCGGCTCAGTCGGAGAGCTTTCGCGGACTGGTAAATTGTTGGTTTAAAGTTATGAAACACGAACCTTGTAGAACAATCGAGAAAAGCGGCGATTTCACCGTACGTTAAGTCACTGAATACACGTTTTATCAAGACGCCCAATCTAGAATTCAATTTAGTTAAGTGGTAAATCAGTTTGCCTTAAATCGAGCGATATGGGATGCCTGTCCTTCGCAGGTCTCCCCTTCCCCCCTCCCAACTACCCCAAAATTTTGTAAGGTTGCCCAACAGTTTGCTTACACCCTTTTTGCACACCTGGGCACTTTACTCCCACATTGCCTCTCTCGAGTCAGGAGTATTAATGGGTACCAGTCATCTCATAAAGAAACTAATACTACGGAGGGACTATTCTATCCAGGGGAGTAGAAATACAACGGAAATTGCTATAAGCTCCGACAGTGCTGGCCAGTTGGCCCGTGAAGACTTAGCCCCATGAGATTAAAATTAATATCAGATTAGTTAAGGAAACTAATTAGTTATCCAAAGCTGGAAATTAATTCCAACGCCGTCCGTTAATTGACGCCACCAGCAAACACGCTGTTCTGCGGCGCCATCTTTTGATACCAGTACCATTATCGTCCGTCGTGCAAGTGGGCGATTGAAATGCCTCTAAGCTTGAGTGTGAAGTGTCAGCCGGCTTCAGAGTACTCCAGGCTTGCGATAAGATTATTAATTCTAAAAACACAAAGTAACACCTGAAAGAAGACATCTATTGTACTTAGATACACAGAAGAAAAACGCCCAAACCGACAATTTCACTTTGGTTTTGTTTTTAATTTTGCGAGTTTGTTATTTGAAGAATTTCATGAGAACTGACTTATTTCAGTAGATTTTTTTTTCACTCAATAATTTACTGTAAATTCACCAGGTTGAGACCAAACTTGAAATTCTGTTTGAAGATAGTGCCTCTGCGCCATCCAGTATTCTGCTCACGGGTCAGAGAAGAAGAATTCGGATTTAACGAACGAATAACGAAAAGGTTTTGCTTTAATTAAATACGAAAAAAAATTGTTTTCCCCTCGGTCAGCTACTTGGAATTAGCTGCATGTTCACCTGGCCAATCTTGAAATTGTTTTTCACGTTTGTTGTTCGTACCTCCTCAATGCTTCACTCTTCCTTTTTGGTTTCTTATAATCTCGTGAGAGGTTGCTTTTGTGTTTTCTTGTTCGATTTAAAGGTTGTTTTCTACATCATAACGAATGTGCTGCTATGTTTTGTCTGATCTTAGAATGACCAGCATTGATTAAGGTTTGATCTTTTTCGGAAAGGTTGGTAAGAATAGAATAAATTGCAGCCACCGCTACTGTCAGTTTACCAAAGGTTGCTATTCGTGTTAACTGTTCGTTATACTACACAAACTTTACTCTGCTGTTTTTCAATTTTAATTCTTTTTTAATAATAAGGGACGATTATAAAGAGGAAAGAGCTAATTGATACTTTCATGTACCTTTAGCCTTATATTTCCATCCTTTTAGCTGATCCTTTCTTTTATTAATGGCTGCCAAAGCTTGCTGAGGCGTTTTGAGTGAAACAAGGTGTGCAAATCCAGGTACAACGTTCTCAATAGTGATGCGGAAATAAGACTGGAAAAACTTCTTAGAATGGCACTCGCTTTTCGGAAGGTAATTAAAATGCAGCCAGTTACTCAAACTTTGGTGTCTTTACGCAAAAGTGTGAGAGAAAGATGACCGAAACAAAAACTGTATCAAAATAAGTTAGTGAGATGATGTTTTTTCCCTGCGGCACGCTTCATTCATTCTTGTGCGTTTTCTGCTCTCCGTTCTCATATTCCATGCGGTCAGAATTAAGCATGGATACCCTGAAGCTTGTAACGCTTTCAGCTGGAATTATGCAAATGAATGCAGGTGCTTTTGTGTAATATTTGTACATTGTTCTTTTTTAAGTTATTGTTTAAAATTTCGACTCCATTAGCTTTAATTTGCTTCCGAAGTATACCTGGTTTGCGGATATGAAACAAGAAAAAAAATTGTGTATAGTGCCAAAATATCTCAAAAACGTTAAGTAAATAATATTTTAAAAAATTGCAAGCGTTTAAACGCCCGCAAATTTTGTGATTATTTTTGGTTTTTCATATAGTCCAACAGCCTTAAAAACTTACCGGCTGAGAAAGACAAAGGAATCTGCTTTTGTCAACGGTGATATCGCTGATTAATTTCATGGACGCTTGTAAAGCTCGGTAAAGCTACTGGTCAAAAAGAAAACTTCTACTTCTCTTGATACAAAACAGCTTTGTCTAAAGGTACTTTTTGCACAAGTTTTCGGAATATAAAGACCAATTCGGGGCATAGTGTTAGATATGCCAAACTTTCTACCCTATATCGTAACACCAGGAAATTGTGTGTTTATTTTCAAGCTTTGACCGGTCTAAATTTCTACCAGGCGGGAATTAAAACAGTTTATTTCGTCTAGAATTGCTTGCGGCTATTTCACGCCACTACTGATTGTTCACTCGTAAACAATACTTATGGTAGGTGTTTAAAACACTGGAAACTGGTAACTTCTGAGCTTTCAACATTAGCTCTCCGGACTAATAATCACCCGTGCCAAGAATCTTTTCATTAGATAGCGATTTTCCTTAACGAAATCAGCTCTGTTTGACAATGTATCGGAATTTCAGATAAGCAAGTCATGCTAAGAACGTTTGGTAATTTAATAAAGTGTTAGAAGATATTTAAAAAGTTAACTTTTATATACAAACTGTTGAATTGATAAGGTGCACGTTCACTGTTTTAGGGGCGAGCGTTTTGTGAGAATGCTTCGTCGGAGCTTTGCAACGCAGTAGCGGTGAACCTGTTCAGCAATGTGTCTGCCAACACGCCGATATTGGCGTTTTCACCAAGAAATGCATTCTTAGGCCGCTGTGGAATCTATTCACTACACGTATCGCTTTAGGTCTCGTAAAGATTATTCTTTTCGTTCTGTTTACATGTTTTGTTCTTTTATGTGTCCATGACTAGTTTAACACCTGTGCCTCCTTCTTCTTTAACAACAAAAGAAACACGATTTATGGTAATGTATTGAAAAACGACTGCGCCAACACGTTCCTTCGGCGAAAGTATCTTCCGTACTCCACTCGAGATGGGGCAAGAATTGTATTAACAAATGGTAGAGTTTCGATGATGGATTTATTTCATCTTCGTAACACGAGGTCTTTAATATTGTGGAATTCGCAAATATTTGCAGTTTCGTTTGTCTTTTCTGTTTTATTGGTTGTGTCTTTGTTGGTTATTAACTGCGAACTATGAATCAGGCGCCTGTGACATTTTGGATGGGGAATAGAATCAACTTAACAGGTCAAACTATAAACACGCGTTTGTCAAATGTTAAGAGTTGTAATTAAACCCTGGCCAAAGGAGACGTTAAGTCTAACAAAGAAACTGGTGCCACCTTCATCATTCAACATTGGAGCGTGCCTTTCTGTGTACGCGCCTTTCCCTCGTGTTTTGATTGTAAATCGCTCCCACCAGTTAAAACCAATTTCAGATTTCAACACTTTTTAAGTGAACCAAGTTCGTTATTTAGCCCAAACATTTGTCCGGTCTGTTTCACCTTCGCATTTCAGCAATTTGCCAGGTTTTCGTTTCATCTCTTTGAAGCTGTATAAAAATTCGTGCTTCTCTGTCGGAACGCGCGCTGTCATTTGAAGTCCATTTAAATGGCTTTGTTTTTTATGGTGGGCTGGCCCGTGGAGGGTTATTTGAATTTGTATTGTTTACCGGTGGGTCTTTTAAATACACGTGCGTCCGTTAAATCTTCATTTGCAACATACCGTGCAACCGGTCGAATGCACCTTGTCCAAAGCGATAAGATGACGAATCGCTCATCCAACCTTGACCCTTCTCCATCTTCCTCGCCACTTGCGTCTTTCAAAGACAAGTTCGAGTTTCCAGCCTCCCAAGACTTTTGGCCTGCATTTTCGTTTCCCACCCCACCAACGTCTCCAGTGGAATTCTGCAGCAACTGTCAAGAATTAACGAAAGAGATGCGCTGGCACGCTGCCTCTGGTCCGTGGGGAGAACTGAGAGAAATTTCGGACGATGAACTTGAGCTCGATGACGTTCCGTTCGAACTTGCGCGGGAAATGTGCGGGCCGCGCGCCAAATCTCCCGCCATCCTTAATGACATAATGTGGAGCGGTGATCGTGTTAGGAGACCAGATTCCACGACGGATTTCGAAGCTCGATTTAGTTTGTCCTCAACTCCGACATGTTTCGAACAGCCGATCAGCCACACGTTTGTGGAGCCTGAGGAACTGTTTTCGTTCTCTTTGTTGAGTCACTGCCACGACCAGTCCGATGATATGTTAGAGAGACTCGAGAACGGTGATGCTGCGTTTGATATACCAATTCAGGAGCATTCATCCGACACAGGTATTCATTAAGGCCAGTGTGTTATATCAATCGCTTTGTTATCTCTTACTTTAAACTGTGAACCCCAGTGGCTTTGAAATCATAAACGTTAAATATTTCTACGCGAATGAACTTTTTTTGCTTGCTCTGTTTTCGTATGTTGGTGTGTTTTGTCACGACCCATCAGATTAATTGCTTTCTTTATATTGATTACGTTTTCAAACTACGCATGGTAACCACCAATCCTTCACAATTCTGTTAACTAAGAACACCGTAGAAACGATCGAGCAATGTGTTAAAACTTCAGACAATAGTTTTAGCTTCACCACCGGTTAGTTCATCCGTTATAGAATATTTTCTCATTGTTCACTGGACACGAGGAAGATGTTTGTTTTTTCTCCGCCTCAAAAGATTTTCATTAGACCCCCTGCTCTTGTGACATGAATCTTGGTGGCAAATCGTTGTCGTGTAAATGAATGTTTGAAATGTTGTTTTGGCTCTTGAAGTCATCCGGCCTTGTTACCGATTAATGTTCGTTTTAAGTGTTTCATTACCACATTTAAACTTGACAAGCGAAAAACTTTAAAGCGCTTCAATAAATCTAGTCAGTTGGCGCTTAGCTCGTTGCGTTAGTATAGACTGATTATTTGCTTAATTTGTTTTTAAATGCTTTAAAATATGGTTTTTATTAAAATCTACGCAAATTAATCCTTTGTGTTTATAAAGAATTCATGCCTTTGTCTTGCTTGGCGTAAACTGGGATGTAAAGAAATTTTTTTAATTCTTTGGCTGTTTAATGGAGTGCACAATTGTGTGATCGTTTCTCAATTTCATTCATGCTTGCAAGTAAACCAGTCACTGCTAAGCACAGTAACGCCTTAAAGTACGGTGCGTTTTAAGTCATTGTTTCCTCTTCACGATAACAAACAAACTTGTTCTAGCTTCCGTTTCATTAGCTTTTTTTTCGTTGACAGATGAAGACGAAATTGATGTTGTGAGCGTCAGTGGAGACAAAACAGAGGAAAAGACCACCTGTTTAAAGTCAGACACCACCCGGGAGACAGGGAGAGCCGTGAATACACCACCGAAAAAACTCCGGTCTCGGAAAAACAACAGTGAGTCTTCAGAGCAGGAAAACGAAGATGGAAACTCCCGCATTTCACACAATGATTTGGAACGAAAACGACGCAACGATCTACGCAATCGTTTTCAATGTCTTCGAAAAACCATTCCATCGTTAGAAGAAAGTCAACGCGCTGCCAAAATTACTATTTTGAGACGAGCGACGGAATTGATTCCTCTACTACAAAAGGAGGAGGAGAAACTCTTGGCCGTAAAAGAGGATGAAAAGAAAAGAAATGCTGTACTTTTGAACACACTTATGAAACTTACAAAGAACAGCAAAAGAAGATAATCGGAACTTCATTATTTAGTGTAGCTGTGTAGAAAAAAGAAAAACGTGGTAGTTGTTCCCAAATTGTTATGTTGAACACTTTTTTTTTTTGTAAAAACCTTAAATGTATAATTCTACTTTGCCGTGCGTTTGGAGCGCTAAACGTTTTTGATTAACGTAGTGAGTACGCTCCTTGTGAACAAATTTTATTGCAGATGTACCGACTTTTGGATACAAATTTTCATAAAGCGTTTGGCTACGTTTTTACGATGTTTATTTTGGTATTGTTTTTTCTATAAACGTATCTTTTTACTGCAGTGCGGAGACATTGTTTTGTTAAAAGTGTTCAGTTCAGTTCAGTTCAGTTTACTTATTATTGTGTTCTTTCAAGTGACAGCTGTAGCTGCGACTGAAGCAAAACGAAAATTTTATTTTATTTTAAGCTTTTACCTAAAGTTTACTCCAAAGTGTTTGTAAGTAAGATTTAAATTTATATCACCAAACATAAAAGTCGCTGTTTGGTATATTGATATGTTTAGATTTTTTCCTAACTATAAAGTAAGCACGTACACACCCCTTTTCCACGAAAACGAGAGAGAGAGAGGTTTCAAAGTTGTTGCCTGTGTTTTGAGTGAAATGTTACTATATACAGTGGAATCCCGATTTGTCGAGCCTCCTGATAGCCTGAGTCGTTTCTCTTGGATTTCTTTCACCTTTTTGCCCCCGACTGACTTCTTGAAGCAATTTTCGTTTCCTTTGGAGGCCCAAGAAATTTGATTTGCGCTTTATTAGCCAGTTTTGCGATGTACGAAATCCTTTGGCTGTGTCAGCTGAACCGATTAAAAAAATGAAAATTTATTTTTTTGAATTGAAATTTTTGTGATGGTTTTCACTACGCCAGCAAAACATAACCGATCAAAACTAGTAGCATTTTGCATGCGGCTGGTGGAAGGGGGAAGGGGGGGGGGGGGGGGGGGGGGGAGAAAGCTGCGTAACTTACCCTAGGCCTTCATACACCCGATCACCCGATCAGCGAAGAAAGCCTTTTAGTTATCAACACAGAACTCATATAGGTGGCTTGCTTTCCACTTGATTCTGATTCGAGAGATTTTGGTAACATTATTCAATGGAATCGTGCCTCTGGGCATGCGGGATTAGGCTCATGTGTATATGGAATAAACGAAATGTTATTTTTTTGATATCACAGCCCCTCGCTCCAGCTGAATGACCCTTACTCAAAGCCGTGATTATATTTTTATGCAGCAAACTAGAAGCCCCTCTTTTGGATAGTTAAAGCGAACACGAAGCGCCAACGACGGAAAATGGGGGGATATGCCACTTCTGTTTCTTCCTTCAGTCTACGTGAGTTGGATTCTTTTTGTTCACTTACATCGTCCCGTAAACCGCCGAGTCTATTTATGTAGTTCTGCCGTTTTGAAAAGCGTGAAACACTTATGTGACTGGAAATTAATTGTACTTTGACGCTACGTCGTTCGATTGTCTTGTTTCCAACAATATAGGATTTAAGCGGGCCATTTTAGGACGTAACTATCTTTTTAGAACTCAAATCCATCTCCATTCTTTAACACAACCATTTCAAAGTTCTCGCCACCAAAATGGCTTTGCTCTATATGCATGCAGGGGTGTGTCTGTTGCAGGTTGTTAGAGGCTAGCGTGGTCATGAGTTTTGTAAAGGAGAAATGAGTTGAAAGTTCCGAATTTTATCCCTTGGTCGATCTGTAATGAAATGAAGCGGCTTTAAGTGTAAAGCGTGTTAAGCTCTTGCCTATTCTAATTCTGATACTTGATCACTAGCGGTTGTTGATCTTGTTTCTCAAGGTCATTTCGATGTTGATTGGAATTCCACCTCTGTCCGATTTCGAGTTTTTTCGCGTTTATGTAATCGCCTGCAGGGATCATATAAGTGTTGACTCGCACATTGTTAATTGAGACTGAGTGGATATCGAAGGAACATGCTGCTTAATCATCTTTTTGTATGAATTTAATACTTCCATAAAGCTTGCACATCTTTTCTTTTCAACGGGTTATTTCTGTGATGCAGATATTGAAATGAAGATAATGAGAACACGTCGCGGAGAGCATACTGGCTGAGCTTGACACTTCTTCACTAGCCTCGCTGCTAGGCGACCTTCAAAGTCAAAACTCCGACTAGCGTTTGTTCTGATTTATGTATCTGCATTCTGTAAGGTGAAAAGCATCCATAAACAGGAAAGGGTATTCAAGAGATTTTCAAGGGACTTGTTTTTCATTTATTTTGGTGTCGGCTTCATTTCAACACCTGTATGTATTCCAGTATCGAACGTTTGAGAAAATTGCCTTAGTTTTCTTCAAAATCCTTAAATTCCTAGTTTTCGTGTAGAAGATAAAAGCTTCTACAATTGTACTTAAAATATTTAAGCAGTTTTGACAGCTCGCACGAGGGAAAACAAAACACTGTGTCAGTTTCGTCTCCGGACTCGTGAACTCGTGTGGTGTTTGCTTTTTCCACCACTATAGTGACGTTTAAAGCACGTGGTTTGCACGCCAGTGAAGTGCTTTCGCGCGCAAACCTTTCCAGAGAGGTTCAAGAGTTGTTTATTCATTACAGTTTTCACGTTGTATTAATAATGTATCAAAGTCTTCATTTTTTCTAGCCCTTTAGTGCAGGTACCCGTTATGCAAATTTAACCTGAATGGACAGACGATTCTTGGAGCAATTACTCAAGTTTCCGGGAGCAACTCAAAGTATAGTCTTTAAATATTAACACAGCGTGTTTCTGCAGCTAGCAGAAATTTTACCTTGTCTAAAGGCGAAATCGTTTGGTCCATTTTTGTCGCGTATATAACATCTTGGAAGTCAATTGTTTTTTTATTGTTTATTTCATGTAAAATAAATTTATTCCAAGTTTGTTGTTATTAAACAACAAAGCATTGCTTAATAGGTGTTTATTGTTGAAATGTGGCATGGTTCTATCTAAAGAGTGAGAGGTGAGGGGTGGACACTTAAACCGCCACCACCACCCCCCTCCCCCCTCCCAAAGAACGAAAAAGAAAAAAAAAACAAGAAAGATGATTATCTCAGTATACAAAAAAATTATCATTATATCATAATAACAGTATATCGTATTGATGCAACAATGTCTTAATGATGTCTCAAAATGCACCTGCTTGCATCACGGCACATAATTCATTTTCACCGATTTCTGGGAAAACATTCTTGGATTCATGAGTGATCGTCTTATGAAAAAATGTTTAGAATTTATGGTCAGAATTAGCTCGGTGATGGCGTCTCTTCGACGCGCAGCTTCCGTCACGTTGGTTAGCAATGTCTTGCGAAAAAGCGCGGGCTCATTCTCGTGGAAGTCATTGCGACTAGTAATAGAACATACGAGGGATTTGTCGAAGTTTCTGATTAGCATACGAGCGGGAAATTTGAACGCTAGGAAAGATTGAAGGAAAGTCAAATTCTCCCTGGGAAGGGTGATGCTGGTAGGATTCGTCCGGTGCAAATAGCGACGGTGCGGGGACGGATAGGGGCGACGGTTGCATAAAGGTTGCATTAAAGCTTAGAATGCCCTAGCTTACAACTTTGATATCGCCACTATTTGCTTTTATCCTGCTTTAAACTGTCCAAAGATATGTTTTTAAAACTATTTATCCAGAGACTGACGCACTACGCTAGGCACTGAGGATGAGAGTATGCATTTAGCCAAGAGAGCGAGGCGTTCGCGATGCAGTCATAAACTACGAACAGTCCCTCTTTACTTTGTCCGATCATGATTTTCCAAGCAGACTGCGAAAAGAACATTTAAGAGCTGAACTGAATAGCAGCGAGAGAGTTGGACGAGGAAACTTTCACTTTCTCGCTCGATGGACTATCGAATAACGACTTCGCCGCTCTGTCAGACTTGTCTTTCATAGTATGAGAGCAGTTCAAATCTTCCGCGGGCTACTTAAAGGAGAACGGAAGACAAAAATGCGAATTTTTTAAACTTGTTTAAATGAAAGTATGTGATGTGTGTTAAGCAAATATTAAGGTATTTGGAATTGTACTTACGTTTTAACCCGATTATGACAGCAAAAAGGTGCTCGTCAGGGCAATTTGAACGTCCGCCATTTTGTCCGCCATATTGAAGGCTTGGCTGCAAAGCATGACGTCACTGCGCAATAGAATTTTCAAGCTCGGACGACAAAAATTACAGTTCATTGTGCACTTCTATGGTGTTGTAAAAAAACGCCCAGATACATATAAAGAAGCAGAAGCTTTCATCGATTATTTCTGGCAAATGGAGCGTTGCTCAATGAATTACTGGCGCGAATTAAAAGTGCGAATTCGCCTAAACAAGTCAATGTCATGATTGCTCAGATAACCTTGAAGAGAATTGCTTAAAAGTGATCGCTGCCTCGAACTTTGGATCCGAAAAAACATACACAAGAGTTAAAGAAAGTTACTGTACCGACCATATTTCCACGTTAAAGTGGTGTATGCTTGAAAGCGAATGTCAGAGAAGCGAAAGCGAAGGTAAATTAAAAAGTAAAATCGACATGTTTATGACACTGTCTCCAGTGGGTATAATATTCTATTAAAGTTGCTCCGTTTCCAGTTGTAGCATGAAACGTTTGCATGAAATAATTAGCTTGAATAGAACATGGTATACAAACCGATCAGCTATTCCTTGTGAATAAGTATTATGTTGGAGGATTTACCGAGTTCAGGAATCTAAAAAATATTAGTAGTCTGACAGCTGTGAAATTAAGGATAGTTCCCGTCATAAACCTTTCTAAGCCGATCATTTGATTGCTAGGGTGCTTAGAGCTCCCAGTACATCTTAGCGAAATCAATATACCAGTAAGCAGGTTATTTCGCAGCCAATTGAGCCACGAACGCTTTCTCAAATGCTCGTGGCAAAAACTCGTGACAACAAAACACATAAAACAACAGTTTCTTCTCACCGAAAGTAGGGCTGTTTATTAGCTTTCAAATACAAATATCATCTTCTGAATACAAAATTACTATTCACCTGAAATTTAATTCGTGGATTTCTTGATCTCCTGGCAGCATAAACATTGTCTTTCTTGTTCGCCTTCCAAGTTAACACAAATAGGGACTTTAAGATACACTACGGCGAGGCGCTACTACGGCTACCATGACCGGAAAGGTCTGGGGGAGAGTACGTCTCGGCAGTCTGCCAAATTTAGTGTAAGAAGGAAAACAAACTACAAAGAAGCACAGTCTGAAGAATGGAAGGTCACTTTTATTTAGTTTCTTACAGCCGAATGGCTTCGCTTAAAGAAAGATTGTTATTGTTTGCTTTGGTAGGTCCAACAGATTAGTTCTGAACGAAAGCTTATGCTATACACTTTCTAAAACGATAACAATTGCAGAATTTGATTAATGAAATGTTTATAATTTGAAAGAGACGAATATCTCAACGAATATCGAGTTAAAAGCTGAAAGATACCAGCACTCACAGAAGCAAAATATTATCGGATACTTATCCAGATGAAGTGCATCTTCCCTGAACTCTCAAAGCAAGCTTTTAACTTTAAACAACTCGCGCTGAAGAAGAATGTTTGTCTTCGCCATGGCGACACTTTCATCAAACGAATTCAATTGAAAATTTACAAGCGTATGAGCGACAAACTCAACAAATGTTCGACTGAAGTTGATTTCAAAGGATACATTTTGCGTTGGAACTCTGAAACTGCTGAGAAATTCGTAGAAAAAGGACAGAGCAGAGGATTAAACCCACGTACTAGCCACTACGGTAAAACCAGCTCCTAGCTCAGGTAGTCAGATTTCACGCTACGGCCGGACTCGACCGACTGACATGCGCAGTGTCTTATCTTGTGTGAAATTTTACTTCCTGCAGCCGTAGTAGCGCCTCGCCGTAGTGTATCTTAAAGTCCCTAATATCACACTTGCCCACGACATATTTTCGCCTCCTCGTCTCGCTGATCTCCACGTTCAACAACGTCTTCTTCGAATCCTAAGCTTTTTCCCATCGGTTCAAATGAATAAGACTTAAATTTAGCCGTAATGAAAGTTTGCTACAGTTGTCAAAACGAAAGATTTGGTTAGACAACTCGAAGTGCACAGAAGTGCACAAAACATTGACATGAAGAAATTTGCAAGTGCGCAGTGACGTAAAAACACGTGAGCTGACATTCCTTTTTTGGAAGTAACCGGAAGAAAATACGTTCAAAATGGCGGACGTTCAATTGCGAAAAAAGACTACAAGTTTTAACCATTTTCGTCAATTTTGGTAGGAAAAATTCGCTTTCAGTTAATGTTTTCTACAAATCTAAGCTATTTCTATGATTTCCAGTGGTTATATAAAATATGAATTCTAGTCTTCCGTTCTCCTTTAAGTCAGAAAAGTAATTCTTTGTGTGCATAATAAGGTGAATAATCCCTCCCATAATTTTTCGCGTTCGTGCTTGCCACTTTGTAATAGCTACTGTGTAATCCTTTTTTTAAATTATTCCTTGGGATCCCTCAAGAGATTTCACTCGTCACCCTCATTAATTACCTTATATTTCGCGGGACTGAAATTTTGCAATTTGCAAAAAAAAAAAAAAAAAAATACGCAGAGAGAGGTTAAAAATACATCAACAACGTCAAAAGTATGCGAATTTTTGAAAACCACAAAAATTTTAATTTTTGAAAGTCCCGCGAAAATAAGAAACCATGAGGTACGAGCAGTGATTGGTGCGAAAGGAACACTGGAGAGCTGAGCTGCGCCAAAAATTGGAGGTGGCCACTTTCCGACTACCTTTGGTTTTTTACTTTTTCGCTCGACGGATTATTGAATTACGAATCCGCAGCTCTCAGGTTGTTTATCTACCCAAGAAAGGAAGCATTCAAATGACGCGCGTGCTAAAATTCTTAGTGTACGTAAAAAGGTGAATAATCTCCTCCCACAATTTGATTTGTTTCTAAGCTTGCTACTTTGTAATAGCTACTGATAACTCGATATTGTTCACTCATTCTTCGAGATCCTTCAAGAGATTTGGGGTTTTACTCGCGCGTTGCGCGCGATCGACGTACGTAAACTTCCGAAAAAATATGAACATTGTATTTTAAATCATTAGAATTCGGTTTAAAATAAACAAAAGCAAACGCTGGAGACAGCTTTATTCACGAGGAAGACCTTTTTGAGTATAGCAACCGCAACCTCCAATTTCGCGCACATTTAAAACCCTCAAAACTATGTGCTTAACAAGTTTCCATTGTATTCAAATCAGATAAGCTCAAAAGACCGGGGGCACTATTAGTGTCAACTATTCCTAGTAACTAAGCCATTTAGAAAGGATTAAATGGGTTACTTCAACAACTCATGTAAACCGAAATATTAGACTTCGAGACTGAGGCAAAAAAAGCGTCAAATATATTAGCTACTCTATTCACCACCGTCTCATTTGCATTTTTTTACTGTTCAGTGCTATCTCAGGTGGATCTTTTCTCTAGAAATTGAAAATCAGTGGAAAATTCTATCGTATAGAAACCTATAACACATCTGTAACACGACCGAGTCTAACGGAGTATGTTTTACTGATTAAATTCTACCAAATACTAGCAATGAAACTTGATGTTAGCGAATAAATTACTTCTATGAATCTCGATGAAAAAACATGCTTCATTACAGAGAAATATGTCTCCCGGCCGTTACAATTGAAAGTTGCAAACCAACAAGATTAAGTGTCGAAAGGTGTTCAGCCTAACAGTATTTCCAAAACCCATCTCGCAATCTGTTAAAATCTTCAATTTTTGCCTATCGGTAACTTCTTTTGTATTTACTCTATTTATATTATTAAAATGTTCCTTCACTATTTTAAGTAGTTATTCTTTTTTCACTCAATTTGTTAGCCCTTTTATGTTTAAATTTAGCTAAAATCCCTGACACAGTCCCTTTTAAGACACTATTAAAATAGTGTCCTTTAAATTAAACACACTGTTATATTTGAAATGCGCAGCTGAAATCAGTTTTGATTTGAAGGGTATACTGCGGTACGCGAAAGATTTTCGTCGAGTTGTGGCGCAGAATGTAGGATGTCTTTTTACTCAAAGAGAATAATAATAGAAAAAAAATTGTTCAAACAAAGTAAATATTCGCCACACTTTGAAAAAAATCGCGCAATTTAACAGCCACTAAACATAGCGCTTCTCGTTTCCTGTCAGTCCAACTGTCTACTGCTACCACGTAAATTATTTTTGTTCAGAATCTGGTTAACTTACTTTTTTGTTTCAGATAAACAAAGCATAATAGACTACTTTTCTCCAGTAAGCTGTACAAACATTGTTTTATCTTCCTTTAATTTCGTCTATTTGATCATTGCGCAAGACAGTTCCCCTTACATGAAATCAGTAAATGAATCGACATTAAGTAACATATCAGAATCGCAAAGAAGTTCAGATGAGAGGCATCAGTTGATGATCTGCAATTAAAAAAAAAGGTTTTTACATGGAGCTTCTGAAACCATTACAATATATAAATCACATCATTGTAAATATATAAAGCGCCTAAAAGACCAATTGTCACCAAAATCAGCTGAGCAAACATTGAAATTTCGCAGTTGCTTCATTTCACTGTTACACAAATTACTTCAGGGAATTCACTCGCACCGTGGCGCTCCGTTCTACTACATTTTGTTATATTTATCTCGCCGTATTCATCGCAAATTGAAAACTATTCCTAACTTGGTCCGTAATGTCACTACATGTGTAGATCATTACTTTCACTAACACGATTTTCTCCTCTCAGTTCAATGTCGATTCCGTCTGTTCATTCATCACACATGCAAATAGTTCTCTGTGAAAACGACGAGCTTTGATCAGGTGTGAGCTTAGAAGTCGCTCAAAAACAAACGTGTCGACGGCTAAAATTTCTTGGCATGTTAATTTTGTGAATATCGCGTCAGTAAGTATAGAAAGGCTTTTTAAAGGATTTTTTTCAGAGAATTTTTGCATGAATATTATTGCACCAAAAGACTCGGAAAAAGCTAGGCTCGAGTTCTGCCGCGCTGACCGAGTTGTCTTCGTTCGTTCCCGAAAAGAGTGCATGTGATGGAAGAGAGTGGACTCATTTTTCCTAGTAATCATGCAAGCCTGAAAAACGTCTGCCATGTTTTTTGTTACATTTTCTAATATCATCTACTTCATGATACATCCAAAATAGTTAACCCTTCTTACACTACGAAATATCACAGTGTGTTCAGCTCGCGCATGGTGAAAAGTTATTTATGTTTTGTTTAGAATGCGACGAATGTTTCTGATCCTCGACACCTGGGAGTGACTTCGTAATTTGAATCAGAGTGTCACCGTGTCTGTTTTGTCTAATGTGTTTTTTTCGTTTGGCTTATTTTAGTTAAAATGCCCAGTTCTATGCTCAAATTTATTAACGTTTTTTTTTTCTATACCATCCATTTCTGTTATGATAATTCTGAAAATACTCCCCAGGTAATGATTTCTTTTTATTGACATCACCTGCCTGCTTGGCAGTGTACTAAGGCAGGTTTATAAAACAAAAAGATGAAATTCAAGCAATCAAGCAACTGCACAAACGGCGTCACACACAAGTCGTGGATATCCTCCTTTTCCATAATAAATTACAGTTTAAGTGGATTTTGTACTTGCTATCTCCATTGAACCATGTTAACTGATCTAGGCTACCACTTGGTGTCCGTAAAGTTTATATAATTTTCGTTGGAACAAATAAACTGATGCCCGTAGAAAAAGCGAGCTGTCCGTAAGAAACGGTTCGACTGCTTGTAAACTGCTGATCAACTTTAAAGAAACAAATATAGGCACAAGAATTCACTTGTCTGATAGTAATATCAGAGAAACACAAAAGCAAAGGCAAAACTACTTTGTGCCGGCAACATCAAAAACACACACAAACACTAAGCTAAGACAGGCCCACAAGCACAAACCGCAAAGAAAAAAACAAAACAAAAGAACCACGATGAATAACATTTGAAAACGCCAAATACGTTTTACCGTTAAGGAAATCGAAATATGTTTTCTAGAGTTTCCTATGTATTACCTCCTTAGGTGAACACCTCCCGTAGCCGGATATGACGTACAGGCTACCCCCAAAGATCTCTGCTTCCGGAAGGTTCGTGTGTTTCTCACTGTAAAAGATTAAATTTGAAAAAACGACGTGCAGATGAACCCTGGACGCAAGAAGGACAATTGAGAGCACTCGCTTCCCACCAATGTGGCCCAAGTCGACTTCCGAACCCAGCGTCATATGTGCTCCGAGGGTTTTTCTCCGGGTTCTCCAGTTTTCCTCCATCCGCAAAAACCAACACTTCTAAATTTCAGTTCGATCGGGAATGCAAGACTGTTACGTGCCAGCCTCGTTAAACAAAGTCGATTTATTTATTTATTTATTTCACAATCGATAAAAATTATTTTGAAGAATAAGTCGACTTGAAATTAAAGAATATACATGACGAGTTTGAACTTTTAGGGTTAGAGTTAATTCACCCTGTTACTTCACCCCGTGTCTTGGAAGAAGAAGGCTGGAATAGTTGTTATTTTATTCGTTCATACTCAAACCTTGAAATCATTTAACGTTCTGAGTTAGACTGTTATGTAGCTTTTAAGAAATTTGATTTTGAAAAGGAATTCTAAATAACTCATGCTGTTTTTTTGTTGTTTTTTTTTGTTGTTTTTTTTTTGCAAAAGCTAAGATTATTCGGTTCCCATCCCCTGTTTACTTAAACAATGCATCAGCGCCAACATATCGGGTTTTTCAAGTTCAACAAAAACTGTAATCCGTCAGCCTCCACGATGGTTGACGCATCGTTCGTTTACTTCTTCTGTCTCCTCTTTGGTGCTTTTCAACCTGTTAAAGTAAATGATAATTTTCCGTTTTTTTAGACAATTTTTGGGTCACAGACTGAATACCCGAGACTACAGTAGTAAATTGAGGATATTAAGAAAGGCTTTTTATAGTCACACCAGGGTTGCCTACAAAAATAGTAGCCTCCTGTGCAGAAGTTCTTTTGGCTCGTTATGTAATCTTCCTCCCCCAACGAATGAGCCAAAATAACTTTCTAAAATTTTAACAATCAGTTTCCATGTCAGCTGACAAAACAATACACGCTAGTCCTTTGTGACACTTCTTGAAAGCACAAAGGCAAAATGAAAAATTAAACGGCTTTCAAACTGTTTTCAGCTAGATAAGTTAAAAAGCCAGTTATCTGAGGATTCATGTCAATGTTGCGTAAACATCGATGTAAAATACAATGACATTTCACATTCAAAGTGTGTATGTACTTTACAAGGTAAAAATTCCGAGCGTAAGTGACACATGCCATAAATGTATAATATTACAGAGCATAAAGGACGCTGAAGTCGTGTTGATTGAACTGAGTGAGTTATTTTGTTGTTTTACTTTAAAATTTTCACTTTAAATGTTGATATGTGAAAAAGTAACCATTATGATCGTATGGATGTCTTTAGAAAAGTTCAAGTAAGCAGTTGTTTCTGTTTTCTTCGGTTATGTCGGATATCAGTAATATTATTGACGCTTTTGGTCCCTTTTCATCTCCAAAAGCAACCGTTCACTTCGCTAGGAATTTGCTGCAGTTTCAAAACAGTTTTTTGTCCAATCTATTTTTCCCTTTGTTTTGGGAGTGCTTTGTGTAAACATGACTTTCTTGTGTCGTTTTCTTTGTTACCTTAACCGTAAATTGATACGTAATTAATCAATAATACTTTTTCGTTAGTAAAACTGTGTAGAGTGTAGAGTACAATAGGAAAAAAAAACTATGAAGTTGGATTTTTTTTTCCACAAATGAATTAGTTACGAGAACGGACGCATGAACAATTTGCTCAGTTCTCGTCTCTTTAACATAATTATGCATTCTAAACGCTTCAGGGCAAACGTGACCAAGCGTTATTTCCAATACATTAGCTTTAGTTTTTTTTTGTTATTTATTCACGAAAAAAGAAGGTTGTGTTTCACTTCCATTAAGGGCATTCTATTTGCTATTGTGTAATTGTAAAGGGTAAAATAATAGCTTAAAAGGTCACCTAAACTGTTAAGTAAAATTTACAAATTTAAAAGGCTAATTACACGGGTTAGATTCACAGAAATTCGAAGGTGTAAACGTTTTTATCTGGTAAGCTAATATATATATTTATATTTTTTTATAAAAACGAACTGAAGTTGACGTAGAGTACAAACTAGTTTTGTTTCTAATTTAGCGCCAAGCTGATGCAAGTATAACAGAACGTGAGTGTTATGGTTTTTTATGTCACACCCTCCATCTGCCTGCTTTGCACAAAAGGTTATGACTATTTTACTTCCATCAAAAGGCTTCTGTTATTAAAAGGTGTTTTTTTTTAAGCCTAACACATCATCGATCGACTTTAAACTGTGATTTTTTTTAGCGGTTTTCACTTTCCACCTTGGCTAATTCGTGCTTTGATCAATTTGTTCCTAATGCACTTTAAATGTGTTTCTGCCAGACTAAGAGACGCTGCGTGTATAGTCAATTGATAAAAGTGTCGGTAATTATTTAAGTGCGAGGGCCGTATGCAGTTAATGCGTTGCTGATTCAAGGTCACCGGTGCAAAGACTGTTCATAAATATTATCACGATATCTTTACAAGATACTTAACTCTTTAAAGCATGCCTCTCCCCGCCAGCTGGGGTATAAATGTCACCGCACCGTAAATGACTGCCTGTTGTTTGTGTAACGTAGCCCATTATACAGGAGAAATAGAAATACTAGCTTGTAATAGCTGCCGCCGCATCACGGCCGGCTCTATCGGAGCAGGACTGTCCAGCGTGGAAGTACATTTTATTTAAATGTGTCATTTTGGAACATTTTATTGCTTGCTTTCACTTCCGATACAAAAATAATTTCTGTGGACGATCTCAGATTGGTACTGTTCTCGAGATCATGGCAAGGGAGTAAGAAGCCATGACCAGAATCCATTTAATAAGCGAGATAATAATGAGGACAAAAATTAGAAAACGCCAACATGACTTGCGGATTGGCTTGGATTTTTTGAATTTAGCAGTCTGACTTGAAATTCCTTTAACAAATAGCTTTTTATGGTTTTTAATTCAGTTATCCCACTTTTACATATTAGGGAGCTTACGCAATGACGACGGCGACGCCGAGGACAACGCCTGGTGAAAAATGAATTTATATTTTACTCTAGAATCTCGCAATTATTCAGATGTATTCAGCGTATCTGTCGGTTTAAGAACTGGCTCAAGCTAAATGTGTAAAGAGAGCGTTCAACTCCAAATAGAAAAATTAAAAATTTGCCGTCGTGGTTCACGTTGTCCAGAATACGCAGAATTGGGTCATTTCCGTTGTTGTTTTGCAGAGAACGGCTAGGAAATGTACCAAGATTTCAAACGCACGTGCAGAGCTATTGTTCTGCTCATTAAGCCTTTTGTTTGGTGACGTTCTCGTTGCCGTTGCCGTCGTAGTTTGCGTAAGCTCCCTATTAAAACATTGAATCCCGTGCCAGTAATGCTTCATATGCCAACATTGAATTGTTCAAAAAAAATTGTCACTTTGCGGAAGAAACACGTGGATTCTAGAGAGGAATAGACCAATTCATCTTAGCCGCTTAAATTAGGGAATGACAAAACTTTAAGACAAAACTTGGAATTGCAGTCCTTGTGAGCAATTAACATTTTTTTTTGTATTGTTTTTTTTTTCTAAGTGGCTAGCATTTCAGATGAAATCCGTAATTTACAAATATCTCACTTCCTATGAGCAGAAAAAGGGCATGCTTGTTGGTTGCGAGGAAGTTCTATTTTTAAAAGCTTGATTAAACTCCACCAACGCCGCATCACTTCGTTGCTAGGAAATCTAGGCATCGCGAAAATTATTACGCTGGGAAATTTTAACAAAAGCGTTGTATCTTCAGATGATCAGAACTTCCTTGACAACAAGACTTAAGAAACTATTAAACTGATGTTGCACTGAGCTTTCACTAATAACTGCAAATATTTGCGGTTAGTCGTTTATTTTGTGGTAGTTTTTACTCAGTGTCATTTGTTTTGTGTTGCCTAAAATGCCTAAAGGGTTTTAACTATAATCACTATTATTTGTCTTGGTTAATGTTATTTTAATTCGTGGTTTTTAGCAGCTTAGGGACAACATGTTCGCTGCGTTTCTGATGAGCATTTATTTGTTCCCTGCCTTTGATAAAACCTTTGCTTAAATTCGTGTACATGTGTGAGAAAATACGAAGCTGTAAGGTGTATATATAGTTTTCGTGTGTTTATAAAATAATAATTGCAATGCGTTTTGTTTCTTTATTCGTTATAATGGTAAATTAGAATTAATTTTAAAAAATCATTTTGTTTTCTTTTGCTTGTCAAAAAGGGTGGATTTTTAACAATTATATCTAAGATCTCTCACCAGGGCCTCTGTTAGACACCCCGCACTTACAATGGCTTGTGAACAAGAAAAAACAACACCCTTTATTTAAAACCTCCCACAGTATTATAACGGTATCTGATGGAAGACAAAACAGTGCAACAATGGGATTGAAAACACAAGAAGTGCTCCCTGAACAATAGCACAAACGACAAAGACAATTTTTTCCGCACCGGACGGAAATTTTGACCACCACTTATACAATTGTAAAGAATAACGTATCAAAATCGGAACACCCGCCCGCTACAGACGGTTTATCAGATACGACAAAAAGATAGTAAACTTTTTCTCATTTAGTTTACTTTTTTCTTTTTCTTTTCCTTTTAACCTCTGATTAACAAATTGCAAATAAGGTGTTCAATAATAAGATAGACTAACTGAGTGGCAAGAAATTGCTTAATGTACGGAGAATGAGTGAAGACTTGTCCGGTAAAGCCCGAAATACCGTTTATTAAGAAATCGTATTTCCTTCGGCGGAAATTAACGACGCTAACCTCACGTTCAACTAAGTTTGCGAAGAAACCACGTCAAAAAGGAGACGCACATTTTTATTATTCCAAACAGCTTACAGTTTGTTGTTAGCACGAATAGTCACCTGTTCATCTGATTTAATTAAAAAAAATAACTTTTCCACTCTTACTATAACTGTGTGAACGTGAACAGCGGGTAACCAAACCACTTGCCGAAAAGGAAATCGTTGGGGGTAGCTTTGTCGGACGCTGATCTTTTAGACGTTTTAAAATGAATGAGAATTAAAGAGAGGAGACACGCATTCTTCTCTTGTCGTTTTTGTGGTCCACACTTTCAAAAATACTCGGGAACCGCGAACTCTTTTGTGTGAATGCAATGGGATAACATTTATGTTATCGTATATCTATACATTTAAAATTGCAGATACATTGTTTAAAATCCACCATCCCATTTTTACAAAGTTGTTAGCGATTCAAATAACAATGATGAACATGCCTGTTTTTTTTATTATTAAATGTCGAACCATTAATAACCGTGTTTCAGCTCAGGTGCGTTATTTTGGACTCTTGTTTCCAGCTTCTTTGTTGAGTCTTGGAATCTAAGGAACCTGCTCAAGCTGCAGGTGTTTTTCCTTGTTCCTGGGCGAAAGAAGAAACCTTGGCTGTTTAACAAGTCAAATCAGAGATCATATAAAATTTATCTACCTTTGATTATGTTATTGTTTTTTGTTTTGTATTTCCTCAGTACGGTTTTAACAATATTTGATCAGTGAAAACCATTGGAGACTTTACTTAGCGGTACTTTGTGGTACTTCGTGTCTTGCATTTTATATTCCAGGATATTAGTCGCTTAAGTGCAAAAGAAGACAAAAACGACCTAGGCCCTTTAAGTCAGTTTATAGGCAGGTCTTCTTGTTCCAAGAGGCAATAAAAGAGATAACAGAATTATTTTCAGTGGAACAATAGTTGTTTTACAGTGTTCCTGTTAGTCCTTTTTTATTCTAATCGGTGAAAACAAAAATCAAAAGAAAATAACTATTCCGTTTTCTTTTCAAGCCTTCATGTTGAAAAATCAGTAAAATTTTGCACCGAATAAAACGCTTGTTATGTGCTTCAAAATTTACACCTGCTTAGAAGTTTGGCGCAGCGGCTTATTCAAGAACCATCCAAATTCTTGGTTCATGTTGTATTCTACAAGTATCAGTTGAACAAGAATTGTCAATAACATGTTTATCCAGTTAATGTGGTTTTGTCTAAAATTGCAGTATATAAAATCATAATATACTTTTTGGCCATTTTGTCTCATTTTATATTTATTGTGTTTATACTTGTCTGATAACTGGATGTTCAACCAACCGCATATCAAGTAGTCGCCAACACATATTGTGCCAGTGTAGAAATTTGCTTCAAAATCACGTGTACTAACACATCAGCTCAAAACCCACGCAGAAGGATGTAATAATTTGTTTTATCGATTTGCATGAAGTTCGTGACGAAATTTGCTTACTTTGCCCCTTCGACCGGAAGCTAAACAGCGTGTTGTCTGTTCGCGTGAGTTGACTAAAAGGCCTACTCAATATCCGGTACAATTCCAATTTCCGCTCTCGAAAATGTTGGCAAATAATTTTTACTTGGCTATGTTTTACTGATAATAAGTAACAACACTGAAATATATAAAAGATAACAATGCACTTATAAGGTGTTAGGCAGTGATTATAACGTGGTGTTTTGTTTTGATCTGTGTGAACAGAATATTCATGTTTTTTGAACTGATACTAAAATAATTCATCGAGTATTGAAGTTCGTTTTGAGTGTTTAAAAGAATTTCACGCGCAGTCACGCTTGGGTAATATCAGTAGTCAAGAACCGGAGAATAACTACTTAATAAGGATTTTATAACCTCACTTCGCTTGGAAATATATATATATTCCCCTCAGGAATAGTTATATTTCAAATTCTTGACTCATTTTTGCCATAGCTTGCGTTGCTAAATTTGTCCACAATATAGTTTGGCTTGTCTATTTTAATTGATATTTATTACTAAGAATTGCGCTGCAATATATATACTTGTCTAGCTGGTCCTTAAAGTTTTGGATGCAAATTTAAGTAGCTCCTATGTGTAAAATTAACCGGAGCAAAAACATATTTAGACGCTGTAAAATAACATTTGATAATAAAGCAATTAATCAAGAAAGCCCTGTTCACCGAAGTGGGTGTTAGAGAATGGAGGCACTTTAAACATTAAAACTGCTTTGATCACGTTTCAAGCTTGCTTAAAATCTACGCGCATCGGAAATTGAACTTTATCACTAGGTCAGTTTCCAGAACAAGCAGCAGATATACATGAAGTGTATTTTTGGAGTGCTGTAGTTACTCAGTCGTTAAAAAGCAGCTGTCAGGGTTTTAACTAGCGGGATATAGCGGTAAATAGCATCAGTGTACTGTGATTTATAGCCTCGTAGCCTGCGCAGCATCCCAACCATCTGCTTTTAACAATATAGGCAGCTGCTCCGATTTCCGATTTGCTTAACTTTGGCAGGTGGCTGAGCGGAATAATTTGCGAAAGAATAAATCCACCAAAAATCACCGTTGTTAATATGCTTGGAAGGACTTAGTTCCTAGAAGAATATAGCCACCCTTTTACCCATGTCAATGGTGCTTATTTTGAGAAAACGAAGGCTCCGGGAGTATTTATTTTCAGGTGTATCGGTGTCTTCAGTGATTTTAAACTTTAAATGACACTAAACAATGCAAAATATCGAATAATGGATATTGAATGGTCATTTTGTTTCTCATAATTCTGTCACCCTGGGTTTTAGATGGATACTTGATGAAGTTTTCACACAATTCCAGTTTTGCCCTGTGTGATTTCATTTAAGCGGTCGCGTTTGCCTCAAATGCTATTTTGTCTTTCTGCAAACCGACGCAAGTTCAACAAGATACTTATCTATACCTAAGAAGCTTGAAGCATTGGCCAAATTGCAAATTAAATTCCTTGTCAAATTCCACTGCTATGATACTACTTCACTTTGGTGCCGTACCGGGAGGTATTGTCTTTAAAACGTCCTCTCGAATGAAGATTATTTTAAGAATCGCTGACAGTAACAAAAGAAACTTCACGCAAATTGAACAATTTCTAAGGAAGCCAGATGTTCGCTCGCACAGGTGTGATTTACAATGGAACACTGGTTGCCTGTCAAAGCTTAGATTAAATCTTCATTGTTTCGTGTGATGTCCTTTGTGTTTAGAGCCGCACGAAAAACGTGGACTTACCAAGAGGCTTGTTGAGGCGTACATCCCATAATTCCACGCTTTTGTCAGTTTAATCGCAGCTGGGCTTCAGCAAACAACGGCCTCGGCTAAAACAACACTGTGTTATGAATATTAATCTTGCTGACTTGAACTTTTGCGTTTGTTATGAAAGCAAATCATTGCCACCTCTTGATACCAATAGGAGAGTTTATTGCACCTTACATGTCCTTCTTGATACTTATCTGCCGAGCCGAAAAGAAACAAACTCAGTCCACACTGTTCCCGCGCGCGCGATAATTTATTCCAAAAGGAATATCCTCATTCGCCAGCGCGTGGGTCTTGTTGCGTAGGAGGGAAGTTTAGTACCCAAGCCGTCGCATTGTTTGGTTTTCAATGAATGGACTTGAATTAGCGTGAAGTGTGAAATTTTCGCATTTGGTCGCTGAGCGTAGTATCGATCGTTTCGGAGCGTTCACTTCTTGGTGAACAGCACCAGAACTTTAGACTTGGTCACAGCGAACACAAGCTTTTACGGGTCAGTGCCAAGCTTATCTTGAACAAGGTAAGAGACTGATATTGTTCGCTGTCTTGCTGACTGATGATTTTGATTGAAAATATAGTTTTTACTACACACACAATCACGCGAAGTCATCAGTTATGACTCAACACTAATTTCAGTTTGTCTCTCTAGTGTGTAAAGGACCATGGCTATGTCTGTGAGTAGTCTTCTCCTGGAGAGCTTCAGTAGCGACTTCGATCCTCTTCAGCCTTCGCTATTCAAGGATTTGAGCGATGATTCAGCAGACTTGAAAACCAAGACTAAGGACGCAACGGATGATCTATGGAAGAATTTTTCATTTCCGCCAACGCCACCTATCTCACCGGCTTGTTCGCCCCCGTATGCCGCAACAGAAGAGGCAAGAGAACAGCCAGTTTGCCACGGCCTAGCGGACGAAGGACTCTCTCTTGATGAAGAATGCTCGCTGTATTTCCAAGCAGGCGACCTCAAGGATATATTGATCAAAGACTGTATGTGGAATGGTGCGGCGTTCGAGAAAAACGCGGACAGGAAGCAGCGAATGCATTCGAAAATGGAACGCGTGCGTCTTCTGTGTCAGACACCGCCACTGAGCGAGTCTGCGGCTAGGATTTTGAGCGTTGATCCATCAGAGATCTTTCCGTTCCCTCTCAGTGCAAGCGCGGCAAGTGATCTGCGTGAAAACATGGAGGAGCAATCCGATTCCGGTAGGTATAACAACTTAGTGGATAAATAATAAATGTTGAATCGCTCTGGCTGATTGAGTCTGTTTTCACCGTGTTCGGCGATCTATGACGGTAGCAGACATTGATCCCACCGTTCCCATTCATTGCCTCGATATGTTTGTGCCCCACCGTTCCAGAGTCGCGACTGTTTCAAAAATATCCCTGTAAATATATAGTGAGTCGAGAAAAATGCTAAATTATTTTCTAACATTCTTGTTTGTTTTTGCAAACTTTACAGAAGAAGAGGAAGTTGAAGTTGATGTTGTTACCATAGAAAACTCAAGTAAACGGGAGCAAGAGGAAACTGATGAAATAATTGAGGCCGAAAGTGAGAAAAGTTGTACAACAATCGACGAACCAGCGACGAGTCAACCCTGTTCGGAAATATCGAGCATAGAAGACCAACAAGACCCTGAGGACGATGACAAAACCGACTTTGTGGGCAAGATAAGAACACGTCGGCACAGGAAAGTGTTATCCACGGACGGATTAAATTACCGTGAAGGAAGGAAACTTATTAAGAACATGAGTAGTTCTGGTGAAAGCGACGAGTCGGAAAACGACAGCGAATTCACGCGCGCGACTCACAACGTTTTGGAACGAAAGAGAAGGAACGATTTGAAAATGAAGTTTCAAAAATTGCGGGACTGTGTACCAGAATTGAAGGACAACGACCGAGCACCCAAAGTCTCGATTTTGCGAAAGTCTTGGGAGTTTATAAGTCACATCAAACAAGAAGAAATCAAACTCCTGGCAGAGCTGGAAAAACAAAAGAAAATGAACGCTATACTGTTAAGAAAGCTTCTGGCCATGAATCAAACGAACTAGACAGTTTCCACAATAGGACGCATCATTTTTATGCCGTTTTATCAACTCCCAACAGGGGAGTTTTTTAAGTGCCTTTCTGAAGGTAACGATTTTTTTGGAAATGTTCATTTGATTTTCTTATTATTCACACCGGCGCCCCGATCTTTCCAGCGTAAATTATAATGAATTAACAATTTTGCTGTGCAATATTAGTGACGCGAGTTTTTTCAAAAGAATTGAGAACACACTTATGCGTAGCAGTAACGGCATCGCTCAGTTGTATAGACACACACAGTTAGAGTTAATCTTGAAGATACTGATTGTAAATAAGGTCATAATTGTGCTGTTTCAATGCGAACCGAATTGAAACCGGCTTTGTACACGCTTGACAAAAGCATTAGAATTTCAAGTAGAATGACAGAGCAGTAGAAAGCACTATTTGTGGTAGAAAAGCCATTAAAATCAAGAATAAAAATCAAAATTTCTACTTTACACTGTTTATTGAATGTTGAGCTAAATACCGCAGTAAAACGCTGGGCTTTTTGTCGCGGAAACGACGGAGTAGCGCGCTCTTTGTTTCAGGCTACTCTCCCATTCAAAAGCGATGACACTCCTCGAATGAATGAGTTACACATTTGCATTTGCATGTTGACTCAAGCCGGCCATAGACTAAACTGCATAAATTACAAATCCATTAGCCTATTACCTGTCTTGTGTCGCAATGAATTAAAACTGTTGGGAAATACAAACTAATCGCTTGCAAACGACTCGACAAACCGCAGCGTCTGTTTATATCTTAACACAAATTAGTTCGCGCGATGACTTCATGGCATAGACAACTTCTGAAGTCATTCGTAAAAACAAGACAAAAAAATAAACTTCCCTTCAATGAGAAGGCTGTGTGTTTTAACATGTTACCCGTCGTACAGTTTACATTTACGACTTGACCTTAACAAAGGTCTGACGAAAAATTGTGTAAGTTGAATTGTTTGGCAAAATAAACGAAAGATAACACTGGAAAAGTTTGTCGCAACTGTCTTCCTTTAGCGCGCCCTTTATTTCTTGAAAAAGAAACCCAAACGTGTATTTAATTATTTATAGTCAAAAGACAATTTTGAACGTCGACTGTTTCCTTTTTATCATTAAACTAAACGCTTCCCCTGGATGTCAAAAACCGGCGTTGTTAATATTAATACGTTCATCTCGTATGACGTTGAAAATATTTTCTTCCATTATAAGCAGCTAGCAACGCTTAAAAAATGAATTAAACAGGCTATTAAGATTTTTTCAACAAAATTTCGCACCTTTGGGAACAATTTGACTTCAATCGCGAAAATTGGGCAATGTCTTAATGGTCTGTACAAGTTCGACAAATCAAAACTTCAAAGTTGTTCTTTCCCGTTCTTTTCTGTTTTCACTTCTTTTTATCATTTCAAGAGATCAAATTTAGCGTCAAATAAATCGAGCTATGGCATTAATTATGCTCAGATGAATAATTGCAGTTTTAACGTTTGTAACAAAAAAATCGCCCGATAACGAAGTTAATTTATAATCGCAGAGCACTGCATCGAATTTTGGGTCCTGCGCCAGACAAGCGCGCGCTAGTGCAGTGACGAGCCATTTCATCTTAGCTGATTTCCGGCCATATTGGAAGAGTGTTTACTTTGCAAGTAAGTAAAGAGCTTCCAAGGATTGTGATGCAAATGCAATTGAAAATGTTTGAATCTAAGCAGGTGTTCGTTTGAATGGTGCAAAAATAGATCTTTTGTTTACGGCAGCTGTCCCTGGCTGAATTTCACCGCTTATTACACAAATTACTGCTTATGCTTGAAAGATTATCTGGGTTTATTAGTTTAGTTTCCATTGCGGCTTTGTAGCCAGTACGTTTTTGTGGTAGAGCCTTAGGTATTTGCAATAACGTCCATTTAGACGATTTTAATTTCATTTGTCTAGCTCGCAAGAGCGATAAATACGCTTGCGAAAGATACATTGATATATGGCGCAACTGACTGCGCAAAAAAACCTGCTGCACTTAAAAACTTTTCAAACAAAAGATGTCGTTTTTTCTTCCTTATCCCGAGGCCTGAAGAATTATTGATTGTCGAGAAAAGCTATTTTATATGATATTATTATTTCATTTTCAGTCCAATTTATTTTACATATTTTTTTATCACGACCTTCGAAAATTGTCTGATATCACAGATGTTTTGATTAGTACTGAAATCTATACATATGAAAATCATTCCACACTTGAGTAGAACAACTGTCTTAAATCCACAGGTTGTCGTTATATATAGACCATGACCGTATACTACAAACCAAATTCCTTTAGATTCATTCGCTCAACTGTGCCCCTGTAAGAAAAAAATTATTGTCGCAATACACATTTTCGCTTTAAATATATAATATATTTTTTGGTTTTTAAAATATTCGCCTTCGCTGGTCTCGAAGTTAAATACACCGTACCAATTGCGTTTAATTTTAAATTGCACAACTTCAGCTAGCCTGCAGTTTTAAAGTTCAATTTATTTTCGGCGAAGATTCCATTTAAAAATTCAATAATAAACACTCAGCACTGTTTGAAGTACGTTAAAAGAGCATGACACCATACCGTATATTGCATGAGGCACGTTTTGATTCATTTATTTAAGGAGAATGATAAAATATAGATGTGTTAAAGCAAGCTATCCTTTATTTCCGATCAAACGGGAATATTAGCATTGCGTTAAGCTCTCAAGAAAAGCTTGAAAAAGATTGTTATGCTCCAGTTAGCAAGGACCAGCTGCCTCTAAAGTACGAGTTTAATGCCCCATTCAAGCTGTCACTGCGCCGTGTAGATAATTTGCTCCCCGCGAATAAACATTTGTTCTTGACTATAGGCTTTCGCAATAAAGAACGCGCGCGCAATTTGCATTTGAATGGTTTTCATTTAGATTGATTGACGGCGTCCTCCCCGCGCGTGCCAGCCGTGCGACAACAACCGCAAACAAAGGGTTTTCCAAATCCGCATCAATGCTTCATCCCCTGAGGCCGAATCAGGCGTAGTTATTATTCTCAGAGCTTGCGAATTCGATTGTTGTGGTTACTGTTGGGACCACTGCGATGTAAATGCTCTTTTCTCTCGGAGTCATTTCGCGCACAAAAGACTTCGGCTTGACCTTTGAAGCAAGATTGTTGTTTGTTGTCCTAATGCTAATGTCCTAAGCGAGATTGTTTTTTGGTACGCACTATTTACGCAGAAATCCAAGCGTCTATTTGCTCAAAAATAGAGACGCAAGGTGAAAGAACGATTCTTTTCCGAGCCCCATAACTCCATTTCTCCGCTCCTAGTGTTAACCTGCTCTTTTGGCGGGAAATTTAGTCCGTAATTTGTGGCATCATTTAGCGCGTGCCGCGGACTCGATACTATGATCATTAGTGGGACTAATTAGTAAGACACGCGCCGATACGTCATTGACACACGAACAGCACTTAACACCCCCCAAAAAATTATCAAATCTTCAAAATTAATGGAGGTAACTGCAAATATTATATCAACTAGGCGATGACAGCACCGGAACTCAGTGATTGTTAAAGGGGTCGATTTTATCACTTGAGTAAACAGCGTAAAAGGTTAAAGTCCATCTGCACGCATTGCATATCAGGGCGTTTACCCCTTCATAAAATTCTGCCTCGAAAAACAACATGGCAAATACGACCTTTATCCAGCCCAGCTGAGATTTCAGTTGTTTGGGTTTCGACGAACTTCATGGTCGTTGCTTCAGTCATTTTAGCTGCTCTCTTTGGAAATTGGGTGTGTCGTGTTGTATTTTTGTCAGTTTCAATTGTTTTCTTAACCTCTTGTGTTAATCCTATTCATATGCAAGCAGGCTACCTCTGCAGCCGGCCAGTAGACAAGTGGGTACGTGATTAGCACGCCGATAAATCTTGAGAGCTCGTTTATAAGACGCGTGCGTCGTTTATTAGATATTATATTTTAAGCTGTTAGGCACCACCAACAAGATTTCAGAGATATCCTGCTTGAAGTTAATTCCATTGGAAGCCAGCATCAACACGACCAAAATGTTTGCAGCTACCAGCACATTGTGAGTATCGGTATTCTGGTGTTTTGAATCAACCGTTTTAATAGCTTCAGTATTTTCTTTGTGCGCGTTTATAGCCGAGTTGAAAACTCTTGACGCCTTGCGAGTATTTCCTGTTGTATTTTAGATAACTTCACACAAAGCTTCAACATGGTAATATAATTCAGCCGGAATTTGTGTGTGAAAGTGAAATTCGTACATCTTGAAAGCAGAATAGCTAGTAAGATGCCGTCTACTTTGCACGTCTGAGCTCGGCGTTCAAAACGCAGCATGAACGTAAATGGCAAGGAACCCTGCGAGAGGGTGTAAGTCGACCCTTGCAAAAAAATAGGTAGCCACTTTTTTCAGGTATCGAAAAAGTTATTTAAAAAATCAGCTGTGAAATGACTATTTTGTTGAATCATGGGTAATTATTTCGATTTCTAAACATCTGTTGGAAGTGTTCGAAGTACCTGCAGTTTTTTATTTTTCGCCGATTTGTGTTTGTCATAGCGTTACACTCTTATCGAAGATATTGGACATTCCAATGCTCTTACCACCGTAGCGAACACACATCAATATTACGGTTACTCCAAGATGAACAAGGTCTACTTCTCACTACTAGCGGCTTTCAAAAGTGCAGTGTTTTCGGAAATATAATTTGGAAAAGGTGCTGGTTCCTTTTTTGGTGCCGTATATAAATGTTTCTTCGAGAACAAAGGACAAAGCAGGTCCACAGACATTGCTACGGGTCGTTCGCTTATGAAAAACTCTAACAAAACATGAATATTCAATTTTGCGTAAATCATCCGAGTCCTTTATTTCTGTGAGGGTGACTCAAAAACCTGTAACTTACAAGTTTTGTTTGTTAAACCTAGAAGTAGAATTCACAGCTCACTGCACAAGTAAAAACCAGGCTAATAGTGGGCGATAATCGACTTGCGACTGACGGCAAATTCAAACTCACACGCGTGTATCCCACGCTCCGTTTTCCAGCAATACGTGGGCCGGATTTTGATGACTTTATGCAAATGCGCCTTTTGTGATGTGATCAGTCCATTCATTGACTCACTCATTCATTTGAAGCTTAACGTGAAAAGCGGCTGGTCGGTTTGAAAGCAGATTTTTTTCTCTTCACAAATCTCACTCGCGCTTGTCCAATCGCTTGGTACGTAGTGTTTAAGTAAACAGGCAAGCGTGCAGATTTCAAAACGCAAAAAGAAAATGTGTACTTTGAATGGTGGCCAAGCGCATCCTAATAACATGTACGTTTTTTCCAATAACAGACTGTGTTACGATATGTTTTTCGACGAAAGACTACGCGGCCCTCAGCCCATGGACTCTTCCGCGCCTCAAGATGTCATCGTGGAGAGTATCTCAGAGGATCTTTATAACCCTTCCATAGCAAACGACGACTTTTGGAAAAAGTTTGCCATCCCCACACCGCCGTATTCTCCAGAGAACTACATACCCCAGACTAACTATAAGCGGAACTTCATTCCGCCAAGGCGAAATGGTCTTCAAGTCGTCCCTGAACCGGAAGATCTGAGTTCGGATTTACCTCTAGTTTTGTCCGACGCAGAAATGGAACGGCTTACCTGTAGCACGATAGATGACGATTATATCTGGCCAGCCGGGGAAAACGACTTCGACCGAGTGGAGTCACAGAGGTTTCACGGCAATCGAGTTGTGCTGTCGGCGGCGTGTGTGAATGAACCCAGCGCTGAAATGGCGACAGAACATCAAATGATGAGAGATTTGCCTCCCTTTGTCGCTACGGTTGCAAACCAAGATCCCGCGCTTGGCCAACAACAAGTTGATAGATGGCACCCACAGTTCTCAGGTGAATATCGCGCTTATTTCATTTAGATATCGAAGCGTATTAGCATTGCGGTGGGAGAATCAAAGCACGTCTAGTAAGTTTTCGACTACGCAATTTCACTTTCGAATCACAAATACCACCCCACGAGAGTTGTTTCATTGACTTTAGAGGCTCTTTAAACTAAGTTTGGTTTAGTTTCACAATCGGGAATAATAGGATAATTTAGTTTGCTTTTGTCGCATGTAAATCAAGAAATTTGTTTTTGACCAGAGGCGCGCGACAGTTTTTCTCTTTGAATCATTTCTTCCTCATAAATGAAACTAGAGAAGGGGCAGCCTGGCTGCACACCCATGGTAAACAAGCTGTATGAACAAGTGACTAAATGTTGATCACTGAACCTCGTTATTAATTGAGTGTTTAAAATGCACGCTTTGTGGTTTTAAAGACGAAAGTTTTATTACTTCTTGGCTTTGTTTATAACTTGTTTCAGATTTTCACTTCACACTTTGGCGCGTTTTTTAGTAAACTTTGAGCAAATGATTACAACCGTTCGAGACGTCATGGACATTTTCAAGTGATTTGGCGTTAGAAAATAACTTTACAAAAGCTTGAATCAAGATTAGTGTTTTCGACCATCTGATATTTTCTTTTTGTCAAATAGAATACACAATCTGTCCTATGACAAGCCAGCTTTATGACTGGGCCGGTGCTAATTAAATCTTTTTTATTTCGAAAACAGAAACGCTTTGAACAATGGTTTCAAGCAGTTGAAAACATTCGTTTTTGATTTGCCATTAAATAAAAGTCTGCCATTCCACTATTAATTAGTCAAAGAGTATCGAGAAGCTATTTGCCAAATCTAGAGCCAAATTAACTTTTATTACTTACTTCGAGGACATTTTAACAATAACTGAGTTATTTGCAATTTAATTTGTAAACTTTGCTCTGTCGCGTAAAATATTTTGTCTAATTTTGCACAATTTTGTTCTTCTTTACAGTAGAAAATCCTGCTCTCAGACTGGCTCAACCACCGGGCGAGGAATTTGTCCATCAGCGGTTTGACTGTGCCGTGTCCAAAAAACCGCGCAAGTCGAGAAGATCAAGTCGGCAAGATTCTCCACCGATGGAAGGCGACGATTCCGAAGACAACGAGACGAGTCGGGCGACTCACAATGTTCTAGAGAGGCAACGAAGAGAAGATTTAAAATGTCGTTTCCAGTTTCTTAGAGACAGTATTCCTGAGCTCGAAGATAATGATCGAGCGTCGAAAGTTTTGATCCTCAAAAAAGCGCGGGAATACGTTCATCAGTTATTTCTCGAAGAGGAACGCTTGCTCGCAGACAAAGAGTTAGAGCGTCAAAGGCGACTTATACTTCTTGAGCGTCTTGCTTGCCTACGCCAAGGTTACGGCGTAATGTAAAATAACTGCTCTTCTAACGTTTAGCTATAGTTTTTTAAACGAACAATTATTGTAAGGGCAAGGGAAAATCGCATTGTGCAGTTAAGAAATTAAGATTTTTTACATTATATATATATTATTGCCATTTCGCAAAACATGATTGAAGCGCATATCAAAAGTCAATAGCCAGATTAATACGCAGTTTATTACTATGGAATAAACTCGGTTGATAGATATAGTTAGCCAGTCGCTAGTGGCATGTTTAATAATTGAGTTGACTGGAGTTTAGTGGTTATCAAAATATCTTTCTCTCTCCAGTGCTCGCAGAGATCAATCCAAATCCAAGACCTCTTTCAATCGAATAACCTTACAACTATCCATCTAGGTCACTTTTAAAATTACGCTTACGTTTCTTGTAACATATGTTTTTACTTTTTTAACTCAACGTATTACTGAAAGTAATGTTTGTTTGTATTTTGCATTTTTGCCCGTTAAATGGGAAAGGAATTTTAAGAAGTGCATCTTCCTACAACTTGGCTCAATTTGTTTTCATACAAAATCGAAGAAGAATATAAAATATATAGGGAGGATCGGAAACATCCATTCGTTTTGAGCTTTCTCTCCCAGTACCAGACATATCTGACGTACTTTGCAAAAGCATTTTTTACAATGTCAATCAGCTTTCCTTGTGAGAAAGTTATCCGCATTTTCCTCCAGTAAAGTGCTGTGTAAATTAAGTTTTGAGAAGTTCTGAAAGAGTTTCTCGTTATTTGTACAAAGAAATCACTGCTGATGTTAATACGAACAATTCATTGAGATATTTTTGTCCGAATTAGTGATGGGTCAATTTTAACTCACTGAGATACAAGGTTAAATAACCTTTTCTTGTGTTTTACTGTACATGAAACAATTTTGTAATGAAACCTTAATGCCTTGGAAATAAAAAGGCTTGAAAATGCGTAAACTTGTGTTGAAATTAACTTTTTAAAGTAGTTGTAACTCTGTGGGACGAGACTGCAAGTTAAACTAATGCTGAAAACAACTGAGTTGTGAGAAATTAATCAACAACTTTGTCAAGTCGGGCATTGGTGCGATGAGTAAAAGTGTTAGAAATCAGTGGAATTGCGAAGTAAATGATTTCGTTCGTAGCAAGCGAGAGTAACTTCATAATATGATTAAGTTGTAGAATTTATTCTGTCGTTTCCAGCATGGATGTTTCTTATAGCATTCATTATTTGACGGAGCCGTGGAAATTCTTTACTTAATAGTAACTGTTTGAATAGGGGAGGTCGAAGGAAATTTGGCGGTTGTTACAAAGCTGTGTGCGCGCTCAGTTCAGAAAGATTCGAAATCAGATCTGTCTGGCTTTCTATTGTTATTGTGAGAAATCAATATCATGAGCGGGCCGAGTTGGTAAGTTTGTAAAGATAATTTTAAGATAAATCGCTTTTATCAGGTATAAACCGAATCCCAGCTACCAAGCGGGCCTATTTATCTATAGACGCTTGCTGTGTATAAACGCAGCGGAGCAACAGTTTTCAAATCGTCAAATATTTATTTCATTAAGATGGCGGAACAGTTTAGAAATCATAGCCCAGCTGTCACTTTTGATATTTTCCCAGCAGTCTGTATATTTTAATACAGACAGAAGCTGCTTTTTAATGTGCCATTCTGTATTTCGAGAAATGTCGACGCCCTATCTGAAAAGCGTTAAGCCTGGTTTTGCTTATAAGGCAAAAGTTTTTTAGTTTCACTATATAATTTACCAGGAACAGAAATTGCGCAAGCCTTAGAAACGTGCGCAAGGAGTTTAGTGGCTGTAAAGACCACTACGAAGCGATGACATGCAAACGGCTTGAGTTCCGCGAGAACCACTTTTTTATGGCGGTGAGGTAAAAAGGATTTTAAAACACTGAAATAAAATATTGTGCACAGAAATTGTTCTGGTCCGCATCGAAGGTCTTATACAAGACAGTTATTAGTTTGAACACAATAAACAAGGATTACATTTCAAATAAATTCTGTTTTGGACAAAAAACCGCGCCCAAGTTTTTTGCTTATATTTGATTGTCGTTTAATCCGGTAAAATAAACTCGAACTGGCGTCGCAGCTCTTATTCAAATGCCATAATCAATTGCCCGCAAGCTTTTATTCTTTGACTTTTGTGATGCGCAATCAAAACAAAGTTAAAACTCAGCTGAAGCAAGCAAATGGAAAAGTATACGACGCCGACTGCTAGAATCGCGTCGCGCCCTATGTGCCGAAAATTTTTAAACCACAAAATAAAAATATCTGTCCACTTTCTAAGTTTCTTATTAAGACTGATGACCTTTGTGATAAATTACGCGGACTAGAAACGGTTTGTTGCTACTAGTTTCGACCCAAACAGTTTTTTTATTTTGTTTAGAAGCGCCAGGCGGGCAAAGCCAATGAAAATCTTTTGTCTTCAAACGGATGAATGCGTTTTCTACCTTATTTATAGTTAGCTGTGCAAAGCTTTAAATCTACAGCTGAAGAATCTATTTTCAGCTCGATGCCACGAAATGTAACAAATTTACACCAGTTTTCTATCCTAAGAGAATAAAATGTTGTGTTCATCTGCACCCTTTGATTGACTTTGTGATATAGTATTCTCTCAATGACAATCCTCTTTCTTCTAACACGTGTTCTCTTTGCTAATTATGTTTAAGAAGAAGCATAATTATGCGGCGAGACAGTGGGGTGTTTCAGATTAAATATATTTTCACGGGCAGATTTTACAATTTAATTTAGCGCGATGTTGTATGAAGATACTTACGCTGAGTGCTACAAATGATTGCGTCACCATGTGAAAATACTTGATTTAATGGACCTTATACACGATATTGAGAATATCAACTTTATCAACATGCTTATTAAGTCTTATCAAACTAAACGTTGTCGGTATCGGTCTGATTGCGTGTTTTGATATCATTTGTCGATCGTGCTATATCGTGTTTTCGTGATTAAAGCCTTCAGTTCCCGCTCCACGAATAGCGTGAGCAAGGCAGATTAATGAAATCGATGAGCTTGGTTAAAACGCAGGCTTTTAGCAAAGTAATTAAAATGTGTGGCTAGTCAGTAGCAACGGTCTCATTTTAGTTGGCACGCAATATGTTATATGCTTTTGTTAAACAAATCTTGTGTTTCCTCTTTTGTGATTCAGCTGTAATTACCTGTCAGATAGAAATGCTTTTAGTGGCCGACATTTCTTTCGCTTTGCCAAGCAATCAACGAAGCACAATGGGACTGAAAGGAAAACTGAAAGGACGCAAAATAAGTCTTCCGATACACCGTCGATCTGAGAAGCAAACTGTCATCTTATTCTAGTTTCTTCTTTCTCCGCAGGTTGCTATTATAAATGTAACAAGCTCCTTCAAATCTTTGTCTGATTGTCCTGTTGCGCTGCCGTTTGCCAAAATTATGCTCATAGTACGCACAGTTCTGGAAAATTTTAGCGCGCTCTTTTCCTTCTGCAGGTAAAGAAACCAACCATTGTTCGCAAATGGGTCATTTATTTTAGACGACGGGAAAGTTGATTTCTTTTGTAAAACAATCTCTGTGTGCCATTTTTGTTGATTGCACTTGCTGGTGCCCTATTTGTGCGCTGTTTAACAATTTTTTTTCCTTCAATCGAATAATTCACCTAGGATATAAAGAGTTAATGCTAACTGCAGTAGTTTTGAGTTCGGACCAAAAAGGCGCGCGCGGAAAACAATGAAATACGCCGTTGGCAGACTGTAATCTTGTGCGTGGCATTTTAGGCGTTGTATGCGCACTTAAGCCTTTGGCTCGTTATTAATCTTGAGACGTTTTTGCGCGTCATGCTATCCATGATGCGAGAGATAACTTTTGATGGGCGTTACCCGAGAACAAATAAGCTAGTATGAGAAATTCCGTTCGTCCACGACTGTTTTAAAGTCACGCTTATTTGCGTGCTTTGACAAGTTTGCAGACGCTATAGAATAGCAAAGTAACTTTTGTTTTGCTAGCTTCAGTAATCCGCAAATAACAAAAATGAAAGTACTTACAAAACAGTTGCTTATTGTTCTACAGTCGTTTTGAGTCTGAGACCAAATTTAAGTGTCTTTTGCGCTTTTTCGCAAAAGTAAGTACCTGCATGTCGTGACTAGGCGGGAAAAACAAAATCTTGACATTATCTTTCACGCAAATGTTTCCGCACTTTTACTTTCAACGGCGCCAAAATTCAAAGTTGAAATATGTTTGCTGATTTCGCTTTCCAAGATATCGAAACAACACCACATAAAAGTACTTTTCATTAGCTTTCGTTTGCATGGTCAACAAACTAAGGTTTCGTCCACTGGCAGTTAGAACCACATATTTTGGATCAAAGTTTGACTATTGTTTTATGAATAACACTTAGGACTCACCGCGAATCATTGTATTAAGCTTCAACAGATCTTGAGAATAACGGAAAAATACTTCATGGAAAGCTCTAAAACAGAGGAAACCCCACGTTGAGCTTAAACTGTTCTGCGGCGCCCTTTCTGTAATTTGCATTCCGTTGAAACAAATTCGATACTGATAATTTAGAAAAATGTTTCATTATTTATTCCGTTTTAGTTCTCTCAACTTTTCTGTCAATAAATACGGCACGAAAAATAACTTCCTTCACAAATGTGCGATTATCAACCTTAGAGCCCACTGCCACCGATTTAAAAACAAAACTTGTAAATGAAAACTGTGTTCTTGTCCGAAATAATTTACGTTCTTATCGTACTTTGCAGTAATGTTTTCTTAATAAGTTTTGTAGCTAAGACTTTTGTTTTCTCGTCAAATTAAAACAATCTATGTCAGTATACGTAGCACACAAAAGAGACAAGCCGAACGGCTTTTCCATTTGACAGATTGACTAACCTTAACCCACTTACAAGGATATATGCAGAGGACGATTAATAGCTGTTGGAACTTCTGTTTTTTTATTGCGCCCCACTGAAAAGTATTCAGGCATGCGCCTTTGTACTTACCAGCTCAGAAAGCGCATTTAGATCCATTTACAACGTGCGGAATCACTGTTTTATACCTGGCTACTGTTTATTAGGCGCGGCACTCTCAAAACATAAAAATGCATAATTTATTGGAGGCATAGAGGTTTGATGGCTAAACCGAAAGCTTGCCAAAAAAAACTATTCAGTGATAAGGAAAAATCAATACAGCTTGAACACAAATGCCAATGAGGTTATTAGCGAATGGTGAGAACACAAACATCGATGCGTTTGACTTGTTGCCAACTGTGCACTATTGAGCATTCTGGTTCGGAACAGCTTTTCTCTCGTTACTGACAAGTTGAGAATCAAGTGCCACACATGCAGTAAATTCATATGTACACAGAGAAGCCCACTCCACAACTAATTAATAATGCGCAACATCCATTTCATCCCTGTGATAACATCAAAACGTGCGCGTTGTTATGCAGATTAGAACAAAAGAGTCGTCGACTCAGGAAAGGGCCATCAAATTCTTAGAAATAACATTGAAAGAAATGTAAGTTAATAGTTACAGCCGAAACTGAAAGCATTAATTCAACTTGCTTTAAAAACTGTCACGGTTGAATATGATTTGAGACGCGGCTAAGTTGCGGAATGTTTTCCGATATGTACGTACGTGAGCACCATACATCTGGCCCAACGTCAATTGTAAGAGAAACAACACGTACTCTTGATAACTTGGGTGTTTTCCTTACAGTTTTGTAAAACCGTTTGACTGTTTTACATGAATTAATCGATTTGTCGTGATCGTAGCCTGTTATGGGCGGACACAAAAGTACACTAGTCAGGTGATAAAAAATTTTTAATCTTAGGTCTGCATCTAAAGCACGTTTTTAAAGGTGTTCTGTTCGCAACACAAGTTTAGCATCAAGTATGCAATGCCTTAGTGAAGAGATGTCAGGCCACAGTTCTCACCTAAATGAGTATGCGTCAGGAACAGGTGCACCCGCGCAGCTCTATCGTTTCTACCATCTTTGACAGAAAAGGTAACCCGTTCACATAAAATGATACCCCTTTCACATAGCTGCAAAAGGACTAATACATCTCTTTTCGTAATAAGTTTTTCACGTGAATAACCTCTGTTATTCAGCTGTTCGGTAGGTCTGTTCGAGATATTTTAAAAGGCCCATTTAAAGACCTAAATGACAGTTTTCCATACCCTTTTGTATACTCCAACTCGTGAATCCCTCTTCCCTTTTATATACCTAGAGCCTGAAAAAGGTACCCCTATCGGGCGGAGCCTCCCCGTATATTTCTATAGGGAGTATCCCTCCTCGCCCCAGGAATAATTCCGCTTTAAAGAAACTTAAGAACACCAAACTTGCATTTATCAGTCAACTCGATCGTAAGTAAAAGATTGACAGTCAAGGCAATAAATGCTCGATTTAAAATTGCCCCCATGAGGACTAGTCACATCTCAAGAATGCGCACTTTCTCAACTATTTATAGAAGTGTGATCATGCCGCGTAAGCCGTCACATTTCTAGGCAACTAAAGTGCATGCCGTCCTAAACCGCACTAAGCGCGCTCTTCCACTAATTGTTTTATATTACTTTTTAAAACACGTAAAAGAAATCCCGATTCAACTCGACGCATAAATAATATTTTCTTGATCCGTTTTTGTTGTACCTTGGAACCGCTATCAATATCCGATACACAAACTTCCTATACCTGTTTATCAATGGATCTCTTCCAAGTAAAAGGAAACACCTGCTATCAAAGGTACTTATGGCAACACTTTCCGCACACTTTTCTAATTATAACCTGACAGTTCACCTTGGAATCAACTACCGATATCTGATTCGTGAACTTCCTATAACTGTTTCAATGGGTGTGTTCCAAGTGAAAGGAAACCCACGCTATCAAGGGCACTTAAATGTCATACAAACCCACATGTATTTCTAATTATAAATCATGAGTGATACAGTAAACACCCGCATGTAAGAACACATGGATTAAGAACATCAGGCTGAAATTTGGCAAATAAAGCACCACTTTTATGAGAACAATATCAGCCTGGAAAAAAAATAATGTTCTTATAAAATGGGAAGGGTGTCAAAATTACACAAATTACCATAAACATACCTGCTGACCAATGGTATTAGCTAAGTTTTGGGCACCTTTGTTCTCTTCAGAATATCTAATATCATGAATTACATTTTTTGCCTTTACAATACTATAAACTACTGTATTGATAGAGAACTGAATTTAAAAAAAATTTAAGAACATTTAAGAACATCCTGAGGCTGATTTTTCACTAAGCATCCGATAAATAAGAACACAATCAGTCTGACCTCTGAAATTGTGTGTTCTTATATGCGGGTGTTTACTGCATTGTAACTTAGGCCGTGTTTAGACTCCAGCGTTTTACCGAGGTATTGGAGTTTACTTACCTAGGTAAACAGGGCGGACAATAGAACGTTAACCAAGGTAAAAGTTCGATTAACCCTGCTATCACACGTGCACTGTGATAATATCTGGTGCGCTAACTTCCTCTCCATGCTTAACTGCTGTTCAGCGCGAGACGGAAATTTTGAGTCCTCTTAGATGCCGCCATTTTCTCCCTTCATAAATGAGCGCTGAAATTGCCGAGCGATATTCGTTACACGATTGACAAGAATAGAAATAAATTTCAACTCCTGAAGGGAGTTCATGCAATCAAAGTGATGTGAGTGATCGTGCGAGAGATCATGCGGTTTCAGATGGCAGGCCCATCGATGTTATTTTTTGCTAGTTTTTAATCTTTGCTTACGCAAACTGCTTCTCTCTACCTCATCCAAGACGCTATTATTCTCTTGCATCTTAATAGCTATGGTACATTGTATAAGCTGTCATCTGACGTCTACCGATTTTCTTATGTATGCAGCAATAACAGTCAGTGCGTTGCTTTAACAGACTAGGTTCCATGACATCAAATTTTTGTTTGGATAGGTATCACGCAGACATGGCGTACAGTTAGCAATCTTTCCATACAGCAGAGGGATATGTATTCTTTCAAATTCACGAGAAGAAAATCGAGGGAAAGTAGAAAAAACTTGTGACTGAAGTAGTTGCACTTTCTTTTTTCCTGCGGCATTACAGTCAGCGTTCCAACGTGGAAATAGTAAACGCTGTCCTAAATTAACCAATCAGAGGGTGCACTTTACGGAAGTTATGCTATAAAAGTATTTTAATTTCACAATTTGCACGCGCAATAACTTTAGCATGGTCAGGCTCCAATGCAAACCAATTACGTCGCAGTTATTAAACTCCAAATTTTTTGAGTTTTTATAATTATGTCAACAGCTTAGAACCGCTTATGCTTGTTAATTTTTTTAGTACACGGAATAAACATACTGAGCTCCGAAATTCGCGCGCATCGTGCATGATTACTGCGACTGTGTACTCTCAAGTTGAAAAAATCTTGTGTACGTTTTTTCAATTTTCATTTAAAATTTCTGATCAAAACGTTTTGTTCTTTCTTGTAAGGAAGAGCTTGATGAAACACTTTATATTGAAGCTTTTCATTTTTTTTCCAGTCATCTTCCAAAAAGTCTAAACAAAACTCAAAACTAAATAGTGTAACAAATTCTCAGCCCAAAAATAATTAAGAATTAGAATTAGGTCGACAAGAAAGTTAATATCTTCAAACTTAACATGACCAGCATGCTGAACTGGGTGAGTGAAGCGATGGCCCATTCTAAAACGAGCGATCCTGGGTGGTTGGATTGTGTACTTGCTTGAGCAAGACATTTTATTCGCGACAATAACTTATTCTCTGTCCAAGATTAAAAAAAATGCGTGAAAACTGGCAAACTGCTAGGGCAATCTGATTCGTTATAGCAAAACTTCACAAGTTATTGAATGGTCAACAAGTGTGATACGCCTACAGTTGAAGTATACTGGGTGATGTTTTATTCCGTGATGTAAACCTTGACGTTTCCAATAAAATCTTTATCGTCCGCCGGAAAGAATTAAGTGCATATATATTCCTTTTGTTGCTCTGTCGAAAGCGTACTGTAAATCTTTCAATGAAAAGTGGAAATGATTACGAACAGAGATGCTACAGAATGCTAACTGACTATAGCTTCTGTTAGACCGCATTTCACAAGCAACGCAAGCCGCACGAGTCCACTGATACAAAGATACTTAAAATCGACACCAGCACTAAACAAACCTCGACTTTCTCTTTCACAACTATAGTTGTCACAGTTGATAACTAAACAAAGTTCCCTTTGTCCCAGACGATATGAAATTAAAAAAGAAGCCTACAACGCACTGAATTTCAAAGGAAATAATGGCTATCACAGCGGACAATGCTTGAAAAAAAGAAATCTAATTTTCCCTGTCGCGATGCGATGCTTTTTTTCTCGTGGAACAAAGTCGGTAAGACAAAAGAATGAGATACTGTTCATACCAACTCCTGCATGTCTGGTTGCTTGGGTTTGGCGCACAATAACCGTGCAGGCTGGCTGTTTTAAAACTACTGTTAGTTTTCTTTAGTTTTAAGTGTTTTTTTTTTTAATTTGACTTTTTTCTGCTGACGAAAGTGGTAAACATGACAAAACAACGCTCTGCTCATGTAACATCTGTTGTTAAGAGACAATTTTCTTGTTTAAAGAAAAGTTGACCCAAGCGTTGATTTAATTAAACGTTCCTGTATCACAATGGAGTCAGTATGGAACTTTACCAAGTTACCCCCAAAACAAAGAAAACATTTCAAAGCATGGCTGTTTGTTTTAATCCGACGAAAACTTTGCCTGAAAATTTCGACAGAAGTTGTTTAAACTCGATAAGCCAAATTGTCGGTAAATATAAAACCTGATCAAATTCGCTTGTCCCGGGAGCGATTTCAAGATGAACGTTTCTCGCCTCGTAATAGAGTTTGGAAACAAAAATACCACGCTAAAACCGATTAAAATTCCATGGTGTTTATTCAAAACATGACAAAAAATAAAAGGAATTCTTTTAAGCTAGTGATAACGATAAAATGCTTGAAAACCAGATTTCCATTTGTTGTTTTGAATTCATAAATATATCTTTTATTCTTTCTCTCTTCGCGTTGTTTTCAAGTTTACCCATTGAGCATTTGGCCCATAATGGTGTCTTGTGACAGAATCGGCTGTTATTACATAACTTCTCCATCAGTTGTGAGCTAGCCTCTTTATATTGTAGAAATATTTAAAAGCAACTTCACAAATATCATTGTACCCTCCATAAATTGCCCATTTTAAAAACGTTGTACTGTATTTTATGCCCTTAATACATCTGTTACACTTTTTCTCACTTATTTGAACTCACAAGACGCGGGCGAACTAGTAAAAAAATCCGTTGACTCTTTCAGTTTTTTTTCTCTCTTCCGATATTGTTATTCCACGTGGTGTATTGAATCAAAAGCTAAATCTTTAAAAAAGAGTTAAATACTGTATTAGTGCAATTGTCTGAAGAATAAAAGGAAAGGGTCCATTGTTATTTGTAGCTTACAATTCTTCTGATATAGTAGGGAAGCAACACAAAAGCAATGCCCGAACACAGTATCAACAATTTATTAATGATTCTTTTTCTTGGAACCTAATTAGATTGTCCTCACTGTTGCACTTCATTTCATTCAGTAAATGTTCATGAAAAAAGTAGGAAAGAAAGAGAAGTATATAAACCTGTTCTATTGAGCAGTTTTAGCCCCCGTTTCTAAAACTGTCTCTTTTACAAAAAGTGCATACACCTCACTCCAAAATGGTGGAAAATAAATCATTCTTTTGCCTATTTGTTAATCGGCCCACGTTGCCTCGTTTTAAGCCAAATAATCTCTTTTGAATTCTGCAAATGCGATCGAAGCAATGAGGGCTTATTAATATGAGGATAAAAGAATAAACGTATTTTCCGCTGTATCGCAATACTGTTACCATGTGTTGCCATAGTTTCTGGCGTTAGATGCGATTCATGTTAACGTTAACCAACGAGGGAATTCAGTTAATCAAAAGAACTACAATGTTCTTTTTATTTGTCTCCAATATCATTTAGGGCTTTTGAAAGGGATATTTAATTTGTGGAACTAACACATACAGTTGAAAGTTTTATTCCCAAATTTAGGAGGAGCTGCTGTTGCCTTTTCAAAAATTCCAGCTGACCTTCTTTTCTTAACCAAAATGATATTTTCATCAGCCATTAATTCGCTAACGAAACTCCGGTTTTTCATTACCTTATAATCCGGGTCCAGCCTTAGACGATCTAGCCTGCGTAGCAAGCGTTCCCGTGCCAACGAAGTGCTATGTGTCGCGTGCGAGCGAAGATTCTGGTCTCGCCCCGATTTTCGTGTGACCAGAATCTTCGCTCGCACGCGACACATAGCACTTCACTCGCACGGGAACGCTTGCTACGCAGGCTATAGACGATGGAGTGGCTTGTGAATTCAACCCTAGGATATAGTGCCGAAGGAACATACGTCGCTTTTACTCGCCATACAGAGGCGTGCGCCTTAGAGAGCTGTCCATCTTAGAAGGATGTCCGCAGTGGAGATGTGTTCACCTTAGGAAGACGTGGGCCTTGTAGAGGTGTCTAAAATCTTAATCAAGTTTCTGGTGTGATCATGAAGAGGAAGGGTATCCTCTTGAATATATTTTTGTTGACATTTTTTGTTCTTTAATTATGCTTGACCGTGTTTATTTTCCCACTAAAACTAGAATTGTGGAAATCAGGGAACATGAGAAAAACAAAACTAATACAGTCTAATACCATCCCTGACGACGGAAAGGAAAAAATAAAATAAATGAGCAACAAAGAGTATATCTAGCCTATCATAAGGATTTCTAGTTAGATCTGGAGTCAGGGTTTAAATTAGTGACCAGTCTTTGCTCGCCATTTTAATCAAATGAGCTAGACGAGCTAAATCGATTACGGCATTTGGAGATTTTAAATCTTATTCCAACTCTCCCGCACGTGCTTGCGACAACGAAGTGGACAAGGTAAATAAACGTTTGTTCAGCCATGGCAGCTGAAGTGCCAAAATGGTTAGATGAACATCATGCACACCAGGCATTTCTTGACCAATCTCGCCCCGATTTCTTGCCCAGCTGTTACGGATTGTCCTTTCACCGAAGTTAAGTCCGATTAGTACATGGATGCAAAACAGGGGTATTCCCAGTCAGTCACCCAGGCTTCTTATTTTCTTTACTCTACATTTTCTATGACACGATATCAGTGATTTTCAAGAGCCTTCATCTCCTACCTGACGGCTTTGTAGACGTCTGTTTCATTTTATCAAGCGGCGCGAGAAAGTTCGAATGCTATCTGTAAGTTAACCGTATTTCATTTCCGAGATCTAAAATTTCTGTGAAACGGCAGGAGAAAAGCGGGTAATGGCTCTTAGTCCTGGCACGTGATCCTAGCTCGACATCCAAATCGAAATCCTGACTCATACGATAGACTAGATATCCTCTTTGTCGTTCATTTATTTTATTTCCTTTCCGTCGTCAACGATTTTCTTTTCTTTTTATATTTTCCCCGTGTTTCATGATTTCCGCAATTCTGGTGCCATTGGGAAAGTCAAGCATAATTAAAAAAGAACGAAAAAAAAATTACAAAAATATATATAAATAAAATAAATAATGAAAATGTTAACAAATTGTACCAAGCCCGACCCCGAGTCAGCGTTTTACCGACACCCACTGAGAACTAAAACTTACGATCTCTCAGAAACGTTTAGAATCAGCATATGCGCAGGCCCATATTTCTTGGTCGAGATGGGGCCTGGAGAGAAATAAGGTTTGGGGTGATTCGAGCTAAATTTTTTTACAGTGCGAGACAGCCAGTGATTAGTATCTACTAATCGTTCTTCTTCCACTCTCCTTTACTATCAGTAAACTGCTTTTAAAAGCAAATACGTGGTTGTCTTAATTTAATGACGTCAGTAATGGTTACCAAATTTGGCTTAATATAAGGAAGAGAATTTGTAATGAAGCCAAATGGAACGAGGTTGTCAAATGACCTCAATATTATTTTAATTATTTTAGTTTGATTGCAACGAAAAGTAGTACAAGTTATATGTTTTATCTTTTTCCAGTAAAAAAATATTTCACTGTAATATGTCTTGTTTTGCTTTTTACAGCCATTTACGCTTCGACTAATCCTGCTTTTCAAGTATAATTTATGCATGGTTTTGTTCGTTTCCATGGCAACGTGCCAAACAGACCATAACAAAGTAAATAATAAGCTCCTTCGATTCCCTTTTAATATTTTATTTCTGAAGTGATATTTCTGAAGAAGGATCAGAATGCTTCGATATTGGCAAAATGCGAGCCTGTCGATCTAAACTTCAATACTTTACATAGCAATGTAAATTTAGGTCGTGGATAAGTACATCAGGCCGTCTTGTGACTTTGTAGTCGCGGAACACATACTGCTAAAACAGCTAAAATCGAGCAGCACAGTTAAGCTAAGCAAGTGAACTTTCAGAATTAAAGATACAAAAATTGGGCATATTTTCGCGTACTCTTAAGCAGTGGTTTCACTATAACATGAATGTTACAAAAATGCTGACAATTCAACAGGCCGTGAGTGAGCACAACAACAAATAAGTCACAATGGTTAAAAATTTATTATCTAATTATTTTTACGGTATTTGCTTCCATTATTTCCGTCAATTTTATCGCGATTTTTGCAATAAATAAATAAATACATATTTGTTCTCTTACATCAACTAAAAACATTTCTTTATGATAATATTCTCTGAAATTCCTTTGTACAATTTTCTGATATCCTTTGTTCACTTTCAGTTCTTTTATTCTGAAGTACTATTTGCATTCTTTGGATAATAATTTATCGCAATACGTTACGTTAGTTCATGTTCTCTTTCCAATAATTTATCGTAGTACGACAGGTACACGTTCTCTTTCTAAATTCTCGAAAGTGTCTCCGCTACTGAGTAATTCTCTTTCTTGTAATCTGCCAAGCATTCGACGCCATTTGCACTTTTTCTTCGCCAGAGATATCAACAACTCGCAGTTCATTTGCATCTGAGGTGTGTTTATAAATTCTTCTTGTTACTCGTTTATGGATTTTGATCTCGAGTCAGACCTGTTCGATAATCGTTTGTTTCGCGGCATCTTCCTTGGGCGTTTACAACGAACAGAACCAAATGTAGGTTGTTCGGGGCTTGTTCTTCTCGCGCCAAATGTCATCGACATGAGATCTGAATTGAGCAAGTTTAGATGTGTGTGAAGCTTTCTCCGTTTGACGGTGAACTCGTCACATTGATTCGGTTCTTCTTTCATCTGTTTGAAATGACTGCCGTGGCAACTCACACTGAAGACATCACTTTCGTCGCGTTCGTCTTCGTCGTCTGACGATGAAGATTCAATGCTTGCAATAATCAGGTAGTCTACGTCCAGCTCTTTCTGTTTTTTCATCACTGAGTCGTCCGCCAAAGGAAACATTTCCGAATACAACGACAAAATGAGAGAAGTAATCCTCTGTTTCTGCCTTCGGCCAGTTGACAATCTGTTCGCTCGAGCTTGTGACGCCAAAGTAACATGCAATCCCTGTTTGTTGCTTTGTGTTGACGAGCTGACGCGCTGAATTTCGCGCACGCGAGGAAAAGGTGGTAAATATTTGAACTAGTCGCCATGGCAACTAATCAATTTCGGGCCAAATGCAAATTCCGAGTGAACTTTCTTTTATCGCGCGCACCGCAATTTTCATCGCTATGGGTAGGCTTAATAAATTCGTAATATGAGTTTCGAGCTACCATATTTTGAAAACAAATTGGAAACTTCACGTGAGAATTTTTTAATGGCGTGATCAAGGCTTATGGTCGCTTATGTTCGTGCGAAACGACGTTTTCATTTTACTTGAAACTTTAATTTATGGCATAATTTAAAAAGCCCATTGTAAAAATATCCCTTATCGTCCTTTGAAGCAAATAAAATATTAGTGAGGATATTTTGCTTATATAACGACGAAAAAAGCACGCAAAGTGTTAAAGAAACGTTGGAAACGTCGTCACGTGTAGCGACTAGAATTGGAAGAGAGAAAGGGGACTGGAACTGGTGAAGGGAACTGGAAAAAGTTTCTGAAGGCAGTGTGAAGGGTTACAACGTCTCCATCGTGAGATTTCAATCCTTTTCTCAATCAAAATGCCGAGTGATCATTCAACCTTTTCTAACCGTTCATATTGTGTAAAATGTTCAAAGAATTGCGTGCAGTACAATTGATCAGATTGAGTTCATTAAGCTCGATAATCCACCCGGCCTACGTCACATGCGTGCGTTATCGAGTTGGGTCGTTCAGCACCTCTCGCAATGTCTCACATGAATAGCTCGCTACCCTTCGAGAGAACAATAGAACAAACAACAGAAACAATGCCGCTAGCACCCGAACAATTACAGACCCACTAGAGGACCAGTAGAACTACAAGCTTACAACAGCTATTACAGTACAGACCACGTTATAGCTGGCACGCGGGCCTTTGTCACGAGTTTGAGCACGCCAAATTCTTTGAACGAATATTGAACTTGACAATCGTGTAATGTTGAGTTATGCAAACACTTGAGAATATTTAGGAACCCTCTGAGAAGTGCGAAAAGCACTCCAGGCATGCATTTATTTCCCGCCTGCTTATATAACTCCACGATGTATTCAAGCGCGATAACTATTTCCGTAATAATATTCCCCCAGTACTGACATGTGCTATTTTCAGGGTACCACAAACATTGAAATGACGTCTTTCTAAATCACTTTACATTCTGTCAAAATAAAGTAATGATCGTATTTCAACTGTCACGAGTTATTCACACGGTTCTCGATAGTGAACCTGAGGCTCAAAATAAACCTCTTCTTATTACATATTTTCATTGTCGTGTTTGCCCAGTAAATTATCATCTTCCTTTGGAACGCCTGGTATTTAGCAGTTTAATGGACCGACAAGAATCGAAGTACTTAACTGTGCATTTTAACGTGCAAAACGATATTCAATATTAATGCAGTGGAAACCAATCTCGTCCCACAGCCTGCTTCTATTCTGGTCTGCACTGAGAGCGCAAATTCTGGCCGGTCCCAGTTTGAAAGCGCACGATTCACAGACTTCCACTCAAATCTGATTGGCTAACAATCACAAAAAGTCTGCGCATGTCAAAAAACATCATAACTGTCCGGAGTTCGCGTTATTGGTGCTGACCGAAAGAAAAGCTGGCCCTGGGGACGAATGACGAGATTGAAAGGAGCAGGCCCTGGGGACGAATAATGAGATTCAATGTAGCAAACACGATTATGTGTGTATGCCTTCTCCAGGCCTGTGCCTTCTCAAGGCGGCTTTTCCAAGATGGCGGGCTGAGTCATAAGGTTTTTACTGCGTTGCGCTCCCCTTGCTTGCTCTGCGTTTGCAATGTTCACACGTTATACAAGCAAAACAACATTGTAAGAATAAAGAAAATTATCCATCTTAGCGATCATAAATTATTAGGGCACTAGTACGGAAATGCTTAGGAAAAATTCTTGGAATCGGTGCAATCATAGCTCCATCTACTGGAGTGAAAACGTGGTGGTATTGCACTTATTTTTTTAACCTTTTAATTGAATGCAAGATTTTGAGGCGACAGACAATACAAAGGTTATTACTGAAGCGCGCATCTTCCAGTCAGTGATACAAAACGTGGGCGGCGCGCAGAGGTCGAGAAGTGCATCACAGCTTTCTGAATGCCATTTCATTGTTGAATTAAATAATTGAAGCCGCAGGCGTTTCACTTATTCTGAGTAAACAGACGTTGTTTCGCGCGCCTCTTTTCTGCGACCGGTAAAAGTAGTGCTAAGCAAGACATCGTGAAGGAACGTTGACCACACTTGAAAGAGCAGTGAAAAATTAATAACGTTATTTGAAAGTGAAAAACTTCTTAAGCTGCGTAGCACTTTTTCTTTGTAATAAGTTATGAAATTGTTAAAATAGTGCTAAAATCCAGTTAGAATAATTCAAATGTTTCGGGCTTTGCCCTTCAGCAATCCCCTGATGAAGGGCAAAGCCCGAAACGTTTGGAATATTCTAACTGGATTTTAGCATTAAATTTGTCTCACGTTTTGGTCCAGCAAGGTTCGACAAGCAACACTTGTAATTAATTTTTTGTCAATGTTAGCTTCAAGACTAGACTGCTTTGACAACCGTTGTGTGGGCAGAATTTTTTTCTCAAAGTGTTGTCTCTAAGCGACGTTGAAATCTCCGGCACCCACTTTCACGTACGCTAACCGAACGCCATCTGAATTGAAACAAAAAAATAATGTTATTGCCTTATACGTGATTAAACGAGTTCAGCAATTTAATTGTCGAAACTGAACTGCTAATAAAAGATTCACACAATACATGGTACTTTTCAGTTTAGTAATAAACAAAATTATTGATAAATGTGACAGGCTTCGCGAGTTTTAGAAACGTTTGGTTTTAGTCTAGAATTAGGAACTAATTTTCACAAGGTTTTTCAACAGCTCGTCATTTTTTAATTTTTCTACGTTCTTTTGCTTAGTCAGCAGCTCGTCTTGTCTCTGTAATTCTTGAATGTATTGTACAGCGGACTTCAGTACAAGTATTTTAGAAACTTTCTGTCTCATCTCTATCTCTGGAATATATCTTCTCAGTTTGTCGTATTTAGAATTCATTTCGCTGCGTCGTTTTCTTTCGAGTTTATTTCTAAAACCTACAACAGCGTTACAGTCTCCATCGTTTTCTTTTTGTCTTGCTCTTTTTCTTCTTCCTTTAGTCCGCGTCAAATTATACTGCTCGCCAAAGTCACACTGTTCTCCGAAGGAATTGTTGTCATTTAAATCCACGAATGGATCAGCGTTTACCTGTAAATTATCGTCTCCGCCATCAATGTCAATTTTTACTGTATCGGCAATTTCCACTTCATCCTTTTCGCTTTTCAATTCTAGAACTTTACACTCATCCTGATTTCCTAGTTCTACACTAGGAAATTCAAACACTGTAGCGCTAACCGAACTTTCAAGGCGCTCAAGAGTTGCCGCTGGAGTGAAGTTCTCGGGCAAGTACATAGAAAGATCTTCTGATGGTTTACGACCAAACGGACTCAAGAGCATCACGGCCAGAGGACTTGCAGGTGTCGAAAAATTTCCTGGGCTTTTTGTAAGCGGTGAGAATGGAAAAGTGGGAGTTCTAAGTGGTTCTGCGGAAGTAAATGTATCCACAAGCGGTGATATACGAAACCTCGGACTCCACGGAAAGTTTAAATTTCGCTCAATTTCGGCCTTGGGTTCCTTAAGATAACAAGACGTGTTGTGAGCCTCTTTCACTGCGCTTTTTTCGCGGGAATAAGTCTCTTGCATTCCGAGATAGGGACTTAGAGAATCGTCTTTAAAAACGCAGTCGTTTTGTGGAACCACTTGCAAGTTGTCGTCTTCTTGCTTCTTGGACAGCGAGCGTAAGACTTTTTCTTGTAACTGAGTCAGCGTATTCGGGCTGCATCCGTATATGTCATTTGGTGGCCAATGTAGCGGGTACATGTCGTTCGTTTGAAAAGAAAACATCGAAGAATCGTTTGCCATGGGCCGAAGAAAACTACCTTGACACGCGAGGCGTTCTGTTCGCAAATTCTACACTGTAGCTTTCACTTCTGGATTTCGCACGAGCGAAATAATCTTAAAATTGCGAGGATTTAATCTATATTTATGAAGATAAGCTAGGAATATGTTTGCCTTACGATTCGCTCAAGACAATAGAACTACCTGCTATGGGTGAGCTATTCAGCATCTCTTACGTCATACCTTTTTTAAATCGCTTGTTTATCAACATATCGATTTGAAACTCTACTACACCGCACAATGTACTTGGAATAATTTTCGCGCCGACACCTTTTTTGGCGATTATTGCAGAAGAAATTAAACTTTAGCAGTGAAATTTTGTTCTTAAAATAACTAGCCATAGTTCTGGTTGGTTACTTTATTATTCTAGAGGAATTTCCAATAATTTTGGTCAGTGACATGAGTGTCGACTTGAAAGCACCTGTTTAAACTGGAATATTCTAGAGTCTCGTTACCATGGAAACTCTCAAGCAACAAGAAGCAGCTCCTCAATAAACCACGCATAAACTAAGTTCTAATCCTTTGTTTTGTTTTTCGAAATTTTGAATAATGGCGTTAATCCTAGAAAAATGGCTTTCTTTCGTTTTATATGAAGTCCAAAAAAGGAATTTAATTTTTGAAGCGAAACGTCTCGTAGGTTTAATAATTAATGACTCCAAGAACCGCATTACCGCATATCATTAACTAGCCTGCGAGTGAGAGGCGGCTGTATTCGCAGGCTAATCATTAACAGCCGAACGGAATACATGTGATAGTCATTTAAACATGTTTAATTTGCGATGGACCGCGACAAGAATAGTATGACTCCAGGGTGCGAAAATAAAACAAAGATTATTGCGATGAATTAGGACTTTCAATTCTGTTAGACAAAACATCAGCCGAACTGAAATATTAAGACTAGTCTTAATGAGAGTGGATTCTTTTTCTTGAATGCTCGCGATATGCCAGCTGGCGGATTAAAAGACGGTCAAAACATATTACAGTAATATTTTACCTTCTGTGGTAAGAGATAAAGAGATGAGGAACAAATAGATCATTTGCTACTAAATTTTTATCACCTCTGCCTTATATCTTGCTACGCGTGAAAAAGAACTCCGAGTTTTGTTCTCGCCTGGTTTTTTCTCCCTCGGCGCTTAAAAAAAGGATTATGAACTTTATTTTGATAATTTACTTCTGTACATTTTCTGTTTAGGATCTTATACACAGCAAAAGACGCTTTGTTGAATGCTCTTAATTTTAATAACTAAATATACATAATCACCTAACAATGAAGTTTAAAAATAGCAGTAATTTGTCTATTGTCTATAGGCTCTTCTACCACAAAAAATATCATTACTGGGGTGGAAAGTTGCCTGATATCAGTTTAACAGTTCATCTAGTTATTTCGCTCTTTTGACAGCTCGAATGAATTCTTAAACGCACTGTTCCCTTTCCTTCTGAGAAAAATCTCAAAAACGCAAAAAGGCGACAAAGTATGGTCTGCTTCAAATGAAACAGAATTAACAGGTATCAAGGAAACTGAGTCCCATAATTCCTAAGTTTCAAAAGCTACGTCATTTGTTGGTCACACAATTCTCTGATAAACTTAGTGAACTGTCCTCGCGGCGATTACAACCACAATTGTCCTGTCGCCGATTCCAATATTGACTCGGTTTCTATCCTATCCTAGAAAATCTCTACCGTCAAATTATGAGCTTTTAGGAAGTCATTTGTTACGCTTCACTTCACCAATGAAATCAATGTAGCAAACATTCCGTTCGTCTCGGGCCGAAGGTCTTGGGTACCCGGCCTTGTCGCACAAGGGGCGGCTTTCAGCAGCACATTTGCCTTGACTGCCACGGGTGATGACATTTCGACCTAAGCAGGCGCTCTCCACTTGTCCGTGATGGTAGCAGACAACAGTGTGAACATTAACTTTATTTTGATGCAGCCTTCTTCGTTTTAGGAGAAGGACAATAATCGCCACAATAAGACCAGTGGATGAGATGGAAATGATGACCCATTCAAACACATCTGCAAGTGAAAATGGCAAATAATGAGCTGCATTGCTGGCGCTGAGTAGGGGGAACTTTACTCAGAAGTTGACATGCGGTTGCCCCTGCAGGTTTTTGGGAAGTGTATGGATAAGGCACTTTGACAAATCACTTCTGATATCACTATCTCCCGCTATTGTAGGTTATGCCTCCGCCACCCCGCGGGTAATGCTGTTATGTGAAAACTGGTCAAATCTGGTCTAAACAGCTAAAAATCGGAAGAAAAGTTTGAAATAACGAATTTAAAAGCTAGAAGAACAAAAAATGCTAAAAAAGATACTTAAAGGATTTTAAGTCCTTTTAGATTATGCTTCAACAGCCACATTAAAAAAGAACTACACGACAAGATTTCTTTTTCAACTCATGGAAATACAGATTTCTCTTATTCCTCAAATAGAGCAAAGCAAAACAAATGGTGACTGAAATGTTGTATGTTTTGACAAAACGAAAGAATTTTGCAGAAGTGAAACAAAAAGCAACATAGCAAAGAGGCTCATTTGAACCAACCTTTCATTTTTCTGTCGCTCTCGTTCCCTGCCTTCGCACTGGCTTTCCAGTCTCGTCTGCATGCTGCCTCGTCACAATCACACTCATGAGACCTCTTTACGTCACGCCAACAACTCTTCCACTTCGCGCATTCTTCAACTGAGCAGTGCGTGACAGGACTTGCTTCGACATTCTTTGTTTTCTTCTCGTCTGACGTTATTTTGTCCGTTGCCTCTGTAGAAGCTTCTTTTAAGGATGAAGCGGAAGGTTTATGGAGAAATGGATGCTTCTTTCTTCTTTTTGTGTTGTTATCAAAGTAAACCCGTGTTCTCATGTTTTTCTTGTATTTATCTTCCTTATGCTTCTTAATGAAAAAGGGTTTGGTGATTTTGTTGTGGTTGTTTATAGGAGTAGGTTGGGAGATGGTAAGGTTACCAGGAGGGGTGGTCTGAGGCGATGTGTTGTTTGCCGACATGGTGAAGTTGGTGGCATTGCGCATTGTTTCTGTCACATCTGTAGATCAGAAGAAAGACAAAAGCAATCGCCTAAGCTAAAATGGAGAAAAAAAATATATTCGTCCTTGGAAAATCACCACTTTAATGCCTTATTGAATAAACACACTGTAAACAAACAACCACACGCAAATTGTTGTACATGCCCGCCGTGAACGAACGATCAAACGATCGAACAATCGAACGAACCGAACGAGCGAACGATCGATTGAACGAACCGAACGATCGATCGATCGATCGATCGAACGAACGAACGAACGAACGAACGAACGAACGAACGAACGAACGAACGAACGAACGAACGAACGAACGAACGAACGAACGAACGAACGAACGAACGAACGAACGAACGAACGAACGAACGAACGAACGAACGCACGCACGCACGCACGCACGCACGCACGCACGCACGCACGCACGAACGAACGAACGAACGAACGAACGAACGAACGAACGAACGAACGAACGATCGTTCGAGTTTGGTCAATGGAACGAGGGAATAAATCTAGTAAACAAACGAACGTTCGAACGAGCATGCAAGGCAAAGGACTCAAAAGCTGCTAAGTTTCCATGGTTACTCACTGCAGTGAAGTTCGTCGGAGTAGTCATCACAGTTCATTTTACCATCACATCGCACAAGTATACTGAAACATTTATTGGTGTCACACTGGAACTCCTCTTTGGAGCACAAACCATAAACTAGAAAAGAAATACATAGAAGCTAATAGATGCGGCTTGGATGACGCTTCTGAGAACAGGGAACAAGAGATAACGGCCGACTGAAATTGTAAACAATCGACATGAGAAATACGCTAACTGATTTTAATTAACAATTATTTGCAATGAGCAATTTGACAGGGAAATTTTTTTTGACTCTTTCAGTTGTGATTTAATCGCAAAAGACGTGATTTGCAGACAAACAAACAACATATTGTTTATGAAGCCCAGCCCTACTGCTGATCTGAGCAGCACATAGGCCTTGCTGAGTATATCCGAGTTCGTCGAATAACCAACATGTACAACATCGCCTGGTAGAGCAAGATTATCCTTCGGTTATCTCGAGGCAGGTCAAATATTAGGACTTCGTTTGTTCGCTCGAATGCGATATAAGCAAACGACGAGCTGCTGTAGAATTCTCAAAGATTGAAACAACATTTGTGCCACACCTTAAATTAAGCGTAGTCAAATTTCACCTTGCCATAGTTACCAAATCCAAATAAAATGCATTGATAATATCATTTTGTCTCTCGCTCCTCGCTTTAAGTAAAAAAAATCCTTCTACTTACCGATAGAGAAAAGTGACAGAAAAATCAAGGTCAGGAAAAGTGATCGAGGAATCACGCTGAACATTTGTGATTCTACAGTAGGATACCGGGGGCGAACTGTGCTACAGGCAATTGAGTGAAGCGAATGCAAGCGAACCGGCAAAAGCAAGCTGTTTTTATCGATATCAGAGTCCTTTGGGGTTTGAAAATTCATATACAGCTGAAAATCGCTACTCATATGATGAAATATTTCAATCAAAACAACATAGTTTTGTTCTGGGATTTCGACATAAACATATGAATTACCATTACGGAATTTTTTGTTGTCGTTGAGCGACCTCTAATTTAAAACACAAAAGAAATAAATAAGCAAAGAAATGATCGCTAGAATGCACAAAATTTTGTTTACTTGAAAATGTTATAAAGTTTTGGTGTGGACGCTGGCTCCACCCTTGACGCCTTGTAGTGCGGCGCGATAGCTAACTCCAGCATTAGAAGATTACAAATTTTACCTGATTTTGCCTGACCAAAAGATTACAAATTTTACCTGATTTTTCCTGACCAAAAGATTACAAATTTTGCCTGATTTTTCCGTAACCAAAAACTATAGCAAAAAAAACAACAACAAAAAACAACTGATAAACAACAACAAACAAGCAAAATGCCTTACTATCTAAATCAGCCACTGAATTGACTGGATTAAGTTAAAAAGTTATAACATTTTAGAAAACATCCCGTGAAGAAGCGCTCGCTAAAAGCCGTACTTCTATTTAACACAATTAGATTATGAGCTCGAGATTTCTAGGAGGTGATAGTTGATGAGTTTTCTATTTCTAAGTATAACCAAAAAAAGAAAAAAACACATTGATTGCAAGTCTGGTACTACGGCAGAAGGGCAAATTTATTGGCCAATATTTCAACTAGCAGAGCTAGTCTTCTTCAGGGCCAGTACAGAAAATAGCGGCTCTGAAATTTGAATAAGGATATACAATGGCAGTTAATGTTTAACTCAACACGGTTATAAAACGAGTCGATGAGTTTCCTCCAGGTACTGAGGTCAATGCCCATGATGTAGTTTGAAGCCAGTAGTTCAATTGAACGGATCTAGATGACGGACCGGTGGTCGCTTGTAAAATAATAAAAAAAGAATCTTCAATAATTCACGTGACAAGTGACAAGTTTATTGTATTTTCAAAATGATGTGAGATGAGCTTGGGCTAGACCTGAACTTACGTCTCTAGGAACCATTGCTAATGGCCAGTACACGACTTTTAAACCTCCAGGGATAGAAAGACCTTCGCGCAAGATCTCAACTGACAGTCTTGTCACGTCACGCTTTATTTGTCACATAGAAAATCACGCGTGACGATCCCAATCTTTTCCAGTCGCAGAAGCCTGGATCGAGTTCGCTTTTTCAGACGCCAAAAAATGGCGGATGGTAATAGCGAAAATGATGCGTGGACAAATTTATCACCTCGCATTATTTTCGTTCGTTTAGGTAAAGATAAATCAAAAGATGCCATTGAAGATGAGCTATTTAAGTCCATTAATCAGGTGCTAGAGGAATCAAATAGCGATGGGGAAGTATTGGACAAAGTTAAAAATTGTATCAGCTTGCCAGACATTGGCACGAGTAGAATAATTCAAGTGGCTGTTGGACCGGAGTTTTTGGGATTACTCTTAAACGACGGACGTGTTTGCAGGGTTAAATGTGTTACAAAAAACCTTGATTCTACAAAGAAACTGCCAAGTTCTCAAGAAAACTCAGATGAACCGCTCTTTCAAGTTCAAAGTGACGAAGCCTACGCAAGGCAACTTCAAAATGAGTTTTTGAGTAATGGAGGGACTACCAGAACTCTTGCCGGTCGATCTTTGGTGTCTGGAGCAGCAATGTCTTCGTCTTCAAGGCCTTCGTCACTTGGTGTTTATGTTACTAATCGGACTCAGCAGCGATTTGCGTCTTTGATGTCGAATACAAGTAGTAAGACTACTCAGACTTCAGTCACTCGTGGACCCCAGACAGGAGGTGAAGCACCGGGAAAAACAAACAATACCAGTTTAACACTTGTGGAAGGAAAAGGTTCAAACACTCATGAAACGCAAACGGATTCATCAATGCAAACCTCAAGTTCTGTAAAAAGTGTAAATCCCAATGAAGATAGCTCTAGTGGAAATGTACCATCAACTTCAAATGCAGCAAAAGCAAGTAACGAAAGAAAAACTGACAATCAGAAACCAACAGTACAGGGCAGTGGAAATCAAAGGCAGGAAAATTCGTTAGACTCTTCATCGGCTGGTTCCAACCCCCGTCGCTCAGTGTCTTCACCAACTCTCCTCCATCGGACAGTCTTTACCACAAATATTCCTGGAAATATGAGGCAATGGCCGTCTTATCTGTTACCAATTACAGGGTCTGTGCCATTAATCCCTCCATATAGACGTTCAAATCTTCAGCCCCATGTTGTGAGGGCGCAGCTTGCTGAAATGGGGGCATTTCCCAGGGGACCCACAACTGCTAATGTTCAGCGATCTGATGACAGGGCTTCCAGTGAGAGTAAAACTACAAGCTGCAATGATGCAGATTTTTGCTATCCAGAAATTGGTGACCTGGAATGGTTGGAAGCAGAAAATGTGAGTAAAAGTACATTATATAGCTATTTTAAGTGAAAGAATATTGTCACTCAATTGGATTAGTAGAGTTAATCAATCATTCAATCAATCAATCAATCAATCAATCAATCAAACAATCAGTCAACCAGTGAGACAGTCAGTCGTTCAATCAAACATACAAACAATACTAATTGATTTGAATAGGTTTCATTGTGATATCCAGTAAAGGACTTTAAGTGACTATTCTAGTTCTGGATCTCAAAACACCAAATCTAGTAGTAGATTGTTTCATTATGGCTTCTTGTATTAAAGGAAATAGTGATTACATGTGCTGATTAGTTAACACTTGAAAGGGAAATGCCAAACAAATCCATTGTGCAGACACCATTGTCTAGCTTCATTCCTGACACTTACCATTAGCATGTTTTGTTAACAGGGTAAACAAGTTGCTTTCTCGCACATCACAGCAATGCATTCAGAATTTTTGCTGGTCGAGAAGGGAACGGGAATCCTATATCACTGGCCATATGAAAGTGATGTAGCATGTGATGTTGCCATGGAGATTTCATCTTCTGAAGAGCCAACATACTTTCCACTAGCAAAGCCCCACCCATTAGGAGAAGCTTTGGGTCTGGACAGTGAAGAAGTTTGTCTTCTAACATCATCCAGTGTTCGCTGTTCACTGGTGACATCAAGTGGAAAGATATGCACATTTTATGACAAGCTTCTCAGAGGTGAGTGATGTACTGTTTGTAAAAGTAGTATTTTCGTATTGGTTTGTGGCCTCCCAGTTGTTACATTTTAAGGTTGTTACATTTGCAATCATTAGAACAATTGTAGACTGGTGGTGGTACACCCTTGTACCAAGGGTCTCTCCGGAAATGAGCGACCCTAGAAAGATCCGATTTGAAGTCCGAAAATATTGTACTTCCAGTTCAATTGCGCATGTCTAGCATTCAAAAGCATGGCGCAACAAACTTCTTGGTGTTTTAATTCTAGCCATTTCTATTGTTTTTAAAACTAATCAAAACCGATCCTGCAAGGGAACTTTCGAGAGTCACTCATTTCGTCAAGCTTGTGAAGTAAGGAACAAAGACTTGCGGTACGAGATTAGTGGTGATATAGAGTGCATTTGCATATTGCTAACAAATCTGCTATTTTATTTATTTTATTTTTTGGTAGAATCTAACTGTGGGGATCCTCCAGCTCTTATCCAGGAACTCTCTCATCCTGCAGTGGCATTCAGTGAGCTGCAGGAAGAGAAAATTCTGTCAATCAGCTGCAGTGAATTTTTTTCAAGCTTAATGACACAGTCTGGTAAAATTTTCTGGTGGTAAGTTCTGTGCATTACCGTCTACATTCCTGACATGTTTTGTTGTTTTCAGAAATCGTATTATTTGTCTCAAGCTGGAGGGTTTTCTAGTAAGTTTCACACAATTTAGTGAAGTTGTAAAGAAAGATTTGAACATTTCAATCAACCCAGGGTTGGAAATAAGGAAAAATAGATTGATAGGTGCAAATCATTACCCACCCTCTCCATCCCATGTATATATTAACAGCTGTTATAAACAACGACTCTTTTAGGAGCCACAACATTGAAAAAATAGCCCTCTGTGAGGACATGTGGTTACGTTTGGACTACGTGGCGGTCAGCAGTTACACCAATAAAAGCAAGCACCTCGCATATTTTAAAAGTTGAAATTGACCTGAAATCATTACCTGTAGTAGGTAGTCTCGTGGTTAGTATTTTCGTTCCTGACACGTTGGATCCGGGTTCGACTCCCCCACGGCGCATTATTTTTTGAACATTTTCTTTTTTTTTCTTTTTTTCAAGATGTCTAGTACATTCCCTGTATTTAGCTGCACGTCCAAGTCCTGAAAACTCCATTTGAAGTTCATAGTTTGGGTTAAATTTCATGCCGTGTGTCTTGAGAAAATCCTCCTTGACAAACGAACCGGAAACAAAGATTTTTAAGACATCAATGTCCACTTGTTTCTGCTGTTGAGTATTCTCCAGATTCATTTCCTTCAATTCTAGACTTCAAAAGATGTCTTGCAATCGTTAACGGAGAAAAAACATTGCCTCGAAAGAGCCTACAACAGATGCCATTTTCTTTGTTTGGTCAACCATGCGTGAGTATAGGGCATGGGAAAACGAGCCTGCAATGTCATATACGTTCTGAGAACGTGGTAAAAAGAAAAAAAAATTCCGTGTACTGCGTGGTACTTGTAAGACTAAAAAAAATAAAAACAAAGTTCTTACTAAATGAGTTTTAAATCCCTTTCGAAAAAAAAAAATCTTCCATATGTTTTGGGCTCAGCACTTCTTCTTCTTCCACTAAAGAAGAGTTCTGACAACGTGATGGTCAGCAGTTATTCCCATGAAAAAACTTACGGACTCACTGACCCTTTAGCATAGTACGGTTACTGACGTAACCACGAAAAGGTATGACCGCTAAATAATCTTTTTTAAAATTTTATTTATTTTTATTTTATTTTTGGCTGGCAAATTTGATCAGTAATTACCGATCACCAACCAACTAAATCAACCATTTAACTTTTTTAATACTGTGCACTTATCTGGTGTTTGGCCTCAACTGCAACTAGATTTCTTTTTTTCAGAGTTTTCCTCATTCTTCCTTGTATTTATTCTTGTTTATTTTTATAGGGGATTATTACCAGCAGAGGAACGGCAAAATTTCAGACAGAAGTTAAACAAAGCAACTAATGAAGCTAGTAACATTGGCATCAATGAAAAAGTTCAGCTTCGGCAGCACTTCCCTGGATTTCCAGGTGCTTTAGTCTACAAGTGCTGCGGGATCAGGGGACTAGTGGTGGGGCGTCTCATAGGCCATGAGTCACCTGAAGGAAGCAGCACCACTGTAACAAAAATCAGGGTTGAACCGCTGAATAAGAAGATTGACAGTGCTGCTAAATCTCTGAGTGGGGCAGAACAATTAACTACAGATATCCCAGCAGTGAACACTCCAAGAGGCAGGACTATTGAAGAGGAATTAATTTCCAGACACAAGGATACTGTTAGGTCCTCCAGTCCACATACTAGTGTAAGAAGAAAAGCCCAGAGTTCAAATGTGCCAAGTAATGGTTCTGAAATCTGGGAAGTCAAAGATGTTGTTTTTCTTGAGAGTGAGAACAAACTTTTAGGCACTGTTGCTGCTATAGATGGCCCTCATGTTATTGTCAAAGTTGCAAATGTGGTTTCACCATCAGAGTCGACATTACGTGTGTTTAAAGTCTCTGAGCTGGAGTCTGTACCAAGTGAAAGTGCGGAGGGAAGTGCCATGACCCAGCAGGTACCAACAAGCTCATTATACAGAGGGTGTATTCAACATGCTCCAAAGTGTATTGTCGGGAGTTCGATCAAATCAGGAAATAAAGAAGTCCTTGTTGGCCTTAAGCCTGTTGCCATGACAACTACATCAGTAGGGATTTCTCTTATTGCTCAGCACTCTTCTGATGGGAAGGCATTTTTCTTGGGACCAGCAATGGAGCAAGCTATAGACAGCAGCAAAATTTACACCTGCAGTAGTGATGTAAATGTTTCCAGCAGCAACGATGATGGCTCATGCACAGTGGATTCGGAGGCTATCAGCAGCCGAGAAGCAGCTCTTGCACCAGCATCTTTGGTACCTTCAGTTGTACATGAGAAACTAGTTAGTGGGCAAAAGAGAAGAAGGCGCAGTGATGATAATGGTGATGATGACGATGATGATAGTGTATCAGATAATATGCAGGTGACAGCAAATCTTGACTCGTCCACTTCTTATGGCATTTCTCCATGTAACTTTCAGTGTTCTAGTCACAGATTTCCATTGCTTCACTCTACCAGTGATTGTGACATTGTTTTACTGACTGACGTCAACAGCTGCCTGTATCCAAGGCCTTATGGCACAAAGTTGTCAAATCCAAGTGTTGGAGAAATTCCTCCTGTCCAAAGTTTTGGTCTAGGGACAAGACTAGGTCAAACTTCAGAAGGGAGTTCTATACCTGAAAGAGTGTTAATTGCATTCATAGGTAGGTATCGACTTAGCTACTGGTAATTTAGGGTAAATAAGAATTTTCTATTTCAGTTTATATTTTTAAGAACTAATCCTTGACTTTCACTAAATTAAATGCGAAAGTGCACAGCATCGGAAATCAAAAAAAAACTAATTAATGAATTTTATTATTTATTTTGAAAAAAAAAAATGAAATCTCAATTAGCTTTTACTCAAGACCTGGATAAGCTTTAAACTGACTTTCAGATAACCAGGCCCTGAGTAGAAAAGTGAATGAGTGCTCATAATCATTATGTGCATCTGATCTAATGCCTGGTTACTAAGCTATGAACGTTCCATGATCTTGTCACGCAAACATCTATGGAAAAAATGTGTTGAATGAAGACATACCCTATCACCAAATACCAGAAAAAGATGAATCATATGTGGAAGTTGGTGGACATGATGTTTATTCTATTAAAGAGCTGAGATTGTGGTAAGACGAACAGACAACAACAATTCTGCATGCTACACTCTTGCCAAGTGCATTGTTTTACCATCTTACCTTTATTACCAGCATTTCAAGAACAACACCTTTTACAAGCAGTGCAATCTGGAGTTCTACAGAAGATTGAGGAAGCATTAAACTGGCTTAAACAGCTGAATAACAGTAAAGATAATGGCAAGGGAAGTAAAAGTGTCATGAAGGGCTCCAAAAAGTTGGGCATCACAGACAGTCTTGGCCACATTCATGAAGAACTAACAGGGCACATCAGTGTTATTAGCAAGAGAGTTCTACAGCTTCTGCATCAACATTCCACTTCTAACCAGAATGTGTTGCACATTTGCTGCAGTAATCCAACATTTGTTGAAGAACGAGATGCAATCCAGAATGTCATACAGAGCCACTGTAAAGGTATGGTGTGTGGACGTGATTCATGCTATGACCATTTTAAATGCAGTTGCCATGACAACCAATAGTTAATGGGACTACTACATACATGTATGTGCACATATTGTTCAAACTTTAAAATCATCATAAAATCTTGTACTTAAACAGTGCCAGTGGTCTCAAAATTGGGAACTTTAATGTTTATATCAGCTTTTTGAATTTCTGGCAACTATTTTGTACTGCATGAAATGTACCACCTTTTTTTAAATTGTTGACTGACAAGATCATGTTTATATCAGGGTTCGGCAAGAGGCCTGTTGTAAAAAGTAAATTTTAATTAGTGAGTTTCTATGAAGACTCCTTCCATATTTTCAGGAGCAGGTCCATCAACAGGTGTGAGTCCTAAGAGTGTAGATGGCCTCCCAATAGAGGTGGCAGGCTTACATGTGCTGCTGAATGATGCTCTGTTTGGAAAAGAGTTTGTGCCAATGGTAAGACCTAAATACATGTCCAAATGTTCTCAGTAGTAGCTGACAGATACTTAGGTTTAGCTTGATTTTTGTGCAGCTGGGAATCCTTGTGTGATATAATGTGAGATTGCTGTCATCACTGTCTTTGTTTGTGAGCAGGACTTTCAGTGCAATGCTCAACGAGTTTGCTAAGCAGAAGGTCCCTGAAAAAGTTCTTTGGCCAGGACAGAACACTGCGTCCGACTAGCCAGGAACTATGTACACATAATTTGTGACAAATGTTATCATCCTGTTGAAAGGTGTTTGTACTGTATCACACTATAGTTCATCTCACACTTGTGTCATTTGTTGCACTTAAATCTAGCATAAAACAATATTTAAGTCACAAAGAAACTGCATTGCAGCTCTTGCTAACTGGACAGGTCATTTGTTGCACTTGACTGTACCTTGAGCTTGTCTAAAGGGCACTCCCTTAAATCTGACATTTATGTAAACTGTATCTTTATTGTTTTACAGCTTAAAGAGCGTGATGCTCGTGGAAACACTCCCTTTATGACAGCTGTCCAGTGCCACAACTTTAAAGCTGCTTCTTATATTCTGGATTTCGTGGAAGATAACAAAGGTACTGTTCATTAGCCAAGTCACGAAAATTCTCTGAAAATTACTCAATGTATATGTTGTCGTTTAATTTCACCCTTGGTACAAATTGGTATTTTCCTTTGTTTTATATTGATTATTATACATTACCATTTTATATCAGAACAAAGGAAAGTACCAAATTGTACCAAGGGTATAATTGAATCACAACACGCACATAGTAGCACATGTAATTCTGACAGGTAACATTACGTTTGCGGTTTTCAGATAAAATTTGCCCCAAGTTGCAGTGCTCATTGAAGGGGATGATCTTTCCTGAATCATTTAACGGCATGACCCCGCTTCATGCCCTCGCAATTGCCTGCACAGAGAATCTCCCACCAAGTGGACTAGGAAACAGCCTGACTGTGACCAACTTACCGTCCAGTTATACTCCGAGGATACTGTTGAAACTCTTCCAGGGAAGATATCCATCAGCTTACAGGGCCACAATACCACCAGCTACTATGGAGGGAAGAAAGGTAACGATACTTTTCTAACAAATTAAAAAAAAATTAGTGCTTTTTCCTGCGTGCACGGTACTTTTTCTTCTTAGAAAGAACACTTAGATTCACTGTACCACGGTTTATTAGAACCATAATTCAAAGAGTAATTATTATATTTTTTGCAAAAAATAGTTATCAAGGCCTTTTTTCTTCTTCAGTGCCATCGCATAAAAACACCGAAGCAAAGATTACTGGAGAAACTTCAAAAAGGCAAAGTAAAGAAGATTCCAAAGAAACCAGCTGAGGCCAAGAGAGGAAACTTGTTAACACCCACCACATCAGGTGGCAACAATCCTCCATGGTCCAGGCGTTATGTGGAGGGAGGAGGACGCATACCTGTGGTCGGTAGTCGACGAGAATCACTTACAGGTGAGGAGATAAGTCTACGAGCTCGAACGTTTTATCTCGTATAATGGTTATTTCTGAGTGGTACACAGTTAGCCTGCAAATTGAGGCGAGAATATTTTTTGCCCTCGCCCCAATTTTCATGCGGCCGAAATGTGGAAAACTCTTTGCTCGTACGGGAACGCTTGTTACGTAAGTAAGTAGACAGTGGGCCTCGATAATCTCAGCCTCTGTGCAGAATGTAATGATTTTTTAAGTACATTAACAAAGCTTTCAACGAGTTTTTAATAAGCGAGTATGCAACTGGTTGTAAGGGTTCAAAGATGGTGTCAATTTGCTCGCGTATGTTTTGCACTAGCAACTAAAGTCTTGTGAGAAGATCAAGCCATCATTTCAGTTTAGTTTTAAAGTTTTAGTCTACTACAATTTTAATTGTTATTTTTAGTCTTATAGCGTTTAAAGCTTCTCAAGACACTAGGTTCTTGTCTCTCAATACGAGAATCTCTTCTCGCGAGACGCGGTTCTCATTTCGCGAGAGGGTGGCAACTAACTTTTGACCGGTACTGTAACACATATCGTTTTGTCTCCAAGGGATGGTGACATTTTCTGATCCCAAAGAACTGAGACAAGCACTGGTAGAGATGGATCATCACATGGTATCAAGTGAGATGACTGCACCTGAAGGAGGACTTGCCAGTTTAGTTCAACATGTTCTGCATGTCAAACTCACTGAGGTTAGCGAATGGCAATATTGACGTTAATTTACCACTGAACGACCTGAACAGTGTACGCTGCTCTAGGTGTTATGTTATAATGAGTAATTTCTTGCTTCCGCGCGATGGCAAAATACGCGAACGGCAAAGCCGCAAGAGCGAAAGAGGTAACAACCTAAAAAGGAACAAGTACGGTAAAGACTGTAGAAGGGAAGAGTAAAAAGAACAACTAACTTATTCGAAAGAATTTGTCGCAAGTGGGCATTTTGTCAAGTGTCCCAAGGAATTTTGACCAGGATTAAAAAGTCGCACTGCACTTTGTCATAACCATAAAGCTGCACAACACATTCCGTTTACATATTTAAAATTAATATTTTTGGCCAATTTTTTTTTTGCAATGCTCATTGTGGGTGTACAAGATCCCAGCCCCAAGGCGTACATTGTAGAAATCTTGTATAAGATTTAAGGCCGATTTTATTATTATCCAGGTGGAAAATGAGGAGACAGAGAGGACAGAGATGGAGGTGGGTGTCCGTGGAGGAGTGTACAATGTGTCCAATGTTGAGGGAATGGCCAAAGTTACTCCCAAGACACTGTTGCCCACTGATACTACACAAAACAAGATGGTGGTGAGTTCAAACAATTCCTGATCAAACTAGCGCGAGAAATCAAGGCAGGATAATAAAAACACTTTCTTTATAAAGGTACTTGATTAATATTATAATACTTACAATATAATTCTTTGTTCTTTAGGATGCAGAAGATAGGCTTATTTGTCAGTTATTTTCTCGTCTCCTATCCTATTCTGAGGTGAGTGGAGTTTTCTCTATCTTATCTTATCTTATCTTATCTTATTTAGAAACGTGTAATTGTTGTTGTAGAAAACGTAAAAAATGTGCATTTATTAACCCTTCAGTTCCAGGTTTAGCCGATGATTTCCTATATTCCCACCTCTTGTCTGCTTGACTTAATATCGATATTGAATAGAGAAATAAGATTTTGATCCTATCATGTTTGTTCAGATTGCTACTGCCACGAACAAGGAGGGTGAAACACCACTGGCATTCCTGGTGAACAACGCTCGCTGGATCAAGTTGACCGCCAGCCAAAAACTGCGACTCACCAAGTACGGCAACTTTTTGTTTGGACAAGATACAGCGTTCACCGTCAAACGTGAGCTTGGCCTTCAACCATCAGCCTCACGATCCCCTGGGGATGGTGAAATAATGGCTGAAATCAACATTACAGGTGTGGCAGACGCCTCCATGCTGGAAAGTAATATTCTGGCTCAGCTCGACGACATCTCAAGCAGTTTCCGAAGCATTGTAGATTCACTGACAGCTCTTGAGAGGCGTTGCTCACCAGAAGAGGCACAGCAACAGAGTGTTCAAGCAGACGCTAATGAGAAAGCAAAGCCGGGAGAAAGTAAAGCTCCCGCCAGTGAAACTGAAGACACAGCTGCCACAGCCACTGACAGTTCAGCAGAGGCTCCTAATTTGATGAGTTTCCCTCCTAACGTAGCAGTTGTACCTGAGGACTTCTCCAGCGAGAGTTTGCCAGTTTTGGTGCAACTTACACAGAGCTGGCCGTCTGTAGCGTCAACTGTTCTGGGCTATTATCCAATAGGCACTTCTGCGGGAGGCTCAGATGTGCACATGGCCGAGGATCCAAGGGGCTCTGGTGCGTTTCCTCAGAAAGGTTCTTCCCACTCTGGTCCAATAGAATCTTGCTCCCTTGATTCGTTTGTCTTTGAGTTGCTCTCTTACGCTGACGAAGCTGTCTTGGTGAGTTTTGTGGAGACTATTATCACTGAAATGAACAAGCATTCCCAGTGCTTGACACTCGATGCTATTCATCGGGTAAGTGAGCTACGCAGCCCTCCAAGCCCCAGGGATGTTGCTATGATGGTTGGGATAAAGTTTCTGAGATCTGTCATTCGACAGTTGGCTGTACACCTTAGCAGGTCTGGCTTATCATATGTTGACCTTCGGACCCGCCTTGGGTCCAGTCCTACAGCGTCCAATGGAAGAAACAGTCAGAGTGACAATGTCGAGTTCAAGAGGAAAGTAAGGTGAGACAAAGAGTTGTTACTCAGTATTACCATAAACGTCTGTCGATTGAATGCATCGTTTAAAGCAGGTTTCTGTCCGCCGTTCTGTTTCAAACTTGGCACGGTCAGTACATGTGACTAATATAAAACACATCCTGTACATTTCTTAGCCCGTCCTGTCCAAAACAACAACGTGAAATGACTAAATGTAGGGTTTATAGCGAACGTGAGCCATGTCTGTGAATTTTCCAAGTTTCCAAGGGTGTATTAGTTTTACGTTAGTCATTAGTTGCACTGACTCTCTGTGGGATAACTATGCAGCGTTCAGCTGAAGTCTTCATGTACTTTCCTTTCTCAAAGTAGCAACGTGTTATATTTTTGTCTTGGTAGAATGATTCTGCGTTCATTTTCATGGCTGGCTGTCCACGAGTTGATACAGGCTGCGGAGGCGTCCGTGGTTCCTGTTAGAGAGGGCGTGGCAAAACCTCAAGCCCGCTCCACAGGCTCTTCAGTGACTAACAACATACCCAACCCTAATGGAGGATTTCCGGGAGCTAGGTTCCGATTTAGACCAGGTAAATCAGGACGGGAACTGTTTTAAAACCGAAACCAAACCCGAGCTGTGTTCAACTGAAATAAACTAAACTTCACGCGACAGAGGTGTCCTTTTTTTCGAATTTCGTCGGAATTGAGGGACCACAGGCAATGTCATAGAAACCACTCTGAGGTTAAATAAAGCCAAATTTGGCTTTGTTTGCGATTTTTGGGGAAGTGTTGTTTTAAGCGCAAACTACAGACATGTAATTAATTGTGATTTTGTGATGTGCAGGAATTCGTGTTAGTGGTCCTCATGACGCCGCTGGCAGGGCCCAGGATCCACCGCTCAGAACAGCACAGAGGTAGGTTTACAGCACATAACAACAATGTTATCAATATTGATTACCATTCTCTATTTAGCAGATGCAACGTTTTACATTTGTCAGGTCAAATGAATAAAACGCATGGAAATTTGCGTCCATTCGCTTAATTCTCGTCTTCTATTGTCTGTTCTACTCAGAATGCTTAACAGGTGTTTTTCTCTTTTTATAGGATTCAACAAAACAGATCAACAGAAAATTCTTCATCCTGCCGCGGAATCAGATTAGCAAACATTACTGAAGGTACCTCTGGGATCTCCAACAAGAAGCCTTCTCCAAGCCCCTTTAGGGCCTCTCCGTTTGAGCTCTCAAGGGGCCTCGGCAAAAAGAGCTCTCTTTTGGATAGCGACAGTGATTCTGATGACGAGACTGATCATATAGGAGCCTTAAGTGGCGAGGGTGACAGCGATATGGAACTTGATGAGCCAGATCAGCGGTCCGTATCCATGGCGACAGGGATTACCCATGATCACCCTTACGCGTGGGCTTTAGACGGACGTGTTGCTAGTTTGAATGAAGGAAACAGCATGCCTGGGCATATTCATGTAAGGCTGAAAGAAAAACACTATCGAAAATTCAATGCAGTCTCAGGAATTTTATTTCAATTCAAATCTAATAGCGCCGCTTGTCGTTTACAACAATTTTCTTATTTTGGACTTGCTGTCTTAGACCAAAGGTGCCGGAGAAAAGACATGAGTTTGTTATATCAGCTAGTCAGTTGTAATAATCGGTTGGGGTCGAATGATTTTACACCAAGCCATAGTAACAAGCCATAGGTTGCTTCTTTATTCCGTAGGTTCGTCAAAACGGGATGCAGTTAGATCATTGTGTTTAGAGATGATAAGTATTGCATATACTGATCACGTAAACGTTTTTTAATCCACACAGCTTCCACAGTTGGCGACTAACGTGATTTCCCCGCCCAGTGTTCACACTGGAAACTGTTACTTGACTCGTATGTTCTCACGCCTGGTCAAAGAAACCTTGGACCTGATGACAACCCTCTCTCAGGACACGGCCGCCTCGGCGCGGCAGGGCACAGTCAGTGAAGGTATCGTGCCCGTCCTGTCAATAGCACAGGATGAGTGTCAATCAATCCAGACCTCTTGTTTGTCCATCTTGGAGAAGTCCTGGGCGTGGCTGACAGGAGTGTTGGATGTGGTCGAGGGACAGCTAAGAATGGGAAAACATTTTGACACCAAGGTATGTTCTTAGTTGGGTCCCAAGCTGGAAACATAAATTCTCCCTTCTTGTTGCCATTCACTTCTTTTACAGTGAAACGAACTCAACCGGGGCCACCCAACGTTTTTTAGCCAATCACAAGACAAGTTCAGAACAAAAGACTTGGACTTCCTTCATTAGCAGGCCAATCACAGTAAGGAGCAAATTTAGGGTCGCCCACTACCTCTCGGAACGAGTGACTTCATTGGTTCCTAAAACAATAGATAGCAGGTCATAACAATGCCCCTAGCCCTGAATAACAATAGAGGTAGTGTTTACAGCGGGCGAATGAAAATAGAGGTTCCAGAGAGGTAGTGCCTTACCGCAAATTTAACTGCTCCTTTACGAACTCCAATTCTTTTGTTGTGAGCTTGTCTTGTGATTGGCTAAAAACATTGGGTGGCACCAGTTGAGTTTTTAGAGAATGTTGCTCCGTTTCCACCCTCGTTATTGTTAGCCATCCTCACTTCCTAACGGGCTCCTGGAATATCTCAAATTCATTCAATATTGCTGAGTTTTCTACGATCTACGTAACTGTATATTTCTCCTAATCGTACTTACCACGTTAAACTGGCTAACCGTGCTAATTATACTTATCATTTTAATGCGGTTTTCGGTAACATGCAAACTCTGCAGCTCAAAACCCAACAGAACTAACGATTGCGTTTTTCATTGCCGTCAAACAGAAAAACAGAAACAAACAATGAAAATAGATCGAAATAACAACAACAACTTTATTACCAAAAAAAAAGACTTCATACAATGCTTCAAAAAAAAAAAATTAAAACAGGATATTGGTAAATGGCAACACTCAGAAAAACTAAAAAGCTTATCGAGCTGAGCGAAGTTAAATTAGATTAAAACTAAGACGGTGGTTGGCAATAAAGCAAAAATAAACAAATAAATAAATAAATAAATAAAACGGTTAATGGAAAACGTTAATAGCTAACATAAAGGGACACAAAAAATGAAACTTTCTTCAGTCTACCAATCACAATCACAACCGACAGATGTGACCTTTTGAACCGGCTGAAGTGAACTTCTGTTTCCTGAGAGGTCCGCTAAGATGATTGACCGCAGCGAAAAATGTAAACCGTTGGTTGAAGTTTGAATTTCAGAGTTCGCATGTTATTGAAAACCGCAATGATGATGCCACTCACGCTAATCGATGTACATTTGGGCACTGAAGAAAGTTTCATTTTTTGTGTCCCTTCCAGCGGTACCTTGCCTCCCTTCAGCGACCAGAAGACACGGAATTAGCCATGCTGACAAGGACTGTGTCCACTATCCCCGGGGCCTTCCCTGAGGAGTACCTTATGTTCCTTCTGAGAGCTCATAGCAACGAACATAAAGATTCCCTTCCTGTTGTTGATATGCTGTGGTAAGTGTTTTGCTGAACACGTCAGTTTGTGTTACCAGACTGACTGCCTGTCCAGGAAATTGGAAAACTTTCGATCATGCCTACAAATGTTACGTCAGCGTATGACACGTCATGTTACTTAGCAACGCGTCACAGACACTTCGGGTTCAATCAGCTAACAGTTGTATCATCTTGTTACCCCTTCTTTTTCTGCTCTTCCAAAGAACCTCTCTTATCTTTTGTTACTCCACTTGTTTTCGTTGTAGTTATGAACATGCTGTATATGTTCTGGACGCCTTCATTTACTCCATAACACACTGGCCGCGCGCTGGGACTGGACTCGACCGAAGCATCTCTGTATCAAGCCACGACGGAGAAGACTCTGGACCCAGTTCCTCTCAGCCTTCGCAACACGAAGATACCTCGGGCCTGGAAACTAGGCCTTCCCCTAACGCGGAGTCCAAGCGGCGACGGCGACACAGCCACGAGCGAGAAGCGGTCTTGAAGTTCTTCGGGATGGACGTGATACATATAGATAGGGAGAAGTTTCTTAGCAGTTTACAGGACACACTACAGCAGAAATTCCCTAAGGTCCCGAAAGCATCATGGGAAGTGTTTACACATAACGTAACGATGTCTCGTCAGAAATCATCTGACGACTCAAATCTGGTGTTACAACGAGAAAATGACGAGGAAAGCGGTCTACCGACCACGTTTAGTACGATGAGCACGTAAGTAATGATTGGAATCACTTGTTGGTATGCAAGGGAATTTCGTAATTGATACCAGCTTTATTTGCTTCTTTTACAGGAATACCTTCACCACTCCCCTGGTACTAAATTGGTCACCTGATCAAGTGATTGGCAGATGGAAGATCTCTGTAGATCTGTTTTCCCGCCTTTTTCTAGCAGACGGGCCTGGAGCCGAGAGAGACAGTTTCCTGGCGGCGCGGGCTGGCGTGGCGGGAAGATTGGCCAGGTAAGCATGCGCGTTTGGTACAGCTGGTCAAAATGTGCTTTTCTCTCCACTGAGTACACAAAAAATAATGCTGTTGTGTTTTTTTCTGTTCAGGTTTCGTCGCGCTGCTTCTTATCTTCGTGACTCCATCACAAGTGAGTCTCAGCAACTCGGTGTCTATGGAGGACTGGGCGGGAGAGTTGGTACCACTCTCTCCCTGTCAATTAAGAGGCAGAAGATCCAGGAGAACACACTCAGAATACTTGGAGAGGTAATGTTCATTGCCGTGTACCTGTGCTAGACATACATACTAATTCAGTATGGAAAGTATTCTTAACTATCTCTTATTCCCTGAAGTGTGTTCACTGCAAGTACTGTTATTCACTAGGGACTTGAAGACCTTCAAGGCTGTACAATCATGTAACTTAGTTCACGCTCACTTGATGAACATGGTTCTTGTCTTCATTGCAAAGTAGATTTTATCAGAAGAAACTTTATTTTGCGACAGCACGTAGATTTCGTTACAGCACTCTAAGTTGACTCTTCATTTGTTTCTGAACTTATTTTTTAGATGTCCACATTTCACTACAGCAACCTACGAGTCAAATTCGAAGGAGAAGAGGGGTCTGGGCCGGGTGTCAACCGAGGATTTTTCGCTGCAGTGGCGAATGCTCTGAAAACGGATGAAAAGGTAAATACGCGAGTATTATTTTATTTCGATTTCATCTTCAAGGAAATGAGGTTAACATTGTCATTAAATTGTTTAAATTTACTTCTATTTCCAGCTGCCAGTGGAGACCACAACTTTACTTCACGAACCGGGCAAGTTGCCAGAGCAGAGTGGTTTCTATGCACCTAAACCATTTGCCTACTCAGAGAAATCACCCGAGGAAAATCATACAAAGGTAACAAAGCTGTCTTGGGAGCGCTCTCAGAGAGAAGAAATGTTTTCGTGTTTTTCATGTTGACCTTGCAGTTCCAGTAAATTACTAGCAACTTCTTTAAGGTAAAGGCTGCATAAAGATTCGTATTCTCTGTCCAATTTTCGCGCTGTTTGTTGTTTTGTTTCAGACTAATCGCCACAAAATGTTTACCGCCATTGGAAGATTCATTGGTTTGAGTCTTTGGTTCAGCAACACTGTTCCACTTAACTTCAGTCGTCACGTGGTCAAATTCCTACTGGAAAGGTAATATAAAAAAAATAAAATAAATCGCGTTATTTAAGTGTCAGTGTATTTAGCACTACTGTGCTAATTGAGGACACTGTAGATAATAAACAAATATTGTAAATGAAACAGAAACTTGTAAAAAATACCAACTGGCAGGAGGCTGACCAGCTGGTTATTTACAAAGCGTGGAGGAGTTGAATTTGGAGCGACCAAACACAAATCCACCTAGTGGCAGGAAGGAAGATTTGAACCCAGGACCTCTGGATTACAAGGCCAGCACCCTAACCACTAAGCCACGCCGCCTCCTATAAATTTTGAATTCCGCATTGCTTGTTAACTGTACGACTGAAACATTTCAGTTGTCCCTCACTAGTGATTACGATTTCCCCCCTTCACCACCCCACGTGAGTATTGGCCTCCCTGTTACGAGTAGACATGGAAGATTTCAGCCAAGGAATAATCACTTTATTGTTTAGATCGTATCCAGTCCTGTGAATACTAGTTCGTAGCTGTCATGGTCGTTGTCATGGCGACACATTGGAATTCACTATAGCTGCCTGCAGATTTGTTGTGATTGTGTTTGTTGTTGTTTAGGGACGTGACGTGGGAAGACCTTGCTTTTTTTAATGCCACGTTAGAGTTCACTATAGCTGCCTGCAGATTTGTTGTGATTGTGTTTGTTGTTGTTTAGGGACGTGACGTGGGAAGACCTTGCTTTTTTTAATGCCACGTTAGAGTTCACTATAGCTGCCTGCAGATTTGTTGTGATTGTGTTTGTTGTTGTTTAGGGACGTGACGTGGGAAGACCTTGCTTTTTTTAATGCCACGTTAGAGTTCACTATAGCTGCCTGCAGATTTGTTGTGATTGTGTTTGTTGTTGTTTAGGGACGTGACGTGGGAAGATCTTGCTTTTTTTAATGCCACGTTAGAGTTCACTATAGCTGCCTGCAGATTTGTTGTGATTGTGTTTGTTGTTGTTTAGGGACGTGACGTGGGAAGACCTTGCTTTTTTTAATGCCACGTTAGAGTTCACTATAGCTGCCTGCAGATTTGTTGTGATTGTGTTTGTTGTTGTTTAGGGACGTGACGTGGGAAGATCTTGCTTTTTTTAATGCCACGTTAGAGTTCACTATAGCTGCCTGCAGATTTGTTGTGATTGTGTTTGTTGTTGTTTAGGGACGTGACGTGGGAAGACCTTGCTTTTTTTAATGCCACGTTAGAGTTCACTATAGCTGCCTGCAGATTTGTTGTGATTGTGTTTGTTGTTGTTTAGGGACGTGACGTGGGAAGATCTTGCTTTTTTTAATGCCGACCTGTTTGAGGGGCTCAGTCGTATGATTCTTGACAGTAACCATCCAATGATGACGTCAGAGCGCTTTCAAGCCACTTACTGCTGCCATTTTGAGGTATAACTTCAAATCACCACTTGATTGTGTTGAACAGCAGTTTTGAACTAATGCTTCACACGCATGGGTAACGAGTTCCAATGTTTGTTGCCCAAATTTGAAGGCAACATTTAATTTAGATGTAAAATAATTTAAATTTCAGCGAAATATTGTAAATTTGAATTTTAAAGAAGTTTTTTCTTTTCATTTCTAGTAATATGATTTAGATGTATATCAAGAAAATGCCCCCTATTTGATGAATTTTCTCCATTCTCATCAGGGTGATAGGGAAATAATATTTAATTCTATTGACAAAATGATTTGGGCGATTATTAAATCCCTTTGTTCATCGATTAAAGGACTTCATTTTCACCATTCTATTCCTAATCTTGTTTAGGTACGAGACGTCTCTCTCTTCTTTTAAAAGTGTAAACATTAATTTGCCTTTCACTTTTTGCTGTCACAGACTTCAGTCGGTGGTACAACAGAAGAGCTCGTTCCGGGAGGTTCGCATATTCCTGTGACGCCCGAAAACATTTACAAATACGTCAGGTAATTATGAACTTATTGACTTAATAGAAGGGCCGGAAGGGACAATATTTAAAATCAGTAATTTATCGACATAACAGTGAAATACCTTATCTGTATTTACCATTTGGAATATTTTCACTCTTATACATTGAATGGGAGTGATGGTCTTACCGTCTGGTACATGTGTAGGTTAGTTTCCTGGACGTGATCAGATGATCTGTGTTCTGTGTTCTCGCGCAAGACACTTTTCTCTCACAGCCTCTCTTCGGCGAATTGGTACGGCATCCTGGCAAATATGCTGCGGATAAACAAATTAATTAAGCCGAGAAAATCTGCGAAAGGTTACGTGAAATGAGCTGGACACAGCATGTTACCCTTTACAGGCCGCGTGACAATAAAATTTGTGAAAAAATGTTGATGTCAGTGTTTGTTTGTTCTTTTGTGTGCAGGCTATATGCCACCAAGGTTATGATTGGCTGCGTAGAAAGTGAACTGAAAGCGATGAGAAGCGGACTACATGACGTCATCCCTGCAGAGCTTTTATCCTCTCTTACACCAGAGGTGAGCCGCCTGTCTTTTGATCAGCAGTAGGAACATAAGTCAATATGATATCATTTTGCTACATAAAATTTAGCATTTGTTATAGGCCATTGGCCATATAAATCAGACTAGCTAGGTTGTTTTATTGTACTCAAGGATGAGGACTGTTCCGTAAGAACTAAGCAAATAAATCTTCCCTTTTTAAATGTGTCTTTGCAGGATTTTCAGTTATTGCTGTCGGGTGGCACAACAGATGTCGACATCAACCGACTTCGTTCCGTCATCACGTTCAGCAACAGTAATGGCTGTTCAACTGATATACTCGACAGATTCAAACGGTATGTAAGACCTTCTTTGAGAATTGCTTGACTTTTGGAGAAGTAAGAAATTTGCTAAGTTTGTTACACACCGTGAAGTGGGCATCCTCCTGCCGCACGTAACGGCTTCCACTATTCGCGCAGACCCGAATAACAGCTGTGATTCACCATTACGTTAGGCAAAGACGGATAGAACCGACAGGAGTCGTGATTCTTCAACCTTGTTCCCAGGCTTTTCCCTTGGTAATTTGGAAGGGGCGGGCTTTCATAACAAATTAAAGATTTTAGTGAGAAATGTAACCCCTCTCGCGACCAGTTTTCCCCGTTTATCTTATGCATCCCCACCAATGATTAATCTGAAAATCTCCTTACTATCTCAAAACAAATTCAAGTAGGTAGATAATATAAAATGAAGAACCTAATGATCTCCGGAACTAGTCAAGACTAAAACCCAAATTCTCCCAAGAAGTACGCAAAATGTACAAAAATAAGTAAGGAGAATTTGTCATTTGACATTCGTCCTTGTTATTTGATCAGGTGGTTCTGGTCCATTGTACAGAAGATGACTCCTCTTCAAAGACAGCAACTGTTGTACTTTTGTACAGGAAGCGCGGTTCTTCCAGCTTTGTCCGACAGAAGGGATCCCGACCAAGGTATCTTTTTCCTTGTGCCCGTCTTGTCTTACTGTGTTTATCGTTACCGCTTCTTTTTTTAGTGGTTAAAACATCGAAAAAATGGTACCATTCCCTTTCAAATTTCCTTGGTTGAGCCCGCAGTTGTCGTCAGTGGTTGCTAAGTAATGTGGTGTATGCTTACTGTCGTATGCTCGCCAGTTCTCGAAAGCTGCCATGTCGTGAAGAATGTCGTCATCAGCAAACGTCACGTTGCTAAGAGACTTGGTCGAAAAATGCGGGCTCAGTCAATTTTCGGTAATCGGTCAAAACAGGACTTTAAGTGGTGTGGCTGTACGAGTCTGTCAAATTAGACTAAGAGATTTGTTCAAGAAAAACACCGACCAGTTTGCTCACCTCTATAATTTCAGCGTTTAAGAGAATAAACACGATTCTTTTTCCCAATTTTGTTTTCCAGACCTCAATATCACCGTGGACGTCATCAGTGGCAACACCAAGGCGTTACCCATGGCAACCACTTGTGGTCAGCGGATGAGCATTCCGTTGTACCCATCAAAGAAAATTCTGAAGAGAAAACTTCTCCAAGCCATTCAGTGTCAGGGATACGGCTTAGGCTGAAGGGTGTCCGTCCTGAGAGACTTCTGGCTTGATTAACGAAATAGTTCATTAGAAGTGATTTGTAAAGACAAGAAAAACCACTGCCGATCTTGTCGTGAGATGCACACGTTGCACAATGTATGCTTAACTTTTTGAAAGCAAACTAAAAGTCGAAAAACAGCCTTGTCATTGGACATATTGGTTGCGCGCGTGACTAATTTCGTATTACGTCTACGAAGGAAGAAGGGTTATTTTATAACTCCATTAAGCTGCTTTTCTGTTCTGTTCGCGAAAAACTAATCTGTGACAAGATAATTTGATGTATTTTGCCAATTCATTTGAATATCCAGTACGGTACTGGATATTCAAATGAATTGTTCAGTGTTAGCTCAGTGATAATAATTCGAAAGTAGCTTTGACGTCACCGACTTGTAAACGAAGCCAAAACAAATGTTCAAGCCGCCATTTTTTATCAAGAACTGATAGGTAATTTGCCTGAGTTATACGTAAACCTTGCGTTTTAGAAAAGATGATAAATTTGAGGCGTTTTAGTGTGTTTTGTGGTAAAGTAGCCATATAGAATGTTCTTAATGACCAATAGTTATTTTCTGGTAAATCAAATGATTTGATGTTACTGTAATTATAGTTGATTGTTTAAAAAAATGTCCAAGACATTAAGTAGTTTTAGTAATAAACGTGTTAAAAAATACGTCTTGTTCGAATCAAGAAAAATGACCATTAAACCCTCCAAAAGTGTAAAGGGATTGAATGGCGGTGCTAGTGCTCTACCATATTGACAATTAAACAAACAAACCGCGGTTGGATCGTTAAAGCAATACTCTGTTCCAGGCTACTTCACTCACTCACTCAACCCTATCGCGCCAGCTGGAACAAAGAACTGTAACAAGGTTTCTCCATTTCAACCGGTCTTTCGCGGTCCTCTCGACTGAGCTCCAACACAGACGGTGCTCTTTATCTAGTGCCCTGCGCCATCTTGTTTTCGGTCTCCCTCAGTTCCGTTTTCCTTATTGTGTCCTCAACACAGTCCACCTCCAGCTGGCAATGAGAAAACTTCTGGCCCAGCCGATGCATAGAAAAGTGGTGTTTATTTGATTGTCTTTGTGAATGGGAATGGGAATTAGGGTACAAGCGATCTAACTTGCGCAAATGAAAGGTCAACACGTGTAAACTAGTACAACTCGTATCTGTGTATCTTATGTTCCTTCCGTTTGTTTTCCACGTGTAAATCAGGCGTTAGATCTTCATGATTGCCTTTAACAATTTGCCAAAACTGGCAGTAGTTGTCTAAATGGAAAAGCTGCTCAGTAACAAGTCATTTCAGTCATCTTCGAAATACAAAATTTTATTTTACAAAGCCATTTGACAGAATTGATCAGAAGGCAATATTTCAGCAACTGTTGTATATTTTGTAGCTTTTCTTAGAAGAACCTGCCCTACTATAAAGTTTAAATTAGACCTCAGTGTGAGGTCTACTGGGAGAATTTTAAACCATGACAATTAATTAAGTGCACAATGGATGAATTCCACAAAGTTCTAGACGAAGTCATTTTTGAGTTTCTCCCTAAAACGGCAACAACGAGGCTAGCTTCCTTATTCGTAATAAAGAGAAAACTAGTGACAATAATCAGCTCGTGCAGTTACAAAATTCTTGAACGTCATTACTTACTTAGTATCACAACTAGCGATTGTCAAATATTAGGAATACGACCCGCTTAACAAGAGTGTGTTATAGCAGGGGCGGTTCCAGGATTTTTCTGAGGAGGGGGTGCACATAGTTTTTTTATTTATTTGAAGAATACCGGCCCTCAAGTAACTGTTGTAAAACCTTAACCAATCATAACAAACGATAACGGTGTGAGCCAATCGGAACCTAAGGCAAACACATGACGCCAACGCCAACTCGACGTTCGTGAATAAAGGCTGCAACAAGTTGCATTGGATGTTTTTTTTTTTACGAGTGACCAAACAAAGAACCGTGTCAGAACAAAAAGGCAACTACTAAACCATTGCTGTAATTTAAGACGCCCAGTTTTTCCTTTTCAACATATTTCATATTTCTAAAAATTTCCCTAAAAAGCCACAAAGTGTAAGGAAAAGAAAAGAAGTATTTCGGATGAAAACTTCCATTAGCCGTCATGATTCAGTTTGTATGCGTCATCTTTTTCTCGTCGGGTTTATCGGATCTAGCAAAGGAACATGCATACAAACGAAGTATTTTTTGTCAATTAAATCCTTCTGATATAGCCGGTTAAATAATACGCTAAATCGACAGCTGGTTTAACAAGCGGATTGTTTTGCGGGAGTTAACGCGTTATCAACATTGTTTTTTAAAACGATTATTTCTAAGCCGTATTTTTTAACAGTCTTTAGCTACGGAATATGCACATACACCTCATTCTTACACCACGCGAATGACATTTGATCTGAGGCGATCACCTTGCATGATTGAAAAATAAAAACATGTCAAATGAAAATCAATACAAAAGGTGCAACATGACGAAATTCTTGCCTATTGTACAGTTCTCCAAATTCGAACAAAGCCATATTATATGTAAATAAATTAGTAGCTGTCAAATGTAAATTTAATGTTTAAATTGAAAGTGATTCATTGTTCCACTGCCATTATCCAGCCGCAGTACAATTCACTGATAGTAACCATCTCTTCCATAATAGTTACTGGAATCATCGTACCATTCCTGCTGTTGCTGATAACGACTCTCCGTGTCATGATTGTAGTGTTGCTGATATCCCATGTTTGGATCTCTATCATAGTAAGGGTCGGGGTACTGGTTCTCATTCGCGTACCCGTGGGAGTACCCCTGGTTGGGGTTCTGCCCATATTGTCCGTAGCCATATTGGCTATCTTGACCATACTGTTGGGAGTACCGCTGATGATAGTGCTCAGATGTGTAACCCTGCTGATGCCCATACATTTCTGACCCGTAATTTTGCTCCTGCTCATAATGTTCCTCTTGAGGGTAATACTGGTGCTGATGCTGTTGTTGCTGATGTTGTTGCTGATGCTGTTGTTGTTGCTGATGCTGTTGTTGTTGCTGATGTTGTTGATGCTGATTATGCTGATGATGATCATATTGTGCCTCAGGACTGTAACCAGAATGATACTCAGGCTCTGCTTGATAAGACTGAGAGCTCTGGAAAGCTTCATGGAGTTTCTTACCGAAGTCAGGTGCGTTCCCAGAAACAGCCATTTTTCTTTGGCTGTTGCCTTGTGTCGCTGAAGCTCTTTGTCCAACTTGCGGACTTTTCACTGGAGAACCTTGCTGTGTAACTCCAGTAGCATTTTGACTGGTCAATGGAGCCTGCAATGTACATTTTATGAAATGTTATCAGAAGGGATTGTCACCTTGTGATTATCATCCTCTATTCTTTATTTGTTATTTTCTTTTCGTTCTTTTTCCCATATTTGAAAATTAGTATTTGTCACCCGCTCGCACGTTTTCTGCGTTTCTGTGGAGGCATGGTAATAAACACGAGTGGAAGTTTGAAAGAAGGAGGCACATGTTAAACACGAGCCGTGAGAAATTGTTTCCAAAAATATTTCGAGAACTTACTAATACAATCATATATTAGCATATAAAGAGAATGTTGTACTTTTAAAACAAAATCAAACCTGGTAAGGCGGCAAATTAGCTGAGGTGGTTAATTTGGGGAACTCACGTTTAGGGCGTTGGCACTACCCCGGCTATTTTTCCCTGGTTGTTTTATTAAATTTGTATATGTTTTCTATATTTCTATTTTATACTCTTTTTACTGCATTTTATAAAGTTCATATGCATTTTTTGATACTAAGAAAGCCTCATTACAAATCTGGTTACTATGCCCGTTATAATACTTTATATACAAAGACTAAATACCTTTAGGGCAGGAACTCTGGAGGGTCCCTGGAGCAGAGGCATCTTCTCCGATAAGGGTCCGGCCCCATCTTCATTGTCGTTCGGATGAAGGTCCCTCCAGTACTGATCTAAAAACTCACCCAAATGTTCACAGGCGTCTTCAAAGATAGCCTCATCAAGAACCAAATCGAACATTTCCTGTGTTTAAGGGTTAAAAGAAAATATCAGCGATGGCCCCTACTGACAATGAAATCAAGTTAGGCTTTAGGTAATCCACCAATCGTTTCTATGCAGGTATAACCTCGTTTAGATTGGGATAGTCATACTAGATTACGGAAGACAAACATTTAGTTACAGAATCGCCTGCAGTAGCATTATCAAGCCTCTTAATTCCCTCTCACCTCGTTGCATTGTGCAAGTTTCTGTGCAGCCACAACTTGAGCTCCTAAATTTTTCCGTTTGGAGCCACGCAGCTTGACAAGTTTTTCCAGAATTTGCGGCTCCATTTTGATGTACACAGCGATAGGAGCCAGTGAGCAGTCCATAAGCTGGGACGGATGGTTGATGACGTCACAGTCGATAACTACCATGTTCAGACCTTTGGTTAGTTCGTAGATTCGCTCCACTTCTTTCTGCACTTCAGCTGTTGAAATTTTTCAAATGGGAAAGTGACTTTAATAAACTATAACATACAGTACACATATATAGTAAACTATCAACCACGTAAACTTTACCAAAATCAATATCGTTAGACCCTCTGGACTTGCCGTTTATTCAAAAGGCGGAAACGCCAACCACCAGATAAATCGCTATCCAGCGGATGAGTGTTAAAAAATACACTACGCCATCCACTGGAAAGTGATTTGTCAACTGTGGACAGCGTTATCCATTCTTTAAACGACCGAGACCTGGCTATATCTTCTGCGTAGACTATCTAAGATAAGATCTAAGGGTTATCACATAAAATATGAACGTCTCTCACAGATCGCCTTGCTACAGTCTGGTGTCTCACGGTAACTCGAGCCTTGTCCCTTTCGCCATGTATTATTCGTCTTACCTGTCATGCGCGGCCCTCCCGTCTTAGTGATATTAAATCTTTCTTTCTCTGAGGGATTGTTTTTTGATCGCTTGGACAGACCAATGTCCGCATGTGTTCTGTACACTGATATCCTATAAGACATGGAATACTCGGTGTTATAATTAGGGAAGCTCCGACACAATATTAACATTTCCGTAAAATGTGTTTACATGCAGTCCGAACACTGCTCTGCGCTCAACTCTGGTACTACTACTTAAATTCATCAAAAGGTGTCACCCAGCATTGTGTCCGGTGCCATAACGATTCGCTTGATTGAAATTGACACAAGAACCAGGGCCATGGTGTGGGTATTTTTGAATCGCTTGGTTTATGTCACTGTTGGAAACAAAATTGCCTCTATGCGTGTCTGACTCTCGTCATTACCACGACGCATTTTACAGAACTACACTAATTCACATTGACCATGCATTCATGTGATCTGAGATTATCAATTTATGCTTGAAGCGTCTTCCCGCACTTTTATCATATGTTAAAAGAACTTACTTTCCACTAAATCTCTTCTTTAGAAAGTTGTACAAAGCTCTGTGCATGAGATCAGTTACCTGAGAAAGTGAACAGAAAAAGGCTGTAAAAAATCAGTTTCCACAACCTACAATGTCAACAGATTACATACTTGTGTCCAAAACGTCTTCGTGAACATAGGAGATTGAAATGTTTGTTAGCTACTTTTCGGATGCAAATCAACCCCTCCGCGGAAAACCACGGGTCGTTTCAAAAAGAAAAGTATGTCAGTTTGTGTCAAATGCAACGTCTTCCATTTCACTAATGTTTGATATTCAATTCTCGGCACTTTCTCTCAATTTTCTTCCTTATTCGGGTCGCATACCTCATATCCTCGCAGCGAAGGGCCCATGACGATTATGGGTCTGGTGGCAGGGACGACTTCATATGGTGGAAACGAGATCTCACTCGATGAACTCATCGACCCCTATAAAGAAACAAAGAAAAAAACAAAGATCTAGACATTAATGATAGAAGCAAACAGAAATCATGGAAGGGTGTCTTCCACTTTTCTACGGAAAGAAAGATATTTTCAATTGCAGCATGTTTGTGGACCCCTATAAGTGCATACACTCTTTTTCTTTTATAAGAACGTTGAGGCTGAGATTTGCCTCAAATTTTAAGAAAATGTATGTGCTAAAATTAGAACATCCTCAGGCTCAGCCAAATTTTACGCGTTCTTATATATAAAAAAGAGTGTATGAGTTCAACCCTCGCAAAAATTAGAAAAAAAGCCACACTTATTGATACCTGCCTCCTCGGAGTGTAAGAGCGCTTAACTCAAATTTAAACTGAAAGTTTATTTCAAGTGTGCAATCTTTTATCGTTCAGCTAACCGATTTTTTTTTTAAATCTAAGAAAAGTGATAATATCAATTACATTCTGTAGAGATAAAATGGTTAACCGGTGCTAATTAATCAAACCACACAACAACAAAAATCAATTATAACTTTCTCTCGATTGAAATACGTCTGTGGTTAAACTTCACGTAGGCGTTCTCACTGGGCTGGATATGAATTTTCTCACTAAGTCATTGAAATAAGATTGCGAATAGTCGAATGATCAAGGTGTCGGCCGATTTTATCTCACCGAAAGAAAAAAAATAGTGATCCCTCGCAGGCACTCTTATCAAGTTTATGTTGCGGTTATATAAATAATAAAAATGAAGGTTCTCGATTGGATAAAAATCGAGCAAAAGCCTTTATTGCCGAGTTATGCCAAGAATAGCATTTATTATTTAAAACTCTCCTTAGTTTTTATGTTGATAATTTTAAGCTGGAGATAATCCTCAGATTTTTTTTCTACCAGTTACATCCTAGGATTATGTTTGTGTATTTTGCAAATGAAAGATAATCTTCAAATCGAAGAGAATTTCAAATAATAGATTTCCAAGGTTAAAAAAAGCCAAAAAGCTAAGGTCAATGTTAAGCATGGTTTTCACTACGGCGCGAACATAAGGATCCATACATATACTGCAAGACATAAGAACCGGCATAACGATTAAAATGTTTTAGTTTATGTGCTTGCACTTGCGTTTCTTTACCATTGTAATTGCGAACATAGTTGTTTCACTAGTAAAAGCCAGGTTTTAATCATAAATAGACACACAATGGCTGTATTAACGAAGTAGAATGAGAGAATTTACGCCGTCCTTGGCCGACGAACTCGAAAAAACTAGCTGGCCTTGCATTATCCCTGAACTAGCTTAAAAGTTGTAAAATTATGAATAAATTAGAAGAAATCTTCAAAGATGGACCAAACCATTACAATAATAACAATAAATCTTGGGAGAAAACAATTAGAAAACACCAGACATTAAACTTTCATGACTGACAAATCGCCTCATGTCGTTTCATAAAGCATTGTGATTTCCTAAAAATCAAATTCGACTACAAAACCGAATATAAATACCGATTCAAGCTGGGAACGAACTATTTTCACGTGCAAAATCACTGACAAGTTGTCTAGTCTAAATGAAAAACATTCTATGCATCTAAGAGTGTTCTGCCTTTGTGTTGAAGGAAATGAGACAGTAAAAGAAATGGGAGTTTACGTACCGGCTCCTTTTTTACCGCCGATTTTCCTGGCGCTAATGACGGTTCTGAAGAGCTTTCTCCCAAATGTTGGAGAGTAACACTACTCTCGCTTCCGTCGTTTTCAAGTAACGTAAAAACACGGTTGGTAGAAAAGTTAAAAGCTCCCTTTTTCAACGGAAGGCAGGAAGCACGTGTCATGTTTGAGGAGCGAAGTTTGGCCAATGCTTAATTCATGCATGTTTTTCCTTTTTGTCGAGAAAACATCAACGTAGAAAGAGCCGTTTAGTTCGAGTAAGTACACTTCGCATTTAATTAAATTAATTCCGCGAAGAAGTCAAAAGTAATTTAAACCAACTTGCGACCAATGGAAATTTACAGCATTGACTAATGGTTTCTTGAAGAAAAGTGTTAAGGTATAATTACCAAAATGGACAGAGTCGGGCATGAACCATTGGGCCTCGTGAAAAGAAAAACAACCAAAACTTGTCATTATCTAGTAAATAAAATCGATGAAACTCTTTGAACCAAAATGTTCCGATCTTTCTCTGTCATACTTTTTGACACTAAACAGCTCATGTTAGTGGTATTTTTTTCAATTGACTCGGATTTTTTTATATGTATATCTATTAATTATTTAAGAACTGCAGCTTTAAAATGTCCCTTGATGTAAATTGTAAAACTTTGAACTAGACCGGTGTTGTAGGTTAGGTATTAACTCTTCTTTTTCTCAATATATAGATATTACAAAAACTGCAGCAAGTAGACGATTTTTTTAATCATTTAATTAACAACACATTTGACCGAAACTTCTTAAGTATGAATTTTGACAAATTTATCTAACGCATTTTTCTTAGTACATTCCAGAACAAGGGATATTTTGACTTTTTCTATCATAGGCAATAATCGATGATTTTTTTTTTTCAACTTGTGATAAGCTTAATTTGATAACCATAGTGTATGTTAATTGTTAGAGTTGTTGTGATTTTTAGGAAGCTTATAATCTCCGCGATATTATGTTCATCTCTGAGTAAGAACCTCTAGCTGAATGTACCCAACATGCTGAATGGTTTGCATAATATCAAATATAAATAGAACTCGACTATTTAAGTAGCAACATCATGAACATCCGCAAGTAATAAAATTTAAATCGTGCACGTCCAAAGGCTAAATAAATAATGTCGACTCAGCAAGAATCGAGAAAATTCTTCTTGCATTCGTTCAATGTCGTACTATTTTGGTCAGTGGGTGTTTGAGATAAAAACACGAAAAAGACAACACTTCTCTAATTTGATTCGATGTTTTCAATTCTTTCTAAGAATTTCATCATATATAATACATGAAATTGCTTCCTTTGAAAGATTAATGTCATTTTATGCATTTACCTACGATTGGCTCGCTAAAATCCGCAATAAATAAAGTTTAATTTGCGTTGAACTTGAACTTCAGCAATACGAAAAAAATACATTCAAGCGCTGAACACTATTTTACCATCTCTTGTCTCAAACAATCTCTACTTATTGCTTATTGCCTACCGCTTTATCCAGGATAATACATTTTACATTATATAATTTCTTTTGTTTTCGGAAATATTTGGCTTGCTGAATGTTTCGCGCATGCGCATTTCTCTCATTTATACAATGATCGCAGCAGTTGACAAGAAAGAGACTGATTCTCATTTCCAGGACTCTCGCAATTTTATTCAGCATTTTAAAACTGTTTTACCATAATGATTTTAACATCCTTCAAAGTGATAGCTGTGCGATTAAGCAATGTCGAGACCGTATACATGTAACTCACTAATTGGGTTGTCGTTTATGAAATTTAACAGTTTGTCTCTGTAGGTAGCTAATTACAGGAAACTAAACACAGTTTACATATAAGAAATAAAACTATTGCCAAAAGCGTTAAACGCTACTTTCTAGTTTGCTTCACAGAACTACAAGATAAGTTTAATTGGTATACCGAGGTTTGTTCATATTACACTAAACATTTTTGTAAAAGATATCCATCTTTTTTACCAGGCGTTGCGATAAAAATGTAATATTTTAAGTCAATTAGCTCTGCGCTTAATTGCCTTTGTCCAAAGATTCCTAGTGTAGCCAGTAATCATAAGATGCTTCGATACTTACATGATTCGGGTTCATCTATTCCTTATGGTAAAATATTACCATGGAAAATAAGACCGGATTCTTGTACCCTAGTTTAATCACTGGTTAATAAACCGTGAAAATTGGATGTGTTTGTTTTCAAATTTTCAAAACCTTGTAGCAAATAAACAAAATACCGACTAATTATTATAATCGTGTGGTTTTGTTTTAAATGAGCGGTGTACTAATGGTGTGAAATTGCTATTAAAGAAGTGGATTACACAAATAAGGTCGATCATTTAATTATGTTCGAAAACGCTGCAAAATTTTCAAGAAAGATATATGTTCCTTTTATCACTACAAACCAGTTAAAGAAAACCTCACAGTCCGTATCGAGAATAAGAACATGTGCCACAATTAGAGAGTCGAGGAGCCGTTTGCAATTGTGTAGCCTTGGGCAATAATTTTTCATTTCAAAAACAAGATGAACAAAATTTCGTTGGCAAGTTGTTGCAATCATCGAACATATTTAAAAAAATATAAAATTAAATGCTCAGCAAGTTATTTCAAAAATCTTCTCAAAAATGAGAAATAACGTTTTATTGCGAGCAGTTTTTACGTTTTTCCTTTTATCTTTCTTGTATTCTTGTATAAATTGAGGATTAGAGTTTTATGCTGTCAGTCAGCTTCCAGTTGCTTTTGTGAGTCCCTAGGAAGCTGTTAATCAAATAATTATCAGCATTGCAGATAACTTAGAGCGCTAACAACCAAGATAAAATATATTTTTGAATTGATTATTATTTTCAAGTAAATGAGTTTTTGTTTTAGATGAATTAATTTCCCTTTTCAATCCATAAAAAGTTAAAAAAAAGTTGGAAAGGGCTCAACTTTTCTAAAGGTCGATGAATTTGTGGAAAAATGATTCGATTCTAAACTGTTCAAAGTTAAATTCGTGCGTTAAACTTTTCGCGAGTCTCAAATAATTAGACCAGGTTTTTGCTAAACAAAACGTGTCGCAAATATCAACTCATTAATCATCAAAGAGGAACAGAGGCACATACCTTCGAAGAAATACTCGATCGAAACGCAGCCTGAGTTGTAAAAGTGGCGTTACCAATGAATTTGTGTATTCCTGCCACCACATCGACGTCCATAACAAGATTTTGTCGTAACAGCGAGATAGAAAAGTCTCCGTGATGTGTTGAAAAGAATTACGCTAACCCACGCGCAAACAAGAATGAATAAGTCGCATGTCATTCGTTACTCTCCAGCCGTCGTCTAAGATACTACGGAAAAAATCGGGTTTCTTCGGATTTCTTCGGAGAAATTCGTAGTCGCGGCTTTAAAAAGTTTCGAAGCAGAGTTTGGTACACTAAAGCTTTGTAGACATGTTTTATCTGTACGGATTAATTGGAATTTACATTTAACAAAATATTAGTAGTTTTCTGAGCTTGTCTGATCTTTGTGCCATGAAAGTCATAAAAAGTGAAGAGGCCGTTAAGTGGAGAAATGGCATTCCTTTACACAAGCAAGTTTATTCGAAGCTGGAGTAACTATGGCAGCTTTTTGTCAAGCAAAAACTAAAATTATGTCAAAGATAGTTACTTAGCCATCCAGAAAACCATAACTCACTTAAAAGCTGAACAATTGAAGCTGTGTAACCAGGCTTATATCGTGAGGAAACTCTTGCATGGATGTGATTAGAATAGCCCCAAAGAAAACGTTTTCCTTTTAAAGATACAGTAACGGACTACAGGACGAAGTCAGGAAATTTGCTTAACACCTTACTCCTAAAAACTTGAGAGCGAGTTCAAATCGATCAACTCAGTTGTGATTGACTTATAAACCAATCTGAATGCGTTGAAATAATGACTACAAAAGCATATATTATGCCTCCACCCCACCCCTCTCGATTAAGCCACCAGGCGTCCTTTTAACAATGCCAATACCGCACAATGCCTTAATATAAATAAATAAATAAATAAATAAATAAATAAATAAATAAATAAATCACTTTATTTACGTGTTAATGTATTTAGCACCGATGTGCTTATTGAAGAATGACCCAAGAATCTGTAAATAAAGAAACAAATATTGTAAATAGAACAGAAACTTGGCAGGAGGCTGACCAGTTGGATGTTGATAACGCGTGAATTTGGAGCCACCGAACACAAATCCATCCAGTGGCAAAAAAGGAGGATTTGAACCCGGGACCTCCGGATTACAAGTCCAGCGCTTCAACCACTAGGTCACGCTGCCTCCTCCTGGGGACGTTGGCCGATCGAGTTGGATAAAATCAGATGATATCCCTCAAGATTAAAGGAAAATTGCTTCTTTATTCAAACTGAGTTGAAGAGATGTCGGGCGAGTCTTTCTGAGCGCAACCTTAAATATGGCAGAACACAAATATCGCACGATATCTGTCATGTGCGGCCAGTAATTACAACAAGGAATTCCTCTCTGGTATATGGGTATCTTGACAGTTTGTCGAATGATAATCAAAATGACAGAGGTACAATTGCAATAGCAGGATTTTACGCAAGAGAAATATTGGATAACAAAAATAATATCTCTAATAGATAACAGAGTATGTAGCATTGCTTTATTATTTCTGTTCATTGTGTGCAGTGCTTTGACTCACACTTGGGGATTGTCAAAATTAGCACGACTCAGAAATAAACAGTGATGGCACAGAGTTAACTAAAAACTCAAATAAACAAAGGAAAATAAAGATATTGGTTACGGCACAATATAATCAGATACTGGAGTGCTAGTGATGTATACATATTAACTATTCCCCATTATTTTTAATCCTACAGGAAAAGAAATTGTTGTGGGTCGTTGTAAGAGAACTATATAATGCTGATCATCAGCGTTGGCGCTAACTGATCCTTCTTGTAAAACCGAGAATCTCAATATCATGGTCTTCACATTATACTATTTAAAAATAACTAAGAGTGTGAAATTTTGCTTTTGATACTTCTTGCAACATTTGACTATGGAAGGATGAGACAGAGCAAAGACAGAGTTGTATGTTTCTATTTTAAATTATAAATAAGTTGTTGTGCAATAGCTTGAGGTGCTATCTTCTCTGTGCAAAAACAATTGCTTTTTGTGGTTAACTCGCCATGACATTGAATTAGTTCGAGTGGGTCTAGAGTCTAGAGTTAAGTTCATCGTAGCAGTTTTTAGAGTTTTATTCCTCTGGCTATGCTTTCCCTCAAAAAAATGTGTCTGGCAGATAGCTCTGTCGTATTCAAAGCAGTTAATAAAATGCATCATCGAAAACACTGTAATAACTGCATTGATCGAGCTAAAACCAAGATAAAGTAAAATAAATACCTTTTTAACAAAACGCAGTCGATTTTGCTTATTTTAGGTTGTTATGTAAAATATTTCGCGTTGTTTTAAAATGTTAAGCAAAGTAACGAAGAATAACTTCAGCATAACTTGTTGCATAAATGAGACTTCAAGAGGAGGACGTAAGAACAAGTTTGTCCAATACTGGAATAAGGATATATTTTTTGCATATCGGACTTAAAAAATCTCTGAAACGATGAAGTAAAATGAAGTAGAAAACGCAGATTCACACAAAGTATAAAATGATTACAATTAAAATCATGGTTATATTGGCGGCTATTTTTGGAATTAACTGGAAAATTGTCGAAGCCATAAAATCTATTCGGGGTAAAAATTAACGGCAACTAAATTAAGAGGTACTCGATTTACCCCCTAAAAATGTGTGTGTAATGAGAAAATCTCGAAATACGTCACATGTTTACTTCGAGGTTGTCAGTGATTACATACAGGACCAAGTATTCATAGAATTAAAAAGGCGACGATATTCTCATTTGCAGGTTATCAGCTTAAATTAAATGTTACTCTGAGCTGCAATTTTCTAATTGTGAGAATAGAGCCTCGAGGTAACTGAATTAAATTAAATAAAGTTGTGGTTACGTACAACCTGAAGCTCAAAAAGGAAATTCAAAACACCTCCCACGAAATTTCTTCAGCCAGACGTCATTTTGGTAACTATGAAGCCGATATTGAGAGTCACTCTAACTTGAGAAATACGTTTACGAGCGAGGAAATATCACAACTCATGTCTCCGAAGCAATATATCTGTAAAACGTATGTATGTACGAGTGATAATTTCAGCGCGTGATTACAAAGACTGAGATATCTTCTAAAACCACTGGGCGCCGATCGCTTTGTTTAGGGCTGACAGAAAACAAAATCTCAATAAGCTACGTTTAACGAAGCATTGTAATAGAACTGTTGTCTTTCACAGAATCGACTTCCGAACTAACCTGAATTCTGTGCCTGCCAAATGCTCTAAATTCCTCGTCGCTCATGCTTAACTGTTACACACGCGTCGGTTTTTGTCGATTTCTTGTGTGGTTTTCATGAAAATGCATTAGCAGCACAGCAGCACGCTTTAACTTCCCTAATTTGATCTTCTGTTTTTATGACGTAGGCAATATGGATGACATAGCTATAACGCAGAAAAGAAAACCTTCAACATTAAATCGAGCTGAGAAAAAACAGAGCGAAAAACCTTGAAATGTCAACCCTTCGCGGGATATTTTTTATCACAGTCCAAAAGATTTTAATTTTTACCCGTAGAAAGCTGAAACTGCTTTTACAATTTAGCATTTAAAGCTCGAATCGAATTTTATTACGTCTCTCACTGCCATCCTAAAATACGTTCACTTGATTGCCCGACCCCCCTGTAGCTAGGAGGCCGAGAGCTAACGAATATTGCATCTGTCGCTAAGGCAAACATTCCAGCAAGTGTAAAACATGTTCGTCTGGATGCCATCTTTATTGACTGGACTTTCAGCACGCGCTTTTTAGAAAGGAACGATTGTCGAAGTCGGCGGCAAAGAAACGCACTTCGCCGCTATTGACTGAAAACACCTGCCTGGCTTAGTTTAAACCAAAACTGCTTGCGTTTCTCTTTCGATCTTTACTTATTTACCCCTTCTTCGGTTCACAAATGCAAATACGGCCAAATTGTTTTCTTCTTTGGTTGGTAATTGGGAACCCTCACAGCTGGAATCAGGCGGCTTTTAATAAAAAATTTAAGTTGGCGAGTCGAGCGAATAGCTTCCCTTTTATGGTTTCCGGCTAACTAATACAACGTGATCGTAACCTTTGCGTATATTTAAGAACGTGACCAAAACATGAACGCTATTTCACTTCCTAGTTTTGGAAAAAACGAAAATTTCTCCTTCTCCAATTGAGATTCAGATTGCGAAATGCTATTTGATCTTTAATTTACTTTCCTAGCCGATTTTGAATAACCTCATTTCCCTAAGGCATCTTTGAATTTAACGTTCAATTTTATTCTGACCATTTTTATTAAAACTTCCATCTCTCTAAAATGCAGCTTTTCAAAAGTGCACAATTTAAAAACAAGATTAGCAGAACCGCAAAGCGTATTTCTTGCCAAACGTTGTAGCTACAATCGCGCCAAATGTCACCCTCTATTTTGAATTTTACCTCGTCCGCCATTAATGGCGAGTAATGAAGGCGACTTAAGAATTTTTTTAAAAATATCGCAAATGTGACTCCGTGCGCAAGTCAATAATGAATTAGGTAGAGAAACAGAATTACACGTTTCCGTACAAGAGATTTGAAGTTTTATTTATAAGTTGTTATTTCACTTTGATAAATAAGGAAGCAGGTCAACCGCATTCGGACCGAAAACAATGCTTAATCTGGCAAACGCTCATTTTCTTTCGTGACAAATAGGGAAAAAATGGATTTTTAAATTTTCGACGCTTGAATTAATCTTGTTTATGCGTTTTTTGTCGAGTTTGCTTCGATAAATTTGCTGAAAAACGTTGCAGCTTCGGCATGACATCGTTCGACGGTGCATGTCAATTTCTGCGCACGAAAACCATTTTTTTTTTCAGCTTTCTTGTCAACTCAACGATATACACTGAAGTGTTGTAACAATTTTTCGATAATGCACTTGTTCAGTTACAGATGTGAGCACGCTAAACTGGTTCTTGCCAGGAAACAAATTATAAGTAAATCTTCCCAAGCTACAAGTCGACCTCTGCATATATTTAAGTATATATATCTCATTAGTTTATTTGCGGACCAGCTCACGATTTTATTTGAAGTCGTAAAATAACACGCTTATTTCCCAGATGTAGAGCAAAACATAGTTTATACGATATTTTTGCGTTTCCATATTCAAAAATAAAATATACCGTCACAAGATAGATTTATTTGCCCACCGAGAGTTCCGGTTCATGACTTGAATTGTTTCTGTGTACAAGCTATCTATCTTTTATTTTCAATGCAGCATTTTGTCACAGTGGGTGACATGTGAATGAACTCTCTTTAGCGGCTTTTTTATTCGAAGTCAATATGTCGAGATCGTTTTAAAACGCGGCTACATTTTAATTCTCAAGTGTTTTGGCGAAAAATTCGAATCTTACTGCCGTTGTTTATCACCAATGACTACTTTCTTATTTGGAAACCAAACTATAAATAAAACGCGATCTCTTCAAAAACTTACCCGTGTGATCAAACTGCGTTTTTGTGTCGTTTGGTCGAAGCCTTCGAAGGCATTAGCTGCCATCGAAATCATGTTTACCCCAAGTTGAAATGCAGATACTATTACAAAAATACACGTTTCATTCCAGTCTTGTTGTTCGCTTGTGTTATCATCAAATCGAGCTAGACAGCGCCATCATAATTCTCCTCAAGAAAATTCATTGATCAGTAGCGAAGCAGTGTAGACATCTGCTACGGCAAAAATTAAATATTCATGACGCTTTTCGGTGTGGGGGATTTTTTTGTCATTTATTATGACTCCTGGAAGCTTCATGACCCAATTTTAATTGCCAAACCGATAGACCCTTCGGTTTCTATTCATTTGATTTTTTACCTGAAGAAAACCATCGATTTCCCTACTTAGCACTTGGCTAGATTTTGCGTTACATTCTGTACCAAATAAATAAACTCTTTCATTTGCCTGAGTGTTGTTGACTATTTTATGAGGTAAATTCGCTTTCCACAAATTCATCATTGAGTAGTTTATGCGCCAAATTACGTTTGATAGCTCTGTTCCGCCGACCGCTTTCTCCGGGCGACTCAGGGTCGACTACATTTAACAAAGTTTCGTGTGCATTTCTTTTCCTGCTCTGCAGTTCTTTTAAATTCCTTCTAATTAAGGAATTCTCGGTTTGGAAATTGATTCTTATGATTTTTTTCAAGTATAATGCAAAACTTTGTCCTACTCTTAACCTAAGATGCACGTGACTTTCAACTCATTTTACTAAAGAATTAATTTACAGCCAATCTCCCAGTTTTACTTTATTTTTTTTAAATCGATTACGAGCTTTCTTTATCCGTCTTGTTTTGTACTCAATTATTTAAAACTTAATTAAAACAGCAAATCAGTTGTAGAAATGTATGAGTCGAGTTTTTGTTTATCGACCGTTCTTAATTATTTTAAATGCGCATCACGCGAAAGATGTTCTTCGTATTCTGAATCCGATTTAAAATACGATCACTTTAGTTAGTGATTTCTGCTGACGAAAACTGTGCATTTGTTTACATTTCTGAAGCCAGAAAGCAATTAACAGAATTGAAAAGTGCTTTGGTTGTTGCGTCTCCAGACGAACTTGTTTTCAATAGACAAGATCCAATTACTGTTTTGTAAATACTTTTATTTGTAAATACTTAGAATCGTCCAGCCAGTAACTCAGCAGTTTTAAATTATTATGGTTAAAACTGCCGCAAACTGAAGTCAAACGACACGGTAAGAAAGCGGAGCGCAAGAAACGAATAGAAAATCGCAAAAAAAATGGCGGTTTTCCACTCACGGCTTGTTGTTGACAATTGTTAATTTAAACTACCTTTTAATTTATCCCCCCAAACAATCAAAATTGGATTTCTCAATGCATACATTTAATGAACCAGGCAGGTGACGCGAACATAGCAAATCGGTAATTACGTTGGAAGATGTTATCGCGATGCACCAACAATTACCGACAAACCTTCCACAAGAGAATTCATATCTAGAGCTATGGACTGAAAGTTAATTTGATTTAGCTAATGTCAGTTTTACAAGTATTGCCACTTGGACTGTCGACAAACTGAAGAACAATGCAGGGATATTTTTTTTAATTTGCAAGCCAGACAACGGGTTATAGCTTAATATCGTAAATTTGATGTTATTGCAAGTGTTTGCCAATACAATACAACTCAGACAGCCACCAACCTCATTCTAATTGGCATGTACATGTTTCGAGCTTCGTCTGTTCATTCTTTCATATAACTTCTCAAATCGAGAATTATGCCATGTTTTGGTGTACATAATAAGTGAGGAAGAGTTTCCTGTGGGGTTTTTTCGTCTGTGGGAATTTGTTTATTTATTTACTTATTTATATCTTTTACGTATTGTCAATGATGAATAATGATGACCCAGGTCTTCCCGACCTTTTACGTATTGTGAGAAAAATCGCAAAAACAAACCCGCGAAAATAAACTTCCTCAAATTTTCATTCTACACGGCAAATATCGAGTGTAATTTACTGAAGCAAAATATTTCTGACAAAAGACATTCAGCAGATCTCTGGAAATTTTTAAGCAATTCGTATATGGTGGTAACCATGAAAAGACTCAACCAGAGTTGAATCAATATAAATGTGTCCATAAAATAACTATTGATAAGGTTTGTTTGCGTAGCTTCCTGATTTTCTGGATTTGGGAAACAAAAACAAAAAGCTTTGGAGAGGAAGGCTCTTCAAAATAACTCAAAGCATCTCCTTCCCAAAACACACAGGACCCAGGTCTTCCCGACCTTTTACTTCAAATTCTCCGATTTGAGTTACGATTTTTAGCCTCTGCTTGCGATGTAAAATTTGCCCCTGATCTATAAATTACCAAACAGGAAGTGTTTAGCACATAATTTGCATTTTCCTTCAACCTTCTTAGCAGCTTGTTTCCTGTCAGCAGTTCATTCATGTTTCTCACGATGATTTGTAAATTCTATTACATTGTAAATAATTGTCTAGAAAAACGTTCACGCTGTGATGTCTTAAAATTTGTTCAAAACTCCGCCCTATCCGACTCCGTTAATATTCATCAACAAAGTGACGAAATGGCAGATTGGAAAATCACTTCTTACCACTTTAAACAGTAACCTTGTTTTCAAAACAGGGCATTGCTGGAAAGACCACAATACAACATGATGATAACACTTAAATTTACATGAATACGACATGGCAATGAATCATGTAAGGGAGATCATCGAGCTTATTAAAATAAGTGTTTCTTAAAGGGAAAGTCAATTTTCATCGCGACAACGATGCCGATGTAAAATCGAGCCACAAGTCCTCAGCAAAATTTCTAAGAATCCGCATCCTTCATTTGTTTATCAGTAAACTATTTTCCCGGTGTACACACATTGAATATTTAGCCAGAAATCATACTTTAGGGAAATAAATTTCGCTTGGCGTCTTCCCGACACAAACACCAGACTTCGTTATAATAATATTTTCAAAATGGTCAAAGACCATAGCTCAAGGTGGTGTTTAACGATTATTTAAAATGGAAGGACGAAAAAGAACTGACAACCTTGAAAATGCTAGAGTGTACTTGTGGCTTTTCAAGAGCGATTCCAGTTTTGTTAAAATCTCGCTGCAGAGTTCATTCTTACTTCAATTATAGTCTAATGAAATACCCCGGGGGGGGGGACTCCCATATGAAATACACAGCGATGACAATGCTCCTTTGAAGCCATTACTTAAGTGGCATAAAAAAATGAAGTCAGACATTAGTTCAAGAAAATGAGATATAACCTCTCACCTTTAAGAACTTTGTTTTCGACTTCGCTATTCATCAAAGTAAATTGCCTGAAGATAATTTTTCAGTCTTTGATGGATTGATTTGCATGGATCTTTTACAAAGGATTAGTGAAAGTCAAAACATTGGCTTGAAAGCATATAAGAAACACATGCAAAACAACACAATTCGAAATTCAAACTTCAGTCCATCTCTCTGAGTAAGTTATCAAGGTTTTCTTCTCTTGCAAACTTGTATATTCATACAGAGCATACCTGATAAACTTCTTTTACTGATAGATTTGATAGTTAACAGCTTGCATTCTTTTCCGGATTACTAGTGATCACAATTTCTGCAATACACTCAAACTGTTTTTTTTTTTATCAGGGTAACTCATAAGTTTGCTTGCCTGAGGCTGTTTTCTGATTTCCTGATTGCTGCAACATCACGCCAAACATTTATATCCTCAAAAATAATCATGCTGCTCATTAAAAAAAAACGTTAAATTTAAACTGTTTCGCACGCAATTAAACTAGGTCTCGTTTTCCTTAGAGTAACTTCGCACGTGAACCCGAAAAACGTAACATAAATTAACAGTCAGTATCTTGTTGAATCAGATTTTTAAAAATCAACATACGAAGATCATTGTTTTTCTGAGCTTTCCGGCGCCAAATTGTCCTAAAGGGAAATTGACCACAGATGATGAACGTTTGGCTCTTTGCCCTTTCTGAAGTCGCATGATTAAAATACTGACTCTCCCAGCGATTTTCATGCAATGCTTTCCTGACTGAATTCATATCACCCTTCTGTTGGACAACTGGAAAAAACGTCTCTTTAGTCAATTTACATTTTATAACAAATTCAGGATAAGTAAGTCAGGAGAGTTAAGTAAAACGTCTTGATTAAAAACTTAATTCTCGTAATATATAAACTATATACACTTTTGTGTAACCGTGCTTCTTGCGTACCTCCCGTCAGCTCTGATACTTTGAAATTCCACTCTTGGCTTTGAGGTCGCTGCTTGAATTTCCTGTCCTACAGAGCAATGAATTCCTCATTTCATATTTCATTCATTGCCTTCTATTGAACAATGCCACGGGACGTCTGTTTACTCAGCTCCTGTAGATGAGCATTTAAACGAGTTGCAAATTGTTCTCATAGCATATAAGCGTTTAAGTGTCTCCTTAAGTTAAGTTGGTGTTAAAACTACCTTTATTGTAAAATGAAGTACTGGGCGGTTCTGTTCATTTGTTTTCTGGCGGTTTCTGGACGAAAATATTGGCATAGATCTAGAAACGCAGGTAATTGCAGTATTTTGTGTTCTGTTTTTTGTTCTGTATTTGTCCGTAAAGTGGATAGCCTAGAATTATCCGTGCCGATGATCATGAACTAACTTTACGCATTAAGAAAAGTGATACTTTATGGAGAACACTGTGAGAAACATTACTGTTGTTAAAGCTGAGCCATTTTTTAGTAAGCACTGTGCAATATGTGTTACGGTACTGTGATTTTGACCTTCTTTTCTTCTTAAAAATGGGCGAAGTTGACAGTTGATACATTATGTGGTGTAACAAACCTATTGTAATTTGTACACAATAAAACACTTTTACGGACCAAAGCATGCATCCCTTTTCAACGGGAACCTTCTCTGTTGGCAAAGATTTAAACAGTTCCATGCTATCGAATCAATCATTTAAACAGTTCGATGCTACCGAATCAATCTGTTACATGCTACCGAGTTGGAGGCAGCGTGGCCTAGTGGTTAGGGCGCTGGACGTGTAATCCGGAGGTCCCGGGTTCAAATCCTCCTCCCTGCCACTAGATGGATTTGTCTTCGGTGGTCCCGAATTCAACTCCTCCATGCTTTGTATATAGCCAACTGGTCAGCCTCCTGCCAGTTGGGATTTTTAACAAGTTTCTGTTTGATTTATAATATTTGTTTCACTACTTACAGTGTCCTCAATTAGTACAGCCGTGCTAAATACATTGACACTTAAATAAAGTGATTTATTTATTTTTATTATTTTTAATGACTAGCTTTTAAAAATGCTCTCACACTGAACTAATTTCATTCAGCTGAACACATTTTAGGTGATTTTAGTAAATCGATGTGATACAACCAACGTAACGTAACAATTTTTCTTTCAAGAGAAACTAATTCGACATAAAATTTGCAACAACATAACAAACTCTTCTCAGCCCAGACTTAATTTAATTTAACAGGAGAAAAGATATAATTCTAAATACTAGACAAGAACAATAGAACTATAGTTTCTAAAAAAAAGTTCTTATACCAGGGAAGAGATTTCAATGATCAAACTCGAGTGATGCAGAGGTACTAAGAAGAAGTCTAATTCCGCTGGAAAATTTAAAGACAATCTACCTCGAGTAGTCAAGCACAGTCGGCCAATGAACTTGAATAAGTAACTTTTTTGTCATATCTTGATGATCTTAAGACATAAGACTGTTTGATGTATTTTGAAGGGATCGTTTCCTCCAGAAATTGCTGGAGAGATCTAAAATGAGTGACTGTTCTATAACTGGAATTGCTGGTACACGCTGGAGAAAGCTTCTTACAGTAATTATGGGTTACTCGAGAAGCGTCGATGACAGCCAGGACCGTGTAGCATTTTTTCTGCATTTTGGGGGCACGTTAGGAAACAGTGCTAGGCCGAGACGCTGGAGAGTTATATTGAGACCTACGTCTCCGACATAGGGTTGGAGGTGGATAGAGGAAGCATTGTAACACTACCTGGGGCTAAATAGCCTGTGATGAAAAGCGAAATATAGCTAAGCTTCACCAGGATGTTTTATTTTGTCATTAACTATACTGCGACACAATCTAAAGTTATTTATTATTTAATTTATTTGTAGATCCTATGGCTCCAGAATGGGATGAACTTTCAGGTAAGACATTGCCAGACCGTTTAGTTAGACCGCCGAAAAGGATGTCGTGTGTTCTCATTGTCTGTTTCTATGGATAATGATAGTAATCAAATTATCGTGTTGTAACATATCATCCAATATAAAAGGTATAAATTATAGATCTGATGACGTCGTGACGCCCGCTGAGCACGCCTTCGAATACTACTGATATTTCAAAGCTACAGACTGCTCTGTTTATGGATATCGTTCTAACTTTAAGGTGGCTCGATAGTCAAAAAAGCCTTTGACTTGAAAATGCTACTTAATCAGACAAAGTCAACATCATGACACTAGTTGCCATGAATGATGACAAACACAATGATGTTTGGGTGTCTTGTTGCCATGGTAACAGTACAAGCTTTTGTATGGTGTCTCAGAGGGTGCTTTTCTTGTAACGATAACTGAGAAAAAACACTAAGTCACTCAGGGAAGAAACCATTTTTTACAGATTAAGTTTATAGTGGTCTGTGCAATGAAGTAAAATGGTTGGCTGGCATTCAATACACTCAGAGAAAAAAATCTGGAAAGTTGCAATTTGAAAAAACAGGCATTTCTGGCCAACACCCAGCACCAGTGTTTTGCCTGCTGTAGCAAAAGAATTTGCCAGATAAGCATTATTTTAGTTCATTGCATAGAGTGTTCATCAACCTTCAGCCTGAGCTGCAGAAAGCTGGAAATGTTAAAAGCATGGAAAAATAAAAATTTCCCTATTTACCTTTTCCATGCAGGTGTGAACATTCAAAACTGCATAGGGTTGAGAAAAAAATTCCCAGGGCTAGGTCTTATCATTTCTGTAAGAAATTCTAGTGCAGAAGCATTTGTTTTGCACTGAAACAATGGAGGAAAATAGATGGCAGCACTGTGCTTTTTCTCCGAAAATGTAGACAATACATATTGCAGAAAAACTACATACCAGTTGCAAAACAATACATGGATTTCATGCAAATCTTACCTCACAAGCAAACAGTCTGGACACATCCTTCATTAACTCAGTCGTTTAATCACAGGGCAAACATTACAAAACAACTCTTCTGCTTCCAACTCAAATGGAAAGTTCGGCCAAAAAGGTCAAGCAACAGCTTAAATAGCTCCTTCTTGTCAGCAACCTCAACCAAGCAGCCAACTAGCAGGAATCTGACCGCATTGCATCCTGGGAAATTCGAGTGTTCTTTGAGCGGGAAAGACCTACCTCACACCAATTTGATATTTTTTTATAAGTCTCTGACCAGGCTTCAATAACACACTAAAAGTTTCCCAGTCACTTCCATCATTGATTGAAACTTCCATATTTGCCAGTTGAAGCCTGGTGAGATGGGCTCATTTGCTTTTACGGCCCCTTGTCCATGAACAACAAACTGCCAGTAACTGTGATTGAGCATCTGGTCGAAGTTTGTCACATTCACGGTGCCAATAAACAGTTCTTTGGAATTGGCAAGGTTTAAGCCATCTCAGCCCTTGATGATGAGCTCCGGCACCAGCAAATGTCCCAAAACAATGAAATTTGGAGCAATTTTTGCCCCAAATTGCATTAATGTACCACACGATTCTGCCGAAGAGAAAGTTAATTCAAATGAGCCGAGTAAGGTCACGTGACCAGCTGCCATCAGACATTAAATATGCATGCCAGACCCAGTCCCTCTACCAAAACATTTGCAGAAAACAGAGCCTTTAAATACCCCCCCTCCCCTCAAGTTTTAAGCAAAATCTTTGGATTTCTATATATTTACTTGACTATCGAGCTACCTTAAGACTCCAATGTCCTTTAGTCACGTGGCTCCAATGGGAGGCGATACCGCTGACTGTAAGTGACGCCGTCGACAAGGGCTGGATTTTACAGGACGAGTGCAACGGTGAGTTTAAGATGCAGTACAAACAATTTAGGACTTGCAAGGAGACATTAGGATATACTTCTCCGGTTAGGAAACTTGTTTAGGTTACCAACTTCTCCGTAAACAAAAAGGCCCATGGATTATACGCATATTTAATTTCCTAGAGCAAGTTAGAATAGCATAAGCACACACTTGTCAATTCAACTACAGCAGCACAAAATAATTCTATGGATTTTTGTTTCTCTCTCTCTCTAAGGCAGCACATATTTTCATGGCAATCGTTATGTTCATCATGGGGACGTGACACTCATGCTGTTATTTGATGCAAATGACAAAATAGCTGGAATACAAACTGGCGTAAGTGTGACCAGTTAGCTTCGTCGTCACCGATTAACATCCTCGGAGGCAAATGGGAGGGGGGGGGGGGGGATCGGAGCTAGATAAAGGGAGCACGAGAGAAAACGGCTTCGCGAAAGAACTGATCCGTCAATTTCGCCCATTCTAATTTCGTACCGCAAAATCTAATTTCACCATTGCACAATTTTACCATATTAGGTCAAGAGAGCGCCTAAAATATGATACGTTATTACACTATAGAACAGGGTAAAAACACGGACGGAGAATGGAGCAAAAACTGGCTGGACTAAAAAACTTAGACTAATAATAGTGGAATAAGAGTCGAATAATAATAAATCCCTTATTTGATGGTTTAACATCAACGTGTGGACATTTTGCTCATTGCTCGTACACTACGCAACTCGCAAAATATCCGCGCGTATTATATGTTAAACCATCGAATGAGGTGTATATATTACCGTAGTCTGTTGTTCAGTGAGTTTTGGATCTAGTAATTCAATCCTTCATCTCGGTTCAGAAGAACATCTTCAGTTTCCTTCCGGCACTGTTGAATTGAAAAACACATCATCAGGCATTTATCGATAATTCTTCTTCTATGCTAGCATTATTCTCGCAATTTAGTTTCTTATTTTATTCTCGTTCATCTTTATATTCTAAAGATTTCCAAATCAGCTGTTAAACCTAAGGCTTTGCCATGGAGAGAGGAAAACGACTCGTATGTCATAACGGCTTACTTTAAAGATCCAAGTTTCATTTGCTCCAAGAAACATTCACACGCTAGTTATATCGGCGACAGACTTTTGATCCAAAACAGTGCCAAGTCTTACGGATTTGTCCAGGTCCCTTTGCTGGAAGAAGGCCTGTTAGAAAGCGCGTGGACTGAGGGAGAGTGCTTCTGGTCAATGGGTATGTCACAAATACAGTTAGACCTCGCTAATTCGAACTCGGTTATTTCGAATTCCCCGTTATTTTGAACTAAAATACATTTCCCTCTTCAGTCATTTACTATCGGCTATTTCGAACTCCCGCTATTTCGAACTATTTTTCGTTTCCCCTGACGGTTCGAAATAGCGGGGTTCAACTGTAAATTAATGTATTTAATGTGTACATGTCTTAAAAGCACATTGAGGTGGCTATTTCAAGTAAATTATTCGCTCTATAAAAAAGACTTCACATCTATTTAAAAAAGAACAAATTCTGAAGTAGATTTTCAACTTTGTAGGCTTGATGTTCATGATTAAAGAAGAAAGGCAGGTTTATGTTCTTGTGAAACAAAGAATCCCGTTAAGACTTGAATCCAGGTTATCAGTGTCCGTTCTTATTGTAATTCATATCTATATACAACTCCTATGTAAAGAGAAAGGAAATTACAAAAGTCAAGTAGATACACAGTAATAAATTTATGGTCTCCTGATGTCTGAAAATAATCCATATAACACTCACCATTTCTTGTTTTTATAGGGAAGTTGTACTGGTATGACCTGTTTAACGTGACTGACTGCAATTCCTTATTTCCTGTGTTCCTCATGTACACGAATGGAGTGCTGAACGGCTTTGGTTGGGTTCTTCCGCACCAACTTGATAATCCACGATTTGTACATCCAACAAATGTGTCCTTCCCGGTACGTTAAAGTTTGCCACTGTTTGTGAGTACAAGTGTGTATGCAAAGACATAGACTTGCCTACAAGTCGAGCTCACAGAGCGCGAAGCGCGAAAGCGAGCGCGAAGCGCGAGAGCGAGCGCGAAGCGCGAGAGCTCGACTTGTTTCCCCTGCAGGAAAACGAATCATATGATGTCATTTTGGCGCGAACTTTTTCGGGTCTCCGGTGTCTCCGGGGTGTTAAACTGTCAAGCTGTCAAAAATTACTTTCTGTTTGTAATGTCTTTTGGAAATAAACGCCGCTCATTTTCTAGCTCTCTTCGATTTTCGAAATGTAGTCAAGTCTGCGCTCGGAGCTCTCATGGATGAGGAAAGTACCCCAACAAAATGTTTTGTTCGCGTTGCTGTTCCTGAAAATATTTGCTTACAATGTGGTGGACTGGTAGAAAACGCTGCCTTACGAAGAAGGTTATTTTCCGGATCGAATAAGACTAAGACTTGTCAAAACCTAGAGCTTCTTCTTGGAGATTCGTTCCAAGCGGTGGAGGAGAAATCTGCAATTGTTTGCCGAAACTGTTCTGACCGTAACGAAACGCTATGTAAGAAACTTTTTATCGCAAGAGAGAACTTCTCCAAGACGAAAGAAGGGTTGGAAGCTCGTATGGGAAGCTCTGTTTATGTTAGCGATTGACGAAGGCATCTGATCATAACGAACACGAAGGTGCGAAAAAATCCTCAACAAAGAGAAGAGCTTTATTTGATGCAAGCGAGTCCGCTATTTCAGTGGAAGAAGTCTGCGAAGCACAACCAAAGCCTATGACTATTTAGGAGGGCTTCCGGGCTTCCAAAGACCAGTGAGTATTTTGCATCCGTAATTTCCTTCAGTTGTTCGCTGGAACAATCTGCTCCTACCGAAGCGGCCGAAATCCCTCGTGAAAGCAGTGAAGTTACTTGGTCCTTCATTAGAGCAACCATGCAGTGGCACCACAACCAAACAAACGGACGACAGCACTTCTTGTTCCCCATGCTCTAAAAAGTCGAAAATAAAAGGTGCGACTTCAAAGGTCAAGCTTTTTCCCGATCCCGTAGGCGCCGAGAGAAAGACATCTCTACCGCTGCAATAACCTTCAATAGCTTTCCGCTGATGTACACGAACTTCCTTGTAGTTTGCTTTCCGCCAACCATAAGCGATTGCGTCCTTGATTGAACGCATAGTAAATGTTCGAAACAGTAAACAGAGAAATCAAGAAATCGAAAGACACTCACGAGACGATCAGTTCGAAAGTATTGTTGGTTTCATCTTACGCGCTTGATCGATCTTGTCTGGCAAGGATCTGTTATGATTGACGTTTACTTGACAGCGCTGCTCTCTAATTGGTTAACCCGACAGGAGGAAAATTCCTCCTGTAAATTTGGCGCGCTGCAAGTGATAAAAGTCGGTCGCGCCGGGGTCTACTATAAAACCGGAAAGGAGAAGCGACCGACTTTTAGAAAGTCTAGCAAAGACACTTCAATTCATCTTTTTTTCTTGCCGAGTTTTCCGCGGAAATAAATAAAGGTTGTGACGGTTGTGCCAAACTATAGAGCGTTTTCATATGACGTCACGGCAGCCATATTGGTGTTCCAAAGAAAAGAAACGGCGGTCATATTGGTGTACCAGCCATTCCTCTGGGAATTAAGCTCTATTTTTATGCAAAAATCGTCTTTTGATTAGAAAACTGATATGGCTGCTGGTCACGTGAGTGAAAATTCTCCATGGCGGGAAAACATAACTGGGTTCAATCCCATCAATATGGGGCACCACCAAATAGACACTAAATATACACCAGAACTCTGATTGGAGGCACCCTTTTTGAAGAGTAATAACAAAATATTCAATCAAAAATAAAATAAATAAATAAAAAACCTACAATAGATCGGATGAATCATTCTAGTGAAATTAAGTCTACGGATCGCCACAGACAATGTGTAAATAAATTACCTTTATTTATACACTGCTGTATTTAATGTTAGAAGCTTGTGGACAGAATTGGAATCTGGAAATGTTGTACATGATACTGCGTTGTTCGAAATCCACCTTGTCTTGCTAGCATTGAACTGTACGTATATATAGCATTAAATATGCACTGATTTCGTCATTCTTTGTTGCTCTTTTATCTCCAGTATCTGTTTAAGAATGGAACAGTCCCGCCATGTTTTTGGACCGCTGACCATCTGTCTCTCATGCACGTCTACTTGGACTCCAATCCTTTTCTAAACATTTGCTAGAAGGACGATTCATTCATCAAACTACGAGGAACAGAAATTATGTAACACGACTGAGACCTTGGTTGTGTTTGCTTGGCCAGAGGAGCTGCAAAGTAGCAACGATTACTCTACATAATTCTTCATGTAAATGCTTACAAATTAGGAAATACTCAACGAATGCCTTTTATATTAGTAAAAGTATTCAACAAACGTTTCTAGCTTAGAAGAAATATGTTATTTCCTTAGTACCATATGAGAGGATTTAAGTCGGAATAACCGCTCTAGATAAGGGATGTGGCCTTAGAAACAGTGACTAAAGGCCATCACATTTGGCTAGTCACGAAAAAGGTAAATAACCAAAACTGAAAGCAATTAAGAGCATGCATTCAATCGCAGGAAGACCTGCAAAGGTCAATTCACGGTTGGTTAATTGTTTTTGCTTTTGATTGGTCATAAGAGCAATTTACAAAAGTTCTTCAATCAGGCAAGAATTAACGGCGGGGGGGGGGGGGGGGGGGAGTCAAAGTGGTGAACGGGGAGTCAAAGTGGTGAACGGCGGAAAATAGATATCCGTTGGAATTAACAAGGGAAAGGAAGACTTTGAGGATAGGGAACACCTATCATGGAAGCTGAACTAATATTCACGCTTCTAAGGATTTTACTCGCCTGTTTTTTTTTTGTTGTTATTGTTGTTGTTGTATTGTTGGTTTCTATACTAACTATGGTTTGTTTGTTTGTTTGTTTGTTTGTTTGTTTTTTTGTTAAGTCGGAAACGAACTAGCTGTTTATCACAGACTAGGGAAAACATAAGTAAGCAAAACAATAGTCCGGATGTGACTTTTATTGCAGACAGAACAGAAAACTATTTTAATAACTACAATAGCTGATAATAAAATAGCAATCAAGGACACTTGCATTGCGAATTGGTTGTTGTATTACTGTACTAAAGCTCAATATGCGTTTCACTAATCTCTTCCTTCCCTAGTTTAAAATCTCAATTCTGTCTACTATTTCCCGTACATTTTCTTCCATGTCAGTACTGAGAATGTGGTGTTGAATTCAGACGATAACTTCCCAATTGATGAATTTCTTTATTCTCCTCACCTTGTTGTTTGACAATGTATGGATAGTGTTTGGTGAATTTAGATGTAGATTACTTTGGAAATGGAAAAGCGAAATAACAATCTACACAGCAGTGATTATCTGATTACTGTTTGTTTTATTTTATTACCCAAGCTGCAGAAATTAATTCAGATGAAAAGTAAGCAGCAAAAAGAAAAACACTTCCATGAAGAAAACCTCTCTTTAAATTAAAGTCGAAAAGCATAGAATTTCAACCTTGCGTAGTTGAGAAGAAATAACGCCAGCCTGGTATTAACAAATAGAGAAGCTTTTAATATTAAAAGAGTTTCATTGCAAAGTTCGTTCATGAAGAGTTATGCAACGCTTGGATTTAAGGAAGAAAGCTTTTCTTGATTAGGATCTGGTTTTCATTTGGTTTTTACCTTCCAATTAAATTAAACGAAGTTTCCTTAAAATATTCCCACATTCTAAAGGTGGATGTTCGTCTGCATGAAGTTTGTTTAGAGTACGCAAAGGTTGAGATATGGCCGCTTGTCCAGGTACACGTGCTGACTGGTCAAGCTCGGGATATTAGCTATGCATTTGGGCTTTGTGTCTGACAGGAAAAAGCCAAACTGGAAAGGAAACGTGGAAAAACAAAAACAAAATAAATAGCAAATAATTGAAAGGATGAAGTGTAAATGGAAGAAACATAGAAAAACGAAAAAGTCTAACTAAGAACTGAAGGACAGAAACGTAAAGTAACAATGCATTCTTGGTACACATAACGAATAGTACGCAAATCCTGAAGGAGCGTGGAATTGCTACACGCGACACCACACACGCGCACATAGAGAGGTCTAGTCCTTGTTCTTACTTACCCCCAGTTTCTTGGGGGGTGGGTGCTCGTATCTTGTGCTGTTAGCATTTCCTTGGGCGACCCAACCAAATCCTGTCAGACGATCTTTGTTGTACAGCAGAAACATTGGGTAATAGTCATCACAGTTCATATCTGCTGAGATGCCGTACCAGTAATGACGACCTGATGAGGACAAAACATGAGGTGAAGACAGGAGGTATGGGTACTAATCATGTTGTAACAGTCAATTTCATTAGACTGGCACAGGCGGCCATTGCGTGCGTTCAAATAAGGTCGCATTATGTAGTTATTTTTAAAAATATTCCCACAACAAACGAAAAAAATACCATAAGTTAAGAGTGTATGGTCAAAACGTTTAAAGAAAAGCACGGAATTTGGAATTTACACACGTCTGTATTTTAGATGTTTTTAAAAGGGAGTTTCTGCATTTCCGCAGAAACTACTTTTCACAGCTTATTTATTGATTTTCTTTCATACAGCAGACCTCGTTTTGAAACAGAGGCAAAAGGCAATATTTCTCTGCAAACTCTCACTACAGAGTATACAAAATAGCAGGGGCGGATCCGGAAAAATCAGAAAGAGGGGACCGAAAACATTTCGGCGGCAGCGCAACCTTGCCCCATACGACAACACAATCCTGATTGCATAGTTTGTAGAATAAATCCGAGTGAAAGCGGAGGGGGGGGGGGGGGGGAGGGGGGGGGGTACGGCTTCCTCGGCCCAAACCCTAAATCCGCCTATGAGTAGGGTAGCTAGGTAAATAATAACACACGATTTCCCTGTCAACTTTAAAACTAATAGAAAGAAGCTGATTTCCACAAGGAGCTTCTGGATTACAATAAGAAGACTAAAAGGTTAAAAAACAATCTATTTCTTTAATACAGTAGAGACTAACACAAGATGCTAATGAGAAGATATTGAGATACCGAGCATAAACAAACTGGTCAGTCATATTACAACAGTCAAGATGCGCTTAGTTTCCTCACCCATGGTAGGGAAGCATCCACCGCGCACCCATTTGGTTCCTGCCAAGTCCTCTTGCTTGAAAGGAATCGACATGGTGCTGGAATACTGGGTTCCAGTCTGCAGAAAGAGTTGGTCGCCAATGTAGTCCGAGGAGGGTCTGGATCCACCGCAGATGTTTCGTGGATTGGTGAAGTAAGCAGTGATTACGTACATGTCGCCTTCTGAGATCCACGGGGCGCTGAGATTCCCTACCCCTGGCGCTGTTTTTGGGAGCTAAAAGTAAATTGTTTACATTTTTATTAAAAAGTTACTCTTTGCAGGACAACCGTAAATACAATTAAAATATACGAGTATTAGTGTCTCACCCCATTTTGAATTCCTGCTATTTTGCCGTTGGAATCAAACAGAAGCATTACAGCAGTGTCACCTTTCAACACATAACGATTCCCCGCGAAATAATTAGAAGCTGCAACAAAAAAGAACAGAAATATTAGCGCGTGTTTTATTTGCATAATGACGTGCCTTAGGCCTGCGACTACCTTATAAGGCTGGCGCTACCTATTCAATCACACACGTTTTCCCGCGCTTGGCGTCAGTTACGTGTTTCTTCTTCGACTTCTCATTGGTTCATTGTGTTTACTGTTTTGTAATTGCTTTGGATCTAGTTTTACTTACACGCGATGCTTAAATGAAAACCGGTCAAAAATTCAATGATTTCCCCTTACTTTTCAGTACACTATGAACTTATGGCATAAATAGTTAACCGCGTTTTCTCTGCTAACGTTAAGTACGGGTTTAGATTGGCGAAATTAAAAAATGAAGACAAAAATAAATTGCGACTTTTATTATTTATAACTTGACATCTGAATTTGTAATAAGCGCCCAACTGGGTTGATTAGAGAAGTGGGCCGTCTTTAATTGTAAAATAGGGCTTTCTTTTTTGCTGGTTACAGCTTATTTGTTACCCTGAAAATGTGAATGACATGTACAGGATATCTATCTGATTTCTTACCGTCACATGATTTGGTCAATGTCCAGCCATCGGCCTCGGCCTTGTTGGCATCCATTGGAAGCTTGCTGAAACTTCCCCACGTCACTGTCAAGACATCCATAAACGTCCAAGGTTAGTTAGCCTTAATTAGTTACACTAAAGAGAAACTTAAAATAAAGAATGCCTAAGGACACCCCTAACCCGTGTTTCGGGGACCTGTGGTTCTGCTATTGCAGATACGTCATGACGCTCGCCCTGATTGGACAGTCCGAAGATTAATAAAAAACACATCTTTTTATTTTTCGGCTGTTCACGATAGTCACGTTCTAAGAAAATTCCTTGATATTATTTGATAATTAAAATGCACTTTGTAGCTACCAGTTTTATTACCTGAGAGTTGTTCCCACTCCGGCGCTGAAAAACAAGATATCAAACGACAAAATAAGATATCGGTATTCCTTTTTATAATTATACAATCTTTCACTATAGATATATCATAGATGCATGATAGATGTATTACCAAAAATTGAAAAAAAAATTGTGAACTAAAAAGTCATGTAACAAGTCGCGTTTATGCATTTATGGTCATTTATTTTACGATCAAGATGCATGTTAAATAGCGATTCTACCAATTACAACAATTTTTGAGGTTTAGAAGTTCACCAGTAGGAGTAGCTTAGAGGTAAATAAAAAACAACATGCAGTTCAAAAGCAACCTGGAGGATTAATTAAAATCTCGTGTCACGCTTGTTTCAAGATTTTCGTGACACTAGAACATTGTTTGATTTTTACGTAGATATGAAAACTAAATCTGCTACACTCCACCACTCTAATCACTAATACAGTTGAACAGTAAATATCCTTTTGAAACCTGCACCATTATTGTACATGTTGTAGACAAAAATGACAATTCAATCAAATTCAACTACTTTCCCAAAGTACAGCCACCACATTCAAAATCCACTCAACATTACATGATAGGTATCAAAGCACCCTATTCTTTCATTATAGACAAACTAATACTGAAAACTATACAAAGCAAGACGCTCTAAAGAGATTTTAGAACTTCATTCATCCACTAAGAAAAGTTAAAACTGCTTTTCTTGCTCAATCAAAGTTGCGGTATACACCGGGCTGAGGCTGAGTGTTCTTATTTTTGTTACAATTTGAGGCTGAAAAGTTCTTAAGTTGTATTTTATTGAATTTTATTAAATCAATGCAGAGGTGATCAGGAAGCGTATCAAGGAGCATTATCCGCCGAATGTGATTTATCAAGTTGCTTTTTAGTTCTCGTTTATTTTCTTAATATACCGCTCATTTAACAAGAAATCTTAATAAAAACAAATCAGCAAAATGAAGACGCCGTTCTCCGACTCTCAGCTCAACTAGACTAAGACAACTAAACAATGACGCGTCAACAGGATGGATAATTCGTTCATATAGTAATTAACCAAAACTTTCACGGAGATCTCAAACAAGGTCAGCAAGACTGGTGAAACATGACTACCATGGAAAATATTGGAGAAGCTATTTAAAGCATCCAATGATTAGAGAAAAAAAACGAACAACAACGTGCCAAAAAACATACGTGTGGGTTGACCTTGACTACTGGACAGCCATGATTGATCACGAGACGAGCACAAGACAAAATAACAATTAAGTAATTAACAAATTTAGCTTCTCCTGTCCCTTTTCCTGTCCAACAGCCATGGAGCTGGTAGTTCCTATGAGGCCCTGTACAAGTTAAACTTGCACTAAAACTAAAGCTTCTTCCGTCATTTGTCACGCAACAACTCTTTTTTTTATAATTAGTCCCCAATATTGTAACACTTCTTTTTTCTAAAATAATCTGAATAACTGTCAAACTTCAGATTGTTTTTAAATAAATATAAAATAAACAAATCACTTTATTTAAGTGTCAATATATTCAGCACGGCTGTACTAATTGAGGACACTGTAAGTAGTGAAACAAATATTATAAATCAAACAGAAACTTGTTAAAAATCCAAACTGGCAGGAGGCTGACCAGTTGGCTATATACAAAGCGTGGAGCCGGAGTTGAATTCGGGACCACCGAAGACAAATCCATCTAGTGGCAGGGAGGAGGATTTTAACCCGGGACCTCCGGATTACAAGTCCAGCGCCCTAACCACTAGACCACGCTGCCTCCGTGGCCTAGTGGTCAGAAAAATGACTTTGATGCTTTGATTTCGTTTTAGTATATTCAAATACCACCATTTGATATAATTACTTTTTTGGTTTTTGGTTTTTTGTTGTCGTTGTTGTGGCTGTTTATAAAATCAAAAAAAAAAAAAAAACGGCTATTATGTTTCGTCCCCTTTCCTTTTGAACTGCTCCGAAGCCTTTTTCATGCAGGGTCGTATAATGTGTTTTTTTTTTCTTTCTCACCTCAGATCCCACGCATTGCTTTGAGTTCCCTTTCACAGTTGTAATTCCAATCAATATTACATACCTTTTTCGAAACAAAAACAATGTATGCCTTGATCGCTAACCAGCTTACTATAATCTCACATACCAGCACGTACAGCGTCTATTTCGAGTCAACACCACGCATTTCGTGCCGAAGTGATCAATCCATTTCACGAGCTACTTTATGCAACATACTCAAAGCAACTTACTGTCTGCTTTTTCCCAAGGCCATCGCCATGCCTGAGCCAAAGTTCCAAATAGAGCAATAAACAGAAAGAAATTCATTTCTTTGTTAGGATTCAGTCGTTTCATACAATGAACTGGAGTGGCCCAACAGTCAGCAACAAGTGTGCAGGAGTTTGTGACTCTCGCTCTTATAAAAATGTGCTGTGGTGTCACGGGGATTTTAACCAATCATAATTCTCGTACCCAGCCTAAGGACGCGCGGGAGGCTGATGGAAAAAAGCCGTGATTGAAATCAAGGTCAGCAAAGAAAAGTGGAAACGATATTCAGTGCAGTGACAACAATTTTTGACTAGGAGGCGTCCAGGGTTACTGCTTTCAATCGATTAATTGCCTTGACGAATGTTTCTTGAGGAGGAAGCCAAAAAAGGACTTCAGTCTTTTAAATTAGAATTTGGACTTCAGACTTTAGACTTCAAACGACTCGTGAAGGGGCTTGTTTTTTTTCATATGGCTCACACTGAAAACTCTTTGATGACAGATCTATAATTAGTCCCTAATCCTTACACGACCCCTACACGGATCGCTTTTCCTCGAGCGAGTATTTTAAAATTAGTTTTGTCGTACTAGAATAGAACAGAATAAAATAGAAACTTTATTAACTACACTGTTTTGAAAAAATTGTGAGGGATTGTTAACCCAAACAGCCAGCACTCTTAAGAAATCGTGATTCATTCGACGTGATGGAGATGCGCCCTGAACTATCCAAGCACACGATTGCAGATTTGTCTTCTTTAAGAAACACAGACAAAAAGTGTACATTAGAAAGCTTTCCAAAGTATTTTTGAATCTCTGATTGAGATTCCCAAGATTCAAATGCAATCACTATTTGCTTTTTTGGACGATTAACAGAAGGACACTTATCCTGGGGCAGCAGGAAGCTATCAGGTTTCTCTGTTTTTTTTTTTTCTGTTTTTTTTTTTTTCAGGGTTAAGTGCCATACGATAATTTTACTGTCGTAATATTTTTTCATTAAATCAAATCCTGCAGGACCCTGCAGAACGACCGCTTGTTTAAATCTTTCGCTGAGACAAGACAGTGTAATTAAAGCCCGTAAATACCTCAAATTTTGGCCATTTCTCACGCTCTCATTTCTGTCCAAACAAGTTGGGGCAATATATTCAACGCAACTTATCAACTTACTGTATGGTTTTTCCCAAGGCCATCGCCAAGCTTGGGTCAAAGTTCCGAACAGAGCAATAAATTCCTCCACGCTTTGTATATAGCCAACTGGTCAGCCTCCTGCCAGTTGGGATTATTAACAAGTTTCTGTTTGATTTATATTTGTTTCACTATTTACAGTGTCCTCAATTAGTACAGTCAGTCACACATTTCGATCTGCCGCTGCCAGGTCTTAGCGTTCGAAAAACGCCAACGATTAGACCCTGCTGCTCAGGTGTTGTTACTTCTAGTTAAGATGTTTCTTACCAGAGCCGAATGCATAAACACACCCTAGCAATCCTTTTTAGCCCCGAACATACACTTCGTCAACTAGGCGTTACTATTACTTTAGGGAGTGATGCAGCTTTAACCAAAATGAACGGAAAAGACCTCCCTATGGCTGACCCGTTGAAGTATCTGGACAGCATTGTCAGACTAGTTGGCGGAGCAGGCATAGATATCCAGAGCCGGCTAAACAAAGCCAGGAACATCTTCAGTATGGTCAACAATGTGTGGAGGTCATTACAGTACAGTAGACACACCAAGCTCAAGATATACCAGAGCTATGTGCTGCCTACCCGTTTGTATGGGTCAGAATACCGAAATGATTGCTGTCGACCTTCCACACCAAAAGTCTGCGAAAAATACTTCGCATCTTCTGGCACTCAGATCATTTCCAACAAAGATCTGTTTATGAGGTGCGTCATCATGCGAAGGCGCTGGAGGTAGATTGGCCATGTCCTCAGAAAGGAAACTGAATCCATCACCAAGTCGGACAGCACCACATTGGCAACCTGAAGGCGGGCGCAAGCGTGGTAGACCCAAGAATACGTGGCGATTTACTACAGAGACAGAAATGAGGGGCTTACACAACAGCTGGAACACAATCCGAAAGCTGGCCAAAGCCAGAGAGCGGTGGAAGACCATTGTTACTGCCCTAAACGCCATTGGTCGCTCAAAGAACTGACAAGCCTTCTGTGTTTTGTCGCGAATCGTAGGTTTTTTCAAGCACTGTTTTAGGAACATTTTTCCTGTGAGCCTGTTAACCCAAACACGCCCTAAACCAATCTGTACCGGAGCTGTTTCACAAGGTGCAGTTGGCGAGCTCGAATTAAGTGCGAGTTGGCGCGAGGCACAGGATAGTTGTAACAGACGGAGCGTGAAAATTGAAGCAAAAACTGACAACATTTTTCACGCGATCAAGAGTGGTTTCTTAAACCCGTTCTTTTTGGACCTTTGATATTGAACTGAAACATGCGTGACGATCGAATTTGCACCTCTTTAGGAATTGTTTGCAGATTCATTGGCCATGCAGGCAAGAAAAGTGTCGGTTTTAGTAATATAGAATATCCTCATGGAATCGTTACACCTAGCTTCAGCGTACTTTGTACTTTCTATTTCATCATCGTTAGTCTTCCAAAAATGATTTTCAGAGCATTATCCAGCAGCGAAAGCTCGAATAACTTTTCAATTTGATACGGTATTCTCACTTGAAGCAAATAATTTCTGAAGAAAAAAAATTCTGTTTTCAGTTGCTAAAAATAGACCAATACGACCCTTGGCCCGGAGATGATTTTTTTCCACACCCAAAGAACATCATTACAGCTAAAATGAACTTCAGAATGAAGTGTAAACTATAAATGAAAAATGAAATAGTCATTTTTCTGATAAAAAATCTCGGCTAAAAATGAGTCGCAATTCTGACAGACTTGTTTCTATTCAATTGCTAAATATTTTTGTTTTTACCCTGAAAAAAAAACTTGTTGACTTACAACATTCCCTTTTAATCTTGTTCAGGTTTCACCAGTATGTCCCTTCTTCTTTAGGTTTGCTTTGTGGAATCTCTTATATAATTTTCTGCTGCTTTCAATGTTCTTACATTTGAAGACCGAACATTCAATTTCATAAATTTTCAAGAGATACAATTTGATTTATTTTCCAGCATCTTATGGTCGCCAAAAAATGAGGTATCAAAGTTCATTTAAGGAAGCAATCAATTTTAAAATGAAAAATCCTAGCTTTGGTTTGAATACACTTACAATCTGGTTTCTCCCAGGGCCATCTCCATGCTTGCGCGCACGTTCCCAAAATGAGGACAAAAATGGCCGATTTCATGTTGATTTCAAACGGGTATCTTCTGCTCTCCTGCAATGTCGACCTGTTTCTGATAATTCTAATGGTTAGTGTTAGCTTAAAGTGACGATCAAACCGAAGCTGTTAAAACAAGTGATGGCTGAATCAGCATTGAAGAATACAGGCATAGAAATTATTGCAATGATTTTTAGGTTTTGCATTTGTTTAGCTGTGTGACTCTATTTTAGTTTTCAAACAAGAAAATTGAAAAAAAAAACTGAAAAGACCCAAATACATTTTTTGTAACGTATCTTATAGAATACCCGTGATCAAGTTAAATCATTTTCTTAAATAACACAATCCAGCTTTCGATGTAAAGAAGATAACATGGCATGCCCAAAAGCTTACAATCAACGGATCGAGCTTTACTTTGTTTGTTAAAAATACACATCATTAATAATCTTCTTAATAGGCTTCTTTTAATTTTCTGGTCGGCTAACAAAGGAGAACATATTTTCGTTTCCATTGTTGAATTACACAACATTGATCAGCTGCTGCATCCATATTTTTGAAGCACAATTCCTGTTTTGTCCATGTTTCAATGTTTCTTCATTAAATTTGTTCTGTAGTGTTGAATTGCCCCTGTTTTCGACGTAAAAAAGTAATTGTTTGTCAATACGAAAACATCAAAGAACGACCGCATCTTTGTTAATCATTTTTTATTTGTTATATTTGGAATGCAAATCAACCGAAATTTATACAGTGGAATAACTGCCCAATGAATGTTGGCTAAGAAATCCATTCTTCTCATGCTACAGTACTTGACACAAAAAAAGTCCAAAAGGCAAAAATATTAATGAGTCTTTGGTTTGGTTTGAGAGAAAAATTGATTTCGCCCCGATACGAAAACACACTAGAACGTCCCGAAAAATTCCAGATTTAATATGAATTTAATGTGGACACAAAAACTACAGGACAGAAATGATGGTTCGTGCTCTGTCCCCTTAGAATTGCACTCGTACAGTCTGTCCTAGAAGGTCTGATCTATGGGCCACATGCAACAAACGTTAATTAATAAATATTCTGGCTCCTAAATATTTAGTAAATACATTCGTATAATTGATCTCTCGTGGGGCTATCTTGCATCCAATGATTGTGTGTGTTAAGACCAGCGAGGTGTTGTGTAGTCAAGAACGGTCACGAAAATCTCTACCAAAATAAGTGATCACGGAATCAATTATAAGTTTTTTATTTCCTTCTCGCTCCAATTAAATATCTGCATATAAAATACCATTCTCTTGCAGAAATATAAAACAAATTGATAAACTTAGCTTTCTCTTCCAGACTTTGTGCCGCGGTTTGTTTACATTTTATAACAACGAGTCTGACATCAAAGGATGCTCAATGGCTCACAAGAGGATTATGGGTACTTGCCCTGGCAATATAAACGAACTGTTGGAACTAAACAACAGCTGCAGCATAGCAGAAATACACGAGGTGCTAATTTTACCATTTCACATAGGAGATACATTAGAGAGAAAGAGGGAGGCCTCAACGTTTTTTTGCAACAACTTCAAGATGTTGGAATCACTTCCCCCCAAAACTACGTTTTTACGAATGCTTTATTGCGTTCGACGATAGGAGAACGCATCCTAACCTTGTGGTGACATGTGGTCCCGTGGTTGTCCTGTGAACGCGCAAGCGAAAGTCGTTCTATGTCGGTATGTATGTCGGTATGTCGGTATGTCTCATGCGAGAAGACATTAGAAGGCAATTAATTGCGTTACATCAACGTCAACAATGACATCAGCCGCAAAGACAGCGCGCGCAAAAAGAATTCTATTAAGCGGATAACGATAGGCTGTAAACAATTCTTGCGCTCAACGGTAGCAATACGCATCCTAATCTTGTGGTGGCGTGTTCTTCAATGGCAAGCATGGCGAACGCACTGCATAATCTATGATTACTCCTAGTATAAACATTTTGAATTACGTCAGCTTAGGGATAAGAATTTTTACTCCTTTTTTAGATAATTATTTTTAGATTGCGTAATATGAGTAATATGAATTTAACTTTTAGCTTAACTTTAAGATCTTAATCTGTTAAGTGTCACCCTCTTTAAATAAAGTTTGATTGATTGATTGATTGATTGATTGATTGATTGATTGATTGATTGATTGATTGATTGATTGATTGCGTGTGCTAGCTTAGCAAAACCATGCTATCGGACCTTTTTCCCTTCTAGGAGGCTTTTCGAGCATTCAACTGTCGTTTTGTAAGCTTTAGGATCTTTGTGGCCTTACAAACGGACGGGATCCCACTTAATTCTCACATGCACGCATTGCAGCCTGTTTTTATTCTTAATCTTCCATGGCTTCCTGGTTGTGACCCAGTTTAATTCATTCCCAGGCCATTTTTCCCTTTCACGACGAGAAGAAGTATTAACACAGGACTTTCCGGATTGGCGGTAGCCAGATTTTTCATATTGATGTTCACATCCAAACTAATTGAAAAGGACATGAAAAAAATTATGTTCGACAGGGATTCGCTACGGATTTGTTAGGTATTTTACTCCAAAACCATTTTGTTCGCCACTTAAGATCATGAAACGAGGTTAATTAAATGGCGTTTTTTTTTTGTTTTTAAATTTTAGCTAAAAAGCAAATCTCCCTTACAGCCTGAAAAAAAAATGGTTGGTAATGAAAATTTAACAATACATCAAGGCCGGTAACGGAAATTAAATATTGCATTCAGGTAGTGTAGTGAGAAAGCATATGTTGATCACTCTGAGACTTGCATCTGCTTCGCTGAATTGAAAACAGCACAGCTGAAACTAATTTGTGCCTATTTTGAACTTCTTCCGTTATCTTTCTTTTTTAAATTTTTCTTCGAGGAAATCAGAAAACGTTCTAAATGTCCTAAAGCCTCACAGCATTCGAAAATTTTTCATTCGGACGAAAAAACTAAATAATAACCACGAAGAACTCATCCATCTTTTTTCTTGAACCAGTCCATAAACGTCGGTTTTTAGGTTAAATTTCTTTTGTTTAATTCAGCTGCAGTTTTTTCGCCTTCCGATGACGTACGAAACCAAGGAAATGTTCCCTCTATTATTGAAGTGAAGAGTAAGTCTTTATTTATACTTTGATTAAAAAACATTGTCAAATGTGATAAACCAAGAGTGTTCATCGCAAAACTTCACCGGCCAAGACAATTCTGTTGGATTCTCTCTTCGCTCACAATGTCGGACATTCTGTTGGACTTCATAGCAATATTGAAGTTGTTTACGGCTGGAGTGATATGTGTCGGCGGCATTCTCCTCGCGATTTGTTACTGCTGTTTTTTGCGGGACATTGATGACATCAAACTGGGCCCGGAGTACAGCAAGAAAACAATAGAAGAATACGTTGAAGAAGTTACTGGCTGTGAAGAAAATGCAGGCGAAGATGCTTTGTCGCAGAAGAAGTCATTTGAGAACGAAAGCTGTTAGGTCGAAGACGAGACCAAAGGCACAGATGAACAGAAAAAGGTTTCTGCTTTTGAAGCGTTTTGTTTTGTCTGATTATTTTTCTGCTTATTACGAACTTTGGCTCCTGTTAAACATCAAGTGCGGAACATTTAAAAAAAAGTGAATCCAAAAACAGTAAAGGTTGTAAAAAAAAACTAAAAACTATAAACTCGTGTTTTTCTTTTCAGATGTATTGACAATTTTACTTCGGCATTTTATATTTCCTCAGTGTTCATGAGTATTTAAGTTACGCCATATACATGATCATATGTTAATCATTTTCCTAATTATTACGTGTAAAAAACAGCAATAAACATGACTGTGTATTTTGTAAAATTGTTGTCGCCAATCTTTTTGGCAGAATTATAATAAAACAATCTTTCTTGAATGGTTAAATTTGTTTTAAATTGCTATCGATCATAACTGGCGATCGCGCGAGTGGTCCTGGTAATCGCAGATGTCTAATCATACAAATCATGTCTCACTTGCATCGTTTTGAGATTGTTTCAATCCGCGCGTGTGCTCCCCAAAATCCATGGTTTTCGGGAATCCTCTGGTTTTTATACCATTCTATACTCCCATAACATTCTGTTAGCTGCCTATATCAAATACATCACTCTACAACCCTCATTTATGAGCCCAAGATTTTCCTAAGCGTCTGTTTATTTTTTTTGCACTCTTCACACTTCAAGAGATTTTTAAAGTGTTATTGCGTTTTAGCCATAACCGCCACTGCCGAATTTTTTTAAGGATTCTGGCAATTCGCTTAAGTTCTGCCAGCATGCGTTACCATTTTTTCAACTGTATTCCCCAAGATTTTTTTTAATTCATATACAATCACTAGTCCGCCAGCGTGAAAATCGGAGCAACTGTTACCAAGTTTCAGTACTGTTTTTAACTTTCAAATCAAACGTCTCAGCTGTTAGACTCCAGGCTCGGTTGTTCAAAGGATGGATAACACTATCCACCGGATAAATCACTATTCAGTGGATAACGTAGTTTGTTTTGCCAACACTTATTCACTGGATAGTGATTTATCCGGCGGATAGTGCGATCCACGCTTTGAACAACTGGGCCCAATACAGTGCGATTAGCAGATAAGGAAGTTGAAAGTAGCCACTGTCGAGATAAACTTACAAGGAACTGTTCAACAAGAAAATCTTTTGTGTTATATAATGTCTGTTTGCGTGGAAAGACGTTTCATGCAATGTATATATACGATTACCCAACCTTTCTTGAGTACTTGTAATGATGCTAAAATGCTAAAACGTTTATAATATCTTATTTAATTGTGGCGACTGCATGAGTAAATTGAAAAACTATCAAGAAAAAAGCACCCACATCTTTAAAGGAGTTATTTTCTCCGTTTGTTGAGGAAGAGGAAATAAATATAATAGCATTGATTAATTTTATTATTGCGCTCAGAAGGAGGTATGTTGTTCTTTAAATTTGTCTTCAAATAAAACGAAGCGCCGTTGATATCTCACTAACTGACGCATGACAAGAGCCACTCGTTGATTTTAGCACGCATTTTCAGAAGCTAAGAGCACGCATAAAATAAGTCGCAAAAAACCGAACAATTGTGGTTTAATTTTGAACAAAATCACAAGACAAATTACAGGAAGCCATTGAGAAGTATATTGAATTTGTTCAAATAGTTGTATTAATAAACTCGTGTCGTATTTTCGATTGCTTGGCAAGAGTACTTGAAAAGCAAACCTGATTGCCTACCTTTCTTTATTAATGATCAGGTGATATGATAGTGTAAAAATTCTGCTGAAGTAGTCAAAAATCTGGGAATCAGAAGAGTTTGTTTGGAAGAAACCTGAAGCAACATCTGAAGACACCTTTTCGTGCCTCCTTAATAATGCAAAAATAATACATTGATAACTGCATTATCGACCAGTGCTTGACAAACCTAAGCTGCATCCGGATGCGAAACTATTACATAAGACCTATATTTACATGGTTATGTAAGAGAAATCATTTATTTTCTTCTCATGCCATTGCTTTACATAACCTGTTTCAGGCTTGATACCACATTCTCCCCAGTCCCCTTTCCTTTTTCCTTTCTCCTTCGCGCTACGTTCATAAGGCTTTTTCGCCGTTTATCTTTCCCGACCGTTTATCTGGGCGCTGTCAAAGTATCTAGTCGAAAGGTGAAAACTCAAGACGCTCGAAGATCAAAGTCGAGTCCATTTATGCGCATGCGCGGTCACGCATAATGTCCTTACAGTCACGCATAACATAATAACGTGACATCTCCTCTTCTTAAGACAGTTATCAGGAAAATAAGCAATATATAAGCTTGTGTTCACTACAAACAGTTCTCTTTCACTTTAACTAATATCCGGCTTGAAAATGTCTAAACAGTTTCAATAAGGCGCTCTGGTGCTCGTCGAACCCGGTGGCTCCTTCTGACAAGTTGGTCTGCTTGTGGAATAGCGGGCTCCGGGATATCGGCCTGTGGTTCTGCTACCTGTGTTTCGATACCCATGTCCGTGTTTGATGACGTAACAGGGATTGACGCATCGCTGGCTGGTTCCCATGCTTGTTTTGTGACAGGAGGTGCTTCCTCCTTAGTCGGCAGTAGATGGATACGATTTCGACGGATCTGGGTCCCATTCGGGGCTGCCACTATGTACGAACGGGGTGCCTGGTGTTGCTTGACAACCACCGCAGGTGTCCATTCCCGCCCCCGCCTCATTCTCACCGGTTCGCCTTCATGCAGTGTGGAAAGTGGTCGGGTCCCACGATCATAGAATGCTTTCTGACTTTGTTGGCGCGACAACAATTTGTGACGAACCTGAGATGTAGACCTAGCCTGGGGTTCCAGGAGGCTCTTGAAGGTTGGTAACCTTGTTCGCAGCTTTCTGCTCATAAGTAATTCTGCTGGGGAGTCTTCCATGCCACTGATAGGGGTATTGCGGAACTCCAGCAAAGCGAGGAATGCGTCCTGCTTGGATTCATCAGCTTTCCTTAACAACTGCTTAACAGTCTGCACATTTCTTTCCACAAGTCCATTAGACTTTGGGTAGTGTGGACTCGAAGTGACCACTTCGATCTCCCAATCACTGGCAAAATTTTTAAATTTCAAGCTGTTGAAAGGCATGTTGTCTGCAATTAACCTCTCCGGGATACCATGACGGGCAAACATGTCTTTCATGGCCAAGATGACTGCTTCGCTATTCTTGCTGGTGAGGCGAGCTACTTCAGGATACTTTGAAAAATAGTCAACAACGAGCAGGTAATCTCTCCCTTTATAATAGAAAATATCTGCTGCGACGGTAGCCCAGGGTCTCTCAGGGACATGTTGTGGAATCAAAGGCTCTCTCTGGTTGCTGCGCTGATACTGCTGACAAGTACTGCACTGAGATATCAACTCATCAATAGCACCGTTGATACCCGGCCAAAATACAGCACTTCTGGCTCGTGCTCTGCACTTCTCTATTCCCAAATGAGCTGCATGAATGCGTTGTAGGATTTCGGGTCGCAGGCTTTGGGGAATAATTATGCGATCACCTTTAAACATCAACCCCTCATAACAGCTTATCTCATCTCTGTAATTCCAGTAAGGCCTAGTCTCCATGGGTGTTCGTTCTTTGGTTTGTGGCCAGCCATTCATGACAACTTTGTGCAGCTGCTGGAGTTCTGGGTCCCTCTTGGTCTCAGCTGTCAATTTGTGAAACATGGTCTCAGACAACTCTCCAGAGTCCAGGAGATGAATTTCGAACTCATCAGATTGGCCGGTATTTTCAATAGGTAAGTAAGCTCTGGAAAGTGCATCGGCTAGGACCAGATGCTTGCCCGGTAGGTACTTGACCTTAACTGCATAAGGCTTTTGCAGACGGAGGGGTGCTTGATGGATGGGTTTCTTCAAGATTGCTTCTAATGGTTTGTAGTCACTTTCAACTGTTATTTCATGTTGGCCGTACAAATAATCGTGAAAGCGTTCACAGCCAAAAACAATAGCCAACATCTCTTTTTCGATCTGTGCGTAATTCTGCTGGCTCAGAGTTAGGGCTTTTGAGGCATAAGCCACTGGGCGGTCGTTTTGCAGAATGACAGCACCCACACCTTTTGAACTTGCATCAACAGATAAAGTCACTGGTTCTTCCGGGTCGAAGAACTTAAGGACTGGAGCGGATGAGATTGCTGTCTTAAGGCTTGTAAACGCGTCATCTTCTGCTTGTCCCCAGGACCATTCAACATCCTTCTGGAGCAGCTGGCGCAGTGGAGCGCTTTTCTGAGACATGTTCGGAATGAACTTGGACAGGTAGGTTACAACACCCAAAAACCTCTGTAATTCTTCTCGATTGACTGGGACTGGCATTCCGTTGATTGCTTCAACTTTCTGGGGGTCTGGTTTGACACCATCTGCACTCAACACGTGGCCCACATAACGAACTTCGGATACACGAAAATGGCATTTTTCTCTGTTTAACTTGAGGTTGCGCTCACGACAGCGGTCCAACACCTGCCTAAGCCTCGCATCATGCTGATCGACATCCTCTCCCCACACAACCAAATCATCCACAATAACTTCAACGCCTTCTATATCCTGGAACAAATGGGACATAACATTCTGAAACACTTCTGGGGCTGACGCGATTCCAAAAGGCAAACGCGTGTAGCTATATCGGCCAAATGGTGTATTGAAGGTAGCTAGCTTGCTACTGTCCTTGGCTAGTTTGACCTGCCAAAAACCATGATTAGCATCAAGGACACTGAATACTTTTGTATTGGGCATTCTGCTAATGACATCTTCCACGGTCTGCATAGGAAAATGTTCGCGCATGACAGCACGTTTGAGATCGCTGGGATCCATGCATACTCTGAGCTTGTTATTCTTCTTCTTTGCAACCACCAGACTGTGTACCCAGGCAGTGGGCTCCGTACATTTTTTAATTACTCCCAGGTTTTCCATTCTATTAAGTTCCTCTTTAAGCGGCTCACGAAGGGCAACTGGAACCCTACGGGGAGGGTGGACAACGGGAGTGGCATTAGGATCAATTTGAATTTCATGCTGGACGCCTTTAATTTCACCAAGGCCTTCCAAGACATCTGCATACTCGGTTTCCAGGCTCTCTTCTTCAAGGCTGTAAATTCTCTTTATCAGACCTAAATCAAGACAGGACTTCAATCCAAGAATGGATGGTAGGTCTTGCTCAACGAGTATGAAGTCCATCACTGTAAACTTTCCTTTGTACTCGCAAGCTAGGCTGACTTTGCCTCTAGGATTAATTCTGCGTCCGTCATACACTTTCAGCTTCGCTTTACACTGGCGGGACTGTTTGTTTTCCACTGGAATTCGATCAAACAACGACTGGGAAATGACATTGCAATCAGCCCCCGAGTCTATTTTGAAATTCACATTGGTATCAGCAATCTTAAGCGAGACGTGCCAATCATCTTGAGAAGGGTATTTACTGCTTGACTCCACTGAAAATGCAAGCAAATCGGCTTCATTATCACTGCCCTCCGATTCAGCCACGGCGTGTACAGTTTTCCCGCCAAAGTCCCGCATTCTCTTTCGGCAAACACTCGAGAAATGACCTTTTTTCTGGCAATAATCACACGTTTTTCCGAAAGCTGGGCAAGATCCCCACGAGTGAGAAGAACCACAAAAGGTGCACTTGACCTTTTTCGAGCCTGCTCCTGGTCTCGGTCGACGCGATGGATTTTGCTTTTGTTTGCCACCACCCGTTGTACCGCCCGCTCGAATTTCATTCACGGACGGATTTTCATCATTTTGCTTGCCCATCGCTTTGACCTGCTCCTTCGAAGCTTCGGATGCTCTTGCCATAGAAATCGCTTTTTCCAATGTAAGCTTATCCTCTCTCAATAGTCGTTCCTTCACTGATAGATCTCTTGTGCTGAACACGAACTTATCTCTCACCATGTCGTCCACTGCCGTGTACTCGCATGATTTCACCTTGTTTTTCAATCGTGTGACGAACTGGTCCACCGTTTCAGAGTCTTTCTGCGTTATCTGCCAAAATTGATATCTTTCGAAGACTACGTCCTTCCTGGGGTTGCAGTACCGCTCAAACTGCTCAAGAACCTTATTCAGCTTCTTCTCATCGCCTTCGGGAAACTGAAATGTGTTAAACACCTCGATGGCGTCCTCGCCGGCGAAGTTGAGTAAGATGGCTATCTTGACCGTATCATCTTTCTTTTCGCTTCCCGAAGCAGTTAAGTATATATCGTATTGTTGCTTAAATCGCCTCCAATTTTCGGAGTTGTTGCCATCGAAACTCAACGCGCTGGGTTTGTGAAAACTATCCATGTTTTGACTTCTGACACCATGTCAAAGTATCTAGTCGAAAGGTGAAAACTCAAGACGCTCGTAGCCTGTGAACAGGCTCTCCGGTGGAGGATGGGGCGAAAAGAAAGCGGCAAGAAAGGTGGGGAGAGGGGGAGAGCCTGTTGACAAAGTATTGTAGCCGCCATTCCGCCCCCGTTTAATTAACCTGTCATTAATCTGTCGTTAACTTGAAAGGGGTAACACCTTCGGCTAAGCGAAATACAAAAGATGATAGCATCGCTGCGGATAAAGCGCCTCACGCAAAGACAAAAATTTATTGCAGGACACTTATATTTACCCATGAAGAAAGCGAGGAAAACATTGAAAACCCCATACTTTGGAGGAGAAATCCAGGCATCGATGAATATTCCACAGCAACAACTGGACAAAAATAAATATGTCATCCGTGAAGAAAGCGACACATCTTCCGGCGGAAAACCGTGCAGACCTATGACCTCTACACTTTTCGCTGAGCAGTCTCGCGGCTCTACTCAGCTTAAAACCGTTAAACGCCCCCTAATAATACAGCTGGCAGCATATAGTACCCTTTATAAACAAGTGAGAAGGGAAATATGTTGGACGACTAAATCCAATGCAGGACGGTAAATGTGCAAATTTCACGAACGTAGGGGTCCGTGTAGGCCTGTCACCTCGTTTCTGCTACGCCAGAGATCGCAAGCAACGTTTCTGCTCCTCTTTCAGCTGTCTTATATCGACGAATTCCCTTAATCAATTGCTTAATACTCTTTGAAACAGATCATCCGTAACTCGCCCACCGCCAGAAGACACAATCATGTTTACACTTCGCTGAGCCGAAATGAAAATTTTGATCGTATCGCGTCTTATGGCGTCGGCAAAATCAAGATGTCAATAAGACCCGTCAACAATCAGCAATCTGGCCAATCAGAGGTTGCACCAGAATCTGGTGCACGGCGGGTGCTTGGAACGGCGGCATAAAACCTTTGTCTGCAGGCTCCCCCGATTTTAATTCTCCCTCAGGCCCTTCTCGGCTCGCTTTGCTCGCCGATTTCTTTGGGAGCGTGACGCTCGAAGATCAAAGCCGAGTCCATTTATGCGCATGCGCGGTCACGCATAATGTCCTTACAGTCACGCATAACATAATAACGTGACAGGCGCCAAGAACCAATACAATTTATGCTAAAAATATGACGCTTGTGGAACCTCGCTCACTTAATTCCGCTCATTCTCTCTCAATTCAATTTCCAAATTGTCCAGTGCCCACTGAACTAATTTCCTGTTGAAATTGATGCTTAAAATCAGGGAAGACAGTGACGGATGACAAAGAACAATCTTTGAAAAGGCTAAATATTTCAAGATGCGCCATCCGCAATGTAACATGGTACTCCTCTCTCTTTCACCCCACAGACAGAATACATGTTCTTCACAAGAATAACTTCCAGTCCACCCTCCCCTTAGTTCCTAGTGACAGTTCAATACAATTTACTTGCTATATTTATTGTTACACCCTAGTCTACTACATTTTTTATGGTACTAAAAAACCTTTTTTCATTGGTTTTAAATGTAAACAATTCTGAACAACAAGCTAAGTAAGCGGGCACACTCACCGAGATAATAACCCATTTCAACAGTTCTAATTAAGCCACACTCAGTGTCATGCATACTGACTGGCTGACCCTAAAGATAAATCTGGCTTTGTAATGCAAGCCAAATTTAGTAAAGTCATTTATTTTTCAGTTGACGTTCTTCTCTAACTTTTGTGGAACAAAACTCAAGTTGTATCCAGAGCTTATTTCTTCTAATGCATTCCTGTGCTTGATTAAATGGTTGCCTTCCAGCTTTGAAAAACAATGTCCTCTGATCCAATTGTTAAGTATCAGAGGGAATCGAAGAACTCTTTTAGGATCGCAGGAACATCTTCCTCTTTGTAATCCTTCACCTGTAAGTTCTCACCAATTGCTCCACGGATCATGGCAGACAGATCTAGTAAGTGCACAGGATAGTACATTCAAAAATTTTACTTTTAATTACTTATTATATTGTATGGTAGAATTTTGATGAGTTATTCTTTAGAGATAGATTTGGTGATAAAAATAAACGCTTAAACATCACGACGTTTCCAGTGAAAATATCGATGTGCAAGTGAAAATATAAAATTAGCACCAATATATAGTAAAAACTGATAAGAATGTCACGAATGCTAAAATGTAATAAAATATTTGTTATTACATTATATATATATTTTATCACATTTTAGCAGTTTTTACTATATTTATGTACCGGTATTTATGCTTATTTTATATTTTCACTCGCACTTGAAAATGACCTCAGAGAGGTCGAAACATCGCCATTTTTAGCGTTTATTTTTATCACAAAATGGTAGAATTGCTCTTTTACCTCTTTTTACCATAGCAATTCACTACAATAATTCTCAGTGAGTAAATTATTCCAGATTGTTTGGCCAATCCTTGTATTAAGCATTTTTTACTCTGGGCATTGAGTGAGGAGCTAAAGAAGTCAAAGTAGCCACAATTTGACACGATCTGATGTATGCTGTTGGTTTTTAGATTGGCTGACATGAAAATGTTATCAAAGAGGAGGCAGAAACTGGTATTCTGTACGCTTATATAGCGAAGGGACTGTTAGATCTATCTCATTTGATGACAACCTATTGGCCACTGTTAAAAGCTGTGCCCATGTACACATTATATGAGCCACCCTGGACTGCAGATACAATACTGGCATTACATTCAATGATGACTAGGTAGACATTTTACTTACTTTTTCCACTGTCTGGTCTAAACAGACATAGTATCTTCTTGTTATTATCTAATGCTCTTCCTATCTCATAACCCACTCCCAGGGAAGGCTGGGTAACTTCAGCGACTAATGCTGGATAACATACAATGGATAAAACATATTATGAAGTTCTGTTGATTAACATAAATATACAAAGGAAGATGATCTTTTTCAACAATGACACGAGCATGGGACAAAGAAAAATTCTGAGTCCCTGACAGGAATCGAACCCCATGGCCTCCCAGATACCAGTTGGGCGCTCTAACCAACTGAGCTACAAGAGACTCGTTGTGAGCTTGGCCATTTACTAGGTTGATATGTGACACGCGTCCTGCATACTGCTAGGATCAGCAATGTCGAAATCATCAAGTTTGTAGTAAATAATAAAGATGGTAAATTTTAAGCTCGGTGATAAATAATTTTTCTTTGTCCCATGCTCGTGTCATTGTTGAAAAAGATCATCTTCATTATTTATCACCGAGCTTAAAATTTACCATCTTTATTATTTACTACAATATACATGTACAAAGGATTGGAAAATTACTTCTCTGACAAACAAGCATAAAAGCAAATTTCAATCTGGCAACTTACCATCAGATTTCATCAGCCATGCCATGTCACGGTCATGAATAAATTTATCACTCCCTAAAATAAACATTCAAATTATGGCAATTATTAAACAAAGTACACTCTCCTAACAGACACCCTGTCCCATGGTGTGCAAATTAAAGAGGTTCAACTGTAAGGTTATGGTTAAGTCACACTTGGTCCAAACTAAATGCACAGCCATTGTTTATTCTGCCACATAATCATAAAGCAACATCCAGTATTGCTGGGAGGTGTGATGGCCTAATGGTTAGTGTGCTGGACTCTGGATCAAATTGTCTGGGTTCGAGCCCTGGCCAGGGCACTGCATTGTGTTCTTGGGCAAGACACTTTACTCCCATAGTGCCTCTCTACACCCAGGTGTATAAATGGGTACCAGCGAATTTACTGCTGGGGGTAACCCTGCAATGGACTAGCATCCTATCCAGGTGGGGAGTAGAAATGCTCCTAGTCACTTCATGCTATGGAAACTGGTATAAGCTCCAGCCGGATGTGCCACTTGACTCACATGCAGACTTTACCCAGTATTACTACTACACATGGATAGGATTCTAATCCAACACTGTTAAGCCTAGTTCCCACTAGCGACATAACGAACATAATCATAATCATAAGCACAAACATAATGCTGTTATGTCGCTTATGTCTTTGTGGGAACGTCCAGAAACATAATCATAAGCGCCGTTATGATCAACATAATCATAATCACAAGAAAATGATCGACCATTTTCTTATGATTATGATTATGTCTATGACTATGACTATGTTGCTTTTCTTTATAGTGGGAACACGAAAATCATAACGACATAATCAGAAACATAATGACACAACTGGGTCATTGTGTTATGGCCAATAAAATTCTAGGTCCAGTTCTTTCGGGTCGGTTCATTTTAACAGAGACACTCATTTAAGTGCGGAAGTTCCCACTAGAACATAAGAAGCTTATGTTTATGTTTATGATTATGCTTATGCTTATGATCCTTATGTTGCTAGTGGGAACTAAGCTTTACAGGGGCGGATCTGGGAGGGGTGCAGTGGGTGCAACCACCCCCCCCCCCCCCCCCCCCCCCACTGAGATGCACGGATGGCTTTCTTATACAACTTGTATTCTGCAAAAAAAAAATTTTGCACCCCCTCCTGCTAAGAAAAAACCGGGATCCGCCCCTGTGTTACCTTCCCCCACCTCCACACCTCAGCTTACCAAACCAGCATTTTGTCAGATTACCCTACCAGTACCATTTTAAACTTGTGTGAAAAGAGGCACTGTACTGTGACAAATAGGCGTGTACCCACGAACAGAACACATTAAACCTGGTTAAACTGGGCCAGCGCTCACACCCGAACCCCTCGATCCGCAGTCCAACTCGCCATATGCATACGGACCATTAACGCACTAGGCCTCTGCGTCTCATGCGAGAGTACGATACATGGAACATTGTCTAAACCGGGTATAACTATATATAATATAACTGATAAGGTGAATATCAATTAGAAGCGCGCAGTCGACCGTCAGTACTGCTCGCACGCGAGTTTCTCAAACCTTGATCTTTGTATAACACGTCAGCCTGTCCAATGTGCTCAGTCAAAACATCACCGTATTCTTTCAGTTGGTCTATTATACGCTTATATAATGCTGCATCATCTCTTCCGCCACGAATGCTCCCGCAAAAGTAAATGAATCGTTTAGTCTGTCCGCTCATTTTCACCGCACCCTGCAAAACGTGCCAGGCGTTCCTCTCCATCATCGTGCAGGAGAGGACGCTAAGCCTTATCTTTACCCCTCCCTGGAGAATACTAACCAAAGTTCTAATAAGATCGGTGTGAGAAAATTTACATTTTTAATCGCATATTTTATTTATAGAATTGTTTATTGTAGTGTTTACAACTGACTTCATTCATCAGAAATCGTTCAAGAGGATTTTCGTCACATTCCCACTAGCCCATCCACGATCCAACATGGCGGCCAGACAACTTCCCAAAACGTTTCGGAAGCTCGTAATTTCCAAATTATCCACAAACTACAGAGAAGCTGTGGAGTTAATGACTGTGCCCATGCTACAGCCAGGACCAGATGAAATACTTGTCAAAAACAGGTAAATATAGACAGGGTAATAAGCACAGCAACACACCATGGTTCTAGCCTTGCATAAGGAATACCTTTTGTAGCCTTCTTACCACAAGGGAACACTAAGTCATGGTCCACCTTGACGGCTTAAAATAATGACATTTTGCCCAGAACACCCTAAGCGAGACCAAAATCCGAAATTTACACCCCTAAGCGAGACGACGAGCATCCCCGTCCATTTCATATGGGAGTCCCCCCCCCCCCCCCCCCCCCGGGCCTATGCCCCACTAACCACTGCATTGTCCTGGGGTAGAAAGGGGGGGTACATTGACTGGTGCATAAGTTAACTATTACACTGGATAAAGAAAGAAATGGCGAAGGACCTCTGAAAATCACTCCGGTGAGGGAGTCTCCTGGTTTTAATTATTATTGTGATTGCTAATTATTATTATTATTATTATTATTATTATTATTATTATTATTATTATTATTATTATTATTATTATTATTATTATTATTATTATTATTAAAAGGCATGGCAGACCTTTGAAAACATTTTATATCTCTATCTCTTTTACATATGCCCCAATTAGCGGCAATTGTTGATAAGCTCACCTGCAGACATGTAAGGGTTACATTTAAGCTTATAATTGCTATATTAATATATCTGCCCAACATATCCCAGATCCTGTTTGGGACCTCATGTTTCACTAAACAAAATCAAGCTACAATGCATGTAGACTGTTTTGCAGTGTATTTTTCATGAGGGGACATTGAGCTATGGCCTTCATGCCACACATGAACCAGGGGACAACACTTACCATAAGACTAAGGACATTATGCTGCCTGAGTCAAGACACCTCTACTGAGTCAACTCTCTTTAAAACAGACACTGTTGGGACTGGCTGCAACTGTCCATATTAAATTAAAGCGGTGTCCATCTTATAGGGAGTTAAGTTACAGTAAAATGGCTGAAAAATGCCAGGGACAGGACCAATACCAGGTGTCCGTCTGTTGAGAAAGAGTTGACTGTATATATTATGGACAATTCACTTGGTTCCAGGGAAACCAGAGTTAATATTATGTCTACCTCTACATAGACACCTCCATAACATGAGACACTCAGCTCTGCCTCTTTGGTGTCCACATTAAGGAAGTTTAACTGCAATTTTGTCAAATTAATCTTGCAGATATGTCGGAATTAATGCCACTGATATAAACCATTCAGCCGGTCGTTATCACCCAGGGCAATCTCCTCCATTAGATGCAGGGTTGGAGGTAAATGCCTCTTGATTATGCTTCTGATCATAGCACACACGTGTACACAAAAACACACTTCTTGTAATGTGCTGCTCACTGGGCACGGACCAGTTATGAAGTGTTGTTCTAGAAAATATTGACACGGTCCCCTTTCACTGAAGGTTCTTTAGTTTGAGCTCCATGTTCTACCCCACCCCTCTGGTAATTTCAGTTCAGCGTTGGGGGGGCTCTCATTTATTTGGACCGGGGAGGGGGGGGGGGGGGGGGGTGGGGAGGGGAAGTATCAGTTAGCAAAGTTTGCATCTTAAGTTGTTACTGTCTTGGTGTAGCACCACAGCGAATTCTCATTTACTAAATAGCTAATAATTGTTGGCAATTAGTAAGGAGAAACTTAGTACTGGTCACTGTTTCAAAGTTGTCATAGAGATAATACTAAACAGGAAAGATTAAGATTTATAATTTGCTTTTGTTAGGGTGTGGGAGAAGTTGTGTCAACTGGCGAGAAGTGTACAAACTTTCACAAAGGTCAGGCTGTTGCATATATCAAATATGGAACCTTCTCAGAATACATGGTAATTATTTTTTTTTATTTGAATAAAGTTCATCAACTAATTAAATTAGTCAACTCTACGATTGGAATATAACTAAACAAAGAAGATGCTTTCCTTTTTTGTACATGAGGCTTGAAACAAAACTCAAAAGCCTACTTGTAATCAAATGCAGCAGAACATGTCAACCTGGATATTTGGTGGCCATGACCTTTAAACAGGTTAGAACAGCAACTTGCAAAAATTGCAGAGGGCATGTGTATAATGTTAAACTAAAATGAATAGTTTTATTTCTTATCTAAGTTTATTTTGACATGTTTATGATCTTTATTTATCATTACTCAGGGCCAGTAAACACACAAATATTAGTCTAGGAGTGCAGACAAATCACAGTTGATAAATTGTAGTCACAGGAGTTTCTCTTTGATTTGCTGTAAGGTTCGGAGAACTTATGGAAAGATTTCAAAAAAGTTGCAACAAATACCCAAAATAACAGTTTTTAGTTCTCAGAAAAATTAAATTGTAGCAACTAATATCTTTAATCAAAAAGGGTAACATCAAAATCATTCCAACTTAAGTAATTCTTGTAATCTTAAAATTATTTGCAGACAATTTCTTCAAACCATGTTATTCCATTGCCTAAAATGGATCCTGCTTATGTTTCATTACTAATCAGTGGCCTGACTGCTGCTATGGCTCTTCACAAGGTGCTTTTCCATAGAATTATTATTATTATTATAATGCCCATAGTCTGAGGGCTCAGTAGCCATAGCCATTTGCATGCATTGCAGACCTATAGTGTTAGATACATTCCAATCCAAACTCTATGTGAATGATGTTCTTAGCACGCTTCTATTGGCTGGTACCACTTAAAATCCCAGAACCTTATCCTTATCCTTCTTAACAAGTTATATCAAAGGTACTTTCAACTAACATCAGGCATATTTTGAAAGTGTTCTCAAATAAGCAAAGTGTTGGCCTCATACAACTTTTATGGGTTAGTATACACCTGTAATATTAAGCCAGAAGATACTTGATGTAGCTGTCTTGTTTTAGAATGCAAGCAGTTTCTTTGTTAGTCCAAAATCGGAGCTCAGCTTAAGCAGCAAAGCCGTGAGACTGCTTGTAGTCTAATTTCATTTATTGGATTAATATGTACAGGTCAGTTTGAACCTTAAAAAATTCAGACAAGCGGCATCGCTGTCAGTGTAACATGTTAAAACAAATTCCAATATCTGAGGTTATATTACTCACAAAATTTTCACAGGTTGGTGAAATGAAGAGTAAGGAAACAGTTTTGGTGACAGGTAAAGTTCTTAGTTCTTGATCAATATAAACAATACATTGCATAATGAACAATGCACATTTTTTTGTTATCAGTTATGGAAACAATAGCACTAATTCACTGACCAGTCAACTTTTTTTTAAATAGCGGCAGCAGGAGGAACAGGCCAATTTGCGGTATGTAGTGTAAAACACTGTTAATGTAATATAGGATAGAAAACGTGGCACCCGGGAAATCAACACTGATAAGTGCTTATATTCAACATATGTCAGGAACCCATTAGGAACAGTAGGGAGGATAGAAATGCAATTCTTTTCAAAATAATAGCGAAATTGTACAAATTACACACAGGCATAAATTTTCAGGTTCAAAGTTGTCCATAAGTCTTAGTTCCAGGTCCAATATTTCCAATATTTATATTATTTGTAAATAGTCCAGTCAGCGTCTTGAAGAGGTTGGAGGTTACAGGAAGGTCGTTATGTCTCAGGGCATGTTGTGTCAAGTTACACTTGATGGACTGTTTTAAAATGTAGCTGCTATTTCACACTGGCTCTTCACTAGAAGCCTCATCAAGGTAAGTTCCTTTCAGTTACAGAAAGCAAATTAATTTATTTATTCCGTTTATCGTTGCAGGTGCAACTTGCTAAACTGGCTGGATGTCACGTGATAGGCACGTGTTCAACAGATGCTAAGGCCGAGTTTCTAAAGGTTGGTCTACTTGTGGCTTTGTAGTAAACAAACCGGGTTTACAAGGCTCATGTGATGCACCAAATGGCCCGATGCTGACGTGTCAACTGTCGGAGTACTCGTGAGTTTTCGCGCTAATTTGTGCCAATCGGATTGGAGGTTAAGTTTCGGAGACTCTTCGGGTGACCTACGAAAATGTGAAAAAAATCGCGCTTTTTCTCTCCGACTTGCCGATTGAGTGAATTTTTAAAAGATCTCAGTAAATTGAAGGTTTTAACCGGTTGCTATTTTTTTTTCTTGCTATTTCAGTCACTTGGTTGTGATCGACCCGTAAACTACAAGACTGAGAAACTAGATGCTGTTTTAAAGAAAGAGTTTCCAGTAAGTGCATATCTTTTTTTATTGAAGATCCGCTTAATTGATGTTTGGTGAATAGACAAAAATTCTTGGACGTTGTCAGTAGCAAGCCACTGCTGAATGATTGTTGACGCTGACTAATTCCTTAGAAATGCAATCTTGGTCAGCAATTTGCTACATAAGCTCAAATAATTTACTACTGAATTACGTTACTTTCAGATGCCGCACAGTCAGACCTCGCGCACAGTACCCTAAAACAAATTCAGTTACCGAAGATTTTATTTTAGTACCGTGAAGTGGCATGAAAGCTCCGGGACTTTTTCGTTTTAATACAGATTTAATATGTAAATTCTTCGGCCGTGAAATAATATTTACGAAAAAGAAAGGTTTCATTTCGTTAGTATGTGTAATATAATACTAAACATGTGTTTAATTTTCTAGAAAGGAGTTGATGTGGTGTACGAGTCTATCGGAGGAGAAATGTTTGATACATGTGTCAACAGGTGAGGTGTGGTTGAAGTCGAAAAATACCCTTTTCTACCCGTAAACATGTTCGTAAGATAATCCACGTCGAAGAAAGCTGAATATCAAAGTTGCAGTAAACGGAAAATCTGGTGTTAATTAAGCTCCTAATCAGTGCAGTTTTCATCGTAGGTTCCCCCGGGTGCACAAGACAATTTATATTCGATTTATATTATGTTAAGCTAGACATCTTTTGATCATCTTTAAGCTTTGGTTCGATCCTGATAGAATTCTTTACCGATAAATTATTTGTTTTAGATTAGCAACCAAGGGTCGCTTGGTGACGATTGGTTTTATCACTGGTTACCAGTCCAAGCTAGGATTCACGCCGGTCAAGAACGCAACACTCGTTCCCAAGGTACTGTGCCCTATGTTGCTGCCTCTTGTGCGAATCATCAAAATGTAAAATTGCGTCAAAGGGAAGCGATATAGAAAGCTTTCTTTGCATATTGTAAGATGAATTGTCGTTAAATCGTTGAAAAGCCCTGTCGTGTTTGTTATACTTTCAGCTGCTGGGCAGGTCAGCTAGTGTCCGAGGGTTCATGTTGTTTCATTATGCGGATGACTTTAAACCAACCTTAGCTAAACTTGTGGACTTGTATGGCAGCGGAAAGTTAAAATGCAATCTTGACTTTGGACAAACATCACCTACCGGAGTATTCAAAGGCCTGGACTCCATAACAGATGCAGTTGAGGTAAGAATCAAAAGTATAAAGCGTTAAGGTCGCACTATTTAGCTAAAGCTGTCTTGTTGCTCATGAAAATGATTGATTCAACAAAAATAAGCCAATCTTTCTTTGTGGGGGCGACTTGACGACCTCAGGATAAGTTTGAAAAGCCAAAAGACATTCTAATCACAAGAGACCCAAAAATATTGGTCCACTTTAGCTTAAAACTACCCAACCAGTTCTCTGAGACTATAACTAAGTGTGTTTGGCTGCGGATTACCAGGATGCGAATGGCTGCAACTTGAAAACATCAGGCTGTTTATTCAAGTTTTTCCTTTGTTTCGTGGAAAAATCACCCGTAACTGGCTATGGTTTGTTTTCCTTTGAGAAAATCAAAACATTTCCTTCTCTTGACTTTCTGGGAGTATTCTGTGTGCGCGAAAAAGCATTTCTTTTCATCTTTAGCACATCTTCACCCCAAAACGTAAAAATCCCCGCGACAGTGCCTTTTTAAAAACCGTTATCAGTTGACTATTAAAATTGAATGGACATTCCTTTTTCACTTAGCACTAAGGAACCTGACCCCGTTTTTCATTTATTTTCTCGACAGTATTTACACAGCGGGAAAAGCGCTGGCAAGGTTGTGGTGGAGATACCCGATGACATGAAAAGCCATCTGTGACAAAACATCGCATCAAAGAAATCTACCTTTTACTTAGTAGTCTATGAACAATATTTGACAATAAGGACAACTGAACATGTATTGGCCAGAACGTCTATGGAGGGCCGCATTCATTCTGTTCACTTTACCATAGTATACCTTCGTGAAATTATATTTTAAGCTCGAGTTAATAATCTGTAATAAGTTCGCTTTTTGGTCTAAAATCCTACTTAGATAATCACTGATGAGCCCCATGTTTTTTGTCGAAGACATTGCTTGGCAGCAGCGTATAAATGGCGACAAGCCAGTCACGTGATAACGTTCGGAATACCTACCTGTAAGTGTTCGTTCTATGTTATGATTGGATAGTTACACTTTCAGTGTTTTTACGAGGGTGTTTCTCCCTTAACAACAGAACTGAATTAGATAGAACATTTTTCGCTTCCTGTAAGGACTGACTCTCTAAATGTATCACACACTGACTAATTATCACCAGTCAACTGCAACAACAAAAACAAAAAGCTGTATTACGTCTTACTCATTAAGGTTTATCTGAAAGAAAGGAGCTATCGCGTATTACACTGAATAGCGTCGTCATGATTGTAATATATTTCTTAATTACAATTACAAATGTTCTATAGTCTTTACATAATTTAACTGTTTCCGAAATAATCTATAAGGTCCCTACAGCAAAGGAAACTGAGCTTGTTGAGGTTTATCTGATCAAATAAAAGATGATTTAGAAACAAGACGAAACACTTTTTTGGAGCCCCCCCCCCCCCCCCCCCCCTCCCTTCTTGTTGCAAAATTCTTTCCAGGCCCCCTCCCCGCCCCCACCGACCCATAACGAACGGTTCCGTGGCGCCGTTCCGTCCTTCTACAGAGATGAACAAAACACGTCCTATAATCACACTCTATTTTAATCACACGCAAATCACACCTCGATTACACTTAATCACACCTGTTCTCACACCGTTTTACAACTCTGACTGTGCAACTGTCAAGTTTACAAGCTCTGCTCGAAATTATGCTCACGTTCTTTTTATGGTGACCAGGCTGGAACCGTCAAAATTAAGAAATTTATGCTCACGTAAGGACGTGCGCAGTTTCCGTTAAGTAGAAGTACACCTGCGCACAAGAAACTCCTTGAGATGTTTTGCATAAAAACCTTCAGGAAGCTAACTACGACACAATCGTTTTCTTTCTTAATTTTCACTATCGTCCAAATGATATCTGGTCAAAACAAAACAACGTGAGCAATGATCTTCACAAAACAAGATCAAACTTAAGTAACTCAACACGATAGCCAAAGAAGAAGGGGCGTGTACTCAAATTGGCTCTGACCAATCCCCTTTCTTGCCAGCAGTATCTGTAAAACTGAACCGAATTCTAAGGAGTATATAGGGTAACAATAACTACGTAATCCTTGTGTTCCACTCGTGGGAACGAAAATAACAAAGTTCTAAGAAAAATTACTGTTCACTTATATATCAACTGGTATTGCTTATAACAGTTCTCTTAGGCAGAAAGTAAGTAATTCCAGGAGGGAACAGAACCGATCAATCTTAGGTCAGGAAGGTGAAAACAGTACTCACCTCACATAACAAACTCCGTTGAAACAATCGTTACAAAACAAAAGATTGACTGACGAGTTGCCTAGACACAAATTAGCTAGGAAAAACCGTTACAAACATCAGTTTAAAACAAGGTCATACCAGTAAATACTGTATTCAAATCCAGTTAGAATCAAACCAATACCAGTACAAGAATCTGAACATACAATACAAATGAGAGTAATTTAGCATTATGTCAAACCCACGGTACTTAATTAATTTCCAATCACACACAAAATCATAGTATGGTAGGCGAATATATAGAACAATTTATCAATTAACACACAGTTTAAATATTTGATGACAAAACAACTTCAAATGACGTTTCATTAAAATATACTGCGACAAGTTATGGCTTATTACGCATGGTTTTAATCCCACTCTAGTTCCAAAACATCGAATTTTATGGTTTAACAAACTAATCTCTAACAGCAATTTTAAAAAGGTGGAGCAGATTGCGTGCGACACTTTCACTGAGCATTGTTTAACAGAATTCAGTGGTATAGCTGAGAGTGATAATGACGAGACCACACAACAAAAATAAAAGGAATGTGTCACTTGGGGCCGATCAGTCTTATATTTAAATGAAAGCTCTTTAAATGGCTTTAAAACGATACGAAACACAAAAGTATAACACTTCGGATTACGTCATTTCGTCGATATTGCAATTGTCATCAGTAATTTCACAACAGAATGCATGAAACTCACACTTTTCTTTCTTAGACCAACCACCTTTCAAAAATTACACACTAAATATTGAGTCTGAGACTAATGTGTGGTCCAAAAAAGCTGTTTCGAGACACCTTTGTTTGACACTACTCATATAGCCTCCAAATACGACCCCATGATTTCACGCTGCCACTAACTTATTAAACACTCTCGTTGCGAAATCTTGACAGTTTTCTTTTGTTACATGGTATGTTTTCCAAAGCTCGTCGTTATCAAAAAGAAAATCAATCAAGTCGCCCATGGACCCTGCTCCTACTCCAGATCTCATTTTTACTATTGGTTTTATTCTTTCTCCTCGTTTATCGTTGTCTCGAACCACCTCAAGCCTATCGCTCCTTCGAATAACAATGTACCGGCCATCTTTCTCAACGGACCACCAACACTGAGCTCCTGTTTGCAGCACCACAAACTGATGGTGTAAATGCTTTTGCGTAAGTTGCAACTCGGTAAGTGACTCTTTATAAAGCCAGATGTTTAGTATATTCTGGTTGACATCGATTTTCTCTCTCATATCATCATATAACGAAGCTGCGGGAATGTAGTGCTCTTCACCAACGCCATCAGCGCATAAGTCAAGAAAAACTTCATACTGCCAATCAGCACCTTTTACCACGCCGCTACCGCTGCCAAACATTGTAATTTGAAAAGTCTGAAAGATGAAAATATGAAATTTAGAAACATTTTACGAACGGGTAAAATGTACATTGTTTATTTTTCACTTGGCCCGGTTTTGTTTTGTTGTTGATGATCGATGATGTTGTTCGTTTCGGGTGAATATATTCCATAACCCATGTTACCAAGCTAAGGGCGGCTTTGATTGTAACGGGGTGGCTGGGGCTGAAAATGATGGCTCGTTATTTCCCTCGCCATATATCCCTCGCTTTATTGTACAATTCAGATTGCACAAAGGGAAAGGCAGCATAGGGCTTAACATGGCAAACACACTAGCTTCAGTCAATATTTTAATAAAGATGACTTTTATATTAACTTTTTTCTACGTAGTCGCGAGCAAACAATAAATTGTTTTGGTATTAAACATTCTTGATGACAGCAGACAGGTACCGATTTTAAGAAAAACGACTAATTTTTTAAATTTACAAGACATGTTTCGACAGAGCTTCTGTCATCTTCAGTTGAATGGTTTACAAAGCATGCAAAGTTGAATAATAAGTAGACGAAAATGCTAATTAAGACAAATAGTAACAACAGAACGTGAAAATGCGAAATTTCGCCGACATAACAGGCATTACAGCCCGCTCAGGTAAACTTGTAAACCACACGCGAATGAAGCCCGCCGGGGATAGGGTCTTTCACACCAAAAAAGTTGCCGATCTTAAAGGAAGAAAAAACTAATTTGATATCTAAGTCATTACAATAGCGCTTGATTAAGTGTCGAATCTCTTTTTGAGTGACAACAGAAAAATGGCCTATGTACGGCAGCTTTTAAATGTGGGCGAAGTGGTAGGGAGGGAGACTCGGGGACAATGATTGCTATGGGTCCCAGTTATATAACGGTTAACCACTTTTTACAAGTTTACCTGTGCGGGCTGTAATGCCTGTTATGTCGGCGAAACCACCCGACATCTTTTCACACGCGTACGTGAGCACTTAGCCGTAGATAAGGCCTCTCATATCTTCAAACATCTTCAAAATTCGGAACGTTGTCGCGCCTTATGTACAATAGATTGTTTTCATATTTTAGATCACGCCACTACCAGCTTTCAACTCAAGATAAAGGAGGCTATCCATATTCAAAAAGAACAACCTTGCCTCAATCAACAATTACACCATGTTAATCTAAAATTATCCTTTTAATTCACGCATTTTCACGTTCTGTTGTTACTATTTGTCTTAATTAGCATTTTCGTCTACTTATTATTCAACTTTGCATGCTTTGTAAACCATTCAACTGAAGATGACAGAAGCTCTGTCGAAACATGTCTTGTATTAAACATTGTTCTATTGAATCGTATCTCGCCGAGTTAGCTTACGAGTCTTAACTGAATAATCTCGTGTCGCTTTTGATCCTGAGCTCAAATATTGCAATTCGTTTGGGCGTTTTAATAAAACAATTATTCCACACGTGCTTGCTGGATATGAGATCGTTATAGCCAACTCGGCGCCACTCGCCTCGTTGGCTATCTACCATCTCATATCCAACGCGCGCTCGTGGAATAATTGTTAAATAAAAGATGCAGCAGTGTGGCTTTTTTAAAAGGTGGCCCGACCTTATTTATTTATTTACGCAATGGTTACAATAGTAGAAATTGTTCCTGTCAAAAACTGCGACTCAAAAATCTGCAAAGCACAGAGCATAATGTTCACGGTGCTTGAGGCCGATCCTTCATTCCTAGAGAAAAACACAATGGCTAATGACGTAAGCGTATTGTTATCTGGAGTTACGAGGAACAAGAGAATGCGGAATGTCCTGAATTGAGCCCCTTCAATGGCCCCTTAAAAGTTTTGTATGTTTTACCAATATGTTCACAGTCCAAACAAGTTGTTCGTACTCGTTTTTTGCGATTATTTTCTTTTAGATGACGAAATGTATCGCGCATGCAAAGCCGACCAATCGCAACACAACGACATCTTTGTTGCTTATCCATGACTAGTGTCCGTTATAAAAAATTACTTAGCCCTTGAATTGAAAGGTACCCAAAATTTGATACATCATTCTCTTCTGTTAGCATGTTTCTCACTGGGGAAGGTATAGAGAGTAATTTTGTCAAACCATTTTTAAGGTTGCTAAAACGTGCATAAATTGTTCTGACTGGTAGGGTATAGATCATGTTATGTGGTCTGAAATATTCAACAACAGATGCTCCTTTGAAACGATTCACAACTACTGTTAAGGTTATCAATGATTCACCTTTAATTATTTCCCAGAATGAAATCCGGTTGGTACTTGAAAAAATAAAACACTTTGCAAAGTAACACGAACTAATTGATTTGTATTAATTGATGAAAGGTTCCAGTAAGACTTGGCAAAACTGCCAAAACTACGATTCACCCCACCGAGCGCTCAGAAGCTAGCCTGCGACTACAGCCGCCTAAATCGGCCGGGAGCGATGAGAGGCGGCTATCATGGCTGTACTCGCAGGCTACCCAGAGGCCAATTCAAGAGTTTGCTTAATTCATCACTAAGAACTACTTAGAGTTGACGGATACTCAGATTTTCAGCTTGTTGAATACTTTTGCTGCGTGACTCTCATTGCACCCTCAAAATGTGGTACCACCTTAGTTTCAATTGGGTCTTATATGCATGAGAAGGGTTGAAACCCAGGCTAAAATTACGCGGAGATTTTGTGGTGCAAATGTATGTAAATTTTATATGACAATCGACACAAGAGGAAACTAGAAACCTGCAGGGCGTACGTGCAATATTGCAATTAATTTGCCTTCTTCGACGGTATGTTGACGATAAATGCGTATAGCATATCTTGAGTTATTTCGTCACGTAAACAAGCACCTGCATGGCCCGTATATGCTGGAATAGTTTGCTCTCCATTACGCAGTTTACTATAAAACTTCTTGCTTGTTCCGACTTGGTCAACAATGACTTAGAATACAGTGTAAGGTCTAGGCGTCTTTTGATAGTGTATTACGAGTTAAAAAGCAAGAAGAATAGGATTCTTTCTTCGCTGTAATGTAATGTAATGTAATGTAACTTCAACTATAATGTGGAGACCGACTAAGCAGACATGTACATATTGGACGTTTCAGATGCTCGAATTTTGACCATTTCTAATGTAATATTTATTCTTTATAAAGAAAATATTTTCAATGTATTCGCTCTTGTTCTTGTCGTGGAGTATGGGACTGATGCGACAAATGCAATCAGATTTCGATCACTAGTTGACAATGTGTAACCCGAATTTTACCGTTTTGCCTGAATCAAACTTTAACAAGTATAGAGAGTGCCAAAAACGTGTTATTTCTGTCAAAAATGACTACGTGTTTCTTTTTTAAAAGACAATTTCACGAAAGAAAAAGTACTTACAAGTTGGTGTAGTCCAAATGCAAGTGAAAGTTGTAATCCTTCAGAAAAAAAAATGGCAAAAAATTAGCATCAAATTTCAACATCTTAAGATAAAAACAAACAATTCAGCACAATCAGAATCGTACCTTTTAGGCGTCTCCAGTGTACACTGAGTTGGTACTGAAGCCTCTGAGCCTTTAAATGCAGAACCAAGAAGGAACCAAATTTCGGTATGTCAATCAAATAAGGGGTGGGAGTCCCTGTAGCCTTCTTTGTCTTCTTTGTTTTGAGTTGTTTTTATTCCGTGTTCGACATCGTTTCTCGTGGTTCATTGATCTTCAGATAATGGCGAACTTTTAAAATGACCTACGTGGTATCAATGGTCAAAAGGAAAGAACAAAGCGCCACTTTAAGATCAATAGCAGGTGTGGTTTAAGTTGAAAGACACTCTTTTCAAAACTTTTGAATTGGGTTGTTTTTATTCCTTGTTTGAATTCTGCTCTCAAGAAATAACCACATTTCCCTCGTATTTGGAATAATTAATTTGCTTTCTTTCGTAATTTATATTCAAGGAAACGGATGATTTCTTAAATACAAGTATAACTTGAGAAGTCGTGGCTCATTTATCGTGGAATTTCCATTCTCTTCCAAGGAACAAAAGTTTTTACGCTGTTAATTATTAAATAAGACTCAATGGAGCATCCTGTGCATTCATCTTAGATGCTAGGAAAGGTAATTATTTCATCCGATCGTGTCTTAATAACTGGAACATGTTCAATCAGCCCACCTTCTGTGGAATTTCCATCCGCTTAACAGAGGCGAAAGTCCATCTTAGCCACTAATTGTCTTTTTTTTTAGAAGAAAACATGCGTATCTACCCAAGACGGCGCACATTGGAAAATCTGACGCCAGATTGCTTAGCCTGTCAAATTAACCCGTGAAACACTGATATTCTTACATAAGACTCATTAAATCTGTAAGCTGGTGGTGCCATTATGAGTCCAATATGTTTCGTTGCTATCTTGCAACACAGTTGCATTACAAGAAGTAACGTGTTGTTGCGCGTATTACCACTTTTATCGCAAGTTGCGGCCACATGTTGCACAAAGTTGAACTCATGTCTACTTAATGTAATAAGCCCAAACACTTTACAACTTGCAATGGAACAATGTTGCAAGAGGAGTTGACGAAATTGTTGCGAGTATTATTGGGCCTTTTCCACCGAAGGTGGGCTGATTATTGCATGTTTCTGGAGGAATAGACTTCTTTGTATTATTTGTTTTGAGTTTTTTTTATTCAACATCTTATCTCGTGGTTCATTGATCTTCAGATAATGGCGGACTTTTTAAAATGACCTGCGTGGTATCAATGGTCAAACGGAAAGAATACAGCGCCACTTTAAGATCAATCACACAGGCGTGGGTTGAAAGAGCCTCTTTTTAAAACTTTTGTTTTGGTTACTTTTATTCCTTGTTTGAATTCTGCTCTTTTTAGCCACTGTTAAGCGGATGGCATGCAATTCTACAGAAGGTGGGCGGATCGAACATATTCGAGCATGTTCCTATTATTAAGACACGATCGAGCGGATGTAATAATTACTTTTGCTGATATCTTAGATGAATACACAGGATGCTCCACGCTTGAAGTGACTCGATCGAAATAAATGACGCGCTGTATGCTTGTCTAAAAACTCTATTCACCATTTCTGTAGATGTAATGTTTATTAGTTTCGCGCGATGTAACTTTTATTCAACATTACTTTTTGACCGCTAAGATTACGTTTAAACTTCTGTAATTAGTTCATAATAGCATTTTACCACGACTCTTCAAGTTTCAGTGAAATCGTGGGAACAGAAACCCCGGTACAATTTGAACATCAAAATATTAACTTCGGGCGAACTTCGCCGGGCTTGGAACGCTACAGCGCTTCCATATTTCATCTACAAACTCATTGACCGAAGAAAATTAAAAGTAGGGGAAGGTTCAACATATCAGCTTTGTTAGTTCGGCTATTTCAACGATGAAAAAGTTTGAGCTAATATTATAAACTCACCTTTTGCGTCAAAATGTAGCAAAGTCGCCAAATTTACGTGAAAACTAAAATTATATGAAAACTAACCGAACGAATCCAATAAAGATACCGGAACATTAAAATGGATATCTTACTCAAACTTTGCGCTACTTTACATTTCTGGAGATGCCTTGATTTGGATGAAATATATATTCTAAAGTGAAGCACTGCTTCAATCCTCTTGTGAACACGGCCTTGTTATTAGCGAGCTTAAGCAAACTACGACGGCAAGGGCAACGAGAACGTCACCAAACAAAAAGTTTTTAAACCTTAAAAAGTGAGCAGAACCGCTCTGCACATGCATTTGAAGTCTTGGTAACTGCTTTCTCCAAAATAACTGATCGTATTTTCTATTTGCTATCTCAACCACATTTACACAGCGGTAAAAGTGCTAGCCTGTGTACAGCCGCCCCCTCTCCTCAAAAAAAAATCAGAAAAAAATCCCTTTCCCGATTTTTTTTTAGGGGAGCGGGATGGCTGTACACAGGCTATAAAATTGCAGGAAAGATTTTCAAAATTCACCATTTACGCACCGTAAACCTCTTCTCCTTCATTTGTTTACAAATTTTTCTAGAAGTTTCCAATCTTTTCGTAATATTTTAGCTGGCATTAAGCTCTAAAATAATCCATGGGATCAGCTTCCAAAAATACACAAGCATAATATTTTGAAGCAAAAGTTCAACAGGTCCAACAGTCAACTGTGCAGCAATTTCTACCCAGCCGATTTCTTTGAAATTTGCTTACATTAAAACTTGGATAATTTGAACTTGTTGACATTAATTAGAAAAAATCTATCGTCGCGTTTGGAAAATATTCGCGTTCTTTTCAGAAATATATTTTTTCAAAAGCGCTCATATCTCGTGACCTTTGTTCGAGCTAACATTTAAAGCTTTTATATAAAATTTGAACATTTGTTATTTCGTTTGCCAAAAGTCAGAAAAATCGGTTGAGTTTCACATGCCCAAAATTCGATTTAGAAAAGAGCACCTTCATTCCCAAAAATAGCTGCGGGCCACCTCTAAAGCATGAAAATCCCTACAACGACAGTTTGTACTATTTTCTTGCATCAAAACCAAATAAATGCTTCATCTGTAAGCTGTTCTTCTACATGTTGCTTGAGATTGAATTTTCAGAGACAATAAAGAGTATTTAAAGCAATTTTATGCGGAGCAGTGTTTTCCTTCGATAGCTTCAAGACGCATGCACTTTGTTTATACGATGGCATACTTATCTGGTCCCCAGTCCCAGCTCGATTTTGATTAAATGTGGCAATCACGCGCGCGTAACCACTTCTGGCGTGGCGCGCTCAAAGTGGTTGTACGTGTTTTGATCTTCTCTACCGAGTGGATCGTGGAGGGCGACCGAGACCAAGAAAAAGCGATCGGAACTTCCTCTATCTCCAGGACAGAGCGTGGTTGTTAACTACTTTCTTTCGCTTTCCTTTAAAGGTCAAATGAACCAAAATTTCGACATTCTTTCTTTAGCGATTTTAAAGCAACCAAACGCTAGAAGAACTCATTATTAACTTAACTTAAGAAGAAATTTTGCTTTCTGAGCCTTAAAGCGCGAACTATAGCAAAAACTACGAAGATTTCCGAAGACTTCACGAAAACGTTTCCAAAATGACCGCGCACTGGAATGGAAGGAATGGATCGAGCTTTGAATTTTGTGACGTAATAGTTTTATTTCACAGCTTTGCGATCGAAGAGACGATCGTCGTTTAAAGAGCGAATAATTTAAAGTTTGAGAGTTTGAGTCAGTCTAAGTAATTCAAGTAGTTCTGAAAGAATCTAAGCTTTTTTTAAACACGGTTGTTATATTTTTTACTACATTGTAATCCAGTTTCAAAGATTAATAATTATCAAAGCACTGAGTAAAATTGTAAGCATTGTACGATATAGGAGGTTTTCAAACACTGGATGGCGTATAAAAATCATCAGTCTGCTCAGCTTGGTATAGAACAATCATTTTTGTTATATACCCCAATCTAAATGCAGTTTTTTTGGATTTGCATGTAATTCTTATCAGGACGTGTGCGGATCGGTATGCAGCGCGAAGTTATGCTAGGATGTGGCCAAAAGCTAAGATTGAATTCACTGTTTCTTTTCTGTACTCGAGAGTAACACAAAACACAAAAATAAATTTGTACACAAAAATTTAACTTGAATGAAAGGGTATTTCCACAGGCAGCCCAAGCTCACGTTTCGAGCGGTTGGTAGGTATAAATTGGTGTTGCGTAACACTAGACCGTTGAGAATATTATAAGGCTTTGTATGGGATTTGGGTCGATTTTGGCCGTATTTATGCTTAAAATACAGTAAATATACAAAATAAACTTACTTTTGCCATTTGCTGTGTCCTTTTGCCTGTTTTGCGTCTTGAAGTGGTGTTTTAGTCGATTTTTCTCTTCCCTGTTCCTTCCTTCCTAAGACGGAGTCAAGGCGAAACACTGCCATGGCGATCGATCCGCCATCGAGTGGCGATTTTTAGCCCGAAAATCGGTCCCAACGGCGTCTTTTCCTTTCTCACGTAAAGGTCGTTAGCTCTCCTCCTCCCACGAATCCACAGCTTTGGAAAATCTCAATGCATACCCTTTGAAATAAACCGATTTCCACGACTAATCCATAGGTTTCGGAGGTCTGCAATTCCTGTGTAATTCGAAGTTGACATGACCGTTTCAAACTAGGCTTAGCGGCCTGGCCTGGTGTCAAATCCACATACGTCCACGGGAGGGAAGGTAAAAATTACTTAGAAAGTTGCGACTAAGTAATTTTTACCTTCCCTCCCATGGACGTATGTGGATTTGACACCAGGCCAGGCCGCTAAGCCTAGTTTGAAACGGTCGTGTCAACTTCGAATTACACAGGAATTGCAGACCTCCGAAACCTATGGATTAGTCGTGGAAATCGGTTTATTTCAAAGGGTATGCATTGAGATAGTAGCATAGGTTTAGGCAAACCAAGACAGAATTTGAAATTCCATCCGAGACAAATTCAAATTCTCCCTTAATTCCTCGACAAACCATACTCGGGATGAAATCCTCGATAAATTATATATGTTTTAAAAATTGAATTTTAGGTTTAAAGAAATGTTTCATAAATAATAAGTATGTATAAACAAACAGTAAAAGAGTTGAAGGCCCTTGCCAAAGAGCGAGGCATCAAAGGTTATTACAGAATGCGTAAAGCGGAGCTGATCGAGGCGTTAGAGGAGGAGAGTGAGATTTTTTACTCAGCGAATGAACAGACTGTACCGGAGGTTGATATCCCTATTCCCGCACCATCGAGAGTAACGCAGATGAGGAATCTTGCCACTGATTTAGCAGCACCCGTAAAGAGTTACACATGTAAAGAGAGCAGAGGAATTTGTCAACATAACAAAAAGAAGAGTTATTGTAAAGAGTGTGGAGGTTCACAGATCTGTATTCACAAAAAAAATAAATCTTTCTGTAAAGAGTGTGGAGGTTCACAGATCTGTATTCATAAAAGATATAAGCGAGATTGTAAAGAGTGCGGAGGTAAAGGAATCTGCACTCATGGTCGACGTAAATCAAGTTGCAAAGACTGTAAAGGTAGTGAAATCTGTCAACATAACCGAATGAGATACATTTGCAAAGACTGTAAAGGAAAAGGCATCTGTCCTCATGGTAAACAAAAATTTTTCTGTAAAGATTGCGGAGGGTCGCAGATCTGTCCACACGGAAAACAAAAGTCAAGATGTAAAGAATGCAAGTGAACCCCTGCTCTATCTTTTCATAACTCAACCCAAGTTATGAAAAATTCTCATCCAAACTTTATCGAAACATATACCAAGCTAATCCGCCAGCGACAATTGTCAATGCCGCAAGATTAATCTCATGTTTTGTTGTGTCAGGCTTAGCAGGCGGTGGTTGAGGTTTATCAGCATCGCTTGAGTCGACAGCAGGTTTAGGCGTCTCTTTCTTTATTACCTTCTGTTTTACCACATGAGGTAATAAAACCTTACTCTTTCCGAGGTTATGTTTCATTCCGACCGGCACGCTCTTCGAATTAACATCTGTATTCACTCCCAATTTCATGGTCGGTTCAACACGTTTCAGTCTATTGTTATAACCTATTGTACTCTCTGTATTGATCACCATTCTCGAAGGCATCAACCACGTACCGGGAGAGACGGCTAGATCGAGCTTAACTTTCGCCTCCTGTACAGCGAGTTGAAATCTCTGTACACTCTTACTTATGTCAGGCTGTTTAATCGCATCCTCTAATAACACGAGAAACTCTTGTCGAACCTCCTGCGCACTTCCTGTGTTTCCGAGAATGCTGCTTCTTACGTTTACCTGCGCACCCAATACGCAGTAAACAAGCGCTTCGATCGATTGATTTAATCTCGCCTGACCGGCGTTTGTCAATCCGTTAGATACACGAGTCAAAAAGTATTCGTACTGATCCTTTGTCTCATCATTCAATATATACTGCAGAAGATTACCTTTAGATCCCTCTCCTCCCTCTTCGCTAAATTTAAAAAATCCGGGATAGGAAGATTCATGGCCTGCCTTTGACGGTCCTACGTAAGAGACCCAAATGTAGACAGATCCTAAACCGTGATTCTCTCCTTTATGACAGCGAAAGTCAGAATCGGTCGAAACATTAAACTCTTTACAGATCCTCTTATAAGAAGGAGTATCGTATCTGTTATCCTTTTCATTAAAGGGTGGATCACCGGGTAAAGCAATCGAACTCTGTATTCCCCCCATCTGAAACAGGATTCTCCTGATCGTAAAGTATACGTGAAACCAGAGAATAGCTCGTATCTGCGGTGGAAGTTTGAGTTCACTGTCAGTATCATTCTCAAATAGAAGACGCTGACTCACCCCGCAACCTGTCGTTGCACACCAGACGGCAAAGTTAAGCTGCTGCGGCCAATACCTCATATTCGGTCCTGCCAACCACTCATGGGACTCTTTTGAAGAGGTGTGTTTAATTGTCGTATTCGTAAATATGTCTCTGACGGGTACAGAGAAATAATCTGCGGGTGTTGCGTAGATATTTAATCTCTTCAACTTATCTCTCAAATTGAGAGTAAGGTTCTCTCCGAAATCGATCGCAGGAATAGGTAATGAGGGTTTAGGATTAAGTGTTAACTCCTGCGGAAAATCTAAGGGAAGACCCAACGCTTTTTTCATCTCGTCGGGAAAGTACAGACTGTACATAAACTTACTCTTATCAAAGACTTCATACTCTGAACCGTCCCTACCAACAAATCTGACGTAAGGTTCTTTATCATAACTATCAACGCCGTGTTTAAATTTAGACAGGTCGGCATTTGGATATCGATCGAGAAATCTATTCCACAGAGATTTGGGTTTGGGTTTATCATCTTTCTTATCATCATCTTTCTTATCATCATCTTTCTGATTGCTCATTTTACTTATCAATCACATGTTTTTAAACGAAGTAAGGATTATACGGAGGATCTCTAAATGACTCATCGATCACTATCATGCAATTACAGCTTACTCTGACCGGGCGAGTTTTTTTAACATCTCTGCGCGAATCTCTTCCTCCATCTTTTTTAAATCCGCCTGTGGCATAGGGGGCGGTGGCTGATGCTCATTCTTTTCTCTTATCAATCTCTTCATCTCATAATACTTTTCACACTCTTTTTTTACCAAAAGAAACTCTTCATGGCTTATCGAATCATTTGTCAACGCTTTAGAGACTACGTCTTTCACTGTGTTTATCTTCGCTTGGCAGACAGAGACGGTCTTCTCATGCTTACTAACCTTCTTCGAGATGATCTTTGCAAGACTCGCTGTCGCTACGCTCGTTAAGGCACAGACAGCCCCGACAGCTCCCAATGCGACAGAGACGGGAATACCGACCCCGGTAAGTCCCGTTCCCAATCCTCCTCCGCAGAGAGCGACAGACAGACTTCCGCTGCCTGTAGACAGATTAAAAAGATAACTCCTTGCCCTCTTATACTTTTTATACACTTTTTCACAATCGTGTAGATCCTTCTCGAGAAGGGATAACCAATCTGAACACTGTTTTAATCTGAAGTTTTCACCGGTTTCTTTGATAGGCAACTGAGGGTATATCTCTCTGTAACTATCCATTTACTTTCTCTTACTCTTATTTTTAACCTGTTCAACGAAGTAGACAACGACGGCGACTATCAACAACCACGCATTCTTTGCAAGAAAACCGATCGCCTCACCCGCTGTTTTAAAGATAAAACTTGCAATCGCACCGATCATTCCTGGAAGTATCTCTCCCAACTTTTTTCCTATGGCTTTAAAACCGTTACCTACTCCTTTACCGAGTTTCGACAGACCGCTCTTAAGATTAGATACGATCACACCGATCACTGCGCCCACGGCGGAGAGAACAGCGAACGCGGTGAAACCGTACTTTTTAAAGATGGCCTTCACTCTATCTCTGAGTGACATTCTCTCCTCTATCACTTCAACCTCCCTCTCCATATTCTCTCTCTCATCTCTCTGCTGTTCGATGTCGCGAATGATGTTCTCTCTCTGACTAGGTCCGGCATCTTTAAGAGAGGATTTGAGCTCCTTCTCTTTCTCTCTTCTCCTTGTTATCCCTCTCTCATCAGTCTCAATCACCTCCACATTGGTAGGCCCGAGACTGTCTTTTATGGTCTTCGGTAATTTATCGTTCAGTTCACCGTCTGATTTGAACAGTTGGTATACCTTACCTCCCTGTCTTTTCAGTCTGACTACCACTCGATCAAACTTGTCAAGTGCGGCTGTGAAAGAGGATTTAACGGGATTGACCTTCGGATACTTTCTCTTAACTCTTTCCCAAGCCTCATCTCTGTTCTCCTCTCTCTGTATAAGAGAAGTGTTATCATCATCAATGAAAGATGTCTCTTCATAATTGGGATTATCTTGACCTCTATCTCTTCTCGATGTTGATGTCATAGGTATCATCTCTCCCTCATCATCGTCACCGGGGTCGGCCGGTTCAAAAGGATTATCTCTGTCAGTCTCTGTCGGGTCAACTTCCATGATTCTTTACAAGATAAGTAAAGAATCTTTAAACTTATTATTTGCTTGATAATATTTTTTAATTATTTAACTGATAAGTAAAGAATCTTTTTACACCCCTTTACAAAAATTTACTCGCAACATAACCCAAAGCCAACATCCCTCCACCGACGTAGGCCATCTCACCCACTCTCTGGTCATCACTCGGTCTGTAGTAATCAGAGAGTTTGGGTTCTTGAAGAGAGTAATCAGGATGTGTCTGACTATAGAGTTTAAAAGCCTCATCAGTGTTCGAGAGATTCTGTGAAGCCTGATGCTCCTCATCTCTCTGCTGATTATACCAATCCAACAGTCTCTGTCTCTTCTCTTGGTAAGCTGCGTAATCTCTTTGGTACTTCTCTAAAGCTTTATCGTGTCGAATTCTCTCTGTGTCCGTATTCGATCCGCTCAGATACTTTGCCAAATACGATCCTCCGACGAACGCTGTGGCGTTTAAAACTGCTCCACCTATCATTAACGCAATGGTCGCCATATGTTAATATTATTGGTGAAACCTTTAATATGCAGAACCTTTAAGATGGAAGAATTTTCTGTTTCTCCAAATACTCTTTCAAGTACATACTTCCAGAAAGAACAGCGACCCATTTACCGTAGTTAACAACACTAGATGATGGGTCGTTTATGAACGATTCTTTCATAGCCTTCTTCGCAATGTATCCGACTCCTGCGGAGAGGCCGATCAGAACGGATGCATCAGTGACGGTCTTTACAAGTTTATTCTCTGACATTTTTAATCTTTGAAGATTATCTTTAAATAAATCTCACAAGAATGTGTCGTAATCATTCCCCTTCTTTTTTTCCTCTTCAATTCTTTTCAACTCTTCTTCTCTCCTTATGATCATTCGGTGATAATACTCTCCGCATTCACACATTCCTCCTCCCTCAGGTATCTTAACTCCGCAGGCGCAGTGTTTTTTTGGTGAACGAAACGTAAGATAAAACCCATACAATAGACCTAAGGCGATGATCATGTCACATAAATCAAAGTCGAATTCGAAGTACATTTTAATTCTGATAAAATAAAATCTTTAATCCATCTTGACCACGATGAGTTGCCCGTATTTTTTATTCCCGCTTCCTATTCCGTCCATCAACGCAGTTGAAGAGATTTTTAGCGATGTTCCGCTGGCGATATAGAGTACGGATGTGAGATTATAAGTTTTATAAGCACTGTTTGTGAGCGGTAGAGCGATGTTTAGATTGCCGAGGATAGATACTCCCGGGAGAGGATCCAGAGTGAACATCACTGTCCCTATATTTGATGTGGTTTTTATCCCCTCTATTAACGAAATCGAATAGATTCCTTCAGTGTTGAAGAATAATTTGGTAACGTCCGTTGTTTTAACAGTGAAATCACCGTTTTCACTCTGTTTAACATTTCGTGTATAACCTGATGTTCCATTGGCATAAAACTTGACCTGGCTTTCATTATTGTGTGCAAGGAATCCTCGATACCAAATCTTTCTCATCTGCAATTCTGTGTTTTTGAGGTTATCGTCGACGTATTTTTTTGTTGCCGCTCCTTTATCGACAGCAGGGTCTTGATAGAGTATTAAATTCTTCTGCATCGAAACGTTTCCTTGGTCAAATACTCTCCAAGAGTTCCAAACAGATGTGGGAATGTTGTTAAAGAACTCTTTACTTCCGTAAAACACAATGTAGACGGGCAATTTTTGGGGATAAGCGACCCCCGATCTGTACTTTATCACAATGTCAAAGACTAATTTATCAGGATTCCAACTGAAAATCCTTTGGGTTCTTACCAAAGTTCTCACGTGGTTCTCAAAAACGTTCGATTGCTGTGCAAATATGACCTCAGAGGTGTTTAAAGAGGAGGCTCTCAGCGTGGCTAATTCGATAGAACTCGTTACACTGTCGTCCCAGAACATTTCACACACGACCGTATACTTATAAGATTTAGGAGCGTAACGGAGGTTGACAGCGAAACTACTCTTGAAATGATCTTTTTTGAATTTGAGATCAAAATGAACCGTCCTCTTATTGATGGGATGAAAATCTTTACTCGTAATCACTCCCATTCCTTTAATATCGAGTTCGTCAACGAACTCGTTCCCGTGGTTTCCCTCTAAAGCGTATTTGAAATCGTTCTCCATCTCTTTGTCGACAGCGTAATCAGATCTCTCAGAGACGTAATCTCGATATTGGGTCTGTATAATGGCGTTGCCACTGCTGACGGTTTTGTTAACGTAATTAACGTTCGCAGCGAACGTGGCATCCGACGAGGCCGCCTCTTTAAGATTCTTTATCTCGTTTCCGCTCATATCGAGATCGCCTGCCATCTTATCTCCCGTTTTACTCACCTTTTTATCAGAGTACTCTTTGTTTACAGCGTCTTTACTGTTTTGGGGAGTTCCGAGATTCTTTATCTCGTTTCCGCTCATGTCGAGATCGCCTGTCATCTTATCTCCCGTTTTACTCACAAGGCTGTTAACGAGAGTTTTTACCTTCGCGTCTGCATAACTCTTATTGACTGCGTCTCTATCACCAACGGGATTGGCAAGGTTAATTACTCTCTTTAATTTGAGATCGAGATTTTTTTATCGTCTTTTTTTGAGTTAAGGTTCTTACTCGCTATCGCTCCCTTCTTTGAGTTAAGGGAATCGATCCTCTTCAGTATCTCTTCTCTCTGCATATAATCTTTCAAGTAAATACTACCGGAGAGGATGGCTACCCATTTAAGGTAGTCTGTAATGCTTGTTGAGGGGTCATCCATATTGATAAAGTAACCGAACCCTGAGGAGATACCTATAAGAACGGAGGCGTCATATATAGTCTTGAAGATCTTCTCTTTCGACATTTATCTTGAGAGAGAAGATCTTTAAATCATGAAGTTCATAGCATCCCCATCTTCGGTACGGAAATCTTTGATTGTTGTGGTCTTTCTATCGCAGGGGGAGGATCAACCTTTGTGTCTTTTCTGTAACTCATAAACATATTCAATGCGGTCAATCCTATACCGACAAGAGATATCGCGGTTGTGAAAGAGATCTCAGGAATCCAACCCTCTACTGTGAGAGCCTTACTCTTCTGTGACTCTTCTGTATCTCTCTCCTCCGGTTCAGTTGCCTTCTCAGCATCACGTTTCATCTTCTCTTTCAACGCCTCTTTAGCCCTTCGGTTATACTCAGCGAGTTTCTTTCCTGCGGCGACCTTCTTGGGATCTTTCTCTTTTGTTTTAACACTCTCAACAGCGGGGGTCTTAGTGATCTGTTCAACATCGTGATCTGACATTTTAGTAATGTGCTCTGTTGTCTTTAAATCAACCGTTTCAGTTGATATAGGTTGGCTTAATAGTCAAGTTTACGGTAACGGTAAAAAGAAATAATCATCTTCATAGTAAACAATGTCCATAACAGCAGTGTGTTTCTGTACCTGTTCCTTACTCATATTTATTATCACTTCCCTTCCTTTGTCGAAAGCGATTGTGATTATTTTAAACTGTTGTTCAGTGAAAGCGATGAGATCATTACCTCCCCAGAGATCCTCATGTCGGAATCTTATGGAGACAGCTTCCCTATCACCAATGGCAGAGAGCAACTTTTCTCTCTGTTCTTCAGAAATTTTCACTCTGTGTTCAACGTAACGCAGAGTCTCTTTAGGCATTTTATTTAATAAGTGATGCGAATTCTTTAAATCATTTTTCCACTATTAAGCTTAAATCAACTGATGTTGTTGATTTAAGCTTACACAATGCTGTTTTAAAACGGTGAATAGAAATAATCAACCGCATCAACGATTTCGTGTTTCTGTACTTGTTCCTCACTCATATTTATTATCACTCCCCTTCCTTTGTCGAAAGCGCTTGCGATTCTTTTAAACTGTTGCATAGTGAAAGCGATGAGATCATCACCGCCAAAAAGATCCTCATGTCGGAATCTTATGGAGACGGCTCTGTTGTTATCAATGGCTGAATAGAATCTCTCTCTCTGTTCATCAGGGATGTTCACTCTATAATCAACGTAACGCACAATGCTGGGATCGTTAGCGATCACCTTCTCTTTCTCAGAGTTGTTAATTTTGTAAACTATCACCTTCTCTTGAGACATTTTAATAAGTCATTATAATTCTTTAAATCATTTTTCTAATACTGATTAACCTTTATTAATCAAGCTTAACACCCTCTATTACCAATCTTCCGATAATGAAAGGCTTGAGATGGCAATAAGGAATGTAGTGAGGAATTCTTATTAAGAGAACCCCTTCATCTCTGCACATCTCATCCTTCAAAGAGTCTTTCATCACTTGATACTCGAAATCTTCCGCACATGAGTGAAATAGGGGAGTGAACCTTGAGTGCTGCGCACCGTCATACTCGAATGCCAAACCTTTACCGAGAGGAGTGACCACATCAGGGTTATAACCGTCCAACTCGAGGTTCTGGTAAGTCCAAAGATTCTTCAACCAATCAGGTCTCACCTTTTTAAACTCTTTTTTGAATAACTCTTGAAATATCTTTCTACAGTTCTCTTCATATACTCCGAATGACATTTTAGTTAACTATTAAGAAATGTTTAAAACAGGTTCCGCGGTTGATTTAGTTAATCTTAACAGCCTACTTAAGAGTCTTCTTCATTCTCTTGATTCTCCTTAGAATTTTCCTCACTCGGTCTTAACTTTACGTGTTTAGCAACCTTAATCAGTCCGCTAGCTAACGCTACCAATCTTCCTCCTTTCAGTACCAAGAGACCTGCGAAGTTCGATAGTTCACGTTTAACAAGATCATCGTTCTTCAAATCTTCATTGAGAGCCTCCACATCATCCACGGGAATCACATAGGAGATAAGAACGGATGCCGCAGAGATGGCTGACTCCACCAGACCTCCCGTCACTTTCTTACCCATGACGGTCTTGTAACGATTAAAGTACTTTTCCACCTGTTTTGGAGAGAGTCTCTTAATATCTCCCAGACTCATCGCTTTACCTAGAAACTCCTCTGTCGATCCGAGTGATGCGAGTATCGCGAGTGATTCTCTATGAGTCTCCAGATCGTCATTATCAGGCTGCTCTTCTATTTTCTCAGGCTGTACATCTTCGATATAATCTTCAACGTTTGCCATCATGAATATGATTTATGATACCTTTAAATTCTTAATCTCACACTTCTTTTAAACCGGTATCTCAAGATAACACTCAAAAGGATATATGAGACAGAGACAGAGTCGAGAGTATCTCTCCTCCTTTAACATTCTGTTAAATAGTCTCTTCGTCTCCGTGTCTAAATCTCCTCCGTAATCCTCGAACAGGGTCTTCATGCCGACCTGAGAGGGATTGTGAAAAGTTACCACGCAGGAGACGTTCTCTCGGAAGGGTTTCGCGATCGAGGTCAACTGCTGTGTCAACACCCATACACTCAATCCATCGTGTCTCCCGGAGAAAGCGAGATCGATGAATTTATTGGAGCGTTGCTTAAGGTCTTTGGAGACTGCGCAGTCGTCGAGAATTAACAGGGTGTTCGTCCCGGAGAAGAGAAGTGATACGTCTGTAAGAAGGGAATCGATCTCATCAGAGTTGGAGGCATCTGGAGAGAGGATTAAGAATCGTTTATCACCTAGGGCGAACCCGTGATATGTCCTGTTCTTGGCGTAGGTCGGGCAGATAAGAACAATGTACTCAAAGACCTTTCGAAAGGGTCCTCGTAACTGCTCTATTAGGTACTTTGTTTTTCCACAGTTTGTAGGTCCCGTGATTATCATGTTAAAGGGAATCTTGTCTCGTAACTCTTTCATTTATCATTATCTTTTCGGTCTTTTAAACAAATATATTTTTAGTTTAGTAAAAATATATTTTACAATGAACGAAGTTCATTATTTAAATTGTGATATCTATCAGTATACGATTGACTTTAAATCTTTGTTCATGATCTCCATCAAAGCGTCAGCGACCAAAAACATATGACAGGTGATGTTTCCCGATCCACTGACCTTCCTCTTGATCTCTAATTTCACACCGTCTTTTGTGTTGCTCAGACCTCCTCCGTGAATACTGTTATCAAAAAAGGTTCTCAAATCAATCCAAAGACCGAACTTATCACCTGCGTAAAAATCCTTCTCTTTTACTGATCCCTTCGAACCCATTCGTCTCTTAATCGCTTCCCAGAAGTCAGAATGAATCATTCCCTTTGAGTAGAGTTGATTCGGCATACCGTTGATATTGATGCTTACCGATCTGATGTCGGGATTTACAAACTTTTCAGAGTCTCGTTTAGTGTCATAACTCTCTTCAAAAAGTAAGAGTATACCAGTCATCGACCTCCTTGATGTATCGACTTTCTCGTTAATTATACTGTCATTCGGTTTTGAGATAGTAAAACTTTTGAGAAGATGAACGTTCTCATAGTAAAATCCTTTACCCGTTTGGTAAGTTGCCATCGCCTCAAGAGCCAATTGATCACTTTTGATGCAGTGGTACTCTAACTCAATGTTTTCGAGTTTATAATTCGGGGGTAACTTCTTCTCTTCCGCTTTATCATGATTTACAATGTCATTCACCTCAGGTAGAGTGATCTCAAAGGTCAGATCATGAGTAAGCGCACTAGGATACAGTGAACCGTTATCACAGATAACAGGATGGTCGAGAGGAATTTCATACCTTTTACCGTGAATGTTGGATAGGGAGACCTCCTTCGCGTCAGATTCGTCCCTATCCCCAGCTTCCGTTCTGAGTTTTCTCATATTCAATGATGAGATTCCCTGTCTTAGTCTGTCCTCTCTGTCCTCAGTCTCAAGAAAGAGGTCATGGTAGGTTTGAAAGAGATCATATCTATTTGTATCCTGTAGTGTCTCACCTCCGAAAAGAACCTTGAGTTTTTTAACAAGGTTTCGACCGATATTATTTACGACGGTGTTGTTGTCATGACCGCTGACTATCAGATCGAATATGAGTTTAATACTTCCAGGAACAATCACCACATCATCTGCCAATTTAGGTATGACCACTCGGATGGTACTTTCAGGAATATGAGATGAACGATCGAATGTTATTCTGTTGAGAGATGACTCTGCCTTAAGACCGAGCGGTTCTCTCGGTACTCGGTTTGGATTGATATTCTCAGGTACAGAGTACGACGACATTTTAAAAGAGAGAGATGTTATTTTTAAATGGTTAACGAGAAAACTAACGTTAACAACCTTATGAGAAAAATATACTACAGCCCCGAAGGTTATTGGAAAGGATACTCTGCGGTATCGAAGTTGGCTTCCGCAGCTAAAGTTAGTGAGAGTGATGCGAGAGATTGGTTGGAGAGACAGGCACTTTGGCAGATCTATCTTCCTCCACCGAAGTATTTACCGAGACCTCATTGGAGTGTTAGTAGACCGAATGAGATTCACCAAGCGGATCTTCTCTTTCTTCTTCATGACAGGGTGGGAAGAAAGACCTTTCGTTACGCTTTGGTTGTGATCGATGTTGCAACGAGATATAAAGATGCTGAAGCGTTAACATCGAAAGAGAGTCAAGAGGTTGCTAAGGCCTTTGAGACTATTTATAAAAGAAAACTTCGTTGGCCAAATACATTAATCGTCGATCCCGGAAAAGAGTTTATGGGTTATGTGACAAAGTTGATGGATAGACATAACGTAAAGATACAGAGAAGCGAAGCGGGTAACCATCGAGCTCAAGCATTCGTTGAGAGAGCGAACAGGACTTTGGGAGAGAGATTATTTAGCCATCAGTATGCGCAAGAGATGATAAGTGACGAGAGATCTAGAGTCTGGGTGAAGAGGTTGCCCGCTGTAATGAAAGCGTTAAACTCTGAGGTGATCAGAATCACAGGTAAAGAACCTGATAAAGCCCTCGGTTTAAAAGAGGTAGATATTAAACAGGTTAATTACAAAAGACCTGTCGGATTAAATGAGAAGAGGTTGCCCTCAGGTGTTCAGGTAAGGTATCTTCTCTCTCCCGGTGAGGATGAGGGAGGAGAGAGAAGAAGAGCGACTGATCCGATCTGGAGTATCGAGGTTTATAATATAAATCGTGTGGTGATCTCTCCTGAACAGCCTGTTTTATATTATCTTCAAGGCGGTCCGAAGAGATCGTTTGTCAGGGAAGAGCTTCAAGTTGTGCTGTTTGACACTGAGCTTCCACCCTTGTAACCGTAAGCGAAGGTGTGAATGTTATCCTCCCGTATTAATCTCTTATCATCGAATGGAGAGAGAGCAATCTTGTTAACCGTCTCGGTGTACATGGTGTGTAGATGACTTCTGATAACATTCATCTTTCTCATAGCGGGTTTATTATCGAAGAGGCAGTCTTTGTAATCGTTAAAGGTGATGGTCTTCTTTTTCACCGCCTTCTTCACTCCCTTACACTTCTTCTCCTCGTAAGACTCTTCTACTCTGCTCGTTCCCTCGCAAGCGTCGCTGACTCTGTATGAGTAGAGTTTTGCCCTCAAGCCAACAAACTCTGCGATCTGCTTCCCTGAGGCTTCGTCTTTGAACATGCCAATGACCTTCTTATTTACACCGGTGAGAATACCGCTTGGATGATCCTTCGGGTAGTTACTCGTATCGAATCTTAATTCTATATCAGAGGAGATGTCTCTGTAAAAATCTTCTGTCTCTATCTCGTAGGCGAGGCTGTCCGTGTCTGTGAATAAGAGCTTCGCATTCTCTCCGTACTTGGGTTTGATGTAATTATAATGAAAATCATACATCAAGGTCTTACTCAGGTCGAGGATGGACATACCGAGGTAGACGGGTTTATTGAATTTTAGACTGACCTTCTTCATATGAACGGCCGCAAGATTCTTTGAGAAGATTGTGTGATGTTGATAATTCGGTTTACACGTCAACCTCTTCGCCTGAGATACTCGAGTGACCAATCTTATGTCGACTCTGTTTCTGATGTTCTCCATAGTCTTTCCGAATACGGAGTTATTCATCAACTTGAAAAAGTCTTTCTCAAAATCGTTCTGTGCCTTCGCCCTGAGATTCGTGTTAAGATCGATATAGGGCTTTAGCCACGCACACTCTTCGAATGTGATCCCTCTGTGAATCTTGGTGAGTTTTAATCCGAGAGAGAGATAGAGTTTAAGGGTTTCGTGATGTATAACGTACTTTTTTTTATCGTTAAGATTAGGAATTAATTTCTCCACCTTATTCACGGTGACTCTCTCAGGTGCTAACGGATAGTCGTTATGCAGATCGTGAAGATGTTCAGGGTACTCCAAGTCGACCTCAAGTATGCACGGCATACTCTTCCAATTCTTCAACTCCTCTTTTTTCATCCATCTAAAACCTTTAGTCGGCAGAGGTTTACACATTGCCCAACCGTAGAGATTGTTTGCGTCGAGATAAGAGATAAACTTAGTCGGTTGATCGGGATCGTAATCTTTCATGTAAGGATTGTTTGCTTTTCCGTATCTCGTCGAAATCATAGAGACACCCCCTCGAATTCCTTTCTCAACCATCATTAACATATCGTAATCACTCAATAACTCAAGTTCGACCTTGTTGATTTTTAAACACGCATCCCAAGCAAGTCCGGGAGCTGTGTAATAGAACATCGGGTCGAGATGGTAATTATCAAGGCAAACATCCCTAAAGTTTTCAAAGACGTCAGAGAGCAGGAGAACATCACTCTTTAGATAGAGGTCATGGTAATCTCTCATGGTCTTCATTTTAAATGTTTCCCAGACATTCTGTGCATGAATGTAATCCTCTTCTGAGATTTCGCTGTCATTCAATATTGAGTGAAATGCCTCTTTGGTAGGAAGTGATGTTGAAGAGAGTCTGTCAAAAGAGTCAAACCAATCGTAGGGAAATACACCCTTTCTTAATAGAAGTTTTAACTGGTCACCTTCATAAAATTCTGTAATATTTTTAAAAGACTCTTTCGGAAGATTCTTTACCAAACTGTCGAGGCTAGTCGCCATGAATTTAAAAGAGTCGATGAATCTTATTTTACGCTTTACCTCTACCTCTTTTTTCTCCTCATTTATGAATTTATCAACAATTATCTCTTTGGTAAATGAGATGTACTTCTCCTCATTACAGGGTATGCAGTATCTTTCCCTCTGATTTACCGAGGTTTTTGATAAAGAGATGACTGTCGTAACCTGAGAGATTGTGAAATATGACAGGATAGAATTTGGGTATTTTAAACTTTAAATTACATTTGTTATGGGCTGCTCCTCTAAACTTACCGGTGAGGTGACAATGGTCGCGAACCTTTTTATCTTTATCTTTATCTATCTCTTCCTCACAGATGTGACAGTGAGTTGCCTTTTTATAGTTGATCTTATCCTCCCGCGTCATCACCATCTTCTTTGGTTTTTTAAACTTGTTATAGATCTCCTTGATATCCTTCTCCAAAGACTCGATAAATAATTGAGGGATGTTATCATCAGGAGATTCAGCTGTGTAATGTCTAAGGTGAGGTGCTAAAATGTCATCGTCGAAGCATTTGATGAGATAACTGAAACCTGAGGGTCTATGCTTTTGGTACTGATTGGTGAAGCTTTTACCCTCTTCTGGTTGACATGTGTCTATCTTCTCTGTGAAGCATTCAAAATCAGCATAAACAACGAAGGGAACTCTCATCTTCTTATGAAAATGATTGAATTTTATATAGACGGGAAAAGTATTTCCTTCATCGTCTTCTCTGATCGGCATCTCAATCTTGACAGCCTCGTTATTATGACAGTACTCTTTATGCTTATCCAGTGATTTCTCTGAATGAAACGAGTTTAAGCATCTGTAGCAGAAATGTCTCTTACCGTGGTGCTTACTAACATCAGAAGATAAAAGTCTTGACATGTTTTTGATCCAGCAGTAGTGATTGGTCTCTTCGTCAGCGATGAGGAGAAGGTTTATCACCTGATCTTTCTTTTTGCTTATTCTTAAAGGGTAAACTACCTTTTCATAACCGAATACATTGATTGCGTAATTGTTCTGATTTTCAAACTTATCTATCTGTTTAACTGAGACGGGAAACTCAATACCTGTCCAGTCAAACTTCTCTGAGTCTTTTCTCATCTGTTTGCTGATTCTCTCTGCATGTTCTTTAGCAGGAAACACTGCTGAGGTTACTGCCCACTTAAAACACTCATTATCATTCTCATTTTTTACGTTGATGATCGCCTTTTTCATGTATAAACTACTTGGTAACTCAATATAAGAAGAGGCAGACAGAGGATTGTAAGGGTTAATGTTTATGTCGAGGTGTTCGACTCTGTCGAATTGCCAACCGGAACCTCTGTTTTGAAAATTCTGTATCAATTCAAAGATTACATCTACCATATGATCGTAAAGAACAGAGATATCGGTTGACTCTGTCACAATCTCCATTTTTGATGCGAAGGAGTATACATTAATGTCGATGTTGCCTGTGGCGGGATTCTCTTTGGTAAACCTTACTGTGAGAATTAACTTGACTTTGATTGATCCCTTACTCTTTATGAGATTTATAACCCTCGGTTTTACGTTATTCATAAACGTCTTCTCATCCATGCCGTTTATACCGTTAACTCTAAACGTTTTAAAATAACCCTTTATAGCTGTCTTGTACTCTCTGGGTGTGAGGTTATCCTCTTCAGGTGAATTTACATCCTCTATAGGTTTACTCACTTCTTCCCGCCTCCTAAAAATACTGTTCACTCTCTCCTTCAGGTTTTCGACTCTTTCATTCACAGCGCTTTTGATAGGTTCAGGGATATAATTTAATAACCAACCTGTAAACCTGTTTATTACACTCTTTACGGGTGCTGCTAAATCAGTGGCAAGATTCCTCATCTGCGTTACTCTCGATGGTGCGGGAATAGGGATATCAACCTCCGGTACAGTCTGTTCATTCGCTGAGTAAAAAATCTCACTCTCCTCCTCTAACGCCTCGATCAGCTCCGCTTTACGCATTCTGTAATAACCTTTGATGCCTCGCTCTTTGGCAAGGGCCTTCAACTCTTTTACTGTTTGTTTATACATACTTATTATTTATGAAACATTTCTTTAAACCTAAAATTCAATTTTTAAAACATATATAATTTATCGAGGATTTCATCCCGAGTATGGTTTGTCGAGGAATTAAGGGAGAATTTGAATTTGTCTCGGATGGAATTTCAAATTCTGTCTTGGTTTGCCCAAACCTATGCTACTGAGATTTTCCAAAGCTGTGGATTCGTGGGAGGAGGAGAGCTAACGACCTTTACGTGAGAAAGGAAAAGACGCCGTTGGGACCGATTTTCGGGCTAAAAATCGCCGCTCGATGGTGGATCGATCGCCATGGCAGTGTTTCGCCTTGACTCCGTCTTAGGAAGGAAGGAACAGGGAAGAGAAAAATCGACTAAAACACCACTTCAAGACGCAAAACAGGCAAAAGGACACAGCAAATGGCAAAAGTAAGTTTATTTTGTATATTTACTGTATTTTAAGCATAAATACGGCCAAAATCGACCCAAATCCATACAAAGCCTTATAATATTCTCAACGGTCTAGTGTTACGCAACACCAATTTATACCCACCAACCGCTCGAAACGTGAGCTTGGGCTGCCTGTGGTAAACCCAACATAAATACAACATTTGAAGCTTAATTTTATACGCGTCAAAAAGCACGTGCACATGCAAATTATTTGGCGAGGATATTGAACTAACGAACTCAAATTCTAATGCTTGATTATGATCAGCCAAACCAACAAAGTAAAAGTGCTAATAATCATAACAAATACTCTATCTAAGCTCTAGGTAGAATAAGAAAGGTGCAAAATGCATACCTCTAACTTCCTTCGTTTAGCAAAAGCCGAACGGACAGTGGGGTCTTTGTGCTTCGGAAGGCATTCTTCCCCGTGATTTCTTTTCCGAACAAAAAAAAGGAATAGTCCGCGGCACAGCATCCTCTTTGAGGTGGAGTCTTAGCGGCTTGAAATCAGAACCAGAAACCTACGCATAAATTGCCAGATTTTCTCTGAAGTAGTCTTCGGTAAAATGAACCACACAAATGCGAGAGTTTTTTCTGGCTGAAATTCTTTTCTTTTCATTTTCAAAAGCCATTGTTTCCTGAGCTTTGAATTTGCTGGAAACTTAAACGCACTTTTTTTACTTTCGACTTAGAATAATTTAAGCAGTTTAGTGCTGCACAAAACACCATGATGTTCCATTCTTGTGAGCTTCATCACTAAAAGACTTACGCACCAATACTGACGTCACAGTTTTATGTTCCGAAAATTTCCCGACAATTTTCCCGAGCGCTCTACGATTATTAAGGCCAAAACTAAGCATTTTTCAACTTGAAATTTCTCTGTTTTGCAAAGTCCAATTCCTTTGAAACTTCGGAATATGTTTATTTGGTTCTTAATCAACAAATTGGCCTAAGAAAAAGAAAATTCGAAATTTTGGTTCATTTGACCTTTAACTACATTCTCATTCCAACATGGGCCGGGTCAAGGGCGCAAAGCGAATTAAGGTATTCCGAGTCGAGTGTAGCATTTGTGGCTTTCATCATTGTTCCAAAATTATGTTTGTTTGCATGAAAGACATCAGAAAACTGGAGCAGGCAGAAATAAATGTTTTGTCGAAATCAGACAAATTATAGCTTTGTAGCGTTTTTCACAACAGAGTTGTTACAAAAATAATTTTATGAAACTCGAGGCGTTTTTCTGCAATCCCACACATTGGAGGATACTACACACAAAGAAAGTTTCTTATTAAAACTTTTTTGAGATCTCGCTTGTCTCGCTGTAATATTTGAGCATATCTCAGTACTAAAATTTGCTTCCGCCGTCAACTCGCCAAAAAGATGGATTTCCAGCAGTTCCAATGTGCGTAAATCTACGACTCGAGGTAAATAAAATGGAGAAAATGGATGGAGGGGTACCGCTGGCGTTACAAGCCTCTTTCGCAGACGTCCATCGGCCAAGCCAGGACGCATTTTTCCACTGATGATGGCGTTCTGTTAATTTTTAAAATTCGTGCTTTTCTTGCGATATTCATCGAATACTCATTATTCAAAGCAAAAAAAAATTCAGATTGAACAAAGAACATTTATCGCAGCTGAAAATGAATTTTAATCAGGTACATAAAGAAGTCTCAAAGGACACGCTGATCATTTTGGTGTTGGTCACAGTTCAGTGTGCGAACCTTCGTCTTCATCGATCAGTGTGCTTCGTCTTCGGGCAAGTCAACGTTTTCTATCTATCTTGTCTTTGCTGTTTATTCTATTTAATTAGCTCTTATAGCTGGCTTGTAAAATTTTCCGATTCGTCAGTGTGCTTCCGTTTCAATTTGACCGTTGAACAGTTTAACTGATCGAGCCACTGAACCAACGTGAAAGTTTCGGCGTGTTATCGCTGACGCCATGAATAAATCGCTGTTCAACTCAAGAAATACTGATTAACAAAACAAGTCTTGTTTCTTCGTTCGTTTGGCCAAGTTTGGAACATGATTATTTTTCGTAATTTATACTTGTAACGTTCGAGGTACTGCCATGCACATTTTCTCTCTCCTGTAAAGTCGATTTTAAATTAACAGTAAGGGAGAATAGAATTGTTCAGTCTACATCAAAAATTTTAACATAACCATGGCTAGTAACCTTCATAACTTTTACAAAGTTTATTTCACAGGCTGAGAGCGACTTACCAGCATCATGCGAGGTGTTGCAGTTGGCTGATGTAGACTTGGTTTCATGACAGATTTCTGTTGTTGACGCTGGAGTGAAAGACAAATACAAAAAGACCCTACAACATCTCGTTTGATTGAATAACAGGTAAAGTTTGTTTGATCTGCTGAACTGAAATACGAGAGAGCAAAATTAGAAAATTTCTTTAATTTGTGGAAACTGTTAGTAAAAGCCGCTTTGTGATGTTCATTTGGTCATCGTCCTTTTGATAATGTTTCACTGTTACCGTTAAGTTAGAAACGTAATTGTTGCCAAGAATAGATTCCTTTATGAACAGTATGAATGAACTTTGAAATTTGGTTGTCAACAAAACTGCCTTTGTCCCGTTCGCACATCGCTGTGGTTTAAGTCTGATGTGGCTATAAAACTTGACAAGGCTATTAAAACTGACAAGGCTATTTAAATGCTTCTAAATTGTGAACGTTTTTCTTTCTTTTCCACAACACGAACAGATGTGTGGTCAAAGGAATTCAAGCAACCATTTTGGAGTGGTCATGTTCAGCTTTGTCTGCGAACCTTTGATGCCAATTATCTCCAATTCAGAGCTGGTGCGACGCTCTTATTCCATCCTGGCCGGCTTCATCAAGCTGAAAACAATTCAATTTACAGGTAAGTCAAACAAAGTTTTCCAAAATTGCTCGCTTTAAAATTATTATCTTACACACGAGTTTTCTTTTACTGCTTATAAGTTTGTTGCACGTGAGCATGAATTTTCTTTCAGTTTTTGTCCTTCACTTCTGACTTTGACCAATATCAAACGCCACAAAACATTAGCAACGAAAGAAAACGTTTGTTTACACAAGAAATTCAAAACTTCCAAGTCCAAATGTCCAGCACGCGGCGCTCAATCGACGTCGAAGTGGAAATGTCTTGAGATAGTACCAATTTCTCACATTACTTGTTTAAATTACAAAAACCTCAGGCAGTGGGTTTGGAGAATTTGTAGTTCGAGTCTGGGACTGAAAGGGTTTCGATCAGTTAATTTCCGATTCATTACTTTATATGATCACCGTGTAACTGTCAAATAGCGAATTCTATTTAAATTGTTGTTTAGTACACCCGAACCAAACTCGTTCGTAGACCTTTGACTTGACAAAGGAAAACAGCTTATAATTTAATTATGTCTCTTCCTTTCTCCAGGCTGAACACAGATGTGTTGAAATGAAGTGAAGCCATCTTGGATTACAGCGTGCAGCTCTTAGTTGACTATTGAAACATCTTTCTTCAGATAAGTTCATCATCAGTTTTCGTATCAATCTTCTGTTGTTTATCGCCGGTATTTAAACGGTTTCAATCCATGAGTATTCAAAATCTGGTGTCCCCCTATCATATTGACAAATTGTCAAGCATCGTGCAATGAAGATCGGTAATTGGGAGGTATTTTCTACACGTTTCGCCAAGTTTACTCCATACCTTCGTATACGTTGGGGTGCATCTGCGAAAAGATATTTCAGCCAATTAAAGCTTCAATATTTGATCCAACAGGTTCGAAAATGATGAACTAAAAATCTTGAATCGCACGTGAGCTATAAAAGCAATATATTTTGATAACTGAAGTTAACAACACAAAAATGTGTGCATGCTCAAGGGAACTGAGATAACAACAAACCCAAGAGATCTTATTTTGGCCACGCGAGTGCCACGAGTGCCACTTTGGAACAGTCCATTGTAGGCGCTTGCTCTTTGACATCCAGTTTCTTTCCCAGCTTTACTTGTTGGACATGTTTCTATGGCTTTATCCTCAGTTGCAGAAAACACGCGCACAGTGGCAAACAGAAGCGGGTTTCCACGAAGCTAAGATTTTCGCCCTTTCAGAACACATTTTCGAGACCGGCCACTATCCTCTTTGGAACGAGGTAAAGATTATTGATCAAGACTCGCCTGGTATACACGGAGGGACAAAGAAGCTATGCACACAAGAATTTACTGCAATAACGTCAACAAGGAAAAGCGTGACTGACATTCCAGAAGCAGGATGCCGACGAACAAAAAACGCAACATTAACAACAGAAGACCGGTACGGCAACGGACGTTGCCGGTACGGCAACGACCTGGGGAAACAGCTTGCCGGAACAGCGAGGATCGAAAATCCACAGCCGACCATCGTGCTACATATGGTGACGCATAATCGGTCAACCTCATCGCCTGATGAACACTAGCAGAAATCAGTCGCGATCTACACCTCAAGAAAAAATCATATTGTAATTAAATAAACTTTAATAAACTTTTTCAAGAATTTCCGAGTTGTTTCTCGAACAAATGCCTTCTCTTTTCCTTGGCTTGTAATACCTTCTGTATTCTATGGCTATCCTGATGATGCGGCTGAAAATCGTTTACTATAAACCAGTAAACTATTTATCAGTAAACGCAGTCAAATCAAAATGACGTCAAAATATATTGCCATGGCAACGTCAAAAGGACCAAAGATACTATCTTCTGGCCTTTTGACGTAAATATCTTAAAAACTACTATGTGAAAGGTTTTGTTTTCAATACCTTTCTTTAAACATGTTTAAAGTTGGCAAAACAAACATTTCTAATATATTTTTAAAAGGTTGTGTTGATGAAAAAAATTCGAAAAAAAATAACGAAAAAATCCGGAAGAAAATCAAAAAAAAAACGTAGCTCTAAACCCTACCTAGAGATATTTTCAATTTGTAAAAATGTTTCCTTTGCCGATAAGAGGAAAGAATGAAAATAAAAAAAAAGCTTCGAACGAGTAGTTTTGACGAGTTCTGAAGATGAGCTTCAGTAAAAGAAAAACTATTGGGAAATGAAACGAATTTGACCTAAAAAATTATACCTGGGAATTCTAGTAACTGCACTTGTATTGCAAATTGTTTAACGATATCGATTTGGAGGTAAAACAAGGTGAACGTGGGGTTGGGGTGTGGTTGGGGTGTGGTTGGGGAGGATGTCGAAGTAGCTAATAATCGCGATTTTTTGGGTAAAATTTGGCCAAAAGAATCATTTGGTAATTAGGAACAAAATTGTGTCGGCGTTCTATTTCATTTAAATTATTTTCCTCATTAACACATTTCGCGAGTTCAGCTTGGGGAGTTAATAAAATCAGAACCAACAGGAATAAAGGGAATTCAGTATTCTGGTACGCTTCTGAGATTGTTGGCGATTATTTATTTAAGGGACGATCGCGTTGTATGGCCGATTTATAATTCATTGGAATGGGACTCGGTCATTTTAACGTTTATCCGCTTCTGTCCGCTAAGAAAAGGAGTAGCGAGCGTATCTTCTATTTTTCTTAAATTCAGCGTGCAGTTTACTTTCTATTGGCTTTTAGTTTGGGGAACTTGCAATTGTCCTTAAAAGTGCGCGCGGACATTTGTTTTTTCAAACGCGATGGTATGGAGTAACCTTGACATACAGTCCGTTATTTTCCGCATGACTAGTAAAATAATGATAGTGAGTGATATTCGTATGTCGTATTGATCAGCAAACGAGAACTAAAAACTTTCCTGTTCTTTCGACTAAACAAAGAAAACTAGCCTAAGATAATGTTTCCTTTTTCCAGGTTGAACGCAGAGATATCGAAAGCAAGTGCAGCCATTTTGGATTTCAGCGATTAGCTCCTGTTGACACTGCATGGAAACTTCTCATTTCAAGTAAGTTCATCGTAGTTGTCTTTGCCACCAAAAAATTGTCCAAAATTAATATCTCCTTACCATATTGATTGAACCATTATAAAGTATCTTGTGAAGAAAATGATTAACTAGGAAATATTGTCTTACAATTTGACAGTCTAGCAACAAAAAAGTTATAAAGGAATCGGAAAGGATCGTCAAATAAATGAACTGATCCTCAAAGGGAACAAAGAATTTAAATTGATGCTTTTAGTCACCAGAAAAAAATAGGCTACAATGGTGCGTTGCTCCGCTAAATGAGCTTATGAAGCCTTCGTACTTGAGAAGAACGTCGATTGTAGATTTGCCAGAATTGGTAAAATGTTTGATTTGAAAATGACAAATATTTTTCGCTTGATCAGCAAAATATGTAAACAAGACTGTTAAAAACGTTCCTAAACGATCAAATAAACAAAGATAGAATAGCGCAAGTTAATAACATGTCGTCTTTGCTTTTACCCCAGGTTGAATACAGATACATTGAACGAAAGTGCAGCCATTTGGATTGCAGTGATTAAGCTCTTGGACTCGGGCGCAAGTTGACATTGGAAACATCTTATCTAAGGTAAGTTTATCTTAATTATTTTGTCATTTTGTTCAGTAGTTTACGGTAATAAAAAGGTTTCAGTTTGATAGTGATCGAAAACTAATATCTTCTTACCATATCGATACATTGTTTAGTACCTCGTAGAGAAAAACTTCAATGATATTAATAATATTAGGGAAATAGGAAATAGGGAAGTATTGTTTTGATATACTATCAACAAAAGATTTACAAAGTTATCAATAAGGATCGTCTAATGAATGAAGTGATCCTCGCAGGGTACAAGCAATTTAAGCAGTTGTTTTTTGTCCCCTGAAGCCTTGATACCTTGGGAGCATTCGAGCGCTATTCGTATGTCGTATTGATCAATAACGAGGACTAAAATCTTTCCTTGGAAATGTTCGACTAAATAAAGAAAATAGCCTAAGTTAATAACATTTCCTTTTCTCTCCAGGTCGAATGCAGATATTTGGAAAGAAGTGCAGCCAGTTTGGATTGCAGTGATTTGCTCTTGAACTCTGACTCAAGTTGAAACTGGAAACATCTTGTTAAGATAAGTTCTTCACAGTTATGTTGTCTTTTCGTCGTTTGACTTTCCATAAAAAGTTTCAGTCCAAGAGTGATCAAAATCTAATATCTCCTTACCTTAAATATTGCCAAATATCTTACAAGGAAAATCGTTAACAAGGAAATATTGTCTCGATATACTAGCAAAAAATTAAAGAGTTATGTTATCAGCAAAAATTTTACCAAAGTGTTTTGTTAAAGCTTGAATGAACAAGAAATTACTTTGAGAAAACAAATGGTCGCTCATGTTTTAGAAGTATTTTAAAATCGGATACAGATCAGAAAAAATTATGCTACCGCTTCATTTGTGAAACAAACTCGTGATTGCTTGCATTGAAAAAAAATAGAAGTTACCAAATAAGAGCATGGTGGAAGTGTTACCGTGAATACAATTTCTATAAACAAATAATGTCAAGAATTGAGTATTAAATGTAACACAAAGATAATTACAGTATCTCTACATTATCCAAAAGCAAGAATGGAGAAAATATTTAGGCAAGGAATATTGTCTTGATGAAGTTTTAAATTCTCAGATCTAACATTGCCAAATCAAACACGATTTGATATTTAAGATTAGTATTGAAAGGAGACCAATCGCGTTAGTTGTAGTCTGTCATGTGACCAGATACGTTGATTTTTTCTTTTGATCATGGTATAGAGCTAATCGAAAAACACAATTTGATCAAATTGAATTGAAACTCGATAGTAGTCTTTGTCGTTTTTAATTTATTTGAAGAAAAAGTCATTTCGAAATTTAGCAGCAGCATTTAGCATAAGTTCACTGTGATTCGCCATGCAACATGGAGCAAGCAGTTCACAAGAAATAAAGTAAACATATCCGTTGCAAATAAGGTTAAGTCCGAGAGTGATCAAAATCTAATCTCTCTTTACCTTTTCCATGCATTGTTAAGTATCTTATGAAGAAAAAAAAAGAAAAATTGTCTTGATGTCCAGCAATATTAAAAGAGTAAATCAGTAAGGATCGAAATTAACGTAGTTTCGAGCAGTCAGCGTACAGTTCGATGTTAAACTGTGAAAGATAGTTGTTTCTATTTTGTTAGGGCAAATTTAGCCGAGTGCTATTCGTTAGACGTACTTGATTTGATCACAAATGATCAAAAACTTGTTCGTCAAAATTAGACTTAGAGAAAGTTCATTTAATATGAAAGGGGATTGGACGGAGAGGGACTAAGGATGCAACATCCTTACCCAGCTAAAGCTGCCACTTAATTTTCAAAGCCCTCCCACAAACACCATTAAAAAATTCAGAGCTCCGCTTCCCCAACAACGCACACAGTCACAATCTCTACAATCAAACACATTACAATTTGTCATCATCACATAACGGCCATTTAAAAACAGATATTAACTGAAACGCTTCGTTTTCCCTAAAGTTAACTCGTTTAATGATATTATTTTTGAGGTGAATAGAACTGTCTTCATTAATTAAACTATTAAAATGATCAAGCACCTTGAAACATGATTATCCTTACCAGAGATCAAGGGAGGGATGAAGAATTCCCATACACCTAAACACTGGGCGGGTAATGAATGTGCCTATATGACAAAAGTATCTATAAACACTTGAAATACTGTAAATCAGGTTTTTGCACTGCTGTATCAGTTATAGATACAAAAATACTAAGCACTTCTTTCAGTTTGGATAAAGCTGCTGCTGAAGAAGAAAGAACGAAGAGAAGAAAGAAAAAGCAAAGAAGAAAGAACCTTAACGGCGGAAGATATGGGAAGAAAGCAAGAATATAATTTACAAGCCCACAGTGAAGACCTCTCGCAAATGCAGTCTTTGTCAAGAGACCTTAACCAGAAATTGTGCGACAAAAGCTGGGACGTTTCAAGCTTCTCCCAAGGTTTCACATCAAGGTCCTAGAAAATCTCATCCAAGCAGATGTGATGGATGGCGTGGAACAAAAACACATTAGATCAACAATGGGCGAAGAAACTGGTAAAAGACAAAACAGACGATGTCATTGGTCACGATTCAGACTGATCCCGACTCACCTGAAAAATGCAAGAGGCAGTGGAATGACAGGGATGAGGAGGATGTCACTGATGTGTCAGAAATGATTTAATAAATTGTCAATAAGACTTAAGAATTATCAGTTATGTTGTTAAGAAAAGAAAACATAATACCATAAGTTTTAATATGAACCAAAGAAATCTGCGCACCCCCTTCCTCCTCCACCACTGATCTTGTGACCCCATGATTTTTTAACCGTCCCATACATACCCCAACATATTACCCCATAAATACTACAACATACCCCATACCCCAACTAAGATGTCTCCCACCCACCCCCTCCCTCCTTTTCATATTAAATGAACTTTCTCTGAACAAAAATGTTATAGGAACCAGCCGATCATTTCTGTGAAGTACACAAATCGTGGTTAACAGAAAAACGAGCTAACGCTTTATTCGTGCATGAAACCAATTGAACTGATTAACGCGAAGATCAACATAGCGGTGTTCATTAGAAGTACGAGAAATAAAATCATTCTGTACGAGTTTCAGTAAAAAACGTTCATCTTTCCTGATTAGAATGTGCTAGCATCATACAGTGATTTCAGCCGGTGACATGCAAATACTAACAGCGCCGAAATAAGATGAGATGAAAAGTCGATTTCTCCTAACAGTGTCAAAATACATTGTTCGAAAACTTAGTAATGAGAAAACAAAATTATCAACTAGGGGATCATGTGTTTATGTAGCATAAAATTTCCGTCACCTAACATTAGTATCGTATCGGGAAATATGGCTAGTCATGCATGCACATATAGTATGGAATAATTTAAAATTTTCTTGCTTGAATTACAAGAGGAGGTAGAATAACTCAATATGTCCAAATTTATTATCGATATAAAAATTCAGTTCACAGATTTAAGATAAAGATATTTAGATTAAAATAAGAAACCAGTAAGCAGTTCAACCGGTAGTTTTGATGATGAAGTTTTGGATCTTAGTACCGTTTAGTGATTCCTTCCTGATATTTTATGTTCAAAGAAGCAAATTGGAGAGACGGAAATAGGATAGAATTGGGGTGTTGCATGCACACATGCATAACTTTTAGGGTGATGGACGTTTTTGTACTGTTTTCAATTTATTACTGAAGTATACTGAGTCATACTTGAAGTTTGATTATCTTGCTTAGATACAGTTACGACCACTGTAATGGGGAACCACTAAGACGAGAATTAGTAAAAAAGTTTATTTCAAAAGAGTAACCTATCAGTTATACATCTAAAACTGTTATCAGCAGAGGCCTAGTAAAAAGTAAAAATAAAAAGTCACAAAAAAACCTTCCAGTGTACCTGATATAGCAGTAACAGTAAATGACATTTCTTCGTTTCTCAGCTTTAATACCTTACTAATACAAAGAAACAGATTGTGCCAATACGCAAGTTGAAATCAATAAGTGTGTGCATTGCAGTTAAGTGTGTTAACTTGTTGTTGTTTTAGGTTGAACAATTTCTATTTATTATATAGGGCCCAGTGTTTATCTTAATATTGTTTCTCCTGCCTCTTTAAAAATCTCTTTACTGGAGGAGAAATACGATTTTGATCACTCACCCCAACTTCGACATTAGTGGTTAAATAAAAACCATTATTTTCCCTCGCAACAACAAAGTAAGGTTGTTTATTAGAGCACAAATGTTTTCCTCGTTATGAGAAAAAACCAAAACTTTTGTTTTATTAATACAATGTAAGCAAAATACGACAGCAAAATAACAAATCACTTCCAAGATGCCCATTCGATTATTTGGCTACATTTATGGTTAATTCTTATATCAGTAACGTATATTCCATGTTAGATCTTTTCTAATATATAGTCTGTATGTTTGATCCTCTCGGCAGGTATTACGAGATCAAACAACGCGTGAAAAAAGAACAACACAGCGCCTGATTGAAATGAAGACTAGTTAAAGAACATTTGCGAACGTTTCTCGTATTCATGTGGAGACCGTTTAAACAACACATTGTAATTAACAACAAATGAGTAAATGATAAAAATACTTAGTGTAAATAAACTCTACAAAGTTTTAATTTGTACATAATAAAACAGAAATTGTTCAACACATAAATGTCGTTGACTATTTAGAGGGATATAGAAAAAATGATTCTAATCGAGGCAGGAACAATCAGAAGAAGCAAGAAATAGTGCATGGAGAACAATTATCCAGTACAAGCTTATGTGAAACCACTACAAACTAGTGCAATTCGTCCAACACATTTTATTAAACAGTTAGCTATGCTGGTGTTTGCAATAGCTATTCCCGTAGATGTCTGGTTTTTTTTCTGTTAATCGAGTTGGACAACAGAACCCACCCATTATCGCGTAGGGAACTGATGCATATGGTTTCATAAAATTAAAGAAAATTTATTGTACATTGAGTCGTTCTATATACTCACTGTTGTAAGTAATCAACACACACTACAAGAGTTGATCTAGTTTACTTCACTCGTGTATTTAACAAGATGTTACGAGCAGATTAAAGGCTTGACCCAAATGCTCTTAAAACCTTTCTATAATATAATATTTCAAAGTAAATAAATAGAAAAGAATATAAATGTACCGCAACACTTGAAAAGTTGAGGCGGTGAGACGTGTGTGGTTGTCCTTTACTTTTATACTTAAATTTAGTTTGCTACCATAAAATTACCCGTTAACCAAAGAAGGAAATACTGCCAGGGATACCTTGGGCCACCGTGGGAGAAGTCTTACCCCTTTAAAATTCTATACATTCCTTTACTGGAAGATTACTCAACGGAATTTAATTCTCATCCATAATTCTCCAACCTAGTAGAGAAGAAGATTGTGGGCTACAGTTTAACTCTCACCTGATATTCTCCTGCGACCTAGCAGAGAGGATTATGGGAAACTTTACTCCGTTCCACAATCCTCAAATCTCCCAGAGGAGCAATGACTGTAGGAGGAAGTTTAAATTCCATCGACAATCTTCATTCTCCTAGAGAAAATTGTAGTAGAAAATTAAACTTCTTCCAATAGTCTATTTCTCTGGGACAGTTGAGGATTAGGTAAAGGAATTAAACTTCACCTAGCATATATAGTCTCAACCAAAGGTGGGAGGACTCTGGATTACAGTCAAAGTCATTCTAACAGCCTTTCAGCTAAAGTTAAGACTCCTCCCCATAAAGATAAAACATCTCTGGCAGAAAAGCTTTCTTTGATTGGGAGAAATGAAATAGGGAGTAAACCAAATTTAAGTCTAAAAGTAAAAATTACGACAAAAAATTCATTCAAGATAAGTGGTTGCTCGTACTTCCCAATTTTGATATCCTGGAATATATTAATAAATTAACCCTGGAAGGAGGAGTGGGAGTCCCTCCCACTCTCCCTCTCCTTCTCCGGAGTGGAGTGGGAGAAGGAGGAGTGGGAGTCCCTCCCACTCTCCCTCTCCTTCTCCGGAGTGGAGTGGGAGAAGGAGGAGTGGGAGTCCCTCCCACTCTCCCTCTCCTTCTCCGGAGTGGAGTGGGAGAAGGAGGAGTGGGAGTCCCTCCCACTCTCCCTCTCCTTCTCCGGAGTGGAGTGGGAGAAGGAGGAGTGGGAGTCCCTCCCACTCTCCCTCTCCTTCTCCGGAGTGGAGTGGGAGAAGGAGGAGTGGGAGTCCCTCCCACTCTCCCTCTCCTTCTCCGGAGTGGAGTGGGAGAAGGAGGAGTGGGAGTCCCTCCCACTCTCCCTCTCCTTCTCCGGAGTGGAGTGGGAGAAGGAGGAGTGGGAGTCCCTCCCACTCTCCCTCTCCTTCTCCGGAGTGGAGTGGGAGAAGGAGGAGTGGGAGTCCCTCCCACTCTCCCTCTCCTTCTCCGGAGTGGAGTGGGAGAAGGAGGAGTGGGAGTCCCTCCCACTCTCCCTCTCCTTCTCCGGAGTGGAGTGGGAGAAGGAGGAGTGGGAGTCCCTCCCACTCTCCCTCTCCTTCTCCGGAGTGGAGTGGGAGAAGGAGGAGTGGGAGTCCCTCCCACTCTCCCTCTCCTTCTCCGGAGTGGAGTGGGAGAAGGAGGAGTGGGAGTCCCTCCCACTCTCCCTCTCCTTCTCCGGAGTGGAGTGGGAGAAGGAGGAGTGGGAGTCCCTCCCACTCTCCCTCTCCTTCTCCGGAGTGGAGTGGGAGAAGGAGGAGTGGGAGTCCCTCCCACTCTCCCTCTCCTTCTCCGGAGTGGAGTGGGAGAAGGAGGAGTGGGAGTCCCTCCCACTCTCCCTCTCCTTCTCCGGAGTGGAGTGGGAGAAGGAGGAGTGGGAGTCCCTCCCACTCTCCCTCTCCTTCTCCGGAGTGGAGTGGGAGAAGGAGGAGTGGGAGTCCCTCCCACTCTCCCTCTCCTTCTCCGGAGTGGAGTGGGAGAAGGAGGAGTGGGAGTCCCTCCCACTCTCCCTCTCCTTCTCCGGAGTGGAGTGGGAGAAGGAGGAGTGGGAGTCCCTCCCACTCTCCCTCTCCTTCTCCGGAGTGGAGTGGGAGAAGGAGGAGTGGGAGTCCCTCCCACTCTCCCTCTCCTTCTCCGGAGTGGAGTGGGAGAAGGAGGAGTGGGAGTCCCTCCCACTCTCCCTCTCCTTCTCCGGAGTGGAGTGGGAGAAGGAGGAGTGGGAGTCCCTCCCACTCTCCCTCTCCTTCTCCGGAGTGGAGTGGGAGAAGGAGGAGTGGGAGTCCCTCCCACTCTCCCTCTCCTTCTCCGGAGTGGAGTGGGAGAAGGAGGAGTGGGAGTCCCTCCCACTCTCCCTCTCCTTCTCCGGAGTGGAGTGGGAGAAGGAGGAGTGGGAGTCCCTCCCACTCTCCCTCTCCTTCTCCGGAGTGGAGTGGGAGAAGGAGGAGTGGGAGTCCCTCCCACTCTCCCTCTCCTTCTCCGGAGTGGAGTGGGAGAAGGAGGAGTGGGAGTCCCTCCCACTCTCCCTCTCCTTCTCCGGAGTGGAGTGGGAGAAGGAGGAGTGGGAGTCCCTCCCACTCTCCCTCTCCTTCTCCGGAGTGGAGTGGGAGAAGGAGGAGTGGGAGTCCCTCCCACTCTCCCTCTCCTTCTCCGGAGTGGAGTGGGAGAAGGAGGAGTGGGAGTCCCTCCCACTCTCCCTCTCCTTCTCCGGAGTGGAGTGGGAGAAGGAGGAGTGGGAGTCCCTCCCACTCTCCCTCTCCTTCTCCGGAGTGGAGTGGGAGAAGGAGGAGTGGGAGTCCCTCCCACTCTCCCTCTCCTTCTCCGGAGTGGAGTGGGAGAAGGAGGAGTGGGAGTCCCTCCCACTCTCCCTCTCCTTCTCCGGAGTGGAGTGGGAGAAGGAGGAGTGGGAGTCCCTCCCACTCTCCCTCTCCTTCTCCGGAGTGGAGTGGGAGAAGGAGGAGTGGGAGTCCCTCCCACTCTCCCTCTCCTTCTCCGGAGTGGAGTGGGAGAAGGAGGAGTGGGAGTCCCTCCCACTCTCCCTCTCCTTCTCCGGAGTGGAGTGGGAGAAGGAGGAGTGGGAGTCCCTCCCACTCTCCCTCTCCTTCTCCGGAGTGGAGTGGGAGAAGGAGGAGTGGGAGTCCCTCCCACTCTCCCTCTCCTTCTCCGGAGTGGAGTGGGAGAAGGAGGAGTGGGAGTCCCTCCCACTCTCCCTCTCCTTCTCCGGAGTGGAGTGGGAGAAGGAGGAGTGGGAGTCCCTCCCACTCTCCCTCTCCTTCTCCGGAGTGGAGTGGGAGAAGGAGGAGTGGGAGTCCCTCCCACTCTCCCTCTCCTTCTCCGGAGTGGAGTGGGAGAAGGAGGAGTGGGAGTCCCTCCCACTCTCCCTCTCCTTCTCCGGAGTGGAGTGGGAGAAGGAGGAGTGGGAGTCCCTCCCACTCTCCCTCTCCTTCTCTCTAACACACGATCTGTTTAAGTATTAAAAATGGCAACATGGAGACAGGTTTTTACCCACGCGTACCTTCCTTGGTCGCGCGGATACTTTAATATTCTCTTGTTTATTTTCTTATTTTTTGGTAGAAGGTTTTGAAAGAGCTTTTTATTGGCGGACTTTTATTTTGCTCTTTTCACCTCCTTTACATGAGTTACGTTTTCGAAATCTAACACGATGATAGAACGGGTGCATATTCTATCTTAAAAAAATGTTTAGTTATCTCAATACTGTCGATGTCTTATTTCAGGGAATTTGCATTAATTATTGTTTGATATATTGCGAGATTGAAAATTTTATTGTTCTTGGTATAGACGTTATACATGTTGATAACGTGCTTATTTCGCGATGCTTCTCGGATTTGTTTTTGTATGTTCCCTTACTGTTTAGACGCTTCTGTTACACTGTTTGATATTTTCTTGCATATTCTCTCCTTTCTCTAGCTTCGTACCTGAAGAGGAAGAAGAACTCGGTTAGTAAAAGCAATTACGTGCTAAAATTGCAAGGTTTGGAATAATCAGAAGAATAATAAAATTAAGTATGTACAGGATGATAAAAACTATGATAAAATTATTTACATGTAGTCACTTACGCTATGGCTATTAATAAAAGAATCCTTGGTGGTTGTGCGAAGCTGTCGGCGGTGGTTTGAGCGCTTGGCGAGTTTGTAATGAGATTAAGCAAAATCCATAAATTAGATTATGCAAAGACCACACATTAGAATGCGTATTCAAGAGGTTTAATACCAACAATCTGCGGTTAATTAGCAATGTGTTCAACTTTATTTTGCTACAAAATAGTAAACTATCATTACCGATATTCAGTAATAACTTATAATTACAACTCCACCACTTTTGTCATTTTTTATTCGATAAACAAAATATGCAAAACAACAATCTTGTGTTCATGTCTTTTTGTGATCCAGCTGATAGGATAATTGTCACACAATAACAACACAATAGTGATTTTACTTTTGAATTGTTATCATATCTGGGCCTAGTTATTCAAAGCGAGATCAAGCTAATTCAGGATTAGTTAACTTAAAATTCATCATGAGCAGTTATGGGTAATAGTTTTTCTTCCACATTATTTTTACTTGAAGCAGTGTAAAACGGTGACGTAAAATTAAATTAGCAGCGAAAAACTTAGATATCTTGTAATCCCAGCGTTATTCTGCTTTGTAACAACCTGGTCTGCATCATGGTCACTGAACACTTTGGTCTTTGTGGTGTTTGACAAATGGGCCAGGCTTTCACAATTTAAAGAAGGCTTTCATTTTACTGCTATGAGGAGCGCTGTAACCATGGTAACCTGTAGGTAATTTATAAACAAATTGAAGTTCAAAGTAATATACCAATTGTAGAAGTATCGACTTGTTGGCGAAGAAAAGTACTAGTATTTTGTGACGTCATTTCTCGGCTATTTGCTGGTGAAAATAACTTAGCGTTATTTGGTTTCTTTCCCCGACTGTCATATTTCCAACTGGTAAATCAATCTGCCCTGTTGCTGATGATTTTCTGTCTGTTTTGGAATGTATTGATATTGTAACGAGGAATTTTATGCTGATCACCAAGCTTGCCGGAAAACTAAACAGGTTAATTGTTAGCTGGTCCACGTTGTATTTATTCACTTTCGTTCCTAATCGCATGTCTTACTTATTATTTTCCACAGGTATGTTTTTTTTTTATTTCACGAGAAACAAAGACGTTTGTTTTCTATTACAATGAACTGAGAATGAAAAATGAAAGCGAAAAAAAAAACTTATTTTTCACTGAATTTCACTTAATTGATCTACTTATCATTATCCACAAATATCTTTTTTTATTATTATTATTATTTCACGAAACGTTTGGTTTTCCGATGCAAAGTGCTAAGATTGAAAACTTAAGGCGAAAAAAAGTTAAGGCAATCGATATGATGATTAGAACGAGGAAATTAATTGATTAAGTAGATCTTGTTATCTATCAAACAAATTATAAAGGATAATTGCTGATAAAATGTTTCTGAGTAAACATGCTTGTCTCCCACACTCAGTAAAAACTCGCGCCACGTAACTCTTAAAAGATTTCCATACTGAAGGACTTCCATAAAACGCCTCTACCCCAAAAAATACGTTTCCGAAATTTCAGATGAAAAAATAATTGCGATAAGAACCATTCCTCATCCTTACCAACCCCTTCCCACGACTATAAGGCCATGCATGGATTTCAAATTTATTTCCAGAAGAACAATTAACATTGAAAAGCTTCCTTGTATAAAACTGTGCCCCTACTGAGTCCCGTATGTTTTTTGGATATAAGTCGTTAGGTATATATGTTAATAGAGTTTAATTTTCGTTTGATGAGAGATGCTCATATTTATAACTCGCAAATCTTTCCAACTAAAAGATGTGCCCCAGATAATAGCGGCCCTCTTCCTTCCTAAAGGAACCCACTAGAAAGGGTTTGGAATAAAAATACGCTAATTGCTTTTTTGGAAGTCTTTTATTCTTGAATTCTTCGCGAATCGTCATTTGACTGCAGTGTACAAAACGTTGCGTTCTTTCCTGAGAATACATCTTTGAATCTACACAAGGTATATATAACTCTACAGAGTAAGAAATTAAGAAGTAAAAGTTTTAAGGTGTTCTCAGCTGGAAAACGGTTTTCCTCTTCAATTTGAATCTCAATAGCGAAAAAAGCTTTTACTAGGCCTGTATGAAATTATGCACTGCAAACCTTTTCACGTCACAAACCTTGATTTCCATAAGTTTTCACGCATACTAGAGGCTAAAACGCTGATTTACAAGACTCGGCAAAATGCTATATCGCGTTATTCAGTGAGAACATTCTTAGTCTTTTGGTGGCACAAGCCCATTAAGTTAAGGTGAGTTTTTCTGATATGAAACATTAAGTAAAGCTGTGAAATAAAACATTTTAAAGGCAACTGAAGTTTCTGGTCTTCAATTTTTTTTTCAGGTGGCCTGGTTTTTTCTCGAATTAGTCATGTTTACTTGTCAATCCTTAAACACCAGTTTGAACGCCGTTCAAAGAGCTTATGACATTCTTGCAGTTAATAAATGATGAATTACTGATAATAAACTATTTTTTTTCCTAACGCAAATCGCCCTGTTAACTACGTTCAATTTGGTGTATAACTGTTTTACAAACAAAAACCAGTAAAAATTAAATCTGTGGTGCATGTTTTATAGGCTATCTGTTGCCTTTTTACTGCATTAATTTTTAAAATGAAAGACCATAACTTTCTTAAATTCTTCTATGGTTGATAAAACATATTACAAAATTTTTCGATCATAATTTCACATTATTAATTCCGGCATTTTGCTAATTGTTGTACATTTCTTTAAATATTCGCTCTAAAACTTGGTACTTTATTGGGACAATATCCTCTGGTGATTATTTTTTACCACTGACATAAGCTGAATACATATAATAGGAGAAAAATTACTCGACACTAACAGATAGCCGTATACACTCAAAACACTTTTCTATTTACAAGAAACGGCAACGATAACTGATGCTTTTGATTCAAACTCCACCGATTTCTGGGCACTAAACGACCATCACTCTAGCACTGAAAAAAATTTAATGTTCGACGGTTTTGCTTTGAGCTACGAAAATAACGAACTTGCTAGAGCTGATTGCTATACATACATTTCTTATGTAAGTAGGGAGAATTTGGTGATACGTCATGGCAATTAAATGATTTTCTTTGCAAGATACTCAGTGCAATTTTTCAATAATGAAAAGAAACATTTCATTTTGTTCACTCCGAGTATGAAATGGTAAAAAACAAAGTAATAGGAAACCTATGATGTACTTATCTGAAATAAGATGTTTCCAATTGTCAACTTGCGCCAGAGTCCAAGAGCTACACACATCGTCACTTGCATTCAAAATGGTTGCACTCAGGAGACCATACATTGTCTTTGATGCATCTCTGTTCAACCTGGAGTAAACGAACAGAGGAAACGTCAAAATAACAAGCCTTTCTTTCTTTCATTCAACACGTTCACTTACTGCAATTTTTAGCTGTGGTGATTAAAAATCATCGTTATGCATAGCTTGAACAAACGTTCTCTGAGTGACCAATGAGGTGTCATTATTCAAATTTTTTAATTTTATATTCTTTTTTCTTTTTTTCTGAATCCTCTGTCAGCAGGATTGCTTTCCCGTTAATTATTCTTTCTCAAATAGTTGCGATTTACTGCTTTTGGTCTGCAATAGATGAGGCACACGTCAACGGTTTTTTTTACTCTGGTTATATCAAATGTCAATCACAAATTAACCTGAAAAACGAGCTCTTTGTCTAAAATGGTAAACGATAAAAAAGATAAGAAAATTATGAATTTGTACTTATCTGTAAGAAGATTCATTCAATTGTCACATGCGTCAGAGGGCAAGAGCTGCAAACTTCGATCCAAGATAATTGCACTCCGTGATATAACTCAACTCAACCCCTGCGCAAAAACGAACAAGAAACATTAAAACAACATCAGCTAAGACAGCTATCTGCAGTTAGTGAATTCTATTACTTGTTTGCTCCTAATAACTCTCTTCTCGTGGAATATTGTTTTTGGAACGACTGCTGACAAGTTCATGAAAACTTAATGAAGTTTTGTTACAATTGCTCGTAAAAGGCAGAATTATTTCCTTTCTGTATCACAAAGCAATGCATGGCGATCGTAGAGTTTCGTTTTTATAAGAAGAGTGAAAATGTACCGTCTGATTGTACACAGCAGAGCTCCGAAGGGAACGATTAGCAAACTTGAAGCAAACTGCGAACGAAGCGAAAACGTATGAAAGCAGAAGCAGATTGCTTCTGATTACAGCGTTTAAAGGCCAGATTTTGAAGGCGAGTGAAATTGCAAAACCTAAAGTTAATAGTGACTAAATGAATAACACTGATACAAATTAAAGAAGATAGAAAACGTGGACTTATCTGAAGAAACCACAAGGAGAAACATGTCCGCCGTTCACCTCACAGAACTTCGACGAACCGACAGCCAAATTCTTGGTGTGTCGTTTGACACTTCATTCATTATATATGCAATTAATATTCATTCCTCGCAGCTACGAGAAATATTTTCAATTCAAACACAATGCATTACAGAATTTTTCAGAAATTTTGGTGAAGAATTTCATGACTTGAATTACTTCGACAATAACGCGATAAAGCACGCATTCCAAAGCTGAATATTATTTTTTAATACAAAAGTTCCGCCTATTGAATATTTTGTCGTCTTTAAAATAGTAAGGAAGACCGCTCGACCTTATTTCATTAAATTGACAGAGTATTGTAAAGTACGTATGAGCCGTTCAAAATATATACGGGCGGATGGTGTGCAGTATAAAAATCCAGGCGGGCCACCATAACATGCGATTAATATTGCAACGCCCTGGGATTTGGAGCATTTTTTCATTCGACCATAAAAAAGTTCTAATTGGGAAAATTCGGGAGGGCTGCAAATGGTACGGAAATTTCTGAATAAAAGGCACCATTTTCTATACGACTCTAAGCGCCAACCAGCAAATGTTGTTTCAATCGCCTAGAAATTTCCAATAATTCAAAACGGATTTTTTGGTCAAATCTTGAAAGCACCTCTGCAGTATAAGTACCACTGAAACCGTTTCATTCCGTCTGTTTTTTATAGTTTTTTTTTTTCATGTAAATGGTCAACGCCAACACACGCCTGACACTTTCAAAGGTGGTCATTCAGTGAAAAATAAAAATTACTGCGTGTTTAACTTAAAAATTCTTTAATACATACCAAAGCAGCTATCAAGCACACCCATGCAAGCGCCATCCTGTTTTCATATTCCGCCACCCACCCTGTCCCCACTCCTCCAAGTTTGGTGTTTGTGGACCATTAAATTATTGATGTGGCGAATGCCTGAATTGGATTTTAACGGTAGAGAAAAAAAATAATGTTAAAATTTGAAATTTAAAAAATTGGAGGTGCGGGTTGGACGGTGCAAAGAAGTTGTTTGTAACATTAACCTTCCGCCGAACCAGTCTTCTGGGAGAACACATGAAAATTCCGATTGTCGCTAGCCGTGAGTGACCCGGACCATCTGAGAATCAGACTTTTGTAAAGCTAAAAGCAAGGAGAGCGTTCTATTTACATGCAATTTTCGATGAGAATTTTTCGACAAACGGAACAGTTCATCCCGTAAACGAAACGGAAAGATGCTGTTCCTTTTGAAAACTCCATTTTGATAACACCACGAGAGCCTGGGTCACAGAAAAACGGGTAAATATTAGGATTCGTTGGCTCAAATTGTCGACCTTGTTCTGTGAACGAACCGACTGGTTGTAGCTAATGGAACAAAAATTTCCGGTAATTCCGGGAGAAACGGGAAAAGAGGAATACCTCTTAACGTTTTCCTTTTTCTGAACGTTTTCCGTTACTCAAGACTTATCATTCTCTCATCCGCCCAGATAAACAAGGGGACTGGAACCACACAAGGCGTCATCATTCCCTATAGTGTTGTTCGGACTCGTTCGGGTAGAACTGTTGTTCCGCCTACCCGGCTCGATTTGTGAACTTTGACTCGCAGTGTAAAGGCTGGTTTTCACTAGCGCATAAGCACAAGCATAAGCATAAGCACAAACACTCGCATAAGCAAGTGAGAACACCCACGACATAAGCATAACATAAGCATAACATAAGCACAAGAAGAACAAACATTGTTCGTTCTTCTTGTGCTTATGTTATGCTTATGTCGTAGTGCGAACGCGAGTGAAATAAGTATAAGCATAAGGGTTATAATCCGCCATCTTGATTGTAGTTGAAGAAAGCTGGTATCGAGGAATTTTGTTATTACTGCGCCTGCGTATGATGTCCTGGTGTTCTCACTTGCTTCTTAATTTCTTATGCTTATGCTTATGCTTATGCTTATGCGCTAGTGAAAACCAGCCTTAACCGTTTAGAGAGACCAATCTGCTTTGTTTGTTGAGTAAAAATGGAACAAGATTACTGTATAAATCAGAACGTAACGTAACGTGAAACAAAACAAAGCAGCAGGAGAAGTACAGGTACTGGGAACTTTGCAGGTTTTAAAGAGAACAATGTTGGGCTACTGCTACCGAGTTCATGTGATTTATTTTTTCGAGAAAGACAGTGTAGTCATATTACGCCCTGACGCTTCTCAACTAATCTGTTACTATCGATTATCATTGAAAGTTTTCTAACATTGGATTTGAAAGAATCGGTATCAACCTAAACCAAACGTAGACTGAACGCGTTTTGTGTAATGCAAAAAAAAGGCAAAGAATTAATACACGGCTGATTCAAAATAAATTCAATGTTTTGGTCTACAGTACACTGTTTGCTTTGACTTAATTGTCATGTATTGACAAACATGGTTCGAGTTATCGAGGGTAAACTTATATGGAAAATGATCTGAAGAGAAACGAAAAGTGGTTCGAGTTAGCGGGAGGTTCGAGTTATCGAGGGTTCGAGTTACCGAGGGTAAAATTACAGTAAATGTATGACGGAAATCCAGGGGAAATTGATTTTTGTTCGAGTTAGCGCGAAATTCGAGTTAGCGAGGTTCGAGTTATCGGGAGTCAACTGTATTAACAATAGACTGTTCTTTGTCTAGAGAGAAGATGTGTGGTTATTGATTAACATGTCACATGTTAAGGTATCATCATTCACTTTAATCGATAGACACGTGCATTGTAAAGTCACTTAGGATCTAGAAGAATTGAATAAAAACCTTACAAGCACTGAAAAGCAAAAAAAGCAAAAAAGATCAACAGAGGTAGGAGAAGGGCAGAAAAAAGAGGAAACTTCCCACATTCCATGCCAGTCTTCATTCCTGATACTGAGCTAGAGGTTTTGCTGATAAACTCCATTATTCAAGCGTTTACTATTGAGCTAGCAGGAAAAAGGGTTGGCAAATCGGTGGAGATACCCGATGACATGAAAAGCCGTCCGTGAGAAAACATCGCATTACAAATATCGTATTTTATTTAGGAGCTCAATGCCCAATTCTTGGTTTTCAAGTGAAGTCATCAAAATTCTAAAATCCAGAATCGCAAGGCCCCTGAGTTATTATCATTCACTGGCTATAAGACATCCTTAATGTATATCTTGTCTACACAGGTCTAAGGTTTTTAGTTCGATAGCAGCCGCCGTCTTTAAGATAGACCATTTTGAATTTCGGAATTTCACGCCACACGACATCAAGATGGCCGCCAGAAGGCTGCCACGTATGCTTAAAAAAATTATCTCATCCTGTGATTTTTAACAATCTGAACAGTTGAGGTTTTGCGAGAAGGGTTTATGTGAATGTTTACTTGTTCATGAGAGTGATCTGACTGCCTTTTATAGCTGAAGTGAATTCCAGGTGTTTTCATTGATTTCCGGCCGCCCATTTGCGTTGTGCTCTGTAAATTTGTGTGGAACATTTTGACGGATAACTCGAGTACGGAATACCGTACAAACCCGAGACTTGGACAAACAGAATATCTGGTAATTTTCTATAACCTATAATATTCCTGAGGTTTTTCACTCAATAGTTTTGGATTTACTTTTTGGGGGCGTGGCAGTGAAAACCAGCAATACGTGAAACAAGGACAACGGACACAACATTTATTGAGACCCGCATCTGTTTTATCCACTTTATTACAGTATTCAGAAATGACAGTTTACACTGAAAGCTAAATTTTAAGTAGGTTTCAAAAAACTGAAATTACATGTAACACTAGAACTATGATAGCAAAAATGTAAAGACGACGTCAAAACACTCAAAGTTTGATTCATTTATGGCCTCAAAGCTAACTTATGCGCCTACCATTAGACCGACCGATCGGTCAGGTGGTTTTGAATGTGAAATGTGCATTTTTATTTCGAACCTTTATCCAGCGTGTGCACAACACCATGTACCACCAATCCTTTACAGTTCGAAAAAACATTTTGCAAACCTCCATTAACGGGAGGTGTAATTGTGATAGTCGGACTACACCCCAATATTATTTTATGAGAGTTTATATTATGAGCAAATTGGTCAAATATTCCCTTTGCGAATGCGTGACAATTATAAGTAAACCAATTATATCCCTTATTCAGTTCATCATTGTTGTAAAGAAACTCGATCAACTCCCCCATTGTTTTTTGTCCACGATCGACACTTACTTGCAATATAGGTGTATTTCTACAATTACCTTTTATAAAACATGTAACATTGTGGAAGTTATTGCTTCTCTGAATGAAAATGAAGTCGGCATTTTTCTCAATGGAATACCACCAATTAGCTGTTTGCAGCACGACAAACTGATGGCAATCCAGCAGCTGAACTTTTTGCCATGGATTTAGTGGGCATTTATAAACCCCAATACTTATTATTGTCTCGCTAGTATCAATTAAGCTTTGCATTTGTGATATTAAGCTAGTATCGTTAATCGTCCAAAAATTACACATATCAGCGTCGTAGAACGCCACTTGACTTTGCCAAGATCCACCGTTGCTAGGGATGTTAGCAGACGTCTGATTCCCCATAATTATTGGCGTACTCTTTGGTATTTTCTGTAGGAGAAAAGCTTGGATATAGGAAGATCCTGCTAACGTTGATATAGCCTGCGTATCTGGCGGGATTTCGCGTGATTTAGATCAAGAAAGGATGATTCTCCTCTCTTGTTTAAATACAAGGCTAAAAAAAGGTTTTATAATACTTTTTTAGCCTGATATATAAATTAAAACAACTTTTCTCGCAAATAAGAAACAAAAAATGATGCTCGAAAATAACGATGAACACATAATAGAAGTAATTGTGAAGAATGTAGTGAAATCTTCATTACTTTCAGATTTTCTTCATTCTTTGACGACTCACCTGGAACACAGACTCAATTCTAAGACTCCAACGATCGAGATTTTACTAGATTCCACTAGATTCTTATCTTCTTATTATCTTTGCATATGCAAAATAATTTTCCGAGATCAGTATATAAATTTGGAGAACATTTCGTCATAATGTTCATGATCACGTAAAATCTCTTTGCTTAATTCCTCATTTCTAAAAGAAGCACCATTAAAATGACCCTTAAACCCAAATTAACAGACTATAGTAAATGAATAATACTCGATGGATAAGTCACTATGTCGAGTCAGTGCAGGTGGGGTAATAGAATGCAAAGCACTTTTATTGCTTTTTTTTACCTCTAAACAAGCCCACGGTAAAGCAAACTAGCTCACCTGCACGATATCCTGAGATAGTTGTGGAGTTGGTATTTTTTTCTGTAACTATTGGAGAGCTGTTTTATAAACTAGCTGAAACGAATATAATGAAGAGGTGAGTGAGACATTAACTGGTAACAACAACGACGAGCTTTATTTGTACTCGTTTTTTACAACAAATATTTGTTAAGTTTGTTGTAACTTGCTTCACTCACTAGCTTTTTTGTTGTTGATAACTTTTTTAAGGAGGTATATCAAGGCCCCCAGACGTCCCAGAAACATCTCTTTGTAGAACTGCAAATTATATAGCTGCTGCATGCAAATCGTTTAGAAACACAACAAAATAAAACTTCTTCTTCAAAAATTTTGACCTACCTTTCTCTATTTTGGACGTACTTCACTTTTGCTGAAGTCTGTCTTGAATGAAATCCTTTCAATCTGAAGCCGGTCGGGGACCTCAAACTCGCCTGATGATCTGGGTCTAAGATTTGTTTATGATCGAAAAAGATATAAAATTACTATCCTTTAATTTATACATTCCTAACTTTAATTTTATCTTTTAGAAGTATTTTTTTTAATCGTTTAATGTCTTTGTTTTGTTTTTTGTTGTTGTTATTGTTGTTTTTTAGGGTACCATTTAAACTAGCACTGCTAAATTGGATGCTCCTGAATAAATATTGATTTAAATAAACTAAAATAAATAAAATTAAATAAAACTTGCCACAAGTCTTCCTCACGGGTTAGATGAGCGACGTATTAGGCGAGCGAAGGGAGCTTTAGGCCACTTTAACGACAAAGTCGCGAGAACGAGCGACGAAATCGCGAGAGGCCCCGTGTCCCGCTCAACCTCGTCCACCTCGTCCCCAGCTGAAAAGCCCTGGGGGACGATGTTGGTGTCTCGGTGTCCCGGCGCGCCGTAATATTAAAAAGACGAAGGACTTTATTGAAAATCTTATCTTTTAGTAGCTGTCGGTTTTTAATTTTCTTATCCTCAATAATTTTTATTCAGAATCCTGTTTGGCTGTACTGTTCGATCATCTCTATTTCGAGATGCATATCTACCGCCACTGGCTACCACTGAGTTTCATCGCCCCGTTTTATTTTTGTACTGTATGCCCCCTTCAGTGGGCTTTCATAAAAATGCAATGATACAACTTGCATGAGGGTGGTAAAGGAGGAGGGGGGGAGTTACGGAAAATAAAAAAACCCTTTCACAATGGCCAATTCCCTCTATGAGATGCGCCTGCAGAGCATCCTTGGAGCTATATTCAACAAAACATATTGAAACATATTGAAGACTTGGCAACACTGAAAACAACTACCATGATTCCCTTCGGGGCGCGTCTCATAAAGTGGATTGGATATTCACGAAAAAATATGACATTGACATTTCACTTTTCAAGGAAGATAAAAGAGAACATTTTAAAAATATATGTTAACGACGACTATGGAAACATTCACATATTTCATGGGAAATAAAAAGGGCCGATCACGGGTAACGAAAATACCCCTTTACCACCCACTCGTGGCTTGAACGTATGCATAACAATTCCAAGCAAGAAAACCTTTTTTATCGCTATAAACTGCAAAGAAAGCCCGAAAGGTTAATCAAAAAATCAAAATACAGACAACGAGTAGTGAAAACTACTCAGTTCACTACACACCAAAACAACGAGCCAACGGGATTGTGCCAAAACATTTTCGCTTTCGTTGCGAGTTCCTTGTGTGCGGTGCATTCAACTAACATTTCCGTAAATTTCGGTTCGAAACTCAATGGAACGGTTCGCCCCAACTGGAAAAGTTCCGGAAAATGAGGTCCACCTTTCGAGGAGGACCACTTTTCTGGTCGGACAGGTCCGATCGGAAATTTGCCGTTCCATTCGTTTCTCCAGCGTCTTAACTTTACCAAGATCTAAAATATGGTGGCGACAGGCCTTTTCACCAGCAAAGCGCATGTTTCATGGTTTCACACGTCGGTCGTAAGAATTATTTTCAGACCTTTCCATGCCATATTAAAATGTCAGCGACGCGGACGATACGTTTCGTACAGTTCTAGGAAGCAAAAGTTTCTCTTGTTACTGTCGGGTGCAACTTCACATATGGTATCGTAAATGAAAATTAATCTGGCGTGCAGCCAAAAATTTCAGTAAGACACTACCTCTCTGAAACCTCTATTTTCATTCGCCCGCTGTAAACACTACCTCTATTGTTATTCAGGGATAAGGACGTTGTTATAGCCTGTTATGTATTGTTTTAGGAACCAATGAAATAACTCGTTCCGAGAGGTAGTGGGCGACCCAATTTTGATAGTGGGACTACACCCCCATATTATATCATGTTTTTTGTTTGTAGCAAATTGGTCAAATATTGTCTTTGCGAATGCATGACAATTAGAAGTAACCGAATTATATCCCTTATTCAGTTCATCATTGTTGTAAAGAAACTCGATCAACTCCCCCATTGTTTTTCGTCCAGAATCGACACTCATTTGCAATATAGGTATATTTCTACAATTACCTTTTATAAAACATGTAACATTGTGGAAGTTATTGCTTCTCTGAATGAAAATGAACTGGGTATTTTTCTCAATGGAATACCACCAATTAGCTGTTTGCAGCACGACAAACTGATGGCAATCCAGCAGCTGAACTTTTTGCCATGGATTTAGTGGGCATTTATAAACCCCAATACTTATTATTGTCTCCCTGGTATCAATTAATTTTTGCATTTCTAATATTAAGCAAGTATTGTCAATCATCCAAAAATTATACATATTAAAGACTTGATCAGCGTCGTAGAACGCCACTTGACTTTGCCAAAATGCACCGTTGCTAGGGATGTTAGCAGACGTCTGATTCACCATAATTATTGGCGTACTCTTTAACATTTTCTGTAGGAGAAAAGCTTGGATATAGGAAGATCCTGCTAACGTTGATATAGCCTGCGTATCTGGCGGGATTTCGCGTGATTTAGATCAAGAAAGGATGATCCTCCTCTCTTGTTTCAATACAAGGCTAAAAAAAGCTTTTATAATACTATCACTAAAACATTTTTAGCCTGATACATAAATTAAAACAACTTTTCTCGCAAATAAGAAACAAAAAATGATGCTCGAAAATAAGGATGAACACATAATAGAAGTAATTGTGAAGAATGTAGTGAAATCTTCATTACTTTCAGATTTTCTTCATTCTTTGACGACTCACCTGGAATACAGACTCAATTCTAAGACTCCAACGATGGAGATTTTACTAGATTCCACTAGATTCTTATCTTCTTCTTATCTTTGCATATGCAAAATAATTTTCCGAGATCAGTATATAAACTTGGAGAACATTTCGTCATAATGTTAATGATCACGTAAAATCTCATTGCTTAATTCCTCATTTCTAAAAGAAGCACCATTAAAATGACCCTTAAACCCAAATTAACAGACTATAGCAAATGAATAATACTTGAAGGATAAGTCACTATGTCGAGTCAGTGCAGGTGGGGTAATAGAATGCAAAGCACTTTTATTGCTTTTTTTTTCAACTGACCTCTAAACAAGCCCACGGCAAAGCAAACTAGCTCACCTGCACGATATCCTGAGATAGTTGTGGAGTTGGTATTTTTTTCTGTAACTATTGGAGAGTTGTTTTATAAACTAGCTGAAACGAATATAATGAAGAGGTGAGTGAGACATTAACTGGTAACAACAACGACGAGCTTTATTTGTACTCGTTTTTTACAACAAATATTTGTTAAGTTTGTTGTAACTTGCTTCACTCACTAGCTTTTTTGTTGTTGATAACTTTTTGAAGGAGGTATATCAAGGCCCCCAGAAGTCCCAGAAACATCTCTTTGTAGAACTGCAAATTATATCGCTACTGCATGCAAATCGTTTAGAAACACAACAAAATAAAACTTCTTCTTCAAAAATTTTGACCTACCTTTCTCTATTTTGGACGTACTTCACTTTTGCTGAAGTCTGTCGTGAATGAAATCCTTCCAATCTGAAGCCGGTCGGGGACCTCAAACTCGCCTGATGATCTGGGTCTAAGATTTGTTTATGATCGAAAAAGATATAAAATTACTATCCTTTAATTTATACATTCCTAACTTTAATTTCATCTTTTAGTAGTATTTTTTCTAATCGTTTAATGTCTTTGTTTTGTTTTGTTTTGTTTTGTTGTTGTTGTTGTTGTTTAGGGTGCCATTTAAACTAGCACTGCTAAATTGGATGCTCCTGAAAATAAATAAATAAATAAAATTAATAAAACTTGCCACAAATCTTCCTCACGGGTTACACGAGCGACGTATTAGGCGAGCGAAGGGAGCTTTAGGCCGCTTTAACGACGAAGTCGCGAGAACGAGCGACGAAATCGCGAGAGGCCCCGTGTCCCGGTCAACCTCGTCCACCTCGTCCCCAGCTGAAAAGCCCTGGGGGACGATGTTGGTGTCTCGGTGTCCCGGCGCGCCGTAATATTAAAAAGACGAAGGGCTTAATTGAAAATCTTATCTTTTAGTAGCTGTCGGTTTTTAATTTTCTTATCCTCAATAATTTTTATTCAGAATCCTGTTTGGCTGTACTGTTCGATCATCTCTATTTCGAGATCACGCATAGCTACCACCACTGGCTACCACTGAGTTTCATCGCCCCGTTTTATTTTTGTACTGTATGCCCCCTTCAGTGGGCTTTCATAAAAATGCAATGATACAACTTGCATGAGGGTGGTAAAGGAGGGGGGGAGTTACGGAAAATAAAAAAGCCCTTTCACAAAGGCCAATTCCCTCTATGAGATGCCCCTGCAGAGCATCATGGGAGTTATATTCAACAAAACATATTGAAGACTTGGCAACACTGAAAACAACTACCATGATTCCCTTCGGGGCGCGTCTCATAAAGTGGATTGGATATTCACGAAAAAAATATGACATTGACATCTCACTTTTCACGCAAAATAAAAGAGAACATTTTAAAAATATATGTTCACGACGACTGTGGAAACATTCACATTTCATGGGAAATAAAAAGGGCCGATCACGGGTCACGAAAATACCCTTTACCACCCACTCGTAGCTTGAACGCATGCATAACAATTCTAAGCAAGAAAACCTTTTTTATCGCTATAAATTGCAAAGAAAGCCCGAAAGGTTAATCAAAAAATCAAAATACAGACAACGAGTAGTGAAAACTACTCAGTTCACTACACACCAAAACAACGAGCCAACGGGATTGTGCCAAAACATTTTCGCTTTCATTGCGAGTTCCTTGTGTGCGGTGCATTCAACTAACATTTCCGTAAATTTCGGTTCGAAACTCAATGGAACGGTTCGCCCCAACTGGAAAAGTTCCGGAAAATGAGGTCCACCTTTCGAGGAGGACCACTTTTCTGGTCGGACAGGTCCGATCGGAAATTTGCCGTTCCATTCGTTTCTCCAGCGTCTTAACTTTACCAAGATCTAAAATATGGTGGCGACAGGCCTTTTCACCAGCAAAGCACATGTTTCATGGTTTCACACGTCGGTCGTAAGAATTATTTTCAGACCTTTCCATGCCATATTAAAATGTCAGCGACGCGGACGATACGTTTCGTACAGTTCTAGGAAGCAAAAGTTTCTCTTGTTACTGTCGGGTGCAACTTCACCTATGGTATCGTAAATGAAAATTAATCTGGCGTGCAGCCAAAAATTTCAGTAAGACACTACCTTAAAATGTCAGCGACGCGGACGATACGTTTCGTACAGTTCTAGGAAGCAAAAGTTTCTCTTGTTACTGTCGGGTGCAATTTCACGTATGGTATCGTAAATGAAAATGAATCCGGCGTACAGCCAAAAATTTTGAATGATTGAGCTAAAAATAGTTTGTAACCACGGGTAAATTTACCTCTTCTCATAAAGCAACTAACAAGTAATTAATATCTGTAGAATTGAAATTGTCTGTTTACTTGAAATGGTACTCGAGTCACACGGCAAACTCGCCATTTTCACGTGACCGGTTCAGCTAGTCAAGTGTAAAAAAAAACCGTTCCTTTCGACACACGAAAATTTCGAAAACTCAAACCGTAATTTTTGGTCGAATGGATCACTCCCCATGGGTTCAGACTTTTACTGTCCCACAATGCTTACCAAAAACGAAGGAAATTCATCGACTATCTACATAAAATTCTCTTAAGTACTGAGTAACGATAAAAAGAAACAATTGAACCTGAATAAAATCAGGTATAATTATTCAACTAAAGCAATAGACGGTTGAAAAAATTGGCGCGAGTTCGCAAATTAGAAACGCGTCACTAATTTTGGCGCCTTTCATACAGTCGCTTCGTCCAGATCAAACTGGAACTTCTTCTCCCTCTTTTAACTCCGATGATATTAACAAAGTAGTGTCTTTAAAAGTCCCCTTCGACAATAACTGAGATTGAGAATTTGCCAATAAATAAATTAACAATCATCTCATAAGGGGGCGATGGTTATGAGGTGATCATAAGCGATCATAATCAACTCGGGAATGGACAGAGTAATTGTTAGCTAGGTACATCACCTAACAGCTTAAATTTAAAGTCTGACCGACAATTCAAGCAGCCGGCTGCCTTCCCAGAGCTAGAAGTTGTTTTGCTCTTGCTCGGCGATCTAAACGCGCATTTCCTTCTCGGAATCCCGAGGAATCGGCAACGTTAATTTTGAAACCACGTAGTATGATAAGCGTTCTTAACTACTGGCACTATCGTGCTAATGTTGGTTGTAAACAAGCCACATAATCTCCTATTCTCAGTAATGGAATCTTGAACTGAACGTGAAAACTCACCTTTTCGGATTGACCGTTTCAGCGCCTACTTTTGATAGTCAAGACGTTTTCTCAAACGGACAATGATTATGCATGCTGAATAACCAATATACCGTGATGTGGTCTACTCAGTTTATTGGCTGGTTAGTTTGATGTTGTGGCAGGTCAAATGCGGAAAACAATTCAAGAACTTTCTTAGAATGATAATAAATCTTTAAGAGTTGACAGTTTGTTGATGAGAAGCCTGAGAAGCTAAATTTATTCATTGACTTCATTACCGGTCTCTTGGTGTATCTAATAAACCTCTTGTCTGGAAGTTGCTGTTTTTTCACCTATCCACCTCTCCACGCCAGCAATACTATCAACCAGTTTAAGGCGGAAGTGATAACTTTATCGACAAGGATGAAAGTGAAAGGTTGTTTTCACTTTCAGCTCATAATGGCAAACACTTGATTAGTCGGGAATGGCAAAGATGGAAAGGAAAATGGGATCGAACAGTTTATCTTCTGGTAATGTAATGCATTCAACTGCAAAATAAATTCTGTGGTTAAAAAGCAATTGTTAAAATAGATCAGAATGAAAGGGGTCAGCGTGGCTTTTCGTTCTGATGAAGTCATTTAGTTTTTGTTGATTTTCGTGCGCAAAAACAGGTAACCCAAGCTCCTCGGGAGTCGCGTGAACAATTTGAGGCAGCGTGGCCGAGTGGTTAGAGCGTCGGACTTGAAATCCGGAGGTCCCGGGTTCAAGTCCCGTTCAGACAACTATAGCTGGATTTGTTCTCGGTTGTCCCGAGTTCAACTCCTCGGCTACGTTTAATTTGTAAATAGCCAACTGGTCTGCCTCCTGCCAGTTGGGATTTTTAACCATGTTATGTTCATTTCAAAATATTTGTTTCAATGTTTGCTCACATTGGCCCTGAAAAGCCCCATTGAGGAGTGGTCAATTAAGATATTTAATTTTTTAATTTAATTTTTAATTTGCCATTGCGCAAAGGCGTAAATATAAGAGTTCGTATTTAAATGTAACGATTAGCTGTAGCACTTCGAATTATGGAAAAGAAAATCAACAAAAACGACTTACATTTCTTCTTCTTGTGTTGCCGTGGCGGTTTGAGGTTCCAGCGAATTTTCATTCCCGCAATCGACGTTACACACATTTCACTCGAACGCATTCATTCCAATCGTCTACGAAAACTTAAAGCAAGAGAATCATACCTTATTGTTGGAAGTAACACTCTTGAACCTCTAAGAATGAATAGGAAAGATAAAATGTAATGCTATTCTTTTCCTTTCATATCTATTGTTATTAAATATCATGCTACATATTGTTCTATTTTTATTTCAAATTTTTTATTTGACGTTTCTTTGTACCATATTTTCATAGAATCATATCACACACTATCATTTCTTAATTGTAACTTCCGAGTTTTCCCAGAGTGAAAAAGAAGAAAGGCAGTGCTTGCCTTTCGAAAAAATTGACATTGAAATTATATTCCTTTACTGTTGAATGTTGATTATTTATGGTGTCTTACACAAAGTACTTCACTAACATTCACGTGTGGAAGGTTGCTGACCGTAAATCTTGTGAGTGTGGGGGCGCTGTCTTCTTGGCCTCGCTCTGGAGAACGTTTGATGGCGGCTGCCATCTTCCGTCTACAATTTGGATATAGAGCACTAAATAGCCAACTGCACGACGAGATTGGCAGCTGTAGTTAGTTTTCTCCATCACTAAAATCATATACTCCGATCTACAGTGTTCTGAACAGTCATCTGGCGAATATTCCACGTGCATCGAAGCCGTGTCACGGTGCTTGTGAAGTGGGCTGTGTCAGATTGGAAGACATTGATATTGTGGAACTCTAAACCCAGCAAGCCAAGATGCCCGCGGTAAAGGGAGAAGGAATGAGGGGCTTAGCCGTTTTTATTTCAGATATTAGGAACTGTAAGTGAATCCCAACTTTTTTAGGTTTCTTATGTGCCCTAGATTATTTTGATTTTGTGCAAATTGATCGCATTTGACACGTGTGCCGAGTTGTCGAGATGAAACTACTCGGCGATCGATCTTTTCGCTTCACCGCGGCATTTTGTTCGTTCACGATAACCTAACATGCTCACATTATTTCAGGTAAATCTAAAGAAGCTGAAATGAAGCGAATAAACAAGGAACTTGCAAATATTAGGAATAAATTCAAAGGTAAGTTTGTGTATATTTTATTAAGTTTAAAAGAGAGCAGAAGTTGAACATAACTAGCTAATTTTAGGTTGTAAGGTAATAATCTTGTTACAAAATTCAAAGAACAAGTTTGTACGAGTTGTATTTGACCGCTTCAAATGTTCATCTTTACCTTTCAGGTGATAAGCAGTTAGATGGATACCAAAAGAAAAAATACGTTTGCAAACTGTTGTTTATTTTTCTGTTGGGACACGATATCGATTTTGGTCATATGGAAGCCGTAAACCTTCTCTCATCGAACAAGTACACCGAGAAACAAATCGTAAGTATTCCCGACCTTTGGAAGTACATTTTGATTATTCTCGATTTCTATGAGCCCAAGAATGTTTGTTTTGCGAAGTCGCCGCAAAAAAAGCAACGTAAACACGAAAAGCGCCCTCCAATTTAACGAACCAATGTGAATTTTTTAAGATGGGATTAAACACCAAATTTTGATTTCCTTGTGAGTGCTATCAAATCGCGATCTTTCGATATTGATGGTGGGAAATAAAACGCAATCTTTTAAGAGGTAAAGTGAATTAAAAAATGTGGAATTAAGATAGCAGATTACTTGAATTTTAGTGTAGTAAATGGTAATGTTAAAAGGCAAAACTTCAATTAGCGGTAAAGCCAGTTTATAATGCAGTTTTCATAGTTACCCTTAGGAACCTACAAGCATGTATTTTATTCCCGCCAAGAGTTGCATCCATAAAGTTATTTTACAGCTGTTGTGAGGTTATCTTATTTGTACATGAACACACGTATCTGTCTAACTTCTGTGCTGTGACGTAGAATGCACTTAAAATTTTTGATAAATAAAATAAATTTAATGCACAGAAATGCTGAAGGAAATATCCCCTCAAGTTTTGGTCCAAAACCTTTGCTGGGCACTTTTTAAATGTGGAAAGTGGCTTCATAAATATATGAATGCCGCGTTGCAACAAAATAATTCTTATAACAAAAATATTCAAAATGATTTAAGATGTTAAGTTTGAAGACACAAATGTTGCATTTTGTAGTTTATGTGCATAAAACCCATTTTGGTTCTCACCACAGCGGATGGCCATTGTCAGCCGTCCACTGCACTTCCTAATGGGTTCCTGTCATTTTTCATGTACTGTCTTAGGGATTCAAATCATCATTGTGGGGTTGTTTGATTTTTCTATGATTAATATGTTTTGAACTTCATGCAGAAGATCATCCAGATAGACCACAGTGTTCCATGAACATCCCACTTGTTCATCTTGCAATTTGTAAAGCCAGCTGTCAATTGTAATTGACACCTGTGTGCAAAAAAAAGCAATTCAAATGGTTTGTTATCAGTTTCAGGTGAACATGATAAAAAAATTGGTAATTTGAATGCATAGAAACTGCAATAGCATTGTAGTGTTTGACATAGTTTACTGTATCTGGAAGGTAATGAGCATTAGAAGCAAAAGCTCGCATTTTTGAAACATACGTCCATGTAACCCAGAAAAGCAGCAAAATCAATGAAGTACACAAACATATTTTTGCATAGTGTTCAGATGAGTTTGAGGACATTAAAGACAGATGATATATTCTTGTAGAACTACATGTAACAAGGGTATCATTATGGGAAAAAGAAAACTTTGCATTGGGCAATTCCAGAAAATTGGAATGGAAATTCTGAGGGGGTGGGGGCCAATTAAAACTAAAAAAACCTTCCGTGGGGGGGGGGGGGGGGGGTTGGATATTTTCTGGAACCACACATTGACATTCTTTGGAAAAATTGAATGTTAATCTCATTCTGATATTTTTCTCTGCATACAGGGTTACCTCTTCATTTCAGTTCTTGTTAGCGCCAACAGTGAGCTCTTCAAGCTGATAATCCAAGCCATCAAGAACGACTTGTCTAGCCGTAATCCCATCAATGTCTGCCTCGCACTGCAGTGCATAGCAAACATCGGCAATGAAGAAATGGTTGATGCAGTTGGTAAAGAAGTTCCTAAGCTGTTAGTTTCCCCAGACACCAATGACAGTGTCAAGCAGTGTGCCGCTCTTTGTGTTTTGAAGCTTTTCAGGCTTAAAACAGATATCTTGCCTCCTGGAGAGTGGACATCAAGGATAGTTCAACTACTAAATGACAAGCATTTGGTAGGTTTGCCGTACTAGAAGTTTGCAAATATAATTTGTTAACTAGGACAAGTTATTGAAAAGGTGGAGAAAAACATGCATTTGAGTGATGTTTTGTTTGAAATAAAAGTTAAAGCTTTTCTGGCTGAAGCAAAATATTTAAATAAGCCTTACTGTTGCTTATTATTTAGAATGTTTGATCATGTTACATTAGGGTGTGGTAACCTCTGCTGCCAGTCTTATCCATGGTGTTGTTCATCATTTTGCTGATGATTACAAGGGATGTGTTCAACTAGCAGTCTCAAGACTTAGCAGGGTAAGGTTGTTTAGTGCATTTAAAACTTTCCTGTAAGGTTCTGTGAACTGTACCCAGTTCCACCTATTAGTTTTGTGTAGTGTGTCTTTGATCAATAAAACATAGTTCCATTGTTGCCCAGTCTTTGCATCCAGCAAATTCATTCCATACTGATCTGGAGATCTGTATATGTTGTAGTTTAAATTTATTATTTGGTTTAAAATATTTTAAACCAGTTTTGATTTTTCTTTCCCTTTGTTTCAGGTTATAGTAATGAATATAAGAAATGAAATTTTAAAATCAAACCAGTTTAAAAAGAATTAAACCAGAGATAAATTTAAACCACGACATATATGCTGTCTTAGATTGGTTGCTGTGAGCATACAAAATTTAAAACCATTCCTCACTCAAGCAAGAGAAGAATTAAGTGCTTGGCCAGCTAAAGAACAGTGAAGGTTTTACTTGATCAACTATTTAAATCATTATGTTGATGTGTTTTTCAACAGATTGTAACATCATCTTACACAGACCTTCAAGACTACACCTACTACTTTGTACCAGCACCGTGGCTTTGTGTGAAGCTGCTAAAACTCCTACAGTTGTACCCTCCCCCAGGTAAATGTAGTGCCAAGGTCATAGTTTTAGGTCATTCACTGGTGCTGTTCGTTTTTCCAAAGGACTTTAAGTGTTATGTTCTCATTTTGATATATAACACATTTTTAAGGATAGGCAAGATGTTGAGTTTATTATCAAAGGAATTTCATAAACACCCAATGTTCTTCATTACCTCAGATGACCCAGCCATCCATGGAAGATTAAATGAATGCCTGGAAACCATTCTAAACAAAGCACAGGTATCTTTTATAATACATGTATGTGAATTAATTTTTGCTGACAGGGCAGCAATTAACAGTGTGCCCTCTTTGTTGTTCTCTTCTAGGAACCACCCAAGTCAAAGAAAGTTCAGCATTCAAATGCCCGGAATGCTGTCCTGTTTGAAGCCATAAATCAAATCATTCATATGGACAGTGAGCAGAGTTTGTTGATTAGAGGATGTAACCAACTGGGTCAATTTTTGACACACAGGGAAACTAATCTGAGGTATGTTTTATTCCAGACTTCTTCTCAGTGCAAGTGTGATTCCTTTTTAACTTGAAGATTGTAATAATTCTTCCCAGGTATCTTGCTTTGGAAGGACTGTGTCTGATGTCCAACTCAGAGTTTTCAGTTGATGCTGTGAGGAAACATCAAGAGACTGTGGTCAGTGCACTAAAGGTGAGATCAGTTGATTCCTGGAGGACTTTTTAACATAAACACACTGTAAGATGGTGATCATTTTGCAAGCAATGCTTGCATTTTACATTTTGCATTTTAAAGTTTCAATGGTCACTTACAGAAACACACTCTGATTACTTGTGAAGCTGTGAAACACAGCAGAGAATTGACATGAAGCTGTGTCACCACGGCTATGACATATCAATGCATTTTGTTGGCTTTGTTTTGTAAAAGAAATATAGATTAAATGGATATCCCTTGTACAATTGTTTGAGAAGGTTTGGGAGACTTAGAAAGAAGTCATGCAAACCCTCAATATAAACTTCTGCATTCTCAAGCGTTGTTTTTAGGCTTTGTGAGTTTACGTGTGTGTTTTTTTGCTATTCCCATACATATTTTGTTTTTGTCTGTTGTAGACTGAGCGTGATGTCAGTGTGCGTCAAAGGGCTGTTGATCTTCTGTATGCCATGTGTGATAAGAACAATGCTGAGGAGATTGTGTCAGAAATGTTAACATATCTGGAGACAGCCGATTACTCGATTAAAGAAGAAATGGTAATAAGTTAATTTTTTGCTGATATTGTTATCTGTGTACAGATAGCTATGATATCCTAGATTTAAGGTGGTCCTGGCAATCTGACAAAATGTTGGGGAGGGAGAATATGCTGGTGGGGGGGGGGGGGGGGGGAGGGGGTACATGTTATCTGTTAAAGGCTGGAATATTCCATGAAGGGGAAGCTGCACTTGGATTGTAGGTTTACTTTATATTTTTCTGATATTTTTTATGTTTTTTTTCTTTCTTTTAGGTGTTGAAAGTTGCAATCCTTGCTGAGAAATTTGCAACAGATTATTCCTGGTACATGGACACCATCCTTACACTTATCAGGATCGCAGGAGATTACGTCAGTGAGGAGGTATGATGACAGCGTATGGTGCTCTTAATGAGAAGGCAGATGTTGATCAATCTAAGGAACTGACTGATTATCATGACTTGTTGTTTTGGCTAGTACACATTGATGAAGTTTAAAATTCCCTTTAGGTGTGGTATCGTGTGATCCAGATTGTGATTAACAGAGATGACATTCAGGGTTATGCTGCTAAGACCGTGTTTGAGGCTTTACAATCACCAGCTTGCCATGAAAACATGGTTAAAGTTGGTGGCTACATTTTGGGAGAGTTTGGAAATCTTATCGCTGGAGATCCAAGATCAAGGTAAAGACTAATAATAGCTCAATTCTCTGCTGTGTTGTAATATCCTGAATTGTTAATAGCTTTCTTTCAGTATCAAACAGGTTTCAACTTGTGATAGAGATTTCTGAGATACATTATGGCTGCATCCACACAAGCCAATTTTATATGAGAACTTTCCTCTGACCATTTTTATTTGCTTGTGTACATGAGGAATTTTGCCTGTCAGTGAATTTTATGTGACAAGTGCATAAACTTGCTGAAAACTGGGAAGCCAGTGTTTATGTGGCAGATAAAAAATTGCCACATGTGAAAGTTTTCTCGTGTACATGACTCGCCACAGAAAGTTTAGCATAAATTTGCTCATGAGGATGCAGCTTTTAATGGAAAGTAGCAAGTTGCCTGTGAGAACTTTTCATAAACATTATGTTGTCATGGAAGCTGTTGTTTAAACTAACAAAAAACATGCAAATATCTCAAAACTATTAGATCTGAAAAATCAGCATCAGTTAACTGGAGTTAGAATATTAAACTAATGTCAAGCTTGCATTGAGTGATGATTTAAAGGTCAAATGCAACGAAATTGGGCAATTTTTCTTTTGTCCGAAAACCTGTTCTTTATGGCAGCACTAATCATGACCAATTCACAGAAATGGTTTTTGTGCGAATTGTGGCGCTCAGGAGATGAAAATCCGACGATTTCCGACAGCTTTACAAAAACGAACCAAAAACGGCCGCGCTTGGGATGGTAACGAATGTAGTTATTTGTGACATCACGTGTGGCGAGCTTGTTTTGAACCCCAGAAATTTCCTTGCAAATCCTTCAGAATCCTTGGGTTTGTTCGATGGATTTCCAGAGTTTATGGGCGAGCCGTTGGTTCAAACCGATGACGACCTTCATTAAAGCTTTCAAAATGTCCAAATACAGCAATTTCAGTTCGAACCACAGATTTTGGGCAGTGAATATAAATCAATTTTTCGGGTGAATCCGACTCGGCGAGTGAACAAGATGGCATTTATGATATCAAGAACGAAGAACTTGGCCAGGTAGATTGGTGAGCCTAATAAATACTATTAATAACAACTGCTGTTAAGTCTGTGTCTTGCTTTTGTGTTTCTATGCAATTACTAGCCTGCCGGAAATACGTCAGTCTGCGTTCGCAGGCTATGCAATTACTTACTCGTCAATAAAAGATGATATGTATGTGTGCTTTGCGTTTCTGGATATCATGGCCAACCGGACTGCTGTCATGTCATGTCTCGCTAGATTAACCCACTGAAAAGCATAAGCTTTAAGCTGATCTTCCTCAATTTTTGAATCAGACTTCTGTCTGGTATTCTTTATACATCGTGTAGCTGATTAAGTAGGAGGTTAGCAGCACCCCTTTACTTCCATGTAAACTGGCTTATATGCTATATACTTGAGGATTTTTGAAATTACTTCTTCAATAAAGTGGGGAACGATCTGATGTATGTTGTATATGTAATCCTCTGTAACTGTTTTTTATTGATCCTTTACAAAGATTTTGTTTTAGCACTTACTAACTTCCTAAATTGTTAAAATCTCTGAATTGTCTTAATGGGATGGGATAGGGTGTTTAGGGTGGAGTTTAAATATCTGCAAAATATGGCCCTATGGTGCTGGCATAGGACACATCACAGCAACATGTAGCATGGATAAATTCACAATATGCACACATGGTATGTGGCACAAAGTCCCTGCTGCACATCCTTGTATGTACATCTGCTTTTGTCCATGCTGCATGCTGCGATGCCGGTTGATCCTGTACTGTAAGGGATGGGGATGCTTACCCAGTACAGGAGAGGGGGAATTCCCAAGCATTTGGCTGGGAGCATGCTTCAAGACCTTTCAAACCTGATTTCCCCTCCATATTTTAGACCTGGTGGAATAGTATCCAGGATGCATTTTGCATTTTATACCTTGTACCAGGTTCCACCAGGAGGCACGGTGGCCTAATGATTAGTGTGCTGGACTCTGGATTAGGCGGTCCGGGTTCGAGCCCTGGCCGGGGCACTGCCTTGTGTTCTTGGCCAAGACACTTTACTCTCATAGTGCCTCTCTCCACCCTGGTGTGTAAATGAGTACCGGCAAATTTACTGCTGGGGGTAACCCTGGGATGGACTAGCATCCCATCCAGGGGGGAGTAGAAATTCTCCTAGTTGCTTCATGCTACGGAAACGGGGATAAGTTCCAGCCTGATGGGCCACTAGGCTCGTATGTAGACTTTACTACCTACCTTACCAGACCAGATCTCACTTGTCAAGGGATGAATACAAATAAAGGTTTCCAATTGTAGACCAAAGCTCACAAAAGTGGTCAATAGTTTTAATACCCTGTTTCAGAATTGCTCAAAAACCATACCCTTTGGCACCAAACATACCCATATAGCTTATTAAGGGTGTATCCCCAAAGCTGTCAATAAGAAATTTTAAATAGGTAAATAGATGTGGGGCTGATAAAACTATGAAGAGAATTAGTTACAGTTAAACTATTTATATTTTTGTTGTGACACGTACTGGAGTGGTTGCCGATTCTACTGCGCCAATGGTTCATGATAAAAGTGCTCGGCAACAACAAAAAAGTGAGCTGATCTTGACCGTTACACACCAATTTATTGGCCAGGTTAGGCCTGATTTGCAGCTTCATGCAGCTGATAATGAGTACGAGGCAGTACAACGAATAAAGGATTTGCAATGTTACAGATGTTGTAACTGTATGGGGCTGATTTACATTATAAAAGGAATGCTAGCCAACAAATTAAATTTAGCAGGTAAATAGATCATTTTCATATTCTTGGCATTGGACTAGAACTAGCTTGCAATGGAGGCCAATGTGGGGGGATGTCATTAAAGGGCTTCATGTCATTTGCATGTGAAAAGACTCCCTGCATTAGCCTCCATTGCAAGCTAGTTTTCAGTATACAAAAATGCTCTAGTGGCCTTCGACTCCTTCACAAATGAACAAACTCATCACATTGCCAGAGAAATCGATGTATGTACATTTGCCTTGAGCACCAACAATATTAAGCCGGGAGGACTTCTGTTGTTATATATTTTTGCATTCAGAATAAATTTCAAATAACAAACATTGAAGCCTCCCTCAAGATCAAGAAGCAGATTTATTAAATGTTTTATTGTTCTGTACATTAAAATATAGAAGATTTGTATCCGACCAGTCAAAATGTAATGCATGCTGCTAAAAAAATTCTGTAAATTTATTCAACATTTCCATGCTGTACTTCCAATATTATTCAAGCCTCGTGATTCACAACTTAAGTTATAATTTTGGTAGAAGTTTATGAACTGACTAGAGTCAGATTAAGAAAGTAGTCTCTGCATCGGTAAAGTTGAATCTGGTACAAGTCCCAGGCAATACAGCATTTATTTTATTAGCTACTTTTAATACCTCTGGCTGTCCTTAAGCTAGCTCCAGTGTAGCTTTCTGCGTTCCAAAACAATTCCACGTTAGTGCCTTGCTTTACAGCTGTCTTTCCAAGTTGGTAATAGTTTGTGCAGCACCAGGTCTCATTAGAAGTTTTTGGAACTGAAATCCCGACCACAGTGCAAGATCCTGCTCGAAGCTTTCGGAGAAAAATATGGCGGATGATAATAATATGCAGTTGGCGTAAAATCCCAGGTAAAATCCATCTCCTTGTTTCTTTCTCAACCATTCTTACATCGCTCCTCATCTTTTAGAGGACATTTCGATTGTTACAATGGCTTAATCGTGATTTTAAATATTGAAACAACCCAATAGAAGTCTAATAGAAGGTCAAAACAACAATACTTTGCTGTGCTTTCGCACTTCTTGCGCGGAGAAGCTCGCCACATATGACGTCACAAGATCCATTTACGACAATTTTCCGAAGTTTCGCCGAACCGTTCAGTTTGTGAAGCGAAGAAAAAGAGCTGTTTTCAACGTCGAAAATCTCGGCGACGTTTTAACCAAATCGTTTAAAACTTCGGATTATGATTATTCCAGGTATTTCCTTTCATTTTAACTTAAAATGGGTCTAAATTAAAATTTGGCCAAATTTCGTTGCATTTGACCTTTAACTTCTCATTTTGTGTAATTTTGAAAACAGATGTTAATGATATCTTTTTAGTGCTCATCCTGTAAGTTGAATAACACAGCCATGTTGTAATGTCTTTCTCTTTTCACCTTTTTAGTCCAATGGTTCAGTTCCAGTTGTTACACAGCAAATTCCCATTATGTTCATCCTCCACAAGAGGACTGCTCATGTCAACATACGTCAAGTTTATCAATCTCTTCCCAGAGATCAAAGGACACATCCAGGAGGTATAACAAAGTAACATTACTATGCAATGTTTGCCATTGCCGTTGAGCTCCCAACTTACATCTATGTCGTACTAATTGCCTTTCTACTTTTAGATTTTGCGAAGTGATTCAAACCTTAAAAATTCTGATGCAGAGATCCAACAGAGGGCTTTGGAGTACTTGAAACTTAGTACTGTTGCATCTCCAGATGTTTTGGTAAGTCAAGTATTTTTGCTGGGTTGAGGGGTGTCAGACATTGACCTCCCCTCCCCCTACAAAAAATAATCTTAAATTCATAGTTATACCATCTTTATGAGTTATGGACTGACTGCATTTGTGTTTATTTCTTCACTAAAGGCTACTGTGCTTGAAGAAATGCCACCATTCCCAGAACGAGAGTCTTCCATCTTAGCCAAACTGAAGAAGAAAAAGCAGGAAAAGGCTGGAATAGTAGAAAAGGAAGAGAAGAGTGAACCAGCAGAGAAGCCAACTACAAATGGACAAGTTTCTGTTGCTAATGAGGTATGCACCCATTCAATGCAGAGCGTTCATTTGATGGTTTAAATTTATTTACATTTTTGTCGATTATTTTATGTTACCTTGTCAGTACTGAGGTATGGAGGGTAGGTGCCATATGAAACCATGGCAACCTAGACTGTTATAGCATTACCTTTTGCTTTAGCACATGTCAACTCTGAACTATTAAGTGCGTCTGTCACAGAAAACCGACCACCAATGTATGGAGGCCATGAAATTCGAAATCCTTGATTCTCACGATTTTTCGTGGAATTATAGCACTTCATGTACTGATTACACAGAACATAAAAGTTTGGCTTGCTGCCCTTAATAAGCCAAGAAATTGGGCAGCCTTTTTTCCGTAATCCGAGGGCTAAATTTTATCATAAAAAATAACAAAAATAGGGCGCATTTTATTATTTTTTCCTACATAGTTAAGAGAAGATGGCATCCTTCCTTGGCCATTTATGGAAAGGGTGTCGTATATGCTCCAAGGCAATATCATTAAAATCACCTTCCATATAAAGGTAAAAATTTCAGAGGTGATCAAAAGTAATAGCTGTGTTCAATTTCAGATACCAGCAATTTTTACTTTTTTTTCAAAATGCCACCTCTGTGTGTTCCAGTAATTCAGAGGTTTTATTTATATATAGGTTTAAAGTAGATGGCCCCAGCTTTAAAAGGCCACCAAGAACTTAATGGGCAATCGCATATTATGTGCCTCATGACCTGCGTATTCTGCCTCTATTTTGTATAATAAAAAAGAAAAATGGGTATTTTAATGTTTCAACAACTTTTCGTCCTTGAGAAGTTTTAACAAATTTAAAAACATGTTAAACGTTTGAGAAGACGTTTCCTATCACAGACACATATATGTTCGTTGTTTCTACTACTTTTCTTTGCAGATAACATCAAAAAACTGAGTTTTGGGAATTTATTAGACGAGGGGGAGTGGGGTGGGGGGAAGGCAGAAAGCATCTCTTTACCTCCAAAAGTACTTATGCTATTGTGCAGCAACCTTTTTGAAATGTTAAGTGCCCTTAACCACTAAAGGTAATTGTGGCAACGACTTAGCTGTGACGTCATATTACGTCAAATGACGTCATCAACTTAAAAATCCGCCCTTTAAAATGTTAGATTGTTATAAAATTTCCAACAATTGGCAAAAAAAGATTTAAAAAAGTCTTAACTAGTTAAGAAATGCAATTTTGATGTCGCTATCGTACGTGTCTTAAATGATACTTAACTAGCTGAGCTTAACTTTAAGCTGTTTAAACAGAATGTGGCCAAAATAGTCCTGATCAGTATCATGCTACATAATTCAGTGTCCTATTGGCTACTTCTTATTGCAAGTACAACTGCTTAACACATTTGTTAATTAAAAGCATCTTTGTACGGGGCTTTACGGCGCTTAAAGTCCTCAGTTTCAATGTCAAGTGAGTCGCAGATGTCTTTTAGATCAGCAATGCTAAATTTCTTTGTTAATTTCCCGTCTGCAGCTAACTTGCAAAGGTTGTAGGAATTGTAGGTGATGGGATGCTGTAACTGCAGATTGCCGAATACCACCTTCTTTCTACGTGAAATGTCCTCTTCGTGTTCCTGCATTTGCTGTTCAGCCAAAAATTCTTCTACCTCCTCCGAACTGGCAGCTGCGTTTAAAGAACCGTGTTTCTTTTTTGTTGCTGCGAGACGAGAAAAGTATGCTGCAATCTGTTGAGAACTGAGACAGTCTCCTCCAACAAATAGACGATTACCCTCATCATCTCGTTCTCTGCGCATTTCCCGAGCAACTTGAGTTGGCGATGCCTTATTTCCCGTTTCCTCGCCAATAAGGAATTTGTCATTTAGATAGGCTTTAACAGCTGTAGCAGCTGTTTTAATGCCCATCCCATGGTGATATTGCTAACCCCCTTTCCACTGTGCTGAGACTCACTTGGATAATTAGCCCCGAAAAGTGGCTTTGACAGTTCTTCATTTACCATATCAGCGTAGCGAAGCCTTATGTAGTCAAACTGAGACTCCCTGTGTAAGCGACGGACGTGATTTCCGACATCTAGGTGCCTCTGGAGCTCAGTTTCAGAACCAAAAGAGCAAGTACACCCGTCAGAAATAGCGCATCCCTTTCATCGTTTGCAGTGTCCGTAGGCGAAGCCTTTTCCTCTTCGGTGTGTTTGGAACTCCTTGCCATTGTTCCGCTGGAAAAGCTTGCTTCCGGAAATGCCTGTACTACCTTAACCTTTGGAATTTCAATTGACGGCATATTGTCTTGTACCATGCGTTCTCCTTTTCCAATGTCAAATGCTTTCCAAAAGCGCATGCCACCTTCTTCGTAACGAATGTTGTGAATCTGACTAATTCCTTTTATTTTCACGTTTGTGTCAATTTGGCTGGATCTGCGTGGCATTTCTACAACGCTCACTCGGCATCCCTTTACTCCACCATTACTTTCCAGGGCCTTTTTAAGATCAGACGCTGTCAGAATGTCGGTCTTCGTCTCTGCCACAAAGCGCCTTGCATGTTGCTTCATTGTTGCCGTCTTCCGATCGCATATGTCTTTGCCATGTTGAGCTTCGCTGAAGTCATAGCCAATGACTCTGATCCCAGTTTCATGACCAATACTGGGGAGGCTAGTCAAAAGATATCCCCCGTGATAACATCCGGCATTGTCTGATCTAATATAAACTCCTGTTAGCTCCAGGTACAGTTTCTTAAGTGTGGACAGCGTGTTCTGGGTAATTGAAGCCACTGCAATCTGGTCCTGATCGCAGCTGTCGAAGACATGGACAAAAACTTCCACTGATAAAGAGCATTCTGGTGTTTTTCTAATCACTGCTGTGACGTGCCAGTTTATACCACGCTTTCCATAAAACTCGGCTGATTTTTCCCTGAAGTGCAGTGGCAGAAATTTCATCGCCCAATCGTCCACCAAAAGGGCTTCAGTAGGTGCTAGCTTATCAAGGACTTCCTTCTTTCCCTCTTCTTGATTCACACTTGTCAAAATGTGAGCTTTCCATTGTTCTATCTTGTCTTTACTGTCATCCAACAGAAAACGAAGATCACATATGTCGTCACCTGCCATGGTGGATCGCTCAGAAATCTTTCCTATTTCCTCCTCTAAAGAGAGAAATAGATTACGTAGTTCCTGGCATCTATCACACTCGAGTAAGTGGCTATGTAAACAGCTCTGCATAAGTTGTTCTTCCTTGGGGTCACTTAATGCAAAGAATCGACAATGGTCAGGAGACGCAGAGGAAATGTCGCTCGTTGAATCATTCACGCCATGTGTGCTGTAGTAACGTTTGCAGGACAAGGCCATTGAACGCAGCCTGTCAGCCTTACTATCGGGCATCCCTCCGTCATAGAGCTTGCTGATAACGTCTTGTAAATTTTCGAATGTCTCTGATCCGTCCGCCGTGTAGTTGTCCAGACCTTGAAGTGATTTTCTTGTCGAAGCTGGGCAGACTTCAAGAATTCTGAACAAAGTTCTTGTACTGGCCGGTTTAAAACCACTTTCTTCACAAATCTTCAAATACTGGGCGATGATTCGAGCTGGGATCAACTTTCGAATTGGTTTTGGAATCACTAGTTCCACTCCACTTTCGAGTTTCATTTTGGAGGTACCGTATGCTGTGTCTTGTGAAACCATGTCGCTTGTTATGAACCTCAAAAAGTGGTCAACTTTGTCTTCACTGAGGAAAAACCGGTGAACTGGAGCTGTAGGCACTGCAGTACCTGGCCCATGTTCTTTACAGTGCTTCCTCGCCTCCTTAATACGAAAATCTGTTAGGCCAGGAATTAGTTCTTTCAATTGCTTTCTTTTAAAATTTTGGGCAAATATTGACAAAATTTCTTTTCTCGATTTTGAAGACTGTGCATTGTTATAGGCATCAATAAGATTTCGTAAAGTGTTGTCCGAGAAGGTGTTAGGGGAAATTTCGTCATCTTCATTACAGTCGTTATCACTGTTGCCAAGATCCATTATTGAACTGTTTTTCAAGTAATTCCAAAGCTCTTCACCTTGGCCAGGGGCAATTGATTCCAACACTGGTCTAACTCCTTGTTTAGCGAACGATGCATAATGATGTTTAGTACGAGAATGTAAGTCTTTCCACTCTTTCATCAGAACAGAATCTAGATGTCTAAATGGCTCACTTATCCCAGTCGCTTCATGTAATTTGTACACATACTGGTTGTATGCAGTTTTTGCACTCGCTGGTGTGAGTGGTTGTTTGTAATCTTCATCACTAATTAAGGAATTGTCCATACCAGAAGGGCTCCTAAACATCTCAGGTGGAATAGGGACCCTTTTACGGGGTGGGTTGCTCTTAGCTGCAATATTCTCTGAAGTTGGCTGCTGTGAAGACTGAAATTGCCTCAGATGGCAAGCGTGCTTTTCCCTACACTGACGGCACACACCTAATATACATACAAAGTACGTGTAAAAGATCCATACTTCATATTAGCGGGCCAAAAACCCATAAGGGAAGCGGTACATGCGTTGTTGACGCTACCTTTTATTCAGTGAATAATACCACACTTTCATGACAAACCTTATTTTTATGTTATCTCCTAGCGCGATCTGTACTGTTAGCATGACCGGACCAACAAATGAATAAATAAACAGCTTAGTAATGAGTTTAAATGACTTTTTCCCACTCATTTTGGTGAACATAACCGAGCGCACGAAAAAACCAATTGCTCAAAATTGCCAAGAAAGTGGGGGAGCTAAAATTGTGACAAATAAGAAAGAGCATCACATCGCTTTCCTTCTCCCTACCATGCCTATTCATACTGAATATTCAACAGCCTCTTATAAGAAGTACTCACGTATGTAAAACCCATGGACGAATTGTGAAAGGTTTGGGTTGGGATGCTCTGCTGCGGTCTAGTAACCAGGAATGCAATACCAAATGAGATACGACTTGTTAGACTTCTAACACATGTCGTTTCATGTTCAGACCCAGTTCCCTAGCAGATAACACTACTTCCCACTCTCCCAACTGGAGATCAGAAACTGCATAACATCTCCTTGCTTCCATAGGAGATAAGAGGCAAAATGCCAACCACACATTCAAAAAGGCAGACTGTCAGAATGTAAAGAAAACGTGACGGTATTTATCTTCTCTACTGCGCCAGGTTAGATGGCTCGACCATGTGGTCTCATGTTTGACCCCAGTCCCCCCAAAAAGATAACCCAACATGACTTGAAATTGATAAGAGCAGAAATGTTTATACCCAGCAACGGACCCTGTTCCCCTTACAGACCTCGACAACATCCAGTGTGAAACACCCTTATAGCATAAAATTTATAAAAAGTAGTCCCCCCCCCCCCCCCCCCCCCACCCCAACCCCTTACGTGTGTAAAGAATGCCGGTGAATACTGTAAGTATGTTAGGGAGAGAGATCATGTTGTGAGTGTACTGATAGTAAATCAGTGTGAGGGCAAAGGGAAGGATTTGATCTGTTTTTTTCCTGCGTTGCCGGTTTATACCGTGTGCAACTTTCAGTGACTATGGCACGAGACCATTTTTCTTGCAAGTTGTCTCGCATGTGATACAAATTGCATGAAAATTTAGCTCCTGTGACATTCAATGAAGTGAACATGACAAATATGTCTCGGTTTTCCATATAGCAAGCCTTACGCGGAGCAGAATCCATCCCTCTTTTTTGCAACAAATTGCAACGCTGTAACAATATTTTACGTGTTGTCTAGGAGTGTTAAGACTAAGTAGTGTCGCAACAAGAATGCAAGACAGTCGTTGCACGAAACATTGGCAAGTGTATCAGCGCCGAACAAATATAAACTGATTAATGACAAGATATTACTTGAAACACTTACGGGATCCAATAATACGGTGTAAGCCATACATTAACATGATTTCTTTTGCCATCTCTGGTGTGATGTATCTATCAGGAATTGAAACCTTTCGCTTCTGAGTACTTTGAGTGTGTTCGGGATGACAGCAAGCGGTTGAAGGTCTCCAGTGTTGGGCAAGCTCAAAGCGGTGTGCCGGACATATTGTCATGACATTTTTTTGTTCATCATTTACATCTTGAACGCCTAAAATTATACAAGTATGTCTAATTGTTACTTTCATTGTTCACAGTTCAATTCGACAAATAAAATGTAGTCTCGAACCTTATTAGATAATGTCATTGTGTAAATAGTGATGCTGAACTTACGAGAACGTTTCGCATATGATGCAATATAAGGCATGTAATGTTTAAACAGTTACCTGCTCTGTTTAGAAGTAAATCTTTTTCTTGAATTTTCCATGTTTCATGTTGAGCGGTTAAGGTCTCCAGCGAAGTCAACAGAAGTTTGTTGTTTTCTTCTCTCACTTGTCGATTGCCACAAGGAATTGAGCTTGCCGCTCGCGCAAATAAACAAAACATATTTTCCTGCATTCACCGAGCCATCGTTGAAAAATAGATAGATCTAAGTAATTTCTTGTCCGTATGCTACCGCTCCGTTAGAAAATATCTCACAAATTGTTTCAAGTTACGTCTCCCTTTTATCAAACGTGGCATTCAGCCGTGGAACCAATAAGAGATCTCTGTTCCCACGCTTTATAACCGAGGCTCACGCGCGGTAAGTATGAAATGTTAGCCGGTTGCAAGGAAGATTCATACCATTCCTGGATCCATCCTTGGTAAATATGCACAAAATATCGAGAAAGAACTGAAAATTTGAAAGGATTAATTACAAGCCCCAGCCATAAGTGTCGTGGACATGCGGTGTCTATTGAATCGAACAATATCGACTTTCTGAATTTTGTTTTCTATAAACCTTTGAAAGACGTCCTTAAAAGTTCGCCGGACCTTTTTGGCACACTTATTAACGAAACGATCATTAAGTACCTAAGATGAATAATAGTGTTACTTACCTTTAGGTCTACCGACCCATCACAGCGAAATAAAAATACTCTACATCAATGAAATAAACATCGTTTGATTTTGTGTCACGCAACTTGAAGCTGGCGAAATAGACTAAAAGTACTCACAAAAAGATCCTAGAAAACAAAATTGCCCAAACATTTTCCTTTCCTATTTCAAAATATAGCTCATTACCTTTGTCTCAGAGTATGAGTTTTTTCAATAGAACGCTGGAATGCATAAATCAATGATTTTTGAAAACACCACTTTTTACGCAAAACAATCCTGCGAACGTGGACAGGTTATTCAAGAAGGCTATTAAAATGAAATTCAACAGATATAGAAATAATTTTTATATGACCTTAAACAGCCTGTATAGTTCTTCACTGGTATTCACTTTATTTTGATTCGCCATGTCTTGGAGTTGTGATATACCTGTTTCAAAAATGTCAATATTTGCTTTTCTAAAGCGATAAATTACCGGCCATTTAGGCTTGACCTTTGACCTTACGTTGTTCTGACATAAAAAGGTCTGATGAATCTAAAACTGTGCCAAGTTAATGACCATATGAAGTAGTTTAACCACACCAATTTTCGTGGAAATCGGTTATTTTCAATTTCATGCCTCTGGTCGGCTCACTGTGACAAATGCACTTAACCTGCAAAACTAATGGGAGCAGAGGGTTGGGAATCATTGCTTAATACAAGGGCCATATAATTATTGTGAGATTTTGAACATTACTTTAAATCTATACTAACATACATGAATCTAATCCTGAGATAATGTCAATGAAGTAAATGACTAACAAGAAGAATTTGCTTCCTCACAGGTTTCAGTTTCTGCTCCCAATCCTGCTCTACAAGCAGGTAGGTTTTAAATGATTTTAAGCTTAGTTCAAATATTCTTTATTAGACTGATTAGGGACTGATAGCCAATGACAAGTGTCACTTGTGTGCAGAGAGCTTCCCTCGGACATCTAAATGAAAAAAGTAATGAGAGGAAGAAAAATCCTCAAATAAGTGAATATCCATGGTTACCATTTGTTGGTCATAGATCTGTTCCACACTGAACCAGCTGCACCTGTGACAAACAACTTCGCAGCTGCAGAGACAGGCGGGGGACTCCTAGTGGATGTGTTTGAAATGCCAGCGGCACCCATAGCAGGAAGTGCTCCGTCCATCACACCTGGCGCAGAGGAGAATATTAAGAAGTAAGCTACTGTAAAATATGTTTGAACACATGCAATTGCTTTCATTAGACCTTCATGGCCAATTTTCATTGTCACAAGTGGCTCTACCTAGGGAAAAATAATAATGACCACTAAGAAACTTTTCAAATATTATTTGCCAATGGCAATAAATATTTTGGGTCAGTCAGTCTGACATTCCATGTGCTGACACCCTGGAAAAGGGAGTAATTATTGTCTGCTTAGGAGAGGTGTTCACTTTGCATGTAAATGGAATCAATACTGTTTGTCTGCTTGGGAGAGGTCTTGCCTCCATAGTTTTACATAGTATGCAGATTTGAAGAAAAGGAGCTAATACATGTATATGTTGTTTTTTTTTGTTTTGTTTTGTTTTTTACTTTTTTGACAGATTTGTGTTTAAAAACACTGGTGTTCTTTTTGAAACTGACATCCTTCAAGTTGGTATAAAATCGGAATTCAAAGATGATAAGGGTGAGTACATGGAATTTATTAATTCCTTCCGTTATTGATTTTGCCCATTTTGGTCTTTGTCTACTCTGCATAGTGAAAGCTTTGCAGAGTAGAATTTGTCAACACTACGCAGTAATTTTTGTGTTCTTGAGTCTTGTATATATTTATTGACATGTATTTGTTACAATTTATCTTTTTCAGGGGCTCTTGGCATATTCTACGGCAACAAAACGTCATCACAGTTTGTTGCATTCAAATCCACTCTTCACATGCCTGGAGATCTTAATAATCATATCCTTTCAAATGAAGATAATAATTTAATGCTTGCAAAAGTGACATTGTTAACCTCATGGGAAAGCCTAGCCTGGCCGAAAAATTAAACTCATGGCGGCCATTTATAAAGAAATTACCAGAGATTGACACAAACGTTTGCCAACTATTCACATACGATATAATAAAAAATAATTGTAATCAGTGTGTGCAGACAGTTCATCAACAAATATTCATTGATACTGGTTTTAGATTTTCATTAGACACGATATCGTGTACCTAGTTTCCTTCCTTTACTCCATTCACGCCTTAAAGTCGACTCCAAACCTCCTCCAGATGTTGTGGAGGGCGGCGCACAGGTGAAGCAGATGGTGAATGTAGAATGTCTCATGGATTTCAACGATCGTCCACTTATAGATCTTCAGTTCAGGTAACTTGTGAGGTGCTAATATAGTTCAGAGGTGCTCCTGTTCACGACAAGAAAACATTCTCGTTGTTTTGTATGAAAAGAAGTAGAGTGATGGTTAAGAAAGTGTGTCTTGAGTGTCAAATAACCAAACTTTGCTTAGCCTGCGTGTAGCCATCTCTAATTTCCTCAAGTGGAAAAGGAATGAAATAAGAAATGGCTGCATGCAGGCTTAACTTTGCTTTGCTTATTTTTACAACCTGGTGAAGAAAATGGCATACACCTGACCAGTCTTGTAGGAAGTTTAAAGTTAACTTGAATTATTTGAGAGAGCAATACTTGTTTCTCTGTCTGGTTTGTGGTCACTTAGGTTAGGAGCGATTTTTTTAATTCACTGAAGTTGTGAGCCGCCCATTGTTTGTCTGGGTTATTGTAATAAGTATGTAATGCATTTTCTTTCCTTGCTAGTGTGAATGGCATGAACCAAAGAATTGTCCTTCCGCTGCCTCTGTTTGTTTCCAAGTTCTTCTCGCCAACAGAAATGAACTCACAGGACTTTTTTTCTAGATGGAAACAGTTGGGAAAGTAAGTATTAATGCTTCTAGTTTACCAGTTGCGTGGGCAGGGGCGTAGCCAGGGGTGGGGGGAATCCTGGGGTGCCCGTGAGCCCCCTCCCCCCCCCCCCCCCCCCCTTTGTGAGATAATTTTTTAAGTAAGCAAAATACAAACCTTATAATTCAGGTGGCAAAAAGCGCTAATCTGAAGAATCAACATGCTATAATGCGATAAATTGTTCCTAGTTGTAGATAGTTACATACTCCGTTTTCATTACCGAACATCTGCAGTGGACTATGTAAGTACCCTGGGTGTGACAAAGTGTGACCCCCCCCCCCCCCCCCCCCCCCCCCCACCCCTGCGCAGTAATGTAGTCCTCGCGGTTTATTTCAAACTATTCAGTTAAAAATGTTGCTTTTGTTTTTATTCCAGTCCTGATCAAGAATGCCAGAAGATTTTCCAGGCTAGGTTTCCAATCGATACTGAGACAATAAAGACTAAGGTTAGTCAGTAATAACCAGTAAAAAAATAATAATAATATTAATAATAAACGGTGTAATAGATGGGATCAGCAGAAACCTATAGCTGAGTGCGGGAAAAGGAAACAAATTACCAGATGGAATGCGCGGGAAAGTCGCGGGCGCCAAAATGGTGATTGGATTCCTTTTGCACCTGATTGGCGGAGACGGCAAAGGCTTGGCTGTGATTGGCTAGAGCACGCTGTAGGTGTCATTACGCTCGACAAACGCGTAGTTGTTTTAGAAAGTTCTTCTCCCGTTATGTGGTTATTTCTGGCACGTTTGTTTTATGAGATTCTTAACTGCGTACTTCTATTCTCTTGTAGCTTGTCGGCTTTGGAATGTCCTTACTTCAGAATGTAGACCCTAATCCGGAAAACTTTGTTTGTGCCGGTATAATTAAAGCAGGGACGTTGCAAATTGGAACGCTGCTTCGACTAGAACCAAACAGACAAGCACAGGTAAACAGCACTGCAAAATATGCAGATCCAATTTAGTCAAAATGATTTATATTGAAGTGCTAAATACTACTTGATAACGAGGCGCCCTATACTTGATTGCAACGAACCTCCTCCCCCCCCCCCCCCCCCCCCTTTTTTTGCTCGGATTTTTGCACTGAGATACTCTGCTAAGAACACCTAACCAGTTGCAATGTGAAAAACAAAATATAAACATTCTAACAACTCGTTGCACTTGCCTTTTAGATGTTTAGACTGACAATAAGAAGTTCAAGACCTCATGTTGCCTCAAACCTCGCGGAAATATTGGAAGACCAGTTTTAAACCTGTTCGTCTAGTTCTTGAAGCTTGTAAGGTGGCTGTGGAAAAATCCTGATTCCAGAATAAACCAGTTATTTTATGAACCATCGGTGAAGATCCTGATCAAGCTCCATCCATAACATTTTCCGCAACGTTTTGCCGAGCCCTTATATGTGCAATGTAAATTTAGTATTAATGTAATCTAAAAACACTTTTCTAGTGACTTCTGATAATAATTATAGAATGTATGTTAACTTTGCTTTGAGTTTGCTCAGCTCTTTAATCGTTTCTTAAAATGCATGCATCATTTTCCAGTTAGAGCGAAGGTGTCGGTCTCCTCGACCAATCGTAACTTGCCGCACACACTTTTCCCGCACTTGAGTTGTGATTGGTTTACCGCGCTCTTTCGGCCTTGCTGACTTGCTCTGGTTGTTTTGGTGTTAGTTGCACGTTAGTCAGTAGCACGGTTCTCTTATGAGGAAAATAAACAAACCAAACAAGAAAATGTCATTTAACAAAGACTCGGTATGAGAGCCTTGTTGATGCAGTGCACTTCTGCTTCCTTGAATACCCAAGGAAAACTGTTCAAAATTTGACAGGTCGCGATTGTTAGCAGACATTGCTGTGCCGTGATTTCTTTTATAGTTTTGATTGGATAATGAGTCAGAAGGTATTGTTGCAGTGTCTGCTTCTATGTAGATTAAAATGGAAGTTTAGCCTTTGAACAGGAAAGCATGCCTGAAGCAAGAGATAACCCGGTGTTCTGGAAATTTAGAGTCGGCAAGAATTTTTTCACCTTGAACCTTCCCGCTGCATACATTTATACTAAGTTCACATTTAGGGCTAAACGGTGGTAAAACGACTGGTATTTCGGAAGAATCCCGCGGTAAAACTGTTTTTGCAGGTTATGGTCACGTGAGTAACTGCTTGTATTTGCGTACATCATCGCTGGGATTCGTGACAAATATTAGTGGCATTTAATTTCTTTTTTATATATATATAATAGACGTAACATTTTGAATTCATCATTAAACTGAAGGTAAACATTTCATTGGCAAAAGATCTGTTCTTGATACGCTTATGGCTCGTAGGAATGTGATGTATGTAGAATTGAATTGAATTTTTTGATCGCAAAAGCTAGCTTTTTAGTTAAGGTGGCTTGTGTTTGTTGAAGTAATACAGTTTTAAAGAAAATGTGAAGTATGTATGTATGATGGGATTATGTCCAGTAATCCAAAGTTGTGATAAATGTGGTATTTTACTCTATCAATGATAGTTAAACGAACACAGGCTTGTAATGGCCTGCCTGTATACACTTAGGAATTTTATATGAAAAAGCGAAAGAAACGACAACATGCAACATGTAACAAACTTAAGTACTAGGCATGTAGGTGACGAGAATCGCCTGATGCATAATAAAAATATCAAAATGGATACTCGTTACTGTCTTTTTTGTTCGTGAACTGTCACCCTTGTCTCCCTCTGGAGGGTGTTGCGTGACATGACAAGAAAACGGGTGTGAAAGAGACTACGTTGTACATAGCTGACATAAAGATATCTAATACTAAGGCCAGATGGGACCTTGTTAATTCATTACGATATAATGGCTAGTTAAAGTGCCCCTATGATCAAATCTTTGGGGTTTTTTTTTACATTTTCGTGTACGATTACACTTTTTTATTCATCTTGCCAAATTTCAACCCATTACGAAAGTCAAAAGTCATTTTATTTTAACATTTATTTCCGAGAATTTACGGCCGCCATCAATCAACCTTGTTCCAAGGCTTGGCTGCGAATGGGTGAAAGTGACATCAAAAATAACTCACGGGCTGGAATTATAATAACAATGTGCATAGAGGAAAATTGCATGAAGAAGAAGTCCAAAGTTTTGTTGTTGTTGTTTTACTGCCCGTCTCTTAACCTGCCACCTCCCCTGCGCATTAAAATTTATGTGGCAAGTCTGACTCCACTGCCAGAAAGCATGAACAATTCGGAGCTTGTTAATGGCTTTGGCAATTCCAAGCCCGCCCAGGGTCTCTCTCCCCGACGACAAGGGAGGCGCAGTAGGGAACTAGGCCGAACTTATTGCAATTCTAGACGTAACAAATGGTTTGACTGGCTTAAATTTATAAAAAAAACCTAAACAAGAAAATAAGAAACAAAAATTGGTTAAACTATTAGAAACAAGAAATCGCTATAGCTAAAATCACACTACATCATTAAAATCAATAAAATATCCATACAAAATGGTAAAAAAATCATTCAAAACGTCGTTTAGTTTTTCTCTAAAAACGGGCAGTGTTAAATAAAAGTTATAATGTTCATGTTTAAATGAAATAGAGCAGACTCCGCCGGCATAAAATCTATCTGGTCACTAAAGGTAGTGACCGGTCACCTTTCTAATATGGAGACTCAGCGTTGACATTATTTAGAGAATATGTTTTATAAAATTATAAGATATAGTTTTGTACGCCTGTCTCTACAGCTTTAAGGCGAAAATATAGCAAGAACACTAGAAGAGTTTGTACATCACAGGCCGAAGCGGGACCTGTTATCTAGTCGTTTATGTCATTCAATGCCTTCAGAATAGTTCCTTTGACAATGTCAGCGTATTTCTTGGCTGTGGCATCACTTACAATGTTGCTGTAGTAAGTGACAGTCCAGAACAGTTTGCCATTGAATGTGGCTACGTTATTGGCAAAGATGTTTCCACGCTGATGTTCTGCAGAGCAGCCGAACCTTGCTCGGAGGATGATTTCATCATCAGGAGATCTATCCAGGAACTTAGCGTAACCTAGGTTGGTGAAGACTAGCATCTGCCCACTGCGTTGTCCGGATCGATCATCTTTAGCCTTGGCCACACCACCAAACATTCGAATCATCACTGGAAACAGACAGTTAAACGTCGGCCATATTTTGATGTGTACCTTCTTGTTCAGCTTTGCATGGAGGTCACCAGAAGCAATTTTAGCCATGCTCCAGAATTTGTTAGCATCAGGCGATGACACAACCAAGTTTTTACATTGCAGTGCAAGAAAGTACACGCCGGCATAGTCATTTGGTACTTCGGACTTCAGGAAGGGCCTGACATTGACTGTGACATTGGACTCTACTTCCCACTCCTGCTCCTCCAGCATGGTAACCATGGCGATACCAGCTGCTGTTTGTACAGCCCCCTGAACAGTGGTTTGGTGTTCTTTGCACATCTGCAGCAAATTTGATGTCTCGACCCTTGTAAACTCCATGGGAATAATCTTTGTTCTTGGTTGAATGTCAGGATTTCTTTGGATTTCCACGCCATGTTTCCTGGTAAAGGCATTTCCTTCTACAAACATTCTGCTCATAATGAATTCGGGGAATCCAGGTATTATGCACAGTATTTCTAACACTAGATGCAAAGGGCGGTGATACCATTTGGGTTGGATCAATTCATCCATGTAAAGATCCATTGGTGGAAGCATAGGCATTGATATCACTTCAGGTTCCTCGTTGTTGATTAATTTGCCCACATATTTTATGAACTCTGCAAACATTCTAGAATAGGATGGTCCATCTACGACAATGTGATGAAAACCAAAAATGCAAATGCATTCATGAGGGTATGATGTTATGTCTGGGATGTCTTCTTCTGTATCTGGCTCATATCTAGCATTGGGCAGGAATGTCACTCTCCAAAGGGGGCCATTTTCTCCATCAAATTTCTCCAACAAACTATCCTCCATAACAGTCTTCCAGTCTGTGGTATCAAGTTCGCGTAGGTCCACATGAACATTGGCCATTTTTTGCAGACGATAATCTCCATCTTGGTTCTTTTTTATGCACATGCGCAGCATGGGGTGTCTCTTCATGAGCAGCTCCATTGCTTTTCTCGCCACTGATCCTGTGATTGGCTTCTTGGACCTCAGAACCAGAGTGTTGGCAAGAATAATGTTTCCTTCCACGTAATGACCTTGTGCGATGAATTTCTCCAGAATACCCGTGGGACGCCCTTTGTCGTGGGAATACTGCTTTTGGAAAGTTATTCTCTTTGTATACAATTTTCTCCACAATATTGCCAATAGTATTGCTACCACTCCACAAAATATATCATAGGCCATCTCGTCGTGAGTTTCTGAAATGGCATATAGAAAGAATGATCATAGTTCATCAATACGACTATGAACTACTCTTCCCGTTTCTTGTTTGCAACCGAATTCCCTTACTCCCTCATCTTTACTATACATGACAAAACTTGAACGAAATCATCACTGCATAAATTCGGTACCATAGCGATAACATGTTTTTTTCAAATCATTGTTATTAATGAAGTTAAAGTGCAGTGAGCTTCATTATATCATCCACCCCTCTCCAGTTCACTTGAAAACAGTTGGTATGTTCTTACTTCTTCTTTAGTATGACAGACAGATTTCTCCCTTATTATTTTGTCTCCAAGAAAAAGTTTTTTTTTCTTGTGAGTTTGGTCTCCTTCGACTCTTTCATACACCTTACTTTAATAAACGGCACGCGATGCATGCAGAAGCGATGACGTTTCACAAGGGGTCTTTGATAATTTTCAGGACATTTGTCAAAAAATTAGGGTACATAAAAGTAACTGACAACTTCTGTGCTGAATGATTGTTCAACAAAAATTGCGTTATCTTGGCGTGACATACGATATACGATATACGATGCAAGGTCAAACGCTGTCTAAAATTGTTTACACCTTTTGTTTTAAAGAATAGAGAGATTTCTGTTTACTAAATCTTATAGAACGCATCAAATATAATTTGTTTCTTTCGTTTATGTTTTAAATTAGTCCTTTCTAACGGCCCAGGAGTATTTTGCGTTGAGTTCTATGCGACGATTTCTTGTTGAGTTGACTTGATTTCTTTTCCCAGTATTCGGTTCGAGTCTACAGATCGGTTGATCACAACAGGCAACAGACAACAGACAACAACAGATCCTGTCCACTCGCACGGCGAGATTAATCGATCACGTCGTCGTCATCGCTTAAAAAAAGGTTTAAGATGGCTCACCTTTTCAACATATGTTTCAAAACTGCTAATAATCGGTTGCTTCGTCTGCAGTCACGACAGACATCACTTCTTAACTTTATGCCAAATTTATTCGATAACTGATAAAGTGCAACACTCACTGCAGGCTCGAAATCTCAATTTAACAGCTACAAATGAAATAAGGTTTGCCGATCGGTGATGATAGAAGCTGCAAAAAAATATCTTCCTTTGCCAAAAAACAAGATGGCGGATCTCAAAAAGAATACAAACAATGCACTTAGTTCCCATTGCTCTTCGGTTCAATTCAGGGAGTAATCGTAACACCGTAACACCAAAAATTCCATAAATTCCATCGCTTTTCCGCTTTACAGCATTAACCGATGACGTCATAAAATGACGTCTCGCTTAAAAAGGCGGAAAATACATTATTCGTTTGCCTATATGTTAATTTGCCCTCATTGCCTCATTTTAAGCCAAAGATTCTTTTGAATTCTGCAGATGCGCTCGAGGCAATAAGGGCCAATTAACATGAAGACAAAAGAACAACGTATTTTCCGCCATTTTGGAACAGTGGTTTTTAGTCTCTCGAAAAGCATGACTGGTTCTAATCTTCTAGCCTGCAAAGCAGGAACTCGAGCATTAGGACGCGAGTTACAGAAATGATAGAGTGCGAGTCGGAGCGAAGCGCTAGATAGAGAAAAACCGCGTGGTTCTTTGAGCGTCTGGTACGTTGGCTTGGCCGGTTCTGGTTTTTATTGTATTTTTGTTTTGTTAGTTTTCGATACATCCGTTATGTGTTTATAGGACATTTGTTTTGTGTACGTGAAACTTTGTACCCTTTGGTTTTCCGCTGATCTTTCAACTGAATACCAAAGGAAGTAAGCATATTTGAAAATAATAATAATAATAATAATAATAATAATAATAATAATAATAATAATAATAACAATAATAATAGTAATAATAATAATAATAATAATAATAATAACAATAATAATAATAATAATATCATGGGTGACAAATTACTCCTTAATTTTGGTGCGAAATTTTAGCGCTAATTTATAATTTCACATGTGAAATTACAAAATTGCCATGACAACGTCCCATGCTTCAGTGCCAAGATGGCGTACAGGATTTTAAAAACATGGCGTTAAATGCAGGAATGGCTCCGGACACTTAGATTTTTTTTATTAAAGTGAAAAAAGAAAATATTCAATATAAAGTGCGCCGAGGTAGAATCGAACCCGGGTTAACCCACTAATGAGCGTGTCTCATGACCACTATGCCACCAGGCAGCTGGCTCCAGGAACCGATAATTTTAAGAATATAACATGCTACCCTTACAAATATGAAGAGCTAACCGTAAACAGGCTAACCGAAGTGCATAGTAGGCTAACCGGAGTGAAAAGTAGGCTAACCGGAGTGAAAAGTAGGCTAACCGGAATGCATAGTAGGCTAACCGGAGTGCTATTTTTTTGCTATAACTTTACTCGTTCCCAGTGCACTCGCAGGTCGGAGCCATTCCTGTTATTAACACCTGCACATTTTCGCTTAAATTTCACATTGGCCAGTTTGTTTGGTCGTCTTATAATCTTTTAGCGATAACATAAACGGCATTGAGCAGATTTTTGAGCGTTATACACGGGTATCGTTTCCAAACTACGATTGTAAGCGTAATTTGTCAACCATGATATTAAAAGGTAACCAAATGGTATACTCGTGAAATTAGGAAATAATTTCACTTGCGTTTTGTCAAAATTCTAATAATTTCCCGAGGGAAATTATTAGAATTTTGACAAAACGCGCGTGAACGAGGGAAATTATCAGAATTTTGACAAAACGCGCGTGAAATTATTTCCTGATTTCACTCGTCACCATTTGATTACCCATAATAATAACATTTATATATTGCCAAATTCCGTTACGTGACCTTACGTCCAACGGCGCTTTCCAAAATATTGGTAAAACCTAATAGCACGCAAACTAAAAATATCATAAATACAAAGTCTTTTTTAGAAATACTACTCATCAAAATGTTAAGACGCTAAAAACCTAATAAAACAATGCAAAGTAATAAATTGACAATGAAAGTTGACATGAGTTACTTGTGAATAAATATTTCGTGGCTAGTCCGACGCAGCGTTTCTCTGAAGAGTCCCTTGGCCTTGCGAACGGGACTTTGAGCGCGATGCTCAACGAAGTGTGCTAGCAGAAAAGGTCTCTGAAGGTGGTCTCTGCGTTGATGAAATTACCTCGAAATAGCACCACGTCGCCGTGAAAGTTTTGCTGATTTTCTTTAGCGCGATCTTTCATACGGTCACTACCGTTTAAGTTAATTTTTGGTTAATCTTCCACTTTAAGCGATTTTTCGAAGATTTCAAAAACAGCTACACGTTCACAACACATGCTTGATAATACAAAGTGTTATTTACATTGAGTCACTAGAACACGTCAAAATTTATCGATAAAGAAGGCGTTTGACCCGACGTGAAAAGTTGCGTTACAAATTCTTGGTTTGCAAATTTATGCAAAAATAGTCAAATCAATGTGTATTACATTTCTCCACAAAAAATGAATTTTTGAACCCATTTCATGCAAATTTCGCCGTTATTTTCTTTTGCTTCAAAAATGCATTTCTCTCTCACTGCTGCAGCTACCGCGGAAACATTCACCAGCTGTTGTCGGTACTGATAGGCTGGATTTCACCAGCTGCAGGGTCGGACTAGTAAGAGCGCTACATGGACCTAGTGCCTGAAAATCAAAAATCGCAGTCGTAAAGCGGAGTCGGAACGGACTGAGAACTTTTCCATTTTCCTCCGATTCCACTTTTCCGTCGCTTCTATGATCCAGTGAAAACCAGATTGCCGGAGTCGGAAGCAGAAGCGGAATTAGAAGGACTCGACAAACCAATCGCAATGCTACATTGCAGCTCTGGCTCTCGCGTCCTCCGAGTCCTTCCTTTCTTGTTGCGACTAGATCATAAGCGACGGAGAAGCGGAATCGGAACTGCTGTTAATAATAGGACTGCGTACGTTCGTTTGATTTTCACTAGGTAATGCCATGTATTTTGTATGGAAAGACCTTAATAAATTTGTTTTGATTTTCACTAGATCGTAACACTCGTCCTCGCCTGTTCATTTACATTCGCAACTCGTCGCTAGTGCCTTCAGGGTAAAAAGAGTTCGAATGTGTACCAAGTCGGCAAAATTTGGGCAGCAAAGCAAAACATACCTTTGTATTTCGACCCCTGTTCAGTGTTCATCAGCGAGTATATGTTCGATTGTAACCGCGTGCACATATAAACGACGCAAAATCGGCGACAGTACCTCAGTTGGGTTAAGTGTGGAGGATGCCTGTCACATTGCGTGACTGAAAGTGACGGACGAAAATAACCCTACCCTCCCTACCCAGGCTACATTTGTGCCCATTTTGTCATTTCACGGTTGGAGGTCTGGTATTAGTAAAAAAAATAAAAATCACGAAGTTGTGTTTTTTGTGAAAATTTCTTCCCATTCTGCGTCAAGCTAGATCGAAATTATATTCATGATTGAAATGGGGGAGAGGTCTAGGACGCTGGGGGTTCAAGAAGAGCGAGATCTCAAGAAATTTCTGTCGGAGAAGGTATGCTTCAGATGCTTGCGCTGTGTTGTTTTGTTTTTATCTCACTTACTAGCTTGTAGATCTACTTGTATAACGTCATGTTATTTGCTAGAGGTTTTCTGATACTTAACGACATGTACAACAAGGATAATAGGTATTTCATTCTTGATTTTTACGAATCTCTCAAAAGAAGAGAAAGTTTTATTCCACAACCGAGTACACGTATTTCTGGGAACGAGTTACTTCATTGGTTCTTTACAAAACAATAGATAACAGATCACAACAATGCCCCTAGCCCTGAAAAACAGTAAAGGTGGTGTTTACAGCGGGCAAATGAAAATAGAGATCACTGGAGGAGGTAGTGTCTTACGGTAGATTTTGGTTGCCACGTGACCAGCCTACTCCAGGGCCTCTCTCCTCGACGACAAGGAAGGAAAAGGCGCGGTAGGGAACTGCGCCAGACTAATTGCAATTCTGGATATAACAAATGGTTTGACTGAGCTTAAATTTATAGAAACCCTAAACAAGAAAATAATAAACAGAAATCGGTTTAACTATTAGAAACAAGAAATCGCTATAGCTAAAATCACATTACATCATTAAAATCAATAAAATATCCATACAAAATGGTAAAAAAATCATTCAAAACGTCGTTTTCTTTTTCTCTAAAAACTGGCAATGTCACATGTAGATAAAAGTTTTAATAATGTTCATGTTTAAATGAAATAGAACAGACTTTGCTGGTATAAAATAAGCTTATCACGTCACTAAAGGCAGTGACCGGTCACCTTTCTAATACGGACATTCATTGTCAACACTATTTACAGAATATGTTTTATATAAGATATAGTTTTGTACTTCTGTAAGTATAAATGTGGTTATAAAGTTGTAACCTGACAGCTGGAAATTGGACAGAACTATCTCTACAGCTTTACAGCGAAACTACAGCAAGAACACTAGAAGAGTTTGTACATCACAGGCCGAAGCGGGACCTGTTATCTAGTCGTTAATGTCATTCAATGCCTTCAGAATAGTTCCTTTGACAATGTCAGCGTATTTCTTGGCTGTGGCATCGTTAACAATGTTGCTGTAATAAATGACAGTCCAGATTAGTTTACCATTAAAAGTGGCTACGCTATTGGCAAAGACTGTTCCACGCTGATGTTGTGCAGAGCAGCCGAACCTTGCTCGGAGGATTATTTCATCGCCAGGAGATCTATTTAGGAACTTAGCATGGCCTAGATTGGTGAAGCTCAGCAGCTGCCCACTGCGTCGGCCGGATCGATCATCTTTAGCCTTGGCCATACCACCAAACATTTGAATCATCACTGACAACAGACAGTTAATCGTCGGCCACATTTTGATGTGTACCTTCTGGTTCAGCTTTGCATGGAGGTCACCAGAAGCAATTTTAGCCATGCTCCAGAATTTGTTAGCATCCGGCGATGACACAGCCAAGTTTTTACATTGCAGTCCAAAACAGTACGCTCCGGCATAGTCATTTGGTACTTCGGACTTCAGGAAGGGCCTGACATTGACTGTGACATTGGACTCTACTTCCCACTCCTGCTCCTCCAGCATGGTAACCATGGCGATACCAGCTGCTGTTTGTACAGCCCCCTGAACAGTGGTTTGGTGTTCTTTGCACATCTGCAGCAAATTTTATGTCTCGATCCTTGTAAACTCCATGGGAATAATCTTTGTTCTTGGTTGAATGTCAGGATCTCTTTGGATTTCCACACCATGTTTCCTGGTAAAGGCATTTCCTTCTCCAAACATTCTGCTCATTATGAATTCGGGGAATCCAGGTATTATGCACAGTATTTCTAACACTAGATGCAAAGGGCGGTGATACCATTTGGGTTGGATCAATTCATCCATGTAAAGATCCATTGGTGGAAGCATAGGCATTGATATCACTTCAGGTTCCTCGTTGTTGATCAATTTGCCCACATATTTTATGAACTCTGCAAACATTCTAGAATAGGATGGTCCATCTCCGACAATGTGATGAAAGCCAAATACGCAAATGCACTGATGATGGTATGATGCTATGTCTGGGATGTCTTCTTCTGTATCTGGCACATACCTGGCGTTGGGCAGGAATGTCACTCTCCAAAGAGGACCATTTTCTCCATCAAATTTCTCCAACAAACTATCCTCCATAACAGTCTTCCAGTCTGTGGTATCAAGTTCGCGTAGATCCACATGAACATTGGCCATTTTCTGCAGACGGTAATCTCCATCTTGGTTTTTTTTTATGCACATGCGCAGCATGGGGTGTCTCTTCATGAGCAGCTCCATTGCTTTCCTTACCACTGATCCTGTAATTGGCTTCTTGGACCTCAGAACCATAGTAATGGCAGCAATGAGGAGTCCAGTTGTGTCATGACTTTGTGCGAGGAATTTCTCCAGAATACCCGTGGGACGCCCTTTGTCGTGGGAATACTGCTTTTGGAAAGTTATTGTCTTTGTACACAATTTTCTCCACAATATTGCCAGTAGTATTGTTACAACTCCACAAAATATAGCATAAGCCATGTTCTCATGAGTTTCTGAAATGGCATATACAAAGAATGACCATAGTTCATCAATAGGGACTATGAACTACTCTTACCGATTCTTGTTTGCGCCCGAATTCCCTTACTCCCTCATCTTTCCTATACATAACAGAACTTGAACAGAATCATCACTGCACACATTCGGTACCATAGCGATAACGTGCTTTTTTTTCAAATCATCGTTATTGATGAACTTAGAGTGCAGTGAGCTTCATTATATCATCCACCCCTCTCCCTTTCCCTTGAAAACATAATTGGTATGCTCTTACTTTTTCTTTAGTAAGATCGACATAGATTTCTCCCTGTGTTATTTTGTCTCCAAGAAAAAGTTTTTTTCTTGTGATTTTGGACACCTTAGACTCTTTTATGAGACCATCGGTTATTTGATCGTCAGTGGTTTTTAGTCTCTCGAAAAGCATGGCTGGTTCTAATCTTCTAGCCTGCACAGTACGCGAGTTATAGAAATAATAGAGCACGAGTCGGAGCGAAGCACTAGTAGAGAAAACGCGCGTGGTTCTTCGAGCGCCTGGTACGCTGGCTAGGCCAATTCTAGACCGATTCTATTTTTGTTTTGTTAGTTTTCGAGACATCCGTTATTTGTTTATAGGTTGTTTTGTGTGCGTGAAACTTTGTACCCTTTGGTTGGAAGATTAAAACCTGTAATCTCTCCTCCGCAGAGGCCTCTTTTATTTTTTCGTACGGGCTGGCAAATGGGAAGAGGTTAAAAGTAAGCGCGCAGAGCCTGGGGAGAAGGAGAAACGAAAACGCGCCGCTGTTTTTTCCCCAGCGAGGGACTCCCATATGAAATGGACGGGGATGCTCGTCGTCTCGCTTAGGGGTGTAAATTTCGGATTTTGGTCTCGCTTAGGGTGTTCTGGGCAAAATGTCATTATTTTTAGCCGCGAAGATCTCGTTTAGGGTTGCACACGAAGAAATAACAAAAAAGAAAGAATTTTGATTCGTTATATTTACTCTTTTAGGGGTCTGCATAAGCTTCGGTCACGCCCAGATTGGTCTCTTTTAGGGGTTAAATTCAAAATTTCCGACGAGCATCCCCGTCCATTCCATATGGGAGTCCCCCCGGGGGTTTCCGCCTTTCCCCTCCACTGAAGCACTCCCTGCGGAGGAGAGAACTACCTGCAGACAAAATACGAACATTGTTTACCGACGTTTCGAGACTACTGTCTCTTCATCAGCGTAAAACTGCCGTTAACCGACAGCACCCGCTTATGTTTTTTAAAACATATTTCAAATGCGTCTTTGACATAAGTGCGCGCCTGAAAGTCACACAAAGGCAAAGTCAACATTTATCCCGCTTGGATGCAGGGTTTTATGTTGGAAAATTAACCTTGCCTCCGCGCCGCGTCGATTCCGTGTGCTTCTAAATCCCGCGCAGATTTTGAAACCGGCAGCATGTCCGCGATGCGTTGGTGTGGGGGCAGGTATCGTCATGATAGCAACTTGCGTGACTCCTTGGTCCGTAGCAGTCTGTCCACAACAGAATCAAGGGACGAGGAAACAGGAACCTTCCCTTGTGGTCGGCCATGCTGCTTTACCTGCCCCCCACACCAACGCATCGCGGACCATAAAAACCCCAGGCGGTCAACTAACAATGCGACATAGGTATACCTCTATGTCTTACATTGGGGAAACGGGAAGACGCCTCAGAGATAGATTTCGCGAACATTATTGGTTGAGGAACAGCGCAGACCTCCCTGTCGCGAAGCACTTCTTCCGTCAACAAAAGAAGAGAAGAGTCACATTATTCGCTACGAAGTCCATTATTAAAACCAATATACCGCAAAGTCCTGGTCGATTTTCGTACTGTTTACAGTGTAACTGCTTTTTGTTTTAAGAATACAAAGAAATCAACACTCGAGGTAAATTAAATTCCTTTGAATTTAGTCACGACGCTTTTCGAAACGTACGGACAAAATGCAAACTTTGTAGTAACTGAAGTTGTCAACCCCGTTTTACCCTGCGTGCCAGATAGAGGGCATCCCCCAAATATATCAACAGAACACAATAGTGCGGCTTCGGAGCAAAACGATACGTAGCAAGGGAGGCACGGGAAGACGCGATTAATCCAAATTTAATGCATACAAAAGCCCCATCTAAACTCCTATGTTGCATAACGCAGAATAGTCGTAAAAACAAACATTAGCCGTCTTGGTTCACGTTGTCCAAAATACGCAGAATTGGCTCATTTCACGTTGTTGTTTCGCAGAGCACAGCCAAGAAATGTATCAAGATTTCAAACGCATGTGCAGAGCTATTGTTCTCCTCATTAAATCTTTTGTTTGGTGGCGTTCTCGTTGACCTTGTCGTCGTAGTTTGCTTTATATTAGCCCCCTATTTAAAATTATTTCCTCAATACGGACATCCACTGCTGCAGCTACCGCCAAATACCAATCAAACCTCGGAGTCGTAAGCCTGACGAAATCGGAGTCGGAAGAGTGAGAAGAGTGAGAACGTTTCCATTTTCTTCCGATTCCACTTTTCCGTGGCTTCTATGATCCAGTGAAAACCAGATTGCCGGAGTCGGAAGCAGAAGCGGAGGGACTCGACAAACCAATCGCAATGCTAGCTTTGGCCGGGCTCTGGCTCTCGCGTCGTCCGAGTCTTTCCTTTGTTGTTGCGACTCCGATAATCTAGATCATAAGCGACGTAGTCATAAGCAGAATCGGAACTGCTTACCACTACGTACATCGGTTTGATTCTCAATAGATCGTAACCGGCTCCCGCAAAAGTTCGAATGTGTATTTAAAGCGCTATTTACCAAGTCGGCAAAATTCGGGCAGCAATGCAAAACATACCTTCGTATTTGGACTCCTGTTCAGTGTTTAACAGCGAGTATATGTTTGATTGTAACCGCGTACACAATGGCAGGCGTCTCTACGACCCTGTTTATTTTATACTTTGGACTTTGCAATATTGCTCCATAGCTCCCATTGTGGTCACCAACATTACCAAGCTTGCACTTAACCCCCCACCCCTGGGGTTTCGGGCTCTAGAGATAAGGGTAGGGATTACACGAGTGGGATGAGTATACAAAAGGGTAGAGAAAACTGTTATTTTGTTTTTTCAAAGGACCTTTCAAAATATCTCGAACAGACACACCAAACAGCTGATGAGTCATGTATAAGTATTTTAATAAAAAGGGGTTATTCAAGTAAAAAATTAAGACAATTAAGGAAGCAGATGAAGTTAACCGATTAAAAACATGAAACAAACAGCGGTAATAAACATTGTGAAAAATCGCATTTTACTAACTTGACGTTTCGTATGCTATGGAACATACATTTTCAAAAGTATGACCGTTACAAAATTTTAACGACTATTATATATTGTTATGAAAAGGGGTCTGGAACCTAGACTGAGACAATTGATCTACAGCAGTAACTTAATATTATAGCTTAGGTTAAAAGAGCAACAATCTCTCACTGCCAACGTTGGCATTTAATGAGGGTTGTAGCTCTGAGCTACAACCCTCATTAAATGCCAACGTTGGCAATACGACCCGCGTTAGTTCTGCACGTGGTCGAGTTCTATTGCCCGGGTCTATTGCTACGGCTTTTGCACGGGAAATATGCAGAATATGTGTCGAGCTATTTTTTTCTTTCCTCACCCATTCAATTCAACATTTCAACAATGGTAACAATAATGTTTAACACTATATGTACTTATACCCGGGACTTATAACGTCAACCCTCTTTAAAAATACTTCATTTTACTTTCGAAAAACGAACGGTAGCGTCACTTTCCTCTTCCATGATCTCCTCAGAGTAGCATAAATTGCATTCTTATTTCGTCTGGCAGCTTGTAGCTTGGGTCTAGATCCCTGACCTGCGATTTTAACAACTGTTACAATGCAATTATGAATTACACGTCACCATATATCTTCTGTCAGAGTATTTCTTTTTTACCTCCCCAAAAAATATGGAAATCAACGACAATCGATGACAATATTGATGACAAATATCGATGAAAATCGATGGCAATTGAAATACACGTCAAATTTTTTGGCCATCGATTGGTCATCGATTTCCGATATCAATCGATTAACTGTTATCGATTGATATCTATTGCTATCGATTGTTATCGATTATTGGTTTCATCGATTGATCACGCCGGGAAAATAACGAAGATTTGCAAAAAAATTGCGAAGAAAACGAAGATCATGGGTAGTGGAGGATGCCTGTCACGTTGCGTGACTGAAGGTGACGGGCGAAAATAACCCTACCCTCCCTACCCAGGCCATGTTTTTGCCCATTTTGTCATTTCACGGTTGGAGGTCTGGTACTAGTAAAGTGTTGTTTTCAATGGCGGCGGAAGCTGGTGGTCAAAAACGACACGAAGTTGTGTTTTTTGTAACAATTTCTTCCCATTCTGCATCAAGCTAGATCGAAATTATATTCATGGTTGAAATGGAGGAGAGGTCTAGGACGCTGGGGGTTCAAGAAGAGCGAGATCTCAAGAAATTTTTGAAATTTCTGTCGCAGAAGGTATGCTTGTACTATGATGACTGGTGATTTGTTTTTATCACACTTACGAGCTTGTACATCTACTTGTATAAGGTCATGTTATTCGCCAGAGGTTTTCTGATACTTAACGACACGTGTTAAAAGGATAATAGGTATTTCATTCTTGATTTTTACGAATCTCTTAACAGTAGAAAGTTTTATTCCACAACTACACGTAAGCTTGTGTAATTAATTCAGTTCCGGCCTGGAATATTATATCGAGATTATCTTCGCCAAATTTGCAAAGCACTTACCGTGCTGTCGAAAATACGGAAGTTTTCATGAGTTGAAATATAAATTGTGTTTTATTTATGACTCGAAATTCCCAAAATAGAAATTATGTTGGTTTTAATAGTGTTACTGTCAGAGAAGATAAAACGAAACCGGCCGGCGAACGTCACTATTTTTGTCCAGTTTTGGTGACGCACACAGTGACGGGTGTACGAGGAAGATTTTAGGCTCAATTTAAGGTTTTGGGAGTTTTTGACAGTTTAAATTTTGCCCAGAATATTTTGGCTACTGAGTTACTGGTACTTTTTTGGTTTCAGTTAAATACATGATAATTTCTGCACAGTTTATTTTCAGTAAAGTGCATATGAAGCGAAATTTTTTTAATGCATATTTCCAATGTTTGACATCTCAAAGAAAATATCGAAAAGTTTGAGATTGTGGGGAAACAAATTGACGATTTTATAACTCATGAAAGTTACCACATTTTGCTCTCAAAAATGGTCTTCGAATTGCGTGGCCAAGCTACCTTATGACGTCACTTTGGTTGCAGACTACATTGTAATCCTCGTCTGTTTCTTCTCTACTACCTTCACTTCCCGAAGAGCCATAGGAAACACTAAATTTGGACTTGTCACTATACATTTTTTCTGTGCTTGAGAGAGATTCACGGAGACACACGGAGTGTAATCAAAACCTTTGCAATCAACGTGACGTCACAATCTGATCCAGTCTCCGGACACTTCTCAGTCGTCAAATTCGAACTTTGGGCGGCAAAAGCTCTGATTTTTTGCCCTTTAACACCATTCGCTTTTGGGCATTTCGAACAGTACATATAACAAGCTACAAAATAACGCGAAAATTTTTTTTACTTCATAGGCACCTAAATTACATTGTCAATTTATCAAACAAGGGAGATGTGTACATTTAATTATAGAATATTCTTATCAACATTAAAATATTTTCTGAGTATATCTTTTGCACGTGAAATAAATACAACTTATTCGATGGTTTAACATATAATACGCGTGGATATTTTGTGAGTTGCAAAATACGAGCAATGAGCAAAATGTCCGCTCGTATTATTTGTTAAACCATCAAATAAGTGATTATTATTATATTATTATATTATTCCACTAATAAAATAAAGTTTGGTTCGCCCATTTTGTCGCTCCTCTTTCAGTCCGTATTTTTGCCCTGTTCTACAGTGTAATAACGTGGCATATTTTGTGCGTTCTTTTGCCCTTATATGGTAAAAATATGGCTTAATAGTGGAATAATAATGCATGATTTTGGGGGTCTAGTTTTGACCCAGGGTTATTTTTTTTTTTACTTTATTTGCACCTTCCCATCATCTTCAAACATGAGTTATACCATGCTAAATTGTTTAGCAAAAAAATGTGAGATTTGGAGGTCAAACCACGAGACCCTGAGATAAAACCCCAAAATGCGAGTGTCACGGTCAGTCCACGATAGTTGGTAGGTCAATTTATATACAAAATAAATCAGAATCACTGGGATCTAACTCTTCTATTGTTTACTTTATTTAAGGCTGTGCAAGTCATCGTTCAGTCACGTCTGGGGGAAAAGATCCATACTAAATCCAAACCTAATGCTATGGGACAAGACTGGGTAAGGTTTAAACATGAAAATTCTCTTGAGAACTTTGTGACACCTGATTAAGCCTTGATTGTATCCAAAACTGTTAAGTACTATTTAATGAGAAGTGACAGTACTATAAGATTGTTTTCTTAGTAATAGATTTGAAAAAATTTGAATAGGCAACTGGTTTGAGTAAAGCAGCCAATGACTGTTTGAAAGAAATTATCTTTCTTTAGTTAATTAAATTTTCTTCAGTTTAGGGAAAAAAGACACGTCTGACTTCTCTGACTTTTATCAGTTGTCTGTGCTTATTGAAGGCACCAGAGTTACATGTTGTTACCATGTAAGAGTGACTGAGTTGAGTCAAATGCTAGAGAAAGATCACTGCTGTGTTATCTTTTTTGCACAACTTTTTTCACAGTTCAATCTTGCAATAAATGATCACCCTGATGTGACATCAGAAGTGAAAAAAGTCATGGCAAATGGCCGACTTCCTTCAAAAGAGAGTCCCATGTGTGTAGAGATATCCTTAAAGACCAGTGAGGTAAGATCATCACACAATGTAAGTTATGTTTTACCAAAGTACCCTTGAAATAGCAAATGAATATGCTTCATAAACCCAAACCTTGCTTTTGGAAAAACAAGTAATAATGTTCATATATTTTAAATTCCCCATCTTGATTGTTATTGATTGTATGTAATATATCCCTTTTATAAATACAGGGAGAGACAATGGTTTTGGAAACTTGGTGTCTTGGTATGAATGACAGGTATGTTTCACACTAAAATGATCTGATAGACCCCATCAGGGGTCTCTTATGGGATTCTGTTGGATTAATTGGATCAGTTGTGGTGCCCAGGCTAGACTCCTATCTACATTTCAAAGTTTGGCTACTAAGCATTCATTTGCATCATCTCAATTGTGTGTGAATAATTTTCAACTTCATACAGGAAAGATAGATAGATCGATTAATTGATCATTGCAGCGCGGAGGGGCTGAATTGTGACAATACTTTACAAGAGAGCTTCTTAAGTTTAAGATACAGGCAACTGAAGCTAAAAAGAAGGTACCGATATTTAATAACAAGTGAAATTTTTCACTACCTAAAGACTTACCACCTTTTGCATTGATACGTGATGATCGAAATCAAAACACCCACGGAAACGTTTCCAAGATTTCATCACGTATCAATGCAAAGAGTGGTAATTCAAATGAAAGTTTGCAACACCCACCATCAGTGTTTTGAAACTATATGTGTTTTCCTTTTTTGGTTACCAAAATATAACTTGTTAATTGTTTAAGAGCTAGACACAGATTTGTGCTTGTAATGTTCATGTACAAGCAGTGCTGCACATATACCATGTTGCTTTTCAGGGTTGATCTTAATGCCAAAGTGACATATACAGTTTATAACAGGATTGGAATGCTACTTAAGTCTCTTCTCTCTGTGACACGAGTAACACCAGCTTATCAACTGTCACGAAAACAAGGAACAGACTTCATGATGTGTTACAAGTAAGATTATGTGACGAGTGCTTTTCTTCAAGGGTGAGAAAGGCAATATTGAAGGAGTATTAGCATAATAATCATCTTAGAGAACTATTTGGAAGGATTTTTCTTGTTGACTTTGAAAGGGTTTAAATGTTCCTTGGTCTTGGCAGGTCTAGTGAAGGAGCCCAGGGCCGGGCTCAAGTCCCCTCTCTTTTTGTTAGAATTGGCCACAAATATTTTTGCTTGAAACAAGTGATGAACAAGAAAAGGCCCTCCTTTATGTCCCAACAACTGACACCCCAGTCCCCCTCACTTTGAGAAAGGTTCGTTGACTACTGTACGGTACTTTAGAATTTTTCATTTAATGTTGATTTTTTTCAGGGTTTATTTTGGTGAAGTAAGGTTTCAAGAGCTTGGAGAAGGTAAGTCACACAATCAGAAGTGTTGTGTGTATTATGTGCTCAGAAAGATGATTCTTTTTATTAAACATTTTCATTTAACAGTTTCTTGACCATCTAAATTATGTGCAAAATTTGCAATATTCTAGATGTTGCCATGTAGGTAATTATGTAGATAACAAGAATAGACAAGATTTTTGATGATGTACAGGCACGGATGCAGACCAGTTTCCTGTTCACAGAAATTGGTTAACATCGTGTCTGAGTGACTTGAAAAACCCAGAAATGGCACTTTGAGGAGTCAAAATATAAAATGTTTCCCTGAGGAGTCCTCCTAGAGTCTTGCACTTTCAGCCCTTGTGTAATAAAAAAAAACAGTCAACATTTCTTCTGGATCGGCACCTGGAGCTAGTTGTTCAGAGGGTGGATAACGCTATCCACCGGATAAATCGCTATCCATCGGATAGGTGTTGACAAAACATACTACTCTGGATAGTGATTTATCCGGTGGATAGTGTTATCCAACCTTTGAGCAACTGGGGCCTGATGTACCACTGAATTGTTATAGTTATTATTAAAAGGAATATTTGACAATCAGGAAGAGGTATTAATTTTATCATATTTTATTCTGTGCAGGTTTTCAGTCCTTGAGGGTTGGTTCTATTGGTACTCCTGTAGGATCCATTACTCTATCTGCAGTTTACAGGACAAAACTGACTTTACCAGAAAAGTGAGTGAGTTTAGCACTGAACATATTTTGGTGATGAATTTAGACAAATCTAAACATGAGCAGTGATGAGCCGTCCTTTGCGCTGCCCCCAACTAAAGAATGCCTGGAAAAGGCTAGAAGGAAATGGGTTCAATTGTAAAATGGTTTACTCATTGATATTCCTAGCCTGCGTTGCAGACGAACTAAACTGCGATTTAGTTTGTCTGCAATGCGGGCTAATTCATTCCATACTCTGACTATTTTGCATCTCGCAAGTCAAGTGACTTTGACGAGAAGCGGGAGCTTTTGGAGAAACCTGAAAGAGATTATTTCAATCAAAGAGCCAGTGAACATTATCAAATGAATGTTGTTTTTGTTACAGGCAGCAAGTCATGGTACAGAGTGATCACTTTAGCTCTGAGTTCGCGAGGGTTCCATCTGATCAGTTAGACGGTGCTCTGCCATGTGGTACAGGACTACATGGAGCAGCATTCCACTTGACTGCTGAAGCAAGGTATCTTCATGTACATATAGCTAGACTCGGTCGAAAACAGTCAGCTTGACCCTTACAGTCAAACGGGATGTTAGTTTCTTTTGCGCCGAATTCCGTCAAGTTGCTGTGGTGACGATTGGTTTTGAAGCTGTGACAGACACTTTGGACTTTGGTGGAGAAGCGGGGGAACAATCTGAATTTTCCCTATCATTATATGGTTAGACAACAGAATGACTGAAAAACGGCAAATAGTCTCGTTGCACTGTGCAATGTTGAAATATATGATTGACAGCTCTCTTGAAGCAACTTGCAACTTTGAATTCAAATTTGCTCGATTAACTTGCCAAGTTCCTTTTGAGCTTTGCACTCTTGGACGCGTGAATTTTGCAATACATTGTGTATGGGTAATAGTGATGATGATGATGATGATGATGATGATGATGATGATGATGATGATGATGATGATGTATTCACCTGATCTTTACTAGATGACTGCTTTTGTCTGTTGTTTGCTTTTAGACATCACATTGCAGAGCAGATAGCCAGTGCAACTGAAACTGAAGTGACCCGGTCTTCGACAGCATCTTCAAACACTCCGCCATCTGCAGCTCACAAAGTTAGTTCCACAACTCCACCTCCTTCACTTAGACGCATTTCTCAGGAAAGTAGTGGCGCAATCAAGCAGAAAATTAACAGGTAAACCCAAATTCATTCTCTTGTCTTCATAAGGCACAGCATAGTTAGTAGATGCAAAGTCAACATGCAACAGGCAACATGCATTTTATCGGGTTTTTATTTGCAACGCTTGCTAATGTTCCTTTCTTTGTTTTGCACTTTTATTTCTTAACAGACCAGCAAGTTCTTCTAAACCAATTAACTGTGCTAAAGCCCGAACAAAAGGTGCCTTTGTCAGCAGTCCCGCTTCACCAGAAATAGTGAGTTACTTAATAAATTTCGGGCGGTTTTCTGACATGTTCCATCACCAATTGTGTAAAGGAATGTGAGCTTTTCCTCTAGTAAACTGGCTGTTCTGACCTTCTCAAGAAGGCTTCTTTGTAGGCCGCGCACAAGAATTTTCAGAAAAAAAATCGGATAGCGCTGCGGTAAACGAATCGAAACTTACTGTAGTTGGTAAAATTCGAGAAACCTAACCAGGTTTTGAACGTGAGTCGAACAAAGAATACCTTTGTTCCAATTAGTTAGAGTAAGCTGAACGAGAATATAAAGCAATTTATTGAGTTGGCTTGACAAACGCAACAGTGCAGATCAGTGGGGGGGGGGGGGGGCGTCAAGACAAAAGCATGCGGCCGCGGCGATTTTGTGTCAAATAAACCTTGGATTAAATTTCCACATGCCCATATCATGGCATTTGCCCTCTTTCACTGAAGATATGAAATGTCTGGTTTACTTTTTTTCGGCTTGCTTCCTGCGTACACAGGCCTTGCTCCCAAACCTGTCATCTACTCTACCGTTTGCATCACTTTTGAGGAAAGAAGAAGACAGCAAAACGGGCAGTTTGCCTTCAGATAGCAACCTCAGGAATTCACCTGCAGCTCTCCACAGAAGGGTAAGCAACCAAATTTTTCGTGACAATGGACAGGCGAGATTTCCTTACTTTCGTAATTATCATTTCACTCTCTCGGCTTCTCTTAGAGCAGTGTAAATTCCGCGTTTGTTTTTGTTGGTGGCAGCGAGCGCTCTTTTATCATTTTAAAGGGAAATTAGATATCGTGTAGTTCCTGGGCCAACTACAACTCAAGATTCTGCAAACCTACAGTGTAATAATTCCTTTGTTATTTTATCAAGGATAGTTCATCGGACAAAATAGAAGGCGGCAGACCATCCACATTACAAGCACCACCAGTACCCAGTCAGCTGGGATGGGATGATGACTTCGTCATGGTGGAACTGGTGAGTACTGGAAGCGAATAACTGTACGTAGGTCTGGCTACAAACAGAAGGCGTGGTCACTAAATGATAACGAGTGGTGGTAAGTGGAAAAAACGTGTAACCACTGGTTTTGCGCGGGAAACTTGTAACCAGTTACAAGCTCGGGAAGCGCGAATGGTTTTCATTTTGCACTTGTGATTGGTTTAAAAGACATCGCGTTTGCTCCAGTTGCTGTTATTACAGTCGAGCCTGCGACGGATAATATATTCTTGTTTTAAGAAGGTATGCAAACGAGGCGAAAGGGTCAACACATGGATTAAAACAATGCAGAATGACCCGTTCACCTTCCACGCTTTTTTCCGCCTCGTTTGTAACAGCTATTGGTCAAAAATAAAAACACTTTTGCAAAATGTCTGTAAACGCAAAGCGATTGTAATCACATGACTACTTTTCAAAGTCACTTACATGTAAGACGCGCTCTAATCTTCCGCAATGTGTTGTTTGTTCCAGAAACCAGCCTTTGCTTCACACTCGGGAACATCAGCCGGTGATCTTGGGAGCTTCTTTCGTGAGTGTCAGACAGCGCCGCCATTGAGTCTCTTTCAAGATACAGAGGTGCTTACACTGGATAACATCATGGTAAGTTCAAATTAAGATTCCCTCGCAGGGGCGGATCCAGGATTTTCCTTAGCAGGGGGTGCCAGTTGTATTGGAAAGCCGCCCGGTCATTTCAGGGGGGCGCGGATGCGCACCCCTTGCACCCTCCCCCTAGATCCGCCTCTGCGTCGTTTGCTCACTCGATCAATCGCTGACACACGGTCACATGCTCGTTTTATCGGCGTTGCTCAATACCTTTGGTTTGTACAAAATGCGTTACACATTCCCATAGCTATCTTATTTTCTTCGTTACTTTCCTAGAATCGTTTGGATGGTGAACTGTGCGGTTTTCGTGAGAACGCTTTCAAATTCGACGAACTTTTAGCTGACCTACAGCAGACGTGAACCACGCCAGTATTATTTTGGAAAGAAGTCACCATGAAGAGGGTGTTTGCGTTCGGAAATGTGAGGGGATGCAAAAATTGAATTCAAAGCCACTGAAGGTGCAAGACAGTGGTTTTCTTGTCGCCTCGCGGCTAATCAGACCAAAGAGACCAAACGTGGATCATAGAGGGCTTTCAATAACGGCCTTCAATAATTGGTTCAATGAAACACGTGCAGGGCGTTTTGATCAATCAGTGTAAAGTTGTTGTGCTCAAAGTTAATCAAATACAAAACCAACACCACCCGTGGAAGGTTTTTCCCACCCTCACCGAGAACTGGTTAAGGGCGATTTACACGGTATGACTTTCTCGCACGCGACACGCTTACGCCATGACTGCAACACGTAAATCAAGCTACCACATCCTAACGGCAGACGCGCTCGTGTGTTAATAGTCCTAAATCATGCCGTAGGCCTGTCGTAAGCTTTTCTCATGCGAGAAAGTCTTACTGACTGTGTAAATCGCCTTTAATACTTTCCTTTCAGTGGACTTTAATTGGTTTATAATACTACTCGACTGCAGCGATTTGCATGGCTTTTATTTTAACAACAGGCACTGGGAAATAAGAAAAGAATTATTGTTCAAATGTAATAATAATGTCAGGAAAGCAGGAATTTTTATGCATCAGTCAATTCCAGCAGTGCCCATCCCCCCCCCCCCCCCCCGGGCTAACCCCCGGGCATTAGCATTTCTTTGGTAAATTCCCCGGGGTGGGGATGAGGGAACCGGGCAAATGCCCCGCTCCCGGGTTGATTGTTTTCAATCTCTCGATAGGTGATATAAGAATATAATACAAGTTGTTGCTTCTTGACAATGAAGAAATATCTAAAATTGAGAAAATATACCTTTAAAAACATCCATGAACATCCACGCGCTTCTCTAGTCCTTCATGGACTAGCTAATCAGCAACGTAGTCCATGTCTTGGCCTATAAACGCCTCCATCACGAATACGCGACTCACTCCACGGTTTCGAAACCACGTGTCAAATGCCCGGGGGTCAACCCGAGGTACGCAAATGCCCCACCCCCGGGACGGGCAACATTAGGAAATGCCCCGGGGTTGCCCGGGGGGGATGGGCACTGCTGGAATTGACTGATGCATTAGCTAAGAGAATAAATACTAACTCACAGACTGAATCTTGTTTTGCCGTATTTTAATGATAATATCTTACAACTGCTAGAAAATAAAAGTATTACTTATTTAGGTTAATATTCACAACTTCGGATAGTTCTCATTTCCGAGTTACCTTTTGCCTCTGTGTCAAAACGAGTCTTCGTGCGAAACCGTTCATATGAAAATGAGTTTTACCTGCACAACCATTTTCATGCAAATCAAACTTCTTTTCATTTGAATGGTTTCGCACGAGGACTCGTTTTGAAAATGAGGCAAAGGGCAACTCGGAAGTGGCCTGTTATTAGATTGAACGATACTCTCCCTCCTCGGCATAATCACTACAAAGTTATTAGGCCAATCTGTTTGTTTGTGATTTTTACTCTTATCTCTGGATACTAATGCGGCATGAAATAATAATAATAACAATAATCTTTACGTTATCATGCAGTTTTCGTTCGACATGCAACCACAATGACGGTAATTTAACAAATTTGCAATCTTTCTTATGTGGACAAAACTACACGCTAAATAATTCAACGTTTCGTCTTAAATTGTCTTACCTCAGCTTATCGGGCAGATGATGAAGCCTTATATAATTGGAAATCCTCAAAAAAGAAAATAATAATTGAAGCCCAAAAAATTTACCTTAATACCGGTATCTTTTAAACTGCTTATCTTTGTATTCACGGTTGAATCAGCGAAACAAAGAAGAAAAAAAATGTTTCTATAGCAACCATGACGAAAGTAACCCAGTGAAAAGACATGGTTAGTTGTCAATTGATTGTCGACGCTGTGGAGAAGATCCAAGGGCAGGTGTTTTAGTGCGGCGTTCTCACAACACGTTTTCCATTTTGCATAGCCGGACTCACGCTGACCACTTCTCTTCATAGCAACCACTTTTAATTGTTTCCCTATATTTCCGCTGTCACTTTCTGCGTTTAATTGAAAGGTGCCCATTTTTAAGTGGTTTTTACCTCGCTACAATGCTCTGATTTGCTAGGAAATTCTCCTAACGACCCCGCAGCCAGGACAAATATCGTATTTTCGCAATAGCCAAATTAAAAGGTAACCATCGTACATAAATTTATTAGCGTATCGCGGACATGGACGGGTTTTGGAAAGTGCTGGTAGAAATCGCTGCGTTATCGCGTCCTGTATATTTAGTTCCGCTTTTTTTCCGCAGCAAGAAGTAAGATTTATAAAAGATCCCATCACTGGCCCAAGAAGGGAAAAGCAAAAGCGAAGAAAATTTTTACCGGCAAAAACTTCAATACCGGGACTTCAGTCAGTGATCGCGACATCTAACGACACTGGCGACAATTTTCTTCAATCGGGACAATTCTCCATGAGGAAAATTGAAAAATGGAGCCCGCCAGCAATGAAACGGAGAAACAAGCGAACGGGGATGGGAGTCCTGATCCTGAAGAACCGCTCGATGAAAGTGAATTTCAAAAATGTTCTCGGAAAGGCAGAAGGGACGCTTGCCCAGATATTCACTGCAAATGCGGCGACTCCGAACAAAGCGGCGAGTGCTTGTTTCACAAAGAAACTGTAGAAACTGATCCGAAGGGAAACCAAGAAGAAAAGACGTGATATTTGTACAATAATTGTACATGCACCTTGCTCGTTCGGACGCCTTCAAAATTCGACAAATGTTATTTATTTTTTGACCGTCTGGTACAAACCTTGTGGTTGGACGAGACATTTATTCCGGGGAAGGCCCGGCTTCTTCGTGTTAAATTGGTCTTTTCAAACCCCGAGGTTAAACCTGGAAATAGCCGGTGTGGCGTCGCGGCGAATCGTGTTAATTTCGCTGGAAACTCCGATGGCGGAGCAAAAAAAGAGTTCTGCTGTCAGATTTTTATGTACGAATTACGGAACGAAATGGAGTTTTTTTTGCATTTGTTTTTATCACGCTTCAGGAGCAGGTGATGATTGTCTAAATATGTTCCAAAATCCATATTCATGGCTGTGGGAGTCAAAGACAAAACCGATCTGAAATAGACACATTATTTATAGCGTACGGGAACAGTAACGTGTAAATTTCTAACTTCCCGGCATAACGTCAGTGAAATTTTTTAATGTGATGTTGATTGTACAGAGTTCTTTTGTATACAGGTTTGCAGTATATGTCTTTCATCGGTATCAGCTCCAAATTAAAATACCCTACTTTATAAGATCGCTTTTACACCCTTTTGCATGCATTTTCGTTAGAAATGTTTTCTCGTTTGTAACCTTGAATAAAGCACCTTAGCTGCAGCTTATGATGGAAGCTTTGTGTTGTTTTTTTTTCGCGAAAACAACTATACCCTTTTGCCTGCTCAAACAATGAGTTTTAAACTTAGACGGAAAAATGAATTACTGACATCAGTTTAACCGATCAAGTGATTGTACGAAATAGTCTTTTTTAACCTTTGTCGAAAAAAAATAGACTAAAAAAGCACTCGGTGAATAAAGCGCTGTTTGCTCGGAGCCTGTTTTTGTCCATTCGTGTGTTTAATTTTTAGTGAGATTCATTTGTCTTTTAGTAAAATAATTTTGTTTAAGATTTGCCTGGAGGCTTTTATACAGGTTTTGCCATCCACCTATCGCGTTTGCTTTTCAAGAGTTCGGCCATCATGTTATTCCTGTAGTAAATATATACGCGCGCTATTATTAGACTCCAAGACAGGATGAATTGCCTTTTTCCAGCAAATGAGATGTAAATTTTGCAGCTGCCCTGAATAATCAATGTATCTCCAGGCTTTTTTTATACTTATTTTTGCTGCTTCTGAAGGAACGGGTTTGTCGAGTGTAATCAAAGATTTAGACGAGCGACCTAGTTGCGCTGTGTTTGTAGTTTTTCTGAGTAACTGGGAATCTTCGACCTAATCAACGTGATCTTCTGTATATCTAGTTATACCTACACAGTCGCCGATAAGCTTGGTTCACGATGTTTTGTTCTATTGAAGCTAGCTCATTATTCTTCGAAAATGATTATGATTCTAATGAAGGTTAATTCCCCAGTTGATCTCTATTTTTGATGTCATATTAGTGGCAAGCTCTCAATAAATTGTTTCGAGTTCTCTTGTCACGATTTTAAGTAATTTTCCACATTTCAGGCTTCAAACTCACGTGTCAATGTATTGTAATGTAAATGTTGTTAAAAATGGTCAATTCACTTAGCTACACCAAGCTAGTTCTCAGGCATGCCACTCAAATGAATGAAACAAATATTGTGTTAATCAAAAAATACAATACAAAGTTGTTCCCAGTTTTTTTTTACAAAGTTTCCAAATTGTAATTATTGCAGATTTTAAAGCAAATCTTTTTCAATCTCCAATCTTCTCCAATCTTGAAAGCAAATTGGCAAAATTTTCAAGTTTTTCGTTCAGAATCCGTCTTAAAAGACAACCAACAAATTTACAAACGGTTCGCAATAGTATTTTACGGGATTGAATGAACAACCATACATTTGAAAGATTTTAAGCAGCGGCTTATTAAACAGGATCCACCACATGAATACAAACATCACCTGGTGTAACCTAAATGGCTTTATCTGCACGGATTATGATGGTATACAATTCGCGCAAAGTTTATAAAATGGCGGGAAATTAAGCAGGGATTTTTTTTCCGACATATGATTATCTGCACAAATTTCCGCGACCGAGTCGACCCGCGATGCACTGCGAACTGCGGATACACGACAGTAATGTTGGGGGTCAAAATGAAGAGAGTTCACAAGATTTTGCGATCATTGAACATTTTAGCTACATGTATTTACAAATTTCTGCAGCTTAAAAAAATTCGTCGATTCTTTTCCAGACTTGATCTTTATCTCCCCTACTTGTTCCAGGTCGGGAAAACTTATTTGCAGATTTCCATACTTCTTCAAGAGCTCCAGACACCGTACGACTCTGCATCATAAAAGGTAAATTACTCGCACTGCTTTACTGCCGGACTTAAGTAAACATCCTTATCTCATCACCTTTGTCAAGTCAAGTTTTGACTTGATTCAACCCCTGTAACCTCAAAAGAACAACACAGCCAGGAAAGTTCCATCATATTACATTTTATTGAACTTCAACTCCATGTAAATAAAAAGTTAACGGTAGGATTTCTGGTAACGTGACCGGGCTGCTGGTCCACCGAATTTCTTGGCCTCTGCGCGGCGTGGATCCGCTACAAGCAGTGAGCGGTCGTACTGGACAAGAATGTCTCGAATTTCCTTCTTGGAAACCTCATCCACATCTGTAAAAGATAAATATTAAGTATTAATTCTCCTAACTTATCACAATACAGTTCAGTTACCACTTGTTTTGAGATTTCAGTAGCACATCAAGTCAATAACCGCTAGTTGATTATTTTTCTTTATTATATGGCTACAATAGTACGTGCGCTCTGATTGGCTGATGAGCGGGCAAGATTTTCTTGTAATGACCGGGCATTATGAAAATTTTTCTTGCCTTAGCTTTTTATAACTTTTTAAGGGTCAAACACTTGTAAACACAGGTCAGTTTGGTTTGTGAAAATTAAAGTGGTTAAATTTGCCCTAGAACTTGGCGTAATGAAGACAAAAATTGCCTCATTGTCAAAGAAACCGTTTCTTCTGGTTTGGATCGCATGACCTCGAATGACCTCTTGCGTGCGCAAGTGGATATTGAAAAACGTTTCCCTTTTTTCAGCACTAAAAAGGCCATATAATAAATAACTTATTAACCTCGTCCGTTCGGTCAATACAGGGAAATCTCAGACCTCGGCCTTGATGTATTGACCTCGCTATCGCTCGGTCAATACATCAAGGCCTCGGTCTGGGATTTCCCTGTAATGACCTCACTCTCGGTTAATAAGTACTATTTACTCTCCTCAATTCACCTTGACATAATCTCGTGCCCAGATGTTTACTCATTTCGTCGGTTGAGAAGATCTGGGTACGAGATTACTCTGGACAGTGTGTTGATTTCCCAAGGAGAAATTAGATTTTGACCACTGTCACATTTTAAAGGATTTACACAATGGAAAAGGAAACCTTGAAGTACTCTTTGCCATATTCGTGAATACTGAGTTTTAAAAAATGTGCAAGTGAAGTTGCCCAAGCCTAAAAATAATTCCCAAACCCACCATGTGTGGAATGTATATGTTAAAGGAGAAGTTCACTCCAGAATGGCCATTTATTTTCTTTACGCCAATAAAAAGTTTATACAAAAATATGTTATTCGCCAAAATTTCAGCTTCCAACGAGCGCTAAATCCCTACGAAATCTTTCTCTAAAGTAGCCCAAAATTCGACAACTGAACGCCGACATCTTGGAGCTGGTAATGTATGCGTGACATCAAAGAGCTCAGCCTGAAGATTAGCGGGAAAATTTAAATAATCGAAACTCCTTGTTTCTTTGTAGTGGCTTTTGTTTGTCAAAATGCCTGTTTGTGCAGCTCCATGTTTCTCAAACGGAGCTCCAAGAGATACAAAAAAAAAACCTTTCACCTTTTCTTTCCTTTCAGACTGGCATTTTGACAAACAAAAGCCACTTCAAAGAAACAAGGAGTTTGAAGTATTTAAATTTTCCCGCTAAACTTCAGGCTGAGCTCTTTGACGTCACGCATACATTACTAGCTCCAAGATGGCGGCGTTCAGTTGTCGAATTTTGGGCTACTTTAGAGAAAGATTTCGTAGGGATTTAGCACTCGTTGGAAGCTGAAATTTTGGTGAATAACATATTTTTGTATAAACTTTTTATTGGCGTAAAGAAAATAAATGGCCATTCTGGAGTGAACTTCTCCTTTAAGTACAGTGGCATGAATGCCGTAAACAATACATTTCACTGTACAAGTGATATTGGGTGAATTTTGGAGTCAACATTAGTCCCAGAAAGAGCTGCAGATTTAATTGTCGTAACCACCATACTTACATTTCTGGTAGTAAGCTACCAAGGCTTTGGAGATGGCTTGACGAATAGCTATACAAAAAGAAGACAACATTAGCCATTATATAATTATTTTCTGGTAACTTTTACACTAGTTACCGCTAAAAGAACAACCTTATGATAGACAACTACATTTTAGCAGTTATTTTATAGGTGTGTGACTAAATTGTTTGCTTCAGTTAGAACACCAATCACAATTCCAAATCTTTATTTTCTTTACCCTGCCATGACTCCAAAACTTCAGAATGTAGGGTTTTCAATAAGAATCAAAGTAGGCGGCAAAAATGTAGAAGTAGGTGGCGAAGGGGGGACTTTCTAGGGGGGTCCGGGGCATGCTCCCCCTGGAAACTTTAAAAATCTGAGCCTCTGAGAGTGCATTTCCTGCATTCTGGGGCAAGAACTTTGTCATTTTTGACAGAGCCATACATGCTCTATTTTCCAGCTTTTTATTCAATGGTTTCAATTATCTTGCAGACAAAATAGTTGCCAAACACAAATTTATAGTCACCAGATTGCACAATGATTGCAAAATCAGATAGGGCCTTTTTCAAAAGTGTTTAAAATCATTTTTAGGAATTTAATCCCAAAAAGGACTGATACATAAATATTCAAAAGGAAACATAAAACAATCTTATCACTAGGTTTAAAACAAACACAATATATAAGATGTTGTGACCACTATCAAATTAATAAATAAGAGACACAATCCACAGGCATACATGACATGCTCAAGGGCTTGCAAAGCATGATAGGGCGATTTCAAACACGGTCAGCTTTTTGCGAGTTTTCCGATGTGACAGAATCTTTTACAGCATAGGGAGAGGATGGATTGACTTCTTTTCTTATTTTGGATGTTTTAGAAGCAAAGATCTTCTGAAATGTCCGTTATTCATCGTCAACACACAGAAATGTAGTCACCATTTTAGCGACTAAAGCAGAATTTTTATGAAATGTTAGTCGCATTGGCGACCATATCGGTCGCAATTTCGAGCCCTGACTCGATATCTTTTAACCAAGAATTGTGGCAAGTTTCTTTTGTGTTAAACGAATTAAATGCTGGCCGATCCACGGTTCATGTTGTGGCAAATTATTTATCATGCTAATTCGTAAAATTCAAGTAAGTTGTTAATCAAAGTAGGCAGCAAAAACGTGTGGAGTAGCCGGCTAGTTTAGCCGGCTGCCGGCCCTTATTGAAAACCCTGGAATGATTCCCTGATTAAAATTGAAGCATCTCTTTCGCTGGCATTAGTTTTTACATCAACAATACGTTGTTCAGTGTTCAGGAGCTGGTGGAGTTTTAGGCTACTTTGAACTTGCCATAAATCCTGGAAACATGGCCACCGCCCTTCACTCTGACACGGATATCCACACCTTCAAACCTCTCCCTGCCCAGAAGAAGAATCGGCTCCTGGACCTGTTGCAGTGATACAAAAAGCATCAAATCATCATTCCCTTTACTACCAAAAATACCCACTCTATCACAAAACTAAACAAGCAGCCATTTTAAAAAAGAAATAATGTTTGGTTTCTACAGTGTAGGTTGCGGAAGGATAAGAATGACACAGAACTTCCTAATTTGCCCTTCTCTTGGCCTTTTTTGTGCCAGCAAACACAACATACACAGAGACATTGTGTCTTTGTTTGCGCTTGCAAGCGCTCTCATTGGTGAGAATTTTCTTTTTTCTCAGAATATAGCTAGAATGTTTACTTAATAATTGAACACGGAAAAAGCTCACTTTATATTTTCGCCAATACATTGCTTTAATCAAATTTAAAAGCATTGCAGTCGTCAGATATTTCTATTTGTAATGAATCTCAATAATTTTGTGGTGTTGCTGATGATTACCTTCCCGATATTTGACGGACACAAACAAAAATATTGACTTGACTCGAACTTGACTCATGACAACTTGACTTTTAGGAGGGGAGGGCATGATTTTGATTGTTGGCCGTGAGTACAGTGTGTTGACATTGAGGTTACGAGTATTCTTCTGGTTGGATAGTAGCCCTCTGGATTGAACGGTCTGGGTTCGAGCCCTTGCCGGGGCACTGCCTTGTGTTCTTGGGCAAGACACTTTACTCTCATAGTGCCTCTCTCCATCCAGGTGTATAAATGGGTACTTGCAAATTTACTGCTGGGGGTAGCCCTGCGGTGGACTAGCATCCCATCCAGGGGGAGGGGGGAGGGGGTAGAAATACTCCTAGGTGCTTCATGCTAAGGGAACCAGGATAAGCTTCAGCCTGATGGGCCACTAGGCTTGTATGCAGACTTTACCTTTTACCTTGATAGCTTTAAATATAACATTCATACCTTGTATCGGAGAGTTGATGGTTCAACTAAATCCAAGGGGCATCCATTAATCTTTATGATGCCATTTCCACGTTTACAGAAGGCAACAGCTGTGGCTGTTTTCTAAAACAGCCAAAAAAATATAAGTACATGTACATGTTTGTAACATATCATAATGAGGATCATAATCAAGTTAGCGAATCTCATTTGAGGGATATTCTGCAGTTGCTCTGGCCACTTATTTGCATTTCATTGAATTTGATTGGTTCTTTTATTTCTTTATACTTCATTCTTAAAAATGTTTACAGTTATTAGATGAGTGGCCAGGTTTTCTAAAATTACTACCACTGTTCAAAAACAATAGTAGGGGCCCAGTAGAATGGGATCATTTGTAATTACTGTAAATTGATGATCACTTGGTGCATGAAACTCAAGTTACAATTACTTTCTATCACTATGTTTGTACTTACGTTATTGTGAAGATAAAATTGCGTCAATTGGGAGAGGGGGATCACACAACTTTCTTACTGTTTTCAAAATAGGTACTTTGCTAGGGTCTATACAGTGTGTTGCCCAGTTTCCGGCCGGTACCAGTTTCCGGCCAAAAAAAAAATGAAATCGGTTTTTTTCGTTGGGATTTTCAATTCTTGTCCACCGAAGCGTACTGAAGGAAATACGAACATTTCAGGTACAAATTGTTGGTTTTGGCGGGCTTTTTGGACAAAAAACGACCCAGCAACGATGAATTTTGTTCAGGCGAGTAAACGTTTAGCGGCTAATTTTTGCGCTTTTCACTGCACACCAAAGCTACCGTATAAAAACAAATAGCTCGTTTCATAGGAAATATATCAAGGAGCTTCGTAATTTTTTGACAGACTTTAGATTAAAGATGAAATTGATTAGGGGAAGTGTCATCACAAGCTAGAATTTAGCTGTTTCTGAATTTCAGCCGCCAAACTCTTAACAAAGATTTGGGGCTACAGTGCCAGTTTCCGGCCACCTAGCGACAAATAATTCAAAACTTAGTTTTTGTCAGTGAAATAACTAAAGTTTATAATCTACTGCTCGAAAAATTAATAACACGTAAGCAATAATTACAAAAACGTACAGCTAGAGCAAGCATACAGAAAATATTTATATTTGTTGTCAACAAAAATGTAACGCCTGAATAAGCAGAAGATCCAGAAACGCGAACGGGTCATTGAGGTCGTACACAATTTTCGTAAAACAGTCGAGAAATCATTGCCAAATAAACCAACATTCAGACATAACTGTTTCATATTGGGACTGAAAAGTCGGTTCGAGTCCACTAAAGTCGAGCGGCTTCAAGGAAAATGTTCTTTATCTCAATGGCCGGAAACTGGACTAGCTGGCCGGAAACTGGGCAACTTACGAGCTTTGCTAAAAATGGCATAATTCCTTTAATACTCGAAGAAGGCAGCCAACCTTTGTACATTTTAAAGGTTAGTAAATGTACTTTATTTGATAGAAAACTGAAATGTTTTCCGTGCATATTCAAGAAGTTATAGCGATTACAAACTAAAGTGGCCGGAAACTGGGCAACATACTGTAATCATTATTTTGTGTCGGCATTTATCATCGATTCAATTCCATGCTTGTTCATACGGTATGTTGAATATGAATCAACTTTTTCATCGTTCTCCGAAGTTTCTTAAAATACATCTAAAAATATCATATCTTCTGTTGGTCATCGACCACCAATAAGAAGAGATGAACTGGCAAACAATGTTTTCAAGGGTTTCAAGGCAACTTTTATAAACTTTGACAACAGAAAGGACCAGTTTTTATAACCAGTAACAAACAAATCTAATGTAAATTTACGTTACTTCACTAAATTACCTCAAATTTAAAAGTTAAAACTATTAAACTTCAAATACAACTGAAGCCGTTTTCGCTGCCGCCATGTTTAAAATTAATGCACGTGTTAGTTGAGTCAACATTCTTCACGATAAATCACCGGTTTTCTACGTACCTTTCGTCCAAAAACTTGTACCGACTGACTCATCTTAAAACAAACAACACATTAGATGAAGTTAGATGCAAATCAACAACGCCATACAAGAAAAATATCGAAATTTCTGCCTCGATTTTTGTACCTTTCTGTTCGGAACGAAGAGTTGAAGCAAGAGGGAGAAAGCGTGGTACGCATGCACGAAACAAGGCACGCCACATAGAAACGAGGCTAATAGAAAAAATTTGGAATGGAAGGGACTTGTGGATGAGAAAGAGGATTATACATTTCGGATAACTCTGATATATTTTAGCGCACTTCGGTAACTTTCCCGCGGGATATTGCAATCTGGCCTTTTTTCCCCAGCTAAAAACACAAAGGGCGAACTGGAAGATTTATGAGAGTTTACTTATTTTGTTATGTGCTATTTTATATTGTGTGGTTCCAGAAAATGTCCACACTCCCCCTGCAGAGGGGATTGGAAATTCCTGGGGGTGGGTGGGGGGATCTCAAAGGCCAAAAACTTTAAGGAAATGTATGTTAGCTTAATTGGAATATTTTTTCCAGAGGGGTGGGGGAGTCTTTGAAAAAACCCCTTCCGTGGGGGAGGTGTGGATAATTTCTGAAACCACACATTGGTCTAAACGTAACAGCAGATCCAAAGCAACTGCAATACAGTGCAGACACGCTACAGCAAAAAAAGATCATGGTAGATTCCTCAACATTGAGGGATTGCCAACGACAACAATGAATTTTAGGTCAAGGGTTCACTGTGTTGCAAGCCAAAATATAAATAAATGAATTTCCTTCCACCAGTGGCTTTCATTCTCCAATGAGCTGCAGATCAAGTCTTTTCTATGAGTTAAAAAGTAAACTACAAAAATATAATGTAGAAGTTCACAAAACCATTTTTTTTTTCAATGCTTTATTTATTGGTAAACTTATCTTTACATTAAATCACTTCTTTACTTCCACTACTGATTTTACTTAAGTTATATTCTTGTTTAAAGTTCTAAGACTAGTATTTTCTACTGACTGTGTTACAGCACTGTAAGAAATCATAAACTATTCTACTACTTCTTTCCATTTTCCTATGCAAATGAAGAAGTGAAAACCATCGCAGGTTCATTGGCAACATTATGAAAAGTGGCCGTCCAAGCATACTGAGAGAAGAAAACTGCAGAAAAGAAAGAAAAAAACATTAAGTTGAAAACTTATTCCGACATGAATAAACACTGGTTAACCCAGATAATGTTAACAGACATAGGGGGAGGAAAACATGTCCCCAAACTTATTTTAATTCAGATGGTAAACAAATACAAACATTCAAATTCTAATGATTTTAATATTTTAAAGGTAAGAAAATTGGCATGGGATTTTTTTGGGGTTTAGTTTTGGTCCAGGGATTTTTTGGGGTTTCGTTGGAAGCCCTAGGGATTTTTTGGGGGCGTCTTGATTTTTGCCCCATTCAATCATCCTTGTCACTTGAAATCCCAAATACTCCCCCTGGGATGGTATATCAACCTAACTTCACAATTTTCTTTACTCTGATCATCTGTCTTCCTTAAAGGGGGCAGTGATGACAGTACCACTGTGCTTGTATCAGGTAGTTTGCACATTAATGTAATACCATGTAAAGGTAATCTCTATAAAGGTATGGTGGTCCATTAAGCAATGTGGCTGCTATCCCAAGGGACCCTGCTGGTAAAAACAAGTCTGATAGTAAGAAAAAAGAGGTGAGTTTACTAACTACCAGTACAGGCCCAATTACCAGTCTTTATTAAGAAAAGGGGCCTTGCCCCTTCTAGGGATGATAATTGGACTAGAGAGCGAGAGTAGTGGAAATTGAGACTAGTACCAGTACTGAGGAATACTTGTGCATCTGGCTTACTTACAGACATCTCCTTGTTCCAGTGTAAACTCAAACCTCTCGCACTTGTCTTTGCAGTGCTCAACTGGCAGAAGATTCACAACTGTGGAACCAGTCACTTGTGCCATCCACACATTGTCAAAAGTGCCATGTGCCTGGGGAAAGATAAGACACAGCTTACCACCAAATTAAAACAAGCTTCAAATAATAATATAGACGACAGCAGAGTAAATAAACATACTGTCTCCGATATAAGGACTTGTTCAGTGGAGCTGTCTGTTGCATCTATGGCTGGTTGTAACAGATACATTGACTTGTCTAAAGCACCCTCACTATGGATACAGTATGGACGAGGAAACAGGGCTCGCAGCGATCTTAAGCCCTGTCCATAGCAAACTTTCCTGCAACAAAATATAACATAAAAAGCTGGCTTACATGTACGGTTAATTGTATATGGAGGCTAGTTATTAAGGAAGGGAGATTACTGATACATGCATTCCTGAGTATTCTTTATTTTCTGACTCTCACAAGCTGTCCACACGACACTCCATTTTAATACTGTTATGATTTCTGTTAAGGAGTTAAATAAGGAGTTGATAGAGTGATGTCTTCCCGAATGGTAGAACTGGCTGCAAAATAGGAATTGGATGACTTGCAAACACCAAACAAGAAAACATCAGAAAAATGAAAGTTACAGAGTTCCAATCTGACCAGATACCCTTAACACCTGGAGATAAGTGCACCCGCAGATAAACCACACCCTGAATTTAGCAACTCAAATTTTGGAAGAAAAGGTGTGGCTTATCAGTGGGTGTTTACAGTATTACTAACCATCCTATGATATTTCCAGCTGGCATGTAATGATCCCAATTCTTTAGTACGTCTGCCAGACTTTTAACAGATTCATTTACAACTCCATTGATCTTGAACTCACAGGCACCCTGCTCCAGATCTGCTTGGTTGGCATGATAAAACTCCATAAATTTTTCAAAACTGTGCCCAACATCTCCATAGCCTGGCATGTCTCTAACCTTGACAGGAAACGCAGTGTCATAAAAGCGTTTCTTAAAGGCAGCTTTGGTGAGATTTGTGCTGGAACGGGTGGCAATCTTCTTCAATCCCTGACATATTGTACAATCAGGTTTTTCTGAAAAACAAAAATTATCAATATTGATTTTTATCAATGCTACAAAAAAATGCTTACAGGCTAATCTTGAGTAGCACAGTGATTTATGAAGAGGGCTATAACTTGTAAGGCTGTTGGTTACAATCATCTTCTGATCAATAGCATTTTTTTTCTTTTTAAACATAACAATATTTAGTCACTCTGGGATTAAAAATTCCAGGTGTCATCTACCAGCATTAATCAAAATTAAAAAAATTAGTGTAAAACCAATTCAACATCATTCTACCTGGAACATACAAAGGGTTGTCAACCATGCACTCCCAGGCACTAAACGCTGACAAGTCCATGAAGTTGTGCAAGGGAAGGGAAATCAAACGGACCACGCGCTGTAATGGATACTGAAGATCAGCAGTCATTTGCCCAATGTACAATCCAAATGACGGCTTTATCATGGCCATCAGTGACACTCCAGTGTATAACAGAATAGGAAGCAGAATAATAAGCCCTGCCAGTTGAACACAGCGACTCGTACAGCTACGTTTCTTGCTTTTAGTTTTGCTTGCATCCTTTGAAGCCGATGGAGATCTCTCTACAAAAGAATAATACAGTGTAAAAATTAATATTTACAAGGCTAAAATTTTTTCAAAAAGAAAAATGAACATATTTGACTTACATAAGTCATCATATTTTTTTTTTTTTTTCAAATAACCCTATTTACCTTGCAAATATTAGTTTTAAAAATGAAAAGCGAATATCGGGGAGCGAATATTATGGACAAAAATAATTTTGTTTAGCTAAATATAGAACTTAGTTACAATATGGAGGGCTTAATATTTTTTGAATAAAAAATCGCAACTTTCATTTTGATTTTCGTAACCCCAGGGCTAATTATGTATGTTGCTCTGTGAATTTTGTTCTTTTCATGATTGTTCATGTTAAGGAGAGTTTGAGAGAAAAGTAATGATGCATAATAAATACCAACAAAACGGAAAATCTTCTGTTCATATTGTGCTTATCTGGAAAAAGCTAGAAAGAAATGTATTTTTATTAGCTTACATATTCTTGCTTCACTTGTTTGAAATACGAAGGTAAGCTAACATTACTTATTCATTACTTATTATAAATCTTAATACTAGTATAATGTGAACGCAAAGATCGGAAAGAAACTTTCTTTTGACAGAAACAAAAGATTGGCCGATCTCGATAAAAGGTCGAACTTCAACAAAATCGAGACCAAAACAAATCAGTTAAGCTGACTTCCTCACTTTCAGCTGAGTTAAGGTAACTTAGTTGATGTTTGATAAACAAAAGGATTGCCGAACTGTCGGAGAAAACAAAACCGTCCAAGAAAATCTTAAAATATATTTGACTGAGGAAAGACGCCAAGCTTGTTAACTGAGATTACCTCCCAACGCGCGAAGAATAGCCTCATCGATCTCTTCCTTGTTAAGTCCCCAGCTTTCGCCTTGTTTTCTAAGTTCTTCGACTTCCTTACGCAGGAATATTCCTGTAACATCTTCCATGGCCATTACGTGCCGTTGTAAAACGCTTCAATCTCTGGTGAGAGAAAATACTTCCTAAGACTTCTTCGCTTTCTGGATAATATTGATATGACTGACGTGACTTATGATATTGCTCTTTTCTGTAGCTTTTGACGCAGGCTCTCCACCTTCAAGAGCTTTCTCGGGGGAGGGGTGCTTACATTTTACTATATTAGCGAAATGCTGTTGCTTCATATTTCAAACAATCCTTCTAAATAAATCAAAGAGTATTTTTGATCATATTTGATAATTTCAATGCTTTCATTCATGTTCAGTCCTAAAACTGGAAAATTTCTTTAATGATGAAGTTTTCACTCTATCACCCCTCCCCCAACTCCTCTCCTAGACCCATCCTCATCCTGGAAAATCCGCTGACCGAAGGCATGGAAAATGAAAATGAGGCTAGGCGCGGAGCCTAAGCCCAAGTCAGTTTCGGCTTGGTAGCAATTTCCTTACAAACTTTTATTTGAAAACTTGTTGTCTCGCTCTGTTTCTCCCTCTTTGAAGGCGTTTATTAACATGGCAGGTGTTGAGGATCTTTACAAACAGTTTGGAGTTCTCGCAGATGCGAAGGAGAAAGCAGGAGAGGTGAGCTTGATTGAGCTGACTTGAAATATTTCCAAATCAAACATGGCGCCGATTTATTGTCACGTGGAAATGCCCGTCAAAATGTTTGTGTTTATTCTAGTTCCGAACTCTTGTTTTTAACAGCACGAGAGTGCTTTCCTGTTGATATTGGCTGCCGTAAAGGGTTCACAGGCAGAGAAGCGGCTGGCCTCTCAGTTTATTACAAGGTTCTTCAAGTTCTTTCCAAAGTTGCAGGAAAATGCTATTGATGCCATGTTGGATTTATGCGAAGATGAAGATAATATGGTGAGAGATATTAATAAGCTTACTTAATGTTTTTTTTTTTTATGGATGCGTATTCAGGTTTGTGGTCAATGACTTGGGAAATAATATAAAATCAAAGACTCTTTTAACAGCACGCGAAAAGTTGAATAAGAAAACCAAGAATTCAAGGGATGAAGGAAAAGTGGATTATAACATCAAAGCATTTTTATGCTGATCCTTTCCTATCAAAGCATGCTAATTACTTGTAGAAGGAAATCTGTTCATATTAACTGACTTTTAATTATGTTATTAAATGTATCACCAGATAAGAAGACAAGCCATTAAAGGCCTGCCAGATCTCTGCAAGGACACACCAGAACATCTTCCAAGAATTGCTGATGTACTTACACAACTTCTACAATCAGGTAAGCAAAAAGCAAGTATTCATAACTGATGTAACTGTTATATGGATCAAGTCAATCAATTGTGTGTACCGTAGGCTGCCTTGGTTGACATGTTGCACTGTACACTGTCTAGCATGTCAATCACGTCTTGACTGGCATGCAGGCGACAGTTAACCAGATGCTGGTTGACGTTCAATCAATCAATCTGCCAATTACTTATTAATCATATCAATAGCAAATATTAAGGTTAAAAAGTCTTTGAGAACCTCTTTTGAATGAAAAAGGCAATGTTATATTCCATCAGTTTTACAAACAGAAGGGAAACTACTGGGACAGAACCCATGTAAGTGCATGTTAGATTGACATGCAAAAGGTATAGATGTCCATTTACAGGTATCCAATAAAATATTATAAAAAAATTTAAGGATTCAACATTTTTAAATGTCACTCCTTCCAAAATGGAAATGGGTCAGTCTTCATTTAAATGTGATGCTGCATGCAATGGTCTGCCCAGAGATTTAAGGGAACTGAATACTCTGTCTAACTTTAAGATTCACATTTTTATGCATTTCAAGGAACTTGATCAAAGAAATGATTCATGTGTAGTATGAATATGTTTGACTGATATTGTATTATTGACAAGGCTTAGGTTTTTATTGCACATGGTTTTTTTACACCGATTGGCCTTTCAGTATAAAGTTTTTATCCTACCTTAATTGACAGATGTAATTGGACATCCACATGAACATTTGCCAATTACTAAATGTTATTTCAAGTTATAATTTGTAAGAATTCTGGTTGTAGGCTGCAAAATGTCATGTATGACGACATGCTTCATAAATGTACATCGGCGTTACATGGTTCATAAATGTACAGGCATGTATCAAGCTTGGAACTTGGTGCTCAACTTATTTATTTTGTTAATTTTAATGTTATAAGACGTTTCCCTGAAGAAACTTTTAATAATTCATTATATGTACAAATATTTCTATTTCAGAGGATCCTGCTGAATTAACAATTGTCAGAAATGCCCTCACATCATTGTTTAAAATGGAGCCAAAAGGTAGACACTTTACACTAGCCTGACGTCATAAATAAAAAAATAAATAAATAAATCAATTACAAGAAAAAGTTCAGTTTCATTCTTTCCACCACAGTTCAGTTGATCCTCCTCTAACAGCCACTTCTCCACAATGTCTAGGATTTATCATCCCAACCTTATGTCGATCCATACTCACTTCATGTACAACAGAACCTCACTACATACAACAACCAGTTATTTCGGATCCAGTGTGGATGCTGTTGAGAGATTCTTGAAACTGTGTACAATGTATTTCATATATTCATTGTCTCATTCATTGCTTTATTGGTGTAAATAGAAATCACAGTTCATAGCTTAGTAATAAAGTATTTGCACTGGAATAAAAAAGGTCATGGGATGAACTGCACACAACATATGCAAAAGGTCTAAAAACAATGCTTTTAGGAGCTGAATTATTGTTTCTTGGTGGTCATTAATTTACATATGATCCTTTCAGGAACCATTGGTGGACTATTTTCTCAAATTCTTAGTGGAGAGGAAGTATCTAGAGAAAGTGCGATAAAGTTTTTAAGTGGTGCAGTGGAAGAATATGGTAAAAAGGTGTTGCATCCCTCTCCTGAAACAGAGGAATACCTTGTTGAAGAAATCAAAAAGGTGCGTTTAGGGAAATAGTTGATTTAGTGTTTTACTCCCCCTGGATGGGATTTTACTACCCAGCATTTTGCTGTCTGCTGTTTCAACAACTTTGTTGTGCCCTATAGAAGTAAAGGCAGGCAGTGGGAGGGCAAAGTGTTTTGTCAAGGCATGCTGTACAAGGACAGTATCTGTGGCTATTGGTCATAGTATATTCCTGTTCTCTGGATGTCATGTCTGGCATGCTATAAACCATAAGCTAACCTTGAAAATCATTTTATGGGCTTGTGTAGTGGTATGTGGTCAGGGATGACAATCTCTCGGCTAATAAAATGACAGACAACATGACACATGGGATGGTTACCATTTACCTGTATGTAAATGATAAACAACTGTGATGTCTTGAATTGTTGTACTGGTCATGGTGTTTATATCTTTTTGATTCTGAGACCACAGCTGTTGTCAATTTATGCATATGTTGCAAAATGTTTCGTGCTCTAAAGCTGTTACATATTTTTGCCATAGGCCATGGCAGATGTCACTGGAGAAGAGTTTCGCACATTTATGACTATCCTGTCATCACTGAAAGTAATGGCCAGTGCTCACCAAGAACTTGCAGACATTGTGGCAGAACAAGCAGAACTTAACCAAGCATTCCAGGTACTACATTGTACTTCAATGGGCATAGCCTGTGATAGCATCTATTTTTCTCTGGCACTTGGTGAACCAAGAGTTGTAAAAATGTGGGGCCTAAGGTTATTGATGTGTCTGTGACATCTGCTTTTACAAACATGAAATGCCAAGTAATAAAATCTGATCAATTTTTCAAATTATCTTCTTCCAGCCTACTGATGCCGATGTAGTTGACAGATTTCTTTCATGTGCAAGACAAGCAATTCCATATTTTGTGGTAAGTTAGAATTTTATTTCAGTGGCATTGGTTCTTAGTCCAGGAACTAGACCTTTGGTATCCTCAGTCAGCTGAAATACCACTCGGTGTGGATGAAGTTTTAACTTTGAAGCACACACAGTGTTTTGTTTGTTACAGAAAGGAGCGTCCGCCCAGACATTCTTTGTGTACATAGTTGAGAGTGTTCTACCAAAGCTGAATGAACTGGCTGCAGCAGATGGTGAAGACATCAAGCTAGAGATGTTGAAATTATGTGCAGAAATGTCACCACATGGTCTGACAGATGAAAATGTCAAGGCAGCTATAGAACCTATCTATAACTTACTACTGGTGAGGTTTACAGTACACGTAAAACAAACTACGTCACTTGTTAGATCTGTGAATGTACTGTCTGGTATTCTGTTACTGCTACATGTAGCTAGTTGGTAGTGCTTTTGTTATGAATTTGTATCAGAATTCTAGTTTTGAGAATTCTATGAGGCTTGTCTTTTTTCTTAAACTGTTCTACCTCAGGAATACATGCCACTTCCCCCTGGTGAAGAAGAGGAGAAAAATACTGAAGAAAATGCTGAACCAAAGCTTCAGTTTTCCTATGTAGAATGTCTTATTTTTGCATTTCACCAACTAGCAAAAAAGGTACATTGTATACTCCACTTCTAATTGGACAGTGTTCACTTTACTGGCTTGTCTTCATGCTTTGTGGTGCATAATATTTATTATTTGTAAGGCCCCAGGCAGTATTCACACAAAAGAATGCCAGTTTTAGAGGCAACTGTATGTTACCTTTTAGTCCCCATTAGTGATAAATTACTAGTTTCTTTTTGCCTTTTTATAAGAAATGCAAGTTGGTAGGTTATAAGAATCGATTGTTTTTTTTCTCGCAGACATGAAAATATTTTCTTCTTAGATATGTTGAAATAAATTATTGAAATATTTGTGTATTTGTTTTTAGAACCCAGAGTTTTTAACTGACACAAGTGCAGCAGAACGTCTAAAAGATTTCCGACTAAGGTAAAATTTTACTGAAAGACTGTCAACAGTCCATATTGAGCAGACTCGCTGTGAACTTCTCGTTTTGTCTCTTGATAAACTTGTCAGACTGAACATATATCTTTAAAACCTGTCCAACATTTACTTCTGATTCACTGGTTACGGAGTGACTGTTGTTTGCTTTGCCACAGGCTTCAATACTTTGCTCAAGGCTGTCAAGTGTACATTAAACAGCTGAGACTGTCGTTACAAGGCAAAACAGGTCCTGCACTTCAGGAGGAGGAAAATAAGATTAAAATTGTAGCACTTAGGACGACTTCAAATATAAATGCTGTCATAAAGGTATGTTGCAAAGTGAAGTGATGTTGGTTGAATATAGACTTGATTACACTGTAGACCTTAGCTGTGAGATGAAAATGTCTTTATCACACTATCCATACTGTAATCCATTTCCATCCTCGCCAACGTTAGTTATCCTCCTAATGGATTCCTGACATTTGTCGGGTACTGTTCCACAAAATCAAACCATTAGGTTTCATTTGTTCTGTGTAGGTTAAGGTATATTTTGCTTATTATAATAAATATAGTTCACTATTCTTTCTTGGGTTCTGCAGGTCAATAAAACGTCTGTTAAAAAAATGAGGTCGGGAAAATATCGGACAATTTTATTTTAAGGTTGCTTCAGGTTTCGATACTTAGTAATGAGTGTTGTTGAGTCCTGGAATTTCTGTTATCTTCATTGGTGGCGACCATGTTTGCACGTTACAAGTCAGCGCTGTTTAGCAAGTGTTTGATTGACAAATAATTTACTCGTCTTTTTTCAGGACTTATTTCATAATCCACCTTCCTTTAAGAGTTCCATAACATTATCGTGGAAGCCCCCGGTAAGTTTGAACTTGGCAGACGTTGATCTTATCTTGTGTATGTTATATTCAGTGTACTGACGTGGAGATGTAAATTTGGATCTCGTTGTATAAGTTTACTGGCTTTCGTGACAGAATAGTCTTCAACCACACTATTATGCAAAGGTTTAATCTACAAAAACTCTGAAGATGACTTCCGCTCAGGTGGTGGAAACGTCAGTCACCAACAACAGTTCTTTTCAGAACTACTCTCACCCGGACGATCACACTATACGAAATACTGATACTCCTGTGTTCAAACCATTTACTAAATTATACATGTATACACGTAAGTCACTAATCTTAATTCTGTTAATTTGTAGGCGAAGACACAAACATCCACACTGACATCTCCGAAAGACGAGAAAACTACACAAGTAGAGGAAAAGTAAGTTTGTTGGCACAAAAGGATTAAAACTACTGTAAAATATTTAGAACTCACCCGCGCGAACAGGCCTTCACGCGAAGGTTTTCGGCTACAATCCTATTTCTGCCTGCCTCCTCACAAGCAAATTACTTGTTTTAGTAAAAGATCTGTCACTAAATGCAAAACATGTCCGAAATTTGGGCAACAGCTTTGCAGGGTTTTTTTTAAGTTGTTTCAGTATAGCTACACAGACCAGCGAGCAATTTAACACTATATCTGACTTTATTTAACGCCATAATGTTGAGTTAAGAATCATCCTTAAAGGAATGTAGTGCAACATCGCTATTAGATTTGTAGTTTCCCATGCATGTCGTGGTGTTTTTTTCCAACAATAATTTAAGAGCATGGTTGTACGTACGTAAGATTGTTGCAGAGAGCTGAGTAATGCGATGAGGTCATGCTTATTCTTTGTTTTTGTTTTATATTTTACTTGTACATGTAAATGCGGAAGTGAATTGGTTCCAAATCGTTGATTACAGTTGTAAATAAAAATCACTAAGGGCCGAAGGATATTTTGTGAAATTGGTTCTTGCGTCACCGTGAGAAGGAGTGTGAAGAATATTGATGTATCTATAATGATAAAATTCCCAGCGATAAAAATGGTATTCTAAATATAATTTGTACAGGGGGAAAAAATTCAAAAGCGTTGAATTAACGTTTTTAAGCCTACGTTTGTTTTGGTCACGCGATGTTTGCAAGTAATCAGAAAAATCTGTGTTGGATCATTTATTTTTCTTGTACAAAACTAGGAAATTAAGCTGAGATGCGTCTTTACGTGAAAATTGCATCTGAATTTTTGCTTCAGGAAAGGAGATATAACATACAGTGTAAAGCGCGTGTGTCGTGAATTTTATATCACGTGATACAAGAAATTTAGTGCTCGACCGAACTTTGAAGATTTTTGTTTTGAAGTTTCGTCATTGTTCTGCTACGAAGACATTTAAAAAGATCAGTCGAGACACTATCTTGGCGACCGGTGTAGAGATAACTAGTGAAATAGTTCTTCGCTTCTTCCTGCTTCTCGGGAGCTAGTCGAGGGATTTATTTCCTGACCTGTTGCACTTCGTTTTGGTGTCGTCTTCTGTTCGTTATGTGCTCGACTGATTAGTTTTGTCGTCGTTGCTTACGTTGCAAATCGACAAGACAACAATTTAAACGACTGCCAGCTACGATGACTAACGCTCGAGGTTTTTCGAGCTCAAAGAGTTGCAGTCACTATTCAGTGAATATCGTCAACAACTCTGGAACAGTGGTTGTCGGCGAAGACAATTTCGTGAACGTGAACAACCACAAAGGTCGCCATGTTAAAAGGAAGAAGCACTTCGATGTAAATGAAGCATGTGAACGCCGAAGAAGAAAACGAAGTGATCGCAAACGCTTGAAGAGACTACAGCGAAATGAGTCGAGATCTACCACTCCAAGCGCGGACGAGGAAACAAGAGACACGAAGCTGAATGAACTTGCACTGGGGAACGAGAGCTCTAGTTTGCAGCAAGCGCTGCAAATATTTCGCTCTTGCATTACACCATTGCATCCTTTACGAGAAGATGGCTGCTGGGGTCAATTTGAAAGCGCTGCGGAAAAGCTTTTAGATGAATCAGCTGGAGATTTGACCCGCAAAATTATCATCTGTCTTGAAAAAAGTGTGGTGTTGAGTATTAAGAAAGAGCTTGACCGGTCAGAGGAGATGATTAACAGTGCGGTGGACGAAATCTCGCAGACGAGTGGTTCAGCTCGGCTATTGCTTGAAGTCCTCTCAAAGTGTTACATGGCTGGACTTAACCGCCGAAGGAGAATGCTTGGTAAAGCGGAAGAATGCTTGAGGATTGCCAACAAGGTTGCGTCTGGCTTTCCACCTTGCTTAGCCGTGGCGATCTTGCTGTACGAGGAAGGCAGCTGGCATCGTGACTTCGCTTCGCTGCTCACTGGCGAAAGGAACGAGCCTGTTATTGCTAAAGCCAAAGAGAAAGCCAAGGAGCTGATGCAGCGCTGTATCGACTTGTGTTGGCGGTTAGACCGTGAGCAAGTATATGTACGCAAGCAACACTTCGCTGTTTGCAAAATGGCGCTGATAGATCTTCGCTGTGAAACTAGCGCATCTCGGAGGAAAAGCATCCCGCCAAAGAGCATCCAGGAGGCCAGAAAAAGTCTGGAAACTCTTCAAACAGATACTTACAGCACGAGAGAGGTGCAAAGCGCGAAGGTTCAGCGTTTAATCGCAAAGGTAGACTTTCACTACCGCCTCGAAAAGTACGACGAGGCTGAAAAGTTCGGCCAGGAGGCTCTAAAGATGGCCAAAACATTGGAATTCAATTTGGATGTGATTCCTCTTGAAGAGCGACTTCTGGATATTCGCCGGAAGATAACAGGTACATCAACCAGCAATGCAGCATTCCGGCATATTCCTGGAATCATTGATTCATCTTCTGGATCATTTTCTTCCAAGAATAACACACCATATTCCTCAGACTACGAAGACAAATTATAAGTTGTGATCAAAAAATTTAATCAGTTCCTCGTTGGTAAAGTTTTTTTTGGAGTAAATTATTTCTATACTTAACAGACTGTGAATTGCGAAGGAAAAAATAGTTTTAATACAGTGCAATATACCGATATTTTGTAAATATAAATTTAATGAATACAAAACGCCTCAGACTTTGAACAGCAATTAATCATTAGTTGGTCAAACTTGCTCAGTCAAGGGTACCGAAATATTGGCTTCGTTCTATGCTAATAATTTTGGTCTGTCTTTATTCGAGATAATAATAATATAAATATAATTTGGCCACATCCCACCAATTGACCTTGAACACGCGTGGCTAACATTGCGCACATAGATGTACATATTTGGTGTAGATGGACAAATAGTCCAGTGCTGGGCGCCGCACTCTTGTTGCTTGGCAACGTCTCTGATTATTTATTGACAACTTCCTAATGGGTTCCGTTCGAAGTAGTCAATCAGAGTGCTAGAACGGAGAGAGTGAAGCCAGTTGGAAAAGAACCCATCAAAGAATTGTGAAAAAGATGTTAAGAAGTTGTCAAAGATTAATCAAAACTTTGTTAACTGGCAACAAAATGACGCGCTGCCTGTACACCTTTTTTTGCACTCGGGTTTATGTGAAAGCTCGACAAGAGATTCTCTTGATGACATGCTGTTCTACTTCACTTCGTCTTGTTTTAGATGACGTTTCTTGTTAAGTATTCTTTTGTTGAGTTTGTCGGGAGGACAAGCTTGGCATTTCAAGACTAGTGAAATAACGAAGTGCTGACGTTGCATTGATGTTTATCATCAGAAATTTTAATTCTGCGAATTTAAATGGGTTACGATGGCATTGTTGTAAGCGTTTCAGTGAACTGTCATGTTTAGGAAGTAAATTTCTCTGCAAGCAAATATGACTTTGGTGACAAGATTTTATTTAAACCGACAAAAGCTTGTCGACGGTTACCGCACCTATGCTGGAATGATGTTTATCATCAGAAATATAAATTCTATGAATGTTAATGTATAGCAATTGTATCATTGCCGTAAGCTGTTAACAAACATGTCAAGAAAGGAAATTTAACTTAAAGCAAATAGCAGTTATACCTTATGATGTTTAGACTTTACTTGAACTGATAGAAGTATGTCGAAGGTTAACAGCGATGTTGGAATGATGTTTAACATCAGTAATCTAAATTCTGCGAATTTTAGTGTATTGCGATGTCGTTGTGTTTTATCTTTAACGTTAAATGAATTGCATTAAACATTACGCAAACAGCAGTTCTGCATCTAATTATTATTAGATTTACTGGAAAAAGGATGAAAGAAAACTCCCTTCAAGTAACTCTGCACGTGCCCAGTATTACCCGAAACCCCGAAGGTTTTTTCTTCACTTGAACCGAGCCTTGTTAAGGTGACAATAGTTCTCTTTCCTCCCGAGAGTTCCGCCATCATAAGTGTTGTTTATTGAGCAATGGAATATCATTTGTTGTCTCGTTATTTTTCCGCAGGCGAAAACGTGCTGGAATCACGCCGATCAAGTTCGACCTTCCACCTGAGACGAAACAAGCTAAAAAGCCCAAAGGGAGCACAGTCACTGTGTACACCCCACCTGGTCGGCGAGCTGGAGCGTCCAACGGCCTCGTCAAGGGTCAATCTATGCCTGAGGGAGGCCGGGGTCGGGGATTCCGACAAGGAGGACGGAACCGAGGTCGCGGACGGGGCTGGAGAGGAGGCAGATTTTAGATTGTTTATTCTCGAACTTCCCATAGGAAGTGCAGAAACTATTTTAATCAGCTTGAGAACTTTGTACAGTTGACTTAATTACAACTTTAAGTTAGGACTGTTTTTATTTATGGAGAATTCTATAATGTGGTTAGCACACCGTTCGGTTTCGTAAGCTTCCTTTTTTAACTCTCTCTTCATGCGCCGTCTAACAGACGTTAGTATTCTCCAAGAAAATGCAGTGTCTTTTTTAAGTTGGAAATTTTGAAAGAATAACAGATTTAAGTATGGAGTAAATTATTCAATAAGTAACTCCAGAAACCCTAGTCACGCTTGTGCTTCTGGGATCGTTGTGCAGAGTCGAATTCTAAATGGTGGCAACAGAGCACTGGAAAATCTTTATCAGTTTAACAGTCTACATTAAAAACGTCGTATCGATTTTCGGTGAAACTCGTTGCTCGTTCGAATCCCAAAAGACTATAGATCAGGTTTATTTTGACAGTTTATAGTCCAGGCAGGAACAAAACCATTTCAGTGCCTCCAGGATTATGGTTTAGAAAAACTTTTCAGTCAGTGACAGATCTGCCCAAACGTTCCCAGGTATCCAAGCGTGCGAGGAGGCTGGAGTCCAGTCTCCCTCAGGTTTCTGAAGTGGAACGTGACTTAATTTGGTTTGAAATCAAGATCAGTTCCCAATTTCGGCGAGAAACAACAGTGATGATAACGATGAGCCTATGTATTTACAGGCTGTTTTCGAGTATCCTGACCATTTGTGTTTGTAAAATAAAGGGCTGTTATGTTTCGTTTATGTGTGTCTTGTTTTATTTTTTTCCTGAGTCCGGTCATTCTATGCGAATTGAAGGCTGGTTTAGCGATATGATAGATTTCGGTTCAGCTGTAATCCCGACATTTTGAAAAGTGCGCCAGCGAAAACGTGGCGTTGAAGATATTGTTGGTATAAGAGACGATGCTTCATCGTTTGATATGTAAAATGTGATTTCCAAATTGCTTATTTTGTAAACTCGGAATATGGCGGTCAACGCGTGTGCATTCCCATTTAGATCAAGGTTTTAATGGGTTCTTCTCGCGAATCTTTTAAAGCTCGATATTTGAAAAGACTGGGTATGCAATTAACGTGACGCTTCGCAATATGTAAATCCATACTTATTCCCAGACTTCTCTTTTCTTTTGCTCACTTAATGAATGGCCAAAAAAAAATGGCCAACGCTGTTTTTACTTTCGTGCATTCCGCACACTGAGAATCTTTAAAACAAACCGAAGAACATCGCTAACACCGCAGTTTTCAGATTTGAGATTTTGACACTAAAATAGTGTAAGGTGCACCTGCCCGCTTTCTTCCTGAGTAATTGAAAGTTAATTGGATTTTTAGGTTTATCGCCTTTATGACAAAATGGTTTTGTACATTTATCTAAACCGAGCCTAGGCGTTTTGTTGTTATTCTATGATTTTTTAGTCTTTTCATCTTCATTTGTGTTGAATAATTTCGGCCTCAAACTTCCAAGGATTTACATCGCTGGCTCATCATGAAAAAAAATAACTTGCTTAAAATTAAATATGGTTAAGTTCCTTTTCTCATCAGTTCCGTTTCAATCAAAACCATTCTTATTTATTTACCCTTGCTATCACCTTTTGGAGTTTTTGTTCCTTTATAGTAAATTGGAAGAATGGCAACCAATTACTACAATGCCAAGTTCTTATTTAAAAAGTATATAACATTATTGATAGCCCCCGAGAAAATCCGAACATATAATGTAAACTGGTGAGTATTTCTTAAGGCAGTAAACACACGCCAAATGAGGTTTTGCAAAACTTGCCAGAATTTAAAGTACTTTAGAACCCCTTTCGTATTCAGTATTGAAGTAAATAATCTCCAAGCTTAAATTTAAGGGTTTTTTTAGTTTAGCTTGCAGTAAGTGTTCAAAACATTGTTAACAATGGTACTCAGTGTATTTCGTGAAGGTAACATGGCTAATATCCGATGCGCGTGAAAATCAATGTCCCCAACTTTCATCTTGCAAGTCTTATTAGTCATAGAACGTTTTACACTTCCAAATCCTTTTGTTGTGAAAATGAGTTGAAGTTATTCCTCGATTAACAATCATACTAAATATCCAGAGAGAATATGTTGTAGAAAGTATATCAAAGTAATCGTGAAGAATCTTTGTATAACTTGAACATGACAAAATTTTCATGATCTACTCTAGTTTTCCTCTTATTTTCTTGGATTTGAAAACAAAAGGATGTTGTGGGTTGCTTGGCTTACCGCGCTTTTTTAGTAAGAATTTCTTTATTTATTTCAAAAGTAAAAGCGTCGAGACTCTTGTATTGATATGTAGATTTTTGCGTTTTCTCTTGTGAAGGATTTGAAGTATCGATGTCTGTATTTAATTGAAGGCCAAGGCCGGGGCGTGTTAGCCACCAGAGATTTCAGCTGTCTGAATACAAATCACAGTCTTTCCTCTCCACAGTATCAGTTTACGAGGACGTACCTGAACTACCGGCCCGATTCCAGAATAAGATGGAAAATTGTTCTGCTGTAAGACCGAACTGCTCCGCTCTGCCTACAAATGTTTCTTTTCATGGACCTCCCGCACCTGTGATGCCTCCTAAAGAAGTCATGTCGCTACTTTCCCTGCAAGAAACTCTTCACCCGATCTTCACGACCGTGGAGTTCAGCGCACTTTCTATCGCTCTCATCGGTAATTTGTTGATCGTTTTAACCATCTTCTCGAACAGAAAAATGCGAAGCATGGCTCATCTCTTTCTTCTAAACGTCGCCATCGCGGATTTGTTCTTCTCAGCACTGAATATTGCTGGACACGCCACGGAACACTTATTGCACGAGCAGGCTCTAAAAGAGACATTTTGCACGCTGTACAGATCTTTAATCGCCGTACGGTTTGTTGCGTACGCAGTGTCCATGTTTTGTTTAGCAGCCTTAAGCGTGGAGCGTTGGTACGTGGCATGCTCGCCCCTCAGGGCGCAGTTCTCCAACGCGATTTTGGTGAAGAAACTCAAATTTTCGTTCCTATTGTTGATTTGGATCATAGCTCTGGCTATATCTGCCCCCATGGGCTTGTGTAAAATTACAGTTACAAAGACCTTCGCCATCATTCTAGCGCTTGTCTTGCACATCACTCCGTTAGGTGTGATTAATATAGTGGTGAATGTCAAGATGATCTTGTCTCTCAGACAGAACGCTGTGTGCGAGATAAGCGCGGTTAACGAAGGAACAAGAGAAAGGATTCGAAAGCTGCTTATTACTCTTATTCTGAGCGTGGTAATCTTTTGGAGCCCGTACCACTGCTTGTTTTTGTACTCAGTGTTCGCAGAGCCACCCTCATCCCCTGCCCTGCCCTATAGCGTACAGGGTTGGTAATACTGTGGCATATTTCAACCCGCTACTTAACGCCCTGCTGTATTACATCTTTTCCAAGGAATTTCGAAAAGGATTAAGCCGTTTATATTGAGGCGGTGTTGTGGACACCAGCCCAGAATACCAAACGAAAGGAGCGCGCGTTCCACACAAGAGTTAAGTCGATACAGATCAAAGAGAGAAGAAACACACTTCAACTCAACGGTTTTGGCTAAGACCGGTTCCTGAAGCAACAATAGCAAAATCACACTGAAAAAATATACAGACTGTCAGTGTTTGCGGTAAATAGCTTTTCGATCGCAGATGGAACTAGGGTTTAGGGTTAGGGATTCATTTACAAAAGCATAAGAACGTTCAGCCTTTGTCCTGTTGTAAATAGAGTGTAACAGAATATTTACAAAATGTTTCAACTTTTATGTGCATTTATATTTAAAATATTAATCGACAAATAGTTATAAATCATGTTTGTAATATATTTATAAAATAATTATTCCAGTTGAGTGCTTTAAATAAAGGAATCAGTGATTAGAAAGAAGTCAAACTGGAGTGAGGAACTGAAATCAACATTGACCAAGAGCCGTCCAAACTTGTCTCTTTCCAATAAATTAACTTTGAAGGTGTTAACAACTTAGTTTACTTGGAAGGAAAATACACGGCCCAACAAGCTTCTAGCTTTAAATACTACCATGTCTAAACAAAGGTAATTTATTATTCATCAGATTATTTAAAACTTAGAATGTAAAAAAAAAGATTATTCAGCTGAACTAACTTTTAGATCACAAAACATGACAACACAAATAAACCCAAAACTCGAGAAGTGAAAATGCGGCAAAACATAAAAAAAACTCGATCAAGGAACTACTTTAAAAAGCATCCAATAATCCAAATAGTAGGGTTAAACCTTCTTTACTGAAAATTTAAAGAAAAAATACAAATCTAATCATTTTACGATTTTCTAATAATCTTATCCTTAAAATTTACACCCAGTGATCTGCATGAAGTAATTAGCATTTCAAAGGGACCTCAAAATTGATTTTTTTAAGTGGTTCGTTCTTGTTATATCATTAACTATTACGAATGTCAAATGGATAAGTACAAAGTTTTTTTCACTGAAGCCGGCTATCCAAGATCTAGAAGGACTAAATGAGAATCAAAAAGGTATTGTTTCGTTAGCTCCTCTTATTTGAAGCCATAAAATCATTAGTGTTTTTAAAAATCTGCAGTTGTGTCAATACAAATTTCTTTCGGAAAATCTGAAATCAAAACCACGTTTTAATCCCAGTTAAGCTGGCTGGCCAACATTTTTTATTGATGAGCGGACCAAAACAAAGCGCTTACGTTCGATGCAATTTATTGGTGCGCGGTGGATGGACAAAACACACAAGGAAAGCATAAGGCTCGGACACAAAGACCACACACAAATATATGGTAAGGGTCAATCTTTGTTCAGTCATGCAGGCATCATTGAGATCAGTTGAATTATATGTCTTGATTTGTCAAAAGACGTCAAAGTTCATAACCTAGTGGCAAAAGCGAGATGTCAAATGAATTTTCGAATGGCATGTCGCACGACCATAACGAATTTTAAGAAGCACGTTCTTGAGCCAGATTTACACCAAGACCACCGTTCAAACAAGTTACGAAATGATAGAATTCCGTTTACGAACGTTTTGAATTACAGTGGGATTATAATATTGTAAAATTCGCCAGGAAAAATCCGATGCCAATCGAAGCTCTCTGGTCGGTAAACCAACTCATCACGCAACCACCACGGCATTAACGGCTTCATATGTAATCTGCAGACGCTGATGGTTTTCGTCACCTTTTGTCTTTTGTTGTGTTGATGGTGTGAATATCAGGCGAGAACACCGGTTATAATCCTTTCAGGTGAAAGAACATGGATCCGGAGCAAACAAACAAGATTCGTTTCTTTTTTTCCGACTGTTGTCAATTTTTGTAATAATAATATTCCAAAAATGAACGTACATCCTTTTCAAAACTTGCTCAATGTTTACTGAAATATGGCAACTGTTCATTGTAGTTGATAGTTTAATGACTTTTCTTTTGTCTTATGATGACGGTGTTATTTTGAGGAGTTGGTCGCTACGTTTCGATCGACTGCGATACTGTTAAATTTCATCAAGCAATAAGGTCGATTGTTCATGATCACATATAACTATATCTGACTCGTTGGTTCGTTGCTATTGGTCTACTTCGTTTACAGACTGAATGGTTCAGTGATTTTGAATAACCTGAATAATCAATATGTAAATAGAACATGAAATTGTTCACAAACCTGTCAAACTAATCATACGATTATGAGATTCCTCCCAGTTATATTCATGAGATCAACAATAGTAAATTACGTCACGCCCGTTAATGTATTTCACAAAAAATTAATTAACTCCGCAAAAACTCGGAGTAACCGGTGCCTACCATACTACTGTTAACCTTGCACACTTACCACAATAAATAATTTCGACTGCGCTGGCGCTTGATGAAAGAGGGTACTCTAAGGGTTATATTTATTGACGCCTTTGTTTACAGCGCGCAAACAACAGGTCCTTCCATCCGCTCTATCCGGGATCTGAAGGACTGACTATTGCCATAAACCGCATATACCAAGCCGTGCCACATTCATAAAAAAAATGACAGTAATTAGTCTCGCGTATCAAACACAGGGCTTCTCACTTTCGCATAGAATCCGCAGCTGACAAACCAGAGATTTTTGACATTCGTCAAAAAGAGATCACACTTTGGATGCCTTAAATGCTGCGTAGTAACTTAGAATATTGAATTTAAGTAACGTCCATCATACAAGCTGATAAAACCGTCGAATCTTACCAACCACGCCGATTTCACTTTTGTATCATTCTCATCCCCGGAGGCCGCGATCCTTCTGGTCTGCGCCAGGAATCGAGACCTAGCTCTGGCCGTCACCAAACCCGGAAGTCCGCCATTCACGGACTCATTGTCAAATATGACAAATTTTATTGGCTGAAAAACACCGAACGGGTACTCTGCGCATGCTCAGAAATTGGGAGCAGCCAGAGGTCTCTATTCCTGTCGCAGATCAGAAGAATCGCGGCCTCTGGAGACGAGAATGCCTTTGTATCAGCTCAGATGGTTCGCAATGATAGGAAGAGCCAGCATTGAAACGTTCGTGCGAATTCTGTGCTACAACAAGCCAGCTGTTCAAATAGCAGTTTTCATTCTTTGAGAGAATGAAAACCCGACCACAAAGGTCAATATATCTACATTATGGTCAATCCGCCAGGATTTTTGGCTAATTATTTTTTTTTCCATTGTAACGCGCTTTTGATCATATTTGCATGCAAAAAGCCGGCTTTAAAATATTACTTGTAGTACTTGGTAAGTAGTTGATGGCAGCTTGTTTAAGAATTTGTCAGAACGTTGGTCCTTGGAGCCCCGAAGGATCAGTATGCCTCCGTGTGTAGTGTGTTGTGAACTTCTATAAACTTATACAATTGGAAGCTGGGTGAAGATCAAATAGTGCATCCTTGCAGGGCGTGAACAATCGCTGTGTCAGTACATTCGGCGGCATAACCAGGTGGTAAAGGTTCTGACCCTGCTGTTGAGGACCAATGTTAGGGCAAAGAACTTCGGACTTCAGATCAAGGTATCCGGTTTGCCAAAAAAGGAATCTGCCGGTTGCTTGGACGTTGGTGTCTCTAGTGTCTTGTTTCGATCACTGGAAGATATTGGCAGGCCCCCATAGTCCCCTGATGTTTCTACCCCGCACCACTTTGACCTCTCAACGTTCCGATCTGATGCTGTACATGTGTGCATATAGGCTACAGATGGCTTTGTTGGTAGAGCTTGCTGTTCCAAATGAGCACATGAAGACTGTCAGTGTGAAGACCAAGAATCATATGCCATTTGTATCTAGTTGAAAATTGGGATCGTGGTTTGGCACGGCTTTTGGTCGATATTGGGATAGCCTAGAGTAAGGAAGATTGTGATCAGGCAGCAGCGAAAGGTTGCAGTTTCCATGTCCTCTTGGATCTGTAGAAGATCAGATAGACCCCTTAAATGCTTAAAAATCTTTTGTTCCCCCTCCCTCTGATGGCAGATTGAGTTTCACGTACATATGACGTCCTCTTGGCATTAGCCCCCGAAAGGGGGCATGGGTTCCAGTTTTTGATGGAAGCCGACGAGCGTTGTGTGTTTCGCGCACACCGAATGCTTGTTGTCTCGCGCTCTAGATATCTGGTGCTCATAACTTTATCATAACCTTTTAACTTATTTTATACATCATTTATCCGGAGAAGCTGCACATCTTTTTAACCGAACACAGACGTAAGACTTTCGCGCTGCCTGCAGTCGCACCTCCATCCACGTCTTTAACAAACCTCTTGTTACCGACCTCGGTCAGTCTGGGTTAACAGCTTGTGCAAATGGGTAAGTTCGTGATCTAGGATTAGGGTTAGGGTTGAGGAATTTTTTCAACAGCAAGGGAAATGGGAGCTTCGAAGACAGCGTCGAATGTGAAAGCACAGAAGGGAGTTTACCCTAAAGCGTTCTTCTAAAAGTTCTCAATCTTGGATAGAAATGGAATGTTGTAGGAAGTGGGGAAGTTTGAGAAGAATTTTATTTTGGAGAGAGATCCTACCTACTGTCAACTCACAATCTGTCGACCACTTTGTAACTAATTCATATCACAGTCAATATTACGAAACCTGTTATTCGGGAATTGAAACCGTACAATAATAGCCTAGTGTAGCGCTGCGAAGAACTGACATTGGCTAAAAGATCATTAAACATAACAAAGTATTTTAATAAGAAACCAATGGTAAATTCTTATTCAGCAGTTGCCGTGAGAGGTGCTTTGGAGGCGTCAAGCCTCACCATTCGCATTCCCTGCTATGTTAACACTTTTCTCATAGTCCCTCTTTCATCAGGTTACATTATTGCGAACAAAATAATTGAGCTGGAAAATGTCAGGGGTGACCAGGGAAACAATGCCTGCATCGCCGACCTTAATGAGCTACTATGCTGTTAAAGAGTTGATGAAGTCTTTCGGTCCTGTCAAAGGAATCATTCAATCGCACATACTGCGTCGCGGCTTTTTGTGTGCTTTGTCCTTCTATAAAAGGGAAGCTTATGTCGCTTGGCAACCATTATTGCGTGAAACACCACAAGTGTTTAAGAGGTTTTAAAAGTTAGGCTTCTTAATGAATGTCGGTCGGGATGAAAAGAGTGATAAGGCTTAAATAAAGTGCGACCACAGGCTAGCGTTAATTTTTAAGGCAACTACAGCACAAATGGCCAAGAAAGTAATTAAGTATGCAAATTTGTGACTGGCTCTTTCCTAAGGCAAGTATGACCAAGTATATCATTTGTTGTTTGCAAATGTCTAATTTTAGGTAAAAAGGTAAAGTCTGCTTACGAGCCAAGGGGACCATCAGGTCAGAGTTTATCCCGGTTTCCGTAGCATGAAGCGACTAGGAGTATTTCTACTCCCCCCTGGATGGGATGCTAGTCCATCGCAGGGTTACTCCCAGCAGTAAATTCTCGGTACCCATTTATACACCTGGGCGGAGAGAGCCACTATGAGAGTAAAGTGTCTTTCCCAAGAACACAACGCCGTGCCCCGGCCAGGTCGCGTGTATATGAATGAATAAATTTTATGTGGATAAAAGAAAAATTCACTAGAGAATATCACGTGGTCTGTAATGGGAAAACAAACCGCCCAAGCGAAAAAGGTCTATTGTTTTTCTCGCTCTCGATTGCCTACAAATAAACGAAATGTGCACTTAGTTTATTTTCTTGTTTTTCAAAGTGTTATATTTTGGCACTCCTGAAAGATAGCTCAGCTCTCTGCAGAGTATTAACGGCATTTATTTCAACAAGTTCTTAGGGCTTGACCTCTTACTTGACCCCCAACACTCGATCAAAGATAGACCTCCAGAATACCATTGGTTTATCAAAACGGCGACGCACTTTTGTTTCTTTAACTGAAGTTAACATATGCAAAGAAGTCAATCATCTCCCTGATCTTACCGCTATTCTTTCATGCATGTAAATACAAAACGTGCTGATACAATAAAGATCGATTGTTTTTATTTAAACCACGTTTCCATGGAATCCCACTTTTTACAAAATACACGGCTGACAACAGGTAGTTAAAGAACTCGCGGGCTGTCTGTGTGGTTCACTGAGCGCACTAGGGAGGGCACGATACTACAATCGGTAGTCAGTCACACTGGCGTAAGGATTGTTATGCGCGCATGTGGTATTTGTTACAAAAGGGAACGCAAAGGAACACAAGTCGATTAACATAGAGCGCTTCAAGGTAAGGAAACAATCATGAGCGGCTAGCAAAAAAATCCTGGCCGCATCACTTTGGTTTGTGGTGTCTTGATCGATCGGACTATAGTTAGAAAGTGAAAAGTCGTCGTCAAAAAGCTTTTTAAGCCGTGATAGACAGTTAAATATGGATAGAGCACTGGCGCTGGAAAAACAAAGCCATTGACCAGATAACTTCACTGGCTTTTCCTGCCGGCTTCTAACTTGCAAATGAACCTGGAAATTAACAAAGAAGCTTTACCAAGTGGCTAGTGAAGCATGCGTCTAGACCAATTAAAAATACTTCCAACGGACCAGTGGATTAAACGGATAATTTTCATTACTTCCCTGTTCCTTTCCGAGTCAAAGTGATGTCGAGTGATAAGTAATTCAAATGCAAATCTTGCACCTGCCAGCTGAAGATAATAATGATTTGTTCAGTAAGCACCGGTTTCGTTGTATGCAGTATGTTTAATCACGGTGTCACTTCTATAAATTTTAACTCATGAAGCGAAGATTGCAAAATTGACTATTTCCTCGTGGCGAAATAAAATATACTCTCAGGAATTTTAAGGCTGAGTAATTGTTGAACGGGATTCAGCATAAATTAAAGAAGACAAGAAAAAGGCGGTATATCGAGTTAGTTTTGAACAATGAGAGATGGATTCACTGACACAGAAACCTTTTCAACCCTTGCCGCGGTTTAACCTGACGGACTTCCATGCGCGACTTTCGGCATTTTCTAATTTGACCCCGAAAATAACTTATCGCCCGTAACCTTTTCCTGCTGACTGAAGCCGCTCCCAGCTTTGAAATACGGTATGACCCAGACTTTCTCAAAGTCGTTCGTTTCTCGTCTTCGGTTTGGCAGTACAACAACTACCACTTTAATTTGCCAGAAATACAGAGTTGACGAAAAACAACATTAAAATATTAACTTAAATAGGTATAAAAACGACTCAGAATAGTCAGATCCATGAATTTAATTTGGCTTAACTGTGAAAATAAAGGGCTGGAGTGTGCATCTCGTTTGGAAAAAAAATGTATTTATTCGTACTGCCTTTGTTTCCTTTGTTTGCAAAATTACAATAGGCCTGTAAGCAGTAGAATACTCGACACGCATTTTATGCGGCCACCAATCATTTGGAATCTGCCCTTTATCTGCGATGCCGGTAGCGATGACCGACAAATTTCTTGCGCGCTCATTGGCTGAGTAGTCTGCGGCGTGGGCGTCTCGGTCGCGCGTAGGTCTGTGGAGGTCGAGAGACTCACACCCACACGTACGACCTTTGAAAGACAGGACCATGGATAGTAAAATGATTGATACTGAGCTTAGGAATACCACAATCAGTGGGTTTTAAGAATTTCCGAATGGAATACAAAAAGCTGGTTTAGAAATTTTGCTTCCGGATTAGTGTTATTGTGGACAATTTGTTCTTATAATTTTACGACACCGCCATTTTCGGGATTTTAACAATGTAAGATTCTTTCGTACTAGCGGTTGATCGTTTTGGTGAATATTATAATATGTCAGGTTTTATAGACAAAAATTTCGTCCTATAATTTTTAATTGCGGCTAAATTTAGCGATGATTTAGCGACCATTAGCCATCATTATTAAGCTGTTCTAGCATTTTCTGAATGGCAGTTTTCCCCCACGCTTTTGTATGTTGTATGTTGAATGTTGTATGTAATCTGTCAGCAATAAATTACGTCATTTGTTCCAACATTATCATTGGTCGTGATTCGTGTCACGTGCTTGCTGTCAAAGGGTTGGAATAAAATGTCGAGTGTCTCGTGGAATGGAATCTGTATCGTTGAATGAAAGGTAAGCAGGAATCTTTGTTTTTCACGCTTGAATCTTCTTTACTTCACTTAAGTTCCGGTTAGCTGTTGTGCTAGATATTGTTCATGACATTATGCGTCCGGAATACCTTCACAATACAACAACTGACTGTTTCACATCGGAGTGGACCGTTCGGGCGAAGGCACGTCGGTCGATCGAGTTTAAAGTGAACGTTTTCGACTTAATTTGATTCTGGCGTAATAAAACTTAATTTTTCGTTGCACGTTTGGGCGAGCAAAAGATTTCAAACAAAGGTTTCTGACTGCTGATGTAGCATTATGTTTTAAATTCTATGGAAACCTTTAGAAAGCAAGACTCTTCGCGGTAAACGTTCCGTGCATTTTGGCGCGCTTATTAAATTTCGCTCATCTGACCCTGTGAATTAAGTGTTCATTCATGTTTGTAAAACTGTTCAACCAATTTATCGTTGCCTGTTGGATTAATTGATGAGAACTTAAGTGTATCGGTAGGTTTGTAGAAATGGCTTATGCCAGGTTAACGGCCGTGAAATCTGAAATCGATTTTTGTGTATAAACTCACTTGAAGTTCGGATTACATGAGCCGGTATTAAATGAGCCGGTATGGACAAGATTTTGCCGCGGTGAAATGGTTGTTTGAGCAATTTGGTGCTTTGTATTTTGTAATTTCAGGAAGCTTTATGATCTATTACACATTAATCTGCTAAATAGAAAAAGAAATATCGATTAACTGCTGGATCATTTTGTTCTGGAGCAAAATTAAATCGCAAGGCCAGGCTGGCGGTTAGCGCAATTACATGGGAAAATTATCGTAAGCGAGAAATTCTCACAGGGTTATTCTGGCCTAAAACCTAGAGAGAGTATGGTTCCACATAATTTGTGACATTCAGCATGCTTTGAAATTGAGACTGTGACAGGACAAAATGTTTTTTGTTTATTATTAGTCAGAATTTCCATGTTATAATAACATCTTTGTGCAATGTGCAGTTCCAGAAAATATCCATACCCCCACCACGGAGGGAATTCCAGCTAAGACCCCCCACCTCTCCGGAATTTCCATTTTTGTGAAGGAAAATAAACCCCCCCTCCCCTCCGGAATTTCCAAAAGTTTCTTTCATACCCCCCTGTCCCTCTGGAAAACGCAATTTAAAAAGAAATTGTACAAATGTTGTAAACATTAGGCCGCCTTCCATTGTAAACATCGCTATAGTGTTCAACCGATCGATCGAACCATCTTAACGAGACATACTGTTGAAGACAAAAAATAAGTCAGTAATTTCTTCAAATGTAAGCAGAAAAAATATCTGGTAGTCACTTGTAAGATTACCTTGGTGTATAACAATCCATCCCCTTTCATTCCAATCCAAAAGAAAACCGCTAAATGTATTAGAACATGGATTGAAAACTGTTGACAACATTCACCGTAAACGTGATCACAAAATCGCAAACACGCTCGCAGAGAAAGCCAAATTGACCTGGAAAATTGCAAACAAATAGCCAGAAATAACAAGAACAAGATATTCTTGGGTTTCTGAAATTGTTACACTATTTTCATCATCAATAAAGAGACAAATGTTTGCAAACAAGGACGACTTTCTTTCGATCCCGAACGTGAGAAACAAACAACTCTAGTCACCAGTGCATTTCGGTCAAACCACGTGACAATTTTTCGTGGACTGGTAACAAGTAATGGCGGTCGCGTTCGTGGAACAACATGGAGGATTTCTGCGAACTTGTTAGCTTTCACTGTGCTTTCAGGAAGAAGAAAACCTGTTTAAAGTGTAATATGGTCATGTATCGAAAACCTAGGCTGCTATTTTTTCTATGTAAAAGATTTTCAGAGTAGGTAAGAAACGATTTTGAAACAAATTTGCATGGCATCGAACTTGACCATCTGGAAACGTAAATTCACTAACAACCCCCCCTCCTCTCCGGAATTTCCTGGGCCTTTGACGCCCCCACCCCTCTGGAATTTCCAATTCCCTCCGTGGTGGGGGTATGGATATTTTCTGGAACCACACAATGTCTGTGATTTCAGTTACATTTTAAGTGTCTAAGGCCCGGTTCATACGTCGCTCTTCTGCCGTGTCGGATTCAATTAAACGAATTAAATTCGGCAGAAGTTCAACGTCTGAATCGGCTGTCGAATTTCTGCTGCACGTTCGACTAGTCTTGTCGCACTATCCGACAGAAATGCGACACCGATTCAAACATCGCATTTCTGCCGTGTCGAATCTAATAAAAACTGCACATATCTTGCGTTTGGATATATAGTTCGGCTAGCCAGTAAACACAACTTCAGTATAACCTCCAAATTAAGTGCGACAGAAGTGCGGCCTATGAATCAACAGTCGCATTTCTGCCGCACTAAATTGAATTAAATTCGACACGGCAGAAATGCGACGTATGAACCGGGCCTGATTTAATTTTAACATTGTTTATGTTACGTATAGAGTCTCACAAGTATGGAGGCCCTATTAAGAGTTTTAGGGATACGGAATATTGTGTAAAAAGTTATAGGGATACAGGATATTTGGGAGAAAAAATAATGGGATAGGGGATATTTACACAAGAGATTCAGGGATACTGAATATAAATGTTGGAGATACAAACCACCGAATTAACGGGATACAGGATATTTAGGCCAAAAATTAATTACCCCCAATAGAGCCTCAATATACGAGGCAGAAATCCCTAATCCCAATAAAAAGGCTAACCACAAGCTACCTAAGCTAACTGAAGTGCTATGTAGGCTAACTGGAATGGCTCGCATGCCTTGCTGCCTTGCACTTTGTAATGACCCTTACATATGTTATGTTATATATTGCATTAAATAAATGTAACTTTTTTATAGGACATAGGTTTGCAAAATGGAAGAAAACAAAGATGTGTATAGCATTGGACCAACAAAACGCAAGTGAGTGCCAATTGAACTGTTGTGTTGCATTAGTGTACAAGTGAAAATAAATACCAACTCTGAGCTGATAAGTACATCTTATTCCATGCTTTTACATGTAGCATGTGTGGAATATTATAGTGTTTGTTTAGCTCCACACGGGGCAAGGAAAACTGCTTAAAGTAGGTTGGTGCCCTTGTGTGGTACCTATAAGAGAGCAATATAAGGAACTGAAAACAGCTCTCATTTAACTTGAGCCAATGATTCACAAAAAATACATGCAATCAACCCTCCAAGTTAAGACCATTTTAGTCGCCATGGCGACTAAAATTTTGGATCTGATGACTAAATTGGAACCCAAGTTGCCAGCGTGGCGACTAAAATTGAGAAGAAGGATTGAAAGAGTGAGCTTAATTTAGCGACTAAAATTTTTCACTGGCGACCAAACTTAAGTAGTCGGGGGCCAAATGGCCACAAAGGAAAAAAGATAAACTTGGAGGGTTGGCAATCCCATACACTGGATGCCATTATAATGGAAATTTTATTAACAAAGTAAAGCAGTTTCTTTGTTGCCTGTGGTTTTTTTGTTACAGGTCTTTGAACAGCATTTCTTACCATTTTCTATTTCATTTTTCAACCTCTGTTGTTTAAGTGTGGATGTCGTGTTACCACTTAGTCAGGCTGTGGTATAGATTAGGGCAGGGGGAGCTGTCTGAAATCGACATAGTTTTTTTTATCTAACAACTAACAGGAACAGTACCCCTAGCCCCATATTGTTCATCAAAGTGGAGGTGAATAGTGGTGGATATTTACCTCAGTAAATATCCAACACTTTCACCAACACTGAGATGAGTAATTGTTTTGGTATATACCTCACAAGCTGAATGAGTAGCAGGCCAAAACATTACATTTGGTACCCAAAATGGCATGGGAAGCGATTTTGTTTCTCAGAAGTAAATACTACTTTAGCTTGGTTTTCAATGTTAGCTTTCTTTGCAAACATGTTTTTATTACAGTTGTGCCAGACGAAGCGTACCCCTGTAGAGTACATTAATGAATTGATTATTCAAAATTTGAATCCGCTAGTCAATTCCAAGAATGCATTCATATTATTAAAAATAGAAGCGCCAATCAACGTTTGAATCAGAATTTGGTTTCTGATTACAGCCACCGATTTGAATTAAAAAGACGAGCAATTGAATTTGTCTTACCATCTGTTGCATTGAATAAGCGTGAACACGTACCTCCTGAAAAAACATGTTCAAGTTTGAAGGGGTTTCAGACAGCGTTTTGCAAGAGTGATCACGAAAGTGAACTGCCGATTAATAAATTTTATGCCTCCAGAAATTTGGTCAAATTTAACTTTTTAAAAAGCAAAGTCAATTTTAAGATTTTCGTGGAACTTTAACTTCAATTTCTAGTGTTCTGCATTTGTAAACCGCATGAAACTGGACAGTTAACTTTACAGATCTTTATGGAAAATTTATTTTATAGCCAGTTTAACTTCATGATTCCTCATGCGAAACATTGTCTGACACCTAACTTTGAAGCTTGATGATGAATCGTGCCATGTTTGAAACCCAGTTTGAACATGTCTTTTTTAGATGATTCAATTTCTTGCCTTCTCTTTAATTCAATTCGGAGGGTTGTGTACAGAAACCAAATTGTGATTCAAGCATTCATCAACACTTCTATTTTTAATAAAGTGAATGCATTCTTGAAATCAACTAGCAGATTCAAATTTCGAATAATCAATTCATTAATTAATGTACTCTAGGGGGGGGTACGCTTCGCTTGCCACGACTGTAATGTATATATTTTTTCACTGTTGCAGACTCTTTGAAGGATCATTAACTAGTGACAATGAAAAAGGTGAGAGAATTCACTTATTTTAGTGTGTAAGTGTGTCAAAGATGTATAACATGGTAGCACTTGTAGTCGTTAGAAGTTTTTTGAAGTGAAGTGAGATGAAGTACATGTAGAAGGGTTTCATTAAAAACAACATACTCAATGCTATTTTCATAGATACCTCCTCGAGTCATGTTCATGTCTTAATTATCCAACTCTGCTTCATGGAGTAAAAATAATGTGTGAAAAAGACTGGTTTAACAGGTTCCATATTCCTCTTGACCATGTGATTGATTCAAACTTGGTGAAAAGTCAGCAATTTGTGGAAAGAAAATGATGGATAATGGATCTTTTATAATATTATTACAATGCAGGTATTTTAGTGTTTAGTATCACTGTACTATTTGGACTCACCCTTTGGCTTCGCCAAAATTCTGCAAGATATACAGCGGTACTACACACTAAAATGTATAGCAGATTGATTTTATACATTTCACCTCGAACATGTTGCCATCTTTGTACAAAGTCCTTCATTGACCATGGACTGGTCCATACACTGTTGTGGTGATGGTGCATCAGACAGACTTACCAAACAAAGTCTTTAGAATGCACTGGCTGGTCAGTAGAATGGGTACAGGTCTGAACCTCCCGCTTCCCACATCATTTACTTGCAGGTTCCTGCCTTTTCCTTAGTGGTTCCCATCTCCTTGTGCTTCAATTTTCTTCAATTTTCCCAATTCCCGCCACGTTAAGAATCCTACTTCCCATCCTTTCCTCCCTCGTCTCTCATACCCCTGTTGCCACTATTCTCCCAGCCCCCACCCCCCCCCCCCACCCCCACCACGAGTTATGCAAAAAAAAAACTAAAGCAATGTATATTTTGTACCACTCTTCAAATGCCTTTCATGTTTATGTTAGTATTCGTTCTCTTTTATTAATGTTTTACAATGACTGGCCCCAAGTTTAGCATTGAACTTTCTTTGTCCAAGACACTCAGTGTTCCTCAAGGTGGAGCTGAGAGGAGTAAAATTCAGAGCTGAGTAGAGGTGAAACAAAACACTGTGTGGTATTGTTACACCCCACAACAGACAAAATAGTTCTGGTTTCCGAATCACTCTGGTTGGCAAGAGGCATGGTGGCCCAAATGCTGGCATGCTGGAATCCAGATCAATGGTTCAGGGTCCAGCCCTGGGTGGGGTCATTGCATATTGTTCTTGGGCAAGAAACTTTACTCATGGAGCCTCTCTCCACCCAGGTGTGTAATTGGGTACCCGCAAGATAAATCTGGGGGGTAACCCTGCAATGGACTGATAGCCCATCCAGGGGGAGTAGAGGTACTCCCAGTCACTTCATGCTACAGATTTACCGAGATAAGCTCTGGCGGTATGGGCCTCTTGACTCAACCCAGTCTTTACTGTACTCTGGTTAACAGGAAACAGGTTGCTTTTTACTCTAGTGGGCTGCTTGTTAAAGAAGCAGTAGCATTAGTCTTACATATATTTTGTACAATTTTCAGAGTCAACTAATTTGAACAATTCGATAAGACATAATAGTTATTGCTTTTTTCACTTTTTTTCAGGAGCTAAAAGGCCTAAATTGCAAGTCAGGATTTCCAGGCTCGAGTTGTCTGAAGAACAGTTACAGAAATTACGAAAAAAATCTGCAAAACATAAGAATGAACCGTTAATAGCTAGCAATGAAGATACGAAGAAGAATGGTGCTGCACTGAATACCAGTGCTGCTGTCTCAACTACATCAAAAGCAAAGACAGTCACAGCAGTAACAACAACAACAACAACAACAACAGAAAAGCAGCCAGTAACAACAGAAGAAGAGAGTCCTGTCAGACACAGGTTGTCAAACCTCTTAGATGGATCATTCCTTAGTCCGTATCGCGGTAGTGCAGCAGAGGAGGAAAAAGGATATGTTAGAAGCATCAATTGCAAGGGAGGTGGTCAGTTAAACAATGCTGATTGCCTATCAGCTCCTGTATCAGCAGAGGACAATTTGTTTTGTTCAGAAGAACTCCTTTCTTTTGATGATGTTTGCTCACCTTTATTGCAAGAGGAAGATTGTGTAACAGTACCTTGTTACCCTGATGTTGTATCAAAGACCTGTATGCAGGTTACTGAGGCTGCTAACCAGACGTTGTCTGACAACAACAGTCAACCAGCTTGTGTCATTTCTGCTTCTCTGCAAGATAAGGAAGGAGATCATGAAGAAAACCAAAGGCCACAACCTGCCAATGATGATTTGGTTTCAAATCTTGCAGAGGAAGGGCCGGTATCAAGAAGTGCTACCCCTGATAATGGTGATGCATTAGAGCAGCTTCCTGATGATGTCTTGCCAGAAAACAAAGAGGCTGAAAATGGGAGTGCTGAAGAAGGCACCAGTGCAATGTTGAAGTCTGCTGAGGTTAAAGATAACATGATCGACTATGCAAGTGACTACAATACTCTTGAGGTTTGTGTCCAATATCTTTTTCCTTTTCAAACACTATAATGTACCTATTCAAGCCAGTTGTAACTTGAACATTGTAAGTACCATTGCAAGCCATATATTATGTAAACTACAGTGTAAATAATATTATATACACACATACAACTAATACACATCATCACCTGTATGTATAGTGCCTGACAAAGTATAAAAGCTGAATATTCATTGGAATAAAACAAGAAATCACATCAAGGTTTAGCAATGATGATTTCTTTTGTTTCACTCATCTAAGCCTCAGCTTAATGTACTTTCTTTGTATTGATGGATGCATTACAGGTCATGAATACTTTGCTGACAAATTTAACTGAAGAAAAGAGAGCAAGGACAGAACTAGAAGAACAAGTTTCACAACTGAGAAATGAAAACCAAGAACTTGTTGCAGAGCGTGAAAAACTAATGGACCTTGTAAATGACTTGCTGCCTTCATCCAAGGTACATACAACATTTAAGTACCTGCACACACCATTGTAGTGCTTATTGCACTGTGATGGTGTGAATATAACTTGTCAATGTCAGGGCAAACCTGTGGACTCAGTTCTTAAAAACTGTAATTTGCCTTGAACTAGTACTTGTAAATGCTCCCCTGTTTGATACAAACATTTGCTCTGCTAACAAAAAAGATATTTATGTTTATAAAGAATAATTCAGGTTTGTGTCAATTAAAGGGATAGTTTCATGGTTCGGTGCATGTGCAAGCTGTTGTGTGGCCCAATCAGTTCTATTTTCTTGAATCAATTGAATACAAGAAGATAACTAGTGCATGTGTCCAGAATAGATTGTACAGGCTGACAACAATTTGATGTTTGACACTAGGACAGTTTCTGTGCAAATCCATTGACAATTTCTGTGAAATGTTTGCATCCTCAAGAACAGTGTATAAACTTTATTTTAGCTCGAGTTTTCTGTGATTACTGCAACACATGGGTGATAACACCCCTATTGACAAATTTTCACCAATGACTGCAAAATTTTTGTAGGGAAATTTCCCACAAGAGTCACCTGCATGCTTCTGAAACAATGATATCGAAAAGGCTGACGCTATAGCTTGCACATGCGCTGAGTGGTGAAACAGTCCCTTTAATATACTCTTGTCATAAATACATTTTCTGTCAATGTAATATTCTACCTTTTTTGCCCATTGTTATCTTACAAGAGGGTTAAAAAGTTAACTGGTTTGTGTTCTTAGGAATGGTGGCTTTTCAGCCTAATCTTTCCACATGGAATCCTGTTAAATTTAGTGCGAATATTTATTTACAGGTGAAAAATGAAACCGTTTCCAGAGGAGTTCAAATTAATATGGACTTAGTAAGTAACCTGAAAGCTCTTTGTTTGGTTTGGCAAGTGCAAGTGAACATCGTAGATGAATTATTCCTTCTAGCCTTTATTGAATGCGTTATCAAGCAATTTGAGCCCAGTAATCATGAAAGCAACATTTATTAAAGAATCTGACCCACCCACTTTGCATTGCGCGCCTGTTGTTGTTGTTTACGAGTGCAGAGGCCCACAAAATCTATCGTTTCACGATAATGCTTCTTTCAAAAACAGCGATCGTTCGAAGATAACAAACTGAAGAGAAGCTATAAGAAGCGATAAGACTTGTTCCTAGCATTCACATCGCGATACAAACAGATTTCTCACCTTTGTCAATCCGCCATTTTTGGGGCCCCCAAAAAAGCCAGTGACAGCGACAGAGAAGTAAAATCTGTTTCCATCGCGATGTGAATGCTAGAAACAAGTCTTATATCTTCTCTTCAGTTTGTTATATTCGAACGATCGCTGTTTTTGAAAGAAGCGTCATCATGTTTCAATAGTTTTTGTGGTCCTCCGGGCTCGTAAACAACAACAGGGTGCGCAATGCAAAGTGGGTGAGTCAGACTCTTTAAGAGAACTGAAATCTACAGACACTTTTACAGCATATTGTAGACCAAAGCCATGTTTCTCGTGTACATCATTTGAAGCATTAATGATTTGTTGTTTGCTACTTAAACTCTGCAGCATACCTGTGTAGTTTTAAATGAATTCTGTGATCTTGAGACAGAGGCTTGTGTCTGATCCACGTTGTATCATTTACAGAGTCTCCGCCGAGGAAGAGCAGTCGATAGGGCTACATCACCCTTGCGAGGGGTGAGAGAAACTTCTCCTGACATAACCTTGCTATCATCTACAGTTGGATGCCAGACAGTTAGTCCACTAAAGGATGTGATATCAACTGAATGCCAAACTGATCCTGTGGTGCCTCAGAGACTGCCAGCAAGGTGCACAACACAAACTGCTGCCCCTGCGAGAGTTCAAGGAATTGTCATGCCAAACATCCAAGGGAAAGTTGAAGTTCCTACTGGCTGTACTCAGGCATCAAATCCAGTTCAAGCGGCGTACAGTCAATCTGTTCCCTCTATCCTCCAAACAAAACGTCGAGAGGTAGTTGCCAGGCAGTTGGACATGCAATCGCAGCAAGGACAGGCCTCAATGCAGGTGATGCCAAAACAGCCTACTAGTGCTCATCATACTACACAGCAGTACCCCACGAATATGTTACAGGCAGTAGGTTATAATAATGCTACAGGCTACCAGAATAGTACGCTAAATGTTGCTCAAGGTAGAACTTCTCAGTCTACAGCTACAGGACAGTTTGCACAAGCTACAAATCAGTTTGCAAATATTACTTCTCTTCTAACGACACCGATGTCTGACAATCATACTCTTACTGGCTCCAACTCAAGTGCTTATGCTGGGGTACATAATGTCGGGAATAGAACAAATGCAGTAAACATCTCCTCACTCTCAACACAGCAGCCTCTCCAGCCAGATAAGTCAAACCAAAACACTGGACAGAGGTTAAATTTAAATACTGTCACATTAACTCAATTATTAGCACAAAATCAATTATTGGCACACAACTCATCACTTTCAAATAAAACCTTATCTCCTGCTCAAAGTACCTTATACAACAGTAGACCTGCCCAGTCTGTGGCCACACAGCAGCAACATTATAATCAGCAACAGTCGACTCCAGCATGTGCATCGCAGATATCTGCAAATGCTCGATCCGCTATACATGATAAGACCATTGCAGTGCTGCAGTACATCAATGAAAGAAGACGTCAAATCGCTGCGATGCAATCATTAAGAAACTCACAGCAACTTTTGGGAACATCTCTTTCAAGTAGTATGGCCTATAGTCAAGCAGCTACCCCACAGCATACAAGAGGAATACCTCTACAACATCAAGTGTCACAGTCTCAGGTATCCCAAGCTGCACAGCTGCATGCTCAAACAAACCTCGCGTCTTTCAGAAACTCACAACAACCATTTGGAACATCTCTTTCGAGCAATATGGCCTATAGTCAAGTGGCTACCCCACACAATACAGGAAGGCCACCTTTACAACATCAAGTGTTGCAGTGTCAGGCATCACAAGCCACACAGCTACATGCTCAACCAAACCCTGCTTCAGTTAGAGACTCGCAACAATTAGGAACATTTCCTCCAAGTAGGATTGCCCATAATCATCAAGTAGTTACCCAGCAGTATAAAGAAAGACTTCCTTTACAACATCATGTATTACAGCCGGATGCATCACAAGCACAGCTGCATGCTCAACCGAAACCTGCATCAGTGCAACAGAATAATGTGAGTAGCATGATAAGGCAGCAGTCTGGCCAGAATTTATCCTCCACTCGGACATCAAACAGCAATAATGACCTTGGAACTAGACTGCTTGAAAATGCACTAGAGCGAAGAGCTCGATCCCATGTTGAAGCTCAAAGCCTGTACAGTGAAGTTCAACTTGTTTACAATGAGTTACAAAAAAGCCTCAATGAGTGCACATCCGTTGGTAAGGAAAATCAGCGATCCTCGTCACAATCTCCACGACCTTTAGATAATCAATTAGATCAGTTACAAGCATCCACAAACCCTCCTTCGAATGAGCAACGTCCTGGTTCAATTCCTGTGTCTTCCATATCAGCACAACGTCCAGTGCACTGCCATACACCTGCAAATCAATTTCAGCTTGATGATACCAGCCAAGTGAGTGCCAGTCAAACCATCACGGAAATGCCACATTCTAATGGCAACGTTAGTGTGGCTACAGAAAAATGCTCCGTGCGTTTCAGTCAAGAAACAAACCCATGTGTACCCATGGATGTAGCTTCAGGAAATGAAAATGGTTCCAGCCGTTTGAGCAGTTCTGAGCGCACAGATCTGAACAGCTCTAAACAGCAGACGTCTCGTCGTTTCTCAACTGATAAGGATCCGTATAAGGTACCACCCAAAACTCCCAGCGGTGCACTAGAGGATACGGTAAAGAGACTATTAGCTTTGCAGAATAAAATTGCCAGGACTGAACATGTTTCTGATGAAGGGCATTCATCATCAAGCGCCCTTGCTGAATCAACAGACGGTACTTCTCAGGTGGTTAACCCAACGGAATCATGGCAGTCAGAGCAAGAATTAGCAACAAATGGTGAAATTAATCTGAACAACCCCACTGAAGATACTTCAATTTCTCCTGCAAGTGAAAAGATATTAAATACTGATCTTGACAAGAGGCAACAAGTAGATGAAACGGCCTCTTCCGTACTTGACCAAAATAAAATCGCAACTGAGAATGAAATTGAACATTTTCCAATTACCGAAGGAGAGAAGCAAGACAGTGCTGTTGGTGATGGACAGGAAAACAAAGACAGAGATGGGGCTGATACTCTTGCAACTTGTTCACCAGGCCTTAACAATAAATCTCCAGGTGAAGACAAACAAGTTACAGATAATGATGACGTTTATATAGATCTCATGTCTCCTGTTATACCACGAATGGCAGCAGCAAGGCGTGTTCGCTCCAGCTCAGATGTTCACACTACAGGGGATGTTGATGACATAGATACAAGTAACTCTAGAATGGATGTTTCAATACAGAGTGTAGACATTGCTGACCACAATATAGAGAACGATCCTGAACTTTCACAGAGTAAAGATAAAGGGGAGCAGACTTTGGAAGATGGCCAGCAGGAAAGTGGTAGTCTGTGTAGTAAAGGGCCTTCTGCTGATGCTGACTGCAATCAACAGGAAGATGGAAATGGCACTGTAAGAAGGGAACAAGAGGATGTAGTCAGCAACCAAGAACATGTTCCATTGTCGTCTGAGGATGCCACAGAGGAAATGCAACTAGAGGAAGATATACAGGCGAGTTTAGCCAGTACCGCTGTCAGAGCTGTGGATGATTCCACCAAACAGGCTTCATGTAGCACCAAACCTCAAGGAATGACCAGTTATCACCTCGTTGAGGAACAACTGGCAACAGAAACCAGTAATAGTCACGGAGATCCACCAGCCCCTGTGCCTGCTGTCCCAAGTACCCATTTGAAGTCAGAACCAAGCAGTGGTTCTTGCATGGGTGGGATAGTTCAAATGGACAATAAAACGGGCAAAAAAGAACAACATGAAAAGTGTGAGCTAAATCCTGAAGCAATTCCTAAACAAGATTTTGTGTGTCTAAACGGCACTTTCCTGGAAGCACCAACTGTAGGTGAAATTGAAAGAGTGAAACCTCCTTCATTGAAGTTAGAAAAGGGTTTAGAGCAGAACATACCCTGTTCCTTGGTAAAGAGAAATGTGGATGGGAGCAATGTTAGTCGTATCCTGGTTGATTCTAACAAGAATGTAGAATGGGATAAAAAGAACACTGTAGCAAACAGCGAGCCATCGCAACAACCCTTGAATACAGCTACTTTGCCAGTACCTCGCCTTGCTCTTCGTGTTGTGAATGGGAATACCGTGATTATGTGGGACCTTCCTCCTGAAAACAATGTTACCGCGACAAGCTTCTTTGAAGTGTTTGTTTATTTGGTAAATAAGGATGGCAGAAGTTGGCAGAACAATGGTGGCCAGTGGATTAAAATCGGGCAAATGAAATCGATGCCACTTCCTATGGCATGTACGATACGCCATTTAATACAGAAAAAGGTTGTGTACTTTTTTATTGTGCGAGCAGTAGGCCACGATGGAGTGCCTGGACCATTCAGTAAACCCTGTTGTGTGGCGTGTTCATAATACTAGTAGGTTTTGTGAGTGCTTTTGTGATATTCAGAAATTTATTTTGTGTAAACTTCCTATCGGACATTATTATCTTTTTGCTTGTATCAAATAGTCTTTTTATGGTCTTTTTACGATTTTCACTTGTACTGATATCTGTAATGAAGACTTTTGCAATTGGATTGAATGGACGTTTGTTGTTACTTGTTTGCTAAAAACATATATTCACAGTTTTATTTACGACATTATTTATATGACCTCTATTCAAATTGATTCTCCAATTTTGCTTGAAAGATAATATAGATAATCATTTTTTTACGTATTCAAAAGTGATTTTATAAGAAAATTATATTTTTTTTCAAGCGAGAGAGAATTGTGCTGAGTAGCCAAAACTAAATAAAAGAAAAGAATGGAATCAGTGTAGTAGTGTAGAACCACACAGTTTTTTTAGCAGACTTTTGACGCGATTTTACATCGTTGCTTTTGTTACCAATAAAGAGATATTTTAATACATATTTGATGTGTTCTACTAATTGGCGCTCCCTCCTCCTCCTTCTCACGTCATCTTTCTTTCTCTGCTCTTTATTTGTGGTCTTGTTTGTCATTGCCTGTTGCTCTTTGGCTGATCCTTTCACCACTGCGTGTACCTCCCTTTTCTTTTGACTGTTACCCTACGTTGTCCTGAGTTGGCGTACTTCTACTAAAGCAATCAAGCAACATTCGTACCGTATTTACTCGAAGCGGCGCATTTGGGACAAAAAAGTTGATAAGGGGTACAGTCCCGATGCGGCGCTTATTCGAGGAACTCGGTATACACTTAAAACCCACTACAAAGCAACTCTAAATCAGCATTGGAAATTTCTTTTCATCAAAAGCGATATTTTTCAATTCAAAGTGATCATAGCGGAGCTCCTTGGCGGCGCAAAGGGCCGGAGGGCAGAGCCCCATAGCCATAATGCATGCAAGGAAGTCGGAAAAGCATGCATTTGGTTTGTCATGGTCATCGTGGCTGGTGGCATGGTTCGCGGGCGCGTGCGCTCTGTATACGTATGTAAACGTACGTACGACGATGTCGCGCAACATGGCGGCCATACTCCAGAAATAGGTCGACCAAGGTTGCCTTGGTTTCATCTTTGACATTGGACATTCATGGTAGGCCAATTAACAGCTGTCAAACCAAGGTATCCGCTGACCAGTAACACATGACCATATCGTAGGCTCAGGTGTAGGCCTCATCGAGGTCACGTGAGTGTTGGAAGTTGACCGCTGACCAGGTAATGGGATTTTTTCCATTGGATCGCGGATTTAAGTCTTAAATTTAGCCCAGGATGTTGTCGGAGCTTGTGTCATTGGAGTTGATGATTTATTTCAGCTATGGAATCTTTCTTGAGTAGTTGCATAATAACTTCAATGAGAGTATTTTAACGAGTTATTAAGAAACAGCAAAACATGTATATGTGGAGCTCCGCTTTTAGGCTTGGCTCAATTTATATATTATTTCAACCCTCGCCCATTTAAAAATGTTCTATCCAGAAAGTGCTGGAAGAGACGCATAGAGAAACAAAAGACGCTTCTGTTAGTTAGCAGTTGCTGTAAAAAATTTGTACGGATAGAAAATATACCGCCAAATTAAAAGAAAAGATTTCCTTATCGCTTCCAATTTTTAAATAAGCGCCACCCTCGAACAAGGGCCGCATTTGAGGGGCGAAAAAATTAATAAGCGCCGCGGCGCTTATTCGAGTATATTCGGTATCTAAATAAAGGAAGGATGTAACGAAATTGGAAATTCAACAACAGCAGGCAATTGGGAAAATGTATTTCGTTGGTGTGTTCTGGTGTGTCAATGGAATGTACATGGTTTTTAAGGAAAACGACCAATTTTTAAGTTTATAAAACATGTTTCGACAGAGTTTCTGTCATCTTCAGTTGAATGATTTACAAAGCATAGAAAGTTGAATAATAAGTAGATGGAAATGCTAATTAAGGCAAATAGTAAAAACAGAACGTGAAAATGTGTGAATTAAAAGGATAATTTTAGATTATATTATATATCTATCGATACCGCGGGCACCCTTGATTTGATCTGTATCGCTACCAGTCAGCTGGCCGTTTGGAATGTCGATTTTCCTGTTGAAGCATGTCCCTGGCACGCATTTTATCAGCTTTTGGATTAAAAAAGCACGAGATCTGGGATCTTTTAATTTTTCTATGCAAAACTAAAGTTTCATCAATTGTTGAGACTCGAAGTCCATCTGACAATCCTAGCAGTTTCCGCCATTTTTCTTTTTCTGTTCTGTAGACATCTTGCATATATCTCACGAAAACGAGATTGGTTCCTACATACGCGAAAACGAGACACGATCGAAAACGAGTTTGTCCCTGCAAAAGCAAGGCAGGGGCTACATGGTAGTCCAAAACCGAAAAATGGTCCTTAGTACAGGGACTTGCATTTTCTTATATCGAACGTAATGACGGATCCCGGAGTTTAGTGTCGTGCTGATGACCCACTGGGAGGCGCGGTGGCCTAATGGTTAGTGCGCTGGACTCCGGATCGGGCGGTCCCTGCTCGAGCCCTGGCCGGGGCACTGCGTTGTGTTCTTGGGAAAGACACTTTACTCTCGTAGTGCCTCTCTCCACCCAGGTGTATATATGGGTACCGGCGAATTTACTGCTGGGGGTAACCCTGCGATGGACTAGCATCCCATCCTAGTCGCTTCATGCTACGGAAACCGGGATAAGCTCCGGCCTGATGGGCCACTAGGCTCATATATAGACTTAACCCTGATGACCCACTAAGACTCAGTTAAAGAAACTGATATCACAGTTTTAATGTAACTTTTTCTTTTCAATACAATTTCAACAAAAATTAGTTGTCTAGTATTTTATGCCCTGAGGCAATTCATGTTAATAAAATGCTCACGTAGAGCAGCTTCGACTATCTCTAGTGTTCTGTAGATTATAAAACATTTTGTGTTTACTGAACGGTGATGTTCAAGGACTACAGTCTAAAGCCTCGGGGTAAAATTGAAAGGAACTGTTTTTGAAAATATCATGTTATTAATCTTTGACAATGACTTGAATCATCATGCTATGGCGATCCAATCCTTTAAGGACCAACTGTGCCTCAAGACCTCAAATAATTAAGGCTATATCCATCAAGATATCCATGTTAAAAATCATACAGGCCAATACGCCAATATTGTGGGGGGGGGGGGGGGGGGGAGAATGGTGGGGATCAATAGATATTTAGTGCTTGTGGTGATGTTTCTTGATTTCCTTTCTCTTGCTAACTTTACTCAATAGCTTGTGTACTTTTCCCATCTTCGTGCGTTTCTGCGTCGCCCCTGGCATGCCTCCACCAATGGCTCCTTGTAGAGGATTTTGCATAGGACCACCCATCTGGCCTCCCATTTCCTGAGCTCCAGTGAACATGGCTCCTGCACCACCAGCATTCTCCATTCCTCCCATGTTAGGCATTCCTAATTAAAGAGATAGATAATAAAAAAGATCGATGAAGCAGATTGTATCCTCTTGCTTGATGGAATGGACCTTCAAGTAAGTGACTGCAGAAGGTTCCTAGTTTCTCCAGTTATACCCGTACATAGTTGCCTATTATTTGGAAGGCCAATTCGAACCTGGCTGCAAGGAGTTGAAACAAGTTGCAAATTTTCGTCAAACGCAATCCTACAGCAATTAGGAGGGTCTCAGTGAGGTCGTTAGCCGCCAAATAGATGAAATTTCAGTAAAAAACTCTAGTTATTCACAACATGGTCTGTAGGTCTCTAGGTCAAGGTACAACACGTTCATGGTCTCACCTCCTTCCATGTTCATTCCAGCGATTCCACCGCCCATGCCTCCAAGGCCTCCCATTCCGGCCATGCCACCCATTCCTCCCATGGAGGGCATGCCACCCATTCCACCCCCCATTCCGCCCATACCTCCCATTCCACCCATTCCGGCCATGTTTGGCATCGCGTGCATGCCACCTCCCATACCTAAAAGGAGGAAGTAAAACAACCGTTGATTAGAAAAAAGCAGAAACGCGGGCTTCTTCCCAGAGCTACAAGAATACGGAGCTAAAGCAATAAAATGGTCCGTTATGAAAAGAGCTGTCTCGTGTGCGTGTGACTTGATTGCTATTCTCGTCTTAAGTGTGAGCTAACCTAGCCTGAAACCGTTATTAGTGAGGCTTAGTCGTGTTGTGTTGTGGCTTTGGCCCAACACAATTCAACTGCATTGTAGAAGTTCCCTTTCTGTGCGATGAAACTACTACACAAGGCAAGCTTTTCCACTCAAATAAAAAAGAGTACTTTCATTGAAGGTAAAAACTTCGTTATTGGCAACTTGGATTTATAACGTGTTCCAGAATATTTTGCAATGGCCAAAATGATTATCAGCAACGACTACCTGCCTAAAGCCGAGACATTGCATGGTATAAATTATGTTTGTTCCTCGCCCGTCGTTCACAACCAAAACCTAAAGGAAAACAAACCTCCTTCTCCTCCTTCGATAAATTGCTTAGACATCACTGCGCCCTCAGAGGGGCCTCCAGCTGCTCCCATGGGCATCTGCATTTGACCTCCCTCCATGCCTTGCATTCCAGCCACAGGTCCAGCCATACCGCCTGGCATCTGCATAGGTCCACCCATGAGTGATGGCATACCTTCCATGGTGGCTCCACCACCCTCACCAATTGAGGTAGCTCCAGCGCCAAAGCCCATGCTGAGGTCACCGTTTCCACCCATGCCGCCTCCCATTGGGTTCATTCCTTATGGAGAGTGAATAAATATTGAAGAACATTAACATACATCTTGTGGGAAAAAATCGGCATTGTGCAGAACGTGCTTAGCGTTTCATGTAGCTAATGATTGACTCAAATTGGGCTTACTAGTCTGAAGAATAAGAACTTTTAACATATCTGAGCATTATCTGACACAGTTGTTTGAAGTCTCCCAAGGGACGTGCCCCCGCCATGGCAGAAGACAGTTGAGGAGTAGGGGTCGAAACTGACTGCCATAGTTCCTCCTGATGACTTCTGAAGCTGGATCTAGGAATGGAGCTGCTGGTAGGGCAGCACTGGAGTGCTCTTTTTTTACTTCTCAGAGAAATCAGTGCTTACAGTAACCTGACTCATACGAGACTGATTGAGGCAAACCTGATTCAAGTAGGGTACAGTATCGATAATTGTATTTGTCTGTGTAACTGGCTTCTTCCAAGAAGTTGTCTCTCATGACAGTAAGGATACGCGCATGAAATATGAACTGGTTTCATTGTGTGAGATTAAGATGTATACCGACCACGCTAATACGACGTGGCGATTGGCTGATCATGACTTGCATGTCAACTTTCGGAGTCTTATTGCTTTTTATTGATCGGATGATGATAATGAATTGCTCACCTCCCATTCCTCCCATTCCTCCAGCGTCCATTAGTCCCGGAACTAAAAGAGAACAAAAATATGATGAGAAAAGATGTCCCTATTGTATCTGTTTTATAGACTGGTAGAAATACTTGACCATGTACGTATCATTAAACCTTATTCTCAGTAATCTTACATTAGTTCAGGTTAACCTCAAAATTCTACATTATTTTTTTTGCTGACATTTAAAACGATATTTGCTAGCTCCTTCGTGTTTGCAAAACCTACAAACTAGTCATGTAATAAGGACAACAATGAAATGAAAACGTCTTCTCCAACTCACACTACATCATTAGGACAGTTGTTAGGGCAAGTTAATAGTTAGCAACAAGGGAATTGCCATAGAGGAAGTTTTTTTTCTGTGGGACTTAACATACTGAAGTCAGCGAGAGGGGAACATCTGAACTAGTATATTTATCTTATCCAGTTGTTGACAAATATAATTTATCGCTTTCCATTTTCATAATCCCAATAATGGACACAGAAAACCTTTAGGGTGTGTTACTTGAGATCCATTTCACAGAACACAGTGAAGCCGATACGAAGCAAACGCTTCTGGCGATAATGATGAGAATTATCTTAAATAAAACTGACCTCTGGAATGTGGAGTACTGCAATTGTATTCAGGCATGCAATAAGCAAAACTAATTTTTAACCTTGTTGGAATTCGTCAGATTTTTTGCTTGAGTGCTCTGTCCTTGACATACCTCGTATGATATTTCCATGGCGGTGGTGCCCTGTTTATATTGGTCAACCACAAGAAAAGAACGAGCTATTACTGAGTTGAAAGAAAGACTACGGTGATTGTTTACCAGGGATTGGCAAGCACTAGTCATCACAAACACGCTAAAAAAAAGTTTTGTGAAGTGGTAAAGATGAGATATGACACTGAGTGTTTAATGTAAATTTCTCTGATGCTTACACCACATGCAGTGCACAGATGACGTTGCTACTGCATGAACTGCAAGACTGATGGCAAAATAACATTGCGATGGCAGAATAAAAAGTTCCTTGCACAATGCATCTCATTCATTTACGTCTGCTTGCATTAAGGTGCAGGAGTCAAGGCTCAACTGGATTAACGAGCCGGTGTCGTGTTTGTAATGACCTTATGCTGTACAATTCCTGGCGTTTTCAACGCATGGACATGACACACGTGCGCATGCACGAACGGAAAGATTACTGTTCATCCCAAGAAACTTAAAGTAGAGCCTGAATGTTAGTGCGCCCCCGATAGGCAATTAGAATCCATTTTTTACGCATGCTACCGTAGTTCCAAGTTTTCAGTTGTTCAAAAACTTCGAGTCTGCATGGGATGAACATATGGCGAGAAGACGCTTTCTTCCACTGTAAGTTCTGTACTTACGAGAGGACTTACCTCCCTGTTTTTTGGTTTCTTTGTGTGTTACATGTCCCTTTTCTTCATGGAGACCAAGTAATGAGAAACAAAACAGAGATGAATAAACTTTTCTCTTCGAAAATGTTCTGACCATGCGACGAAACCGCACCCGGCGTAAAAGAAGATCACTGGATCTTATTATATTTTAATTTCGGGGAAATGTCAAAAATTTAATTTACTGGAGTAGAAAGATAAAGGAGATAAAGGAAGAAAAAACAAACTGGACAGTTAATGAAAGATTTGGGGCGAGTTAAATGCAGTTCCAATTTTTTACGTATTAGGAAGATAAGAGTTTCAAAGTTATTTCCCTGATCATAAAGTTAATATGTAATCAATTTATTTTATCATACTGAAAATGATACTAAAAAGGAGTTTTCAGGTACCATAGTTGGTGAAATAGCCTATTAATTACAAGGTGTGTTTTAAATTACGAAAAATCAAAACGTTTTTATTTATTTTTCTTCAGTAAAAATGTTTTGAAAATAAGAGTAACTGAATGTTACTTACTTGAATGTTTCCTGGCAAAACCTGTATGAAGAGAATAAAATAGCATGAGACATTTAGGCGCTCTAGTTACACCAGGAAATTTTTCAAGCATCAAGCCTCGCAATTTTGACAAGCCACAAGTTCCTTGAACGTTATTTGTTGACACGAGGAAGATATTGGTTTAACAGCTCTTGCCAAGTAGATTCAAGTTATATTTTTACGTTAGTTGCTCTCCATAAAGTGCCCATAATGTCAAAAAAAAATTATTTCTCAGCTGATTCTACATTTCACCCAATGAACTTCTACGAAAAAATTTTCGATTTGGATAAAACGCAATTTTTTGTGATCTTTTTAAAAACTTCAAAAATTCTATTTTCTTGCGGTCGACTCCTACCGCTGATCACAAGAATAGCGGCTCAGAAATGACATACATTCAGGAATTTGCATTAAGACTGATGTTGTTTACTGGATCATTAACGCTGTAACAAAGAGCGGTAACGCACTTTTCCGGCATTTTGAACTAAATGTAGACTCTGAAGCAAAATTCCCACTTGCTTACAAGTCAGATTAGTCACGATTCAAACCACGTGTTCCTGAACCTACGTCACAACTTACTTCAAACTGATAAAGACTGGTGCGAATGGGGGACCAAAATGGCGGCAAATTTAAACGTCTTTAAAAATTCATAAAAAAATTGCGTTTTATCCAAATCGAAAAATTTTTTCGCAGAAGTTCATTGGGTGAAATGTAGAATCAGCTGAGAAATAAAAAAAATTGACGTTGTGGGCACTTTAAAGATCTACGTCATTGATGCGCACGTGAAATCTTCAATCTGCTTTCCAGCAAATCATTTGACGAAAACTGCGCTGATAGAATTAACGTACAATTTTATTAATATGGCTGGACAACGACGCAGTTGCAAGTTTTATCTTTATGAATTTCAAAAGGCCTTTCACATAAAAGAACACGAAATTCTGCTTGGAAGTGACCTGGTGTAAGTCATGTCATTCTCCTGTTTTGTTAGGCCTTTGAATATTTGTGACCCAACATAATTCGCTGATGGTACAGCTCAACAAAAGCATTTAGTGCTAAGCCATTCCTATTTTCATTCTCAATAGACCGTATTCGTATTCTTAGTATTGGACTGGAACTAGCCTGCAATGGAGGCCAATGCGGGAGAATACCATTAAAGAGTCTGACCCACCCACCCACCCACGCATTGCGCGCCTGTTGTTGTTTACGAGCCCGGAGGCCCACAAAAACTATTTTAACTTTATGACGCTTCTTTTAAAAACAGCGATAATTTAACAAACTGAAGAGAAGCGATAAGACCTGTTTCTAGCATTCACATTGCGATGCAAATAGATTTTATTTCTCGGTCGCTATGACTGGCTTTTTTGGGGCCCCCAAAAATGGCGGATTGACTAAGGTGAGAAATTTGCTTGCATAGCGATGTGAATGCTAGAAGCAAGTCTTATCGCTTCTTATAGCTTCTCTTCAGTTTGTTATTTTCGAACGATCGCTGTTTTTGAAAGAAGCGTTATCGTGTAACAATAGTTTTTGTGGGGCCCCGCGCTCGTAAACAACAACAGGCGCGCAATGCAAAGTGGGTGGGTCAGATTCTTTAAAAAGGGCTTCATCTCACTTGCACTTGAAACGATTGCTGGCATTAGCCTCAATTGGAAGCTAGTTCCAGTCCAATACGGAGAATACGAATCTGGTCTATTGACACTCAGAAAGTTTATTTCATGTTAGTTATTCATATTGATCTGCTTAATACTCCAGTTCAATGAATTCCAACCTGTTAAGTGTTATTACATTTGTAATACTACTATTCCCTTATTCTAAAAGACTACTACTGCATCACTAATAAGCCAAATAAACTAACAATTCTTTTACAAGTTTGAATTATGAGTTTCAAGTTTTTAATTGCAGTTTTCACTTAGAAACTCTAAATGACCGGTGCATAGAGATGTTACTACGTAATGACACAAAAATGAATCTAGAGATGTTAATGTTCCGGTAACATGATAGATACAAATATAACAACAGTATGCTTGGCTTTAATTTAAGAGGTGTCCCGGTACAGGTTGGATAAATGAGCATTAATATTGAAAGAAAACTTTCTGTAACTACATGGACGTGGAGCTAACGGAGAAGTGTCACGAGGAACAAATTATGAAAGTTAGTCAGAATGGCGCCCAACGCTCACTAGAGAAGGCAATCTTGATCAAAATGTCACTCCAACAATTCACACACTCTTCACGGACTAACTGATGTACATCTCACGACACTTCCCCTTTTACGACATGTAGTTACCTTTTATCAAATAATTTCTCTTTCTGACCGGGGCTTTGGGAGGTTTCGGGGGCTTAGGAGGCTTGGGGGCCTTAGGAACATCATACTGGTCCTGAACCATAGGAACATCCGGCAAATCACTAGCACTAGGCATGCGTGGTATCTCATGCGGGAATACCAAAAGATACGGTACAGTTCGATAAATAAAACCATCTGACCCTAAAACGAATGGAAACTCTGGCGTTTTAGGAGTGTCAGGTGTTAAGGGCGTCTCAGGTGTTCGCGGGGTCTCCGGCGTCCGGGGTGATACAGGGGTACTTGGTGTTTCCGGTGTCAGAGGAGTCACGGGGCTCTCCGGTGTCCGGGGTGTTTCCGGTGTCTCCTTGGTGACTGGGGTTTCCGGTGTATCTGGTGTAGCAGGTGATACTGGAGTGTCCGGTACCGGGGAGTGGATGTCTCCGGGTCGGGCACGGGTCACATCTGGAATGGTGATTTAGCCGATAGTGCTCCATTCATCCTGGACACTACTACTAACTATAGTTATTGCTAATGGAATTGTTTTCTGTCATTAAGTTATCAAATTAACATTGGTTGTCCAGCTAATGCAGTAGTTTAGCAAAACCATGCTAACGTAACCCTATGCAACAAATCTGAGAGTACTTTATATGGTCAGCATTTTGTTACAAAATTCATGTCACCGTAGAATTATTCAAATGTAGAAAGTGAAAAAAAGTCGTAGATTTGCTACTGGTCGGAAAAATGGTCTTTTTTACAAATTTATTCATAGTTCTACTTCTATTTTTAATGAACAAATCTGTCTCTAAAGCTTACGAATTACTATAGTATAAAACGGAACCTTTTTTAGCATAACCTTCATGACTTCCCTAATCCATGTCAAGCTGTTTATATTGCTTGTGTGAAAAAAAAAGAATTTTGTCATGGACTTCTATCACCTGGCTAGTGTTTAAGGCAATTACAAAACAGCTGAACCATATCAATACCCTGAATTTATTACATATCATGTTATAATTGGCATCGAATCATGGGAACGTTTCCAAATTTGATAGTGGTCAAAATTTAAGCAACTGCGGTACTAAATTAACAAAGTGGACGATACGTGCAGTGAAACCAATTGAAAATACCTTAAACAAGTTTGGAATGACAATCCGTGTTAGGTACCAGCAAAGTCGCCGTCCATGATTCAATGACAAATACCTTTTACGTTATATATTTTCATCCTCAATAACAAGCAAATCAATATAAACTCTTTTAAATGATTGCCATGCATTCAATCTTTTCAAGTTTAAGTTTAGTTCAAGGCAATATTGCCCGGTTGATAATTGTCAGTATTTTCGTACCTGTCTGTTTTAACAATACACTGATGAATGGGTGTGAAATAGAAAACCCGACGTTTGTTTGAGTCTGAATTCGGTACCACATCTTTATGATAAATAACTTTTTTTTGTTAGGATCACTTTATCACCACCAAGTTTTTATGCGATGACATTCTAAGAAAACGGCAATTTACTCACACAAATATTGAAAGAGACAATACAAGGTGTATAACACATGACTGGAAATTTCTTATCGCGTTACAATTGCAGAATGGTGGCGGTTGACCTCCAACTCAAATCACAGCTTGACTGGAAATAAACCCGGGACGGTCTCGAGATCGAAGTGTAGATTCTCCTCACCGATTTTCCAGATTATCATACAATACTTGTAATTTAGGTCCTGAGAATATGGGTGGGCATAACATAGCGATCCCATACATAATTGTTATAGAGTTTCAGCCTTTCATGTTTTCATGTCAAAGAATTAACGTGCAAAGAGAATAAGGAATTGAGAATTGAACAAGTTAGGGTTATATGCAGTTATTAAGGTTCATAATATTGGATTATGCAAATTGCCTCGTGTATGTAAATTCAGGAATGACAAGGTCATAATTCGTCCTTATGATATCTACTAAAGTAGGTAAAAGTGAAAGAAAAATAAAGGCTCACGATAGTTTTGTTTGGTTACTGCGAATAGAGCACCTGTTGTACTGAACTGGCTGACTTCTGTGACACATTTGCTTTGCGGAAAGTTAGTTCAAGGCCGGTTTTCAACGATGTTACGAGAACAGTATATTGTAATATGACAGTATTTAAAAGTTTTTTTTTTGAGATTACAACTAATTCAAGCAAGACATCAATCGACCATCGACTGTGAGGTACCGTAAACATGTCCTCAAGAAGAAGAATCATCAAACCCGATAGGCGACAAAAATACTGGAAAATATCTTACCTCCACACGCCAGCGTTAATAGGAGAACAGCGCAAATATAATTCCAGTAGTTCATGTTGTGTCTGTTAACGTAAAAAAACACTTTGCATCAATCCAAATGAACAGGAAACAGACGTGTTGACTCGCCATAATAAGAAGCCCTTTGGCGTCATTTCGATACAACCTCCTATTGTGTCCCACCAAGAGTTCATTTACTTAAAACCACGCACATTTATCAGTAAAATGGTTCACTCCACATTGGACGAATACAATAAAGATATATCAACATTTTCTAAAGAACGTATTTTAAAAATAGTTGAAATCTAATCATCTTGAAGACAAAACAAATATTCTGTATATAAATTTGCTGATAAAATTCAATATCATTAATTCAACTGCAAAAAGGTCACTGTTGCAAATTGAATACGGCCTTACCTTGACGGTGTATCGCAAGTTTCGGTTTATACCTTAGGATCTCCTATCTTGCAAGGAAACAGTGGCCCACAGGAAAGAGAGATTACATTACTGATTCAACACGTTTGTTCATTTATTATAGAATAGGTCAACAATGTCCCAAAAGCATTAATTACTTAATGGGACAGCTTTAGATAAAATGTGCTAAGCCTCGAGAAGACAACTACAAGTTTCAATAAAGATTTTCGAAAATGCTTATCACCTACCTTTCAGTCGTTCGCATTTTTCGTTACTGAGTTTAAAAGTTGCTTAACTGCATAAAGGTTTTGAAGCTGTTTTCATTCAATTTGTTCATAGACTAAATATTTTACACCCTAGCCGGTGGAACTATTATCTTGCGCGCATAAATTACAGGTTGCTTTTCTAGTTCACTGAGCCGCGCGGGAATGGGTGGGATCTTTACTAAAACATCGACAACGGGTTTGCCATTGTTTTATGTTTTCTGGTTCTGTCTTTTTTTAACACAACATTATCTGATTTGGACTGATTCTGTGACTGCTTCTTTGACAGTAAACCTCAGCACTGTGTAATAAGTTAAGTTTTGTTTATAATTGTTACAGAGAAGTCATTATGAAACGATTAAATGGTAATTAATCAAGGGTTTACAACAAAGCAAAATTTCACCCACAAAGGTGTTGTTAAATTTCATTGAAGTCGTGGAGTTTTACGGTCCTCGCCGTTCACAGAATTACTTCAAATACTGGATTATAGTGATAGAATTATGTGGTGTACTGGTGATCAAAGATTTGTAGGAGTATAATTACAATATTTTCACTAAAATCCGCAGTAATTGTTGTTTTGTCCGGTAACTTACCATAAATTCTCTCTTTGCTCTTGGGAGTAGTGAGAAATTGTTAGAAAGCATTTTGATCGAAGGAGGTTTTTTTACGGAGATAACCAGAATTTTTTTAATGGAAGAACAATTTTTCAGCCGAGGTAGAGGCAAGACAATTGAGAACGAACTGTTTCCCTGGCCAATATTACCTGCTTAAAACTTGTCTCACATGAGTGGTTTCAACGGAACTTACGCTGTTTGATATCAGACTCGGAGAGTTAAAGCAAAAATGGTAATATTTACTTGGCTGCTAAACTTGTTTATATTTCTATAACATAGAGGGGAAAATACTGAATACTGATTGGTTGAGACTCGAAGGGATGCAGAATTCAGTTTCCTAATATGTCTGTTATATATGAGGCAAAATATGATCCAGTTTACATCTCAGGTTGTAATACAATTTTTCTCGATATTTTTGTCACCAAATGACCCCATTGGTTTTTATGTGTTGTCAAGAGAGTTCCTGGATATCATCTCGTGATATATGATAACACTGTGTTGTTTAGTTCCACATTGCTCACGGAGAAAAATGATAGCAAGTGTTATATAAAGCTGTGCAGAAATATCAAAAAAATGTTTAAAATTAATCAAACGAGAAGTGTGTGTCAGTGATTAATTAATATTTTCTCATATTTCTATTAAAAAATAACCATCGTTTCTTTCCTCACTGATGATAAGCAATATATTTCTCTTAATTGTGCACTTCCGTTGATGGGTCTCAACATATGCAGTGGCGGCCATGGTTACTAAGCAACAAGCAAAGAGGGAAACGAAATAAGCAAGAAATTCTGTTCGGTGATATGTCAACATGCTCGCGAGAGCTTACGTTTATGGGTACGGTACGTTATTATTGGGGGAGGGGGGGAAATACGTTAGAGGATTCGGTTGTACAAAGGGTGAATAACGGCATCCATGCACCGGATAAATTACTATCCAATAAATAAGAATGAATTACGGTATCCGGAGTATAGCTTTATTCGTCCTTTGAACAGCTGGGGTCAGAAGTGCGCGGTTGTTTGGGGGCTTGCTATTACTTTCAAGGGTTTTCAAATATCTGAAGTGTGCACAGAATACCTGAAATCAACTTGTAAGAACGTTTGTATGCTTTTAATAAAGTATTCAAAAATAAACTTGATTTCACAATCTGCCCACGTAATGGTGTAGGTTTATTATACATGTGATAACTTTCATGGTTTCTTCTGTCTGCTAGGACTGACACACTGACTACTGATTACCTTGGGGGCATTTGCGTAGAAAACGATAAAATATATATTTTCCATCTTCTTAGAAAAGAATGAAATTAAAAAGGTAAAAGGTAGTATTTTGATCTACTAAACATAAATATCATTCACAGCTGAAATAATTTACATCATTCGATGACATAAATATAAAAAATAGTACAAATGTGCTATAAAACAAGCGAGTTATGCTTTTTTCGTCTGAATTATACTTAATAGAAAAATAAACATATGATTTGTAAAAGACGTATGGTCATTAGGTCCTACACGATTGCGCAGTGAAATGGCCGTCCTTTAGTAGTTCATCAGGTTTTTTTCTTCTCAATCTCGTTGAAAGAAATCACAAGCCATGGGATGCGGTTAACTTTAACGTGTATCGATTGAACTATCACTAAAGTTTGCTGTTTGTATTTAATTTCAGTTTAAAGGCACTCTTAAGAGCCACCACCACCCGGTGAGATGAAACGATCGATTGTTCTCAGTATGGTCTGCATGTCCTCATTTCATGGCATGAATGCATAGTTTACGGTGTAATTGGCACAACGTTCCTCAGGATTTGGCCCAACGAAACATCAATGGGCCAATGGCACCACTAAACTCGAAACACAAAACCCTGCAGATTAAGAAGACTGAATGAAAACATAGCTTTCAGAGATGGCGCGAACAGAGTAACAGAGTGACCGATACATACTATGACGTCAGTGAAATTGTACATGGATCACTGAAGGGACCTGCTCGCTCTTGGTCGTCTACCGCTCGCACGGCAAAATGATACTTATTTCCAGAAGAGAACTGCGACAGCGTACACGCCATAGGAAGTGGCAGCGCTTTAACAATACCTATCTTTTTCCACATTATTGGTGGAGTGGTACTTTCTGCACCATCCTGACAAGCAAACAATTCATAATTGTCAATTTTTGCCACTGTCTCGTCAAGTGACATGTTCCAAGAAAGAACAATACCATCCTGGACTACTACAATAGATGCTATCGGTTTTGGAGGCGTCTTTAACTGCACTCCAGGCTGGTCATTTCTTACAACATAAGCACCCGATTGATTTGCAGTAGGCTCAGGGCGACGCCCCAGTGGTGACGCTGTTGAAGAGATCCCAGGAGATTGAACTGGCGGATAGGGTTGACTTCTTGAAATGCCAGCAGGCGCTGGAGCAATTTGTTGAAATTGTGTAGTTCTATGAGACGAAGGAACACGTGACGCCTGTTGTTGTTGTTGTTGTTGTTGTAGTAGTTGTTGATGTTGTTGTTGTTGTTGTAGCTGTTGTTGTTGTTGTTGTTGTAGTTTGTGTTGTTGTTGTTGTTGTTTTTGTTGTTGTAGTAGTTGTTGTTGTTGTTGTTGCTGCAGTTGTTGCTGCTGCTGCTGCTGCTGCTGCTGCTGCTGCTGCTGCTGCTGCTGCTGCTGCTGCTGCTGCTGCTGCTGCTGCTGCTGAAGCTGTTGCTGTTGCTGTTGCTGTTGTGACACCTGGTACTCTCGGACGACGTATATCGTACCATTGTTTTCAGCAGGCTGCTGAACATTGGCATGTGCTGGCTGCATTTGATGGCGAGGGTGAGCTGGCATGACTCTTGGGCCATATTCAGTGCTGGCTTGTCGTGGTCTAGCTGAAGGATAAAACACCCTCTCCACTAATTGACCTTGCGAGTGCCCTGGTTGGTGAACAGGAGCCTTATCGTTTGCATGTAAAGGATGGGGCTCAGGATAAGCAGCGGGCTGAATGTTTGAAGAGCCTCGATTCAAATGTGTCCCCAGTACTTTATTGGATGGACTTTGTGCTGGCTGAAAAGCCGATTGAACGTTTGAAGGACCTTGATTAAAACGTGGTCCCGGGAGCTGGCTGGCTGGAGTTCTGGTTGAATTGAAAACAGGTTGAAGGTTTGCAGAGCTTTGATTAAAATGTGGCCCCGATATCTGGTTGGATATGCTTCGGTTTGGATTGACAGCAGGTTGAATGTTTGAAGAACCTTGATTAAAGCGTGTCCCCGGTAGCTGGTTGGATGGACTTGTAGTGTACACTGGTTGATTCCCTCTCGATGGTCCAGACACTGACACAGATGCTTTAAGACGTTTCCGTAGGTTGTCAACAGCACTAGGGTTCTTTTGTATCTTAAAGTTATGCATAACATAATTGCTGTTACTGGAAACCACGTGAAGACTATCAGAAACAGATCGTGACGTGTCAACTCTTTTCCGCTTGTTTGCTGGATAAAGTGACACATTTGGAGGGCCACGTCTTACCGAAGGATACGAGTGAGGTGGAACGTCGTCAGCTTGGGTAGGCTGTGCCATTTGCACTTCATTACTGGGCTGTTGTTGTTGTGCAGGCAACCACTGCGGCTGTGGTGAAAATTGTCCACGGGCATGACCTGTTATATTTTGAGAAGAAGCTGGTCCCTCTTGACCAGTGGGTCTAAGAGATGGCCGCCCGTGAGTTTCAGGATTCGGAGATACCTCAGGCGTTCCTGGCGGTTGAGTCATCTGCCCTTGCAATTGCCGTGGCGCTTCAATGCGAAACTCAGGCGAATGCCTTTGGAATGATTCGCTCTCTCGCATGTGTAGCTCTTGAGTTTCTGAATTTTTACGTTGCCCTTGAGATGGTGAACGAGCAGATGGTCCCCTTCCATTTTGCTCCAATGACGTTCTGGCATCGTCCGCAGTACCTATTGAAGCCTGCTTTATTGTGACCTCCTCGGAGTCGTTGCAGTGCAGTCTTGAGCCAGGGTTTATATTTCTAAGTTCGCTAGACTTAACTTGCTCGAGTGTTTCCGTATTGCTATCGGCCTGCTGGGGCTGGTTGAAAGAAACGGGCTTCTCAGGAATAGACGTTCCCGTCATTTGTTTGGCACTCTGGGAAGACCGTGGCCTTTCTTGTATCTAAGATCGGGACAATTTAAAGAAAAGTAAAAAAAGTTATTTTCTACCACGTCAATGATACATGGGTCTGGCAAATTCTACCCGAACCCAAAGATAAAGAACACACCTGAAGAAAAAGTGCAAATATCAAGTTAATGTGTTGAGAGCGAAATGGTATAGAAGGCACTGCCATGGAGAGTATCAACAATTCGTAAATGTTTAACAAGAGAAAAATAACGATAAGCAAGACTGTACCAAATCAATGTCAACTTGGGTTCCGCAAGAAATCATCTGCTCCGTTTGCTGTTGAGAGAAAGCGTAATTGTAAACATGAATGTAATTTATTTTGAACCGTTTTTCTCAGACCAGTGACGTCAAGTCAAGTCAGGGAAATATTTTCATTTTAACGCTACGAGAAACACAAGAGATTCTGATTCTGTTACAAGAGTTTGTTGTTCCGTTTGGAAAGAGAAGAAGAAAAAACGACGATCGTATATTGTGATTATAGCATACCTTTTCACATTTTGAAGAGATTTCCTTTAAAGTTAGCTGCAGTCGTTTCGCGTCCATCTCCAATGTTTTCTTTTCCATTTCCAATGCAAGGACCTGTTTTTTCAGCGTTTCCACATCTCCCATTAACCTCTTTTCTATTTCAAATGTTCGCTTAACGATCACCTCTTTGAGCATCTGTTAGAAAACGACAAATGTAATACCAATAACGTTAGGATATTTCTATGATTATGGTTTTCTCGACACATCGAGTGCACAGCAAGCAGTTCTTTGATTTTTACCTGGCCACTATCTCTCAAGATCAACTTTAAATCTCTTTATGCATTTGTTTATTTAGACACAACATAGGCAACGTGGTTACATGAAAGATCGTCTGTTTTTATAAGGATGTTGCATCGTATTGTCACATTGTTACATCGTATTGGCATTTGCAGGTCGAGTGGATATTTTTGTTATTTTCTTTCATTTATTCATTTTTGGTCTCCGAGATACTAGCGCGTACGCACTACTGTTAAATCCGAGCTTTTAAATAAAGTTATAATGCTACTACAGTGGGAAGAAAACAAGACCACAAAGGAAGAAAATAGGCAGCGCCGACGCTCATTTCCGTTTCGTAAACGGTCGATGCCATTTTAAACGGTCGATGCCATCATTGGTAACCAAGCTTTTCGGAATGGAGAGTGCCATATCTGCTCTAGTTTAGGCCTGGATAAGGTCGAAACTGTGCTTTGATTATTAGACGAAATTAGGCTTAGAGAAGACGATTATTAAATCTAAGTTAGATTCACGCTTAGGTTAGGGATAGGGATAGGGTCATCTATTATAGATGTAACAGTAAGAAAGTCACCTTATGTAATTAAATTTTTCGGGAATTTGGAGATTCAACGTGGTGGTGTAGTGGTGAGAGAGGGATGCTAGCATGTCAGAGGTTCCAGGTTTGATTCTGGGTGCTGACGTACAATTTTCATTTTTCTTTTTAGTAGAAAAAAAATTGATAACTGTGAAAAAATTTCTAAGTGTCGCTAAAATGGCTCTGACCGTTTACAAAACGGAAACGTGCAGCGCCGACAGCTTGGTTATATACCACAACGCATGCACGCATGAGTCTTGGAATGAAAACAAACCCACAGAAGCTTGTCTGTTTACACAACAAGACAGAATCACAATTTATTGCAAGGTCACAACGCGAAAATCCATTCATATAGAAGAATTTTTAGGTAGTAAACAAAATAAAAAAATGTCTTTTTTTAGCAGATATGAAATTTACGTTATTTTATTTAATTCGTTGTGATTCAATGTTTATAAAACATTTCATATCAACTTTCGGGAGATCGCACCTGGCGGAATACGTCAATATCCATGTTTATTTCACTCCCTTTTATTGCTTCTTTGTTCTTTGTTGCAGCGTTTTCTGTTTCATCTTTTGTGGACAACACACATGATATTCCATTGGTACCTGGAACAAAGTTCAACAATATTATCAGCGGGTACTCGGGTCAGGTTCAAGGTTGAAAAGCATTTTGAGACGCAATCGAAAAATAAACAATTCACAGCCCGTGTGTGCCTTTAATCTGCAGTACATCCTCGACATTCACAACTTCATCAAACTGAAGCGCCCTTGCAGCCACCAAAAGCTCGCCGAGTATAACAAGTGCAGAGGGAAATGATATTGCGAGTTCTCAACTTATTGTGACGGTAGTGGGGAGTATCCTTCCACAAGACTTGAACATTTTATCATTTCTTCTTGATATTTAATAGTGTCTCGCGGGGTGATTAAACTTGGCGAGTGCAGAAAACAGTTACAATTGTTTTCTGCATGTGAGAACTGATTATTTAACAATTACTTACTTACTTATCCTCATCGGGCCCATGAGGACTCTTGAGGCCGGATTTAACAATTAGACACTGGACAATTTATACATTTGTTGTCTGATGTTCATGTCAACCTTTAAGTGATCTTATAGCTTTACATTACAGTAAGACACTACCTCTCTGAAACCTCTATTTTCATTCGCCCGTTGTAAACACTACCTCTATTGTTATTCAGGGATAGGGGCATTGTTATAGCCTGTTATGTATTGTTTTAGGAACCAATGAAATAACTCGTTCCGAGAGGTAGTGGGCGACCCTTACATTAGGCCTTAATCAGTTTATTCATTGTATTTCATGTCGATACGATTTCTTCACATGCAAGGCAAAGTAGTAGTTGTTATAAAAAGGAATGAAAGTTATTTCAAACTGTAGATGGTCAAAGGTTTAAGCTTTGAATTTTTTGTGGGTGATGACGTCATGTGTTCTATTACGTTGTAATGTTATATATATTACCTGTAGAGCTTCCGCTGGCAGAATTCGTCTCGCTTCCCTCAGTTTGCTTCGCGTTTGTTTCCAATTCTTCCCTGTTTGTCTCCTCGTTCTTATCAGAGCCGCAGTTCGTTTGAGTAGCCTTTTTCGTCTTTGCAACAGAAGCTGCAAGTCGCCTTAAACGGCCAATCAACTCCGGTGTCACGTTCATTATATTTCACAACACCCTTTCGGTCTGATCACGTGGTTATGCATCATCTGCAATAGTTCAGAACAAGAGAAAATGCAAGTTTGTAATTAAAAAGTAATGAAACATTTTTCATACAATGATCACGGTCTTGCTGCCACCCTAGAATGCTCATTGTTTTCTTTTTGCCCAGCTATCAGATAGCGTGTAACAGCAGTAGTAATGTCAGGAGTACCCAACGGATCCGCTCGACAAAATATCCGCTCTGCAGGCCGAACTTGAGCTGGCTGGCAATTTTTGAAATGAGATCGAGCGCTTGCTGGGACCATTTTTCTTAGAGAAAATTTGCTGGGAGTTTGTAAAATATCGATTGTAGCTGGAGAAAAAACAACCAAAATCTCTCTGCTGGCTAAAACAGACGCGCCGCGATAAAAAATTCAATAATTAACTTTAACTTTTAACAACAAAAAGTAAGCTATTACTTTATTTCCATTGTTTTCGTCGCTCATTCCGCCGTCAGTGAAGAGATAAACCAGATCTGTCTCCCTTTTTGTGTGTAATACGAGCATGTGTATGATTTTAGCAGTTGATCGAGCGAGCGCGAGCGGCCCCAAAAAGCGAATGCGTGGATTTTCGAGAGTCATGTCGCAGATGTCGCACCCGCTTATCTATCGTTTTATGGAGTAACTACGCACAGGATAATCAGCTCCACCGATATTACTCTTGGTGAGTATTTAGTTGTCCACTCTCTCTGCTGAATAAATAGCTTTGAGCAGTTTTAACGGCTTTTGATATCTTGTTCAACTTTTCAGCTTGCCGCCATGATGGAATATAGAGATTCAAGTCATTCAAGGGGCGTATCACGGTAACTGCCTCCGATTGTAAGTACAGTTTATAAGGTAATTTGCGTAGTTTTCACCTGCGTGAAACAAATGTTTCGATAACGTTTGCTGGAGGAGTCGAACGCGCTTTCATTGTGGACCATAATTTTGTGTTCGAGCAGAACAAAATCGGAAATTGAAAGAGTCATTTAATTCGACCTGAAATAGCTATTAGCAGGCAGTTTTCTTATTTTAACTCTTTACAAAAATGGATCGGCGACAAGATGATGAACATAAAACTTTAGCCATGAAAACCGCGTTTTCATTTAGCATTAACTGTAACGTACGTTACAGTTTGAATTTAGGCGCGCGCCTGCCAGATAAACTCTGTAAACTCTGCATCTGTTTCTTGGTGCGCGTCTTTTTAAATATGCAATGAGTTAATCAGAATGGGCTGAGAGACTTCCAAACTAATTACTGCGGTCGAAAGAAACGGTCCTACGAAAAATTCTTCCGATTTCTCTGAAACAGGATCTAATCCGAGGGTAATGCATCAGTCAATTGAAACCCCGGCCCCCCGACCCCCGGGACTTGGCGGGGATTTAACGCGTCCAAAGCCGGGATTTAACGCACTTTTAACGGCGCGTTGGCCCCGATGGGCGGTGGATTTAACAAATTGTCAGTAGACCGGGGCCGTGGAGCGGTGATTTAACAGAACTTTAACATCAAAAATAAAAGTGGACTTCTACATCTAATAAAAGTAAAATCGGCATATTGAAGGCCAGCTTTCGCTGCACATGGAAATTGCAGCTTAAGAGGCTGGGGCTTTTAATGATAGAACCGAAAACAGGTGAATTTCAAATAGACCAACGATATCGATTTAAGTTACAGTCGACTTCCGATAACTCGAACCCTCGCTAACTCGAACCTCGCGCTAACTCGAACCAAAATCGATTTCCCCTGAATTTCCGTCATACATTTTCTGTAATTTTACCCTCGGCAACTCGAACCTCCCGCTAACTCGAACCAATTTTCGTTTGCCTTCAGGTCATTTTCTATATAATTTTACCCTCGATAACTCGAACCATGTCTGTCAATACGTGCCAAAACAAAACAAGCAGTGTACTGTAGTCCAAAACATTGATTTTATCTTGAAATAAAAACGAGTCACGAGTCAAACTGGCCTCCGAAGCGCCACTCAAAATATGAACTGTGCCCCTGGGACTGTGCCACGCTGTTGGCGTGCTGCAGACGTTCAGTTTGTTTGTGGAGGTTGATAACGATTCTTTCAAAGGGCGTACTTATTCTGCTGCTCTGCTTTGTTTCACGTTACGTTACGTTGCGATATACAGTATACGGTTAATTTTAAAAATACATTGTTCCATTTTCACTCGACCTCTTTATACTATAATCAAATTTTATTAACTGAAAATAGACTGTATGAATAGTAAAACACCAGTTTCTCGTTATTTTTGATTGCTCAGTCTCAACTCCCGATAACTCGAACCGTTTTCATTTTCCCTTGAAGGTTGGAGTTATCGGGAGCACGGCAAACACGTAAAAAAGTATATATTAGATATTAGATATGTTTATCATTTTTTACTGATGTTTTTTAATAATAAAGTTTGTCATTCATTTGTTCATTCATCATTCATTCAGTCGACTGTATTTCTCCATTTGGTTCGGATGGCCCCGCTATGCGGGGCTTTTAACAGACGTCTTGGCCCCGGGGGCGGGGAAATAAGCCGTTTTTTAACACTTGGTAAGTGTTAAATTCCCCGCTAAGTCCCGGGGGTCGGGGGGCCGGGGTTTCAATTGACTGATGCATAAATAAAGTATTCACTTCACTTCACTTCACAGATCTGGCTGAGTAAACATTTCCGGTTAAATTACTTTTTGCAACGTGTGTTTTTTTTATGTTCCTTCCTACATAAAAAGTTATCGAAAGGGATGAAAATATATCGTAAAGTCAATTGAAACGGTGATATTTTGAAGTAGAAAAAAATGCTGCATTGCCGGCTAAGTTGGACTCCTGTGTGTGACTCAATTTCCGGATTGCGTGACAAGGCACTGACGAGCCGAAAAAATATGAAGGCGGCCGCCAAGCCTCAAACAAGTACTATTCATTTGCTCCATTTGTCTAAAAGTTAATTAACTAATGTCAGTCCTTTCAATTAAAAACTTAACATGACGAGCGTTGCTCTAAAAAATTTTCCGTTTAGTGTTGTGCAAGACATTATACCACATGCCCGGAAATATGACATGAAACTGTTTGTTTTGTCACGCAGTCGCTGCAGTTCGTGGTTATATTGTAGTTATTCATTCAGTAAATCTTCTTTATTAAACTGCCCCTATAGGCATTTGTGGGACCTTAAAACGATGATTATAGTTTCTTTTCCTGGCAACGCTATCAAGTCTGAGCCGGCATTTTTGTATCAGCACAACGTGAGGTTATGTGAAACACATCATTGATTATCCGCAACAAAGCCTAGCGTACAATCGACTTGGTAAGTTACAGCTGTACACGTATATGCGACCCAAGAAAAAAATCGACATCAGTAGTAGCCAGATAAAAAGCAATTTCTACAAACGTTACCAAGAGGAATGCGCGAAGTGTAGCGCTCTCCAGTTAAGCCCAATTTCCACTGTGTCCACTGTAGTGTATCGTTACCAGGGTTGCGCATCCTCCTGGCATATTCAATATATTGCAAGTATAGACGATTGCGAATGCAAGTTTCTCGTCCAATGAATATGAGACTCAGCATCTTCTTCTTTCGATCTTAATTCTGGCGGGAAATAAAAGGTTGCGCAAACCGCGCGTACATGACATTTACCCACTGGATGTCATGAAAGAAAGACACAACCAACACATTGGTAAGTTTTACTTCAAAATTTACGAGTTATACACTTTTTTGCTTTTCTTTGAAAAATATATTTGTAGAATACGTATCAACCTCAACTTGCTAACTTATTTTGCTTCTTTATTGCAAAACGGAACCGGCGCGTGACTCGCCTTGACATAAAAGTACTAATCACGCAGCACTGACATGGCTTGAAATGGCTAGTCTCGCACAACTCGAAGTAACAACTATGGCGGGTCTTAACTCTTTAATGCGAATCTTTGCTATTAACTTTGTGAACTTTGCGGTGAACGACTCCTGACATGACGACGGGTCTTTGCTGCGAACTTTTGCATTAACTTTGTGAACTTTGCGACGAACGACTCTTGACATGACGACGGGTCTTTGCTGCGAACTTTTGCATTAACTTTGTGAACTTTGCGGTGAACGACTCCTGACATGACGACGGGTCTTTGCTGCGAACTTTTGCATTAACTTTGTGAACTTTGCGACGAACGACTCTTGACATGACGACGGGTCTTTGCTGCGAACTTTTGCATTAACTTTGTGAACTTTGCGGTGAACGACTCTTGACATGACGACGGGTCTTTGCTGCGAACTTTTGCATTAACTTTGTGAACTTTGCGGCGAACGACTCCTGACATGACGACGGGTCTTTGCTGCGAACTTTTGCATTAACTTTGTGAAGTTTGCGGCGAACGACTCTTGACATGACGACGGGTCTTTGCTGCGAACTTTTGCATTAACTTTGTGAACTTTGCGGTGAACGACTCTTGACATGACGACGGGTCTTTGCTGCGAACTTTTGCATTAACTTTGTGAACTTTGCGGCGAACGACTCTTGACATGACGACGGGTCTTTGCTGCGAACTTTTGCATTAACTTTGTGAACTTTGCGGCGAACGACTCTTGACATGACGACGGGTCTTTGCTGCGAACTTTTGCATTAACTTTGTGAACTTTGCGGTGAACGACTCCTGACATGACGACGGGTCTTTGCTGCGAACTTTTGCATTAACTTTGTGAACTTTGCGTTGAACGACTCTTGACATGACGACGGGTCTTTGCTGCGAACTTTTGCATTAACTTTGTGAACTTTGCGGTGAACGACTCTTGACATGACGACGGGTCTTTGCTGCGAACTTTTGCATTAACTTTGTGAACTTTGCGGCGAACGACTCTTGACATGACGACGGGTCTTTGCTGCGAACTTTTGCATTAACTTTGTGAACTTTGCGGTGAACGACTCTTGACATGACGACGGGTCTTTGCTGCGAACTTTTGCATTAACTTTGTGAACTTTGCGGCGAACGACTCTTGACATGACGACGGGTCTTTGCTGCGAACTTTTGCATTAACTTTGTGAACTTTGCGGCGAACGACTCTTGACATGACGACGGGTCTTTGCTGCGAACTTTTGCATTAACTTTGTGAACTTTGCGGTGAACGACTCCTGACATGACGACGGGTCTTTGCTGCGAACTTTTGCATTAACTTTGTGAACTTTGCGGTGAACGACTCCTGACATAACAACGGGTTTTTGCTGCGAATTTTTGCATTAACTTTGTGAACTTTGCGGTGAACGACGCCTGACATAACGACGGGTCTTTGTTGCGAACTTTTGCCGGCATTAGCTTTGTGAACTTTGCGGCGAACGACTCCTGACATGACGACGGGTCTTTGCTGCGAATTTTTGCATTAACTTTGTGAACTTTGTGGTGAACGACTCCTGACATAACGACGGGACTTTGCTGTGAAACGTTGCAATTTAACTTTAAAACTTTTCCCAGTGACCGGCTAAAAATAATACCCTTTTATTAATGCTTACACGTTATATAGAAGTAATTGTTATTTACAAACATTCCCTCAGTGAAGCTTGCATTTGATTTTCTAGAAGAATCATTCTTTTGTACCCTATCTCACATCCTCTCTTCACGTTATCTTAGATGTGAGATGGAACCTTGAACAAAGTGGATTATGCTCGCACCAATGGAAAAGGAATCACAATGTGAAAGTATTTTTTGCCCTAAGAGAAGCAATCGACAAGTGGAAATTAAAGAGATCATTTCCCCCCTAAGATGAAAGCTTTGCTAAGAAGTTACGAATTGCTAGTGGACTTGACAAAACAAAGGCGTAGATTCTGATCTTTGTGTAACTGAAAATAAAAATATATTAAATGCTTATTAAATTTTATGTCCAAAAATAGTCATCAGACGATAGGCTTTTGAATAGTTGCCAAAAAAGAGTGCGTTTGTGTTTTATCCAGATCAATACGCTGGTTAAAATGTTTTCACCTGCTAATGCCTTGCTGGCTGGCAATCAAAAGTTACAGTCAATTCTGGCTGGCTATTTGACTAATTTTTGATTTACTGGCTCGGTATTCATTTTTTTAATGAAATCTGGCTGGGAGTTTTATAATATGAAGTCCATCTTGCTGGCAGTGCAGAGCGGATATTTTTTTCCCAGGAAAGTTAATTATTAACTGTAATTAACATTAAAACACATAATCAGTGACAGTGAAGTCATATGTTAAATTTCCAGTGAAAGTGTCGTTGGGTACTCCTGTAATGTTTGTTTAATATATCCCACAACCTTCACCCGGCTAGCGGAAGTTCCATCGCACTCAGAGTAACCATAGAGACGCGCGAGTCTCCGCGAGCCTCGGTTTTGATGGTGCAACAAAAGATGCACGCAATATATTTAGCCATTTGTAAACCGGTTTTTCCAAAGCCAACCACCTCGCAAACAAGTTTTCATGACTACAGGCAAACTCTTGTTACCTAAATATGCAAATTACCTACTTGTAGTATCTTCAAGAACTTAACTTTCTAATGATAATTTAAAACAGACTTACTCTCAGTCACAGCAATTAAATTTGAAATGAAAATATGATTATAATTCGAGAAGGTTATGGAATGTCTTACTGACATTTATTTTCTGTATTACGTTTGTTTGTGATCGCTCCGAATAAATATGGCGACAGAAGACATGAAGCAGGTAATATATAATGACTGCTCGTGCATTTGACCTGGCTATTTGGTTCAACAGACATCGACTGTCGTTTATGTTTTCATTTGCCATAATTTGTAATTAAAACAACCACTTTAACTACAAGTTACCTTCCATGAGGATTCCAAAAGTTGCGCCAGCTTCTAGACGCATTCATTATCAGTGAGCTGTGAAAGAAAATCTTTTGTCAGTAAAGAAATGAACGTTAACATTTAATGTTGCAAGAAATTGTTAACATACTTTTCATTTCAGCTGAAGAACCCAATCGAACGGCAATCCAGTGTATCGACCGAGAATTTCTCAATTAACCTGTAATCCGCTGCAGTTGCCACGTATGCTCTGACGAAAGCGGAAGCCGCCAGCATTGTAACCAAAACAAATGATTTGAATTGAATTTGCAAATTAATAACCCAACTTACTGTCAAAATTTTCAGCGGTAAAACATTGACAGCTGAGTCTCAGCTGCCTTATAATAAAATAAAACTCAAACCGCCAGCAAAATATAAAGTGTATGGAAGAACTATATAAGGAAGAAGCCCACCAAGTATCTGAATTTTTCCGGTTGACTTTTTATTCTCTTTTCCTGATTCGGCCGTTTTTAGACTAAAAATGTTGGTATGGAATAACTTGCCATGAGTAAGCGATTGTGTGTTCCTTAATTAGTATAAAAAGTTCATAATAACATCTTGCAGACTTCTTATGTAATAAGATGACCACAAGATCAGATTACGAATTGTTTAGTATGCCTTGAACGATTACGCACGCTTGACTCAGAAACGTAGTGAAACATTGATTGCTCGAGTTTTTACAGGCATATTTGGGTCTCCAGTACCAAAACAACCCATTTTACCCATAGCGTGCGTGCGGACACAACGAATCTTCTCTTACAATTGACGGCATAAGTTTCTTGACATTTACAAAGCATAAACGTTTCACGTTTATGCTCTGTAAAACTTTACAATAATACTTAAAGACAGTTTGGATGAACTCATAAGTTCTAAGCTCTAGCAGTTTGAAGATGCTGTCCAAAAATGGCTAAAAAGCTCATTTCAATAACTTGATTTGTTTTGATCAATATGAAATATCTACAAGTTCACTGGGTTGTGACCAACACTGGCATTCGTACAGGTTCAAATGTTTGAAAATCAGTTAAAAATACAAAATTAAGTACAAAGCTTCTATGAAAATACGCATAACATAACGTACATACCTGTTTTGCCAACTTCAAAACCAAACTATTACTCAGCAGCTGAGACTCGACTCAGTTGCGCCCAACAACAGTAAAATGAGAATGGAACGGTCACAGTGTGATATGTTAATTAGATTGATATGTTAATTTATTCAAAACTGTCGGGTACTTTGTTGACTAATTTGGCTTTTTACGCCGACGCCACAATATCAACTTACCAGAAAACAATAGTTCCTTTTTTCCAGTTCACTATTACTTGCTTGTTACTTAATGAGTATAGTCTTGGGATCGAGAGAAATGCCTCAGGATGTATATGATGATTTATTTCGTGGTTTATTAACCTTTACTCTTCTAACATGGGTCTTCAAATTAGAGCGTTATTCAAGTCGTTTAATTTATAACAAAAATACTGTCATTGCAGCCCTTATGATTGTTGTTTATAAGATGAATGTTAAGACGTCAATGAGGCTAAAATGAACAAACAACGTCCATACAGAGCTCATTGAAAGCCTGGCAACTGACATAGCTGGTACGTATGAGAAAAAAAAACAACAGAAAGAACGACTAGATAAAATCTTGCAAGGTTTCCAACATATGCCACAAACGACAGGTTGGAACATAGGAAGAAAGATGGAAGGAACTGCCGGCGGTAAAGATGATACATTTAGGAAAAAGTAGAGCCTTGATCAAGCACGATATTTACAAATACACAGCATAGGCAAGTAAAAGAAAGCCATGAATTTTCTAAGAAACCCACGGCAACGGTTCAAGTTACCTAAGATCGTTATTCCACTGCACTCGCTGGTCACGTACATGCAATTTGAATCGTGCACCTTGATTCTATGCCACATAAAAATGCTTGTGTCGATCGATCGTGCGCTGCTTTCCACGGATCATGTGACGGTCGAGCTGATTGAACCAAATATAGTTCTGTCCTCAACCTACAGAAAGCAATGATGCGTAAAATAAGTGCAGATGAATGATTCACACTAATTACAAACTATGTGACTTCCCAAACGATTTACATGACAATGGTATCTGCCAAAGATAACGAATGCACTTATGTCAGGCGCCGGGCTGGCGCCTGTGAAGAATGTCACTCCCTTGGGACATCCGGTTGCTGCTATCAACAATGCAAAACAGACACAGCAAAGAGCGTTATTTCTTTGATCTACTATAAAAGGAAGAAACCAAAATCAGAAAAAATGTCACCAGCTGTCTTTTCGCATGAATAGGCACGGCACTCGAGATTAAATTTTTGTAACTTGATTTTACAGTCACCTCTCGCCATACGGCCGGACACCCCGCTATATATTACGGTCAAAATCCAGATCCGCGGCAAAAGATATTGAGGTTTGACTGAAAATGACTATTACGGACTCTCTCTAATACGGAATTATGGACACGTTTGTGGTACCAAAATAACGATTTTATTGTTTTGACTCTTGATAAACTTTCATATATTTATGGTCGCATCAATTTCTTCAGCAGCTGTGCTTTTTCACTTCAGCTTGCGCCCTTTCCTTCGACAAACTCTTTAGAAGAGATCAAGCCCTAATCCTCCATTCCAATTTGACTACTCTCGATAAGCTCGTCATAGTCTATATTAGTTAGCGTAATGTACGGCACTAGCCGGTTTTTTCCTCGCATCTCGCTATTACTAGCCCTAGCTATAATACGGACACTAAACGCCGTCCTGAGCTTTCCGCTCTAACGAGAGTCTACCGTATTAGGATTTTTGAGAGTCTAAACATGTGAAGAATCAGAAGCGCTATGTTGAAATACAGCCACATTTTTCGAACTGCCGTATCATATCACCCGCGTCTAGCGGGAGACCCAGCGTCTGCATTCATTCGGTAAATCTGATAACGATCGCCGCCTCTGTTGGACCAAGTGAACAAGTGGAGTTTACTTCTAATTAATTGTCGTGAATGATTTCTTTGAAGTCATGTGTACTGTTCGTATTAAGAGTCCATCTTTGTTCAGGTATACATAAGAAGGGGTTCCTATCCACATAGAATCTTTCCTATGAAAACTGACGATCTTCGACAAACCGTTTTTCACTCAAAATACGCACAGTGAGTGATGATGAAACAACATGCTCAACCGAAGTCACACGGCATAACTTGCGCCAGAACTGCATGCATGCACGTGCAGTGTATAACGTATTTTTTGTCTGACAGTCGTGAAACTAAGAATTATGCCACATAGTTCGCTTGGTCCAGCGCGCAGGACGGACACGTCAGCATCTTTGGTGTCTCTATGTTGTAATGTATACATACCGCGTCTCGCGTGAGCGTCATACCGCTGTACCACAGTGAATATCTGCTTTATTTTGGCAATAAGCTAGCTGCTCTTTATAACTGCAGTGGAGCGTACCTACCACAAACTACTCGGTACAACAAACTTTTCAATCCTCACTTCGTGTTTGGCGAAAGGAAGCCTCGATTCACGTCACGTCGTCACGTTCCTGTTTTCAGCCAAGGAAAATCGTGAATTAACCATTCATATTGAACGTTTTGCTGTTGTATATAGGTACGAGTGTGGAGACGACTTCTTACTTTTGATTACTTGTCGGAATTGAGTTAATATTTCCAGATAAGCTTATAAATTTACTTGTCAACGCACTTGAAATTAATCAAACGTAATATTCGATGACGCATTTCCGGTTATTATTTTTCTTTTCTTTTTTTAACTTGTCATTTTTAGTTTAGATCAGTTTAGAATGAGCACTGGTAAAACAAAAATATCCATATTTTTCAAGCAGTATCAAAGATCTAATGCAGGGTAAATCTTTCACGACAAAATCTGTCATTTTGACCAGATGGGGCACTATGCCGATTGCTGTTTGGGAACTTATCTGGGAATCACGCAATCCATATTTTCGCGCGAACCTATCTAATTGACACTGGGTCAACATTCCGTGAATGTTATTAGCAATTTTGTTTTCAGATATCCACATACCACGGATGTTTCAAAAATCATAATTATAGCTCACCTCGTGTTTCTGTGCAAATATTTCCCCTTGTTTAGACTGGCAATTGATCTTCGGGGTGAATATAGTAGCAAGGTGCTTGATCTCTGATGGATAAGCTTCAATTCAGGAAAGGCAGCATCTACACCTGGACATCAGTGCCCCGGATCAGCGCACGAGGTCGGCAGATGGAGGCAGACCCGCCCAACGAATGAACGAACGAAACGAACGAACGAACGAACGAACGAACGAACGAACGAACGAACGAACGAACGAACGAACGAACGAACGAACGAACGAACGAACGAACGAACGAACGAACGAACGAACGAACGAACGAACGAACGAACGAACGAACGAACGAACGAACGAACGAACGAACGAACGAACGAACGAACGAACGAACGAACGAACGAACGAACGAACGAACGAACGAACGAACGAACGAACGAACGAACGAACGAACGTTTGGGAATATTCTGAAATAAGAATATATTCCGGCTATTCTGCTCCTGGGAGCAGAATAGCCGGAATGGAAATCCAAGTATTCCGGAATAGGAAGAGCAGCCAAACGAACGCTAACTTGCATTGTTCCAATTATTCTTATTCCGGATTGATCCCAAACGAACGCGCCCTAAGTTTGCAACATGTTCTTTTTTGCAGAGTTTTGTTTTATACAGTACTTTTCTCTCGGCTTGTTATACGTGACAAGAGAGTCTTTGAAAGCTGTTTCGATTGAAAAATTGCTTCAAATGTTTTTGTCAATATCATTTTTTTAAGCGATGACGTCATTTTATGACGTCATCGGTTAATGCTGTAAAGCGAAAAAGCGATGGAATTTATGGAATTTTTGGTGTTACGGTGTTACGATTACTCCCTGAATTGAACCGAAGAGCAATGGGAACTAGGTGCATTGTTTGTATTCTTTTTGAGATCCGCCATCTTGTTTTGTGGCAAAGGAAGATATTTTTTTGCAGCTTGTATCATCACCGATCGGCAAACCTTATTTCATTTGTAGCTGTTAAATTGAGATGTCGAGTCTGCAGTGAGTGTTGCACTTTATCAGTTATCGAATAAATTTGGCATAAAGTTAAGAAGTGATGTCTGTCGTGACTGCAGACGAAGCAACCGATTATTAGCAGTTTTGAAACATCTGTTGAAAAGGTGAGCCATCGTAAACCTTTTTTTAAGCGATGACGAGGACGTGATCGATTAATCTCGCCGTGCGAGTGGACAGGATCTGTTGTTGTCTGTTGTCTGTTGCCTGTTGTGATCAACCGATCTGTATACTCACCGAAGGGAATGCACAATGAGCGAGCCATGCGAGGCAGACCTGCGAGGCATTTGAAAACACATTCGTTAGCCTAAATAGCACTCCGGTTAGCCTAAATAGCACTTCGGTTAGCCTACAGTTAGCTCTTAGGTAGCTTGCGGTTAGCTTTTATATTGGGATAAGGGATTTCTTGCTTGCCCGGTTCACATGGCTTGCGAGTCATGCGAGGCAAGCGAGCCATTTCGGTTAGCCTAAATAACACATTGGTTAGCCTAGCAACACTCCGGTTAGCCAAAAAAGCACTTCGGTTAGCCTACAGATCGTTTAGGTAGCCTCGCAGGTCTGCCTCACAGGTCTGCCTCACATGGCTCGCATGACTCGCTGGCTCGTATATTGTACACACTCGAACCGAATACTGGGAAAAGAAATCAACTCAACTCAACAAGAAATCGTCGCATAGAACTCAAAGCAAAATACTCCTGGGCCGTTAGAAAGGACTAATTTAAAGCATAAACGAAAGAAACAAATTATATTTGATGCGTTCTATAAGATTTAGTAAACAGAAATCTCTCCATTCTTTAAAACAAAAGGTGTAAACAATTTTAGACAGCGTTTGACCTTGCATCGTATACACGGTATGTATGTATCGTATATCGTATGTCACGCCAAGATAACGCAATTTTTGTTGAACAATCATTCAGCACAGAAGTTGTCAGTTACTTTTATGTACCCTAATTTTTTGACAAATGTCCTGAAAATTATCAAAGACCCCTTGTGAAACGTCATCGCTTCTGCATGCATCGCGTGCCGTTTATTAGTTTAGACGTCCGGACAAGCATCAAAAAAGCGCGATTTTGTTTTCTTCTGTCGCGGTTCAAATGAGGTTTATATAAAGTGTTCTGTTGCAACTGATCTAGTCATAAAACTCCGTCTTCCAGTCACAGTTGATAATTGTTTAAGGCCGTCCACACGCATCCATTTTCGTTCGAAAACGCAACTTATTCTTCGCGGATTGGCCTTCCGTCCACACGTATCCGGTGAAAACGGTCACCGGAAACGCAACTTTTCGAAAACGCTCTCCAGAGTGGACACTTTTGAAAATACCGTTTTCGTGTTTTCGGGTGGACGGTAAAAACGGAACTTTTTTAAAAACAATGACGTCACAGCACTGGATAAGCATGTTTCGTAGCTGTTACCTTGTCTTTTTTAAGACTTACAGTGTATCTCTATTTTTGGGATTTCTTTTAGGCGAAATGTTGTTCAAACCCGGTCATTTCAGAATACGACATAATCAGTCAGCAGGGTCTTAAAATCGTTAAACGAGTCAGAGAAATCCACAAGCAAGACCTCGGAGATTCTAAGTTAGAGCAGTATGAAAAAGTGCCTGCTGATACAATTTTGTCGACCAAACACTGATTTTAGAGGATGAGAAGGAGAATTTTGAATGATTCAAGACCAACCCTTTTAAAAAATATCCGTTTTCAAATAGAAACGGATACGTGTGGACGCAAGAAAACGATTCAAAAACGATACGTGTGGACGCGAGTTTTTTAAAAAATGGGAAAAATAACATTCGTTTCATGTACGTTTGGACGGGGCCTAAGTCCCATGAAGTTCTGCTGGCTGTAAGCATAAATTAGTTTTGGAACACTCAAGAAATGTAGAATGGTAGAGTTGAATCATTATTTCAACGAGCACAAAAGCAGACCAGCGCTCACAATCAAGGTGAATATTATTGCTTGTTTAGCTTTTCAAAACGAATAATTTTTTATTTACATTTCCAAGAGTTAGTATTTATGTGTTGCTCGGCTTACACGTGTGATATAACTTCCAAAATTCGCTGACATTTGTACTTTCAATTTTATCTGCTTATCGTACCAGCACATGTTTTAAACTACAGTAGCACTTTTAAACTACAGTATAGCCCTTTTTAAAACGTGAGAAAACACGGGAGTTAATGTGAATTGACGAAATATTTTAACATATACAGTCAATGCGATTTCAAGCTTCATGCCCAGTACTATCGAGTTACATAGCAACAAAATATTTTCTATGTATTTTTCGTGCTCGTATCTACGACTATGCCGTTAAATTATTGTCCTAGCTATTAATTCACTACAATAATTCAAATTTTCAGTCTTCTTCTGCAAATCGTATAAATTTATACGTATTTGACAAACTTTTCAGTTTCCCTTTAATGTTTTTTAGTTTCGAAATATTATCCGATCCATAATTACGTAGAAAGAAACCGAAAACTTAGCTAACAATTTGCAAAACAGTCACTCGATATCAATTTCAAGCGTGCCGGAATAGGCTTTTCCGCTTGGTCGTGTAAATTTTCATAATTTTCACCTGTCTATGAGGGCGAAAGCTGAAGCGACCGCATCTCTGACGCCGTATGCATATCATCTTGACGTTTTCAAAAATTACTTCGCTGCTAAAAAAACACATTGCTCTTCCAAAATCGCCAGCGGAAAAGGTTGATAACCAGTTGATTCTAAATTCAAAACAAGAACTTCCATGAATTCAAAATGGTCTTCTCTTGACCAAAGGGAAAACAAAAAGTAGCGTTTATGACGGAAAAGTAGATGGTCACATGCTTTCTTTAACAGAAAGAGAAATCATTCATGTCATTTGGTAAGTCCAGCGTAACTAGGCATAACATTTCAACAAGTGCCCAGTATGCAGTCATCAAACGTCAACTTAATTCTCGGCGAGCGTTTTTTTTTTCTTAATTTTCGACCAATATCCTAAAAATATATCTCCCTCGCCAGGATGCAAGGGCTGTAACACGATTTTGAAACAGTAAAAATGATTATTTTGGATATGAAGGAAATCTTGCATAAAATGAACCGTTTAGGAAGGTTAAAAATAGTAAGGTGACTCTAGCAATTTATCATTAAGGTTGGTTAAGGTGGGGAATAAATAACAAAACGACTCAGAACAAGTCTTTATGTACAACTTAACAAGTTATTACAATATAACTTAAGAAAACTTTTCATTTATAGTAAATTCATATAAAGTGCATCGTGTTATCCGGGGACTAATAACGCTTTGACGACCTTTGACTTCTGCGCAAAGTCTGTTTAGGCTTGCTGTTGTTGTTTCGGGGGTGGAAGCGAAATCATGAATCATGAATCATAGCTGTAAAATTGGTAGGAATCATGAATCTTCGTGTTTAAAACTTGGGAATCATGAATAACAAGAGATGGGTAAAAGAATCATCAATAACAAATGAATATGATTCCATCGACATTGGAGGCGTGTGAATATAGAATGCAAACTGCGAAACTTCTTAACTAGTTATATCACAGAAATGGCCGAAAATAGCGTTTCCGAGCGTCTAATTTTGAAGATTTTTCTGGGGGACCATGCCCCCAGACCCCCCTACAGGAAAACACTGAAAATGCGATCCAAATTTTCATCCCTTACCTATCAACTTGACTGTAATTAGGTATGTTACACACAGTGAAGTTATTTTCAAAACTGGATTAAAAGAATGACAAAGAATCATGAATATCGAAAAAAAATTTTAAATGAATCACAAATCATTAAGGTAAAACAAGACAGGAATCAGGAATCATGAAAGTCCAATGATTCCGCTTCCACCCCCGATGTTGTTACTGTTTTGTTTTTACCTTCCTTGATATTCAACGCTACATTTGAAAAGGTATCTTCTTACAGCAGACTCTTAAATATAACTTCGAGTAAATGAATAAAGGAACGGATGAAGAAGAAAGGACAGACGGACGGACAAACGAACAAACGAAAGACTGCATGGCCGACCGATCGACGGACGAACAAATGAAAAAACGAACGCTGCGAAGGAACGCACGAACGAACGAACGAACGAACGAACGAACGAACGAACGAACGAACGAACGAACGAACGAACGAATAATATTAACCCTCCATTGCTTCAAATGAATGTCCGTTAAAAAGTTTTGATGAGACGTCATGGTAGTTCTCTCAGCTATCTGCATGGCTATCCGCTATCAGTTATTAGCTATCTGCATTGGTCCGTAAGTGGGGTCGGCGCCATTGTGAACAATTTTGGCATTTCTTAATTGCGATATTCGTTTGACCTTGAAATGGTTACGCGTAAACAGAACGCGAACAACAAACGAACACAAAACCTGTAGCTTGATTCGTTTATAGAATAGACACAAGCACGCGCCGCTTTTTACTGCGAATACGCAACGCAGTTCAGCGAACCAATACAAGTGGTTTTCTGATTTTTTTGCAACTTCGAGCGATAAAAACTGGCCGGTAAAATGCCAGACTGTCTTTATGTCTTGAGTCAAAATATTTGAACTTAGTGGTGTGCACAAGGTATTCCAGCTTTTGATGAATTGTCAAAACTACAACCCAAATCTTCGAGTTTCAGCTTGTTTCTGAGTAGAACTCAATAAATTCCCTCGTACATGATTGTAGTTAGCAGAATTTTATAAAGAGAACGGTTAGGAATAACCTGTACAAAGTATTTCCAAGACGCTTCGACCAATCGTGCAAAATCTGGCATGACGTGAACAACATAGCGACGTTTCTTCCGACAAAGCCGAAATTCAAACTTGCCTTGAACAAGAGGATTGATTTGTTTTCCAGCAGGAACGATTCTGGATAGAAGTGAGAAAAATAGTGCTAGTAATCCCGTTAAAGAGAACATCGATGTTTAAAACTGGAAAGGTTTAGCAACAGACTAGAAGGATAAAACGTTTATGAACTGAATTCGGAGTTAATGGCTCGATCATTTCATGTGGCTCTCTCCGTCTAATAATTCACTGTTTTTTTTGTTTGTTTTTTTTTTTGCTTAGAAAAAGAAATCATCCAGTAAATGCATGGCAAAAAAACCCTTTCACTGGTTTGCTATTGTTCTAAATGAATGTAATATCTACTGTGATTTTGTGGATGCAAGGATAAAGATCATCGAATAATGTTCAATGACGTTTTGGTTAAAAAGAATGAAATGGCCAGTGTGTTCGTTATATTGATATTCGAGGATGACGTTGTGGATGCTTTTTTTAATCAGGGCTTATAATAATAATAATAATAATAATAATAAAGACTTTGTTTAACGAGGGTAGCACATAACAGTCTCGCGACTGACAAACCTGTGGCCCTCGAATTCCCGATCGTTCGTTTTGGTGTCCAAAAGCAAGACCGGCAGAGAAAATTCTACCACGTGCTAACGACGTACATCTGTTATGTTCCATCGCGTGCTAATGGCCTCAGCTTGTCATCTTATCACGTGCATGTAACACTTAGTTGAATTCATAACACCGCTTCTTAATTCCTATTGGTCGAAAACTTGGTACTAATTAACGTAATTATAAAGCCAGTAATCCTAAACTGTAATGATTGTGACACTGCCATTCAATTTCGCCATTGCCACTTTTACAGGGAAAGTCTTACGCACGGTCAGGAGCAGATCATTTTCTTTAGCTGTTACATTTTGTCAAGGTGAGCAAAAATAATTTCCTTTAGACATGTAATTCAGGTCAATTAGTATTGATTATTTAGTGATTATGCGACCTTTAGTCAATAAATAGAAAATTTAGTATTGCTTTGTATCGTATGAAAAAGGGGTTTGCATCTGCATAAGAAGCGACAAAGAAAATATTCTGGTTTCTTATACCTTAATGAATATGGTCACAATATTTTTTTTTATTATTAGTGTGGTTGGAGGTTATTGCGGACGTTAGGAACAAAATACAAAATAATATAAAATCGGACTCGCGCGCGCTTTAGAGACATGCATGGCACTCGTATTTAGCAACATCGAAGAAAATACATAAGGTGATTTATATGATTTAATATAATAAATAATAATAGTAATAATTACGATATCTTTCAGCTGTTCCTTTAAGGGGGAGGATAATTGTTTAGACTGGTGATACCTCATCAACTGTTGTTACCTTTGAACATTCCATTCAACTAATACTTTTTCATTTTGAACAAGTATGTTACAAAAAAAGGAAGATTGCTTTGAATTTAAGTGACAAATGTGTTTTTGAATGCTTCGATGCTGATCGATGTCGAATAAAGTTGCGGATTCCAAACGCGAATACTTTAATGCTTATTGGTCGAAAAGAAATATCAATTAACAACTGAAAAAATATCGATTCCCTTTCCTCCGATATAGTCGGGATGATGCCCAGTAGTTGAATTGTTTTGAGTATATGTTTTGAAAATACTTTTGGGGAATAATTCCCCCAAAAGTATTTTTACTATTTTTATCATAATCACTTTTTTCTTCACACTTTTTATCGTTAAATCCCCACGTTCCCGCTTTTTATTCATTATTATTTGTCAGAGATGGAAGACTGCCAATCGAAAACTCATAATATTAAACTTTTCAACCAGTGAACGTTTTTAAATCTGTTAAATTAACCATTTCGTAATTCGCGCAGTGCAATATAGAAATATTTTTTCTTTTTTCTCGTACTATCGCAAACATTCTTTACTGTGACGTTTCTTTGCAGTGCATTGTCCACTAGACATATAAGGTAATTTATCGCCAAGAAGATATTGACTTGATGTGTTACCAAACTCTCGATCAAAACGCAGCTTTGAAAATCAATTGATTGGCAAAAATCTCCTGTTTATTGATTTTTATAGCTTGCTTGAAAATCATTGTCATCGCCAAAGACGCACGTCATCAGAACAGCAAAATATGTCATTGTGCCTGTCAATCAATCCTCGACAGATGGTCCCAGTAAAAAGCCGCATGGCGTCAGCGATGTTTGATATTAGCGTTAATTGAAGAGAGTGTCGCAAATGGTTCAAGTTTTGACGTGGTTCATGCAGGGAAAATGAAAACGTTCGGTAAGTCATGTGCTTGTTGTGTTTTTTCTTTCTTAACATCTCTGGCGCCAAAGGCAGCATTAAAAAAAATAAGCCATTAACTACAACTGACTTATACCTTAGCTGCTACGACAGATTTGTTCGAATCCATTATCTTTAGATGTGCGCATTTCCTTGACAGGGCAATTAATGGCACTGCCGTTCGCTCAGCCAAAAAAAATAACAGAAATTAACTCCAGTTTTGTCGTTCATAGGCTTATCATTTAATCTTTAATAATAGGCCTGTTTTCTTCTTTTACGATCATCTTTAAATGATAACTACGTCGTCACGGTAACAGTTTAAATATTGGAATTCCCCACTATAAAACTTTCCAAGGCCATATTGTGACAATCCAATTGCCTTTGGTCCGTAGTAATTATAACTCGTCGACTGCAAATTTACAGAACGTTTTGTTCAAAATCAACAACTCGTTTTGTTTTGGGTTACGATGCGAGATGTCTGATATTAACGTTCAGGGGGACAGTAAAATTAATTAAACATTTTGATTATCAGCAGATTTTACTGGCCAGTTATCTTTTCGCTGATGTAAAACATTGGGCCGTTACTAATTTCGCTGTTTAATAGTTATTATCAGATTTCAACAGAGATGAAAACAGTTTTGTATTTGTCCTAGCATGAAACAAGCTCACTTTCCACTTGCTTTTCTTCCTCTTCCTCTTTTTTCTCTTTAATGAAATGAAATATCTTTTTTTCTTCTTCAGATTACGAAATTCGAGAGAGCGAGCAAACGTTCGAACAAATTAACGACGAACGAACGAGTCGAACTCGACAAACGGCCGGACAAACGAACGATCAAGCCACGAACCAATGAAAAAAAAAAGACAAAAACAGAAATGCAATGAGCTTATGGTCAAATGAACAATCGAATGCAGCAAAATAAATCAACGAAAGAAATGAACATATGAAAGGGTGAGAGAATGAAATAAATAAAAATGAAGGTATATATTAGAAAAAACGAACGAATGGACAGTGTTTAAATTCAGTCCACTGCTAATTAAAAATAATAACGCGAGTGGCCCAATTTTGATGAGCTTAATTGCTTTGATGAGTAGTTTTCGTAAGTGAGGTCCGACGGAGTCTTTGCAAAAAATTATGATATTTCTAGATCCCGACATTCCCTTTGTATTCACTTAAGATCGAAAACAGGAAGGTTCATTCAGACCCTCACAAAATCTTTGGAGTAGATGCTTAGTTGTTCCTGGCAAAGTAAAGTTAGGTTATTAATTGAGTCTTTGTAAGGCGATTGCGCCCTACAAAAATCATTATGGCAGCTAATAATTACCTGAAGGAGAGCATAACTTCCTGAACCCGACAATAAGTTCGCGAAGGACTGAACACGTTTTGGACGCAGTTAGCAAGATCCTGAAAGAATCATTTAGTTTTGATGTATTTAAACTGAAAATTCGCTACATTTTTCTGGTCATAATAACATCAGTTAGGAGTCACAAGATAACTGAATCACTTCAAACTCGCTTGTGTCACTCTTTTTAAATCAGTTGGAATTTTGTATTCCCGTAAAACAGAACATCGATGGCTAAAATAGGAAAGGTTTAGTAACGGACTAGAAGGACAGGTTTAAACGATATGTGAATTGAAATCTCGTTTACTAGCTGTGTGTTTCGTTTAATCGCTGATTTCTAGCTCATAATTCATGTTCGTTACTCAGTTAAAAAAAAGAAAAAGAAAGAAGCTAGTCCTATCATATCAACGGAATGAGTTTATGTACTGTATCCTGTAATTGTTTGGATGTTAGCACGGAGTCATTCAAATTATGTTCGATGTGAATTAAGGGGGTTGAGTACCTAAATACACTTTGGCTGGAGCGATCGGTAGAAATTGTTATTTGAGTTGCAATTTATGCCATCTGTTGATTGACTATTCACATAAATGAAAGTGAATATTATTTGTAAGATGCTCAGGTAAAAGGCAAGGAAATTGCCAATATGCTCGTGATATTCGGATGATTGTAAGTTTCTTTTATTGTTTCTTTCTTTTCATATGGACTTATGCAATAAATATTTTCAAGTATGATTCTTTTTTACTTCACACAGATCAAATCTTCATGTCATAAAAGACTGGGCAAAGTCCATCACGTGCTAGTGACGTAATGCTACCATTCTATCACGTGCAAAGAAGCCATAGTTGAATTGATGATACCGCTTTGTAATTAGCGGCTGAGTTCCCATTGGTCCAAGGTAGTTGTTTTGATCATAACTTAGTCTATCGCGTGCTAATGACGTAAATTTGTCATCTTTAATACCGCTTTCTAATTCCCATTGGTCGAAATCATGGTTCTAATTAACATAATTATAACGCCCCGAGTCCTTAAATGCAATCGTTGTGACACCACCTTAATCTACGACTTTACTAGTTTTAACGGCAACTTCAGGACGATCGACCCACTTTCACTGTCAGAAAGGTTTTGAGATAAATCAGGAGCCGATCGATATTTTAGCTCTTGCTTTTTGTCAAGGTAAGCAAAAATAGTTGCCTTAACTTATTTAATTATTTTGCGGCCTTTAGCCAACAAATATAGGAAGTTAAGGATTGCTTTGTCAAACTGGTCGTACGAATGTTAAGTAATACAGTGAACGCTGCATGGTCAAATAATGTCCTCTGGTGAAAGCTGGTGAAACTGACTTGAAGTTACTGTTTTATTACTCAGTGTGGGTTAGCATGGTTGAAGATTATTGTGGACGTTAGGGGATAAAACAAATATTGCATCTGCCACGCTTTAGAGACATGCATGTTGCCCGCGTTTGTAAGCCAAGCAACATCGAAGAAAATGCCGGTCGGTCTATGATGAAATTAGCTGTTCCTTTTTATCTGTGTATGTAGAATGTAGATAATAAATTTCTACTTATTTTTCGACCTTTAATCAAATGATAGAAAATTGAGGATTGCCTAGTCAAACTGTCGAATGAGAAAAGGTTTATCTCTGCATAAGAGAAGGCAAGGAAATTTTATTTGATTTCCTAAAATCTAGGCGAATGCGGTCGCATTAATTTGGCATTGTCAATGCACTCATTGTTCTCCTTAATTCCTTGTCATTTCAAGAAGTGGGAAATAAGAACTGTAGAATTACATAGATATTCAACGAATATTTAACGAATGTGACGTATTACAACGAATGCCCTACAGTCAGATAAGCTCCTCCAACCATGATTCTAAAAACCAAAAAGAGTAGGAAAAGAGTACTAGGTTTGTGTTTGTCGCGAATGTGCGATTTTGTTTCCCTATTTTTCTGAGGGATTTACCGAATAAAATGCATAAAGCCAGCTTATGATATTCACAAAAGAGAAGGAGCAGCTAAAGATAATATTTTATTCTTTGCTGTTCATAAGCAAGTGAAACATTACTCATAAGTTAAATACAAGACATAGGAATGAGCAATGTGTCCATGAACTTCACAAAGTTTTTCATGTTTCAGTTCCATTGAGGGAAAATTTGAAAACCTGTTGTTTCAAAGGTCCAAAAATTTTAACACCAAAACTCGCAATGGTGAACTAGGGCGTGGCATTAAATTCTTCCACGTGTGTTTATTTCTACTTTATTCGTTTTAAAAACGCGTAAAGCAGTCGAGACTGAACAACAGCAAGCACATGCTTATGATATCATTGAGGACTGTTATCACATGTTAGAAAACCTTAACTAAATTATTGGCAATGCCTTTGGCTCAGGTCAACCCTCTATGTTTGGCGACGATTAGCATACTCGTTTCTAATTACTGTGTTGTTCTAATTTGTGCCAGTGAGACGCCGTGAAAATCCACTTTAAAATTCAGAAAAAAACTCTGGTTGAATTGGTTGCAGGTCTACTTTATCTTTTTCATTTTAGTAAGGTTCGACTACTTATTTCAGCAAATGTTGTTATACTCGTTTAAGGAAAACCATAATGGTTCGTCGCTATGATTTTGAAAGCTTGTATAAATCAATGCCATAAAAAGCTAGGCGACGATTTCAAAAGACATCGGATGTCTTATTGGTCGAAAGAGAAATATCACGAGCAAAATATTATCAGTATCTGAAACGAAATTACATCGATCAAGAGAAAACAAGTCTCCATATTTTCTATTGCATCGATAAATGTCGGGATACTTAGTAGGTTGAATTATGTTTTATTCTTTATGAATTAACTTATGTTTTGTTTTGTTTTTTGGTTTGGTCGCACACCAACAAATTGGAATTTTTTTATCTTGCAGAAGTATTTTATAATAGTTGGAAAAGTAGCACAATCAGTACGTTGAATTGGTTAATGAAGCTAAGCTGATCGTGCAAGGAGTTCGACATCAAGGATTGAGTTGTAAAAATAATTCAGATATTTATAGATAATGCTAAATTAAAAATTTCATAACTCGCAGAGTGCAAAATATGTATTTTCTCTTTACCCGAACCGTGGCAAACCTTTTCTTTTCCACGAAGCTTTTTGCCATGCATTATTATCAGACAGATGCAGACTGATTAAATACACACATATTGACTTGATGTGTTGCCATAAATTTTATCGCAGCTTTGCGAAACGATTCACACGAATCTCCTGTTCGACGGTAAAATTTTATAGTTTGGCTGAAAATTATCTTCATGACGATCACTGGCAAAGACGCACGTCATAAGAACAGAAAAATATGTCATTGTGCTTGTCAATCAATCCTTGACAGATGGTCCCAGTAAAAAGACGTCGGCGCTGTTTGACATTAGCATTAATTGAAGAGAGCGTCGCAAATGGATTCAAATTTTGACATGGTTCAGGGAAAATGAGAACGTTCGGTAAGTCATGTGCTTTTTGTGTTTGAAAGAGTTGAACTTTTTTAACATCTATGACGCCAAAGGCAGCATTAAATAAATGGGCAATCGACTACAATTGATTTATACCTTAACTGCTAACAGATTTGGCCGAATTCACTTTCGTCAGGTGTGCGAATCTCCCTGGTAGGGCATTCGATGTCACTGTTGTTCGCCTATATTAACGAAAACAGAAATTAACTTTAATCTTGTCGTTCATAGCTTAACCTTTAATAATCGGCCGAACTGTTTCCTTTTTTACGATTACCTATGATAACTACGTCGAGAAGACTCAATAAATTGGAATTACCCAATACAAAACTTTACAAGCCCACATTGTGGCAAAACCTCTGTTCGTATTAGTTCAAATTTTCAGAACGTTTTGTTCATAATGAACAACTCGTTTTGTTATTGGCTGCGTTTTGACGCCGGCTATGGAAGATGCCGGAAATTAGTTTTGTACATTAAAATTAACTACGTTTCTCGCTTACCGGGGCATTGGCCAGTTATCTTTTTGCTGTTGTAAAACATAGGACAGTATCAGATATTATCAGATTTCACTGGGATAAAGACATTTTTTGTATTTTTCCTAACACGCTGTTTTTGGATTGGCGTTGTATCAGTTTTGTTTTTCCTCAATTTGGGATTAAATAGTTACTAGCCTTTCTTCGAAATCGGCTTCACAATGTACACAATAAAAAAATGTTTTATCTGTTCAGAATGGAATCCCGCATAAAAGTGAAAAGTTGTGTTGTAAGCGATGGTTCAATTTTTGAAGGTAAAAATATGGTTGACAAACAAGAAAAACCGGCTTTTTGCTGAGATTGTCAAAACAATCGGTAGGCAGGTGTTTCTTTATGCAACTGAACGAATAAGTTAAATATTGCTTTACCGTTCCATTAAAAGGTTTGTCCGGCTTGGCTCGTAAATTTTCATGTCCGTGACAAGTCCACTTGCTAGTTGCACTACGGAAAAATTCTGTACTCTTATTGATCAAAAATACCAGGTCAAAAATTATTTTGAGACGGATTATGTATATGCAGCTTATTATTTCGTAGAATTTAAAATTGGCGCCACTGTGTCAATAAACGACTGAACGGTCAAAGCATACTACATCGAACAAGCCGCGAGACACGTTTTGTGACTGTTTCTCACTAGAAACCAGAAAAGGCTGTTATGTTTAGGAGAAGAACTGCTTATCACGGAATTGCTAATAGCTGGAGCCATGAGCTGGACAACGTTTCCCTCAGTTTCGCGCTATCTATATTGAAAGTCGGGCTGTTAAAGGTAAACCGTTATTTTTTTCTGAAAATAACAAGTTGGCATGCAGTTGCAATTCAATACCAGATATCTAGTGAAATTCAATATACAACTTTATTTACACCTAAAACGTGGTACTGAATCAGCCGAGTGTGTTACTACATCATACAAATTAACATGTTACAAAAAGGAAATTTGCATGTGTTCTGAAAATTAGCAATCTTTTAACTTATTCGCTTGCTAATGGTTTTAGGATGAATTTCATAATGATATACTAGATCTTTGCTTTCAAGCAGCTTCAATAACGTATAAGGGAAATTTGCACGGTTATTGACAAATGTAAAAGTTGTATTCACCGTTTGATAATTTCGACAACACCCAGTAGCCTTTAATTTCTTTTATCTCTGAACATCTGCTGCTCCAGTTGACATTATCGGCCAATTCTTTTTGACATGTTTAATATTAGAGATTGCTGTTTTTAATTGGTCGCTCATCAAAAGCATTTTTTGACAGCAGCTTACGAAAACAAAATTTTAGTAGATGTCGGGTAATAGCATGCTGTGTTAATATAAAACACTGAAACACATGCTGTAACTGATTCACAAGTGTTGCGTTCGCTTCATTACTTTTATTTCTTGATTGATGTCGCACATAAATTTTATTGTTAAAGAAAAAAACCTTACATCAACTGAGGCTTTTGTCTTTCTTATTTTTTGTTCTTGTTTGTTTTCTTTTTCCCTGATGGCAAACGCTCGTCGCTGCTCTGAAAGAGCGTCTTCTGGACTAGAGTCCATGGCAAAAAAGTAAAAAACGCCAAAATGTTTTTAATTCAACCTTCCTTTTTTAAAGAATGGTAGAAACAAAAAAAAAACAAAGCTCAACAATTTATGATCCCTCATCTCCTCACACCACACACCAGTAGAGGATAAAGCCGCTTACATAATTTTTCCTATTAAAAGGAAAAAAAGTCTTGCCTTTAAAATGCCGTGCTTTTGTAAATTCATGATCAGTCCCACTTAAACAGACATGAACTGACATGAAGCGAGGGCGGGCAGCTTCTTGTCTGAGCCAGCCGGAAAATCAATTTGTTTTCTCTCCTCGTCTGAAGTTTATGACGTCTGACGGGAAATACTTCAGCTCTCATACGCCTCACGGTACCACTGTGCATGATCTAGCGATCCGGATCTCACTTTCTTAGCAATGATGGCGTGTTTGACGGACTATGGTGCAAAACAACAATTTTAAACTCACAAATTAAGTTGCTTTGCATAAGGCCTTGTTTTAACGATCTTCGAACAAGCCAAGCATCTTGTGACAATCTAATTTCATCTGTCAGTCAAAACCGTTTCCAATATGTATGCTAATTATGGCACAGCTGAAAGGACTTGACAGAGCGCCAATGTCTGCTTTTAAAGAAATTCATCTACATCCACAAAAGGTTTTCAAAGAAATGGATGGTGAGGAAAACGTTCAAAGACGCCCTGCGCGAGACTTTTGATTATGTAAGAACACATGTATACGTGTAAAATATATGTTTTATATATTTATTTGTACAATAAGAACAGTAAGAGGTGCTGGTCAAGTAAAACTTATAATTATGGTGTAATTGTACATTGCACTTTGATCGCCGGCCAATTTATAGTTAGGATCGATCTGATCTTGTAAAATACAAGTAGTTGTTGTTTCTGAAAGGGACAAAGCCAATAGACGGATCGAGTAGAAAGGGTACAAGTTTATGACGGATGGATTCAAGCGAAAAATTACACGAATTACTTTTTACCTCGTGTTCCTGCAGTTGGACAACAAATTTGTAAAGGTCTGTCTTTTCGATTCAGGTATTTATTTTATCATATTCGTTGAACTGCTGAACAAGATCAGAAAGTTAAATATGAAATACAAAATGGTTGACTAAAAGTATGAAAGAACCCAAAAAACATGCATACCGTAGATATAACAAAATGGAAATTGTGGATCTTAACGTTTGTTTCAAAATAATTTACAATCTCACAGCCATGATAAACTAAGCGATGCAATGAATGTGCTAAATGTTATAAGAATGGAGGAAATAGATAAACCCTTAAAAAAATAAAACTTTTACTCGATTTAAATGGAGGTTTCTATTTTCAGGATTAAAAGATGGAAGATTTAGAAATTCTTCCAAAACGCAGGTGAGTAATAATTGTTCCACTGGTAATATGGTCAACTCGTCACTCGTCACATTGTCAGTTTCGTGTTCTGTACAGAAAATGTATATATCTCTGTATATATCTCTTTTATATTTGTGCAAAGGTTTTCTTATTTCCTTCCACATCAGTCGTAATCTGATTTAAGTACCTTGTGTTACTTCATTGGGAATAAAAAGGCGAAACATTTTTCAACAAGAGAACGGGTTTAATTTGGCTAAATTACTAAATTTATTCATCGGATCGGAAACAGGAAAAATACACCTTTACAACAGTAAACAACTCAAGCGTGATTGTTACTAGTTTAGCAAAACGAATTTTAATTTTATGCACGTAAACTGACATGATTTTTATTAGCTTTACGTGCGTAGAATATTGAAAAGACGAAATGTTAAGATGGGTCGTGTCAGCAGGAAAAGTTAATTAATCGCTAGCCGTCAACCTATTTACTCTATTTTGACTTTTATTCTACGCACTTAAAGTCAGTAAAAGATGGTCTGGATGGGGTTAAATGTCAGCCGTCAAACGGCCTAAAATTTAACCTTCCAAAAAGGGTAATTTTTACCGTTAACCGTCAAAAAAGCAGTTATTATTTACCGTTAAAACGGTATCTCATGATTTCAGCTGCTCATCTCGGACTTTTTTGCTTTCAGAGAATCTTTTTGACTGGTAAACCAGTTTCCATGCCTCCAGATGTACTCATTTTATGGTCTTTTCCATCTTAAAGTATTTCAGGTTTCAAAATATTAATATTTTATTAATGATCTACTGCATTAATAAAAATAATTACTTAGAGATCTTCTCTTGAGAAAATTTCACTTGATTTTATTACTGAAAGACAAAAACAACCTCCAGAACTCAAACTTAAATATCAAAAAACACAACAGTTAATATCAACTTCAACTAATGGAAGAATTTTCCTTTCGATAACCGTTAACCGACTTAACCGTCAACAACCTTAAAATTTAACCGTCAACCATCAAAGCACCCCCCCCCCCCCAAAAAAAAATTGAGATCCTCGTAAAATTCACGCATGTTAACGTGCGTTTAATTGAGTAGCAGGAACATCCACTTTTAGCTTAAGCAAAACATTTATCTTCAAAACAATGGTAAACGGAATTTATTTCGGATAAACAGATTTTTAAGCGCCACTCACCTCTCGTAATATCAATCATATAAGAATATTTTTTATCAGTTTGGCTTATCGTAGGTCGAACTTTGGCATTGTGCAATTTGAAACAGACTCAGATGCAAGGGCCGGGACTCCAGGGGTGACAAAAAGGGAGAATTGTTCCTTCACTAATTATTACAGGTCGCTAACATGACTTCGAGTGGAGAAGTTTGAAATGCGTAGCGGAAGTAAATTTTTCAAGAACGCAAGGAGTGCCACAACAACCAAAGATTTACAAGGATAAAACAAGAAAAGATTAAGACTGATTACCAAAAGTTGTAGGCAAATTTAGGCTGATTCTGTTCAAGATTGTGTTCAAAATTCGCCATCTTGACGTAGCTCTTTCCTTTTCTTTTGTCACAGGAAGCTTGATCCGCCAGTAGAACAACCAAATGGTAAGTTACTTTCGCTTTTTAACTCTACTTGTTTTCTAGCAAAGTGGCAAATCGGGTGTAAAGACAGCGTTAAAGCCTAGTGCTCTAGTATCTCCGGTTTTAGCCGGTGAGTATCTGACTGTAGAGCATGATCTTTTGCACTGACCTTCTGGTTTAAGGTCAGTACATTAACCAAAGAGACTGATGTTTTTTTTTTATACTGCCAAGCTTCGTGTCTTCTTGAATTTCATTGTAATAAAAGGTGTAGATTATTTAGTTCAAAATTTTTCAATTCTTTCCAACAATATTTCTTTTAAGGCTATAACGAAGAGATTAATTCTCCTTTGAATAACGCAAGCACCGTACAGGAACCAAAAAACAGGAACAAGATAAACCACCACAAGGAAATAAAATGGAACTTTAAGCTAGTCCGTCCTGAAGTTCTCAAATGCTGTCAACGCATTGTTAAGGGCTTGAAAAGCGCTGGACCAGCGAGTGAAGAAAGCTGCAGTGAAAATGGAACCGCACAGCAAAATGGCCTGACTCCTCCGAGGGAAAAGGAAAATGGATGCACTTTTGCACCTAAGAGAAAGCTGAACTCGGAACGTGTTCGACAAGACAAGGTAACAACTGCAACAGCAGGCGCACTGCCAACGAAATGTTCCACAGTCGTGACAATTTCTCGCGAGAATTCAGGATCTTCCAAAGGTAAGAATGACAGAAAAAATCAAATTAGAGCTTCTTACGTTAAACCAAACGTGAGAGCCGTATACTAGTTATTTTGGAGAATTTTGCTCCGATGTCGTGTTATCATAGAACTGTTCTCAAAGTGATCTACAGTTTTTACGAAAATCAGCCCGAAGAGTTCCGATAATATGGAAGAATTTTCGAAGATTCCCTGAGATTTTCAAATGAACTCTGAATGGTTTCGATTAATTTGTTTGAACTCCTCCAAAGATTACCTAATGAAGACAGATCAGTCTACTTTTTTACCTTCTTTGGAATGAACAAGTAGAATGAGAATGAACCTTTACCATGTTTCGTACTTATAAACAATCCCAACCGAGACACAACAAATCAGAGGGTCATATTTGTCCTTGATTATTCAGTCTGTAAATTTTGTTTCTCTTTAGAAACAAACAGTGGATATACTGTAAACAACCAGGCACCAACCCAGCAACAATTGCTTGAGCGCTCCATTCAAAGTTCTCTAACCAAAGAAAAAGTGCAAAATGTAAGTCTTACAAATTCCAAACAACTTGAACAAATATTAATTAGTCATCAAGTTAATTAGTTCTCTAACTAAAGAAAAAGTGTGTGATGTAAGCCCAATTAATAATAGTAGTCATTTGAGTTTGAACTTATCAAATAATAATAATGTTCTTCCAGTTAATGTACCGACCTAATAACTTAGTAAGAAGGTTAAAAGGAACACAAAAGAGCTAAATTGGGCAAATTGTTTCTTTCTATAATCATTTTAATATATCTGGGAAATTAATATTCCATGAGGACGAAATATTTTGCCGTAACGTACAACCATCACTTTTCATTTAAATATTCTTCATTAGGAAATTAGAAAAATAATCAAAGAGCACACAAGAGAGGCAATGGACAAAGCTGAAAGCTTGAAGTCCCGTATTTCCACGCTAGAAAGTGAAAACCGCTGGTTAAAACACAAAGTGACAATCTTTTACAGCGCTGTCAAGAAAGCACTTGCTCATCGGAAGCAAAAAGAGGTTAGTGAAATGGTTTACGTTACCTTTGCTTACATTTCATTTTATTTATTTATTCCATTCTAAAATTACAACGATGAATGTAAAGTAAACAAGTAAAAGAAGAGAAATGGAAAAAGGCAAAAATATAGCAAGCTAATTAGATGCCCTTGTTTAAATGACAATTATAATTAGGATAAAAAAAGTTTACTAAACATAGGAGAGGAAGAGGTATGAATTAATACTGAGCAAAATAATACTGGTAGAGTGCTTTTTTAAAACGTTTTCTAGTTGCTAAGTTACCTATAGATAAAGGAAGGTCATTCCAATTGTAACATGATCCAATAACAGTGGGGCAAAATTTCCATATATTTATTCTGGAGAAACCGGGATTTAAGTGTTGTAAGGATGCACTTCGAGTAGCGTAGTTATGTTGCTCAGATACCAGAGATAATGTGTAATTAGACGGTTTTTCATCAATTATTTGGTCATATAATAGCTGGCAGGTATATAATTTAACAATGTCAGGAAGCTTAATAAGACCAAGGTTTGCGTAATGGGGAGTAATATGATCACGAAGTAGCACATTGTTTGATTATGGTAATAGCTTTGTTTTGTAGTCTCACAAATTGTGACAATGGAGCCTCGTAATTATTACCCCATAGTACACAACCATAAGTTAAATAGGGATATATATGTGCATAATAAATACTTGTTAGGGATTGGGATTGGGATTAGGGATTAGTTTTGCAATTACATTTACACTTTTGCTAATTTTATTACTTATATAATCGATATGGTCGTGCCAAGACAGTGAGCAATCAATAATGAGTCCTAAATATTTAACACTGAAAGACTGTTCTAGGTATCGGTCTGCTAGTTTAAGAGGGATATGTAAATTATAATTTCTTTTTTGTCGCGGTTGAAAAACCAGATATTTTGTCTTACTTACGTTACATTCGTATTCCGATTCCCGTGAATAAGACGTTTTCTTAACCTTCACTAAGCGCAAAATTCTCTTTGACTTACATAGGTCTTTCCAACAAAAGCTAAAAAACCACAAGTTAAGCCAGACTTGGGTTGCCTGGAATCATTGCTGCAGCCACAGCCAGTCCCCGTAGCTGCCATTAAGGATAAACCGAAAGATGAAGCATTTCAAGCTTTTCAAACAACCATTACCACTGCCACCAACAATTTCTTGCCCTCTGGTAGTGAAGCACTTGAAAAAATAAGTGTAAAGAGTACACCATCTTTAGCTCAAATGCGAGCACCACATAATACCACAACACCGTCCTCAGACGAAAACAAAATCAGAAATAATCAGACGACAAGATCAGCTGGCACAGGCCCACATAGTCCAATCGTATCCCTCATCAAAGAGGAAACGCTTTCCTCCGTTCAGCCCCAAAACCAATTTCCTGTGTTTTCCAAAACCCCCCAAGCATTTGGTCTATCAAAGAAAACAACTTTAGACAATGGAATTTTCTCTTCAGTTTCTGCTCCTCAGCACAAGGTGACTACTTCATTTTCCAATGGTTACACAACAAAATCCACAGCAAGTCCAATTTCTTTGCTTTGTCAAGTTTTGGATGAAATCCTAGCAACTTCCACACAAGATTTGCCAGATCAGTTTACTTTAAACCAGCAGAGTGGGCTTCAGGTCCCTAAAAACTTCCGCGAGCCTCTTCCATGTACCACCACAGGAATATCATTGCACGGAACAATTCCAAATGGAAGCGAAGAGTTCTTACATAAACAGTCCTCTCCTCCCCTGAAACGAAAGATAACTATGAACCTCTTAAACACGCTAAATGAAAAACCTCTTCAAGGGGCCACAAAGACGTTATTAGACCGGCACAGAGCAGAACACCTTTCTCCAATTGCACCTGATCGGGAAGCATCTGAAGCAGAAAGCAATCAAGGAGAATTCTTGGAAAATTCTTGCAACTTAGAGAATGATGGACAAAAGAAGACATCGCCACTGATCAATAAAGGGGCGGCTTACTACAAATGCCACACAGAAACTCATTTACCCAATTTTCAGGTACAATCCAATGTAGCTTTGCCTGCTGCCTCTTCCTGTACTGTCAGCTCTATTTCACAACCGGCAAAATCGGTTCCTGTAACTTCATCTGGATGCCCATCCGTTTTGGGAAGTTATGGCCAATCAGTAGGCTTACTGGATGGCATGGATATGCTAGCTCAAGCTGCAGGACTTGCAAATACAAGTACTGACGCGGTCCTTCGTCCAGAGAGGTCCAGTAAAAAACATACTCCACTACTGGACGAAAAAACAGCTGTCGAGGGCATCAAGATTCTCAACCAGGATCTAAGACAACACGGTCTCAACAACCACGCTGTTGAAATGGCCAACACACCACTCAAGATTGCACCTGAAGCCTGTTGCTCGAAATCCCAATCAAGCCCGTCTCCAGGAATTGCTATTTCTTTGCATGATGAACCCCAAAAGCATTCATATGCCGCAAAGCAACATGTTTCTACCAACGGATCTTTACAAAATGATTGCACAGGTGTCGTTTCGAAACATGTTCATGGACACCATAATGCAACCAATACCAAAGAAAAACAGTTTGACAAAACTCAATTGTTAAGGCCTCACATAAACGTCAATGATCTTCCATTCCAGCACGAAGGACGACCGATCTCGCACATACAGGAAGAGAACAGTGGCCTGGTGACTAAAGGTTTCTCTAACTGCGATCCTAGAGTAGCTGTGATTTCTCCAAACAAATTCCATACCGTGACGTATCACGCCAAACCACAGGAAGGTCATAATATGCCTTCAACTCCCAGATTTTACAATAGAGAGTGCCAGGACCACACACTAAGACAACCCGAAAACTCTACCGGCGTTCGCGCTCAAATTGTTTCCAAGCCCAGGTACCTTCCGTATCTACCAATAAGACCTAAAGTACAGCAGACCCCTTTGATTTCAGTGAGTTCTAATATCCAATACGCACGACATTCACCAAAGCCTGGAATGCCACGATCGACACCACCACTTATCGCTGACACGCGATCCTCTCAGAATTCTCAGTGCCTTCTGTCTTCAAGGTGGCCGGAGATCGAGGAAAAGTCCACAAAGAGTAGCAACGAAGAACGGATTTACCAGCCACCAAGATTTCTACTTTCTCCTGAAACGTCTTCGAGCAAAGTCAGGCTCACTTCCCCTTGCTCTGCCAACAGCAATACGTCATCGAGTTACAATAAAGAAAGTCTTCTGCTGCAACTTCTCCCCTCCGATCGAGCACCATTCATTCCACATAATTCTACTTCGACATATAGAGTAACGCAGGACTTAAGTAGTGTTCAAACAATGAATGCAGTCGATCTGCGCAGTAAGAGCCCTGAAGCAAGCAATAGGTATGTTTATCTTTCGCCAAAAAGACTTGTTCAGAATAGCACGCAGAATCCAAGAGAATCATGGATATGTAATAGCGGTCAAACAGAAAGTGAAGCGATAGCTTTACATGGTAAACCACCTTTGTCAGTCGGGGAAGGCCACAGAGATAGTTCTTGGCAAACGCCTGTGTGCTCCTTCAACAGTGTATCGTTCCACACGAATTCCGCCCTTAACCCACAAATAGAATTATCACATTCATGTCAGCGATACCTCACACAACTGAGAAAGTCTCCTCTCCAGTTTCCTCACGATAATTCCATCTACTCAACTGCTAAACTGATACCGCAGTCAGAAAGTGTAGGAATCGATCGAAACAACAGTTCGAAGCAAACTTTGAAATTTCCGATTTCGTACAGTTCGATTAAACGGCAGGCCCCGCGTCAACAAGAGAGTTATGATGCCCAGCAGGTGAATCCCCAAGTACCAACCACACAAAGCAAAAAAGAAAACAGTTTTGGGCCACAGCACCAAAAGTCTAATCGAGTCCTATATCACCACAAAAAATTCACGAATCCGCAACAACGACAACAAGAACATCTTGGTGAAGGGCAGTCAAACTCTTCAATTGCTCAGCAGATGCCTCAAGAAATAAAGTCAGGATTGGGCTCTAAATTAGAGATGTTGGGAAAGCCTCGACAACCTAATATGGCTGTGAACGGTGAGCTACAGAAGCAGAAATAAATACAGCCAAATAAAGCCAGGACTTTAAATAATAAATATTTTCCTCAAATGTTAAGAATATTTTAATGAAGCACGAAAAGACATTTTCTCTATGGGTTCTGTGACTATATTTAAAAGACAGCTGAAACCAGTTTTTTTTGGCGTTTTTTTTTTTAAATTGATCATGTTATTGTAGTTATTTATTTTAATTTATATTTTAGCTTTTTACTTCTTTTCGATGAATATTAGGATTTTTTAGCTTTTTTGATGTTTAATTGTAAATTTGTATCTTAACCCTGTAAATAGCGCCTTTGGACCTGGGATCTTGCCGATGTAGTTTTCTGTTCCCTTCTTGACAAGCCTCCATTATTATTATTATTATTATTATTATTATTATTATTATTATCATTATCATTATCATTATCATTATCATTATCATTATCATTATCATTATCATTATCATTATCATTATCATTATCATTATCATTATCATTATTATTATTATAAGATTAAATTTAGAAATACAGTTAACAATAAAGATTAGCGAAAAAACTGAGGAACGACGTTTCGGTGTCATCCTGGCACCATTTTCAAGTTAAAAAATTATTTGAACGAAAAGTAACTAATTTATACCAATGGTGGAGGTGCGAAATTGAATAAATTAAGATTAAAAATAGCTGTTCACTGTTCATGTTCATTCCAGTGAGGTGTCAAACACTGGTAATGAGTGCAGTGTCTGTTCAATGCCTAAACAAATACTTTTGCGCGAATGGAGTCTGACTGAGTGTTAAGGCTTGGTTTCTTCTTGCGAATCCACAACATTTCGTGGATCAAGCAATCGAACTTTCCCTGACATTTCTTTAGGATCTTAAAGTTGTTGGTCAGGTCACCAACTGTATCAACTCGGTGTTCATTTTGAAGGTGTTTTCCGATGGCGGTAAATCGGTGTTCCTCAATGCGCTTGTAAAGATGACGGCTAGTGTAACCGACGTATTCTGCATCACACAGATCACATATATAGTTATAAACAACGCACTGTTGATTGATCAAAGGTGGTTTTGGCTCTTGTACTTTGAGATCATCGCCAATTTTACGGCTTCTGAACACCGGTTGTAGTTTGTGATCAAGTTTATTACTCAAGTCCGAGAGATGTTTTTTCACTATGTCCGCTGATTTCTGGTCTTTAAAAGGCAGGACAATGCAGTAGATATTCTCTGTTGGAGGCGTCGATCTTGTGTCTGGTGACATCACTGAATTAACGAAACGGGTGAACTCCACCATCACCCGTTTCGTTAATTCAGTGATGTCACCAGACACAAGATCGACGCCTCCAACAGAGAATATCTACTGCATTGTCCTGCCTTTTAAAGACCAGAAATCAGCGGACATAGTGAAAAAACATCTCTCGGACTTGAGTAATAAACTTGATCACAAACTACAACCGGTGTTCAGAAGCCGTAAAATTGGCGATGATCTCAAAGTACAAGAGCCAAAACCACCTTTGATCAATCAACAGTGCGTTGTTTATAACTATATATGTGATCTGTGTGATGCAGAATACGTCGGTTACACTAGCCGTCATCTTTACAAGCGCATTGAGGAACACCGATTTACCGCCATCGGAAAACACCTTCAAAATGAACACCGAGTTGATACAGTTGGTGACCTGACCAACAACTTTAAGATCCTAAAGAAATGTCAGGGAAAGTTCGATTGCTTGATCCACGAAATGTTGTGGATTCGCAAGAAGAAACCAAGCCTTAACACTCAGTCAGACTCCATTCGCGCAAAAGTATTTGTTTAGGCATTGAACAGACACTGCACTCATTACCAGTGTTTGACACCTCACTGGAATGAACATGAACAGTGAACAGCTATTTTTAATCTTAATTTATTCAATTTCGCACCTCCACCATTGGTATAAATTAGTTACTTTTCGTTCAAATAATTTTTTAACTTGAAAATGGTGCCAGGATGACACCGAAACGTCGTTCCTCAGTTTTTTCGCTAATCTTTATTATTATTATTATTACTATTATTATTATTATTATTATTATTATTATCATTATCATTATCATTATCATTATCATTGTCATTATTATTATTATTATTATTATTATTATTATTATTATTATTATTATTTCCACGGATTCTCATTTTGGGCTCATATTCGCAAAGTGTGCGGTTTGAACCTTTAACAATAATAAAAATGTTCCGAATTGACGAGGGTGCATTTTAATTAAACCTTACCTTCCTAATTCAGGTTTTACCGCCTTGATTCGTAAGGAGGTTGACATTTCACCGTTGCTCAACGTGCACAAAACTATTTTGGACCACACTTTGAAAATGTGAGCCCAAAAAACACGGAATAAAGCTTCATAGGTAGGTAGCAGAAGCAGAGGGTGTAAAAGAAGGCTGTTTATCATTTTATTGTTTCACTTCGGAAATCGGCTTAAGATATCACTTTTTAAATATTTCCTTGCGAAATGAAACGAAACCGCGAATTTTGCTGTATTTAATTTAATTAACAATGCAGTCCAGACCTTCAGCTAAGGAGGGGGCCCGCTTTTAAAGGCTTGACTATGAATGTTGAATTCTGCGAAGTTAATTCCGGCACTTCAAAGGAAATGAATTGTTTCAGAAAAAAAAAGGTGTGTCTGCTCCTGCAATGTTTTTTCTCATCTAAAGCAAAGTATGAGATCCAGATTTAACGTTCCTTGAAAATTCATGTAACTTTGTCCAAAGCTAACACATTTTTTGGTTCAATACGTAGTTTAAAACTCAGAATCATGACGATACCTATTCCAGCCAAGCCAAGGAAAGAATTGACGCCATTTTATGGCTGTCGAAGCGAAACGAGAAAAGTATAATTATGTTGTAATAGTAGTTATATCGCAGGGAGAGAGCGAGAGCAAAGCTTTGCTTTGGTCCAGGTAATAGGTAATGTTTCCGTTTATCATGGTTTATAACGTTGACTGTCCAAAAACATGCTGTTAACTTTTCAGAATTTTTATTTACCATTAATTTTTGACAAAGTCATCATTAAAATGACTGGATTAACTTAAGGTGCTGATCCAGCACCAAATGTATGACTTGCTTCTGACAGCTATAACTCCTATCATCAATATTGTGACTCTAAATAAAGTACATTTTTGGAAATTTATTGTAATTTTAATGTAATGTTTACACCCCGGGGGGTTACTAAGATATCTTATATGGGGAGGCTGCGTCCCAAGTTCCCTTGCGCTCTTCCATACCGTTTTTGACAGAAAAGGTAACCTTTCCATACACCTTTGGTAGAAAAGGGTTTCCCTTTTACATACAGACTGTCGGGAACTTAGGCTGTGTTCACACTTGGTTCCCGGGCACAGTGCCAATAAGTGGAGGGGCAATGAAGGGCCAATGAAGCCAATAAGTGGAGGGGCAAGTAAATTTTAATATCTAACTACTTATCGATACGTTTCTTTGGTTAAGACATTCATGCACTTGCGTTAATAGGCACTGATATACAGTGCTGACGAAGGCAAACCTGCACCGTTAAAAGGAGGTTTCTGGCAGCCAACTTGCGAGCCCTTTTGCGCCTTTGGCTAACCTTAATAAATATGAAAGTTGAAGCTTACTTTTGACTTTTTCATATTTTAAACTTTGCGCGGTTTAACTGAAGATATTTAAGCGGGATATAATATAACGTAGTATTTATTTCAAGCATTACTTCTTAAAATGGTCAAAACTTGCTTGAATAGTTTATCTGAAACCTATAAATAATATGTAGCTCATTTGTTTTCCTAAGCACTCCTTCGATTTACCGGCCGGATATTTTACACTTATGCATTAAATCTTGCTGCCATTTGCAAGCGTTACTTGTTAAACTCTTCGTAAAATTAATGGCCGTTTTTATACTAGAGACGCGTTACCCGTCTGGACGAGCTTTGGCAAACATTTTGTAGTTCGTCCGGTCATTCGTCTCTAGTATAAAGACGAGCAATATCATTCGTCCTCGGATCTGAATTCTTCCTTATCATTAGAAAACAACCGCACACACAGTCTCGTCCTCCTTTTTCTACTGTGTCCGGAAACTACGAAGATTCTGGCTATCCATAATAAGGCGTTGCTTTTGTTTCATAAGTTATCGCTTTCCACGAAAGTGGGTTAAATCTAATTCCGGTCCATAGTCATGTTTGGATTGGGCTTTTGTTGGATCCATATTCTTGCTTTGAAGGTTTCCCGTAACAATTTTTCCGCTCCCGCAAAAAGCACATGTTCCTTCATTTTTGTTTACTGCAAACCGTGCCTGCTGCCTTTCTCCAGGATTATCAGGATTATCGGTGGTGCAGATGGTATTGCTGATTTTTATGTTGCTCAGCTTGTCTCATAGGACAGTGCCCAAGATGCAACCTGCTCTGTGGGCTGCTCTGCACACCACTCGGTTTAAATCCATTTGTCGTATACTGTGTATCTGCAGGTGAATGGCAATTTGAGAAATATGACTGACTTGGCATCATGTTATCATTATAACTCGGAAGAAGTTCTTCTTCAGTGGCACTTGAGTACCTGTCAGGATTGTTGTACATTCCAGGGATGCTATGATCGACAGACTTCCGGTTGTCTCCAGGTTGGTGGGTCCAAACTCTTCTAGATTGATTTTGAAATATTTCTACTTGTTGTGCTTGGAGGCTATCATAGTAAGTCAGGTGTCCTTCCAGCAAACTTTCTTGCCCTATATCGAAAGAGGCTTTAAATGTTTGTTCTTTTATAACAGATCCTGCGTTGGGAGTTTCTGGATCAGTTAAATAGCTAACAAATGTTTGAAGGTCACTGTTTTGAGAGGGTGTGAATAATGAAGAGGGGGATTCCGGAAAATGCAAGGCCTCCACGTCATATTCTTTCTGTTTCGTTTGGATCTTAGGGTATATGTGCCGCCACTGTTTTCTGTTTCTTGTACCCTCTGTTGAGCTTCTTCTGTTCAACCGTTTAGGAGAAGGAACTGAACTACTTACATGCAAAGAATTTGAATAGGACGTCATAGCCTGCACAGTAGCCACAGGAAGTTTCCCCTTTTGCGGAGTCTTGTCACGAGACAGTTTCAACACACTCGAGTGAAAGTGTATTTGTGACTTTGATTTATGTGCGTCACCAGGATTCTGTCGAATCGAGGTATTTGTACCGATGGTTTCGGCTGATGATGTATTGGAAGATGCTGGATTTTGGCGAGGTTTATTGTGGTTATATAAGGCCTGTGAGATGTTTGAAGATGTAGTTTGTGGAGGAGCTGGGTGTATGCCAGACTTTTCTTGCTCCAAGGATCCATTTAAAGTTGCGGTTAAAGAAGGTGACATATGTCTACCAGCCGTAGAGTTTCGAAATGAAGTGTTGCTAGAAGATGTACTCAAAGAAGATGAACTTTGGACGCACCTCTGAAGGGAAGAAAGACTAGAGGGTGTATTCGTCACTTGTGCTGGGTCCTTGCTAGAGGGAAAAATTTCAATACTCGATGGGGAATGGGACGATGTGGGTTTTACTGAATCGTTATCTCGCACGAATTCTCCTTTCAGTGACGAACTACACGAAGAGACAGCAGATAGATATTTGTGCTTATTTAGGACACTTTCCTGTGGTTCTTTTGATGGCATGTGGCTACCGAGCAACCTTTTGATGCTGAATGGGCCACTATCTGATGTGGGTCTTACAGGGTCATGCGCTGTTAACAACACTTTCATCGACGACGAATGACCAGAAGGGACATTTTGCACATTATCTTTACGATAACAAAACTCATATTCTCTTATCTCTGGGACACCGCTCGTTATGTCAGGTTTGGCGCAATTTTTCGGGGATGAAACGTTTGAGGTCAAATAAGTTTTATCACTCAAAGTACCTGGTAGCTTCTGAGGGCTTTTAGGAAGCTGACGTGCTGAATTTACTCTTTCAATCCCAACTTCAGAAACGGATGGTACGGTAGTACTTTTTGTAGCCACCGGATAAGATGATCTATAAAAGACTTCGTTCTGTACCTGTTTCGCGGATTTGGAAAGCAATACTTCGCCCTTTTGGGTTGGGGTCTCTTTTGAAGCCATTGATCCAGAGGATGGATTACAATGAGCAGATAGTGAACTTGTTTTTACTGCTACTAGAGTTTTCGCAGTTTTGCTCGAGGCTTTGGCTACGCTTGTGTGATGGGTTACCATTTCCGTAGGTTTGGAACCCCATTCGTCCTTCTGAGCTGTGATCATTGATCCAAAGGGCACTCTACAACGAGAGGATATCGAGCTTGTTTTCTCTCCAGTCGGTAACCCAGTAGCTTGACTGAACACTTTATCTATTCTTGGGTGGTTGTTTGCCTGGTCTGTGGATTTGGAAAACAATATTTCATTTTGAGAAGTGGAATCTCTGGAGGATACGTTTCGATAAGCAGATATGGCACGTTTCTGTATTCGTTCCATGGGAGAGGTTGGAGCTTGCGGATCGGATCTGTTTTCCATCACTGCGTGACCAGGAAGGATTTTGTTGTTGGAATCCTGATGGATATGTTCACTTGCAGTTATTTCGTCTACTTCATTAGAAACACTACTTGAACCAGAGGTTTCTCGGCTTGCCGGCAAGTACACAAGCTTACTTTTTCCAGATCCATCCGGGCGAAAGCTTGGTAAAGAAAGCAATCTTGGAATAGCTTCATCTTTACGATTCGGTAACACAGGCCTGAAAACCTAACAAGGAATAGGTAAATAGGGACCATCAATGGATTTAGTTTTTTTAAGTTTAAAAACATTTCTTTAAAGTAGCACTGTTGTGTTCTGAAGACTAATACGAGATCACGGCTACATCCGTTTTTGTTGCAACAAGGCAGTTAAGAATTTCCTAAGTTCTCCACCTTATCAAAAAGAAAATTGGAAGATAATACGAAAGATAATAAGGATAATAAAAAAGTAACATGCTTAAAAACAGCTTCGGTATTTAAAAACAAAAACCACTTACAACTCTCATGTTGACTTGTGTACCACATGACACTTTCAGATCATTTTCCTGAACGAGAGAAATGCAGCGAAGATCAAAATTGATAAATAGAATGGCAATTTAACTGAGTTTAAAAGTGAAATGAGATTAAATAGGCAAAAATAACGAGCGCAATCCGAATATCTATCTGGCTTACTTAAACAACAGATCACCAGTCGGAGCTCATTGGGATAAGAGTAGGTACATGCAACGATAATGCAGAGTGGTGAATTTACTCCCTGCAATGGTAGCCCTATTCGTCTCATCATCCCCAAAAAGGAAACCGAAACCAACAGACTTATACTGAAATAGTAAGCTTACCAAAGCCATATTCACTTGTGTTTCACGTGACACCATCTGCGCGGTTTTCTGCGAGATAAAAAAGGATTACAACATGTATCCCATTAGTAGAGTGCATAAGTAGGGCGGGTTGTCAACCGTCCACGATGATAGTTCCTTTATTATTTTGTTTTCTCTTTTGCGAGAACCCATTGATAACATTTTCCACACTCTGATTGGTTACGGTACGTTTCGGTGAAAGTGATAGGATGTCTGAATATTCTAAGATTACCTAGCACAAATTATTTGTTTTTATTGTTAGGTTTCGTGTTCTTTGGTTTCACTCGCAGTTCCAGATCCACTGGTCTTTTAAGTAAGTCACACTTAAGTACACTTTTCTTGCCTATATTTTATTTATGGCCCGCTAAACGTTTTGCCTTTTTGTTTTAGATGCAGGGCCCCTGTGGAGACTAGGCTACGAGCTGAATGAGCTACTCTGCTTGAATAAAGTTTTACTTTACTTTAACCATAAAATACTTGCCGGCTTCTGTTGATTCAAAGCATCCTGAAGTGTTTTATCCAGACTGCAAGCAAACTGTCGAAGCTCTTTGTTTTCTCTCTCAAGCTGACTCATTTTGCTTCTCACTTTAAACATGTGTTTAGACAAAACCCTCTGAATCGCTACTGCACGTTTTTGGAGCTCCTTCCTTAATGCCTAAAAAGTGGCATTCCATTAGTAACTACTTTTTCACTTATATTTTAATGAGGGAAACAAACTTTATTTAAATACCTTTCTCGTTACCTTTCAATTGGTTGTTATGGACATCATACCCCTGTTTTATAGAGAATATTGCATGGCCGTGCGGGAGTTCTAGTGTTCGTATATTCTTATTTATAGTTTTGTATCCAAGTACACAGTGGCATTCATATAAGAAACAAAATACATTGTGGGCTTCAGCCGAAACAGCAACAGACAAACTCTAAAGCACTAATGTACTACAAATATCTGGCAAATGCATGGCAATCGGGTACAAGATATAACTACAAGGACTGAAAGATACTTTCCATTTGGCTTATGGCGTAAACTGTCACACTGAAGGAGAAGTAAACGAATTCGTTCTTGCTCGATTAAACTGAATCAAAACCTTCACTTACCTGACCGAGACTTGTGGGGTTTATTTCTTCCTGTTCGTTTAGTTCTTCTGGGAGCATGCGCGGAGAATGGAAAGTAGTACCTTCTGCTAAAGGAGCCCGCGAGCCGGATGCCATGACTGGGAATTGGAGAGAGCATATCAGGAAACAGCCAAACAAACTTGCTGCGTACGCACTAAAGCAATATGAATTATTGATTTTCTGTAAGCGAAAAGCTCCACCCGTCTTGTTTGGTCGGAGTGTGGTCGATCTATTCTTATTCTATGTTCATATTCCTGTGTGAAGTAATTTCCTGTGTTCTTTCTTTTTTCGACTATTTTGCTTGGTTACCAAGGAAAATGGTAAGAATTGGGATCATTGGTGGCACTCTCTGACGCACATTTTTGTATACTCTCAAGGGACTGTTTTAATTTGTCAAGGGAATACTTTTCGCTGTGGGCGATAAAAACGTCACTGGATAGGAATGCGTCCGCAGTTTTCGATCCCGAAATGTTATTTTCACACGTCGCTCGTCATTTAGCCTGTCTAGCCTTTTGCAAACTACAGGTAAGTATTTTTTAAAGATCTGTGCTATTCATCGATTGAATTGCTTAGTTTTACATGCTTAAAAGCTGCTGCGAATCTTCATTGTCAGAGGATATTGGTCAATGCTATTTTCTATTGTTACAAGTCTATTGTTTGTCGTCTTCATTGAAAGAAGTATTTTTAGCTCGTCACGCAATCTTTTGTTTTGACCACAATTCACGGAATTGATCACGACAGCAGCTTCTCAAGACTTCAGACAGGAAAATGGTAAAGTACAATATTGCTTCGAACTTAAATGGAATTTTTAGAAGGATCGGTAAAGCCACTTAGTGAAAAATTGACTGCAAAAAGCCGTCGGGCTAAAATTAAACTTACGCTTTAGCGTGAATAATGCAGGATCTCACGGCTTCAAAAATATGCAGAATTTTGAAGCTTTGATACATTAGTAGCTACATCTTGAAATGAGAATTAATCAAAATTAAACAAAACTTCCTTCAAGTTTCTTTCATTTGCCCAGTTTACGTTTGGAATTTTAGGCTTCTGAAGCGTATTGATTTGAAAAGCGCATGGTGACATCTGATATGCAGCGTGCGGCCGACTTACTGTACCATCGCATTGTTGTTTATAATTGTGTTCAGTTTACGACCTTTTACATGCAAAGATTTACTGCAGTACTTCGGAAAATGCAAACAAGTATCTTTTTTTGTTATTAGTTATAGTGATGGATAGCATAAAAAGCAATCTGAGTGTTAATTTTGTGGAAGGAATTCAGTAGTTTTCCGCTATCTCACGGCAATCTCACGGCTTATCTCCAATTACCGCTTTTCTGTACCAAGATAATACCACTGGTGGTTAAATAAATGTCAGTGACAGTTATACAGAATGAAAACCTACCTTTCATAAAAAGCAATGTGAGTGTTAATTTTGTGGAAGGAATTCAGTAGTTGTCCGCTATCTCACGGCACCATGATTCGCAAATTATTATCCCCAGTTACCGCTGGTGGTGGTTAAATAAATGTCAGTGACAGTTGTACAGAATGAAAGCCTACCTTTCACCAGAGTGTTTCGAACTAGTGTTCACCGTCTTCAAGTTTGGTTTGGGATCAATTCATCAAGGTTGATAATTAACATTTCAAACCATGAATTGGTCTTTCAGCGTGTCTAGTTGTAATAAACGTTTACTTCAGAAAAGAATTGTTTGTCTGAATTTAGTACGCATATGGTATATTTTTTCCCACTCGCACGTTTGTGTTAAAAGCCGTAAAAGAGCCAGGAATTATTTTTTTTTTTTGGGGGGGGGGGGGGGGGGGTGAGCGCTAATAAAAGCCTTCTGGACTGTGAGTCAATGGGTTAATGCATCACAAATCGCTTTCAATACTAACATTTCCCCAACCCATACTCCATGCGAAATAGTCGAATCTCGAAGAGATCTTTGATTTTAATATTGTGCCTTTTCGCGTAAAGTTACAATTTTGAAATCGCATTGTTCAATTTTATTTCTTTGTGCAATAGATTAAAAATTTTATTATTTCCTCAAATCGCTTAATTATTCCATGTTAAAAGTGAAAAGTCATGTTTCACGGTTGAAAACGTTTTCTTTTTTTCTTAGTCTAATAAAAGAAATTTATCAGTTCGATTAGTCCTCCCATCGGTTGCTATGAGAAAACAATGAAAGAATCAGTAGTGAATAGTGTAATTATTCAATATGTAATATTTACCCAATGTTACGGTAGTTCCGTTATTCCCTTCATTTCTGTAACTTTTGTTACGCTGAGTGTGTTCCGGTGTGATAGTCCGTTTTAAAGTATAGCTGCCAACAAGTTCTGGAGATATCGTGTTTTGGTTGTTTGTTTCCTCAGTAAGCTCCGCTTGGTTGGAAGATTTTAGCAAGGTGCGAAGACAACTTTGATCACTTTGTTGGACTTCAAAACCAAAAGGAAATTGATTTGATGCTCTGTACATGCCTAGTAAAAAAATGATTATATGAATACATATAAAACATTAATCGTGCTGCTGGTTTATCTTTGTACATGTCATTTACACAAGCTTCATACTCAGCCTTCCGATGTTCAGGGGCGGATCCGGGAGGGTGGGGGTGGGGGGTGGATTGGGTGGCTAGCCACATCTCTTTAGTCCAAAAAGTGAATTATAAAATAACAGCATCTCCTTTCCAAACGTGAGGGATTTTGCCTATGGGGAACACATAGGCGGAGAGGCCATTTTCTTGTATTCGGAGGATCCATACTTACACAAGCTTCACACTCAGCATTTCGATGTTCAGGGGCGGATCCGGGAGGGGGGGGGGGGGTGGGGGGTGGTTTGGGTGGCTAGCCACCCTCCTTTAGCCCAAAAAATAAATTATAAAATAACAGCATCTTCTTTCCAAACGTAAAGAATTTTGCCTATGGAGAGCACATAGGCGGAGAGGCCATTTTCTTGTATTCGGAGGATCCATACTTGGCTCGCAACACAATGACCACCAAACGAACGACTCTCAAAAAGCCTGCTGCGTCGAAAACTTAAGAGAACACTGAACGTAGGACAATTTAAAATAAATTAACGTATAGTTTGGTGGCCGATTGGTATCAGCCAACCCCGTTAAAAAATCTTGGATCCGCCCCTGGATGTTATACTCGCTAAGGGACCGGTCATTATTTATGTAGAGGGGGGGGGGGGAGAAAAGAAGGGGGGGGGGGGGTCAAGGCTATTTCAGATTGGCCGGAGGGGAGGCTAAACGTTTTTATAAAGAGGTTTAGGGGGGGTCAGCAGTTCGAAGTATACAGTATTGTAAGAGGTGTTCATTGGCCAAGGTGGGTGAAACAGTTAAATAGTAGAGTGAAACACTATCTGTGAAACAGTATTGCTAAATTGTATAATTTTATTCTAATTCTATTGTTTTTCTTTTGCATAAACTCCACTATTATGTACAACTTAGTGATTTGTATTTTACAGAAATACTGTTTGCACTCTAAACTCCATTGTTATCTCAAATTTTAGTTAAGAAAGAATCCAGACCTATCTGGTTTAATATTTGGTTTGACTAAATTATTTTCTGCTATAAACAAAGTAAAAAGCACGTGACAGGCCTACACAGACTCCTACGTTCGTGAAATTTGTACAGTTGCCGTTTTGTATTGGATTTGGTCGTCCAATTTATTTTGCTTCTCACTTGTTTAGAAAGGGCACTATACGCCGTCAGCTGTATTATTAGGAGGCGTTTTTAGTTGAGAAGAGCCGTAAGACTGCCGCCCAGGAAATGTTTTCAGAGGTCATATAGGTCTGCACGGTTTCCCGTTACTAGATTTTTGACACCCGAACTTGTCATACGTATTGCTATAGCGGTTAGTCTCTGCTCATCCACATATGCAAAATAAGTTTTTAGCTCTCAAAATGTTCGAAAAATTGGCCACTGGTCCACATGATACGCCGATTTTGTGATATAGTAGGTTAGTTCCATTGCTATGCAAAGTAGCTATTAAATCATCTTATGATTGTATGTAGCATGCATTTAACAATTACTTAAGGCATATAAGAGGAGATATGAGGTGAGGGCGGGGGGGGGGGGGTCTTCACGTAAATATTGAAAAAAGAGGGGGGGGGGTCACTTGCTAATTACCTGGCCTGGAGGGGGGCCTTACAGAAATTTTGATCTTTCCAATATATTTTTCCCTGCCCCCCCCCCCCCCCCCCCCCCCCCTACATAAATAATGACCGGTCCCTAAGCTATACACAGTTTTGCCGATGAACACCAAAAAGCTATTTAGTAGTCAAGTAACATACATACCAGCTGGCTGAGGTGATTTATAGAGTTTCCTGAAAGAAAAAACAAAAGTCTCAGAATTCAAAGAAATGATACCAGTTCACAAAGGATAATAAAGGTCACGGGTTCGAATCCCGTTGTAGGCCTGAATTGTCAGGCTTCTTTATTCCAATTGCTTAAATTGGAAATTCACTGCGATGATTATTTTATCACTTTCAGTTGTACTTGAGACATTTGGAATCACCAAGGTAATTTCTTGAGGCAGTATTTGTGTGCAGTACTTCATTGTTTCTGAATTTTTGCTTTTTTCAACATTAAGGTGACTCCGTAGTTGGGTGCACTCGTCCATGACATACTTTGCGTTATAACTTTATAAGCCTTGAAGCAATGGCTGTGAAACTTTAGGAAATATTTTTAATAATATTGACATTTAACTGGACCCCGTTTTTTATCAAAATTGCATCCAGCAAAAAAATTTTGCTGATATTTTTTTGGCTAAATTTGTGGATCTCTGACGAAGCAGACGAGCAGCTATGAGCACGTGTGTTATTTATAAATATTTTTCTTCAGTTAAATCGAATTTCATATTATTATTACCGAATGATAGGTGAACGTTATCCCAAAGTTTCATAACCCTCGCGTCAAAGCCTAAAAAGTTATAACGCAATGTTTGCGAGTGCGCTCGGAATAACTACGGAGTCACCATAACTAACCTATTTTTTTTTCTGCAAAACTGAATTCAATTTTCAGACAACATTACAAATGACGTGGCTTTGTGATGGCTGCATATTATTTCTATAAAGAATATGGGACATATTGATCCCCAACTAGTCGTCAATGTGAATTCGTAGTTTCGTCTTGGAATCGAATTACTTAACACTTTTTTATATTTACGTTTTTTTAAAAAAATACCCATAACATATGGATTCTAAACACAGACTAACCGCCGCTTTGCTTGTCTCTCAGGTTCGTCCATATCATGAGCCAGACTCTGAGAAAAAGAAACAGCCATACATTGACACATGCAGCGCAAGTTGAACGAATAATATAGTGCAGATGTTAAGTTTCAGTTACGTAAAGTTACGGGACAGGATGCTATTCCATTGGAGCACGTTTACATCTCAACTATGTTTCGTTATCTATGAATATAGATTTAGGAAATAGGAAGTGCTTCGTATTAGTCGAAGGTGGCGTACAAAAGCATATATTATCTCTATCAAAGGCTTTTATTTTCGTGACAATGCTGACAGAAACTCGTGTTTTATACTGGTTGGTTTTTATTCGACGCCAATATAATCAAAGTGGGTGTTCTTCTGAAACGAATCGCTTGCCATGGAAACCTGGTGATAACGTCGTCACATTGGACTTAAAAGCAGTTAAATTCAACAAAGTAAACCTTTGCTTCTTCGCTTTGATTCACATGTATCAAAATTTCATGTTGTGATATTTTGCTGCCGATTTAACGAGCAATTCGTGAGTAGTATCGTTGCTACGTAACCAACTGCTGCTAATTCATACCACCTGGACAGATGAATAATTAAATCTCTTTTTAGCCAACTTCAAAACAAAAAACGTTCGTCCTGTTTGCCCAGCGAAACTAACCGAAACATAGAAGAATACTTTGCGCTAGTTTTATAATATGGTAAAATAACAACCACACAACCTCGTATTTATCATGTTGTATGCTGATGAGAGCTTCAGTAACCAGTTTATTGGCGTTGTCGAGGAGCTAGACCAAAGGCTTAAGCTCCTTTGAGTGATGCAATCAATAAATGTCTTCTTTGCATATTTGGGATCTAATTCATCGGATATGGAGATGTAATATTCACTATATTTTCGGTGGCTTCTGCCCACCTTCATCGCAGTGAAGTATAAAGGGGATGTTCGTTATAACGAAGCCCGCGCTCAACGTGTTTGAATACGTGAGCACAGTTTAAATTCGTCTTCTTTGTTATATGCAGTAATTTTAAAACACGTTTAATTGAAACCGGTCACAATTCTAATTTGCAATTTCTAGCAGGAATTGAAAGAAAACTGTTTTGACTAATTCTCTTTGTTTTGTTAGCACCAGCGAAATTAAGGCCTGGCGCCTCCCCTCCTAACCAAACAACCTAAGTTGAAACGTTATCTAAAATTTTAAATACGTAAAACCTTGGGAAATGCTTTTCTCTATCAACTGTTAAACTCTCTTCATGTCACTGAATTTAAACGATAATGAAAGTTCCTCGGGTTTTTTTTTTCATCTTTACTTTGAAATTGATCCTTACATATTTATTCTTGTAAGTATTATTGTTTTGGAAGTAGGCTTAAATTTCACGGGAAAAATCAACTGATATATTAAATATCTGAACATAAAACTTCTGGTCGTTACATAACTCAAAATGCATGTAAGTAAAGAATGAATAAAGACATATTTAGTTTTCATTTTCATAAACCGGCTGCACGAGTAATTCTGTCACTTGACAGAGAAGAAAGATGAATAGTTTCCCACCTCTCACGCACTGTGGTTAGTGATACCGAAAACGCTACGTCACGCGTCTTGAAAAACGTACTCTAACGTATTCCTCGTCACCAAACTGAAATATTTCGTACATTTTTTTAAGGAACCGCAGCAGAAAAACGATTGGGAAACGATCGGCAAAGATAAAGCAAGTTAACGAGATATGGAAGTTTACGGGGACATTTTGGTTGTTATGGTTACAGTAATCAGAGTTAAAAAACTGACATGCAGATCGGAACGAACAAAAAACTTTTCTTCAAAACAACCAACGTTAACATACATGTATGAGCAGTAGGTTTGGAGTATTCATTTGCAAGTTGACATATTGCGATAAGGTACTTCTATTATTTCCATGACAAAACTTTTTTAATCAGTTATTTTGTCCTTCTTCCTTTCTGTGCAAATATTTTGACTATCGAACAGATGAAAATGCAAAATAGTGAAATCCTTTATTTTGGCTGGTTAAAAAGCTAGGCTTTTCAGTTCTGTAGTATTTTTGCACGTTTAAGACAAAAAGTTTAGTTTACTGACATGTAACTCAAACTGATCGCAGATTAAAATCATTTCTAAAACTTCTTGTTTAAAAGGAGCTTTTCAGGTCAAAATATCTTAAATTTTTTCTGATGTACAGAACCACCTGCCAATCAAAGAAATCCTCAAAAACAGTTTATATAAATGGAAAAACAGCATAGAGGTAACAATAAAGCAAACAGTCAGACAGCAACAGTGAGCGGTAAGACCTGTATTTGCTTCGATGTTGGGAGTAACCCCCTACGCAGACGTTCTTTCAGCTCGTCACGCAATCTTAGAGAGAAAAGATTGCGTGACGAGCCAAAAGAACGTCTGCGAAGGAGGCCAGTAGTTTGGGAGTTCTTCGAGCCAATCTTGCTGGTTTTGTCGTAATTAAGCATCTTATTGTTTTGGTTTTAATTTAACGACACTAAAACTGCTCTAAGAACAACGAATTATACACTTCTTTTGTAGTTGTCCTTCGTAGTCGTTTGATGAGAAAGTAATTCTTTTACCGAACTTGTTCGTCTCTGTGCAGCTAAGCAACGGAGATCCCACTCGCGTTTGAGCTAAGTTGATGAATTTCAAACTTAGCATTTGAAAAGGAATTTTATCACACGCTAACAATGAATTGAAGGTTTTTATAAACGTTAGAATAAAATATTTTCATCGCTTATCTACTCGAACAATTGAGGGAAAATTGGAGAGAACAATAATGTAATATTTTGGGTTCTGTTTTTAAAGTGAGTGATAATTCTGGAAGCAAAATTTGAATCTCGTTGTTATCTGCGCATTCTAATTGAGACGTTTGCGGGTCTGTATTTTATGAAAGTCGAGGCGGATGAGAGTTGCAGAAGTGTTTTCTTCAACACCCAGTGAGCGCAGGCCTAGCCGGCGAAGAAAAATTCGCCTGTCAAGAAAAAGAATTGACTTATTCAAATTGGTTTCAGAGAGCACACACGATTTCAAACGCCTGAGAGTTTCAGGCCAACCGAGAAGTATACACTCTATGCCACGGGCGAAAAAAGACGAATTTCTGATAAAGAAAACGAAAACTATCCATTTGACATTGATTTCAGGCGGCCAAACCATGAACAGTTGAAAACCTTGTTAGGCAAACAGCAGTTGATACTGTTTTATTCATAGTAGACGGTTTAGTACTTGATGAAAGCTAGGTATGAATTTGACGCGCAGCCATTGCAATGGAATTATAGTAAAGTCAAGCCAATACTAAAATTCTCAACGCTTTCTAACCTTGCCCATAGCCGACATATTCTTTCATGTGTCAGGAAAGTAAGTTATTGACCTCATAGCAAAATTCAGGGACTTTAAAAATCCCTTGTTTCAAGTAACTTAGAATAATGGCAGAAGCGCCATTTTTCCATTTAATACAAGCGCCTGTTTAGCAGGTCTAGTACAAGAAAACGCCACAAAGTGTTAATTTTCAAGGAGGATAACACGCAAACCAAAGTGCCGTTAAAGGATTGATTATAAGGCTGTTAACGAATAACACCACAGAACTACTTTTAATTAGTTTGAAAGCTTCACTGAGCGAACCAAATAAAATTGAATTTAATCTGATCTCCTTGTTAACTAATGTTATTACGCCACACAAATGAGAAGTGAGGACTAATACGCGCTCGGTTATTAACTCCATGAACTAAAGCAAAATGGATTTGAAGTGATATTCTTTGGGCCTTATGCTTGTTTATTCACGGAGATGGCGTATACCTAAAATATAGAATCCTCCGATTTGCTTAAACAAACATAAGTGCTCTTCGCTGCCCACCAATTCGCCGATAGTTTAACAGTTGTGCAAATTAGCCGAAAGCACAGGTTTAAAGTAGCAAATAGATACACAATTTTTAATCGTGTTTCGTAACTGTTCAAAGTCGAATGTTTAGCGAATTTGCGCTCAAGACATCTTATTGCATATATGGTCAGTGGTACATTATGTATATAAGTATTTTACGTACCAACCTTTCTTCTATCATATGCCATTCAGTACCTACTTTTGTTGATCGTATTATCCAAGCGGTAACATTGAAAAGATCGAATGATATGAGTACGATTTCCTTGTGACTGCACGCTAACTGAACCCGATTCAATCAGCGCTGACGCAAACGAGATTATGATCCAATGCAAGTTTTAAGAGGCATGTAGGTTGCTAAGAAACGGGCGCAAAGAGTAAAATACAGATAACTCGAAACCTACATATACTTTTGCTAAAAAGCACGATTTATTGCACGAATCCCATCTGTGGTAATACAGTATTTAAAGATTTTAACTGTATTAAAATAGTTCGTTGATTAGGATCGTAGGCTGACATGCATCCACTACAAAAAAATGCCCTGATGTACCAAAAACTTCCCTAGGAACGAAACCAAAGAAATTAAATGGAAATATGATAGTTTATTGTGTCTAAAAAACCGAATAAAAAACCTGGAAAAGGAATTTCAAATCCAGTTTTATCGTAATAGTGAAATTTGCTTTGCACTGAATATCGCTTACTTGAGTTGACGTCAATGTACATGGGTCTACTGAATGAAACTGATTTAAATACGCTACGCTGGTAGAAAGACTCAGTGTTAATATTTCACTGGTGAAAGCACTTACATGAACGAGTAATAAATTTTTGGGCTGAAAGACAGCTATCTAATGCTGTTTTCTGCCTCCGCACTGCCAGGCAACGGCTTCTCCTTTCAAAACTTGCATACAGATTTTACAAGGTGAATAAGAACTGCGATTAATATAAAGGAAACAAACCAGTATACCTTTAAATACAACGATTCAACGTGTAAACCCTTATGGAGATTTGTGGGGGGTTTTTTTCTTACCGTAATTTGCTCTCCGCGGAATAAATTCATTATTACAATATAGGATTTGCTTGTTGTGTGACATTGTTCTTCGATGAATGCTTGCTTTTCAACTCTGACATGGCACTAAAATTAACGATGACAAATCACTTCTCATAGTTTGGTCAGAAATACGAATTCGATAAAAGCACTTTTAGAGAAATATTTATTCAAAGTACAATCGCATTCACATTTAACCCGCTAGTGGGAGCACAGGCTTACCAGACTTTGTTTGTGAGGTCACAGCACGCCCCATATAAATATTCAAATTTTCTCGCTAATCGCTATCGTAAATATTTAAGCTTCCTAAAATCGGCTTTTACTGCTGTCTATTTGCAACAAAATGAATAAGAAACATTTTCGAAATGTTTAAGTTTGTTTTTACGCAGTTTTTTTGACGATTTGAAGCATGCGAGAGCAGTTCTATGAGTTTAAGTTTTGACTCGTGTATAGAATACTAATATTTACACAAGGCGTGCAACTTCCACATCCAAGAATCGGGTACCGCCTCTGGAATGTAGCCCAAAAAATATCTTTCCCCTACTCGCTTTAGTAAGAGCTCCCGGTCCTCGATAGAACAGTCTTTGAACTATAATCTGGCCAAATTTGAGTCCAATCAGTTCGCGAATAGTTCTTTTAAACCTCGCTGGAATATCAAATTAGGTCGTAAATTTGCCGATTTACCATGATATGTACCAGTTGTCGGGACAATTTATGCAATTTTCGCTAAAATTGGTCAAAATTACTGCCCATGCCCGCCCTAGAAAGCAGAACGTGCCCCACTACAAAACCTCCTCTGGGACACCCCAAAGAAACACTTCGGAAATGTTGACAGCAAAGCCGAAGACAACCGGGCCTGGGAAATTAATTTATTTAAATATTCAGTGAATTTCCTGAATATGGAAATAAGCGCTTGATATTCCAGCGAGGTTTAAAAGAACTATTCGCGAACTGATTGGACTCAAATTTGGCCAGATTATAGTTCAAAGACTGTTCTATCGAGGACCGGGAGCTCTTACTAAAGCGAGTAGGGGAAAGATATTTTTTGGGCTACATTCCAGAGGCGGTACCCGATTCTTGGATGTGGAAGTTGCACGCCTTGTGTAAATATTAGTATTCTATACACGAGTCAAAACTTAAACTCATAGAACTGCCCTCGCATGCTTCAAATCGTCAAAAAAACTGCGTAAAAAAAACTTAAACATTGCGAAAATGTTTCTTATTCATTTTGTTGCAAATAGACAGCAGTAAAAGCCGATTTTAGGAAGCTTAAATAATTTACAATAGCGATTAGCGAGAAAATTTGAATATTTACATGGGGCGTGCTGTGACCTCACAAACAAAGCCTGGTAAGCCTGTGGTGGGAGCACGTGAAGACGCAGTGACAGCCGCTTATTCTGTATGATGTTTAATATTAACACATTTCGTAAGCAAGATAGGTTAATTTATTTATGTAACTTATAATATTTTTACTTTTCTTAGCGCATCGGCAGAAACTGTTAGACCCGAGAGAGTTCCAAAAAATGAGAAAATATATTTTAAATACATTTGGACACATTTCAGTACTGTTTTTAAAACGAGCAGGAGTTTATTATCAGGCTTAAAAACTCGTGGCGAAGCCCAGAGTTTTTAAACTTGCGAGTGTTTTGAACGGCTTCAAAAATATGTGTTCAAACGCGTGTCCCATCGGAATTAAAACAAGCGAGCAGATAAAAAAGTAAAAATAAAACACCAGAGAGGTAAAAATATAACAAAAGATGTAATAATTGCTATCATGATCGAGACGAACTATAAATGAGGAGGATACTCCCATATATAGGCTGTATGGGTATGTGCGCTATGAAGGGTACGGTATTCAAGCAGTTTATTCTGGGATAGGGTATAGAAAAATCTGAGAGTTGTTTGGTCTAGAATAGGGCATAATGTACCAAGAAATTGACCAGTGTATGAAAGATTTAGTCTAGAATAGGAATTGAAACTCGGAAGCAAGAACCTCACACCAAGGATAAACGAAACTACCAATCCCTTGGCGTAACGACAAATTATCGAACTACGATAGTTGATAGAGTTTCTGGAAAATAACTAGTCTGGGATAAGGTAGGGTTTTTTGGCGTGTAGCCTAAATTAGGGTTACAAAAGGCAGCTGAAGTTGGTCTGGAATAGGGTAAGGGTTCCACAAAAACAACTGCAGAGTATCCCCCCCCCCCCCCCCCCCCGGAAGTGTAAAGTGTAAGTGTTAAGTGTAAGCCAGATTCTTTGGATGCCGAATTCTCTCTTTAAGCTATTGTTACGATCGGTAAATCTACAGATTTCAACAAGACATAGTTTGTTTGTTCTAGCTTTAGGACTGTTTAATTCTTCACCAGCTACAGCAAGGGCGTTCGCAAATGAATTTTTTTTTTCATTTTTGTTTTGTTTCTTTGTTTCATTTTTCCTTTCTCCATTATTTTTTCTTTTTTCTTTTAAATGAACGGTCCATAATTTTAAGGTGCAATGATCTAAATTGGTAATGCAGTTTCAATAACAAAATCATAATTTGGTGACGAGCTATTTAATTCGTTTCCCTCGCAGAAGGAGAAGATCGTGAGGTGCGGTGTTACCTTTTGCATATTAACCCGTGTTAAATTTGGATTTGTGTTTATCTGAATTATAATTTTGCAGCCGTGAGAGCAAAAAGAATCTTCTTAAGATCATGCATTTAAATCAGTTGTTAAGTGCAGGTTACAAATTGCTTTGAACTGAGCCCTGCTCAAACAGAAGGCATTATATCAATATGGCCCATGTTGCCCCTTATTTAAACCTGTTAGATAAAAACTTCTCATCAAATGACTGTCGGGGAAAAAATTCAAAAATTCGTTGCCAGAAAAATACACCTGTACATTCCAAATATTTCCACAAGATGTAGTCATCTCTTACCGTTTTAATGCCAAGTAAATTTGAATTATTTTGTTATTGAACTAGACCAGACAAACACAATTTTAATTCATTCTGACAACACTCCTTGTTTGAAAACCACTCCACATCGCGTCAGTTTAATTTCTATAACTTCACTTCAGCTGTTAGCGTGGCTGGTACATTTTGTATTTACGTCTCAGTTATTAAAGCTTTTACTCAAACAGTGCATGGTAAATGGCGATTAAACAAAGATGCCTACAGCCATTTTACGCAGCCATGCAGTACTTGTCTAAACGCTGCTTTGGCTTATCTGCTACTGTTCCTTGTCTGTTACTGTTACTGTTAAATTGCACATGATACAAAAGGCATAATTGTATGAGCAAGACTACAGTCACTGCTGTTTTTATCGAGAACCCCCTAAACCAATTTAATTTAACATAAAATTTAGCTTGGCGAGTGATATGAACGATGATGTTCCCTAGTAAGTGAATAGTTTTCGCCCATCTTGGCATTTTTGACAGGAAATTCTACTAGATACCTTGCGCTATCTTTTTATAAATCGCAATAATGGAAAAATTTTCTTACCTTTTTGCATATGAAAAGCTGTGACTTATGCAGTATTTATTTGTGTACCAGGGAACTGAGTGAGTGATGAGCGATCGATAATACTACAGCTGAAGACAGCTATAACGAGATGGAAGTTTTATGGGGCGATTCGGTTGCTATAGTGAAGTTTATTGAAACAGAAAGAAATTACCTTTTTGCTATCTGTTCTAAAATTAAAAATGAAAAACTTGAATTTACTAGCGCTGTATGTTCAGCGAACGACTGTGGCAATTAAGGGATGTCTTATTTTATTGATAACATAAGAACTATTTAAGTTAAAAAAATAAACTTTTTTATCCCTTACTAGCTACCTTAAAAAACAATGTGTTGGAAGTTTTTATTTTATAGTGGTATGAATAATTTCCCTTCTCAGACAAGTTAGCTAGTTAGTTTACAAGCATGCGATATCACAAATGGCACATCAATTTCAACCTGTCAAGAATACCGAACTGGTGGGAAGCTAAAAAGCTGGCTAAACACTCGAGTATGGCGCCATACGTCTGCAATATATTGAATTCAAGTACATAGCAAAACAATATTCACCTTAATTTCACTTGCACTTCGCGAGTACTTGTAGTCCTTTAAGAAGATTTCTTTAGAAGACCAAGAGTGGTTGTGAACGAACTCAGTAGCAGGTGCAGTATCTGTCCACCTCTTACTTTGCGTAGCTAGGCAACAGAGCCCCCATTCAGGGTTGTCAGTTTAATGATGAATTTCGAATTCGCACGTTTTGAAAAGGTTTTATTACAAGCTAACAATGGAGGTTTATGAACGTTACAAGGCACTCTTCTCTTATTCTAACATTATATTTTAGTTTTTGTTCTTTAAAATAAGTGATAATCGGCTTAAGAGCCAAATCAGGTTCAAACATTGAAAGATCTGACATCAGCTGTAGAATGTCTTTATTGCTAATTTGCATGTTAAAAGTTGTGCGCGTGATGGTAATTTCGACGCTGGTTTCATGTGGACCTGAATTATGACTTAACGTATTTATAGCCCATGATTATTCAACTCGTGTTTCATTTGGAAGTGAAAGATTTAACCTTGAAATGAAAAAAATGGCATTGCGCACTCCTTGTTAATCTTTCAGAACTGCTGCTTTTGAGATGTTAATTATTTCTCTAAAAGCGCGAGCTTAATATCGTTATTGTCAAAACATATCAAAATTTTTTGTTGATGCGAGTTCTAGTTACAGCTATTCAAACACGAAAGTTAATATAAGAAATAAATAAATAAATTTGTATAGCACTAAGTTCTAATCGCACTCGACTTATGGTGCCGCAGTTGAATGGTCGGTCAATTCTATATTAAAACGGTTTGAAACTTGCTAAGCCTGTTTATAAACACGTGTGTGTGTTTTGTTTTTGTTTTGTTTTTCTTGGGGGGTCACGTGACTTTGTCACCAAAAGATGTTAGCCAATTCCTGGGTAAATTTTACATTTTAAAAAGTGAATTCCGCAAAGGGCCTTCTGTCGTGAAACAAACTTGAATCAGTCCCTGACTTTTAGGATTTTGCATCTCAAACGTTTGACAGTACCTTCACCCGATGTAACGAGGCTCACCGGAGAAAATAAACACACAAAGAAGATAAACACACATGATCTGAGAGGCATTAGTGACGAAATAACATCATGTTGCTATTTTCGATTATTTGAAAGCTTATTAAGGAAGTTGAATTTATTAAGACGCTTAATAAAAATCAAGAGAGGAGGTGGTTTGCATGACATGATGTCACTGAACTAAAAGAATACACGAAAACTAAATCAGAGAGAAGTTCCAAGTAGAAACACAATTTTTTAACCATCTATATGCATTCATACACAGGATTATGCATTTTTCGGCAAAATTATTGGTTCCTAATCACACTGAAGTATATGACACAGTATTTTAACTGTACTGCCCACATGAAAGTGTGTTGTCGCTTGCGAGTAAAAACGGTGGGTGGACTACGTACGACTGGAAGGTTCGCTGGCAGAATTGGGTATTTTGTCTCAGTATTTGTATCATTTCTATCGAAACGAATTTTAGGAACTTTTGAGAGCTCTTATGCTGTCAGGAAAGCACAATTAAACACAGTCAGACCATCTCCAGGTACGTACTCCTTCCTTGTATGTGATTGATTGACGTGGACTTGTTTTTCATTGGTTTTGAATATCAATGTTTAATTGCTATAATGTAGCCTTGCAAGCTGTTACGTTTACTACCAAAGGTTTGTCGATCTTTCTCCGTTTCCTTTTCTATGTTTACCACTTTTCGTTAGAACAATTGAACAAGTTTTATAAAACGTTTGGATGACTGGGCTCGTTTAATCCAATTAGCGCCGTTATATATGAGAGCCAACTCGTCGCTTGTTAAACCGTATCCATTGCACGCACGTGCACTTGTGGAAGTAATTCTTAATTTTTTTTTTTTTTAATGGTTACTCAATGCCCAGAACCTGTAAGCTTTATCAGTGTCTGTTGATGTCATAAGATTTGGATTTGTTGTACTCAAGGTTCTTCATAACGCCTTGGCTATTTCGCCATAGTATTTTAGTTTGGCGCGATTTAAACGCGAAAACGCCTTCTTATCTTATTTGTTACAGGCTTTTGTCCTTGAAGGCTAACGAAGTGTATTACTTTATTAACGGAGTAAGAGTTCTCTGTGTGTGTACGTTAACACATGGATAAGTCCAAATGAAACAGGCTTCAAGGTAAATTTTAATACAATGGAAGTTTTAATAGACATGTAGGTTACCAAGGAATTCTACCTGTTGTTTATGTAACAAGCGAAATTTAGGTCACGGTACACTCTTAATATTAATAAAAATAATTTGAAATCATCCAAACCGCTATAAAATAAAGCTTTCAACAAATTTATGCCTTTCTTTGTCTATTTACATCGCTTAAGTACGATATTAGACCTGCTTGGCGGAAAAAAATCACGTATTCCCTCCTCCCACCTTGGGAGGTGGTAACTAAGAAGTCTAAAGATGAGTTTGAATTTGCATATTAATGTCGAGGATTTGAGATAAAAACTGGACAGACTTAAAATTTAGTTACTTCCTGTCAACATAGCAAAACAATGCTGTTGTCGAATCTCGTTTCGGCACTGAAAAGCGAACTCTCTTGTTTTTGGGCAAGGAAAACACTATCGGGGGGGGGGGGGGGGGGGAGAGGAGGCTACAAGGTGGAGGGAAAGGGACGGTGGTCATCCAATGGCTATATGTTGTTGTTCAATTTTATCCTTGGTTCAAATTTTACTTCACTTTGTTTTGGGGTATGGTAATCAGTGTATGTCAACGAGTTTAAAAAAAGGAAATAAAATTTGAACCAGGGATAAAATTGAACCAGAACATACATGTTAAGTGGGGTATGTGGCCCCTTACCTTAATAATCTTCTTTTTTGTTTCTTTGTTTTTGTTTGTTTACTTGGTTACATTTGGCTACGGGAACCGGGTTCATAAAATAGGAGAAAATTTATGTGATCTGAAACATGGCGGAAAACTACCCTCAGGGTGATAAACACTCCCCCGCATGGGAAAACCATACCACGCGCTGTCTTGTGTAGGGTAGTCAGCAAGTCATTTATTAACGTACGCATTTCAGAACATTCGCCGAGAAATTTTCAAAAGTTTCCAACAGAATTAAGCTCACCAAAGGTGCTATGATAAAATACTTATTGATTCTTGGTCATTTTTCACGGACCTGGCTGCTCTAACTCGGTGCGTACGCCATGGCCTCGAGACAAATATTATTCCGTCGGTCCTCCCACTCAGAAGTTAATCAAGTTATAATTCTTCTCCGAAGTCAAAGTCAAAAGTTTTATTTGGCAAGAGAGTGACGAGCAAAGCGTGACATTCTTCGTCAACAAGGCCATGTATGAATGAACTCGCTCACGATATCTCAATTATTTAAAAGGGCTGACTTGGATAGGAGGTCTGGTACCGAGGTTGTTATTATTATTATTATTATTATTATTATTATTATTATTATTATTATTATTATTATTATTATTATTATTATTATTATTATTATTATTATTATTATATTTTATCGCATGGAATTTCACGTGAAACCTGGCACGCCTGTTATGAGAAGGTATCTAACAAACAAACAACTTATCGCTACCAACATCAACGGTCGAAGATCTTGTTTAATTAAAGTCTTCCTTATTCTTACTTTGTTAGTCAGTTAAGCTTTTTAACGACCTTCATTCCGGCTTTTTTATCGGTAAATTACTGTTATTTGCCTTTTATTTTTAAGGACGCTTCTAGCTTTAATCAAAGTATCCTTACCTAAAACATTGTACTCTGCGAGCAGAGTCTTCTTCGGTCTTCCTAGATTAGTCGGGAAGAGGAAGAAGACTCTACTAATGGCCTCGAGTTTCTTTGAATTGCCGCTCATCCAAGGAAATGGATAAGTCAGACCAGTTTCGAACCGGTCAGACCGGTTTTCCACTGTTGTGCATGATCAATCGTACGAATCGCTGACTTTTTCTGCGCCTACGGTAATTTGTTTACAGTCGATCGTTGAATCGAAAGTGGTGGCCGCTTCGCTTTAGTACAAAGTATTCGAAATAGCAGCGAATTCTGCTCGCTGTAAACTTCAAATCGGGCAGATTTCTAAGCCTCGCGGAACCACAAACCACATCTCGTTTTCGAAGTGGTAAACATACGTTTTTATCTCTTCCGACCGGACATGGCAAAATTGTTGATTTACCAAATCTGCCCGACGGTTGCAAAGGAACTTGTATCAATGGAATAAACCAATTCCCAACTGAACCAATGCTCGTCGATTACTCTCCTCTAAATTCCCTAATTACCGGCCAAATACAAGTTTGAGCAGGTAGCAATCGATATATTAATTTCAGACTTGTAATAATATATTTTCTTGACGGTCATTTGAAAATTTTTCAATTTAAAATTAAAATTATTATCACAACTTGAGAGTAAGGTTGAGCGAGGCTTGGTTACATTTGATTTTTAGCGCAGGCTCAATATGAATTCTCGAGGCCGTTAGCAGAGTCTTCTTCCTCTTCCCAACTAATCTAGGAAGATCGAAAGACTCTGCTCGCAGAGTAAAAACATTGTAGAGTACTTTCCTCTTTAAAATCGTTTAAAGTAGATCTTCTGACTTCATCTGTGAAATCGAGTATTAAATCGCTGAAATACCTTATTAGACATGCTAGGCATGCTTGGCCAAAAAAAGAAACACAAGACACCTCTAAACTAACGTCATGCTGTCACAACATGCAGTGTTAACAATAAAAAAGACAATCAGGGCTTGCTGAGAGCTAGCTGAAAAGAAATGCAGATACCTTTTAGTCGGTAACATATTAAAGATATTGTCTCCTGCATTCGAGTGTTATTTATATACGTAATACACAACTCTTTGTTATATAATCTGGCAGATGTGAAACAGATGTAAGCAAATCTGAGTACCGGACCTGGAACAAGTAAAGAACCTCAAACATAGACAAGCTGTAGCTAAACTCCGATCGAGTAGTCATAATCTTAGAATTGAATCTGGGCGACACTGTACTCCTAAATTACCTGAAACTCTTAGAATTTGTCAGTACTGCTGTTCTAACCAAATTGAGAATGAAATGCATTTCTTATTTCATTGTGACCGATGCAATAATATTAGACAACAAATCACAAATGACATCATAAGGAAATATCCGAAGTTTGACTGCTTTATAATAAACAACACAGAGAAAACAATGTTTCTGTGTAACAATGCTGACACTTTTATTTGTAAGACACTAGGTTACTTTATACATGAAGCACTGGCAGATGAGAACTTTGTAACCCTAGAACACACTAATTTTTCTTTCTTTTCGCTATTCTTACTTCTTTCGTTTGAATGTTTAGCGATTCTATATTTAGGCAACACCATCTATATCGGAATACCAATAAATTGTTGTTGTTGTTGTTGTTGGCTGTGAGCCACCGCCGAAGGCGGTCACAAAGTCATACGGATTTTCAGATACTTAAAATACCTTTGTTTAATAGGTATTAAATAGACTTTAAGATAAGCCGGCTGACGTGTGAATCTATATCAGATAACAATCACTTGAAATAAAGGAATTCTCTAAGCTAGACTTCTAGCACACCATATATAATGGCAAATAATATCCACATTGTATCACGCACTTACTTTACAACAGTCTGGCGACACAATTCATACCAGCCCACCGTGGAGCACCTCATGGACAGATTTAACCACGTAGCCAAGGTTTTCAATAGGTGAGTCAGATTTGTCATTATAATACTGGCAGAGATTATTATTTGGACGTGGTGGTGTTTACACGAGAAAAAAAAGCTGCACTGCACCGACACTTACTACACAATACCACACTGCACGACACTACATTACACGACAACACGCTTCACTGCACTGCACTGCACTACACTGCACTACACTACACTACACTACACTACACTACACTACACTACACTACACTACACTACACTACACTACACTACGCTACACTACACTACGCTACACTACACTACACTACACTACACTACACTACACTACACTACACTACACTACACTACACTACGCTACGCTACACTACACTACACTACACTACACTACACTACACTACGCTACGCTACGCTACACTACACTACACTAAACTACACTACACTAAACTACACTAAACTACACTAAACTAAACTAACTACACTGCACTGCACTGCACCGCACCGCACCCCACCACACCGCACCGCACCGCACCGCACCGCACCGCACCGCAACGCAACGCACCGCACCGCACCGCACCGCAACGCAATGCACTACACTGCACTGCACTACCCTGCACATCACCACGCTACACTGAAAGATATAGTACAATGCACCAAGCTACACTACAATGCAACACAACTAAAACATCTTACTGCCCTTCCTTATTTGACTTAGCCTTTGCTTGATTACTGTAGCCGATATTTTTGAAGTTTCAGGCCCGAAATCTATATTTTATGCCAAGATTTGTGAAAAAACTACTCTTTATTGCATTTGCCGATCTCTAGATTTTGAGCGCTGAAGGCAGAAATAAAATGTAGAGTGTTAAATATTCCACGAGGCTCACACAAATAACTGAGACTTTTCAACCTTTGTTATTTTTTAACAGGTACAAACTTTTTCCAGTTTTTAACACGCATTTTGAAAAAGTCTGCATTTGAGTCCGATTATCATTCAGTAAATTCGAGAAAAAGTAAATTTTCACGATATCGTGCGAGAAATTGCTATAACGCATTCAGCTGTGACATAAAAATGTATATTAGCTGATCTGATTTAAAACAAAAAAATTCGAAAAAAAATAATGCGCGGGGCAGATGTTCTATCAGTGTCAAATAAGTTGGCAACAGCTCACTTTATTTATAAGTTAAGCACTACGCAAAATAAAATAAAATCAATCTTGTCGTTGGCAAGATCCAGATAATTTATAACACCGTGGACAGATGGCCGCTAAAACCAAGAGCTCGAAAATGTTTCATAATAAATCTTAACATGTTATTTTTTTTTTCAGATTCACCATGTCAAACGGTGAAAATGTTTTGACAGATTTTAGCTTTTTGTGTATATATGAAACGTGCAGCGGAGCTTGCAAGCTGATATTTTAATTGACTTCGGAGATTGCGCATTGTTCTGAAACAAGTCAAGCCGGTTTAATTAAGAAAGGATCTTGTTTGACTTGATTACGTAGGCGTGAAAGGAATGTTGCAAATGGTATTGTCTCCAACGCGCGCGTGGTCTTTGAAAAGAACTTTGCGACCCTTTGGGCTCTTTCTTCACGTGAAGAAAGGTTTAGCTTTCAGGATAATTTGACAGAATACTCAGAGACTTTGGCTGAATATTTGGAAGGGCTTGTACGTCTTTTAATCAGCACGAAATACTTGAAATTGGTGGCAGCGTTTGAAAGGTAAATAATATTTGACACAATGGCTGGGTGATTTTGCAATTCAAATGACCTCTCAATCACCACCACAACACGAGGTCGGTTCATCGCAAACTCTAGAAAATTGTAACGCGCTCAATTGTGTTCCCTGAGCCAAGTTGAAGAAAACAACCTGTTACTTCGGCTGTGCAGTGATTATTTAGCTTAACGTCAGAGGTAGGGGACGATATCTTGTCAACAGCGTGTTTGCGATCTATTCATGTTACAGTAAAAATTGCACGGGCGAATGAATAACTATAATTTTTTTTTAAAAAAAAAGGGAGTGAAAACAAAGGGAAACCGCAAGGAAATCTTTGGTTGCGATTTCGGATCCGGCGGCGACTTGTTTCGTAAGTCCTTCATCTGTTATATCGGCTTTGGCAGATGTGACGAACCAGTGGCAATCATATGGTAACAAATTTCAAAATCTCGTCGACTCTTCTAAGCTTTTATAAATATTACGCACATTTTGGAGATGTTTGTCATTTCACTCTCCTCTATGGAATATCAAATATGTCCTCTTTGCCATAACTAACAAGGTTACAGTCATGGTTCAACCGAGTGGTTGTCAGTCGATACTGTATTTTATTTACTTTACGTTTCCCTCGATGGACTCGGCGTACGGAATATAACACTGAGTGGGACTTCTTAGTGATATTTCCGTTATGTAATAATATGGTGTTAGGAAGGAAACAAGCCTAAGTTGTAATTTTACGACCAACCCTTAAGCTTATTGCCTTTATTTTAAATATGGCCGTTCTTATATTACAATTCCACGATTCCTCGCCATTAGCGACTTCTTTGTTTCTTCGCTGGTGAAAGGAATGGACATCTGTCTCGATCATCGCGGGTGTCGTGCAGTGTTTTCTATTGTTGCATGTTATAGCAGGCAATAAGTTGAGGTTGTTAATTATTGTCAGCCTCATAGCGTCGATCAAATGATATTTCTTGTTTCACTGCACGACAAGAATGCCATTAATACATAACAAGGATTAAATCCTGGCTTTCGTAACCTCGTCTTCGAGGATCGAGAGAGACCATGGCACGGACAACTTGTTTGTAAATTACAACAAACTGTGTCCTTCAAAACGGAGCAAGGCCTTGAGATCTAACGAACAGCGACCATGTGCGTACTCGACAAGCATAGGAATAGGTTTTGGTATGCCGAGTACCAAACATTTTTGGCTCGCTGCGCTAGAGTAGCTGCAACCGCGATTTAACTAAGTGAAACTGACAAATAACGAACTCCTAGATTTCGGCCATTTCTAAAGAAATTGAATGACTTTTGTCGCCCATAAACTCTTAAAATGAATTGTCGCTCGTAGCCTGGCAACAATTCCTTTAGTCTTGACAGCAACTGCATATTATTTAAAATTCGCTCCAATGTGATCATGATCAAGGGTGGTACATGGATTGTTTAATTTCCTAATCATATTTGTTCCTGCTCCTGAATTCTATAATACGGACGGTGTCGTACTGTTCAAAGTTATTACCTCAAAAAGCAATAAGAATTTTACTGTTTTCGAGATACGTATCGGACAGAAATTTTATGTATAACTTTACAGGTGTTTTGGCATAGAGCTTATGTTTTTGTTATATGAGGGGTCTGCATAACAAAAACAACAACAACAACAATAACAACATACATGTGGTAAAAATACACCTTGCATGGGGCCTAAACCTTGTTCTTTGTTGTTTTGAGTGCAAATTAAAAGAAAAAAGGGCAAGGTTACACTGAAGATAGCTAACAGAAAAGGCTTCATGTTACTGGAAAAGATTGGTTACCGCATTTTCTCAATTAAACGCCCCCGGTGTTTATTTCAAAATTGGCCTTGTGGACCAGGCGTTTATTTGAAGCCGGCGTTCAATCGGGGTCCGGCGTTTATTAATGAGCTGCACCTTTCTGTCATTCTTTCAGACTGATTTATTAGAGCCTATCCTACGAGATCTAGGGCAGTTTGTCAACGGGGAACGAGTTTTCCCTTCGTACGGCCCCAGCAAACTGTCCCTGAGTCTGTGCGTCATCAGTAATGAGACCTAATGACAACACGAACACGATATATGCTATGTTTTATTTTGTTATTCAGCTTCCATTCTTGTTGGTTCGAACGCAAATAAACGCCGGGGCCTCGATTAAACGCCCCCGGCGTTTATTTAAAAAACAACCGGTTTGACCCGGCGTTTATACGAGGCCGGCGTTTAATCGGGGTCCGGCGTTTAATTGAGAAAATACGGTACCAGTACTCATGAAAATATTCGACCGTCCCAGCGGAAACAAAACTTTGAACTGACGGCACGTGTTTCCGTCTTCCACCTTCACGGTAAACGCGTGGCTCAATTTAATTAACGTTTGGCTCTACGAGTTTCGGGATTAAAACGAAATATTGAAATTTCACAATTTTGTAACTCGCATGAAATTTAACTCATTGTGATAACTCACGATACGCAGCGCACCGAATTTGTGGACCCCGACAAAGTCCCTTTTATTAATTTTTTTTATTACACTTAGCTCCAGAAATGAGATGCAATTTCAATGAGTATAATTATTTCCATTATTATTTTTTTCGTCTTACGTTTTGCTTCGATCTTTGTCAGCGAGTTGATCGTGGTTTCTAGCATCTATTTCAAGTCAGTTGAGTGTGATCTTAAGGGGAAAATGAAAACAAGACGTGCGTAGATGGCTCTCGAAGATATAATGTAATCCACGTAGCTTTTTTATTAAAAAAATACAATAACATTTTCCACGTTTGTCACAGATAGCATGAAAAAGTGAAAGCACTTCATGTTGATTTTCAATATAGATAGGAGTCTGCGCGCGCTCTGATTGGCTAAAAACCTATGTTTTATCAGAGTATAAAACATAGAAAAATCATGTTTTATTGTTTTTCGTCAGCTTTCTTCGAGTGCTTCGCGCCTCGTTGGCTACAACCACTCGTATCCAACAAAGGCGAATGGAATATTTGTTTTATTAAATTGCTTTTTACTGAAGTATAAATCCACTGGACATTTCATTTTGATGTAAACGAAGTGATATTATGAGGAGGCGGGAAAAATTGTGGCGCGGTGTTCACTCCTTGAGTTGAATGAAACACGCAACGACAGCGAGCGAGAGAGTTTTCTTTCGAAGATTTTCCTCGACAATCTCCTCTTAAATCGTCTATTCATGCTGGAAAATTGTGACAACAATTAAGGTTTACGGGAAGATCCGAAGCAATAGCTTTTCTGGAAATTATACGCCTTGTGCAAGACGAGCGAAGCAAGTGTTTACATATTGTACTTGTTTACGGCTCCACGGCTGTCATCAAGACTACTACATTATGCTGAGACGAAATTGCACTCAGAGTCGGTGAAGGTACTTTATTGAAGTTCAAAAAGACAAGATCAAGATTGAAAGGTAACAAACTTACGTCGAACTATGAATGAAATTGTGTCAGTTTTCTGGTCTTCCCGTAAACTATTTGCTGCCTTTCATCTTCGTTCAGTCGCTCTTGTTGTACATTTACAAGTATTTTAATTTAACTTTTCACTCGCGGCGTCTAAAATCTATATCATAAAGCAAATAAAGAAGGCTAAGCCATGTTTTATACTGTCATAAAACACTCCGGGCATTTGAGAACACTCGAGAAATGTAGAAAACATTCGCCTGCGGCTCATGTTTTCTACATTTCCCTCGTGTTCTCAAATGCCCGTCGTGTTTTATGACAGTATAAAACATGGCTTAGGCTTCTTTATTTGTTAAATATATATATAGGTGATACACATCAAGTAAAGCGGCAGTAAATTATTCAAAATCAACAAGCACAGCTTTCAAAGTAATAACCTCTGTCCCAGTCTGGAAAACATGTATGTTATGCCGAAGATCTTCGGCGTGGAGCTCGATAATTTACGCCAACTTCTGGCGTATTTCATAGGGATTTGGCGTAAAACTTCGGCGTATCAAATACGAACTTTCCAGTATGGCCTCTGTCATGTCGTTATGGACACCTCACATGCTTTTCTGGAATGTATAACCAGTTTAGCGAGTTCCAAAAACTGATCCTGCTCTGTTCGTGACTAAACGCACGATATTTTAGCGGTGAGAGAAGGCAACCTGATATCCAAAGGTAAAACATGGCTCAGCAGACAGCTTAATGTTCATCGAGTCAACAACTGTATGGTATTCCCCGATAAGTCTGATACTTCTGTCACTTCTCAACTTACATGCTATCGTTGCAGTCAATCAAAATTTTACACAATTCCGTGCCATGGTTTTGTGAATTCAGTTCTAAAGGTCATTCTCCTGCGACCATCTTTGCTGTGTGGGCGTAGATAATTTGAGTCGACCGCAGGTGCGTAAATTATATTTTTTTAGGAAGCTTTCCACCCACAATGACATCGACACAGTCGAATAATATTCATCTCGGACAAATCCTCATGTCTCATTTCGAGTGTTTGCATTGTTACAGTAAAGAGACTTCTGCCGTTTTATCCGGTTGAGAGTTTTGACGATATTGCATTACTGGATCTTAGGCACGCAAAGCGTACACATTATGCTTGTGTACGTGGGTTTCAAACAATGACCTTGTTACATTGTTGGGCATTGAATTTTCTGTTGAAGAGGAGATTAGTATCTGTTTCAGTAAGATAGAACAATAAATCTTATCTAACAAGTTTAACTGGTTACGATCTACAACGAAACATAACAAGCTTTACCTGTGGGGGGGGAGGGGTGGGGATAAGAATAAAGTATTTTTGGAAACACGAACACGACTGAATAATTAAATCTCGTGCTAAGCAACTTTTGGGGTGGGCAAACCCTACTGGTTTAAGTGTGTAGTTGGGACCTTGCTGTTCCTGACAGGACCCGGGTGGTAATACCGCTGAAAAAGTGTTCATCAGCATACAAAAACATCTGACTTACTACGTGACACCATCTCGCGTTTAATATAAGTTTGCATTGGACCTCAAGGTGCAGTGCTGTGGAAAGTCATCGTCTTTGTTTTGCTTATAACTATCAGGATATTGAGCCGTGTAATAATCTTCACTGAGTGCGTTTGTACACAACAAAGAAGTAAAACGGCTTCTACCGCAAGTTTGTTGAAAATGTGAACTTTTACTGCTCATGATTTTTTTTTCGACGAGAACTTAAACGTGAGGAAAGTAAACACAAGTTTTCGGCTTTTCATTAAGTTTTCGTAATGTTAATGTTAATATCTCATGGTATCTGATCCTGATTTCAGATTTCATAACAATTCGCCGAGTTAATTTTCAATCAGGAAAGACAGAAGTCACTGAAACTCGACACGTTGATTTATGGCGGCACTTAAAACGTTTTCGTTTCAAAGTTAAATAATGGCTTTTCTTCTATTGTTGGAGAACATCTGGCATGTCAGTCATTAGTAAGCGCTTTATGTAAATGTGGCTTCGGCAGTAGCGCGTATTCAGCGAATATGCTATAATTTAAAACACCATTGGTCGATTCTTTGTAAACGTACTTTGGAATGCTTAAATTACCTAATTCCGATTTGTTAAAATTCTAACCTGGCCCCGAGACTTGGGAGAATACAACAAAAAATATCATATCAAGGTTGAGAGATGAATATTTAATTTCATATGTTTTATTCCCCAAAGCTTCGGAGACAAGTTAGATTGGCCTGTACCTCATATTTCCTACCATCCGGTCCAAACTAAATATATTTTTAAAAAAAACCCGGAGATATTTTTCATTCACATATTAATATTTTTGTTTATTGTGAATGGCACCCACTAAGAAATCAAAAACAGCTACAGCTTATCTGAAGAACAATGAAGAATCATTCAGGCAAAGAAAGCCATAAGACAAATTAAAGCGAGAAAGAAGAAAAACAATCACTGTTCCCCACGAAACCGGTTTTCGCATCTGGCAGGTGCCAACACAATTGCTTCATTAAAAATTTAATAGAATTGTCTCATTGAGTTCTTACGAGGGGTCCTGTCTTATTCTATTCTAACTGCAAAATATATTTGGAAGCTAATTTAAATTATTCTTTTGACAAAAGCTCGTCGATTCGACTGCCTTGTAAACTCGATTACCCGAAGATGTTACGAGAAAGTACTTCATTTGACAAAAATATAAAAACTTTAAAACGCAGAGAAAGCTGGATACTCGTCACTTAAGCTTTTGATATTTTCCTTTAATCCGTTCTCAGAAGCCACGAAAGGAAGATGGACAGTTTAGAGAGACCAGAGAAACGGAGGTAACGTATGAGAATACTTATTCAATAGAATATAAGAAAACTGCATGAATGCTTTCTTCTCTCTTTCTGTCACAAAGAATACTATTTAAAGCAGTTAAAATTTTTACGCTTCATTTAAATCTTTGTGCTTCCTTGCGTATTTTCATTTTGCTTATTGGAGAATATGCTAATATGTGAGTGATCATAGTTGACGCTTGCCTTAAAGTACTTAATCTACGAATAATTATTCATCTGATGGTAAATATCAACGTTAACTTAAATTCTTCAATTTAATTTAAGTCCTGGAGGCACTGTGGCCGCGAGAGCTGTTTTTAATAATTCCGGTAGTCCCATTGGGTTCAAACCCAGCTCCACTCCAGCCACAAGCTGATGTTGACCTCCGTAATTCCAAGTTCAAATCTTCTCCCACGCTTGCAAAATAAGCAACTGATATGCCTCCTGCCAGCTGGAACGTGCTATGTCATTTGCTATGTCATTTGCAATGTTTGAAAGCCCGACTGGGGAGTTCTTCATTAAGATTCTATTTTTTTTAATGAAATGTATACTCCTCTTCGTGTATTTTCTGCTCTTGGTTGCCTTGGTGTATGTTCTGACCGAGGTCGTTGTGTTGTGTTTTTGGGCAAGCACTTTAACCTCAGTGTCTTTCTCCCTGCCTCCCTGCCTCCCTGCCTCCCTCCTGCCTCCCTGCCTCCCTGCCTCCCTGCCTGCCCCCCTCCCCCTGCCTCCCTGACTCCCTGCCTCCCTGCTTAACTGCTTCCCTTCCTGCCTGCCTGTCTGCTTGATTGATTGATCGGCCAATTGCTTGCTTGCTTGCTTGCTTGCTTGCTTGCTTGCTTGCTTGCTTGCTTGCTTGCTTGCTTGCTTGCTTGATTGATTGATTGATTGATTGATTGATTGATTGATTGATTGATTGATTGATTGATTGAAAGTACATCAGGTAAATAAGATCTAACTACTAAAAATACTAATCTAAACATTATACCTAACACCTTCTGTTCATTGACATTAAATACCTTAATAAAATGTCTTTTTAATATGGTGTTCCACAGAAAGCCTAATGAAGTCCAAGATGTTCCCGGTAAGTGATCTTTTACAATGCTTAAAGGTGCTGGTACAGAAGAGACAAAACTACTTCATGTACACACAAGAAAATGCACTCGACCCCGCGTTTGCGCTGATACTTTACAGGGGATCTGTAGCTGCAACATGACCCCACTGCATTTTGTGTGGCATGTTCTAGTTTTGTCCCTGTTACATGTTTTCTTCGCGAATCAGCACCTATTTTGTTTCCGCCATAAGGTATCCTCGACATTGTTTTATAGTTTAGGCAGGCTGGTTAACAAAGAACCGGTTGCAGCAGGAGGACTGCCAGGGGCGTAGCCAGGATTTTCCAAAGGGTCGGGGGAGTCACACTATGTCAAATCCAGGGTACTCTCACGGTTCACTGCAGATGTTCGGTTCTGAAAATGGAGTCTGTAACTATCTAGCACTAGAAAGGATTCTATGGCATGTTGATTCTTTAGATTCGCGCCCTTTCGCCACCTGAATTCTAAGGTTTGTATGTTATTACTTAAAACATCTCACTATGGGAGGTCACGGGCACCCCAGGACACCCCCCCCCCCCCCCAGCTACGCCGCTGACTATTTTTTTTGTGACCGTTACCTAACGACTGTTTTTCAAAAATCTCCTCTGTTTTTAATGTGCTTTTAGAAACCATAAATGGCCAGACGCTCGGCTCGCAGATGACTCTGGGAGAACGCAAAAGAAAGGGTCCGAGGGTGCTGGTAAACAAGCTGAACGTCAATCACGACGTCATCGAGAGATTACGACGGATCACGAAATTGTGTGGAAAACAGATGGCGGCTGGGGAAATGCAAAGTCAAACGGCTGAAATTGTCAAAGTCAATGGATCAAATCCAACAGAAAATAAAAAGGAGGTAACAAATGGATTTGACAATGAAAAAGACGAAGAGAAAAGAATGCCACAAGAGAACGGAAGTAGAGAATCACCCGACAAAGATTCAAAACAAAGTATGTACATTTGTATAACACTGGTGCTACGTAGCTCAATATCCATGACAACTATACCATTTACATCTTTTTGCCACTAATTATTACCTATTAGAGCTCTTGAATGTCCACATCTCTCTCCCGTCTGGCTTCGTCAGTCGGTAGAACAACGTTAAACTTACCCGCAGAGTTTATTCTCCGATTTTTCGTGTTTCTAAACTAGACTACGCAACAGTTTTCGATAAGAAAACGTTTGAATCGCCTCAATGTAGTTAATTACAACCGTAATTTGGGTTGCTTGATAAAATGCAATTGTGAAAATTATTTGCCCGAAATAAACAATCAAACATTGTGTATAGAATTAAAATGAATGTTGATAAAAATCCAAACTGCTGATGGGGGGACTGGCCAATAGACTGTTTTCGTATTCTCGGTATTGGACTGGAACTAGCTTGCAGCGGAGGCTAATGCGGGGAATCTTTCCGAATGTAAATCACATGAAACTCTTTTTAATGATATTCCCCCGCATTAGCCTCTATTGTACGCTAGGTCCAGTCCAATACCGAAAATACGAAAACAGTCTATTGGGTATTGAGTAAGGATAGTTAACGACTTTTGATTAGGGAGCGTGTCTTCACTTCATACAGTAAATAGATACTTTCACATTCACAACAGCAATTCAATTCCTTTTTATCTTAAGGTATAACAAAAGTTCAAAATGGCTTGAAACATGTAGAACCAGCACTGACTGAGAACGGACACGGTACATCAGAGGATGACGACAGCGAAATGCAACTTCAGACAGCCGCGGACGTTGACATCTTTAGGCAGGTAAATATGGTTAAAATAAATAGGATAAAATCTCTTTTAATCCAAGGAGCGGAGGAACCAGATTATTAATCACTAACGGTTGTTGTAGCATGCAGCGACTAAGGGTATTACTAAGACCCACCCTTGACATTCACCATTTGCAGCTTGCTCCGCCCATTTATACACCTGGCTGTAAAGACGCACTGTGAGAAAACATTGTCCTGCCCAAAAACAAACCACAAACACCCTTAGGCCAGGGCTTGAAACCTGCTCAATCTTAAGCCCCACGCACTTTCCATTATTAACCACGCCTTCCTCACAATGTCGTCGTGCACACTTAACTTCAGTATCTCCGTCGGTTTAAAAATATTCCACACGATAACGTGGCTGGTTTGTCTCGCTGATTAATATATCTTACTGGTATTTCCACCAAAATTAGCATCTCTTTCGTACATTATACATCCATAAAAGGTACTCTTGTGATGACGACTTTTATTTTCGTTAAGGTGCTGAAAGAAGTAATCGAGCAGCGTACCAAAATCGTTGAAGAAGCCGTTGCGGCAAATTCAATTAAACTTCAAAATCGTATACGGGAACTAGAAAGAGAGAACAGGGAACTACAGTGGAATGCACGAAAGCTGTTTGGTGTTTTTAGACAATTTATAATCGAGAATGAAAAGGTAGGGCGGTTGGACGTAATTTATGTTTTTATTAGTAATGTTGCAGTTTTCACACTATTATCATACAATGGGATAAATAACAGCATTACAACAGTATTACTGCCCAACCTTATTAGCCAATGATGGTTATTTTGGGCAGGCATGCACTTTATTTTATTTTTATTCTTGTCTGTTTGGTAAATTTAAATTAAGGGTGCCAATAAAGTTGTTGTTGTTGTTACGTAGTACCAGGAAAATGTTACATCGCTAGAGAACTTCCAAGCTGATAACATGTGGGAAGTAGTCTGAAACTATATCTCCTTACCCCTAACCTCATAGTTTAACCTTCATTTGTCGTTGCCTTCCTTCTTTTCGAATGTCTTCGTGTTTTCTATCACGCTGTTTTGACCTCCTCGGAACTCGTCATCATGCCGTAACTTACCCAATGACTGCGATCTCGCAACGCACAGCAAAAATAGTTTATTGGATGGAGATAGAACTCCTGTAGCAGGTGTCCTCGCGAGCTTTTACTATAGTACCGCGACGTTACGACAGATTGTAGCCTGGAGAGATAATCTTCATTACATTGATTTTCTTTTCTTTTCTTTTTTTCAGAAGAAACGGTCCAAAACATCGCAAAGCATTCAAGTTAACATCGACTCGGTAATTGCGTGTGCCCTTTTTGATCGACTTTTTAAAACATCTACATTACGATAGACTTTATTTGTAGACGGTACTCCTTGGACCCTTCGCTAGGAATTGAAGTTTATGCTACAATTATCTGATTTTGTACTATATTTGGTTGGCTAACACGCCACCTTTTTTTATTTGTAGAATCTTGAAAGTGAAGTTCCTGTCAGTCCTGTTGTACCACTATCTCAAACCACTACTGTCGCAAAGCCTTCTGTTCAAGTAACCACAGCTGGAGAAATGGTTGCTTCAGGCCCAACAACACCAGTACGCCTAACGTCTCTTCCAACAAATGTTATGACTTCAAAACCAGACCCAGGGTTGGCCCAACCTTTTCAGAAATCAACTGTTCAACAATCGTCTGTTCAAATACCGTCAAAAGCTACCTCTCATTCACAGCCCAAATCAACAGAACCACGTGCGTCTACTGCTGTTGTCTACACAGTAAAACCAAGACCTACTCAGTTAACAGTACAGCAGGACGGAAATAAACAGCAGAACCGTGTTCAAGTCTCCCATGCTAATGCAATAGAAACTAACACTTCTTATCTACAAACGAGAACTGGACAATCTTCAGAACCACCAGCCCCCAAGACATTTCAACAACCTCGTCCACTTGAACCGAGAAAATCCTCTTTAGGCTTACCACCTGATACTATGTCGCCTTCTCAAACAAACTCTAGCCCAGATGTGATGCGTCAAAATCAGCTTACACTACTACAGCAAAGAGAGCGTCTGCAACAGAAGCAGAAACAACAACAACAACAACAACAACAACAACAGCATCAAGCTCGTGTATCTCATACATCGATTTCACCGGCAGAACAACAACACCCGTCTGAAACAACAGCTTCTCTATTACAGCAGTTGCAACGTCAGCAGCAACTTCAACAGCAACATCACTATCAAAGAGTTGTACAGCAACAACAAAACTCGCAGGTGCGACATCTATTGCCAGCACCAGCTCAGACGAGTCAACAGGAGCAACACCGCAAACAACAATCGGAGACACCCATTTCGTCGATCTCTGCACCGGCCCAACGACAGCAAGATCCTTCACCGCAGCAAAGGCAGCAACAGCAACCAAATGGCTCTTCGTCAAGCCTGTTGCAGGAAAGACGGCAATCGATTCGTTCTCCAGCCATGTCCACGCCACAGCAAAGAAATCTTCCATCAAATCATCAAATAGCCTCCCAACGTCCTGTGTACTCTTTGGTACAAAGACAATCCCACTCACAACCTAGCACTGCTTCAAATGTATCCCCCGCTTCGGTCACTTTTAATGCAACACTTCTTAACAATGTTTTGAAAGGTGATGGAAGAACCCTTATGGCCTCAGCGGGCAAGAATCAAATTTCTGTCGTACCTTCAGGGCAAGTACCACTGTCTCATTCTACGTCTCCTAATCAAACTTCTGTTAGTAATCCAAGATTAAATCTGGTTAATTCAAATACTCTAGTCCAGGATCACATAAATAAGATTGTGAACCGTCCCAATAACGGACGCATTGCATCACCCGTTCAAGCTACACCAATAGAAGTGAAAGAAAACCCAAGTGCTGGAGGACAACAGAGAGCAGTGTTACAACGCCAAGAGACTGCCATATATCGTTCTTCGTCGCCCCAAGATGCTTCGATAATGCAGTTTAGAAAATCTTTTCTTGGGGAAACGTTTCACGCACGGACTGAATTAGCTACAACTCAAAGATTCCATTCTAGACCACCACCAGAAAGTTTCCAACAGCAAGTGAAGCATCCAAACACTCAAATGCAGCAGCAAGAGCGAAAAGATAAGCAACCACAACCTACTTCAATCCATAACCATAGCACGCTTGAAAGAGGGCAAGAAAAAGTTTCAATAGTAGAAGGTTCACAGCTACCTAGAGGGACTTCCTCTGCGTTGCCGACTGCGGCGGTCTCAAACTACAGAAAACTTGAACCAAACGTCCCAGGCATACAACAGAGCATTTTGGTACCCGCTCGCAAAAAGCATACGGATGAGGAACTTCTTCCTGCGGGTTACAGATTTTCACTTCCATCGCCTGAGTATCTTCTTCAGCAACAGAGGCTACAGCGAACCCAAATTCAACCACAGCATCCACAAATCGGTCCGCCATCTAAAAGCCAATCCCTTCAAAATATCTCATCAACTAAGAGAGTGACCGTTTCTTCAGGACAGACTAACGAACAAACGAGGATGGCACATACAGTGCAGTCTCCCGCAGAAGATATGGCGGCCATCCGCGCACAGCCACGCTTTCTGAACGTACGAAATGACACAACGTTAAATCAAACGCCCCGTAACGAAGTTCTTCCCCCATCTGGACATCCATCATCGTCGGAGAAATGGCTGCCGCAGCAAAAGCAACAAGGATCACAAGTACACCAACCTAGACAAACACACCAATTCCAATCCCGTTCAAATCAGGCACAGCAACATCTTCAAGGAAAACAGCAAGTAAATCCACCATCAGTGGCAAATGAAGGTGAAACTCGTCGTCTCAACCTGCAGTCTCTTTACAGGCAACCTATCCAATCTCCAGGAATCTCTTCAAGCGATCCTCGCAGTGAAAAACATCCACAGGATGCTGAAATAACGGGTGTGCCAAAAGCAGCTGTGGCTATAACAGGCAATTCCTCAAATGACCAAGGAGATGCAAATAAACCACTTCCAAAGCCTTCAGCCTCAATCGCTGTGATGGACAGAGGTATTGTTCTTTCTTGGAACATGGAGCATGACGATGCCTTAATCGATATTATCGATAATTATGAGCTGTTTGCGTGTCAAGATGTTACTGAAAGTAAAGGTCAGCCAATCAAATGGAAAAAGATAGGCATTGTTAAAGCTCTCCCGCTTCCAATGGCGTGTACACTTACCCAGTTTTCATCCGGCAGCAAGTATTTCTTTTCTGTTCGTGCTGTTGACCAACAAGAACGAGCTGGGCCCTTTAGTGATCCCTGTACGGTTGCCTTAAATCCTTCATGAAATTCAGTTCCTTCTACTCGTTGTAACATTGGTAAGCATCCTCTATCGAAAAACCGACTCAACAATGCGCAGTAAAGTGTGATCTTACCCACCTATTGAATGGTGAACCTGAGTTTTGTCGAGATGACGCAATAATATTGACACCTTACTACACGAGATGTTCCTGTTGTTTAATTAGAAGACTCGTGTCACTATATATCTTGGTAACATACGTTTCGTATGTTACCAAGAACAGAAGTATGCTAAAATTAGACAAATCCGTTTAAAAAGTGTCAGCATTATTGCCGGTACCTGAGAGATGTTTAATAAATACCGTTCGCTATTCGCCTTGGGTGGATCTCTGTACCACGAACATAGTTTTGCCAAACGTTTATTTGGTGTTTTTATTGCATTTTATTTTTGTTTGTTTTTGTTGTTGTTAATGCTCTACCTTTCATCTATCTTCCCTTTAATTTTAAAGCGATGCTTTTGTAATTTCTTTTGACTCTCGGCTTTTTTTCTTAGCATAATGTTAATTTCCGGCTGAAAATTGTGGGTGTTTTCAGTTGTGTCACAACCATCCTTAATTTGGTAAAGATGGCAAAAAGGAAACAAGATCTAGAGTAATCTAAGACTCGCATACGAATTAAGAGGAAATCCGTCATCTATTTGTCTCATCCTTTTTAGCCGCAAAAACAAGCGGAGAAATATTTGCATAGATGTACAAACATGATATGATAGTAGTGATTTTCTGGTATTTTCACATTTGTAAAATTTTAAATATTTTATTAATAACAAAGAACTTTTGCATTCGTGACAATTAGTTTCTGACATGTAAGTTTTACATGCTTTATATTTATATATTTATTAACCACAGTGCATTTATTTATGAAAATTAAAAATGGTAAAGAAAGGGTGTTCTTGTTGTCGTCGATCGCTTTTGGTCAGTATAAGTTGCTGGCATAGTGCTATGTCTTGCTGTATTCATCATTGCCTAAATGGCTAGGCATATGTGATTTGTATTTTTTGTAGTTTCGTTACCGGTATGTGATAACTTGGCAAACCACAAAAATCGTTTACGGAAAGACTTGTTAAAAATAAGGGCATGAGTGTCTACCACTTGTTAAGAATATGGTTGTTCTATAACACCTTACAAAATTACAGTAAAAAGAAAGCGCCAAGCGAAACGGTTCGCTACCTTAAAGTTAATGATCATAAGACTATTCGAGTATGTTTGGCCATGAGATTACCAATTACGTTGTTTCATTAACAAAAAGAATGTTGCATTTTTAATTATCTGCATCTCGAGCCATTTCACCCAACGTACTCCCTTCTCTGCCGAAAAGTGTATCAAAACTGTCAAATTCATCAACCTCGCCATTTTTTAAAATTAAAATCATGTCACAGTCTTTAATAGTGTTCAAACGATGAGCTTTTGTTATAACTGTGGAGTCCCTCAGTTTCTCACGCACTACGTTCCACACTGTTTGTTCTGTGACTGGATCAACATGTGCCGTGGGCTCATCCAAGATGATGATCTTGAAGATGATCTTGCTCTGCTGCAACAGCACACGAGCCAAACAAATTAACTGCCGCTCTCTTACGTTGAAATGTTCCAACAACTTGTGATCCAGCTCTCCCTCCAGACTCTTCACCAATTCTTTCAGTTGTACATCCTCTAAAGCTCGCCACAAATCTGCGTCTTGAAACTGCTCGACAAGATCAATGACCCACTGAAAAGGACAAGACTTTGGCCGAGAACGGAAATACATTGTCGAGCTTCTTTGAGGTTGATATCCTTTACTGGAATGCTGTCCACCATTATATCATCCTCCGCGTCAGGCATGCGCAGAAGAGCCGCTGCAAAAGATGACTTACCTGCTCCCGTGCGTCCCGCAACCCCGATCTTTGTTTCTCCTTTGATGTTAACATTGATTTTATTCAATACTTGAGGTCCCCCGAATAGTAAATCAGTGATACATCTTGGAATGTGATATTTCCTTTTCGTGGCCAATGTTCCGGGGGAGTTGTTTAACTTTGTACCCAGTCGGCCTGCTTACCATGGCGACGATGTTTGATAGTGTAATGTTGAACATTAACTAATTGCAGGGTGACAAGAACTATTTCTATATTTCTTATCTCAGATTAGAAATACCCACATATACAATGGTTCAAAATAAGAGATGATATAAACTTCGACAACTGTCAAAATTTAAAGTTTGGCATCTGTTTTTACTTCCGTTAGACAAGGAATCACTATCAAGACAACCCCGATTCTTTTTCCCTTTCTTGCTGTATAGGAATACTTAATGACTAGAGTACGTATAAGCAGGCCATCAATCCGTGAACATTGTGAGCCTCCTTGGAAAAAACATGGAATCTTAGGCCCGCAATGGAAATAACGATCCGTCAACTCGAAAACCAGGCGCTACCTGTAGTTCTCTCTCACAGAGGGCAATTCTGTCTTCGGCTGTAAAGTAAAGTAAATCCTGCGTTCGGGCCTAGTGGCCCATCAGGCCGGAGCTTATCCAAGTTTCTGTAGCATGAAGCGACTAGGAGTATTTCTTCTCCCTCCTGAGAGTAAAGTGTCTTCCCAAAACACAACGCCATGACCGCGGCCAGGGCTCGAACCCGTACTTCTCGATCCGGAGTCCAGCGCACTAACCATTAGTCCACCACGCCTCCGAATGTGATATTAAGTGACTGAAAAACAAGCGCATTTGACCAATCAGACAGTTCGTTATATTTCGGTTCGCTGGGTCAAGCTTGGAACTCGATCGGGTACTAGAGTGACGTCAAAGATCAAGAACTGGTGCCGCCCGCCACCTGTCATAACCACCTAAAGAAAATTTCCTTCATTCCTGAAATTTGAACGCAGATTTATTTTACTTGAAATCAGCTGTAGAATAATATAACTCCCAAGGGTCTTTCACGATTGCTGTTTGTCATTTTCTGCCGAGGATTTATTGGTTAAAGGAAACGTTTTCTTCAAAGGAGTGTGCTTTGTGAGGGGAAATAAAACGATTGACCGAGGTAAGGCACCAGTTGTTAAATTAAATTTAAGTAGGAAATTTCGTGTTTGCTTTCTGGTAGTGAAATTTGTTTTAGTTTTATGACTTCAAATTGCTTCGTTATTTCTACAACGTTATCAGTATTTAGTATTTAGTGTATTGAAAAGCATTTTCTTCGTAATTGCGACCAAGAAGTCTCGACTCGTAAACAGTTGAAAACATCCATCACCGCGCGTAGTAATTTACTTGCTTCAACGAACTGCCTTGTGAGTCTTGTGATCATTTGGTACATGGTGAATTCAACGCCCTTTTTCTCAACCACACAAGAAAATAAATTTATTAACTTCAATTTTAACCTGTGAAGATACAGAGATTCTCTGTCGTTACATATGAAGAGGCCGAGGACACATTTCTAGCAAGACGATTGTAACCCTATTAGGTTATTATTAAACAACAAACGGCAATATTTAACGCGAATTCGAGCACATCCTAATAGACAGTTAGATCTCGTTTATTTTACGTTACGTCATTCTTATTGGCACATGGTTAAGAACCTGAAACATTTCAATTAGTTAATTTAAATATCTCGAGGTTACCAAAGCATATTTTTAAATCAGATAATTTCCTTTTTTGCTAAAGCAAAATATCAGTAAAGTGAGCGTTGACCACCATCTGCAGCCGTCGTTTTGAGTTGTGGTCCACGACTTCTTCAGAGCAAACGATCAAGCGTTTAGCACCCTAGACCAGTAAAGGTTCACGCTTGAAGTCTCCTGACATGAGAAAACATTTTTTTTAACTTTGTGAATATCAAAATTGCAAGTTATAGTATACTATCCATTTCAATGCTGTTAGAGATGTTCAGCGTGAAGAGTGAAGAGTGATCTTAAAAGAAACCGGCCTAAATTTCCTGCTTATAAACACCTCATGTAGTGGTTGCACCATTACCTATAGGTAAGGTTCGATGTCAAGGAACGAATTCTCGTTACTGTGCTCCATACATAAGTAAACGTTGGGAGAATTGAAAGCATGGTCACTTTTGTCACAGTCATGCAGACCACCCTTAATCCAGCAAAACGGGACAACAACACTTTTGCAAGTGAAGTAACTCCGAGACTTCAGGATAAATGTTGGTGTTAACACAAATTCTGCAAAACCTCCGTAGAAAAGATAATCATTTGTTGTTTTAATCTACGCAGAGGCCTTCGCCATGCAAAGCTTGATTTTGGTGAGCCATTGTAATGGTCAATTTACCTCTCGGCATCTGATGAAATGACTTAAATGAGAAATGCCTTCTTCCAGTCGGGTAATAAGCGGAAACGTATCTGAGCGCGATATAAGAACTTTTCACCAATGCCATGCATGGTCAAACGTCGAACTTCACAAGAGTCGAACGTACCTAATGTAAATGAACGGAAACAATAGCTCTTGAAATAAGTCCGACGTTTGTCATGGCCTAAGAAACTCTGGATATTCAGGGTTCAGCTAATCTTACAGGATGCTCGATAGATCACATAACATTGAACCCTGCATGTGTAATGAAGCTAAGTAAGGCTTATAACTTGACCTGCGATATCATAGCAACAAACAACAGGTTACTTAATATGTTTGATTTACCACCAGCTTCTGTTTACGGAAGGGAGCTATGATGAAGGCTGAGAGCTCTGCAGTTAAATTCCAAACGTTTTTCTTTTTCCAAACAGGTTTACCTCGCATAGGAACAGGAAAGAAATGAGGTTACTTTTCCTTATTTCTGTGATAGCTTGCGTTTGTACATCAGTTTATTCAGGTAAGGCTGTTTAAAACTATTATCTTTTTTAGGCTAGACTCATGATCAACTTCTTAATGTCTATGCTCAAAATACCGATACGCCTTGTCGGACATTATTTCAGAGAATTTGTTGATACAGCAGGGCAATCCCTAATTAAGTTGAGTATTTCTTCGTTTTCATCGTATGTCGGCTTGACAACGTACATAGAAGCTCATAGAGGATTAACTTTTCGAAATTCGAAATAACTACAAAAGAGCTTATCATCTGTATGCTGATGTGTTTTATTTCATTTGTTATTCACTTCCAGCTCCGCTTGATGTTCGTGTAGCGAGAGGTAAGTATAGCCTAATTTTTTTACAGTTTGAGATCGTATTAATTGCTATCCGTAAACTGTAGTTATTCATTAGTACATTACCTTTCTGAGGTGGTTTAGGTTCCACTTTGTGCATTTTTATATATATTTTCTTAGCTCTTTAACTAATCGCAGGGTCATTTATCTGTTACTTAGAACTCTTGTCAAGACTCCATAGAAGACAAGTCGCAAATCAAGGTAAGATTTTAAACACACGAGTAGGGCTGTTGCTCGGCCACAAGCTTATGCATTCAATCACTCACTCACTTATTTCACTGCCAGGCTGTGCACTTGTTAGCCTGTGGCTTTCCGTCCTTTTGAAACTTTTCCCTACATGTTCTCAGTCATTATTAAAAAGTATTGAAAAAATGAATGTTTGCAGTTGAGACTGTGTGTCAAACTGTAATCTTTGTACATTTTGTTTAGGTCACATTTTATATTGTATATAATAGTTGTTAGCCAAGATTTGCCTGTTTGTGTCTTCATTTCTGCGTTATTTTTTTTTTAATTTTTTAAATAGTTTTCAAATTGTATAGCAGAATGTTTTTTATTTGTCCATAATTAGCAAAAATCACCTTGACAGTTAATAAAGTCCATGTATGTATGTTACGTCAAGGACAAAAAGTTTGGCTTACTGCAAGCGCTTGTCTTTTGGCAACCATCACTATGTACTGCAACAGAGCACTGGGCTGTTTTATACTTTGCAAATATCTTGTAATTGTTATCGTTTGCTCAAAAGGCAAATTTTACGACTAGGGAGAGCTGCATTTAACGACTTGCTAGGGCCGCTATTTTTTGCGGATCGCATGTACTACATTGAAAAATTATTTGATTTTAATTTTACAATAGATTCAGTTTCTTGAAATATATTTCTCTTTCTTTTAGGATACCCCGGTTACCCAGGATACACGACCTCCGCGTCGCAGTACACTTCAAGCCAAAATGGCGCATTGCAAACAGAATCCATACCTTTACGTAAGTACAAAATCTAAGACTGGTGGATGTAGGATACATTCTCAAAATTTTAATTATTAAAAGGGTCATGATTTCAAGAGTTCCCAATCCATGTTTGTTTTATTAAACAAACCCGGCTGATTAGTCAAGTCAATTCTGATTAAACTCATCCAGGTTATGTTTCACGCACTTTGATGAGTCTTTGATAAATCAGGTTTGCAGATCTTTGTCAGCAATTTAGTTCGCTAGTGGTTATATGGTTAAATGGTGTCAAAACTCCCGTTTCACCTGTTTTATTAATATTGTGAAATTTAGAGAAGAATTTACAGTTCCGTTTAATTTTCAAACAATACCTCCTAAACATTATAAGAAAACAAAAACCTGTGGCTACTTAAACAAGACAACTTCAGCAAGCTGTAGCTTAAAGTCCGTGAACTGTTGTAGCTATAGTAGGTAGTGATTATGAGGGTCTATCTAATGCGAGGCCGCATCTACAAATCTATTTTTTTATTATTAAAAACAGAAACCTCGAACTCAGCTGATTGGAACAGCAGTCCCGGAGCAACGGTTGCCTCGCCTACAAGTACGCAAAGTGGACAACAGCAACTAGCAACCGAAACTGGTGCTCAAATTGTTCCCGTGCAAGCCAACTATTCGTTAACCCAACCATCTTTGACATCTGCCGAACAATCATACATCAACGGCAGTTCTTCCGTGTCCTCACCGCAATCATCAGTGAGTTCATATAACTCTGCAGCTCCAGCTTCATCAAATTCAACCGGGGATAATGGTTATCCGGTTTATTATGTGTCGAGTACTGAAGAGCCTAAGATACATCAACCAGCTTCACAGCCTGTGTCAAATGCAACAGCAGATCCGTTGTCCTCGTCGACAACTAATGCATCGCTAAGTACAAATGATAATAACTATCCAGTGTACTATGTGAGCAGTGCTAGCAACGAAAGCCAGCAAACACAAGGTGTCATCAACACTACTTCTCTCCCTCCTACCTCAACAGAAAGCGCGACTATGAGCAATAACACCGATAAATATCCCATTTACTATGTTAGCAGCTATAACGAGAAAACGCCGCAGACCCCAACAGCTACCACACTCAATGGAAACAATACATTTGTGAATGCTTCGAAAGGGAATACAACGCTGGATGCACAAGTTTACAGCTATCCTGTGTACAATGTAGGGAGTTCAACGGAAGGACAGGAAGACACAAGCCAAACATTGAAAACTAAATTTATTAATTCACCTGTTTCTTATGAAATAATCAACAGCACATCGGCTTCTCAGGGTGTTATCTCTCAGCTAAATGTTAGCAGCTCATCCTCTGTTGCAACACCAGCTACTTATTCTCAGCCATCACCAACAAATACTAGTTATGCCTCTTCACCAGCATCTCCATCTGCCACACAAGCACCTGCGTCCGCACCGGCATCACAGCCAGCAACCACCTCCTATAACTACCCTGCGGCTCCACCGTCGTACCAGACGAACAGCGTAGCTTCTTCATCGTCTACGACACAGCAGACATCTAACTATTACGGCTCTCCTGCACGCGCTCCATCTCCAGCTACTTACCAAGCCTATGGGACACCTTCATCTTCTGCATACCCATCACCAGCACCAGCGACTCAACCTGCACCAAGTTATTACAGCTACCCTGCCAGCCAAGCATCTGCTGCTCCATCATCGCCACCGTCACCTGCACAATCCCCTGCGCAGCATGTAGCTAGCTCCTATCCTTCAACTGCTGTATCCCCGGCTCGAGCTCCAGCTCCAGCACCAACCTCAGCTCCAGCTCAAGCACCTATTAGAATCTCGGGTGTATCATCTTCTCCCCCATTTCCACCAGCATCAGGATCGTCTTCCTCTCCTGGAAAAAATCAGTCACCCGCCCCCGCTCAAACCTCAAGTTCCAAGCCATATTCATCATCGTTACCAACGCTAAATTCGGAATACGAAAATGCTTCGTACATAATTGCAACGCCTCCTGAAAAAGACACAGTCCTATTTCTTCCTTCTCCCCTGCACCCGTTTTTATCAGAAGAGACCAAAGCTGGAAATTCCACGTCTGATGGTAGTTCTATTCCTGCAGCGACAAACGCTTCAGCTATAAATAATACATCTTCTCAACAGATCAATGAAACATCTCTGCTAAATACCACTGTTCCTGAAATCCCAACACCTGCAAATGCTACAAATATCAAAGTCGAATCCTCAAACAGTACAATTCCTACATTGGAGATAACAAACGCCTCGACTGCTATTATTCCCAAGAACATCTCTTTTCCTTCTTTTAGCAACATGACGTCTATCTCTAATTCTTCGCTGGAGCCTCCTCCTTCCACCCCTGCCCCGGTAATTCCCATCAGCTCAACGACTCTAACAACGGAGCCACCCCCAACAACTCAACCGATAATCGAGTTTCCACCAGTTGCTTCTGTAGCTCCTGTAGTGCCTCCGCAGTCGAATGACACATTGAACATTCCATTAGGACCACAACTGAATTCTCCTCCGGTAGTCATGACAAAACCTCCTCCATCACACCTATATCCTACACCTCCACCTGTGCCTGTGGTTCATCCTGTACCAGTAACAACAAAACCGCCTCCAACTGTTGGTTTACATACCACTGCCAAGGCTAAAGCAAAAGAGTGGGGTTTTGGAGACAAGTATTTAGGTATGTCTTAGCAGCAAAATATAAATATATCTCAGACGTGGGGTATATTTGACAACCAACAACCCTAGCCAATATTCCTGGGACACCAACCCGATAGCTCGTCAAAATGCCTCATCTTCCCTCCCCGCCCCCCCCCCCCCCCCCCCCCTGGTACAATGTTGACCTCAGGCATTCAAATCAAATCGTTTTCATCACAATCAGCATTGCTTGTGGGAGGGGGGAGAACTGAAGTAGTCTGTTATAACAGCATTCCCGTGCTTCAATCCTTTCAGCAATATATTAGCGAAGTGCGTTTTTACCTCTGTCTGTGCATATATACCTATCCACCCTTTCATTTGCACCGCGATAAGAAATTCAATCCTTGGGCGCACATACACATTATCTATTTCAATGATTTGCCTCGGACAGCCATGGGAGATTAACATTCTCTTTTATCCCGTAATTTGAATTATTTGCGTTTTCTTTGTGTATTTTGGTGGCTATAGAGCCATGCAGTAACCAAACAAGGAAGAAAACATTTTCCATCCTGTATTTTACAGAACCTTATTTATTAAGATTATTGTTATAATGAACATTGTAGCCTAAAATAATCATGAATCCTTTATGACTCGATCACACTTTATTCAGTGTAGTATTTAGTTTGAAACGGTTTTTTCCAATTTAGTGTGCAAGCTTATAACACATTAACGCTTTTGTTTTTTGTAGCCTCTCAAAATCAACGAGCTCGTCATAGAAATGTCATATTTGATGGAATCGCAGGAGACAGTCAATGTAAGTATTTTAACCACAATACAGATCAGCTAAATCATCTATGAACAACACATTTACAAACATAAATATGTCTGAGTAGATATTTTGGCCAGGATTATAGAAATGAATTTACGGATTAATGTGATTACTAAACGCTGTTGCAAACCTTAAACTGCCCCTTTATGAATTATTTAATGATTATTGTTTTTTCTCGTAAGTAAGATTCCTCACTTGTTTTTGTCTCAACAGCTTTTAGCAATTACCAAGTCTTGAGTCAACAAGAAGTCTTCTTTCCAAAACATGGAAGAAAAAGAAGAAGCTTACCTGCCACTTAAAGCCATCGTTAAAAAGAGAAAATTTAATCGTTTACAAACAGGTCAATACAGGGAAAATTATCCGTAACTTTCCTAAGTATAAATTACCTTGGAAAGCCAAAGAAAAGCCGCAGAATGTATATTGATCTTGTGTAAATAGCCCATATAACTACAAAGTGTAGAGTTTAAATGTAATTTGCAGACATATATCTTTAAAGTTGTACCACGGCCAATGGCCTTGTGAAGTGTTACACAAGGTGTATTCCCATTTAATATTGTGTCTGGTATAGCCCGGGTGTTAGATAAGTTCATACAATTCACTTGTGAATGATAACCCTCAGACAATTCATTGAAAATGTTGACAAATCGTGGGGTCAGCAACGAAATGAATTGTATGCTGATGTACAGGCAAACTGAAAAGTGGGTCACACGTCGGTGTAATAGAACGAGTTTATTTACACTACAGACAGTACTAAGAAGCTGTAAAATGGTAAGAAATAGCGAAATGTTAGTGCTGTGTAGTTTAAACTACAAAAAGGCTGACACAGTATACAAGGCTGTTCCTCGGAAAAGGAATCCCTGAAAATACTTTTTTTACTGTCATGGGTGTCACGCTATTTATTTGCCATCATTTATGTCAAGCAAAACAAAACTAAATAAATGTTATATTTTCTTCACGTATGTCTTCCGTGTTCATATTTGTATACTCGGTCACAATAAAGCACGAAACATTCGCGCTTGTTTTCCGCTAAGATTGAATTAAAAGGGAGTCAGGGATATCAGGGTTACAATGTAAACTTAGCAGCACCTCCCTCCTCCCCCCCCCCCCCCCCTCCCCCTACCAACTTACTACTCAACAATTAGACTAGAAGCACGAGTTTTCTACGAGCGAATAGTCAACGAGGCGTAACCGTGTTTACTATCGCTCAAAGAAAAGGAGGGCGAGAAAACAATGGGAGAAGCACTCGGATTTGCGGATTTCCAATCAACCACGGCAGCGTTTTTACTGATATGGTGTAGCTTATTAGCGCCCCCGTCCAGTAAACTGAGTCACATTTCTTTTAAAACAATGGCATTATATTGCCGGCATTTTTGTTACCTTTCGCAGTGTCCGTTTCTGATATTTTAAATAATGAACTTACTACATGGACACTAAGCAAGAATAACCAGACTGCAAAAATATTGCACTTCGATTCGGTTCTTTCATTTATCAAAAAAAGGAGAAATTATAAATAAATAACAAAATAAGGTTGTTTATTTCATCTCCCCGTGTCGTAAATTCGATATATACAGAGTTCAGATATGTGTTTGCTAAGAGACCATTGCTAGAACTTCAGATTAGTCGAGTCGCAGCTTCTTCTTCAATGTTTTCCTATGATAAAAAGAAATTAAGATTTTTAATAAAACTAGCAATTCAATTTTGTGTTTTCCATACAGTGTATGTAAAAATTGTACGTCAGAAAGATTACATTTCCTAAAAGAGAGGTCTGAAAGGCCCTATTGTTTTAAACATATAAACAGTGGCCTGTGTTAACCATAATGCTTTTCCTAATTTCTGTATTGCAGAAATAACGGATCTTTGCAGAAGGAATGACGTTCTTCAGATTGTATGTCGTGTTCTTAGCGCCCAATATAACCCGAATTTGAAAATTGTTTCTTTAAATGTTTTCAAGGTCTCATTTTTGACGCGATTAGACTGATATTTTCGTGTAACAACAACAATAACAATAGAGGCTCTCAAATAACACTGGTAGATAACCTCCCTCTAAAACTCCTTACATATGCTGAGTGTTTTCACAAAGTACATTGATATTCCTTACTCTGTCTTTGTCTCCTCCTCTTCAGCTGATCTTTTGTTGTGGTGAATTAAGATGTGCTGGCGCGTGAGCACAGGACTACTTGAGCCTGCAACAAAGTTAGAGCGTCACAATCACGTGCATGTATCAAGCAAGGACGATGTGCATATTACTATGATTAGTTTTGGCTGGTTAGGTGAATAACTGCAATATATCACTTCCATGTACATTGAATTTTCATCACTGTTAACTTACTTAACAACCGTTGCCCTCGGTCACGAGTATTGCTACTAGATGAGTTTTTTTTGGTGAGCTGTTCGAACAACAACCACACTGTCAGAGAGGCGGTTGTGTAACCCAATTCGAAAAACACCAGCTAATTCAGCTAATTCAGCTAATTCATGCTGATGGTTCATTTTCAAGTCATAATTATTAAAAACTAGCCATGGTATAAATATGGCAATATCTGAGTTTTGATTGGTTTACAGGCCATGGTATGTGAGCTCATATACCATGGGCCACAAATATGGTAGGTGTGTGCGTCAGCAAGGCTCGTGTCCGTTTAGAAAACGGTCGATGCCATTTTAGCGACACTTAGAAACTTTTTGCTACTAAATCGAGAAATGAAAACTGCATGTCAGCATGTCATCCAAATAGACGACCCTATCCCTAGCCTAAGCGTGATTCTAATTTAGATTTAATAATCGCCTTATCTAGACCTAATTTTAACTAATAATCAATGCACAGTTTCAACCTAATGCAGGCGAAAACCATCGTCCATTCCGAAAAGTTGGGTTACCAATGATGGAATTCCCCTTACGAATCGAAAGGGAAATCAGCGTCAGCGAGAGCAGCCGGGGAGCTCAAATATTACGCTTGTTGGATATGAGATAGGTAAAGCCAACTCATATCCAACGCGCGGTCTTTGAATAATTGTTAAGGTATCACACGATCTCTGCGGGGAAGTAAAACTCGGTCAACATTCTTTTACCATAAAAACTATTTTAGTGTTTGTACCTCGTTACGGGGATGTTTACTTACCGTAGGGATCTCCACCAACTGAGTCAAAATAGACATTTCTGTGTCTGGCAGCATAGTTCAACCTGGCTGTAAAAAATATCATCATGAACATTTCATTAAATGCTATGGCCATTCAACCAATCAGCAAGCTGGAAATCCATTTGATTAGAGATATCTTACAAGTTCTATCTAGCGGTTCAAATAATAATATGTCCTAAAAAATTTGTGCTGTTCAATTTTTTTGTACATTTGTTTTACATTCTGGTTGATCTCTGACTCACCAATGCTGTCTCGTTTCTCGGCTGGTGGACTGGATTGTACCGCTGGATAATATTGACTGATGGCTCCAGCTTTTAAAAGAGAAATCATAAGAAGTATTAGCAAACTGGGACTCTACTAAGAACCCTTGCCTTGCAAGGTAGTATTCTAACGATAACGTAATGCAGAAGCCTGAAACTGGCGAGAGAGTGATGCGAGCATGCCAGGGGTTCCGCGTTCGATTCTGTCGCTAAAATAGCATCGATTGTTTTCTAAACGGACACGCGCCTCGCTGACTGAAGGGGCACACAAGAACTAGATAACTGCTTAATACTGTTTTCGAAGTATAGTAGCATGACCAACTATTAGTAAAAACGAACATTAAAAAGAGAAGGACATAACCTGTATCTGAACTGGATTCAAAAAAGCTAATTTACAGCTCTGTTTACAGCTCAGTGCTTAAGCCTCGGAGCCACTTTTCATTGTTCACTGTAATAACCCATTCTGATTATAACTTACGTGCAGATACTGGTGCAGCTTGTGGAACTGATCTCTTGTTCTTATGAGGGACGGCAATATGTGAACGGGTAAGCACGGGACTGCTGTGACCTAGTTTAATAAAGGAAAAGTCGGGAAACGTTTTTGTCACGTAAGTATAGCCCTTTAAGGTAGTGGATTCCATGCATAGGCTTTAACTTAATTCCGATTTCCCGTAGTGTGTTTTGGGCTGGCGGCATTGCAAGTCTCCCTGGATGAGATGTTTGTCCGTCGCAGGTTACTCCCCAGCATTTTCTCAGGTTGCCCCGACAGTCTGCCAGTAGCCTGCACGCATTGACAAGAGGCACTATGGGGGTAAGTGTTTTGCCCATAAGCTTGATACTGTACGGTAACGCCGGCACTAGCCATGAGGCCACCACGCCTTATCATATAAAAACGTTAAAATATAACACTGTTCGTAGTTGTTCCTAGTAAGGCTTTCAGCTAGTACATTCTCTCACCATATGGATCTCCTCCGACAGTGTCAAAATATACATTACGGTGTCTGGCGGCTTGGTTTAGCTGTTCTGTGACAACAAAATCACAAATAACAACAAGAGACCTTATTAATATGAAGATACAATAACAATAATCAAAACCGCAATCACAGAAACATATATACCAATGGTGTATCTCTTGTCGTCATCTGGATGTCTTCCTCCAGTGATTTGCTCCTCAAAGAAAGCTGAAGGAAGCTGACTTCCTCCTATATTTTGAGCTGAACAAAGAAAACAAACCAACTAAGTTATCGGTACATCTTCATAATTTTTTGTAAAATTTTAGAGTTGAGCATGTATTCTGCCGTAAAGATAACATTTCTTTGTTCAATAATCTAGTGAACCACTTAGTGCTAAATAAATGATATGAAAAACTTAAAGTGTGTATGTTATTTTAGCGCGAGCTAGAAGCTCAAAAGGCTGCCCTATAGATCATATTCTGCTTACGTGATTCGGCTTGCATAATTGATCTCTTGCTCTTGTGAGGGACAGCAATATGTGAACGGGTAAGCACTGTACTGCTGTGACCTGTTCAACGTAAACAAAACAAATACAGTTTTCGGCAAAAAGTATATAGAATATAATACAGTAAACAGCGGACACGTGCATTTTCGTATTTGGGGATAACGTTTTTTCCCGGTCCCTGCCAAGCATAATCCAATCCCACTCAACCCTCCCTCCCTCCCTCCTTTTTACTGCCCCTACGCCATGCCCCTACTCAAAGCTGTCTTGGTTTGATGGCTGGATGGATCTGCCAGCGCATCACTCAAACAAAATCGAGTAGTGTTGACTTTTTCCGAGTTGACTATTTGGACCTCTTCTAAAATGCAAAGTTTAAAATTAGTTCTCGCTCACCATAAGGGTCTCCTCCAACGGTGTCGAAATAGACATTACGGTGTCTGGCGGCTTGGTTGAGCTGTTCTGTGAGAATAAAATTATTACACAACTCAACATTGGTAAAAACAGGGAGGGTTACAATAGACAAAAGTAAAATAATATTCACAACATGTAGATGTACCAATCGTGTATCTCTTGTCGTCATCGGGATGTCTTCCTCCAGTGATTTGCTCCTCAAAGAAAGCTGATGGCAATGGATTTCCTACAGTCTGGGCTTGAAAGCGAAACACAAATTAACGATTGTTATTTCAGGTTATTTTGGATAATTTGTAATGACATGCTTGCTTCTGTTGGTGTTTTTGCCAAAAAGATTGATTTTTATCCTCTATGCAATGCCGCATAGGGTGGGGGGAGGGGGAAGTGGACTAGTAAGAATTCCCCGCCTTCACTGTATGAGAGAAGACAAGTGCTGAGCGAAACTTTATTCGATCAAATTATGGAAGACCCAAGCCATAAGCTACATGATCTACTGCCGCCACGTAACAAGTCCACTTACTGCACACGATCCCGGGGACACTTTGAGCTACCGATCTGTAAGACACATAGGTTTAGGAAAACTTTCATTATGAACCATAGTTTTAATTATAATTAGGTTGTAATATTTTATCTTGTATAATATAAATTTTATTGTAAAGTATTTCGTAATTCAGCTGCTTCGGCGGCTGCAAGGAATTTGCTAATAAATCTATCTATCTATCTCAGAGAGTAACTCCGATACGAGGTAAAAACTAATATATAGTTATACGTATGTACCAAGACTACAAAACTAAACATTAAACTGCAAATTGCATAAATTGCAAATTTTCTTCGACTTTTTGTATTGATCACAGTGCAGCATAATATTGATTCTATTTGAGCATACAAGCGATATTCATTGAACATAACAACATTCATAGTGCGTATCATTGAACATAATGTGAACAGGACTGATTGGTATGCCAAAACGCTAACAGCCTCTTGTGAACGCACTTAAAAAATTGCATACTTACCAGTATTTGCAGGATCTGGAATTTCACTCTTTTTAAATCCGTTCATTGCATTTTGTCCTGCATATGGTATTTCCCAGCCTTTAGAGAAGAAATTAACAAAGACACTTACCAAAGAATGGCAGTCATCGAGCGAGGCATATGAGCGCTCAGTTTGAAATTTAGACAAGCCCTTTTATTCGATCCAATCTTTCGGTTGCATTAAGAATTTGGGTCAAAATCATTTTTTAGGTAAATTAGTAGCTGTTGCCTTTTTCAAATACCTTTGCATAGGACAACAGCTCCACACAGGATACTGATCATGGGCATAAAACTTCCCATTTTGGCGAGCCTGTTAACAAGAATAGAAGCAAACATACATCAGGCAAGGCTATCAGGCAAACATATCTACATGCTCGTCCACAGGGTGCATTTCCCTTCACATTGATGGGAAGGAAGTCCTGGGGACGGGTTTGACATACCTGTAGGTATTTTTTTTGCAACACTTCTTTGCGTTGCAGTTCGATTATAATTTCACGACATTTCCCGCAGTTGGCAAAGACAGGGAAAACTGCAGGATGTAATAGATCAAGCTAATTGGATTGTAATGTGATATGACAGTTACAACGCGCGTAAAATCGCTCAGTAGTCATTTCCCTCCTGTCTCGTCCCCAGTTTTTCTAGGCCATTTTCTCTGTGTTTTTTTCGCTATTCGTTCGACAAAATACATGACAGAAGGTACCGCTAGTATTCTATTATTGTTAACAACAACTAGTACAGTGCTAGTACAATAACAAACACAGTATTTCAGTTGATATATTTCCCTATGAACTCTGAAATGTGTCCCTGCTACAGAAGTCATACGTGACTTGGTCGTGTGCTCAGCTCTTTTCTTGTTCAAAGTCCAGGTAAGTTAGCTAGAATCAACTTAAGGTTCTACAGGCCTGACTCAAGCGAACGTTTAGTTTAGTTAATTGCCAAAAAATCCTGCTAATAAAACAACTGAATTATTAAACGTCCTTGGTAACCTAACACCATTCACGCTTTATAACATGAAATATCGAACTAAGCGTCGTTGAACATTCCCCTCCTCCATAGATTCGTTTCGTCCTAGATGAGGTTTCCTGTGTTAAACACATTAAACGGATGTTCGCATGTATTGATAACTTGTGTACCGATGTTGTTCTTTAAAAAATCAAAGGAACACCCGACATACAGGTTATTTGTTGATTATGTTGTCACTGGTATTACCAATGGAGTTCACAGCCTATAAACCTGGAAAGAAGACTTGAGTAAAACCTAAATTACTCCGTGTACCTGAAATGTTTCTTAATTTCCCAAATTTCCTTTCGTTTCACACTGAAAACTCGTCCAAACGAAGAGGCAATTTTTAATATTTATAATCACCTCTCGTTACCAGACAATAATACATCTTATATTGAAAGATTTTTAAACGTCAAACAAGAACTATGGATACAGGTGGACTTAACAATTCTCCAGTTAATTCCATTTCACTATTGTACTTTAGATAAAAGGCATCAGAGTTTTGGCAGTCTTTTGTAAAGCGCACGTGTACGTAATATTATTTTACTTTATCCCAGGCTAATAACCTCACAACAAAAAGAAAAATACTACCATTTATGGACTCTTCAGACGCAGTTCATTGCAATCTTTAGTTGCACTGTTATTTGAGATTAAAGAGGGCACCAAACATAGGTACAAGCTATTCTTGGTAAAAACTGAAAACAGTGGAATACCCGGTGTAGTTATTTCATAACAGGATTGTTTCCAAAATTCTGACAGTCTGGTCCGCAAGGTATTATCAACGAAGCATTTTAATCTCAAATACTCTCTAGCCGAGAGACAAAAGATAATTTCATTTCTCGCTAGTTACTTACCAAGTACTTTCCTCTCCAAGCTATAATCAAAGAGATTCAACTGATTTTCCGTTGGATTTTACCCGAGGGTTGAATTGTTCACAGCTCAGCTGACATCCGTCGATCAACCGTATCTACGTTAGTTTTCATCATGGTGGCTTGCCACAAGCAAGCTTTGTGATTGGTCCGTGTCTTATTCCTCTGTCAAACAGGTGTGACTTTTACTTATCACGCCTGATAGGTCAATAATATCAATATTTTTTTTCGAAAATGACGTGTTTGTAATATATACCACAGAAACCGTGTAAGTGTGTTGTTTGCTTATTGATAACAAGGGTTTGAGCTTGCATTCCTTTACGGTGTTTTATTGAGAGAACATACATTGCTTGCCGTTTAGTGATCTCAAGGATCTTAGCAAGTTTGTTCATTTTCCTGGCAGTATATCAAAAGCTAAACTGATCACAATGAAGAGAGTCCGCACGGTAGAAAGAGCAGCAACATCATATGTTTTTCAATTTGTTTTTTCGGTTTGTGTATGAACTGTTCCTCGTTGAAGCATGAACCTATCAGCTATACTGCTTCCATTTACTATCTTACATTAATACATGCGGGTTTCGTGCCCTTTCGGCATGGTTTTGCATGATATTACAAGTTTTACTTGAATTTGTATGATGTACCCTGCATGAACAAACGATAGAGAAAAAGAAAGACCTTTAGCGGCTAGTCCAAAGTACAAAAGCATAAGCGTCTCAAGAAAGATAATCTGAATCAAGATTCGAGAAAGTTAATTTGTCCTGAATATATTAGAATAATAAAAAAAATGTGAGGTATTTAACTGGTGTGTTGCCATGGAGATATGCACCATCTTCAAGGTTTCGCATATTCACAAGCCCCTTACACAATCACGCTTGACTCAATGAAAAACCAATACATTCTTGATAACACAATCTTTATTTCACGCAAGAAATAAACCCTAACTGGGCAATAACAGTAAAAGTGGACCACAATTTCAAGCAAAGTATCATAGTCCAAAAATGTATCTCGACCTTGCTCTGATAACAGACTAGCCACCTTTTTAAATCTCAGAAAAGGCGACATGTTACAGTAACCTTAGTATTTAGTAAAACACGATCGAGGTTCTTTTAAAACTAATTCCCCATTATCATTTATTCGGTTTAGTATCGAAGCATAATTAACAAATTGTTGCTCCATAGGTTGCTATGGTAACTTTAAAACATGCACAATTGGGTCTCTTCGACCGACCTTTTACAAATGGCAAGTCGCTTAGCATTTGGTTAAAAAGGGAATAAAATCTCCCAGTAACAGCAAGTCAACAGTTGACCGGAGTTGAGTTAACGTTAGCCTTTTCAAGAACTTCTTTGAACACTATTTGACTAGCGAGAGAGCTACCTTAACTGTTTACAGAACAACACGTGATCGCTTGAGTAAAAGCATGTAGCTTACGTAAGAATCATATTTCTTTTTACAGTTGTGAGAAATTTATGTAGGAACTAAAATTCGACTTTAGATTGCAGCATCTTGATATGAAAACAACAGACATAAACAATCAGTAAGTTTATTAATCAACTTCTGATTTTTTAGCGGATCGCCGATGTTTTGGCGCTTGTGTTCCGACCCACCTTAGTCGCTCTAGTATGCCCCTTACAGCTACGAGGTCACATCACTTACTCCCTAAATTACGCAATATGATTCTAGGGGTAGCCTGAGGTATTAGTCGACTCCGACTCTCAACTACAACCCTAGGCGCGGGAGATGACTGCTGTTCCAGGCTATCCTAAAAAGTGTACAGAATTGAAATAGATTCAATGATGCGTGACACGTAGGTTCATAGCAAAATGGTAGGATAGAAGTCTTTTTAGCATCAAAAATTACTTTAAAAACGCATACTAATGCATACTAGAATGGAAAGGAAAAAGAAAACTAAAAATAGTAAAACCACCTTCTGGCATTTAAGTGTGAGATTTGAAGACTGATCGACGGATAAATGCCTGAAAACGTAATGTTGATTTAGGCGTTGTCCTTATGTTGCAGCGTCTAAATTATGGGAGGGTAGATCACGTGACCTCTTGGCTGCAAAATTATTCACCGTCACCTTCATTGACAGCTCTTTGGTATTTACACATGATTGACAGGAGTCAGGGTCTCTTTGTTTTCACTGTTATGACTGTTGTGTTCTTTATAATTAAACTTTCTTCGTCGGCTTCAATTTTGTCATAATGTCGTCTAGTGTTTCACCTGTGTGGCATTGAAAGAAGACAAAATGACTTTAAAACGAAGTTCATTACACAATTTCTTTAAAGCCTCAAGATTTATTTTTTAACAGCCTTTTTAAACTATGTTACAGTAATCTTTACAATTTTTTAATACTACTTAATGGTATTATTCTAATGTTGTGTCCCTAATTTAATTTTCGGACAATATTTTTCTCCTTTTCTTGCAAACTCCTATTTACCTGTTTGCTGTGTTATATTACTACGTTGGTCAATTTCTTTAAAGAAAGGCGTGTGGCAGACAACGGCATTAAAGTTATTTTAATTACGTACATAACACAAGTATTTTCTGTCATGATACATGAGTATTTTCCATCAATTAATTCGTTAAGTCCATAAAGTAATCGGCATGAAATGTGTCCTGAAATATCAAACCTACTGGACCTACTGGGCATAATATGAGGAAAATGATCACAAAAGGCATATTTCCTAGAGACGTCCCCAACTAGTTTCATGTATATTTATATTAGGACTTAAAGGATTGATTTCGCAGATTTTAGCTAAAGGACAATAAGGAACTTTGTTAAAAGATTCTCTATCTCTGAATTAATTTTGTTCCTTGAGCCTCGGCTTGTGGTCCGTTTGTTACCTGCCATTAATTAAAAATACGTGAAATTACTTAAATGATTTAATTTAGATCGTTTACGTTACTGTGAGTGAATTTCAAGATGATGTTGTTAAGCATGGTATATTACATTTAAGCATGCATCTGAATTCATAAGTTGATGAAACCTTCCTCTTAAATAATTCCATTGTGTTTATATTTAATTTTGAAAGATAGCCCCAAGTACGTCTATAGAGGAATTATGGCTGAGATGTTTTTTTATGGATTTAGTGTTATGTGTGATTATTTACAATATGCAATGCATGGTTAAAACGTTTGCAATTTATAATTATTTTGCATTTGCCTTAGAAAATAATTTTAAAACATCACAACTAGGTAAACAAATACGCGTTATATGTCGTTTTTTATCTACTCGTGACGTCATGATATCAATCCTGATATTACTGGTGTTACTTTAAGTAACCAATAAAAACTTTAGCTTGTATTCAGCAAAGATTCATTCGTGGAAAACGTTGAAGGGGAAAAAAAGTATTATTGACACAAAAACGTGTGAAAGCTGCCATTTTCAAAGGTTACAAAGATGAAATTTTCATTACTTTTGTTCCGTTCTTTCAATTTTTGCAACCCATTTTTTGACTAACCACTTTTCGTAAACAAATGTTTATTATTCTTGAGCCCATACTTTATTCCGAAAATAATGAAAATGCCATTTTCGTTTTTTTTTCCTTTTTCAACATTTACTTTACATACTATGATATATTTTCCTAAAATTATCATTTTATTATTTTAGTATAAATTGAAGGAAACAAACATGCAATTTGCTTTTTATTTGCATTTTCTCTTTCCTTGATAGATGACTTATGTTCAATATTGGAAATGTACAAAAATAACCCAGATTGCATCTACGGTGACCAAAGCAACGGAATGTTCTCACTTAATACCTTTAGGTAGCCCTGATTTCTTTAAGTCTTTGCCTAAAATGAGAAAATCCAAATTACGTTAGTGTTAGATGGAGATGGATGTGCTCCTGTATTACAGCAAATAGCACCGTTTTGTCAGTTAAACCTGCCTTTTATAAATCGAAGAAACGATATTTAATATGACTAAGGAAATAAAACTGCTTATTTACCTTTTATAACATAACCAACTTTTTCCAATTTACTTGACTCTGAAAAATAAACGCAACAAATTTTAATCAGGAAAGTCAAACAACCTTATCACTTACGCAACAGCCAAATTTTAAATACCGTTGCTTTGTTTTAGTAACGCTGTTTTCTTCGTTTTGTTGACATCTCTTCTTTCCATCTTTAATCCCGATGTCTTTGACCGTCTATACACTGAAGAAGGAAAAAGTCGTGATTGAATGAAAGTTTGCAGGTTGTGAAAGATATTGCGAAGGATTATACGAGCTTAAAACGAGCTTATCATATGAGTTTAAAACGTTTAATTAAGCTAAGTGTTTAAGATACACTATCCAAAATGTTACCTCCCAAAGATCAACCCCTAACGTCCTCATTCATGTGTGGTGGGCAACAGTGGGGTAGGGGACTGCCTGTCAGGGTGAAGTACAGTGGGATTTAGGTCCCAGGACCGCTACGGTAGCTGTGAAGGCCTGGCAGGAACCCTGAACAAGCTGGTAAATAGAGGCTATGGCAAGCCTGTAGGGGGACTAGTCACCCCCTCGGACTCAATGTTTGACTATAGAAATCAAAACAGAAACTTTGCAATGGGATATGGTGGTTCACCTGAGGGGGCACCATTCCATGGATGGTAGCATGCATGACGCTCGCTGACCAAAAACTCCAACGGTTCTGTGAGCAGAAACCCTTTCCTCTCTGACGTAACTCCATTGGCAGTTTTTAGAGACCTTATGTGTCCCATGGTCAAATCAGAACGAATGATGATCCAAAATGATGAACAAAAAAACTGTAAATCGTAACGTTATGTTTTTTGATAAACCGACACATTCCCGAAACTAACACTGAGTGAAAAGGGAGAGAACCAATATTTTAATCCAACCAGCTACTCAGAAATGGAAACCGTGTACTTCCTATAGGTTGTGAAGGCAAGGCTACAACAAATCTTACCGCTCAAAATCCCCTGTGTTCTGGATGGTCTTTTAAAAAACTGCCCGCTATTCTTGAACACTCGGTATCTATCGACTGTTCGAGGTCGAAGGTATTGTCCTCCTATCCCATGATACCTTAAGCCCCCTGCAGATAGGAAAACGTTTTAGATTGTATTGGTGTTTGTTACAACAAGACGACATTTAACCGTAAAGACTATGTAGCTAGAGTATGCAGACTGAGAAGAAAAAGTCGGCCGAGTTTTAGCACTGCAGTGTCCGTAAGTATAAAGGACGTTCCAATTATATTTAAAAACAAGTGACAGCAACCTCATCGCGATGTTGGTGTCTAGGATGCCGCATGGTGGTAATAATATTTTTTAGGTTTAGCTTCAATGGCCTTTCTTTATTTTTGCGTGACAACTCATAGCGACTGAGAAAGAGAGCATGGAAGATAGAGGAAGAGGACTGATGCGATCTGTGACACACCTTCTTCCAAGTTCGCCTGCAGTGTACTTACCGTCACTTGACGGAAGCAGATTTTGTTTCGCTATAGTCCTTGTTTCTAAATCTGGGGACAGTTCTTCGTTTCCTTAAAATGAGACAAAAAAGGAATTCTAAATATAGCACGTTTGCACGAAGAAGTGACCATTCAGGTCATTTACATGAAGGCTAAATGCAATCATCGTTATTCGTACCAGCTGTTCGTTGTAGTCCCCAGGTATTGGACCTAAAGGGGTCCCTGCTTTCCTCAGAAAAATATCTACTACCTTCACCATCTGTTACTGTATAAAGAAACAGATATATTAAACTATTACTAAAGACTGTTTTAGATCTTGAATTCGACCGACAAAATCATCTATTAACCTCTAAACAGTAGTACGGCTAGTTTCAACACGCAAAGGTTACGCATTGGGAAAAAGAAAGCATTTTCAATAACCCGCCAACCATTGTCATCCAATTTACAGTTTAAAATCTTCAGGCTTTCTGCATGTTCACCCCCGTTTGTTGAATCTATGCTGTTTGAATTCCTGGAACACTGGTTCATCATTTTTACTTCTGCCCTTATATTATAAATGCCACGAGGGTCGGTGACTTGTCTTCACACAAGTCCCTGGAGATACCTCCTTAGTTCCCAACCAAACCCTCGATGCCCAAAAACTGAGATGTTTCTTTCCTTGCGTAAACACTTGGAGATATTCAGTATACTCCATTTTCTTACCTTCAGAATTAGCCACTGTACTCTTTTTATGAGACCCCGGTACTGAGGGGAGAGAAGAAAACGGTTAATCATTTAACAGTAAAATGGCCAGGAAGAAAGTTATTTAAGAAACTTATTTATTAAGTTGGACTGGTTGCCCATCTATGAAGAAATCAATGTTAATAAGCTATGCCTTATCTTTAAATGTCTACATGGTCAATGCCCAGAATACATATCTAGTAAGTTGATACGTGTGAGTGACATATCGGTAAGATCCTCGCGTTATAGTCACATCACGCTACGATGCCCCAAGAGCAACAGAGCGACAGAAGGGGGAAAATCTTTTGTTTCTACAACAACTTTAGTATGGAATTCCTTACCTGCTAACATAAGATCCTGTGAAAGCATTAATGCTTTTAAAGAGAAATGCATCCAGCTTATAAAGAAGGGGTACGCAAATATTGACCATTTCCCAATTTCTTAGTCTCTTTTTACTCTTTTTATTGCATGCACCAACAAGATTTTAGTCTATTTTATTGATTTTATCAATTTTAGCAATTTTATAATTGTTATTTTTCATAGTTAGGTATTTTTAAATTATTTTTATTTATATTTTAATTGTTTAGGAGAGGGCCACGGGTTTACCAGTCAACGACTGTAAAGTGTTTACCCTCGTAAAATAAAGTTACTTACTAACTTTCACCAAGGAGGACACCTGTTGTAAGGAGCCTGCATCTCAATAGCGTTCAATCCTGCACATATCTGTTCATCAGTGGAAAATTGTCCGTTGTGAAACAACGGATAACACAACGGACATTTATCCACTGATGAAGGGCCTGACCAGAAAAGTTTGGATTTTGGGACTAAAACTTTTAAGTGGTAAAAGAAATTTTCTCAGACTCTTATTATATACAGGTTAGATAAGGCGGGATTACTTTTACTGATGCATAGCATTACAAATCATAAGGCATAGTTTAATCCATACCTTGCTTATGAGTGTAATAAATTGGTAACTCAGCTCCCACAGGCAGTGAGAAGAAAACTGAAACATAAATTATCATAATTAAAACATCTCAAAAATTCAAAACGTGAGTAAACGTATACATTAAATATAAAGTAGAAATACCAAAATAAACTTTATTATTACAAAGGAAACAGAAAAATGCAAAGGAATGCGATAAAAAAAACGAAATAGAAACTGGTAGCAAACAAACTAAAGTACACTAAACAGTTGATAATGAAAGACACCTTTAGTTTTTATATAATGTATTCTGGATTCAAGACCACGAACAAGGATGTTTTTGACAAATTTGATTTAAAAGCAATACACACAAATGTCAGTCAACACCTATCAAAAACAGTCGAGCACTTACTTTTTTGAATTAAATTTTTCTTTTTATTAGCTTTATTTCCTGCAAATGAAAGCAATTATTTGTAAGAAGATCAGAAGTAATTTACTTAAATTATCTATTCGTTAAAAATATCATAGAAATGGGCTGCGCTGCTCTACCATGGCAACGCGTACTATAAAAATGCTTACTTTGCAGTTCATGCACTTCAATGGAGCGTGGTTTTCCAAGAGACTGTTATACTTAATTTTGTTCCTAATAACGTATTTGTGATTTATATCACAAACAAGTTCACCTTATTTCTGCTTATTACTTCTCCGAAATCTATAGTTGTATAGAAATGATTAACTTGTTACATTACAATCACACATTTAACTTATAAGTCGTATTTAAGATTTTTGAGGTTTTTTCTGCTACTACAAGCAATTGCAAGTAGTGGCTGTATGATAAGCTGACTGATTACTGACCTTTTCCTATGCTGGCTCGTGGTCCAACGTATACGTATTTAACTACATGTTCTCTTGGGTATGGAAAAGGAACTGCAAAAAAATACAAAGATTACAGAAAAGGCGATAGATTGATTTCCGTAAACTTTAATAATTTTTTCTCTCTAAATTTCCATTCTGTCAGACACCTCAATTAAAAAAAAATCGCTTACTGAGTGATTATTACTCTTACCATTTTAGCATATGTAAAGTATTATATTATTATTACATCAATTAATACATTACTGATATAAATCGCACTCTGACCACATTGTTCCATAAGTACGCTATACTCTGTCTTTATTAATAAAGAAAATACAAATTCCAAAGCTATTTCCATAAACTGAATACAAAGCTCTTCCAAAATTCGTTAAAAGACAAATGTCGACGCTCACTTTCTCCTCTTTTCTTGTAAGCCGCAACATCTTCTGGAGGAGGAGTGGGGACAACTGTCAGAGAGAAAACATAACTCAAACTCTCAACTAGTTTGTACATGAGGAATTTTAAATAACTTAAAATTTACTAATTAAGTTTGAAAGTCTGCAATCACAAAAATCCCATTGCCTAATTTGTCAGAAAATCATTGCTTTATCCCAAAGAATATATAAAAATATATCTATGATTTATTTCATAAGACCATTATCAACAGAGAGAATGATATCCCTGTAAACTGACCTGATCTGTCTCTCCAGCTGGGCGTGTCTTTCCAAGAGACCATCCCATGTGCACCTTTGACGAACACTTGAACTTTAAATTAAAACACATTAATGAACTTTCTAACACCAGAACATCTTTTTCTTTCTTCATGTTAAAATCACACAAAAAGTATTTATTGAACCTACCTGCATAACAAAACCCGCAGCTCCAAATAAAGAAAAAAGCAGTCAAGTTGGACATCCTAGACATTTTGAAAGCGCGACGAAAACTGTTGTTAAAGGCAAAAAGACGCACACTGCATAAATACGTCTGAATGTATACACACTGGGACTAAAAAGAAAAGCTTCGTGGCTCTTTAAAATTTACACTGCTAACAACTTGACTACAGTTCGAGTAACAATCACGGTACTAAAAATTCAACCATCTCTCTTGGACGCCATTAATAGTTGAGATAGTTGAATGGGAATCTGGGGCCTAGGAAATATCTTTTAAACGAGTGCGAAAATAGTGAATAATTCCTGGCAAGAAGTTCCGTCACTTTTAAAATAGTTTTTAATTGGTGCAAGAGAGGACGATTATGGTCTCTCTGCTCGTGTTAATTTTATTTCATCCATCCATCTTTTTTCATCGTACTTGTGCTAAGCTGCCCTGATCATTCATGCATGAATAATGTTTGCTGGTACGAAAAGCAACGTGAAACGTCGCAATCAATTTGGAATTTTATCTACAGAATTTTATCAAACCAAAACTAACGTCTTTAATTATTCCGTACTCGATAAAACAATCTTTAAACGACTGAGGAGCTTTATAAAACGCTCACAAATTCCCATGACTGTGAACAGGTTTCAATGAACCAAAACAGATTAGCGAGAGAAACTTAACAAATATCCATGTTAACGTCTACGGCGGATATACAAACCTTCTGATCAAATGCTTCCCTTTTAAATTTTAGTTATGCTTCGGATTTGCGGCTAAGCCATGCTAATTGCTTCATGTTTTCCCGTTTCTTGATTTATCGGTGAAAACGCTTTCAAGAATGGTGACTAGTGATGTCATGTCTTCAATTTCACCAAACCCCACCTGTCCCTGGGGTCAGGTAGTTTGGGTTGGAACTGTTCGGCAGTCAATAGAGGCACCTGGGAAGCTAGTGTAGACAAAGTTGTTTTGATACCATAAAAAAATTGACTATAAAGCGTGACAAATGGCACACCTCGCTTAGCGAACAAAATGTTAACAGCTTGTCATGGTTAACACAAAAACGTTGAACCCTTATGAAGTGACTTGCGTCCAAAGAGTAGCTTTTATAAAAATAATTAAATCACGAGTAAAGACAATCTAGATCCATTGTTCCCTAAACAGTAGACAGGCGCGGTGGTCCATGAACTGTTAAGCGCGTTTTATTTCAGATCTTGGGTCAGATGTTCGAGCGCGTCTGTGTTTTTTTGGTGTGTTTTTTCAAGCGCGTCAGATGTCCTGGTTGCATTTAGACACAGACACCTTACTCTCACTCACAGATTGTCCCTCCACCCAAGCTTCTAAGTGGCGTGCGTGCCTCGCCTGGCAAAAACCTAGCACCCCACCAGAAATGCTTCAAGTTGCTTAATTCCGTAGAAATTAAACTACACTAAGTAACGCGCTCAAAGACCGAAATTGAGTTTATAGCTGGATCACTTCTCACAGCATAATATGATTCTCTCGCAACATTCTGAATTAAATAAATGTTTGGTTATAAAATACTCCGGTAGTAAACAACAACAAGGTTTCAAGAGTCCGTTTGTTTTGTTCCTGTACTGTTCCTTTTCTTTGCTGTATTAGCGTGCTAAATCCAGTTCCTTCTTGTCATGCATCAGACATGAGGCAACAGGTCCTTATAAATGATCTCCGCCATGCGTTCGTATCCTACAGGTTTCATGTGCACTCCCACCTCCCACATCAGCTTTCGTTCCTCACTACTTAAAGAATATCTTGGAAATTTCAGCGCCAGGTCACAAAGGATAGTAAATTCATTTGACCTGGCGTAATATCTTAATTTTTCATTGATGTATTTTCTTTCCAAGTGCGTATGAAGGCATGGTGGTCTTCTGGATTCTTCGCAGTCCATTTCAGGGATGGTGACCGCCACTGTTTTCGCGCCGTATCGGTGAGAGGTAATGTGAAGATTGATGATGTGTTCAGCCGCTGTGTCCCAGGCCTTTCGGTAGCGAGTTTCGCTGTTATGAGCAATGTCGTTTGTACCGGCCAGTATAATGACCCACGAGTATTTGGATTTTCCTGTTAAAATTAAAAATAGAACGATTTAAAAACGTTAAGGTATCGCTTAACTCCTGTAAGATAAATCAGAAGGCTACTGTTGGCTTCGACAGAACGACTCAACTGTAGTTGATATTACAACTCATTTATTATATTTCTAAAACTTGTTTTAATAGACACTCTAAGCCTAAAACCTACAAATTTGTTTATTTTAGATACAAAAATCAAGAATAATTTTCCCGCGCACGTGATCGTGTTCAATTTCCCTGCGCACGTGATCGTGTTCTATCGGCGAACAGTCAATTTCTGATTTTTGACATAACACGTTGAGTGTCAATCAACACTATTTAACAACAATCCTCACCTTCTCGCAAATGATTTTGAAGCGTATTAGACATTTCAGCTGCTTCAGTGCCGTCCTTAGCGAGTGTAGTCACGGTGTAACACCTGTGTATGTCCTTGTTTAACAGATACTCCAGTGTCTTGGCGTAAGGTGTGTGGCTCTTGTCGTCGCTATGGAAACCATTTGTGAGGCTATCACCAAAGGCAAGAACATGGAATACCTCCACTCCTACAAGAGGTATTCAAAAAGGCAATTTACAAAACGCTTTAATAAAAAGTGGGAATCTATTTCTTTTGTCGATGGTTGTGTTGATACTGTTGAAATTGTAAGCTCTGTCTTTTAGACAGTTCGCCCCTGAGCTAATAAGTTCTCTTTCTGAGCTATGTTGCTTTTTAATAGTTTTCATTTTTATCTCATTTATATTACATTTATCTTGATGTCATTGTGCAGTCAGTCAATTTATTGACTACTACTCTACCCCCCGCCCTCCCCCATCCATTAACCACGCGAAACGCATAAAATAATATTCATTTTTTTACTTGTCGATGCTTGAATCATCATAAATGAACATATCACCTGTCCTAATTTCACAAATATACCCAGCCTTAGGCTTGCTGCATGTAGCCATATGAACGCCATCTTTGGAGAGACCTGCGCAGTTTTTGTCACCCAAATCATCTTTCACGTGAACGTCACGTGTGTAAGGCACGTCATCGACCCATGTCCAGATCCCGCTCTTCTTCTTCAGGCCGATGTAGAAATACTTTCTTTTTAGTTTGGAGGACGAAATCTTGTCTTGTAGAAATTTTAGTTCTTTATCCGTTTTAGGCATTGCAAGAAGACCATTTTCTTCGTTGCACTTTTGTGGAAACTCCTCCCATTTTCCACTGGACTTTGTTACAAACAAATAACAAAATTGGTCGAATGGCAGCCATCCAGGAGGACACTTATCCCTGTAATCTGTAAAAATTAACAGAAATGTGTAAAAATGACTTGAAATCCAGAGAAACACTCAAAATAATAATCAGAAAAAGTGTTCCCTTGCAAGAAAAATGACAAGCTGCATTCAACGTTACTACGACATCTACAAGTCCGCCGGGTTAACATTATGCATCTTGTCTATTTCATGTTTCATGGTAATCTTTGGCGCGACTAGTTTTCCAGTCCAAGCGTGATGACGCCAATCATGTATAAAATCATCAGTATTTTAGTAGACTTTAAATCAGCCTATTCCTCCAGCTCTTCTCAACTGAAAGATATAAATATTTGACGACTTCGCAAACAAGGGCTGAAAAGAGGCTAAGTAAATTGTTTTATTACCTGCTTTTCCCATTCTCTCACATTTCTTAATTGTTGCTTTGTCTTGAGCGCCAAAGATTCCTGGTAAGAGTAAACATGCAGTTATTAACTCCAAAGCAAACATAAGAGAGAGGGACGAACCAATCGCTTCCGCTGTAAATTGGGAATAGTAAAGAGATGTTACCTGCATGTGATTTCTTCTTTGCAGATAAGGAAACCTTGCGTATCCTGTGAGCATACTTCTGTTTTTCATTTGGAGGGATGTGATATTCTCCAATTCCAGTACCCTCTCCACTGCCTGAGAACGAGGTTTGGTGCACGTACTGGGAACCGAACTTCCGATGAGGAATAGTTGTTCTTCTATAGCTACTAAACGTCGTTGGCTTCGGAAAACCTCGCTTTTTAGTGGGGCTGAAATACAACGAAGGATTCACTCTTTGGGCTTCAACGCTGTCATTACCCCTAGAATAACCAGCGTCATAGTCTTCTTTGGCTTCATTGTACATGTCATTGCTTTGTTCTTCAATGTGAGACATAGCTTTGTCTTTAAACGATAAAAGCGAAAGTCCAGTCGTAGCTTTGTTTATTTTTGTGTCAGTTTGGGTGGCAAGTGTTAGAGCTGCTTTGAATCTTGCATCAGGACCAAGACCGATTTCATCAGAGTCCACTTCATCTTCTGAATGTGCCAAACCTTCCAGTCCTGAATCAGTGGTATCACTATCTCCTCGAAAGTTCCCGAATGCTACATTTGAAATCTCTCCTTCTTTTAAAGATGTTGTTGCTCTAGAGTTTTGCCGGGTTGGGTTTGCCATGAATGCATTTTCAAAATAGCTCGATTTATCTGGAGTGCCTAGCAGAAACGTGTCGTCAGTGTTATATTGCGGTTCAGCTTCTTGCTTTGTGTTGTGTTCACTTTCATCATTTTTAAAATTTTTGAGCGTGTTTACTCCAAAAGATGCGCTTCCCTCATTGAACTGACCATCAGACTCCAATTTGTGAGATTTGAAATCATTCTTCAGCGTTTTCAAGTTCACGAGTTTAGCTCGATTACGCAGAGCCTCCAAATCGTTTAAATCATCCGATATCCCCGCCAGCTGTGGCCTTATGAACGAATTCACAAATCTATAACGCTCTTTAAACTTTGTCCTTAGGCGTACATTTGTACTTTGAGTCGGGACATAAGAGGCGGGTGGTATATTCCCAATTTTTTGTTCCTGATATCCTGCGCTGTGAGATTTTACAGAATTTTCGAGAAGCGAGGCAGCACTCACAATCTTTGTTCCTTCCACTGAAGCTGCACCATATTTTTCAACATTTGGAAGCTCACTACGTAATTCACGGTTTCCCTCCGCATCTCGTTTCGGCCCTTCCAGTACTAGTGCTGATAGCGAAGTTTCTCTGTCGTTGTCTGAACTGTTTCTGTCACTTGGCGCTTCCTTCATAATTTCAGGATGGACGAAATACTTATCCAGAGTGTGCATCCGGGTTTTCCTCGCTCCAGTCTCTTTTGTTCCTTCGTTAATGCTCCTTTTAGTTTCCAGCCTCCCAAATGAATCTGCAAGCCGCACATTTTCCGATTGCACTTGTATACGAGCTGTAGTTGCCTGACTGCGCGCAAAATTAATTTTTGGTTTCGTCTGGTATCCAGCTACAATTGAATCGTCTTTAATTAGAATATTTTGCACACCTGAAGCAAATTTGCGATCTTTGATATCGCATGGAGCAATTTGATTTCCATTTGTTGCTATTGCAGTTCCTGGACAGAGAAGCAAAAGCAAAGTTTGTTATGAAGTGAGCAGTGACAAGAACATCAAGGGTTCATAATACACAGGCATTCGAAAAAAAATACAAATTCATAAAAAGACAGCGCAAATATATGAGCTATATCACGATGTTCTATAAGTATTTACGTAAACTGTAGAAAATACGTATGAGTCAAGGAAACCTCGCAAAAACAGTAGATTGTTAATTAAGATTAAAGAGGAATGAACGGAATGAGGCAAACTGCAAAACTCCACAGGCGTGTGAGCTCGAGCGACGATCCAAGGTTTCGGCCCTATGAGCCTTCCAAGAAGCCATTTATGGAAAGAGAACGACTGTTTTGCAGTCTAGAACAATGGCGGTTATGATTGGAAAAGGCAAACCAAAACATAACCAAGTGACTGCAAAACCTACGGGCATGTGAGATTTGAGCTACGATCCACACTTTTTGCGCCTTCCGAGAAGCGATTAAAGGAAAAAAACGCAGTCTAGAACAAGGGTGATTACCACTTAGAAAAGATGAGACAAACTTGAAAAAATTAGACTAAAGTTTTCAAGATGCACCATGCGTGACGTAGCTCCTTAAATGGCGCGTATCAAAACTACACAAATAATAATAATAATAATAATAATAATAATTAGCTACAATTTAGATAGCGTCGTTGCTTAAGTTCACAGTGCTTTACAGTAACGTATACACATCATAAAAAATAATAGTTGCTATAAAGGTGAAATAGTTGTTATAAAGTTGTTATGCAATGCTTTCTACTGGTACACCATAAAATATCGTATAAGAGTATGTTAATTACGAGTGTGAAACTCTCCAGTCATTAACGAATGTGACATATTCACCACGGTATACCACGAGTTTTTATTAATTTTATTATTTCAGAAATTTGGTTTGCATCTGATTACGACTCATCACCAACTAAATACGTAAATACCGCATGCCCACAAGGTTCGTATACGATAAACTCAGGTAAATACTGATCCGATTACGAACAAGATATCAACAACTTGTAAACAAACTCAAGTGTGCTAATTTAACCTCTAAAATAATGTGAACTACACTACAGGAGATTGAGATTTCTACAAACCTGCGAAAGCACCGAGCATAAGACAAGTTAGAAGAGTACTCCTTAGCAACCAGACATCGTGGGCCATGATCCTGATATCAATGTTATTGACTTCAAAACCAGTCAATAACTCCACGGTTGGAGCGGCTATTTCAAACAGTGGTTCTTAGATTATATTGAATAAACACAACATAATTTCATAGATGTGACTTGCGTAAACGTTTGCTGTTTAAATTGTTTCCTGTAGATGTAAAAAGGGCTTTACTTTCGACTCAGAGCACTTGAAGAAAAGATGCGAAGTTGAATTGCTGGTATATTTCAACAAAAGTCGAGAGTTCCAAAAATGTCAAACATGTCATAAGAAGGCAAACCATTGATTTTTTTTCTGCTTCGACGCACTTGCACTTGCGAGCCAGCTTCTCTTGGAATTGCTTTTAAGTGTAAATATTTTTTATAAGAAATCTAAACCATGTGGATCTAGAAATAGAAGACCTGCTTTCTTGCGTGAAAGCGACAGGTAGCAAATTCATTCATTTTGACTCAGTTGTCACATGTTTGATTAGGCGTGTCGGTACAAAAAGCTTTTAGGAGCTTTAAGATTTTCAATTTGATTTGATATGGTTATTCTTTTGATCCAGTAGTTGTTCAGAGAAAGCGAATGATTGATGTGGGCTGTTGTATCTGAACTTGGGATTGTGTCTATATTCTGATTCTGAATCTGGGAAATTCATGTCCATTTATTTGTTTTTGTTAAATTTTGTTTGGAGAACCGCGGTTACCTAATGGTTAGTCAGTTTGGAACTTGATAAGCCAGATGGGTAAATCCAAATCTGGTCAATTTTCTTGCACGCTGTGCGCTTTTTGGACGAGAAAGTTGAAATCGTGGGTACCACACAACCCGACAGAGTGCTACGGAAGTCACCTGTAATGAACTGACGCAGCCAATGATGTCCTAGTTGCTCAGTAGTGCAACGGAAGCCTTAGACACTGGCTGACATTGACACGCAGTTTGTAACTTAAACATTGATCCACGCATCGTTTTTGCAACTCGAACTTCTGGATGTATGGATAAAAATCTCTGGTGAAATAACAGCCTTGCTGTTAACAAGAGGCTCAACACTCGTATCTTTAGCTAGAGATAGCATACAATTTCTCCTTACCGATTTACATTTAAAGCACTTGTAAAGAGAATTTGATATCACAACCTACATGCTTGACCTTGGATCTGATCAAAGGTAAAGAGAAGTCAAAAATTAATCACTAGCCGGGAAATTGATCAGGTTGCACGAGATTTGTTTTTGAAAGAAGAAAAGGAAAAACCCCTACAATTTCTAAAGATCCACTTGGACTTTTTCCATTTTAGCAACTGTGTGCTGTGTAAAGGCTTCCTCAACGTCTTCAGGGGCGAAGCCAAGGAGGGGGAGGGGGTCCTGGGGTGCCCGTGAGTCCCCCTTTGTAAATCATTGTTAAGTAAACAACATAATTCAAGTGGCGAAAAAGCACGAATCCGAAGAATCAACATGCCATTAATCTTTCCTAGTTCTAGGTAGTTACATACTCCATTTTCAGGACCCCACATCTGCAGTGGACCATGTAAGTACCCGGGTTGTGACACAGTGTGATCCCCCTTTGGAAAATCCTAGCTGCGCCCCTGGTCTTCCCCGCTTGTTTTGAAGCTCCCAGTCTAACTCTTTCACCTCGACCCACGAGCAGCTGAACAGAAGTGCAGAATAATTTTTACAAAAACACAAGGTTGGTTTTGATGGGTTGTAGGACCGTATGGGAATATCTTTGGCTTGTGGTCATCAAGACCAGACCTTGCTGATTAACCAAGGTGAAATGGTGAAGTCTGCGCTCGAGCCTAGTGGCCCATCAGACCAGTGCGTATCTACAGTTTCCAGAGTGACTTAGAACCAAACGCTTTTTCGTACAGCGCAGAGTCTATCATGAACCTTCCTTAATCGTGATTCTATTGAGAAATTGAGAAAAAAATGCCTTGCACGATGAAAAAGTTTACTTGTGCACGCTCTCAACTTAAACCTCACGGGTGCGAAATCACACGATGTTTATCCAGTCATTGTGTAAGAATGACGTGCGCGGTCCTATGATGTTTTGTACATTTGTACTACGTTGCCTTTGTTGTTTTCCTCGCTTTGTTTAATTCTTAAAAACTTGACATCTCACTGATTAAATCCCGCAACCAGTTGGCGATGAATAAAAAGAACAAACCGGAGCCCTTTTGTTGCGACAGATATATTTATTAAATGCACGTATCAAAATTTTCCATATTTACATTTGTCTATATTTATTTTTCCTTATTCTAACTCCGCAGTCAAAAACCCATATTTCACCCCAATGTCAGTATGATGGCAGAAAGTCGTTTTCTGACCGAGTTATGGAGCAGTTTCATGTCGAATACATGTTATACATGCTTAAATTAGTCTGAATATGCCTTTCCTCAGGTACCCTGGGTGCCAGAGGGTTTTTTTTGTTTTGTTTTGCGGCGACACAAAAAAAACCCTCTGGCACCCAGGGTATTCCTCAGGCTTTGGTATCCTCACTAAAGGGAATCATTGCCCCATGACTAGTTAACGTTGCTGCATTGACTCTCTGCTATCGACTCGTTGCTGTCTTTCTGTCGCCCGAGAAGAAAAATAAATAACTTATATTTACAGATTTCAGACACCAAGGGTCTGAAAGGAGAAATTATTTAAACTGTGCGAAAAACGAAACTAACTGACTGAGTGTAATATAATTAGAAGTGAACTACCAACGTTTTGTGGCGGTATTCAGTTTAAGATCTTTGTTTCTACTCAACACCTCCTTTACGTTATTTTTACAGATATCATTGATGGTTGCTTGGAAACAGCAACCCACTTGATACCAAACATTATAGCTGCTCAACAGCGTCAACTGTTGCTATGGACAGGTGTTGCTAAGCAAAAAACTAGTTCGCGTAGCAGGGAGTGGGAATGATGCTGAGGGTGAAAATTGTGCTGATTCTTTTATTGCAAGAACTATATTTCTCCCTGGAAACAAAATGGGTTCTGTTTAACTTAAGGTACGTTTTTGAGGAATTTTCGATCTCAGTTTGCTTTTCTTTTCTTTCTCTTGATATCTTGATGAGTTTTCTTGTGATGTTTTGAGTGATGCAGACTTCGCCTCCATCTTTTTGCAAATGGTTTTTTCCGCCTTAGACTGTGGATTGTATGCTCTGTTTTAAGATATTTTAAAATCTCACCCTGAATTTCAAACAGCTTGTCCATCTTATCCAGCATTTTAGCCATAACAAATGCGTTGGCAGGGGTTTCTGGTTTCGTGGGAACATCAGTCCTCTTGTTCACAAGGAACTGTTTTCCTGAGTCGAGTTTCTTGTTTGATGACAGTGTCTTGAAAAACTTCAATCTGTGTAATTTACTCTCCTTTGGGTAGTTGTCAGATTTGTTGAGTTTCTCAGAAATTTCCAAATGATGTAAAACTTTTTTCTGGTCCAAACTCCAACCCGACCTTTCTTCCTCGCGATTCCTTCCTAACCTACCCAAACGATTTCGTAAGAAGTGGCTCGTATCGATTCGATTTCTTGAACCTTTGAGCCAAATATTGATCTCGTTCCTTCTACGACGTCTGATATCATTTTCAAGATCTTCCAGGTCCCGTTTTCTGATGTCATCCCCATCAGGCTCACCTTCATCAGCTTTAAGCTTATGGATGCGCTTCTTTGCTCTCTGCATTGCAGAATACTTCGCTGCCTCGATGATCGTCAAAAGTTTCTCAATCTTCTTAATCTTGTCCACCTCCAGTTTAGCGACGTTTTCTTTCCTGATGTCATCTCGCAGTTTTAGTTCATCTTCTTGAATCTTCTTCTTGGTTTGACCGTCGTCTGCTACTTCGTTCTTCTCAAGGCGTTCTTTCTCCTTAGTTATCTCAGCCTTTTCTTTACTCATGTCGTCCTCGTAGCGGTTAGCCTCCATTTTAGCTTGATTTTCAATGTCGTCCACAATGTGCTTTACTGAGTTTGGTGACAAGCCTATCGCCTCCTCGATCTTCGACATCGCCAGACTAGCTCTCTCTGTGTCGTGAAGTTTTCTGTATGCTTCAGCGATGAGGGGATTAACTGAAACGAAGAAAATGAATAAACACAGAATTGTAAATTCTTAAACAAGATATTCATGTTCTCTTTACATAATATGTTCGAATCTAGCAAAAAAATATCTTTCGTGTCATTGGTCAAAACTGGTCATGTGGTATATCCTTACTGGATGCAAACCTCCCATTCCCTAGTAGACAAACACGTACGTAGTATTTACTGTTCAGATCCTTCGGGTAAAAAAATCACCGCAAATATTTACCAAAGGAATTTGGACTCGCTTTGTTAAGGTAAACCTCCCTCACGCCAGCGACAACTTGACGTGTCAAACCAACTTAATTACTCCAAAAGCTTTACTCATTACTCATTTTCTCTCAAAAGAATCCCTTGACGAATTTCAATTAGTCGTGTGGCTCATTATGCAGTGAACAATAAATCAAAATAAATGTCACATTTACCTGGAGCTTGATACGGCACAGCTGGGGGATAATACATTGGGGAGCTCCAAGAATACTGTGGGCTGCTGGACGGGAGGGCCTGGGTATTCCACGAGTAGTATGAGCTCGAGGGGTAAGCGCCTGAAAGCGCCTGCTCGCCGGAATAAGCCGCTGAATTTGGAGGTTGCACGTTAGCAGGACTGGGAGGCGTCAGAACCTGGGGTTGGTCCTACAAGAATGTAATTCCAAACTAATGTTATTTTTACCTAATCAGATTAAGTCTTGTTTGTAATAATGATAATAATAATAATAACAATAATAATAATAACGATAATTAAAATTTGTATAGCGCTAAAATTATAAAATATTTTAAAGCGCTTTATAAGACTAGTGTAGAAAGATGTTATAAAATCCTAGAACGATATACTATAAAAAATATTAACACATTTATTATTAAAACGATCAAATATTAAGCTGGAGGGGAAGTATTATTTTGGTTAATTCTGAAAAGTTACCGATTCAGAATATTGTACCGGAGAGCACACTGGAAAGTACTCACGGTTTTGCCGGGTGTGTTCTCAGTAGAGCGCGATTTTCGATGTGTCACTAACTTCTCAGAACTATCATTACAAGACATTTTGGCAATAACTAAGGCGATTTAATGTTCCGAGCTTGCAATTGGCAAGGTTCTCCCTCGGTAAGATGGATTTAAGAGTGAAAAGATTCGTACTGTGTGTGCAAAGTTGTAATAAGATGCTGTTAGCATTTGTCAAAGCAAAATATATCCGCTAGTTGATCTCTTATACTCACATTAAAGGCAGCATAAGGTGTAACCGCTGGCTTCACTGCGGGCGCAGGGTTCTTGGGTGCAGCTGGTTTCTTTGGTTCTGCGTGAGGGACAAACTTCTGTTGTGGACTTTGAAGTTTTGGCATCGGTTGATAGAATGACTGCGGTGCGAACATGTTGGGAGGGTTGGATGGCGAATCAAAGTATCTCGACATAGATGCTGAATTGGGAGCCGTCATGGCGGGATTGAACGACGATGTCAGCGGTGCTGACTGTGACATAAAACCGTTTGATTGTCCCAGAGCTGACTCGATCGTCTGTACCGGAAGTGAAACTGGTTGAGCTGGAGCGACTGGCTGAACAGGCGTGACCGGTTGAGCTGGTGTGACTGGTTGAGCAGGCGCGATTGGTTGAGCAGGCGCGACCGGTTGAACAGGCGCGACCGGTTGAACAGGCACAACCGGTTGAACAGGTGCAGCTGGTTGGGCAGGCGCGACTGGTTGAGCTGGCGTGGCCGGTTGAGCTGGTTTGACAGGTTTAGCGGCTGGTTTTTCTTTTGCGTCATTACTGCTCGGGCCATGCGCATCAAACTGAGCCTTGGGAGCACTGACTGTTGTTTGCTGCACTGCTGGTTTCTTTGGTGGTGATGGGCTTTCCATGTCACTGAATTCTATATCTCCTGGGTTGATATCGGTATTACCTTCCTCGGAAGAGTAGCTCGCCATCTTAGCAGCCTCTGGTTTTACGGATTCCACACTGTGCTGAGCGCTGCTCTGTGGTGGAAACGCTGAAACGCTTGTCTGTGAATTGACTGAAGGGAAAAATTTAAATAATTCATTTTTTAATAATTAGTTGAAAAAACATCCAAACCTGGTATGTCTGCAGGCAATGCATGTATTGCAATTATTATAAATTGACCGCCTTTACAAAACCAACTATGAATGAACAGCTGTAATCATGTCTTCTTCTTTTGTCGCGCTCTCATTTTTTTTTTCAATATCAGTAGTTGTTTCGCCAGGTATTTTGGGAGAAAAGTAATTTATTTGACGTGACTTTTTCGTTTAACGACACGACACCATACACTCACTTGCGTTGATTTTCTGCAGTTCTGCATTATCCTGGTAGCTGGGCTGATACGGAGCTTGAGCAGCTAAACTAACCGGTGATAACACACTACTCGGTGCAGCAGCCATACTGGGAGGACTCATCCCCTGAAACATTTGCGGTGGATAACTAGGCGTGTATGACGGCATCACGGGCTGATAAGCCGGCTGCGACACTCCCCCAAAATATCCAGCTACTTGAGGTTGAGGAGGGAATGCAAGTGGAGGTCCGAGAAACATGTGCGGATTAGAGACGATTTTGTTCTTTTGAGCTGTTTCGAGTTCTTCTTGAGCTCGTTCCTTCGCCAAATACTTGGCAGCTTCGAGTTTCACTATGAATTTCAAAATACTTTCCGCCTCGTTGACATCTTCATCGGCAACTTTCTCGAGTTTCACGAATTTCTGCCTCTTGTTATTGTCCTCCGTTTGATCGGCAAGTTTTTTGAAGTTTTTCTCTTCGTCTTTCAGCTGTTTCTCTAGTTTCTCAGTTTTGTTCTCGATCGTCGAGGGACCTAACCCGAGCTGGTTTTCTATGTTAGTCAGTGCTTGGGCTGCTTTGATAGCTCGTTGCAGCTTCTCACGGGCAATCACTTCAGGGTCATCTGCAGATGAAAAAAACAACATGATATTGTCAATTTAGTTTCTGTATCTCATAACTCTTCTATTTCGGTTCAAAACTTAACAGCACTCTTGCTTTACTTAAAATATGTTTGGGCATTCGTTTAAAAACAAGCCATCCCATCGACATTGTTCAGCAAGTATGTTGCGAAGACCTGGAAATAAGAACTGGATTTTACTCGTCCACCCTACTCGTTCCCAGAAGTTATGTCACACCGCGGAAAGATGGTTGAAACATTTCCAAGAACACCGTCATATAAGATTACTTTAACTGTTTCAAGAGTGATCAGCATCTAAATTCATCTAAATACATAGCCACGTATTCAGGTTATGAGAATAAAGCAACTGACCACTCCCAGGCATTGCCTGGCGTGTTAAGAAAACAATAAAGAGATTTGCAAGTTGACGTCGGGATGCTACCTTGAAGAGGGAGCTGCCGCTTTTCGCGTGCGTCGCTTTTAGATTTCAGTGCAGAGGATGTCTTTTGTGCATGCTCTTTGTCTGCAAAAAAGACAGCAAGAAGTTTCCTTTAGTGACTATTCGCACGTTGAACTGCGTACATGTTTATTGTATATGTAATATAGGACGAATTCCGAGGAGGAGGAGCACAGATTAGTTACTTTATAGTTAGTCACTTAACTTAAATTAACAAACGTATGTTTGTTTCTATTAATTATTTTATTTATCAATTTAACAAGAAGCCATAAGCCGTGAGTCCAGAACGTGTGCGTTTCCAGGTTTTCACTGTACTGTGTCCCCAATCTTGAAAAGCAAATGCACGCAAGAAGCATACAGTTTGTAATAAGTTAGTGATTAATGGTTAGTGCTTAGTCGTTAGGATTAACTTTTTTAAAGGTTTCCGGCCTGTTTTCTGACTTGTTCAGCGTTCCTTATTTAAGTTAGAACAGTTATTGGGTGGGAAGGGAGGAAAGTGAACCCATGTCACCATAAGACTTTGAAAACATCCCGAAAATATCCTCAATCTTCATCTTCTTTTCATAAAACAGTAACTCCCTCTTCGAAACTATATTTAACAATTAGATTATGAGCTCGAGATTTCAATGAGGTGATAGTTGATGAGGCCGAAGGTGAATTTCCTCCTTTTAGTCTTCGCGGGAATTGAATTATCCAATAATGTTTCTAAACTTCCTCCGAAACTTCGGAGAAACGAGAAAATGTCGCCATTCTGTAGACGACCTTCAACCACTGCATACTAATGTCTGATAGTGTTCAGTGGCTCAGCTGATCAGATTGCAGCAATTGCATTAGGATACTAGTAGAATTCTACTAATAACGGATTAGGCATTTCTCTTGATGAGATGCGTTTTGTACAGAATTAAGCTTGTCATAGGAATACTATGTTTTAAAAAATAAAATATTTTCCTGACCTGGATGTTTTATAACCCCTTTCTTGACTTTCTGTTCTGTTTCGCTGGGATCAGTTTCTTCGTCATTGACGTCATCATCATCGTCATCATCTATATCTTCCGCGGGGAACTCTTCCACTGTAGGAACCCCGTATTCCTCTAATATCGGGTAGTCAATGAAATTCTCCCCCAGTAGTGGACTATACTGCTCCAAGTTTGCTTCATCGTCATAAAGCTCTGTAAGAAATCACGTGTAAAACAATCTTTAAACGACATCACAGTTTGCCATTTGTGAACTTTGTTCCAGTTTCAATTTGCAAATTGATCGCTTCAAATTCACAGAAAAAAAATGTGAAAATATGATGAAACTATTGTTCTTTTCAGTTTTGCTACATGTTGTTGGAATATTTTTTTCTTTCTTTAACATGTGTGACATAAATTAATAAATGTATTAAAAAATACAATGTTGTTGGAACGAGATACAGGAACACTTCGAAGTGCAATAGACAACATTTTGTGGCTACCCATGCGATCCTACATATTGGATTCAGACGTTGGTGATGCTATCTATGATTGCAAATTGTTATGTTTACTGCCATTTAGAACTTTTCCTCGCCCACCGAGAACCCATTGCGTGACCGAGGTTCCGAAGAGATATTAATCGTATGAACATTTCGCTGAATAAAAATATTATAAAAAAAATGTACAGGTAAAGAAACTGTTAAAAATTTGAAACTAAACGTTGTCGATAATTCAATCTTTCAGACAATCGTAAAGATCGTAAACGTTTAGTTTAAAAGTTTTAGCAGCTTTTTTACCTTTATATGTTTATATTAATCGTGTTTATATACCTACCCTGAGCACGGGTATCTCCCAGCAAAAGGAACGCGGAGAATAGTAGGACCAGCTTCAATGAAACAGAAGCCATAAGATATCTGATGACAAAGTGAAGAACGTAATTAAAATATGTTCACTACAACTTTTAATCGCATTTGCAAGGTAAAAGATGGGAGAATCCAGGGGTAAAATTTATAATGTTACAACCCCCCTCCTCTCTCCACTGTGAATAGGTCAAGATGCAGGAAATTCCACATTTCGCAATCTATAGTTTCGTACGTTTCTGGGGGAGCATGCCTTGAGACCCCATAGGGAGTGACATTTTTTAGGCCTCGTAGTTGCTCCTTAGAGGCTATTAAGGGCCCGGTAAGGGACATGCGTACGATAAGAACCATAGAATTAATTGGAATCAGTGGTTTATTATTCAACAACTATTTACCTACAAGTTCGATAATGAAGGTTTTTCTATAAGGCATTCCTTCCATGCTTTCGCTGCAGGAGTTTATTCAGGTTCACTGCGCAACGGCCCGCTTTGTTAACCGACCACGTAGATTTTTCACCAGGCCATTCATAACATTTTCTGCTCAGTGAATCGAACATTTTGGGCGATTCGCTTGATCAACCGGATAAATTTGTGTGTTGAACTCCTGTTAGATCGTAAACATCATTTGTAAATTGCTTGTGGAATTTAAAAGGCGAAACGCTTGTAAAAACTTCGAATGCGTTTGATCGCAAGGTCTTAGTGTTTTTTTTCTGGTCACTGAAAATGAATAAAGTGCAATTTGCTGGATGGCTTCGCATATAAATTGAAACAGTGTTGCAGCAAAAGTGCCTTCAAACACGTAAAACTTCGCTGTAACGTTTAAAATTCGCACCCAATTACTAGCTTGTTTTTTTTTTAACAGGAGTAAAGAGAAACGCCTATTGATTTACGTAAAACCACTTATACAATAATAGATGAAATCGAATCTGTGAAGATAGGATGTCCAATATTCAGTAATAAAGCAGAGATCCCATCTAAACGAAACACTTTAGTGACCGTCTTAAGGAACGACTTTTGTGCCGGATCCTGTTACCTGTTTTAAGTTATTTGAGGGCCTTACGAAATGATAACTGACATACGACTAGCGATTTAATTGACAGCTGACAAATGGAGCAAGATTTCAAACTGGCAAAAATTAAATTGTGCATCCACGCAAACTGAAATTTAACTTACAGAAGAAAAAGCCAAATTTTAACTGACAAATGGCTGAAAATTTGTTACTTCTTTATCCATTACGTCCTGTTTTGTGAACTAAGTTATTAATTTGCGCATCATTCCTGGTAAAAATAAATTCCTTATTCTGCCTTAAGTCACCCTTTTAAATGGTTTACCTAAACAACACCAGTTTGAAATTGCAAGGAAGCGCTATCGCACAGTTCATTTCCTTGACTACTTACCAATTGCAAATTATCTTTAAATATATAAACCTAGATAGCTTGTAAAACATCACCTATAAATTTTGAGAACTCGCATTTTAAAAATCGGGTGTCAGAATTTTGGAAGTTTTGTTTCTACGAGTCCCAGAATCACGTTTATGTCATTTCTCGGCCAGTAAAGTCGCATTAAAACCTACTGCCTTCAGCCGATCGAGTTCCCTCTGTTTCCTCTATAGAACAAACATGTCATCCTTTCTCAAACTTATTTGCAGATTTCATAATATGAACTTCCCTTCACAATGCGTTCCGCATAATGGTCAGTTCGTAATTCCATCAGAATCGGACATAAACGGGAATATAAATTTTCTTCTGTGCTTCTGCCGAAAATAATTTTTTTACTTAAACAATTATGAAACGCCGCAAATATTTTTCTGACCCAAAATCAAACCTAAAATGAAAATCAAACGGACGACCAAGTGTTTTCAGTTTATGGTCGTGTCAGTGACCGCTTTGAAAACTTTCACTGAATATGCTTCCGAATGAATCGCCAAGAACAGAAAACTCCTAGTTAAAAATCGCAGTGTCAATGGAAGGGCGAAATCCAATGCTCGACCAAGCGCAAGATTTATTTTAACACGGTGTTAAAGAGAACCCTTCTTGAGTAAGGAAGGTTTTTGTAAACCAAGTGAGAGCAAGTGGTCAAAAATGTGGCATGCGTTCCGCTGCAATTCAAAAAGAAGAACAGCACTTAAATACGATTAAACAACTATGTGCTTCTGGACTACGAGCAATGTCAATCGAAAATCACGACGTGTGGATGGGCAGTCATGATTCTGGGAACACCTCGATGCTAAGGCTCAATGAAGTGAAAGAATCTCTTACCTGTAAACGCTCAAACGAATGTCATGTTACGGCACCATAAAGTGTAAAAATCCACGTTTGAATCTCAAACCCTGAGAACCACAATAACTTTGCCAGAAAGCAAAAATATGATCCCAAACGACTAGAACATTTCTAGATTTCTAGCGCGAGAATTTCGTCTAAGGATTCGCCATTTCCTTTCCACCTTTGGTGCAAAAATATGAACTCAGATTGGTATATGGGTTGAGATCATCATTCAAATCAACCAATCACAGCGCCTGGGTTAAAGAGCGTTTTCTGCTTGTTGATCCGCAGGATTGAGACCAGTCGACTGTTATACCTGCTGTTTGCATTAGAAATTAGCAACAAAATTTAACGTGCTGTGAAAAAGTTTTCAAGCGCGATAATCCATGATTTTAAAAAGAATAAAACGGTTTCACGCGTTTTCGTTGCAACGTAGGATCGTTAAATACGGACATGTATTTTAGAACTGGATTTCCTATCGCAATCTAAGAATAAGCAGTGTAGATTCAATGTTTACTATTTTTATTTACCAATGTCAGTATACCTCGATGTTGAACAAGCTTTTCAGTGAACTTATTATTTGTGCGTAAGCATACCTTTCCAAATAAATGGCAACCCATTTAGATACGAACCTACTCTAGAATTTTTCTCAGTATTTTCTTGCGTTCGACGCCCTGGACTATGCTCGTGACTAAAGTTTCCGCGAAAATCCTCAAAACCAACAGAAGAGGATACTAAACGTCCATAAGCACACATAAGATTGAATTTCAAATGCGCACACATATTATTTTGTTAAATGCCAAATTAGTTGTGCTGAGTTTGAGAACTGGATTCCGGATTTGTGCTGCCCGGACTGAAACCTGGCCAAGGTACTTGTGTCTTTCTCTCTTGCTCTCCAGTTAGAGTTGAAAAGTCGTTGATTAACTGCAACGTGGGCTACATAGCAATGCCGAGTGTGTTGACTTGCTACACAATTTTATAATCTTTAGTTACGTTACAAGATGTAGGAGGAGGCAACGTGGCCTAGTGGTTAGGGCGCTGGACTTAACATCCGGAGGTCTCGGGTTCGAATCCTCCTCCCTGCCACTAGATGGATTTGTCTTCGGTGTTCCCGAATTCAACTCCTCCACGCTTTGTATATAGCCAACTGGTCAGCCTCCTGCCAGCTGGGATTTTTTTTTTAGTACAGCCGTGCTAAATACATTGATTTATTTTTAAGATGTAATATAAACGCAAAGTGTAACGCTTTTTGACGAAAAAGTAACACCAATTGTTAACGCATGTGAGGTCAGTTGTAGACTTGACTGCAGATCAGCACTGTTCGCTATATAATAAAACTTCATTCAGCTATGCAAACATGATTTGTGCTTCAAGTGTTGGCTCTTGACGCCTGAATAATGACACACCTCAACGACTTGTTAGGTTGCCCCCTTTTCTTGTTCATTGTTTCACACCCTTCGGAGAAGATATAACTTGCAACTTAAACAAGGAAACGTGATTCTTCAAAATACAAAAATATAATATAACTAAGATAATTAATTGTATAATTAAGACACCTGGTCTGTGTAGAACTATGTCAAAGGAAATTTCCCTACCTGTATTACCACCACCACAAAATAACTGTATTTAAGCTGTACATTTATGTGCTGCATTTGAAAGAACGCGGGTTTTCGTACAAATTCTTTATCATTTCCTTCCTGACTAGGGCAAACTACTCAAAATCGGAACTTTTATTTGCTAATGGTCCGGTAAACGTGTTACGAGTGCTTTTCCTTCGCATGAACATCATAGAGGAGACAAGTAGCAAAACTGCTTTGTGAATGCATTTCAGAAAATATAGTTAAACAATAAATGTTGTTGTACTTTAAATAATTTTAAAGGTTCTTTAGGATTTTTTAAACTAAATAATCGCTGCTTTTTCTAATAACTTCTGTTAGTCTCCATAAGCGATTAACTTATAAAATAAACAAAGAAATAGAATTGATTTGGGGCGTATTAACAGGAAAACAGACGCGAAAATATTTTTCTGACAGTTTTTTGTAACAAGCGCGCAATGGAAGGTGTTTACAGCCTTTTAGAATTGACCCTCTTACCTGTTAATTAGAAACAAACTTCACTGAAGCTCCGCGCTATTGTGTTATCAGCAAGTAAAATGTCACGGTAATTAGGTCGCATAAACAGTAAGGGTTTGGGGTCGGGCGGTTCCAAATGTTGTCATTTGGTTACGCCCTAACACCACGACAAGTCCTTGCTCTTTCAATAAAGTACCCTCTTATCACAAAAGTATTGAAGTCAATGAACGCTTCAATGAACGCTTCAACTTAGTAAAAAAATGTCTTTTCAACTTTTTCGAGCTTCTCTTTGTTTATTTAAAATATAAAGGAGTGTAGTTTTGTTAATTTTGTGCATCACATTTCATTTTCGTGCAAGGTTTCCCCTATGCGCTTCATTTAGATTTTTTATGAAAATACTAACACACTTTATACTGAAGTTCTCCTCTAAAATATTTATTTAATATGTATCAAATTTTGTTACACGCCTTTTTGTAAAAATTACGTTTCGCACTTCATTTGTTTCAATAAAAGGTGAACGAAAATAGCTATAAAACACATTGTAATGTTCCTTCATTTGCTAGAATCCCAAGCGGGCCACTTCTAGCACGGCAGTATCTGAGTCAAAAATGATTGCCTTAATTTATGAATATTTTTTCATATTTCTATATTGTCTATTCCTTTATGGTTACTAAACCCATCTTCTTTTAATTCCTGCGCTGTTTATTTGACTTAAGTTGTTTGGTTGTTGTTGTTCCACCATTTCCTTTTATTTCCGGTTTTGTTTTCCCGCGCTTTTAAAGCCAAACCCAAATTTGCTGTGTTTACTTTTCCAGCCTTCAATTTTCCAATCATGTTCCGTTTGTAAGGTATGACAGGTTTGATCGAGTCCTCGTTGATTGTATTCAGCGGTATCTTAGGTCCCCTGGGTTGCGTAGTCAGCTGAGATGATATTTTCCCACCAGGAATTAGACCGGAAATGGCTTTTATTGCATTCTCCCCAGCCTTCTTGAAAAACTCCAAAATGTCTCTGGACTTCCGCTGTTGCGCTGATGCTAAGGTTAAAAACATGAAATAAGCTAGGGTTATATTTTGTTTAAAAAAAACGATATTCACAAGCCTGCAGTGAAGCCAGGTACAAATTTGTCTATGACTTTGATGATTCTAACTGTGCGAATCCTTGTTTGGTTTTAGCTATCAATGAAAGAAACATCCTCGTGTGGAAAAAGCCACAGCCAGACATCACGTGTGAAACTAGATTCACTTGATCAATCGTTCCACAAGCAATAACAATGACTTCAAAGAGTCAAATCAAATTAGAGTATAAATGAATTTTCTTCAACGGCCTAGTGTCTTCTTGTCAACGATAGCAGGTATTACGGGTAACAAACACAACTGAATGCTAAAATAATATTGTAAATCCTGCTAACAGTTTGATGCTGCAATTACCAAGGAATAGCTGCGCTAGAATTAAGATAAACTCAAGCAAAAATTCTATTGTACCTTGAATGTGTAGTTCTACAGAGAGGCCCATTAAGATTAGGATCAGTAACATAGCTTGCAACAAGAAACAAAAGCCTAACAGGTCCACCACGTGCAATTCAAGGTGGTAAGAACCAAAACAGCTTGGCTCATTGCTGGCAAATCTGCGCGTCTCTTTCAATTCCTTCGAAGGTTAAGATTATCTTTCCTTGAAATAAACCATCTGGTGAAGTTCTTGAGCGTCGATTGAGTAAACATGTAAGGGAATAAGCTGCTTATTTACCTATTCCCATGTAATGTGACGTCGACGGGCATAAATATTTGACTACCGGCAAGTCAAAACAATCGGTTGCGCAGTTTATTTCTTTTTATTGTGTTCCTAAATGGTACATAACATTTCAAAATTTTTGACAGTAAATTCAAAATAATAAGAGGCAATGGGTACTTGAGGCTTAAAAGAAACGGAATTTGAGATACAGTTTATTTTTGACCAGTCTTTTGCCGACAGAAAACTGATTGGTGCATGTTACAATAATAAATACTGCTTATGGTTAGTGTACTGGACTCCGGATCGATCCGTCCGAGTTCCGAGGCCACTTCATTATGCTGTGTTCTTGGGCTAAACACTTTACTCTCACAGTGCCTCTCTCCGTGTATAAATGGGTACCGGCAAATTAAATGCTGGGGGTAGCCCTGCGATTTTAGGATCCCATCCAGGGGAGAGAAAAAACCTCCTAGTCCTCGTGGCCAGATAATAAGGAGGATAGCTCCTAACTTTGGGTCACGTGACAACACTAGTGGATATGGGAACAGGTGAATTTTGTCTCGGTCACATGGATTATCAGATTAGGACCTATCTGATAACACGCTTATTACGTGTAAAATAACTCCTCAGCCAGGGCATAAGAATATTGTATTGATGAACCACAAAAATCTCACAACTATATCACTAAAAAATGAAAAACAACCAAACAGAGGAACAGATCGTGAATGTGTTAACTGGATAAACGTTCTAAAACATTTACGATAAAATAGTTTTTATTTAATACATTGCACACTGCAGCTATGCTACACGCTTGCGTGACATGTTGCATGATTGTATGCATGCTTGCATTGGTGCAGTAGCTATAAAAAGCTTATCGATACTTTTAATACATTTTATTTCATTGCAAAATCGTTGCGTTACGAAAGGCTTCTAAGTATGCTTTTATGGCAGGGATAGATCTTAGAAGAATCCTTTAAAAAATTAAAATACGCATGAGTTACTTCGAATGTAACAAGCGAACTAACGGTTTTTCTATCTAAAAAGCAAACAGACACTGTTGACTATATTTGACATATTTAACGATTTCGAGACGCTCAAATATACCACACCTGTGTCACAGGAAACCCAGCAATAATGGTTCAGTTTTGTAGAACAATGGCAGGTAGACAAATGTCAGGAAACATTAGGAAATGAGGATGACTAAAGATGGACAACCTTAAATTCGTTTCTTTTTTCTCGTTAGATTTCATAAAATAAGTTTTCTGAATATCTCGTTTACTTCGCAAATTTTCAGAAAGAGCGAAAATAATACTCCTGACCTTATAAGTAATATTTAGTAGACGTTCATAACCGACATAAAAAAACTATGAGCTTAAGGTGACCGCTTCCCATTTGTCAGATCTAGCCGGACAGATGACGAGTTCAAGTCTGCGATCGAAGCTTGAACGAAAGGACTGGGTGATCCCTTGTCTTTCTGTAAGAATAGGACCAGTTTCAACTAGCTAAAACGCGTCCTAACAAATGATGTGAGAAAGCCCTTTCGAATCACCTTGTCTGGCCAGATGTGACAAACGGAACGCACCTTCTGTTGCACATTTGATGCACTGTGTTAATTAAACTTAAAACAATTTGTTTAAAAACTGTTCCACTGCCCCTTCAGTGTGCTCTGATGTCATCTTCTCGATATCGCTTGGTTTAATCCCGAATTTTGCTCCAATGGCTTTGGCAAGAATCGCAGCCTTCTTCAGAGACGAATTCACGTCTTCAAACACCTGACGAAGCCTGTTCTGAGTTTCACAGTGAGCAAGGAGCGCTTGAGCCACTTTAAACTTCAAATTGTTCGTTTTCTGGATCTTTACTTTTAAAATATCAATCTTGCTCGGCCCTGGACTTTGCTGTTTGACTTGGGAGCCTTTATCGTGCTTTTCTTTGGGTAGCTGCGGGGTATGCGCCATTTTGACATCGTGATGTTCTGCGACCGCTAGAGCTTTCGGGATTTCTTTGGGTTTGTCGTGTGCGGCTACTGAACTGTTTTGATGCTTTACGTTGTGCGGTGCTTTAGGAGCCATTGCCTTAAGTTGTTCTTGGATTGACTCTTTATCTTCTTGAGATTTCTGCTTGGTTATCTTGACTTGGTCTTTATTCTTGCCAGCTTGAAGCTTCGCTGCTGATTTTGTGGATTGCGGACTTGCAGGGCTTTTCATCTGACTGGTGTTAAGTTTCACCACTTTTCCAATTTGTGCGGGCTGATCTTTCGCATGTAAAGCTTTATCTTTCGAGTCCTTAGCCAGTGCTGTTTGTTTAGCAGCTGCTGGTTTCAAACTGGCTTTTTTCTCAACATCCTGTTTTGACATTTCTTTAACCTCGGGAGATTTCAGCTTCTCTGGTGTCTTGTTCGAAGTAGTAGAATTTTTGACATAAAGGGCGACTTTCGACGTTTGCGCGCCCTTCCTAGCATCATTTTTCTGAATTGTCTCCTCTAATTTAACAACATCTTTACTCTTTGTGTCCTTGGGGATGTCTTTCCGAGGTTTAACAACTTCCTTTGCATGTTGCTCCACTTTAATATTATGACTTTGTTTCTTCTCAAGATGCGATGTCTCATTCTGTGTTACCTGTAACTTCTTTGGGGGAGTTTCTTTCGCAATATTTGCTACTTTCTGGCTTGAGGGACTGTGCAAAGCTAATTGCTTTTGTGATTTCTCCTTTGTTTTTTCTTTCACTGTTTCCTTTATTGCTTTCTCTCTAGTTGTTTTCTTTGTTGTTTCATCTTTCGCTACTTTCTTTGCTGGTTTATCTTTAACTATTTTATGCTGCTTGGACTCCTGTTCATGTAATTTGTCTTGTTTTTGCAACAATTTAATTTTCTCCAGATGCTTGAAACCCGAAGAGGTTTTGACTTTCTTTGGTGCACGGTCCTTTAACTGCTTTACAATCTTCTCATCATTTTGCACCTTCGCCGCCTTTTTAACACTCTGTTTCGCAGCCTGATTTTTTCGAATATTGTCCATGACTTTCCAGTACTTGTCCAAACCTTTAAGATGGAAGTATTTACGCAGAACACTTTGGGGCATCTTCGACAGTATTGCAAGAACGCGTTTGTGCTTCTTTGTCAACGTTCTGTGAACCACTTGTTTCCTCAACTGACCTCCCTTGTGGCTCGTCCCTCTTGAAGGCTCGGCGATATCAGATTTCTTGCTACCAGTCTCAATACTTGGCTGCTGGCTCCCGGCCATGAATTCAACAAGCTCTCTGTAAGCTTTCTCGGGAATTCCAGTTTGTTCTTTGTGACTCTTCACTCCAGCATCTCCTCCAATCAAGGCTTTGACGAGGTTTGCTTTACTTAACTCATCACTGTTCGTTTTATGCTTTGGTTTTTTACCTTGTTTCTTTGAAACTCGTTTAGTTTTAAAACGTTTTGAAACTGTTTTTTCCTTTGCTTTGTCGTCGGCTGCTTTATTTGTTTTTCCTTTTTTCACACGATGTTTTTCTGCCTGAATGTGTAATCCAGGCTTCTTTAACAAATCTTGCGCCTCTTTACCCGCTCTTTCGACTTTTCGTTTGACCTCAGAAGAACCCTTCGTTCTTTTGTGACTTTCCTTTTCCGGTTGACCAACATCTCTTCGGACGACTAGTCGGTTAACGTCCGATAACAAGTTCGCTTCCGTTCGTTCCTCTTCGTCGTCCTCGTCGACAGATCTTCGGGACCGAAAGTGAATTTGCTCGTCCCCCTTCACCAAACTTCCGCTTTCTTGTATGAGCCACTGGTTGATGTCGTTAGCGAGTATTTTGGATTCCCTTTGCGCCTGCTCTATGACTTCTTCCAGTCCTTGCGCTGCATCAAGACTGCCTAGAAAATGAAAATTTCGTTGGTTGTTGAGCGCCCTGAAATGATTGACAATTATTCTTCAAGCGCGTTGGATACGAGGCGAGGCGAAAATTCCCATATCCAACAAGCGCGAGTGGAATAATTGTTTTGTTAAAAACGCCCAAAGCATTGCAATATTTGAACACCCCGACTGTTCTCGCTGACGCGTACACCTACCATATTTGTGCTCCATGGTGTATGAGCTCATAAGCCATGGCCTGTAAACCAATCAAGACTCAGTAATTGCAATATACCATGGCTAGTTTTTTGCTAGTTGTTTATTGGCTGGAATAATTTAAACCTTAAATACCAATTTTGAACTCATTTGCATGCTCCACTCTTCCATCACACATGCATAACGTATACAACATGCCTATGAACATCACGTGACCGATGCTACTATTTCGCCAAAAAGAAAGAAGAATAGCTAGTGGAATGCGCATGCGTGAACCAAGTCGCCATTGGTTTCACTTTGATTAGTCAAAAACATACCGCCATATTCGTAAGAACATGTTGCATGCGTTCGCACATTACGGTCGTGACTGAAGAGATATGGCTGCATTCGCAGGCTCTCTCTCTCTCTCTCTCTTAGTTCCTTACCTCCGAGTGGGGGATAGAGCCGGACATTCGCAGGCTACAGATCAATTACTATCTTGGCAAACGCAAACCTAGCGCAAAATAAACAGTGAAGTCGACATCAAACTTAACAATCTAAGCTTTTCGTGCTTACCTTTGGTCAGCTGCAAGGAAGCTCCGACAAAGAAGACGAAGGTCACGTGTAAAACTGAACTGTAACTCGGCTTCATAATCTTGCATGCTTTAATAAGAAACAAACAAAGTCAAACGTGAGACAATTATTTGGTTTTTCTCGAACATTGCAAAACCTCACGACCGATTGCAAACGAGAGTTCTTCCATTCCTCGATTCATCCCCGTATTTCGTTCTCCCCTTTCGCCACTGAAAACAGGAAGGTTTTAGAGGCCAATATAAATAATTGGAGGGGCGTTTCCTTCTTTGTCTTCCCGTCCTTATCCCCTTCTCACTCTCTGCTTAATCAATTACGCAATCAAAAAGAATAATTAACGGGCCGCACCCAGGCTAGCTAACAAGTGAAAAGCCTAAGAATTCTTTCTATGAACCGTAAAGAAACGCACCAATTTAGAGAGATTTGAATCCATCAAGCTGCTAGCATTTAAAAGATAATTAAACAAACGTTTATGATCACCATTTCCACAGTGAAATGAAATTTTAGTATTTAGTGTCGCATATTCAATTCCGCTCATTATTTTGAGTAGGAAGGCCATTAGCCTTTTGGGAGGCTGTAGCGACGGATTACCAGTTGCGAAATCCGAAATAGTTTCAATCTATCTACCATGTAAACAAGTTGATTGAAACAAATAGGAGATTAGCTTTAACTTGGATTTGCTGTAAATATTTAGTCGTAATGTTCTGTTAAGTGGGCGGTTAAGTAGCCAAAGGGCGGGCAATACTTGTCCAAAGAGGTTTAACACAGCTAAGCATTATTCCCAACAATCCCGTTCGTAGTGGAAAAACAAATTAAAATCCTTGCTAAAACTTATGACATTGACTGTTGTCAAACAAACAATCATGTTAAGAACTCAAGAACCGTAAATTACACAGTTGAGACGTCGCACGAGACTATGAATTTTAGACAATAAAAAAAAATCAACAAGCAAAACTACATAGCCGCACAGTATTCGTCTCAAACAGTTTTCGTTACACTTCATACTAAGACGCATTGCGCGTTCTGTTTCCGCGAGAAGTGTCCCATTTTGAAATTATTTGAAGCGTGGTAAAATATCTACATGAGCTTACCTCCGAGACCAGCCCTTCTTTCTGCTATCCACCTTTTGTAAGCCCACAAGTGGATTAGACTTTTTCATTCACATACCGGCAAAACTCGCAACCCCGGAACGACCCTGCAATTCACCGAACAAAAGGCTTTCAATCTTTCGAGGGCCTGCTACAGTTATTGGCGGAGTTTCACGCCAAATTTCAGGTGGAAAGTCTTCTTGTTCAGCAACGTGCAGTTAGGGTACCTGTCGGGCACGTGATTAACTATTCATATTGTTGTGACATGTTTAGTGACCCAGTCTGTGTTTGTGTGTTCACTTGCCGATTGTGGATGTGATGTTTCTGTTTCATTGTTAGATTCTGTCAAGGTCGGTTTCCCGCTGCCTTTTGTAGAAAATAAATGCCCACAGTTTAGCTATGATTTAGCAATTTGGATTGACACAGCTCATGTCTCAATCAAGGGTTTCCCTCCATCAGAGTATTGATGGCACAGTTTTTAAAACGCCCTCTCTGACTCAGCACAACAAGCTCTTTACAAACTAAATTATTTTAATGATCGCTATGTGGTGTTGATATCCGGCCAGTTTCTCCCACTTTGAAGAAAATAAAAGTCATATTATCAACTTGTCATGAATAATGATAAATAACGATATTGAGCTAACCACCGGTTTAACTTTAGACAATTGCAACTGACTCGTTTAGCGTTAACAATGCATAAGTGCAAATAAAATGAAGTGTTTAGTATTGTTCGACGGCGAGACTAAACAGTTAATAAAGACAGGATAATAGAAAATATAATTTAAGTACCTATCTCAAATTTAACAGCCGGCTCCGGGTTTTTTTTTTGGTGCTTTTCTACTTACACGCCCACAGAGCAAAAAAAATTATATCCGTTGAATTATTTTTTCCAAGATTTACTCAGTTCAGTAAGCGCTGGTAAGTTTCTCAGCTAACGTTCAGTTGAGCTTAAGTTAAGACAAAGGGTAGTCTCTGAATTAACTCGCATATCGAGAGCGAGAAAAGCGAACGATCCAGACAAGAGCATTGGGTGCGAGAAAACTGGGGACGAGGCACAGCGGCACATGGGATGGCACGTGGACATATTGGAGACAGCTTGTTCAGAACATGGGCTTACATTTTGTACCTCAGTAAAATTTATGAAGTTGTGTTCTTTGGCTAGACTAGCGCTAGCCGGATTGGCGACTAGACTTGAACTCAGACTTAACCAAGCAGGAAACTCGAGCAATAAGCTCAGGCTGCCTTGAGTATCAACTTAAAGTTAGCTTGGAGGGGGGGGGGGGGGGGGGGGGGGAAGTGACAATAAAAATACTCCTTGACATAAGGAGGAATATGTCTTAATTCTTCGCGTTTTATAATACGCCCGGAGAGCATTTCTGACACAAGTTACAACCTTGCATAAAAAATTACTATTAGTTTTCTTAATGTTATAGTAATTATTGTGTGCTCTAATATGCCAATCTGTAAATGACCTCGACCATCTTGGCTGTTTAGCCGTCTTAAACGAAATAAAGTTTACTCACTAAACCAGACCTATACTTCGTAATTAATGAATAGATGTTAACCATTCAGTTAAGTTATTTCAGTCCAAAGATGAGTCCCACTGCAATTTATTTACAATCAACATGATTGTTATTATAGCACGAAATTTCAGTCGTCTTCCTTTTTCCTCGACCCAGTCTCACATCAGCAGGTTGGAGTTGAGGTAAGGAAGGTCAACTAAGAGTATAAAATGTGATTGATTTACGCCCGTTTCAGACGCCGTACTTCGCATGAGCCGAATCGAATTAGGTAAATTAAGTTCATGTGAAGTACAGCGTCTGAATCAATTCGGAACGGCTGACAATGGCTGATTGAATTCGGATCGGCCCAGCCGTTCTTCCCGCCTAGCTCAGCCGGGAATAACAACTGCAAATATAATGTCCACTGACACCTGTCCCACACCTAGTAATTTCTCTTTTCTCGAAACATCTTCAAATTATTTCTTATAATGCACATAGTCGAGTCCCATGTGTTCACCAGCGTGCACTAATGCGACTTCCGCCTTCCGTATAATATCTTTGACGTTTTTACTGCCACTTCGACCCTTCTTTCTTAGCATGGCAACTTTATCAGCCAGCGCCACATATTGCTTGGCAATTTTCAGCTTTTTTCTCGCCTTGTTCAATTTCCACTTTATTTCAGCTACTTTCGTTTTAAATTTCGGGACTTTCTCAAGAAGCACGGCAGCTGTCGTCTCCGACTCTTTCCCAGGCCCTGCGCCAGAAGCCTCGGCCTATTGAAGTTCTGTGAGTAGTGAGCGATTACTGTCACGTGGTTCAGGTTTTTTCTCTGAAACGTTAAGGCGTAAAAACGGATAACTAAATTACATATATTGTTTTCTTCCAAAATTTATTTAGACCATTTTCCACTTAATTCCATAACTCTTCCCCGTATACAAGCCTCTATTTTCGCGGCACGCGGGTCTGATTTCGTCAATGAAAATAAACTTCAAAAAATATAGCAAGTGTTGGAAGATAAATGTAGAAAAAAGCAGGTGTTGTATTGAAGCGGCCGTCGAGAACCAGTTCTGCTGGACTAGTTGTGATTCAACCAAAACGATCTGTCAGGTTGTAACATGGCTTAGGTTGTGATTAATGTTCTCATAAAACTAGAATTAAACTTGACGTTAAAGAAATTCTGTCAGTTGATCTCACTCTGAATCATAAACACGGTAAATATTATATAGGTTGCTAACAAAAGCCGAAATTTGTTCAGTGATTGGATAACAAAGAGAAACTAAAGCGACAAGTCAACGGGTCGTGGCCATGCTAATTCAAACTGAAATAACATGAACACGTTCTCTGGTTTGGCGCCTACCTTCCTTCTTTGGTAATGCCGTTACCACTGCTCCAAGAAGAGTTAAAAGAAGAAGTTTATTCAACCTCATCTTTTGAACGTGGCCCGTGCCAAGACTTTTCAGTGCGATAACTTGGTTACCACAATAGCGAGTAGAATTATCAGATAATTCAATGCCAAGAACCGACACTACCAGTAGAATCTGATTGAGGGTGCGCAGTTCTTAAATCATTAATAATTTGAGCTCTTGGAGTGTTTTGGAGTATTTAAGTTACACATGAACAACGATAGGAGCGGCATCGAAGCCCCGTGAGAGCTGGCTCGTTGTTGTAAGCTGAGTAAAGCCTGTCATCTTTCCGCTTTGCAGCGCGCTCAATTCTTCTGCCACTTGAGCGGGAGAGGAATCGGATCGTGTGAAGAAAGCTAGACGTGGCTAGAGGTCCTTTTATTGAGGATAAGCTTTCAAAAAGGCAATCTGGGTTACTCTTAGAGTTATGTCATCAAATAAGAACCACGCTGGATAGTTCACTTGGTCCAGTCCCAGTCTCTGCCTCTATAATATAGCCTGCGTAGCTGGCGGGATTTGGGGAGCGAGTGCTAAAACCACTCGGTCCTAATACGCAGGCTACTATAATATGACCCTATGCGTTCGCGCTCGTTCGATTCCCCCCTATGAAGTGCATCAACATCCGTGAATTGTAGGCGCAGTGCTGTTGTGAGGGTGGGAAGGGCGGGTGGGTTTAGCATTCCGTTTTCCTGAGTTTTGCTGATGAGTTAGGGATACAAGTTTAGAGGCGTTTTTTTTTTCCAACCCCCCACCTTGGAAGATACTACACACTAAGGCAACTCGTTCCCAGGGCTTTTCCATTCTTGGTGGGGTACGAGGTTGCACTCTTATTATGTACGTTCCACTTTCAATAAAATGAAGTAAATGAACTCGCCTGGTGAGCTTCAGTTGCCTGTGGTGCCACTCACATTTGGTACTTCAACTTCCCCTCCCTGGCTACAATAATCACAACGCATGAAGGAGCGCTGGGGTGCTTACGATTTGTCCGAACAACCGGTTGGGATATCCATTGAATAATGTCAAGGGTTTTTCCAAAATCAGCAAACCAAAAGAACGAGATGGCGCTTACCATTTGTAATTCGGTTTCCAGTTATTGTTTTTCGCTGGTGGGAGACTGGACCAGAAATTTCCGACGTTCCGTTCCGGACGGAAAAAGAAGAGTACCTCTGGGGTAGTCCACAATTTCAGAAATTTTCCGAAAAATTCATTCTGTTCCATTTACCTTTCAAACGAAATTTCCTAATTTTTTTGCTAAATGGCTAGCACCCCTGTTCATCTGTACGGAGAAACCAGTTGATCCGGATGAAAATTCAATGGAACAGTCCGTCCCACTGGGAGATCTTCGGAGAAAATGGAATACCTTCAGAGGCTGACTGGTCCCCAGTCGTCTTCTTACAGCGCGCAAAGAGAGCGTAGGGAGAGATGGGTAGGGAGAAAGCGAAAGTTCTCCTCTTCTCCCTTCTCATCATCCCCTGCTCCCCTACCTCCTTGCCCAACTCTTCCTTTGGCGCAGACCAGATGGATCTCGGCCTCTGGGTACGAGAATGCGCGTGTTATATGAAGACGACTGGAGACGAGTCAGTCTTCAGAGGTATTTCCCCTTTCTCGTCTTTACCGGAATGCTCGGAATATCATTGTACCATGCATTTTGCCATGTTCCTCAGTCGATGAAATACACGTTTGTTCTGGTGGGAAATGAAATGACGGTCCTTTCCACTGGAACGTCAAATGGTACACAATCGTCCTGTACCATTGTGTTTGCTGAAAAATTGTACAGTTCCATTTCCCAGAAAATTCTCACCGGTTTTTCGACACAAATGAAAAGCGTTTTAGCATCTCAAGAAGCACTATGAGACACATTTTGCATTTTTAAATTTTTCAGGCTCAGTAAGAATTTTTTTTTAATATATGTAATAAATGAATTAAAACGGTAATCTTTATTCTAGTGTGCATAGCAGCAGGCCCGGACAGGACAGAATAGTGACCATTTTCCAATGCCACGCCTGCCAAAGGCGTGAGGTATTACGGGTGGGGGGAAGGGGTGATCTTGAGTGATCCCTGTAGTGCAATGGCCAGGTATTTTGAGTCACCCTTTTTCTTTGTATGAGGGTATTAAGGTCATTCCACTGAATAGAACCTTCACTGAGATGTTTGTTAAACTTTGCCTAGACTGTTTTTCTTATATGAACTACAAACGAGGAGTCCCCATACTCGTTTAGGAGCAACAACAACTCTGAACTCATCAACTCTAAATCCAGCACCCATGTCCAATACACCCCATCATATACTTAAACGGAGTCGATTCGTCTAGGGTACATTTAGCACGGAGTCAATCTCCATCATCGGAAGTAAAGTCGCAAGACACAATGATAATATGCACCTTCCTCATGTTCAAAACTTGGCAACAAACTGAGTTGTTTCATCAAGGTCACACAACACTACTAAAAATTTTAAAATCGAAACGTCAACGCCAGCTGACGCTCTATCTGACATAAGAATTAAGCTTTACGAGTGAACAAGTTGAAATTTCATTGTTCTTTACTCGACATTTCATTGCCTGATGTAAAAAATGGTGGAATTTATTGTTCCCGTTCTGCTTTGTGACTGGTTAACTTTGTCTGGGTGACCGGTTTCAGTAGCCGCACCGTAAAAGGGAAAGGGGACCAGAATGAAAAATGTTTAGTTTACAGTTTTCGGTAAAGTATCTCAGCAATGTGCAGTGGTATGGTGGTGTATATTTTATAAACATCTTCTATCTTAGCAGTTATATGAAATGGGAGGGGAGGGTGGGGGCGGAGAGAGACAACGCAAATTAAACGCGCATTTATAATATGACTGTTTAAAGACATTTTCAGCTCTTGAAAACTTAATTTTTCAAAGAGAAAAATAACATTTCATTCAAATTTAATGTGAATGCAACGGTGATTTCTTTCATATTTAAAAGCTTCAAGTTATGTTTAAAATACAAACAGCAGTGTTGTTTAAGGTTGTTCAAGGGGATTGTACAACTTCAGTTTCAATTTTCGGTAAGACCAGTGTAAATCCAGTGTATGATTATTCTCAGTTACCTGAGAGAATACAATTAAATATTGTTTTCTCTTTAGCTTTGACTGATGTCCATAGAAATATATTAATGTTTACAAGTCTTAGAGTTCAGTCGCTTGAAAAAAATGAAGTGTAAAAATGTGATGAATGTAAATTAAACAACATAAGTAAATAAAATCCTTTATATAGCTGTACTTTCAAGCATTAGCCCTTCGTTAAACGTATGTTCTGCTATTAATACGTTAATACGGCGCGTGAAGCATGCTAAACCCATGTCGATCAGCCCGCAGTATATTTTTAAGGAATAGTGGAACCTGATACAAAAGTTACAAAGCAGGCAAGCAGATTACTGTAAATTCAAAGTGACTTCAATAAAATTTCAATAGGCGGAAATCAGAAAACCCTATCATTCAATACTTTCTTATTTTAAAAAATTAGTTAACACTTTCTTACTTTTGTATTGTAGTTCTTTACATTAACGTAGTCTCGCCTTATTTTCTATATATTTAAGATCCATTTTTATTCCATTTTTAAACATCGCAGGCCGTTGTTCGACAGTCGAAAGCTAGACTTCTTTTATTTTTTTAGCCATTTCATTTTAGGATTTTTCTTTTCTTCAGCCTACGGAGTCCCGAATTGTCTGCGTGGCTGGCGATTCCGTGGGAAAGCATGGTTTGGAACATTCGAATATTCGACTTCGAAGAAGAAGTAGTCGGAAGTAACACTGATCCATTACAGTGACCCTTTGTCATATGGGTCTATACTTGTGGTCAAGACTTTCAAAAGCAGAAAAGAACAGTAATATATAACCCACATTCCTTCATCTCAACCATGAGAAGAGACATAGAATCATTGCTTGAGAATAACTGATGTGAGAACTGTCATTTATGTTTATCTTGACCTACATTTACTTATTTACTTATTAACATTTTAATATTTACTTTTTTATTTTCACATTTATTTCTTTATGCTTCCCAATTAGCAGCAAAGCTAAATACCACCTAGCATTTTTAATAAAGGTTTTTGTTGTTGTTTGTTGTATCGACAAAAAAAATACATGTCCCATGATTTGGATCGTTTTTGTCTTCAGAGTAACCCGAAGTTCGAAAATTTTTCTGACATTTTTAGAGTATATTCATGACATGTTCGTACATGTTCCTTATACGATGTACGGACGCTGACAAAGATTTTCGAAGCCTTCGGCCGGACCGAATTTCTTTGTGACGTTTATCGAATATATTCCAAGACATTTCTATACAGTGTCTTCTATACCATGTACGGAAATTATCAAACAGGTACGAAGCTTTCGGACGATTTTCAGAGTACTCGGAATTCGGAAGATGTTTTTGACGTTGTTCGAATACATTCCGAGATGTTTGCTGTACGATGTACTACACGGACGGATGCTCACGATGTTTTCCGACGCTTTCCGAAGATTTTGCCTTACAGTTTAAGAGGATTTCTGAAGAAAGCAAAAAGAATGCTTATAGCTGAGTCGTACAGAAAACGAAGATTTTAGCAAGACATCAGGAACATGACTATAAGCTTGCAACCGCACTCTTGATAGCTAGCAACCCTCTGCTCGACGATGATCCATTCTGACTTATTTGTATATACTAGTTCGAAATTTATAAATGTAACTTTTATAAATGTAATTCTTAATTTTTAGGATAGTAGGTCCACATCAGCCCTTTGGCTGCCTTTTACTCAACCTACTTATCAAATAAAGTATGTATGTATGTATGTATGTAAGTATGTATGTATGTATGTATGTATGTATGTATGTATGTATGTATGTATGTATGTATGTATGTATGTATGTATGTATGTATGTATGTATGTATGTATGTATGTATGTATGTATGTATGTATGTATGTATGTATGTATAAGCTCTTATCACCTCTTCCTCTTCATCATCATTATCTGATGATTTCAATAAATGTTTGGTGTTGATTTTATCATCAGATTTTGACTTTTTCCCTGAAAAATGAAAAGTAATTATTTTAGGATTATAAGAGATCAAACATTTATATTTATATTCTAATGTTGATACTTCAGTCAAACTGACATAAATGACAGTCTGTTCTCTGACCAAATGGACACAGGCACACACTCAGGTTCTTGCACTAGCACTGGCATGGAAGCGTCAATTCTGGCATTGGCTGTCATTCTGGCTCTGGTCTGTGCCAAGAGGTCAGAGTGAGAAATTACGACTACATAAATTTCTTTTAGTTTCTGGCTCCATCTTGGCTCTATAGCTGAGATGGTAGAGCAATAGATCTGTAAACCGAGGGTCGTGGGTTTGAATCCCACCCGAGCCACATTCTTTCCAGTGGTGAGGATTTGCAGTGTATTTTAGTTTAGAATCATCCTCAGGCATATAAATGAGTGAATTAACTGACAATCACTCACGCGCTGTTCCCATCGTTGCGCTGTAGCTCAGATGGTAGAGCAGTAGGCCTGTAACCCGAAGGTCGTGGGTTTGAATCCCACCTTTGCCAACAAACTGAAAATTACAAAAGCCTTTTTTGATATTGATCTTAGGATTTTTACGGGAAACGGGTTATTACCTGAGCAGCAGAAATTATCCAAGCAAGCGAATTGATGTCAGGATAATCAGTTCTTCATCTGACGCAGCAGACTTATTGTTTTGGAATGCCACCTCATTCGAAGGATTTCTGATTCAAGCTTTCTGTTCCACGCGACTGCAGGATATATGGCCATCCTTACTGTGTACCTTACAATACACCCAGAGACAAAGGGCGTTCTTTTCCCAGTCTGTGATTGTAATTAATCTAACCGAGGATAAAATACTTTTCCTCTTTTATTGTTCCAAATACGCAACAAGAAAATAAAACCTTTCATCGTAAATGTTAGCCGGCTACCAGTGACCGATTTAATTCAAGAATTAATGAATTCTTCTAATTATTTTGTGAACATGCAATTAATTAAATTCGTATCATCTTGTTTTGATTCACGTAACAAAATGCCATCAACGTAATTAATTTTATACCTATATATATCCACTTTTTTATTCATTTATCTATTATTATTATTATTATTATTATTATTATTATTATTATTATTATTATTAGTTAATTGGTTGTACGCTTTTGCAATATTGTAAAAAATCTACAGCCATGCAAATAAAGCTTGTTGCTGTTGTCAAATTGCAGTGCGGCAGCAAAATGCGAGTATCGAAAGACCTCGAAACGAACTGCAACCGGACGCTGCCGGAGACTTTCGAAGCTTTCGGCCGGGCCGAAGATCTTTGTGACGTTTATCGAATAAAATATATTCCAAGATATTTCTATACTATGTGTGGAAATGGCAGAACAGGTTCGAAGCTTTCCGACGATCTTCAGAGTACTCGGAATTCGGAAGGTGTTTTTCACGTTGTTCGAATATAATCCGTGGTGTTCGTTGTACGATGTACCGACGGATCCTGCCGATGCTTCAGACGGTTTCCGAAGATTCTGCCTAACAGTTCAAGAAGATTTCTGAAGAAAGAAATAAGAATGCTTATAGCTGAATTGTACAGATAATGAAGTATTTAGCAAGACATCAGGAACATGACTATAAGGTTGCAATCGCCCTTCTGATAGCTAGCAGCCCTCTGCTCCACGATGATCCATTCTAAACTCATCACTCTTCCTCGTCATCATCATTATCTGATGATTTCAATAAATGTTTGGTGTTAATTTTATCATCAGATTTTGACTTTTTCCCTGAAAAATGAAAAGTAATTATTTTAGGATTATAAGAGATCAAACATTTATTTTTATATTCTAATGTTGATACTTCAGTCAAACTGACATAAATGACAGTCTGTTCTCTGACCAAATGGACACAGGCACGCGCTCAGGTTCTTGCACTAGCACTGGCATGGAAGCGTCAATTCTGGCATTGGCTGTCATTCTGGCTCTGGTCTGTGCCAAGAGGTCAGAGTGAGAAATTACGACTACATAAATTTCTTTTAGTTTCTGGCTCCATCTTGGCTCTATAGCTGAGATGGTAGAGCAATTAATAGATCTGTAAACCAGAGGTCGCGGGTTCGAATTCCACCTGAGCCATGTTTTTTTTCTATTGTATTTTAGTTTTTAGTTTAGGCATATAAATGAGTGAATTTACTGACAATCACTCACGCGCTGTTCCCATCGTTGCTCTGTAGCTGAGATGGTAGAGCAGTCTGTAACCCGAAGGTCGTGGGTTTGAATCCCACCCGAGCCACATTTTTTCCAGTGGTCAGGATTTACAGTTTATTTCAGTATAGAATCATCCTCAGGCATATAAATGAGTGAATTAACTGACAATCACTCACGCGCTGTTCCCATCGTTGCGCTGTAGCTCAGATGGTAGAGCAGTAGGCCTGTAACCAAAGGGTCGTGAGTTCGAATCCCACCCTTGCCAACAAACGGAAAGAGTTACATTAGCCTTTTTTTGATATTGATCTAGGGTTTTTACGGGAAACGAGTTGTTACGACCTGAGCAGCAGAAATTATCCACGCAGCCGAATTGATGTCAGGATAATCAGTTCTTCATCTGACGCAGCAGACTTATTCTTTTGGAATGCCACCTCACTCTGTTCAAGCAATCTGTTCCAAGTGGCTGCAGGACTTATGGCTGTCCTCATTGCGATTCTTGTAGCCCTCTGTTCGAAGATGATCCATTCGAAGCTCATATCACCTCTTCCTCATCATCATCATTATCTGATAATTTCAATAAATGTTTGGTGTGGATTTTATCATCAGATATTTCAGTTTTTCCCTGAAAAAGGTAAAGAAATGATTTACGGGTTATATCAAACATAAACATTTCTATGATATTAAGAACTAAACCCAGGGCTTGCACCATATAAAGGGTGATACCAAAATTGTAAACACAACCAAATCTGACTCTCAGGCCACATGTTATCTGGGTTGACTCGTATGGTACACATGATACCTACATGCAATGACAAATAGGATGTTCCTACGGCCCCAACCGTACGGTAATCGCTGGTCCTCGCGGGAGAGTGCAGGTAGACAAGCACCAAGTGGAACGCGCGAGACCCTCCACTCAGCTCGGGATTACGTTATTAATGTTGTTACTGAAAGTTACTTCAGCCTTTTTTATATTGATTTAGGATTTTTACGGGAAACGGATCAGCTGTTACCTGAGCAGCAAAAATTATCCACGCAGTCGAATTGATGTCAGGATAAATCAGTTCTCCATCTGACGCAGTACACTTGACTCTTTTGGAATGCCACGCCATTGGAAGGATTTCTGTTTCAAGCTTTTTGTTCCTCGTGGGTGCGGAATTCATGGCTGTCCCTATTGTGAATCTTACAGGTATGGTACGGTGCCAAAATACAAGTTCTGGTGTAAAAAATAATCAGCATAACTTAAGTAAATCGAAAAAGAAAACGTGCACTATAGGCATATAACTTTTCTCTTAGAATACTATTACGACAAATACAACGCAAAGTGCGCGAATCTCATCTACCGGGATAAAGTAATAGTCTTCCATCGATTTAAGACCATTTAAATATTTTTCAGAATGTCAAATAATTTTGACGAAGTAGTGAAATCTAGCTGAGAACACATCGGGTTTTGTTGGCGCTTTGAATTTCTGTGAAGCCCTAGTTATATTACACTCTTTTTTAACATCTTCGTTTTAGAATGTATTGGGGTATCAATTACAAGTGTTTGGTGTCTAGATCTGTATACTATCCGAAAACCAACACATGTATTAAACTGGTATCGTTCATCTGCCATTATCATCGAACATTTGGCTAGTGCAGGTTTTAATCGTTTTATTGGCTAGTTTTGCCGATTTTTGCTAGTTTTGTATTGTATTTACAAATTTGGGTAAGATTACCGCACAGCCCCATACATTAATTATGTATGCAGCTATTTCATACTATCACTACAGCTATTTCGAGAAACGTTGTCGGAAAAAAAGCACAAAACTGCACAAGCCAATCTCGAAAGGTAGTATGGGTAGACGAATAGAGCTACTGCACGTGTTGAATACTAATGAGATATAACAACAAAAATAAGCGCGAATTTCAGGTTCTTTCTTTTCAGACATGTAGAAACAAGGTACGTTTAGCCCCTCTGAAGTTTAGAAGAATTTTCCTCACTCAAAGACATGCGACAGTAAAAGTAAAGCTACAGATGTAGGCCCCTGAGAGGAAAAACAAATTTTCCACTTGCAAAAATACAAACTTGAACATTTCCTCTAGGCCAATATTCAAAATTCGAGTGGATTAGACCCAGACCATCTTTCGGTCTTGTCGCGTGCACTTTGATGCTTTTTTTCCGACAACCTTTCTCGAAATAGCTGTATACACAAACAGCAATCATGAAAAGAACGAGTCAGTCAGAAAATTGTATGTGTTGCAGTTAATTTTTTTCTTCAGTTAATTTTTATTTTTCTTTTGTTTTAAACTCATTATCAACATTACCATACCCAAAAACAAAGGAAAAATAAAAATTAACTGCAACATGTGCATAATTAATGTATGGGGCTGTGCGGAAATCTTGCCCAAATTTGCAACAAACAAAATTATATGGGTTTATTCTTAAAACTTCGCAAATTTCAGCCTCGATATTCTTATAAAATATATTCTTATATAAAAAAAGAGTGTATAATTCTGAGATTAGTTTTACCGAGTTGTTGTTTATGCACGCAAAATTTCCAGAAAGACTCCTGAATGTCCTGCTACAAAGTCTCAAAATAAAATTTTATCTATTTCGCGATTTTATAGCACAGGAGTTGTAAACCTTTTAATTACCTCTAGATATGGCGGGCATTTTCCATTGCCTTTCATGTCTTATCTGGACCACGTACTTGAACTTTAAATTGGTGATTGTACGCAAAGATGTTCTGGGAAAAAAAGAATAAGAGAAATGATTATTGTCCACCAAAGTTTGTCTGCCACCACTTAGGTAAGGTGCAGTTCAGTAGGCTGAAATGCTGACAATTCTGAGAACCACGAGTAAATTACGTCCCTGAAGAAACGTTCCCTTACCTGACAAGCTGAAGGTGCCACTTTACTTTATGAAGCTTGTTCATGAAAGCGGATCCTTGCTTAATTTCCAAGAAAACTCGCTGAACTCTTTAAAAGCGAAGTCGTTTGCCTGAAGTTGACGGAGGATCGGTCAACGTAACGAGAAGTGGATGAAACTTTGTTTAAAAGTTTCAGTTGGAGCAAACTAAACGACGGTTGCGAAATTTGAAAATGCAAGTCGGGCTAAGGTGCGCATGGGTTTTGAATTATAATCAAACGTGCAAATTTTTCGGGTGCTACTTCATTGGTTCTTTAATAAACAATAGATGACATGTCCACAATGCTCCTATCCCAGAATAACACTAGATGTAGCAGCGCATGTTTCGATTCTTCTTATTTACATAATAGTAGTGACAGGTAAAGTGCCATTTCAGGTGTGGTTACATAGAGCGAAATTTTAATCCCAAGGCTTTTTTATGGGCCGGTATGCATTTAACATCTATTTTTTTTGCCCGAATTGCAATATGAATGCAAGGGGAACGTGCAGATGAACTATTTTATTAATACATAAGCTGCCTTTTTACTGAGGGTGTAAGTTAGTGGGATTTACGATCTTACTATTAGAAATGTCTCGCAGAAAGCCACTCCATATGCTGATTTTAGTAGAGATACCCAGGAGACTAGCTCGTACTATGAATAACCGGTGAAGAAATTTCAGTGACAAAATTCTGATTTTTGTTACTATTAATTAAAAGAATATCCGCATTAAAAAATGCTATAAGAATGAAAACTATCCAAACCCGTTCACAACAAATTATCGATTTGAGATTATTTCTATGTTTAGCGCAAACTTTTGCTGGGATACACACTTTGTCCCGCAATCTATAGTCTGATTTCATGTGATAATTAGAGTCTCTCGTTCTAGTTTTTGGGTGCGGAAGGTGAAAGTGAAGGATCTCGAATTTGAATGATAATTAAACCACGCAATGTACCGTCTAGAGTGCAAGAAAATAGCTAAAGCATTTGAACAGTGTAACTTACAATTTACATTTATTTAAGAACGGGCTTCCGTAAATATCGCCTGGAGGAGTGCAATTTAAAAAAAATCGAAAATTCTCAAACCCTGCCAGAATTTAGGTCTAGTGGAACTATTTATATAAAAAAAGTACTTCAAGTTCAATCAGATTTTTCTTTTACCCGACGACGATGACAATCGGACGGTTTGAAAGCTCTCACAAGGTGTTCATACAACACATAACTTAAAATTTACCAAAAATGAACAAAAAGGCACAGTCAAGCAATAAATACATCATTTAAAATAAGACATACTGCTCAACAATTTAAATGGTGAAATGAACAATCTGACTCAAAAAATAATATTTTCAAGATTTTTAATTTTTCGGCTTATTTTGCCGATTTCAGCACGGCAAAAAATGGCAAAATTGAGAGCGAAAAAACTCAACTTGGTACATGAGCCGCGGAGCTTTAAAAATATATCCCAACGAAAGAGCAACATTTCGTCTTCCAATATAAGGTATGCAATAACATTTTTGGGCTACTCAAACAACAAAAATTGACAGCGCGAAATGCAAGTGCTAGTGGTACCGAGCTCAAAAATCGCTATTCAGTCGTGTCACGGTATTCCCATGGCCCATCAATAAAATGGCAAAACGGACAGTTAAAAATCGCACTTTGGTTCGTCATCTACTGTTATAAAAATATAAATTAAACCTTAGGGCCTGTTTACATGGAGGTGGGGGACCCCGGGTAGGTGAGGTAACCCGCCCAGCCGTGGACGAAAGATAGCTCGCGTTTACATGCAATCTTATCACCCCGGGGTCCCGGGATTAACTTCCTTGAGAAAATAGCGTGATTGCCGCGTTCGGCACTTGGCAGATGAACCCGGCGAAAAAGCTCTCCACGCAGATATCCTCGAGACTGAGACATGTTGTTGCGGTTCCAATATGGCGGGCGTTTGGTTGTTGGTTCGGATTTGGCGCGTTTTGGTAACATGAACCGACCCCGGGTAGGCGGGTTACCCCACCTTGAAACGTTTACATGGCAAAGAGCGACCCGGCCGGCTGGGAGGGTTACCCTACCCTAGGCGGGTTACCCCACCTATCATGTAAACGCGATCGCGAAAAAATGAGAGTTTATATGGACAGCCGGGTTACCTCACCTACCCGGGGTCCCCCACCTCCATGTAAACAGGCCATAACCATTATTGACGGCTAATCGAGCCATCCGTGACGGCCGTCATAAACCGTGACGGCCGTCATAAACCGTGACGGGCACAGCATTGTTAGCAGGAGGCTAGAGCATTGTCGGAAGTTTTACGCCCCGCCTCAGCTCTTCAATGACAAAACAAATCTTCAATGATTAACTTTTCATTGGAAAGACAAAAGATCATTGTTCTTCTTCAGCCAGTCATCGTGCAGTAACTATGGAAATGCGCGATGCACATTCCAGCTCGGCCAAGCGCCGCGTCTTGACTGATGAGGAAATTGAGAACGTCTTTTGACTGTTTTTGACGATTCAAGGAGGAATTTGGAAAAGAAGTAGACGATTTGTTCGAAAGAACGAGTACAGTTACACTTAGATCAGTGCTGAATGCCGGCCGAGTAATCTACGTCTTCTACAAGTTGAAAATACGAACAAAATAACGAGAAAAGCAACACGATCACAAAACAGCTGCCTTCTGGAATGCTTCAGACAACTTGATGGCCCCGCTTGATCCAGCAGTTTCAACGACAATGTCATCATCTACGAAAGACATTCAGGAGTCAACTGCAAGCGATGGAGAAGAACTATTTCATTCAGTAGCAAATGTAGGAGATATGATCAACGCTATTGCGTTCGCAATTTTGATTCTGTTTACAGCGTTTGGTAATCTTTTGATCCTTGCCGCTGTCTTCAAAAGCAAAATCCTCCGCTTTCGAACTCATTTCTACATCGTCAGCCTTTCGTTAGCCAATTTGGTCATGGCCGGAGTGGTAATGCCTCTTCGAGTAATAAGCTTTGTGGACAAAAATACATGGTTTGCTAAACCAGATTTGTGCGAAACATATGGCAGCTTTTTTGTACTGTTTTGTACAGTTACGGTTTACACACTGGCCGCCATGAGCTTGGATCGATATTTCTCCATCTCCCGATACAAGTGGTATCAAAAATTCCTCACCGATGGCCGTACGTGTTACTTTATCATTCTTTGCTGGAGTGTCGCAGTTCTCGTGTCGTTCGTTTTCGCGAATTTCGACAACGATGCCGCGAAATCCATGGACTGCAAGTTGAGCATGACTTACACAACGGCGTATGTTTACGCTTTTGTGGGCATAGAAGTCTTAACCCCAGTGGTCTTTATGCTGATCCTGCAGTGGCAAGTCATGAAAACAGCCGTGAGTCACATGCATACAGTAGACGTCTGCGGAAGGCAGATCAAGAATCTGGACTATGCTGATTTTCCATCGGTCGCCAAAGAATCAACTTGGTCAAAGATTGTGGTTCGGATTACACTGAGTTTTGTGATCTTTTGGATTCCCAGATGCATTTTCCTTCTGTTGGATAACAGTAACACTGCTGGAATCCACGAAGTCGCAGATGGATTGACAGAAATCATGACCTACTGCTTCCCAGCCTCATTTGCTTTGCTGTTGGGATACTGGAGCAAGGAATTCAAAGAAGTATTCATGGACATGCTCTGTCCTTATGCTTGTTATCAAAGGAGCAAAGACATGAAGAAGTATCGCATGGGTGAGTCCAACAAAGTGAAGCCATCCATGATGTACAGAAAGCATTCAAAGAACTTTGCTGCATCATAAACATTGGAAGAGTTACATGGGACATGTGCAGTGAGTGGTAGTTTCCCCGAATCCTTGCATCACATATAGAATTGCCTTAAAGAAGTGTGACAGAAGGTTCCGTAGTGAAGTACAGTCAACTCTCTCTTAACGGACACCTCTATAAGACGGACACTTGTCATTGGTCCCGTCCCTGCCGGTTTCCAGTCATTTTACTTTAACTAACTCCCAATAAGACGGACACCTTTCTAACATGGAGAGTTGGGGCCGTTTCTGACAGTGTCCATTTTAGAGAAAGCTGGCTGCAAATATGTAAGGTTAGGTGAAAAGAAAACTGGATAATGATCTTTCTCTTGGCTTGCTTTGCTTGCCAATTTTCTTTTTGCCCTATACCCTAATTTGAAGATCATTAGAGAAATGTTAGCATCCACCAGGCCCATAAATAAAGCTGGTTTTTGACTTAAGTGTAGTGCTCAGGGGCATATCCAGGATTTTCCAAAGTGGGGGGGGGGGGGGGGGGAGGGGGGTCACACTTTGTCACAAACTAGCACTAGAAAAGATTTACGGTATGTTGATTCTTCAGATTAGCACTTTTTTTCCACCTGAATTATAAGGTTTGTATGTTGTTTACTTAAAAATTATCTTGCTCCTAGGACCCCCCTCCTGGCTACACCACTCGTGCTAGCTGCTTAATATATAGTTGCAGTGGCCATGTACTTTTCTGGTGGCTTTGCAACTAAGGCTAGAGTTTGCAAATGTTATTGAACAGGGTGGCGCTTAAAATTGAGCCAAGATGTCGAATACTGAAATCTGACAAAGGGAGGTGGAATGAAATACCCCTGCCGAAGTAGTAAGGTTTAGGAACACTTTCTGAAGACAGAATATTTTTATAAACTTGTAAAATATTGGATGCAAGTGTACTGGAAATAATATACAGCAACAGGCTTTTGGTTTGCCGTTTGCTACAAAATTACAAATTTTGAGGTAGGGTTTTTGGAAGGCATTTTTAGGTTGCGGTGGCAAGTGGAATAAAACTAAAATTTTAAATGCTGCTTTATTTAACTGAATGGTTTGGAATTTTGTTATCAATTGAAAATACATGTAATGTGTGTAAACAGCAATATTTCTTTGGGTTGTTCCAGAAAAAATCCACACCTCCCCGACGGATGGGATTCTGGAAATTCTCGCGGGAGGGGGGGTAAAAGGCTCTGGAAATCCAGGCGGGAGGGGGGGTTGAATTTCAAAAAGTCTTCTGCAGGGGTCATTTCAACCGATAATTCAAGCGCTTCGAACGTTTAGCTCGGCGACACTTCAGCGCTTTCAGACCCTGAAAAAAGTAGAAATATTTTTGTTCATATATTTCTCACCTGACATAAACGATAATCTAAGTTCCTTCACAGGTCCTTGTATAGCAGAAAACGCGAAAACAAGATACAAAATTAAAGAGGAACCCGTCACAACATTGTGGAACGAAGATCGTGAAACGCCTGACACATTTCTACTCGCCTGACTGGAGAGACTGGGCCCGACTTTCAACATGGCCGCAACTTTTTTGCTCACGTGTTTACGGCTAAACGAGGAGCTGAACAACGCAAAACCATGAGCATTTTGCCTCCTTTTATCGAAACGCTTCCATCTAAAAAGCATATAAGTTTCCACGAAGTTGAAAACGATTCTGGAATTAAATTATCTTGGATAAATCAACGAATTCATCGATCACGCGATCAGCTGATCGAACGGTATGCAAGCTTTAAGTGTAAACTCATTTTAAACTTACCACAAACTGTTCACTCCTTGGAGAAAAAACTTGTGATTTTCCCTTTCTTTCCATTTTTTAGATCTTCGACAACTTTTTGCCTTGACATCTCCTGACTTGCTGAAAGTTTTCTCGTGTTGATTGTCAAAACTGGTTCGCACGCGCGTGGCGGGAAGTTCGTGAATTCGTCATTCGATCCTGAAAGACTCATTTGCTTTATTTATCGTTGGCGGAGGAAGGTCATGGAATTTTCAGTCGGATTGACAGCTTCTGGCCAATGTTTTAAATTAAATTTAAGCCTAATAATTTTTTTATGGAAATCCAGGCGGGAGGGGGGTCTTTTGTCCTGGAAATCCAGATAGGAGGGGGGGTCTTGTGCTTCAGGAAATCCAGGAGAGAGGGGGGGTTAAAAAACTACCCCATCCGTCGGGGGGTGTGTGGATTTTTTCTGGAATAACCCTTTGTCATAAAATGCTGTAACAGATTTGCATGGGATTCCATGTATTGTCCCATGGAAAAACAGCACATTGTTAACTATATTAATTTGTGGAAAATAACATGTTTGTTGTGTTAGTCAGCAATGACTTTATTTGTGTGAAACATTATAAGATGTATAAACACTTACAGTGTACGCTTAATTATTGATAGGTTTATTAACAGAGTCCTACTGAACTGTGAAAGAGATTAATAAAAATAATGATTTATAGGATTATAGGTAAATTAGATTTTAATGTATTAAACTATTTTGATGATTCTTGTAGAGGTATAAATTTAATATAAATGTATGAGTGTGGTTGTAAATAAAGGTTATAATTATTATCCAGGTTGAATTGTGTCTTATACTTAGATGTACTGAACTACATTAGTATGCTGTGATCGGTGCTCAGGATTTGCTTATAAAAGAAGTAGGAAATTATTTTCCTTCCTTGTTGAATGTTTTGGAGAGTTAATGCTCTGGCAATTCCTCCCTATGGCTTGGTTGTTTGCAATGCACCTCTACCAGTGGGTGGGTAGGGGTGTATCCTTTTCCAGGCCTTTGATTAGTTGGGGAGCAAATGAAATTTGGGATTAGTGTCACAAATGGTAAGTGGAAAAAGTGGTGCACCTGGAACAGGCTAGCGGGTTGGCGGGGGGGGGGGGGGGGGGGGGAGGGGATAAGGGTATGTGTGTGTGTGTGTGTGTGTGTGTGTGGGGGGGGGGGGTCCCATGCTGCTTCTCTGAATTTTAGAATGTCCCAAGCTGGTGCTTTTACCATAGAAATATAAAAGAAAATGCATCTGAGTGCATTGTTGAGTTATATAACCACACAGGGATTTTTTAAGAACAGAAGAGAAGTGCTTCTTGCACTGTTCTTAAAAATTCTGAAGTGCTTATATAAACTCAGCAATGCACTACTCGAGGATGAAGTTTTCGAAGTTTCGCTGTCAGAATTTTGGTGAGAATTTGTTTGACCCAGAATTAATGTGTTTTCTGTGCTTTCCCGGCACCCTCTGCGAGTGCAGTCGGTGAATCCAACATGGCGGACGAACATGTGTAAAGAATGTACAGGTAGCGAAAAAGTAAAATGGAGCAGCATTTGGACCGAGATCTGCCATGTGAGGTTCGGAGATTTGTACGTGAACGTCAAAATAACCTGGCAAATGCTTCTAACTCGAGCGAAGCGACTGAACCCCTGAATGACATTGCTGAACTATTTCTGCGAGGTTCCCTGCAGCCGGCGAAAGTTTCTCTGGAAAAACGTCCTGCTCTGAAAGCTGAATTTGTAAGCAATCACTTTTTGAGGTTTGCTGAATTTATTCTTTCTTCGCCAGTGATCGGGTTTTACGGTAGCTTTAACGAAGAACAGAAAAGAGATCTTTTTGACGTGTTTTTTCTGCGTGGTCCTTCGCACGACAGCATTCTCGTTTTAGGGAACGCACTTTCCAAGCAAACGGCGAATTTGAAAAACACCAAGGTGGTAGTCTCTTTACTTGAGAAATTCTGTGTTGAAGAAAGACTGGTTGACGTGTTTGTGGAGCAATGTCGGTTATCTAGGCCTTTAGCTAGCGGGCATCAAAAGTTCAGTCAGTCTGAATTTAAAAGTAAGTTGTGGGGACAGCTTATGACTTTGATAGTCTCCCTCCCGCAGAGAGTAGCAAACAAGATGAGACTGAAATGCAGTTCGCAGTTTTACCCAGATCCCTATTTCAAAATGGTTGCTGATCAAATTCTGAAAGCATTGGAGAAATTACATGACAACCTAACAATGTCACATGATTGTTCCTTCATGTTCCTTGGTGAGCTGATTGGACGGATTTGTATGGCTGGGCAAGCAGAGAAAACATTTGCTATTTTGTTACCGGCATTAGAAAGATGGTTGGCGACAAGTCCACTTTGGAACAGAATTTGTGCACGATTGATCACGGGTGTTCCAGATGGCACCATGGAACATGTTGCAGAAGGTCTGCTAAGAGCAGCCAACAGTCATACTTTGATAGCTAAGCTATTTGGTGATTCAGTTTTGACAAACACCAAACTCAAGTACTTAATGACCACTAAGTTTCTCTTGATGAGAAGCTACTCCAACATGAATGTTCTGTACAACCTCATTGGGTATTTGTCTGGATGCAAGCGCAGGCATTTGTTATTGGAAACTGTGCATACCCTTCTTGATGTCTGGGGTGATAGAAGTGCCATTAAACATACAACGTATGATCAGCATTTTTATGTCACTTGTGCTGTCGTTCTTTCTTTTGGGCACTTGACCATGGAGGAGAAGCAATCTGAGAAACATACAATTCTCAACAAATTGCTTGTTGGTGTACAGAGTCACTTGGATAGTCCTTTGGAAAAAGTGCGTCGTCTTGGGATGGTGGTTGCAGAGTGCATCACATCGTCTTTGGAGCCTAACGGAGAGAAACTTGTCTTTGAATATGCTGAAGACGATGAAACTAAACTACTGAAGTCAATGGCAAAAGGTTCACAAGGGAGGATGGATTCAGGAAAAGCAGGAATGGGAAGAAAGAAACTATATAGTGATGTAGCTGAAATAAAAAAAACAAACAGTGACAGAACTTCTGCAGATCCTCAGCTTGAGACTACGCCAAAGGGCAATCCTCAGAAAAATGATGATGACGACGATGAAGAGTTCTTGCCATATGATCTTGATGAAGATGATGATGCAGGGAGCAAGTCTAACTCCCCTAAGTTTCTGCGTGATTGTATTGAAGGTCTTGTATCATCAGATGATCCATCTAAGACAGAGGCTTCTTTGAAATCTGTGGAGAAGCTTGTTTGTGCTGAGTTGGATGATCTTGAAGATGTTTGTGTTGAGCTGGTTAAAGTATTGCTTCACCTTGAAGACCGCTATTCCACTGATAAGTTTTATGAAACGCGTCACAATGCAATGGTCTCTGTTACCATCAGATGTCCTCAGCAGATTGCTTGTTATTTGACAGAAGAATTTTTTGCCCCTAACTACAATTTGCAGCAGCGGATGGACATGTTAAATATTCTTGCTGATGCAGCACAGCAGCTCTCAGCCCCGGCAGAGATCTCTAAAACAAGAGCAGTTCCAAGAAAGTTTCCACTCCCTCAAGCCGACTCCCTTAAATCTCTGCAAGCAGTTCCAGACTGGCAGAAGATTGTCCAAGAGAGAATTGATGGCAAAACGAAAAGGTTTAGCAAAGGGCCATCTCATCCACAACCCAAAGCAGTTGCTAATAAATTTGCTGGTGTCGCTGGATTCTTCTTTTTTCCTCTGATGAAGAACTTTGACAGCAAGGTGAACACATTAGACCTCCTGGGTGATGATACTCTTGTCCTTGGCAGGCTTGTGTACACTCTTGGTATTATCCTGTACTCTGCCAGGGAAACACCAATAGCAAGGAACATGGGAGTGGCCTTGTTAGAATTTACTTGGGCTCTGAAGTATCACAAAGAAGCATTCGTGCGTCAAGCACTGATCTTTGCACAGGCCATGGTTGCTGTTTCTGTTCCGTCATCAACCCTGATGTGTGATGCCCCTGGCGAACTCTTTGAGCTTCACGATTGGCTGAAGACAACTGTACAAAGTGACACTGATGGCGATAGTGTAAAGGCAGCTTTTCAGACACTAGTTTTGTTAGAAGATATTTTTAAAAATGAAGTTACTGTGCATGGTTGATCATTGATACTTCAAATTGCTAGTTCAACAGAATTTTGTTGTGCATACGTAACATGACATATTGGAAATATTGTGTTACCAGCATATACATGTAGTGACAATTGCACATGTGCAAGAAGCCAGCTTGCACTTGTAACCAACATGACAAGTCTGTGCTTTGTCTTGAATCACTGTTTTAAGAAACTATTCTAACATGTCTAACTGCTAATCTGCACATGCAACCGGGTGTTTTTGTGTGACTGCTGTTCTCATTTTAAAGGATGAAGTCCAGAACTCGATCATCATGGTGTAACTGTTAAATATTAATATTGCAATATTTCTTGTTATTGGCTAGGTTGGGTTTATTTTATTCGAGCAGTTTTATCAAGTTCCCATGTTACTTAAAACATGTCAGTTGTTGTTGAACCTCTAAACTATTCTTTGTGATCCATGACCCAAAGGTTTTCTTATTTTTTCCACCTGTAAACCATGCCAGAGACCCCCCTGTACGACCCTCTAATATAAACATTTCATTGCAATCTATAGAGCATGCCATTCATAGTTTGTTACTGTTCTAATAAAATTGTTCCTGGATTTTTTGTCTGTTTGTAAATCACTAAATGCCAATGTATTATGAAGACCTCCATAGGTGATCACAACTCATATTCTTGTGATGATGAAGTGCTTGGTTAATAATACAAAAGAGAAAGCAAAGGGAAGTTTCAAATCATTCAGTGCTTGGATGAAATGGTTCAGCTCCAAGGTCCTCATTGAAACTATTTTACTGTATTTGTTCCTTATGTCTTTTCCCCAATCTATGTGACAATATGCATGAAGTATTTACTTCTAGTTATTGTACAGCTGATTTGTTAGAGTACGGGCTCAAGTGATGTTCTCATTTCCTATCGTGTTGCATTGTTCACATGGTGGCAATTAAACTATTCTATTGAGTTTTACCGTTGTCTGTGGTCCCTCAAAGTCATCAGGATTATCACAATCTACAAGTCTCTTTGTATCATTTATTGTGGGTGTCATGCAATAAACGGAGGAGTGTCAGTTCTGCAAATTTATTTAAAGTTGGCAGTATACATTCAAAGAACTGAAATAACCCCAAGTGTTGAAATTCATAGAAGTACATGATGTAGGAACTAGATAAATTTTTATTCTCAGGGGGGGGGGGGTTCCCCATAGAAAAGCAGAGGTGTAGCTACCTGTACACATGTGCATACCTACCTGTACGCATGTGCATAGCTGAAAAAGTAGAAAAATATTCTTCTTAAAAAGGAAATAAACTAAAATATATGTACATGACATAGATGTATCATGCTGTCTGTGTTGCATGTTCATAAACATGGAAACGGCTGACAAGAACTTTAAATTAGGTTATTCTGATCCTTCTTTGCTGGAAAGAAGGACAATTTATAACTCTGTTGTTGTATGAGAGACCCGCCCACTGACTTTGTTGCCATTTCAAATTGAGAAATGATGCTTACAACATAACCTCACCATTACACTCACATCTAAAACAAAATTTAAACAAAGCACGTGAAAAAAGGGAGATTCGGGACTTGAGGGGAGTCAGGAAGGTAGAGAGGAGGGGTATTTGGAAAATTGTGTGTAACCCTGGAAAAATCCTAGCTACACCCCTGAAAAGGATTTTGAAATTGTGAATAGTTTGCACAAATCTAACTAAGCACTGAATTTTATTTTTAATGTCACTTGCAACCTCTTTTATTGCAATAAATTAACATAATAATTGGCTCATTCTCCTCTAATGAGCGTCCATTCAACCCCTTTCAAAACCATTGCCACACCTTCTCAAGTCGAGGCTGTGGCGCATGCGTGCGGCCCAATCCAAAATGGCGTCCAAAGGAAAGGGTGGATGGATATGGTCGCCTACATGACATTCCATCTCAAGAAATGTCCCGTCTTGCAGATTATTTTGTCGTTTGTGGAATAGACAGGGACTCAAAGAATGGTAAGAACTCTTTTTATCGGTCCCAGCTGTGTGTCTTGCAGAGAGAACTGTTGTGCAAACATCGCACGCCTCTGGAAATTTTCGGAGTTTCTTATCAAACCGCTTTCGTTGTTGAATTTTAGAAGAAGTGAAAGGGAAGGTGATACAGCGCTTTCCAAGCAAGGACCGTAAAGATGCAACCTTTCCAGAAGGACTCGAACTGGTAAGTGTCTGTATTTGAAAGCCGGTTAGTGTAATACTTATATATGAGCCTGTATCCTTGTTCGCGTAACATCGCTTTGAGAATTATACGTTGAAAACCCTTAGAGTTTTTCAACACTCTAATATCTCTTTACCACTGTCGTATTACACCTCTGGTAATGAATACCTTGGTAATAAAATGAAAGCAACAAAAGACGCTATTCTGAAAGAGAACGGTAAAACTGTTAATTTTTTTTCTCGGATCTTTTAGTCACTGATCGTACTATGTTCTATGGGTGGAATCTTCACCAGCCAGTGACTGAAGCTTGAAAACGACTTTTTTGGCATCCACGCAAAGCGGGAAGCCTTTTATATTTATTTGTGGCGTCTGCATAGATGAAAATTTTTTATTGTAGAAATGAAGCTCTACATTGTTTGAATTTGCACTAGACATTACGCTAAAGATCGATTGAATATTAGCTTACTTCAATGTGCTTGCTGAACAATGTTGACGTTATTAGAAGTCAGACTCAATTTGCTGTTAGCGACGTTTCAGAATGCCCTTTAGTGCAGTCTTACACATTTCTCTTCTGTTGTCAATGATATAATGTCGAGGGATCCTGATGTTCTCTTATAAGGCGTCACTGTTTTATTCCGTACTAATTTTTCCTTCCCCGCTGTGGAAGGATTTTAAACGGACATTTCTATTCAGTCTAAAGCGCTCAGGCACAATATTTACACGATTTGTTTGCATTTAATTAATCCTTGATCTGCTCCCCGTGTTATGCCGAACACGCTTTAAACTCTTCTCTTAACGGATCTAAGAGAATTCTTACATTCCTGAAATTGTAGCTTGCAGATAAAAACATACTTGTTTACTTCTGTGTCGATTTGCAACAAATATGCACCGATCGATGTTTCAAGCTGTCAGTTTTATTAGTTTGGATGTATAATTTGCATGCATATGCTCACAGCCATGTTTCGTCTCGTAGATTGTCAATTAAGAATTATTTTTCAAGGTGATTTTTGTTTCTGCATTGTAAATGAGTACTTTTAGGAAGGAGTGCTTTCAGAACTTTGTGGAGGTTATACCTTTTAACCTTATCACATTAGTACCCAAAGTTCTTTACTTCCTGGTTGGCAAGGGGACTTTGTAACCCTATCTTGGAATTTTGCCACATATTTTTTATTTTTTTTGCCATACAGTTTCACTGATGAATGGGCTCTGCTGGATGTCCATATCACAAATACAAATTGGTAGATAATCGAATAGCGTAGCAGACTTCTCTGTCACTGAAGACTAAAACTGAGTCAGAAAACTGCAATAATTTATTATTTCTTGCTTTATAAAGTAGATGTTTTAATCCAAAAAACAGAAAAGAAAGCCAAGATTGACTTGAAATGGATTTTTTTAAACCTAAAAATACTTGAAAGGTCTAAAGCATACATGTATCCTCAAAGAGCTACATGTATACCTGATAGCTTCTAGATACAGTATACATGTAGTGTCAGTGAAAACTGACAGCATAATGTAGTTAGGGCTACGCTTAGGACACAGTTCTTAGTTTCATTAGTCACAAGCAAACCAGATTAACTTTGAAAACTCTTCAACCTAACAGTATTTCAAAAACCCATGTTGCAATCTGTTTCAATCTTCCTCAATTTTTGTTGATCCATACCTTCTTTTGAATTTCCTGTATTACTGAAATATTCCTTCACTGTTGTTTATATTTCACGCAATTTAATGGCCATTTTCCTTTGCCTAAAGTTGGCTAAAATCCTTGACACAGTTCCTTTAAGAGAAGTTAGAGATAAATCTGTGAGGTTACTTGTTGTTTTCTTTAGTTTTGTCAACCAGGAGGATGGAACTACTCATACTACTACAAACCACCAACATTCTTTGTCGCCGTTCTCACCGACATGGAAGGGGACCACAGATACTGTGCTTGCTTCACATTCTACGAGAAATGTACACCGACCAAGTCCAAGTCCAAAGCAGTAAGGTCACCAAGTGGGGAGGCATTTAAAGAGGGCAGTCAGTCAGATTCTTCACTGTCCGATAAGCGATTTTCAGATAGTGTGCCTGGAATCTCTGTTACTTGTAACTCAGAAGAATTCTCAGTAGAAATGTTTGCCCCAAAATGCTTGTGCCTTGTATCAAGAGCGAGCTATTTTGATATTTTAAAGGTAAGGTACATGTACACATTTCAGAAATGTGTGGTTCCAGAAAATATCCATACCCCCTCCACCCCCCCCTCCCACCCCTCTGGAAATTCCATATAAGGTTCATACAATCCATTTTCTTGAAGGTTTTGGCTGTTGAGAACCCCTACTTCCAGGGGTGTAAGGGAGTATGGACATTTTCTGGAACCACACAATAGAATTAAAATATACACATTTCTATTATAGTAACAAATTACTATGGAAAAGTTCTCCCAAACTTTCAGAAAGGAAAAAAGGAAAATTGCTTATTTATTGCAATTATCAAAATGCAAGTTCTATTTCCTTGCACAATCAATAGGTCAACAGCTCATACTATAGCTATAGCGCTCTATGCCTGTACTTTCTTATGGGTTTATTGCTTTCCTTTTTGGCCACAACAATGGTTGAAGGCATCTTTTATGCAATACACACTTAGATCTTTCATTATTGCATAATCAGACACTTTATTTGAATTTTTTCAGAGCTGCCTTACTACCATCTATTGGTCATTCATGTCTGGAAACAGCAAATCCTTGGAGGGACTAGTAGGCTGTATCTTGGGCTTTGTGCAGGTGCCGCCACCTGGTGGACCAAAGATGACATTTTCCATGGGTGCAGGTGATCGTCAAACTCTGTCTCCTCCAGCATCAAAGACTCTTCCAGTGACTGGGAAATCAGTCTCCATCTTGTTTAACCAGTTAGGTGAGTTGCAATGCATTGAAGCTGCTAGACAGCAAGGCCTTGCTATGAGCAGTTTCCCAGACCAATTCTTCAAGTATTTCAATATAAAAAGCTTGGCCATTTTGCTAATGCTATCACACTCTTGTCATTTCAACTGAAACCCATCATAATTAGAATGTTAAGTATCACTATGTATGTAGATAGATTTAACTAACATGCTTACATCCTTGTTGCTACCCAATTCAGACCATGTGATGAGTCATTTAGGAGGTCACAATATTAAAGTATTGTGCAGTTTGTCACTCGTAACTGAGTGCATGAAAGCATGTACAAGTTACAGAACAGTTGTAACCTCCCAAATGAATCATCAGGTGATCTGAACTGGGCAGCAACAAGGATCTGCTACATGCACAATGTTTATTTAATATGTTACTTTGTTTTCTACCCTCTTACAGGAATCCACAACATGTTGTCCCTGTTTTGTGCTGCGCTGACAGAAAACAAAATCCTGTTTTATTCAAGCAGTTACTCGCAGTTAACCCATGCCACCCAGTCTATGCTAGCATTGATGTATCCACTGAAGTTCAGGTAAGTAAATGGACACCTTTTGGCAGATCCGGTGGGGGGGGGTCGCGGATACACCATGTAAGCAGACAGGCCCCAAGGGTGTCTTTGTTTTGGGGGTTCTAAAGCGTCTTCTTCAATTTTGCCAGTTATGTGTTCATCCCAATACTGCCAGCTGCATTACTTGAATTCTTGAGTGCGCCTACCCCGTACATCATGGGGGTACATGAGAGCTACAAGGACACCTTGTTACCTGATTTGGTGAGTGATACTGGATTTATTTTACACCTAGTCAGATATCAGCAGAAACATGTATTTACTCAAAACCATTTTTTTTTTAACACTTTTAATTTTTATTAGCATTTCTCACAAAAAAGATTACTTACAAAATATTACTCTACAAGTGAGACCTTTAATTGTAAGTTGTATATGTCACTTGTATTTACTCAAAACCAGTTGTAACTAATGCGAGAAATGTGTTCGTAAGTTACACAGGAATGTTTTATAAACTATAAATAACTAAATTAAAAGTGTCGATGTGGTCGGAGGTATTTTTGCAAAATGTAAAACGGGAGCAGAAATGGAAATTTCCTTTTGATAAACTTGCCATGTGGGCAAGTTAAATTTTAGGAAATGCACCAAAAATACACAGTTTGTACTTGCCCAAAAGGATTGAGACTTTCCTGGGCTAGTGGGCGAGTGGTAATATTAATCTGAATCCATGGCAATCAAATCCAAACTTGAAAACACAAATCTTATATTTGTTCATCCTTGCTATTATAACCCGCCCTTGGCCTCGCCAATGGGTTCCTGTCAGTCGTGAAGCTTCTTTGACAAAGTCAAACCACATTCATAATACCAAATTAAAGAATGTTTGCATTTGTATTACTGCAGGCTGATGTTATTCTTGTGGATATTGATGGCGGACATCTCTTCATCCCTGACTCCATCAACCTTCCTTATTTGCCAGAGCCTTTCCTGAGCAGAACAAGGCATGAAATGACTTTGGTGAGGCTTGAAACATTGTTTACATAAATCACTGACTGCTTTGGCATAAAGACAGAAATTGTGTTTAGTTTGTGTGTACAGTAGGTAAGAAATAATTAGCTACTGCGAAATAAAGTGCACTTGGTGTAGTGAATGAGCAACAACTTGGAACATTGTAAAGTGAAAAAAAAAAAGACTGATATAGCCTTGACAATTTTGATTTTAATCTGTAAATCCATGCACTGTAAGTTCAGACTTCTTTACTGTGCTTATTATGCAAAGTACAAGTAAGCATAATCCATATTTATGTATTAGTCCGTGAAATTTTAAAATTAAATTACTCATCAGAGGCAGATAACTTGCTGCCAAAATCTTTGTACCCATAACTTGGTAATGAAGTTCTACATTGTTTCTGCTGCGTGCTTATTTTTAGGTGTTACATCCTCAACTTGTAACAGCAGATTATGCTTTCCAGTCTCCAACATCACCATCTCTTCCAGTCCTTCAGGTTAGTAATAATAAAATTCAAGTCGTTTATCCTTAACAGTCATCCTCAGGCATATATTTCACAGTGTTGCATTTTCATTTGTTTGATATTACTCTTCACAGTGCCAAGCTCTAAAGGTCAATTTCAAAGTTTGTCACCAGGAGTTAATCATTAAAAGTATCTAGTTAACTCTAGAGTGCATATTTACTTGTGACAAATTGGTTTTAAATCACTGACAGTGTTTTATTTTGTAGGACAAGGAACTTCGTGCAGTGTTTATCCGATTGCTTGCCCAGTTGCTGTCTGGATATCGGTCATGCCTGACATTGATCAGAATTCACCCCAGGCCTGTCATAACATTCAACAAGGTTTGTGCAAATCATTAACCATGTAACATGTTGTTAAATGTGTGTGTTGTCAAATTGACCAGGAATGTTGAGCTAGTGGTCTTACTTTTAATTAAAGGTTGGATGGTGAGTTGGTTTTCATTTCAAGTTGTTTAATGTGATAATGGACATGAGATATTGAAATATGAAAATAAAAACCAGTTTGAAATTTTTTAAACCAAACATAAATTTAAACCACAACAGTTACACCTCCACACTCCTAAGAGTAATGTTCTGTAGCCTTCTATTTTTCAATTTGCTTTGTGAACACCTGTACATGTAATATTTGTACTGTCTAACCTGAAATCTCCATGGTTTGATGGAAGTACTTGCAGGATAGTCTTGAGCTGGAAATTTACTTCTCTTGTAGGTTTCTTTCCTTGAGTACAGAGGCATGATAGGAGATGCATTCCTCTCAAAGGTAAGATAATTACTGTTGCTGACCACAGATCATTTCTTTTGTCTAAGATAATCAACTGTCCCCTCCTTTCAAAGGCATTCTTGCAGTCATAGTGGCAAGTGTGTAATAACCGGAGGAACAACAATTGAGTGCAAAGAATTCAGCAGCCCAACTTTTATTTATGGAATGCATACTGTGTGCTCAAATATTATTTACACAATATAGACAAGCCTGACAAGACACCCTTAAAATGCTTCATAGTGTCTTCTTACTCACGGTGCATGGCGGCAGGACAGATGGATGCTGCACACAGGCTGACACCACTCCTAATCAGACATGCTGTCAAGGCCCCAGCCATGCACGACACTTGTACTTGATGGTCCTGAGTAAAGACTTGAATATGATTTTAACTGTCTTTGGGTGTTGCCAGCAGTGTCTGCTTTGGGAACATGTGTCATTACTGTTTTGTTGATTTATTTGTGCCCATATTGTGTGGTCAGTGTTTAGAAATAATAGCAGTATGTGTGTTTGCAGGTCTTGGAGAGCATTTCATTTTTGTCATTTGTGGCAAGTAGGGGTCCTCCTTACAGAACATGTGACCTCTTTGATCAGGTAATACAGTTATTTCCCATAATAATTGCAATTATTAAAAAGTAATTATGGCTTTTTAGGCTGTTGTTTATTAATCACCTTTGCTTTGAAACTTGTTGAATTTTAAACTGTACTGTTCAATATTTTTGTAGCTTTGTGTTGAGATTGACAGCATTCTGAACAGTGAAAGAGGTATAGACGCTGAAATACAGGCCAATATACAACAACTCGCGCAAAAGCTGTATGATAATGTAAGTGCCAACTGCTTATGAAAAGAAAGAGTTTCCTTTATTTAGATACGGTAGTGCTTGCATGTACAACTAGAAGCTTGTGGGGCTGTGTATTCTGGATCAAACTGGAATTTGGAAGAGTTGGTTTTTGTACAGGAAAGAAAACCAGGAAACCCAGAGAAAATGCTTGGAATAAGGACAAGAACCGACCGGAGACTCAACTTTACATATTACACCATGCTCAGGATTTGAACCTGGGGCACATGATTGGTGGGAGGCAAGTGTTCTCACCACTGCACTATCTCTGCTCCCCTAAAAGACAGCAACAGCATTTTGGGTAGCATTACGTAACAGTATTATATCATTGCCTTAAACATGTATAGTATTTCTTCTGTGGCCATAAACATTCTGGATTGTATTATGAATCATAAGCAAATGTACAGTTTACAGCTGGGAATTGTATTTTGACTGTCTCTCACCTTTGTCTATTTTCATACACAGGAACCTTCATGCGACACAGCAGAAAACAATGTACAGCCTGTGGTCTCTCCAGAAGAAGCTGAGTTGTGCAGTAAAATGGTCTTTCCTGAGCTGAATGAAGGAGACATAAGCCGTTACATAAACCAGCAAGAAAATATGGCATCAGATTACACAGTCAAACGTGCTGAACCATGTGTTGTGCCATCAAATCCAGTGTCCAGTCGACAGCAGCATTATATTCCAAGTCGGAAGCTTGAGGTGTTGAGAGATTGTGTGGCTTACATCTTTGATAACAAGATTTCTGAGGCTAGAAAGGTATAATGGTAACTTACATCTTTTGAATGTCTGTGTGGGGTGCGACATGTCCTCTGTTGCCACAGTACTTTAGGCAGCATGTAATACAACTGTGTGTCATTCTTCATCCTCAAATGTAGTGCTATGTGTCATGTTTGTCTTTAGTTCTTGCGTTGCCACCCTCCCTCCTAATGTTGTCATTTTGTCAACACAAGCCTTCTCCTCTAGTTTTGTTGCTGAGCCAGTACATGCTCCATGCACTGTGAAAACTGAAGTATTGCATTTATTCCTCTCCAACAGACTATACCGTCAGTGGTGAGAGCCCTGAAGTCCAAAGGGGCGCAATCAGCTCTGTGCCATGAGCTTTCTCTTAGAGCTAAACAACACAGATCAGTTCTGGAACATGATCAGTTTGATTTGGTCGTCAGACTCATGAATAGTGCATTACAGGTTTGTTATTCTATTTATTATTGATACATCTGTCAGGTGTATTGTTTGTTATTATAAATTGTCATGGAGTGCTATTGATGTAAACTTTCTCAAATGATTGGGTGTCATGTACCATGGGTAGAGAAACAGAGCAGTCTTTGCTCTGCCAGGTTAAACTCTTTGGTCAGATAGCAAATCTTTGCTCTCTTTTTAGGATGATGCCACTATGAGTAATACAGCTGTAGCAGCTGCTCTGTTACCTTTAACAGCCACTTTTTGTAGGGTAAGTGATAATTGTTTTTACTGAAATTATCCAGAACCACTTTCTTGGACATCTGTTCATCAAAGACCTTTAGTTAACTTCTGAAATGATTTTCTTTTTATTTGCAGAAACTTAATGCTGGTGTGATCCAGTTTGCTTACACTTGTGTTCAAGATCACCCAGTCTGGGAAAGGCAGCAATTCTGGGAAGAGGCCTTTTACACAGATGTTCAGTCTCAAATTAAACAGCTCTATGTGGATGAAGAAGCACCTAAGGCAAATGCCGAGGAAACTTTGGACACAAAGGAACAGCGCACATCTCGCAGCAACTTGACACCTGTAACAAAACATCGAAGCTTCTCAAGGAGTAAAGATAACCTTTCCCTGTCGCCCAGAGACTCGGGGGGTTCTAGTGATGTTGAAAAACCCTCTCAAGCAGAGCAGAAACCAGTTCCAAGTGCACTGAGCATAGCTGCTAAGCAGGTTTGTTGTTTTTCATTTTCATATACTCTTCATACATATTAAATTTACTTAATTTATGATCTCGTAAGGAGCCTATCAGTCCTGTACAATCTCTAGCTCTCTGTAGCCATTGTTACAGCACATTCAGATGTTGCAGTTAATTTTTTTCTTCAGTTAAATTTTGTTCATCCTTTGTTTTAAACTCATTATCATTCGTTACCAGACACAAAAACAAAGAAAGGATAAAATTTAACTGAAGAAGAAAATTAACTGCAACATAGACATTACCACCTTATGCGACTTTGTGGCTTTCCGTATGTGAAATTGTTCTTAATTTTGCAGTCTCACTTTTGATTCTTACATGTTATATTTTTGTGTTGTTCGTAGATCAAGAAATGGCCCCATTACAGCAAGGAAGAAAAAGATTCTTTGATCAACAGTGAGGAGGGAATTGTGTACAGCCAGGCAATCCACTATGCCAATCGTATGGTGTACATGAGAATTCCTCTGGATGCAAGTGAGAAGATGCCAGCACCAACACCTGCAACAGGTTTGGACACCTCATTACTATCTTTTAGTCATCATCCATAATTAAATTATTCATAATGCATGATTGTCGAATAATGCATTTGCAAGTTCCTTTTGCCTGTGTTTCAGAAAAGGTCTAGTGAGAACTGAAAGCGATTATACAGTACACTCAAGTTCATTTTTATGCAAATAACCGTCACTTCATATGAAAGCTTTTACACCTGGATTTGTTTTGAAACTGAGCCAAGACAATTTCCACTCTTGCCTGAGTTGCATACTGCTGCAACTGACTGTGTTATCTTTGATGTCAGGTACTCAAATTGATGGTGATGGTGACCGGTCTGTAAATGGTACATACACTGGAAGCATAGTCAATGGTGTGGCAGGGGGTAAGTATCGTTGCATTAATTCATTTTTAAAGTTGTTCATAAGATGTTTGCCGAGTATCAACTGCTAAGCTTGCTATTGCACTTAGTAAAAAACAACAAACTCTCTGGTGAGACGTTTTTGTTTCTGCGTTTTGTTTTTAGGAAGCAGTGAAGTTGGCAGCTGTATAACAGATAGTGGAGGATGGGAAAGCTACATGGATGATGAGGATGGTGGAACCATCGCTGACCAAGTAACAAGATTTGTGAGTCGGTTTGTGGATCGTGTCGGCACAGAGGCAGGGATAAGTCAAGAACATCTCAAGTCCCTTTATACCATGATTCCAGGTCAGTGTGATCAGCCTGGGAGAGTAACCCTTAAACAAATTGTGAAATCAGAGACAAAAATCAGATCACCTACCTTTTGTGATGCCTACACATTTGCTTGATTTGCATTTCAACATGTAAAAAACTCTCAACAGTCCAAATGCCTTCTATTGAATGATGCATTGATTCAACACAGCTAAGCATAGCTTTTATTAGTATCTTATTCTTCAATCTATTGTTTGTGTGGTTGTTTTGAAACAGGTGTGGTTGCCATGCACATAGAATCATTGGAGCCAGTTTATCGTGAGTACAAGAATCTGGCTCCTATTCAAAAGGTTAGTATTAGCCAGTAAAATTTATTAATTATCTTACTGATACTTGTTCACAGTGGTTTGCTGGTCTTAATCTCCATGATAACAATTAACAGGTTTAGGTGGCATTCATGTTCAACTGCCACTAAAATAACTACTGTATACAAATGCTGTACCATACTTGAACAGCATATTTTTAGATGCTAGATAACAATATTATTGTTACTATTTTTGTTTATTTTAGTATTTTTGAACAGAGTCCCATTTACTACAAAGAGAGATGGAGACAGTCTTTTTGCCAAAAACTAGATTTTTCCAAAAGCCAAATTGTCAGTGTTTTCATTTGTCACAGCCAACATTGTTGTGCACATGTACCTCTATGATTCATTTTAAATACATTTAGTTGTATACTCCATGGTCATATTTACACTGTGGCTGTGGCTCTGCAAGAAATGTACAGGAACCTGTACAGAGAATTTGTGTCTTTGGCAGCACGGTCACCTAAGAACGACTAAACAAATAACGGGAAAAGGTCCAAAAGCCACCATTTTTTCGGGGTGACTGTTTTTCGTTAATTTTATTGGTCAGGAAAACTGAATGGGTGTTGCAGTCACAGTCCCTGCCACCCATCCCAACATGCTGTGACTGTCACCTGTTTGTCACTCACCGCAGGCCAAGATCATGAGACCCGCCTTGCTACAAGGGGAGGAGATGCTGAGTGATGGACTGCGTGCCTACCTCATACCTGACGGCAGGGAGCTTGGGAGAGGAGGAGAGGATCAGGGTGGGCCATGCCTGCTGCCCGCAGATGGAGCTGTCTTCTTGACGAACTACAGAGTGATCTTCAAGGGCACTCCTGTAGATCCATTTGGTGAGTATTGGGAATTTTAAAGTTTATATCAAAATGATAACAGAGCTCATTATCACACATATGCTAGCAGGGAAGTAAGTCTGTTGAGAACTTCTAATGCTACGTAATGTTCTCTACTCAGTGATTGTTGTGACTCCTTGATTTTGTGCAATGTTTGCATAGTGTATTGTAACATTATGTTGGTCAGACTAAGATCATGGGGTCAGTACTGACAGTGACATTTGCTTGTTTTCTTTTGTTCAGCATCTGAGATGATTATAACAAGAAGTTTTCCAGTTGGATCACTTATCAAAGAAAAGAAGATTGGCGTGCAATATCTACAGCACTTGGAACAGTGGCTTCATGAATGTATTCAGCTCCGATCCAGTACTTTCCAGGTAAGCCATGTACATTGAACTAAGGTATGAACACCTTTCGCGAACGCGTAAACGGTACAAAAAAACTGCATTTTATACAGTATGTAGTCTACAACACATTTTGGCAGCACCTTGTTGTCGCCACTGGTTGACGTGTTCTTGGACATTTTCCACGAAGGTTCTATTATCACATTTACAACTGCAGAGATAAAAATGCTCTGATTTTACCAATTGGAAATAGTTTACTATTAATCAAGAGGGTTGTACAGGGGTATTCTTGTGACGCGTGATTAGCTGATCTTATTTTCCGTGAAACGTGAATTTAATAAATATATTCTTCGTGACCCGTGACCGGAAGGTTTTGCGTGACACGTGAAGAGCTTGAATTAATAACCGATATTAGTGATTTCACCACTTTATTGACTTTATTTTGCGTGATTTTAAGACGCGAGACCTCAAATGTGACCTCCGTATATATATAATTATCGTAACATCAAACACTCTTTGTAGAGTAAGAACAGGATAAAAGAGTGTTTCTTTCTTATTTTCGTAATTTCTTAATCAAATTTTGATTTCTTCAAACACTATTTGTAGCGTAAGAACGGGATAAAAGAGTACTTATTTTCGTGATTCGGGAAAATGAAATTTCAATATCCGTGATCCATGATTCATTATTTTTTTCGTCCGTGAATCGTGCCAGAGATCCCCCCTGTACGACCCTCAATCAAGTATTTTCAGTGATCTGCTTTTTCCACTCTGAATAGTTAATAATCTTGTGATATTCTGTTTGAGATGTTTTATCTGCTGGTATTCTTTTTCTGACAGATGCTGAAGCTGGTTTTTGACGAGGAAGTTGAACAAGAAGCCATTGAGACATTTCGAAAGAGGCTCCAGAAAAGACATGCACCAAATACAATATTTGGTTCTTTTGCTTTCTGTGGCAAAGGCATTGCCAGAACACCACCTTTTGTCATTCAGAAACACATGGAGAGACACGGAACTCTCAAAAAAACCAAGAAGAAAATTGTAACTGCATCGAGACAAAAGGCTAGTAGCATCGCACACATCAGGGGATCAATTCGCAAAAGACGGCACCGGCACAATGCATCAGATACAAGTAACTTAGAGCAGCAGAGGTCCCCCAGTGGATCACTTACCACTGATGACGACGACTCTGTTCTGGATATAAATGACATTCCCCTCAAAGTTGAGCCTGTGATTGTACAGGGCGCAGAAAGGCTCAGCAAACTGTCATATTGTGGGGACTATTCACGTCTTAGACTTGGCAACATTGCCAAGGACTCTTCATCGGGCCCTTGGAGGATATGCATGGTGAATGTCACATACACTGCATGTCGAAGGTGAGAACAAAATATTACTCTTTGTGTTGAGGCGCGGTGGCCTAATGGTAAGTGTGCTGGACTTAAGATCGAGCAATCCAGGTTTGAGCCCTGGCCGGGGCACTGCGTTGTGTTCTCAGGTAAGACACTTTTCTTTCAAAGTGCCTCTCTCCATCGAGGTGTATAAATATGTACTGGCAAATTTACTGCTGAGGGTACCAACTCTGCAATGGACTAGCATCCTATCCAGGGGGAGTAGAAACTGCTGTAACTACGCCTTATCAAGCTCCATTCTTCAACTGAATGATATATTTTTTTTAAGTTTATTACTGAATATTTTTCATCCTTTCCCTTTCTCGCTCCACAGTTACCCATCAGTGGTTGTTGTACCACAAAATATTTCAGATGACAGCATTCTTAAAATTGCCAAGAATCACCGTCAGGGAAGATTCCCTGTAGCAGTTTGGAGGCACCAACGTAACAAGGCAACATTGCTCAGAGCTGGGGGCATTGAAAGAAGCACAATCGGCTCGATCATGAGACAGACCAAAACTGTTGGAGGTAGCAGTGTAGCAAGTCACGCCATCTCTTCTTCTGCATCTGCTGAACAGGAGAAATATTTGGCTGCTGTAGGTGAGTACAGTTGAAGGAGTACTGTTTCTGTCACGTTTTTATTTTCATCCAAGATTGTTATAATCCATTTTCCATCTTGCCATCACTAGTCATCTCATTTTTAAATGGGTTTCTATAATTCTTCAAGTACTGTTCTACAAAAACAAAAAGTTATTGTTAATCGAGTTATGTTTTTTCCTCAAATTCTGAATTCTTAAAATAGACGCGTAGATCATTGTGACTGAAACATGCAATAAAACAACAAAATTTTTCACCTAAATACAGTATACCTTCTGAGGCTTTTGTTTTAATGTGATTTTTTTAAAATTTACATTATTAGTGGCAGCAACACCTCACGGCAAAAACAAGAACATTGCACGGGCCAACTCACTTCACCATGGAGTGATACTAAGAGATGGCTATTTCTCAGATGAAGTAGATTCTGGTCAACTTGTCGACAGAACCATCATGAAGAAGGGTTGGGAACCTGCGGCACTGTACATCTTTGGCGACAAGACCTTGTTGAGGGTATGTTTTAAACAAGGTTAACTTAAATGCTGCAGAGGGAAATTTTGTTGATTCTTTGGGTATCCTTCAGACAAACTGTAATTTTGAGTGGTTCAAATCCTGACAACATTTTAAAAAGAATTGTTTGTTATGTCACTTTGCTAAACCTGCCATTACTGTGTTAATAAAACTGTAGTGATTGAAAAAATGGAGATGGTTCCGCAATAAATCACTTTCAGTTGCTTATTTTTTAATTGCAGAACGTTAAACAAGAGGCTTTTCCCAAGTGTGAATTTGTTCCAATAGAGGTGAGAAGCTGCATATCATTGTGCCTGAATTTACATAATCATAGCTTATTGCTGTTGCAACTCTTTGCTATAATTCTGTTTCTTCTTAGCTTCCAGATATCAGAGCAGTAAGAGCGAGTTTCAAGAAGTTTCAGCGTGCCACCTGCCCAAGTACAGAAACAAACTTGAGCTTTATTCAGCAAGTTGAAGAGTCTGAGTGGCTTCAACAGGTACATTTTAAGTCATAAACATGATTGCTTCTTGCCATCTGATGTACTTAGCCTCTGCATGTTTTCCTTTGTAAATGGTCAATGCCATTTCAGTGACAGTTAGAAATTTTTTTCTACAAAAAGGAACCCTGATTCTCTGGCATGCTAGCATTTCTCACGCACCACTACAGCACCATACTGATCTGCCAAATCCTGAAAACAAAAATTTATATAAGATGACTTGTTATGATAGACAGCCCTATCTTTTTCCCCATCCCTATCCTTAATCTTAGCACAAATCTAACTTATATTTAATTATCCCCTTATCTAAGCCTAATTTCATGTAGTTATCAAAGCACAGTTTTGATCTAATCCAGGCCTACAAACTAGAGCAGATATGGCATTGTCCATTCTGAAAAGCGTGATTACCAATGATGGTATTGACCATTAAAAATGGCATCAACCATTTACAAAATGGAAATCAGGTTAGCCTCCCTCAGCTAGCTTGAGGAAAAGCACAATAACCCTGGCCAGGGCTCAAACCAGGAGTCCACGCCTCCCACATAAATCAACAAGTGAAAATAACCTACTGTTACTGCAGACAGACTAAGCAAGAAATGTTTAATACAGTCGAAGCTCTCTTAACGGACACTCTCGTAAGCGGACAGCTCTACTTACGGCTGCCTTGTTTGAAACCCCGTTTTAACTCCCATACAAACTCTGTATTTTTACATTCTCGTAGGTGGACATTCCTGTAAGTGGCCGCGGACACTTTCAGAGATTACGACTTAGACATTTTCTTAGTTTCTAAGCTCCCGTAAGCGGACACCCGAAAGAAAATCCGATTAACAACATCTGTATCTTGGTTTTATCAATCAACTTCGCATCGCTGTTCGTCAGAATGATTTTACAGTAATTACAGTACCATATTTCAGTGTTTGTTTTGTCGTCATCCACGTCCAGTTACAATACGGGTAAGCTCCCGTAAGTGGCCATCTATCCCCTGCACCTCTAGTGGCCACTTCTGAGAACCATTCTCGTAAGCGGCCAGCTCCAGTTACGGACACTTTTTTCGCGTTCCGAGGGTGTCCGCTCACGAGAGCTTCGACTGTACATGTAGTTTTCACTCCTAGGCATGAAACATTTGTGTTGACTATATCTTTTGATTTTGATCTGCAGTTATCTGCTATCATGACTGTTGCAAACTGTTTGGTTGACCTAATTGATGTTCAAGGCTCGTCTGTCCTGGTTTGCTTTGAAGACGGCTGGGACGCTACACCACAGGTACCTCATCTGTCTTCTGTAGTCCAGTAACACAGCTCTTAGCTCAGCTAAAAGCTGAAAGGAGTTTTATTGTGTCATGAATTTAAAGGAGAGGAATTCAAATATAAGTTTTCTTTCTTTCATTCACACAGGTGCTGTCTCTAGCAGAGATCATGCTTGATCATCACTACAGAACTATTGATGGCTTCAAGCTGTTGATTGAAAAGGAGTGGCTTTCCTTTGGGCACAGGTTCACACATCGTGGGTGTCAAATCGCTTCAGCTCAGGCTGGTTTCACACCAGTCTTCTTACAGTTCTTGGACTGTGTACATCAGGTATTGTATTTGTCGTGACAAAGATGGCTATTGGTGACAGTGAATAAAGTCTAGGAGATTAATTCAAAAATAAAAGGGTAGAAATTTTGAAAGGGAAAATGTTGTGACACAACATGTTTCTGTCGTAATCAATGTTCTTAAGAACTCACCTATCAGGTTAAGTAAGTTATTCCTTTTTCTTTTGTTTTAATTTCTGTTTACTTATTAAGTGTTCTAAAATTTCTTCTCTTTGTTTTTCTCTATTAGATCATGCTTCAGTTCCCACTGTCATTTGAATTCAATGATCATTTCTTGAGCACCATTGCCTATCATCATGTATCTATGAGATTCCGCACATTTCTCTTGGACTCGGAGCATGAACGATCCGAGTCTGGCTGGATGACAGAGGAGGATCATAAACCAAGAGGGAAATCACTGTGGGATTACTTGGATCTACAAAAGAGCAAGTCACCTCTTTACAACAATTTCTTGTATTCACCAAACCAGCACAAGGTATGTAAAATTCAAACAAACACTAGTAATTTCCGAATTCCTATTACAAGCATGCTTTGTAAATAACCAACTGGTAAGCCTTCTGCCAGTTGCAATATTTTACAAAATTTCTGTTGAATTTACGATATTTGTTTATTTATTTACAGTGTCCCCAATTAGCACACTAGTGCTAAACAAAATGGCACTTATATAAAGTTATTATTATAAACACCTTTCTGAAATGGACACTGGCACTACTAAGCAGATGATATCTCTTGAAATGGACATTTTCTGTAATTAAGCAAAAACCTCCACTTATCAGACACTCGGTAGTGATCCTGGCCACACACAAATGTTACATTTTGTAGCCTTTGGTTGATAGCGACATATGTATAATGTTGATAGCAGTATTTAATTCTGGTGAGTTTAGTGTCATTCTTGTACAATTCAACAGCCAGCATTTCAAGTACCACTGTAGGTTTAGAGATGTGCCATTTTCTTGCAGGTTTTGAGGCCATTTTGCAAAGTACCCAGTTTGAAGGTGTGGAAGTATTACACAACAGAGAATCTTTCAACAGGGCCGACATACGATCTTGAGCTTATTAATGACGTGACAACCACAACTGAAAATGAGCAAAGTGCTGATGGAAAACAAGAGACCTATGGAAGCTGTATGACTGGTTGCTATGGTGATGTCACACAGTTTAACAATGACGAGTGCTCGTGGCTACTTCAAGAGCTGTACAGGTTGGAAGAGGAAGCTGATCAGAAACCAAAGAAATGGGAACAGCACTGGCACAAGCTGTCATACCCTTCAACAAAGAGAATGGTGAGAAATTTACTCACAGACAATAGTCATAGTCATAGCAATTCAGTGTACTAGTGCATGGAAGGTTGTTGGTTCAATTTGCATCTGTGAACTCAGAAATATTTTTTCTGAGTTGTTCTCTTAACACAAAAAAGGCACAATGAGTTTAACCCTATGTGAAGCACCAACCCGTGAAACAAGGCCAGACCACAACACCCGGAACTCAGTGCCCTACTTTTTGCAATAAGTGTGTGGGTTCGTTAACGTCCCCCGCTGATCATATAACACTGAAGATGCAGGAGACAGGGCCTGTGGTTTATAGTTGTTATCTGAGGAGACTAGAACATCTAACTGTTTGCAGATGTAGTCACAAAGGCAGCACGTTCTTCTCAATCTCTTTTACTGATTGAAATAGATTTCTTTTGTGTTAATTAATTCAGAGAATTTGGTGGTCCATCAAGAATTTATCCTCGACTAGTTGAATGATGATTTTCTTTCTTTGTGTAACCTTTCTTCAAGAATTCAAAATACATCAATTTTATCAGTGGAAATAATATTTCAAGTCTTGTTGGCAGGAATGCAACTCCTCTATGATAGTGAAAAATAATGTTTTGATACAAATATTTATTCTCACTGTAATCCATGGCACTTGCATTTTGCTTATAAAATAATTTACTTGTTTATTGATTAAGTTGCGTCTTGTGTGCAGCATTTGCCTATGAATACCAGATGGTACAGTAGTCAGCGACTGATGCTTCACAAGAGAAGTACAATGGAGGTCATTTTAAAGGTATCAAATATAAATTTTGCCTTCTGCAGTTTTAATGTTAGTTGGTCAAGCTTTAAGCTTTAAAGACTTTAAGGTACAGGACAGATTTATTGCCTGTCAGTCCTTGAAATATCATGCCTGTGCAAACATGGTATTCTTTAATGAATTACTAACAGTATTACTAAGTGGGCTGACTATCAACAGGTTTGTTATATCCTCGTGGGTTTTGTAGCACCATTAATTTTGGAAATATAAGAAACAGAACCTCTATAATTGTGCAAGACAGTAATAAATAATGGTGCACCTTCATCTCTCTGCACCTGATGGTAAGTCTGAGAGGGTGCCTCACATTAAACAAATTCACTTCTCAACAACAAATATCATTTCACAGTGATATTTTTGTTCTGTTCCAGGGCAAGCTTCAGGTGGAGGAACGTGGAGCACAGGGTTTCTCCCAGCCTCACAACTTTGAACCCCATTTGTTTGTTCCTCCATCAAATTGTGACCATTGTTATCAGATGATCATTGGTATTCTAAACAGAGGTGAGCAAGTTTATCAGATCAATAGCTTATTGCTTACAAGGTAAAATCTGCAATGTGTCACTGAGGACTCACAATTACCAAAAAAGCTCTTTGAGTTTCCCCGGTCCCCCTGCTCCCCCCTATCTTAGGACTTTGCTTAAGCTAAAAAATTTGATCTATACGCAGGATTGAAGTGCACAGAGTGCGGCTATAACTGTCACGAGCGATGCCAGCCCCAGGTTCCTTGGCAGTGTAAGAAGCGTGATCTCCCAGAGCAGCCTGGATCTGGTATGACAAAGAGCACCATGAGCCTACCTAGTGAGGTCAGCAGTTACTTTTTTAATCAACTTTGTTGTTTGTTAACTGTTTTTTAAGCTAAAAGAAAATCATATAATTAGCTTCAGTTCACGATGTTATTATAATTTTTAATATTTGTTTTTATGCAGACTGATGCTTCACACGCCAAGAAACTTCACTGTGGCCATCTCTACAAGAGAGGACATCTTTTACGGCAGTGGAAAGCCAGGTGGTTTGTTCTGGACACACAAAGAAATCAGGTACAGAGGATAAGTCACGCACAGTGGTTTCATCCAGGGCCATAGGACCCCCAGCTACCAATGACCTGGTGACCTGTGATCTTGCTTGTTTTAAAGTCAAAATACAAGCCATGCCCTGAAGTTGCCCGTGTATTCATTGTTTGTAGAATTGCAAATGCTTTGACACATCAAGCCCCTTTTATAATTTCTACAGAAAACAGATGTTAAATTTGTGTTAATGTTTATTTGTATTTTATGTTCACATTTAGCTCCGGTATTATGATGGAGAGCATGATCAGCATTTACAGGGCTATGTCGACCTTGGTGAAATGATAGCAGTTCAAGCTCTCAGCAACGTTCCTCCTGGTAAGGGACAGCAGTATCTTATTGTTACTTATTTTCGTGGGAACTTAATTTTATGAAAATGGAAGGGACATATTTCACAGGACTTAATTTTCACATTGTGACCAAAAATGCCTTTAAAACCTTTACAATATGTTAACAAGGTTAAGATATGTTTTTGCAGGTCTTTAATTTTCATGTTTTCTTGAAAATCATGAAGTCCAACATGTACCAATCACAGGTGGAATATTATTGGCTAACATGCAATTTCCCTCATTAATTTTTCTGGGCTTGGCACTTTACAAATTTGATTTCACCAAGATTACCCAAGTTATTCTATCCAGACCTAGTGCTTGTTCTAATGTGCATGTATGTAAAACTCAAACTGATGAAGTGTTCTTTCATATTTAGGTGCACCTAAAGGGTCGGAAAAAGGAGCATTTTTTGATGTAAGTTTAACAGTATTTTTGTTCATTATATCAGTGATATAGACTTGGGGCTGGTTATTGTGAGGAAAGAATTGTTTTTTCCTTCTTAGTAGAAATACGAACAATAGACAATTTCCAAATAGGGGAGCTTAATATACAATTTTACGAAATTATATCTTTTAAAAACAAGCTAGATACAATTAATGTAAGTTAATTGACTCATTGTAAGAGTGGTTGGGTTTGGACTTTTTTCAGTCAGATTTAGGGGGCTAATTTTTGATGCAAGGAAGGGAGTGTGTCTAATGGATAGAGTTCTCACATTCAGGCTGTGTATCTTGTTACAGCTGCGAACAACAAAGCGGGTCTACAATCTGATGTGTGAAAGTTCCGATGAAGCCAAGGTGTGGGTGGAGAAACTGCAGAACATGAATGTGTAGAGAATGGTCAGTGATTATACTGCCACAAAAATGTACTTCAATCTGCAAATAAAAAGTGTACCTACAAATGCCACATCGACTAACTGCCAAGATGCAGGTGAAGGATAAATGGAAAAGAAATGTGTAAAGAACATTGAGTGGTCAAGTAACGGAGGACAGATACCATTACAAGTTGGCAAAATTTTAAATTAACAATAAGCTTGCTTTTAGATTTCTTTCAAGTTTTGAACTGTTTTAGGTTTAGCTGGCACCTGAGGGATACTAGAATCCTTGGAGATTCAGCCCTAAAAATTTTTGACTTTTGACTTTTGACTGACATAGACTCTAATCAGATACCCTAAATGGATCTTTACTATGTATGTCACCAGTGTTGAAATTTCGGCTTGAAACTCAAATGTCTGTATTAGGAGTAAAGGATTTAAGTTCCTGACGAAAGGTGTCAGCTTTTTCCCGCCAGCAGGCTGAAAGAGTAACCAGATACATGATAGATAAGAACACTCACAACAAGCCCAATTGTTTAATATTTTAATCTCATTTGTTGTACTTTGATACATTCGTGAGAAATGAAATGAAGTGCCAATCTCTACCATCTTAATTAATTTTATGTACGCTTTAATTTTCTTGCTTTCATAGTTGTTTTATTCATTTCATTTTCAGTCATAAATGTTCTCATGCCAATGTCAATGACTAATTTAACATTAGTTTTATTCAGATTACGTGAAAGATGTACAGTTTGTTTACAGTCAGTTTGAATTCTACTTGTGCAATATTGTATGTAAAGATGGTTTGGCATTTTCTTTTTAATGCTGACAAAAAAGACATGCTTAATGCTGTGACTGTATTGGGAAATGCACTCCACGAGACTTGTTTGAAATATCTTTTCAAGACTGTGAAGTGAAAGGTTTTGCTTTGTTTTGAGATAAATAATAGTGATCGCAGTTTGGGTACTGATTGCTTAAACAAAACTGACGATTGAATTTCTGGAGGACAAATAGATTTTTAGATTGTTAATAATGTAGTTAATAATGAAGCTTTATAAAATATTAAATACATTTAATGAATTTTTAATGTTGTGAGATATTTTAACTCATATGACTATTAAGATCAGTATTTATGACGTCAGTGCATAGCTGCCTGCAAATTCCATTTGCCTCTCTTTTGCTTGGTAGCAGATTGTTACGATTATGTCAGTTCTGCATTACAAAAGAAGTTACAAGTGCAGTTTGCAGGCTTTTAACACTTTTCCTCCTTGAGACAACCTTGAGTTATGTAACTTTTTAGTTTGGGTGAAGTGTACTGTAGTGTGGGTAAAGGTTTCAAATCAAATCGGCCAATGTCTTGGCTGGCATTCCATTGTCACTACTGATGCTCAACACCAACATACTAGTGGGGTGTGCGTCAGTCGACACACTACCAACACATAATGGAGAGGGATTTGTTACCTTTACCTAGGCAGTTCCAACTCTTAAGTCTGTGAATGAAACTCTGGTGAAGGTTATGCAAGTAGAAATTTAATTTGTACTTTTGCAAATTTGGGACGCAGATAAAAATGACGAATAATGAAACAGCAACAGTGTGTTGGCAATTAAAATACTGGTACTTGCTGTTAACACACATTTTATTGCCTCGAATTTACTTACAATGCTTCATTCAAAATCTGATTTAAAAACGAACCTTGTTCTTTTGTTTACCATTCAGTAAGTGGCAATATTTGACAGTTTGAATTAACTTGAGCCGAGTTCCTGTTTGACCATTCACAGTTGTTGTTTTTTGTTTGATCAGTGGAAGTTTTGAGTCACGATTGAACCATCTCATCCTTGCTGATATGTGTATCTAGAAAGATTAATTTGCTGCAAGCTTTTCAAAATTCAGATGTCTAGAAGAATTATTGTCAGTATTAAAATATGCGAAGTGGAGTCGTAGATTAATTTCTCAGAGTAGAAGAAAGCTGCTCAACTGTACAGCTTTTGATTGCATTGCTCTAGCTGATGGTCCATGTAAAAAAGAATGGTAAATTATTTTTATTTCTTGGGAGTAATGTATTTTGTAAACTAGCAGATCTTACTTTGCATTAGTCAGATTAATAAAGCCTGTAATAGACTCTTATGTGGCTGTTTTTTATTCACTGACAATTTATCTCGGGTGTCTTGGAAACCTATATAATATAAAGTGACTCTGAAGTTACTGTTCGCAGATTGGGCACAATAATACAAAGGATTTTTTTTTTTGCTCAATCAGGAGCCAGCAATTGCAGAGCCGTTTGGAAATGGTCTGGAGAGACTCGCTTTGCAGGGGCTCTTGCCATTTTTCTTGAAAACTTTCGCCACTATGACCTCTGCCCGGCTTACTTCGTTTTGCCCCGACTCACTGCCCCTGGGTCTCTGAGGATGTTGAAAACCTGGCCCCCGTTGTTCAAAGGGTGGATAATGCTATCCAATGAATGAAAACACTATCCAGTGGGCAAGTTTTAATAACATCAAGCTTTCCACTAGATGGTAATTAATCTGATCAATAGCTTTATTTAGTTTGTGAACAGAAGAGGTCGAGAAGTAATTCTGGTAAATAGTTTAGAACCAGGAGCAACAGAGCAGATCGGACAGCTAACAAGGTTACCGGTAAATAAATTTTATTGCCCAACATTTCGACAAAACTAACCTTGACGGGCTGAAAAATGGTTACCCCTGTACTTTTGTCTAATTGGAATGTTGGACAATAAAATATATTTAACCTCTTTAGCTGTCCGATCAGCATTGCATTTAGTTTAAACGTTTTATTGTTTAATCACCAGCTAAATCAAGAAAATGGGAAGTATGTCTGTCTTGCCAGTGTGTTCTGGATTTGTGCGATGGTCGGTAATCACTCCGATTTGTGAATATGATCGTCTAGACTTTTGACCATCCTGATTCTGGATGCCCTGCGTTATGTGTGGAAATAACCAAATCCCCTACTGTCTGGGATTTTCCAGATCAACAATCTTTTTCTACCCCTAACAAGAACACAACTCAAAACTGAAATATCAACTTGTCTGATATTTTATTCTCACTACTCGCACCATGTGCGTATAACCCATTTTTCATCAACAGCCTTGCCTAGTTACATGGTAACTGTGATATAACTGATAACATTTCAACTTAAGTGTAAATCTCTTGAGAGCATAATCTACTTTTAGGAGATTTGTGTAAATTTGATCAGATGCACTTTGAAACTTCCAGAACCTGCCCTGGATAAGCAATCTTGTTTGCTGCATCAAAATGAAAACACATTGGGAGGTTACTTTGGTGTAGGAACCTGTGAAATTTTTCTTTGTTTGTGAGTTGTTTTCCAGCTCTGTTGCTTCAATGTTCTTCATTCACTTGGCCATTTGTTTTACATCACTGGTGAGTTTCACTGGTTCTTACACCGAGGGTGAGCCATTGTCGGAAGAGTTTTTTTCCCTGATAATGCCATATACAAAGCAGTGGGAATGCATTAATATCTTACAATTTGCTTGGAAAATATTTACAGTAAATAAGTGTCTATGGTCAGTTGTGTAGAGAAAGGTTTTTTTAAAATTGACAGAACAAATCATGGTTTAACCAACATGGGTGTTAGGGTTAGGGGAAGGTTGAAGGGGTTTCCCTTCATGTGATGTTGTTTGTACTTGACGTGCATGCCCCAAGACTCCCCCCCTCCAAGGGCATTGTGCGTTTGATTTCAATACATGTACCTTTCATAAAATCCTGGATCCACCCTTGTACAAAAAAGTTGAATGCTGCCCTTCCGTAAACTAAGAAAACAGACCCTCGTAAAATTGGCCCTACAGTGTGCCCATCCCACATAAAGATAATAATAAACTGGAAGGTTCCATATTGATGACATAGCTCTTCTCAGATCTGCACAGGGCTTATGGTTGGCTCAGATTTGTTATGAGGAACTGAGTAGTAATGCACTCCCACTTGCCAGGGTGTTTGTTCTACCTGCCCCCTCAACAAGAGGAACAAGAAAGATCTCGGAAACCTGGTTTACACTAGGTCAGCAGTATGGAATTTTCCAGTAGATTCAGACGGGGCGCACAAGGCAGAACCACACAAAGAAGTGTGTTCTTATGGAATCCTGATTTTTCGAACACCAATGGGTTCAAGAAATTGAGGAATTTGAGAAATGTGCAGGGGGGGATTGCAGTGCTTTTGGTTTCAGTTATCAGGGGAGGTTTGCAAAGTGAGAGTTCAACAAATTCAGGGTCCACTGTACATTAGTTTAACATTCAACTTGAAACACTTGCATACATGTCAACCAAGTTTTCACTTTGATGCAGCACACCTAATTTTATGTACACACAATATTCCAAATAATTTTAGTATCCTTCCTTCACAATCCTGTGTAATAACTTGTAATATAGTACTCTGTTTGTGGATTAAATATATAGAAGAATTTCATAAAATCCCTCAATAACAATTCTGTACAATTAATATTTTTGATAAATACTTTGAAATAATTTCTCAAATTGAAGTCATTTTCATGCTCAACCTTGGCTGTCTAAAAAGACATAATTCTGATAAATCTTTTTTTCATAATCTGATAACAGCACCAACCTTATTAAGGACCCATGCAATAAAACTGAAAAATAAAACATTCTTTTTTATGCCAAGATTTCTGGCAAATAAATTATGAGTTCCTTATGTCCTCGCTTGATTTGGTGGCAGAAAAAGTGTTTAAAATTATCCTAACAAGTCATACTTCATTTCCAAACCACAAAATATTGCGTTATTGATATGTTGTGGCTGGTCACGTTTTCCACTGGTCACGCAAGGATGTTACACAGTTGAATATCTTGTAGAATCCTACTGGAAGATGGTGACATGGCAGACCACTGTACTGGTCATCTACGACATAATGGAAGTGAATATCTCCTTGGAAAAAGCAGTCAGGGTTAGACAGAAGAATGGAAAGAGTTTTTCTTGTTGTTATGCATTCCAGGATTAACCATCAATGCAATGACTGATGACAATAATGTTGAGGATGATGACAAAGTGAGATTCTTTTACCAGTTCCCTCTTTCAAAATGTTCCTTTTCACTTGCATTCCTTTGAACAATAAAATTAATATTCTACTTTTTGGAACTGTTCTGCAACCAACAATATTGTAAGGTGCCACAACAACAAACCATTTGTAACACAAGTTTATGTGGACGTAAAAATACTGGTTTAAAGCCTGTAAGGTGATGTTTGAAGAATCATCTTTTCTTTAATCACATCTCAACCCTTCCAGTTTTGAAGTGTTTAGAACAATGAATCCTGCAGTCATCTATGCAGTGGGTGAATGATGAATCCATAGATCATATAAACAAGACAAATACATTCAGCAATGATGACATCGATAAGAGAAGGGTTACATGAAGAATCCTCGAGGAAGAGCTGTTCATTTTTGTACCACCATCAATCTTGATCCCTTGTCCTGCAAGGGATGTGTGTCAAAACTAAAATAAACCATGAAAATTGAACATTGAATACTTGTACGTCTCTCAACTGGTATGTCCTGGCATTCATCCCACACTTGTTGATTGACGCATGTAAAATAGTCTCCTCGGTGCCCTGTGTTGTTCCAAAACACAAGTTGACCACAACGTAGATTTCATGATGCATGTCTTTGAGATGGTTTGATTTATATAATAATCCTCACATTAAAATAATGAAATAAATAACATCTTGCAATATTTGTAGGTGATAAATATTGACATATATATTATTGAATTGTTGACAATCCAGACTCGATTTAAGACTAGCACACTAGATTTGTGATATAATCATCTTCCCATGACCAGCATGAAGGAATATTAAATGATGAAATCCATTGTAAGTAAATATTCACGACAGATTATTCGTCGAAGATTGCTTCAAGAGCTATATCACGTGTATCATCGTCGCTGCCTGTCCTTGTTGTCCAGTAATGATGAAGAGTATGGTATACAAGTTCATACTGTAAATCAGTTTCTACCATTCCACCCCTAGAGATAGTAAGAAATAAACAATTTATTATAAGTTATTGTAAGTTGTAGGTTTCTAGGAGTATGACATAACCACAATGGAATGCTACTGGCCAAACTGCTGGAGCTCTTTCTGATCTGTAAAGCTCATGAAGTGACTAAGAGTATTGGTTCTCTCCCTTGGATGAGATGCTGGCCCATCGCAGAGTTACCCCCAGCATTTGGTTAGGGACGGACCATTAGAAATAACCTGAGGGGGGTAAAAGATTTTTAGTGCAGGGTTAGGGCACAACCACTGGCAGGAATTTTTTTTGAAAAAGTCACCCCCCCCCCCCCCCCCCCCCCCCGTCTAGTTATTTCTAATGCCCTACAAGTTTGCCCTACAAGTTGAGACATGAACATAGTTTATTTACCCACAAAGAGCTTGGGAGCTGTAGCTCATTAAAATGTTCTTGTGAAATAACAAGGTCTAAATTGAAAGGCTCGGTGCAAAAAGGGTGGTAGTGATTTTTCTGGCTGAAATTGAACATTTCCAAAACAACTCCAAATTTTGCAGGCAGGTTTGTTTATGTGTGTTAAAGATTGTCCTGTATTATTTTGCGTTGGTTTAACCTTCAATTTTGAGATATAATGTATGCTTTATCTATTATGCCACCATATCATGCGTGGACACTGGTTCAGCTTTAAACCACCTGGGCTGGGTTGTTCAAAATATGATTAACACTAACCCAGGATTAAAACTTGATCAAGGGCTCAGTTTGTCTGTATGAGTGATTTATTGCTTATGTTTTGTGGGGTGTGAGATTGCTTGACGTCAAAACTGTAGGACAGAAAATATTAACAGAAAATGCTACTTATTAATAAATGTTAGAAAATTGAAAACAAAAATTCACGGTAATCCTTGATTAGCTTAATCGTGCTTTGAACAACCTAGCCCAGATCTTGAGTCATTACTCCACCATGCCAGCAATTGTTACAAAGTAACACAGCACTAACCTGTCTATTCTCATAAGGCTTACTATCTTGAGAATATCTGTGAGTCCTTCCCTCTGATGGTCCAACATGAAATTAAGTAAAGTAGAGTAAAGTAAAGTTAGCAGTTTGGAGTTTAAGGTGGCACTGCTGTCACCGTGCCTTTGCCAACATGGCATTCCCTTTACTAACAATGTATCTGTTACAGGTCAAAATTAACTTCAGGTCATTTTTTTCAACCTAGGTTATTTTTTTTTAACCTAGCTTATTTTTGTTATATATACTAGGTTAATAGGTCGAAAATAGATTAAAAACACCTCCCCTCCCTTGCTATCTGCGAACTCCCATCCTTACTTACCCCCCTCCCTGCTGTCTGCTATTTTCCCTCCTAAGTATTATCATCTATTTTTTTTCTTTTTACTTACCTACACCTGTACACTTATAGGATTTGAACTCTTAACCTAAAGATTTGCTGTCCAACCCCTTATCCACTTTGCCACATAGGAAATGCTGGTTGAACCACTATTTTTAAAAAAAAAATATGACTCCAATCCAAACCCTAACCCTAATAATAACCCTAAATTCTACCTAGGTTGAAAAAAATAACCTAGGTTAAAAATAATTTAACCTGTAACAAACCTACCTGAGTTAATTACCAGGTCTACAAATAGAGCGTGGCCCCATGCCCCACAAGGGGCTGCACATATGTACCACCAGATTAGCTCATACAACAATGAAGTACTTGTCAAACATTTAATTTTCTTTGCCAAAACACTCTGTAGTGAGTTACTTGTCAGTCAGCATTAAAAACCTACCTTTATTTGTTCAATTCCTACACTAGCTGCTACAAAACAACCTGTTCTTCCAACTCCAGCACTGTAAGAAAAAAAAAGTCAATGATTAAAGTAATTTGCACTGCAATTTACACAACTTATCCCTGCGACTCCCAAAAAGTTCATGCCCACACCACAACTCTCCTTACTTCCTTAAGAAAATCGTCAACTAAGTGACATGGTCACAAATGATGGCTACCAACCTGCAATGTACAACAACAGGACCTTCTTTTACATCTTCTCTCTCTTGAGCAATATGCACTTCCTCCACTAATCTTAAAAATTGTCTTGGTGAGTCTGGTACACCGTGGTCAGGCCATGCAGTGTACCAGTAATGGTAAACTCTTCTTGGAGCTTCTAGCGACTGTAAAAAATTTAAAAATACAAAAGAGTAGTTTGTACACAAGAAGACGGCTACCTTATTTCTTAAACAAGAATAGCGTAGCCTTCATTTATGTTTTACAACTAAAGTAACCGTGACATCAAAGGAGAATTATTTTATTTCACCTGTGAATGACTGATGTACAAAGAAGTTATTTGATAACCATCTCGTCCAATTGCTGAATCAAATGTGACCACAATATCTCCATATTTCTCTTGCATTCTGAATGTTGGATCTGGCCAGTACCGTTCACATTTTGTCTGAAGAGAAAACGAAATGTTATTCAATAAAAATTTACAGTTATTACAACTGCTCGTGTGCTACGTCTGATAATTATTATTGTTCACAAAAGTATCATAACTATGTATATCACACCTCATTCCTTTCTTTAAGTTTTGTAATCATGACAATAATTGGACAGTGATGATGCCATATCATCCTCCAAAAGTCTTTGACTGTATTAGATAACGGACCTAGAAAAGAAACAGTGACAGTGCAAATGAATACCATGTACTAGTAAGTTTCCAACTTTTAGTTCTTGTGCTCCCAAGTTATCAATTTTCATTATTAAAAAGAAACAAAAATAAAAAGCATTAATAAATGTTGTTGAGATTGATTGATTAACTACCTTGAGTTGCTATGTAAGCAAGTTTTCGACCCTCATAACCCTGAAAGTAAATTTAATTATGTGGTGAGATTAGAGAAGACTCGCTTCTGTTACAGATCACCTGACCTTTATTATCTGAAACAGTAACTTTAAAGGCACACCAATCATGGGTGATGAAAACAAAGGCTACTGACACCGCAAATCTGCTCAACAACTAAGTAGCACATCACAAGATCAACAATAAAAGGAATTTGCTAACTAGAAATGTGTAGGACCGCAAGAAGATACGCGTTCTTTGTTATATTGCATACAATACAAAACTACAAACAGTATAGTACTCACTCTAATAAACATACAATACTTTAATAAACTACTTACAAACAGATATTTACACTAAAATATAATAAAATTATACGCTATTTATACTAACTAGAAAATTTATTACACTAAACTATAGACGGTAGAACTGAAAAAACTTACAAACTTACTGTCGCTATAATGTACCTACAAAGGCATACATGAAGTAATAAGAATGCTTCATAATGCATTATAGGGCGATTTTCAAAGCACATGTGAACACGTATTGTGTTTATGGATGTTTGAAGAGTCTTGTACAGACAAACAAAACACAGATCTGTATGATTTTTTTATTTTAAAGCAAATGTGATCTGCAAAAAAGATCTTCATGGGAAAAAGCTAACTAAGTCATTTTGGTGCAGGGACATGATGTCTGACCATACTATAAAATCAGTCGTACAATTTCAAAATTAGGTCAACCAATGTCCAATGACCGACTGTTATTTCCAGCACTGCAGGGGTAAAATGAAATATTGTCAAAAATTACTTAATACGATTTCCAATACAACTCATAAGTTAGTCCTACAACCTTCCACCTTACTTACCTTCACAAAATTTGCATTTATGTATATAGATATTGGATCTCCCGGTATTTCTGGTAGATTTACTCTAGTTCTAGCATCTGAAAGAAATGATGCACATCGAACAGGTGAGAAAAAAATAAATTTTAATGCTTGGACATTCACTGCCTTGTGAAAGGCATGGTGGTTTAATGGTTATTCCTTTGGACTCTGGTTTGAGCCCTGGACAGGGCACTGTATTTTGTTCTTGGGCAAGACACTTAATGACTGTCTCCGCCTGGGTTGTATAAATGGGTACCGGTGAATTTAGTGCTTAGGGTAACCTTATGGTGGACTACTGGGGGGGGGGGGGGGGGGGGGGGGAGAAACACTTGTTTAATGCTACAGAAACCAGGATAAGATCCAACCTGATGGGCCATGATGCTCGAACGCAGGCTACATTGAACACATCATCATCAGACACCACTTCTGACACTTCTAAGCTGACAACTGGTGTGGTACCAGCCACAAGAATGTTCAATTAGAACTTACTTGGTAAAATAAATGGATATCTGTTTTTGTAGCTTGAGCCAGGTATCCTATCTTCTGGAGGGGGGTGATTCATGGGCATTTCCTGAATAAAATGTGTAAAGTACAGTAATTTTTTTGTTGATGATTAAATAAACAGATTTTTACTGAAAGTAAAACATTTAAGAAAAGCTTACAATGCCTGTCCTTAGGTCACTTTGGGAGGAGCTGAAACCTAATGCGAACCTAAGCTATGTGCGGGGATTGTAAAACCTATTGAGTTCTTCCATGTTTGTATCAGATAATGCAAACATAGAGTAGCTATTTTATAAAAAAAAAATTCAGTTTATAACTTTAATACCATTTTGACACAGCCTTATGCCAAACATTCAGGCATCCAAACAGTGTGAGCTATACATATGTATAACAAAGATTTTATATTAATAAATTTGCATTTTTATTAACTGTTAATTACATCAGAATTATTTGTCTTCATTTCTAACTGAACATTTCTACATATAAAAATGGATTTCAAGTCAGTCACACACTAAAATCTATACAGTAATAACAAACACAATTTCAGCTCACCCAAAATTCTGCATAAAGTTGCTTTGAATTATTTACACAGTCTTCTAATTCATTGCAAGTCAAGGGCCTGGATTTAGAAGCCAGCTTCTCCTCTGTGGGGCTGTAAACACAGACAAATAACACAACATCAATATGGCATTCGCCCTCAAAATATCAATGTTTATTAAGCGACTTCCATACCTTTCTAGAATACTTGGAGCAGAAGAACTGGTTCCTAGTTCAGTTGAGGATGATCTGAGATCAAGAACTAAAGAAGCTTTTGAGCCACGTCTGAAAATAAAAACGCAACCATTAGTCGGAGCTAAGCAAACAGCAGCTCATCAAACAATTGGCCACTATGTCAATAGTGCTTAAAGGAGCTATACCAGGAGTCAAGTTTGTCATTCGTAATCCATCATAATCTCTGTTAGTCAAAACCACCCATGTTTATTATGGGGTTTTGATTTCTCTGCTGCTGTTTTTTTTTTACATAAGAAAACTATTATTTTGAGGTTTTCTTCAATTTGAGAGTAATAGAAAAATGACTGAAATCCAGTGACGTAGCTTCTTTAACCAATGAGTGTGACTAACAACTACCTTCTCCTCACAGTGTCGACAATAGATTTTCAAGCAGGTAGGTCATGAAGAAAATCGTCAACTAAATAACATTGTGATGTACCGCCACACTCTCAGAATTAACTTCAAAAGTCAGTTAGGAGAACATGCATCTCGTACCTGTCTGATAGCGAGAGCTGAGAGCCTTTCCACTTCCTTGCTTTGGGAGGTAAACCACTAATTGTGTAGACCCTCCCAGCATCCGGCTGGATCATGCTTGCCGACATGGTGTTTGTGGGGTCAACAGCTGGATAAAGAAGCTTCTCTGGGTCAAGCTGTTGTGCGCGATGTTCTTCTTCAGCTCTGGCCTCAAGATGACGCCGACAAAACAACTGCACATGCCATAGACAATTATAATGAATATATACTTAGGTATAGCCAAGCCTAAAACCAGAGCTTCACAGTTACTTACTTTTTGAGCATCAGTGTGCTACGTAGTGCTGACTTGTAAGATTGAAAATTATTCTATATTGCAAACAAAAAATACTGGGAGTGGTAACTAGTGAATGGTTTTTACCTTTTATATTTCATTTGGGACATACTGTGACTTACCAAGCAGACGATAGCCAGAAATATGAGAATAACAGTCACACCAGCCACCACTGCCACAGGGAACCACATTTCTTGATAAACTGCAAGGTCTATTTCAGGGGTGTCCTTCAAAAAAAAAGAAAAATGTTGTCAACAAGAATGTAAAGTTTATGCCAGGCCCTGAATAAATGTCAGCTATACAGAAAGTTGAAAAAAACTTAAGTTGGCATTCTTTATAGGTGCTGGCATTAATTTAAAGGAGCTGTGTAATGGATTTTAGCCAAATTTAGGCATGGGAAATGGCAATAAAATTTGGTGAAATATGAAAATTATCACTTAAAACTGTGAAGGAACATTTCAATAACACATCAAATACAAAAGAAGGTATGGATGGCCAAAAGTGAAGAAGATTGCGATATGGCCAAAAAAAGTGTACCTTAACACCATATGCAGTGACGTTGAACTCCCGCAGGAATGGTTGCATGTCTGGGCTGTCTAAGGTTCGGATCATTTTATCCGCAGGAATAAAAACATTTGGTTCCCACTCAGACCCCATGGCCTTAACCATGTCTTTTTCACAATACAGTTCAACTTGGACCTTCCTGGGAGAGATCTGTAAAACAAATCATTGAAAGTGTCAAATAAATGAATAAATAAAATGTTTTACTTTAATTCACTCTATATTAAATAAATTACCATTGCAACCTAAAGGCTGTCTGTATTCGGTCATAGAAGAAAAAATCAAGTAATGAAAGAAGAAAGGAAGGAAGAGAATGATGGACAGACGGACCAATGGATGGATGGATGGATGGATGGACAGACAGAGGCAGAGAGGGGTGAAAACAAAGAAGGGAAAAAAACAAACAAACAAGATAAAGCAATAACAAATGAAAAAGTAAGGAAGAAGCAAAAACAACTTAGGACACAGACAATGTCAATTCCAGCATTGTCTTTGCTTTCATTTCGCTACATTGATTGTGGTCTATGAATGAAAGCTGAAGACAACTTTTTCAACTCTGAATGACCCAAGTCCTGCTGCTCATCAATAACCACACATTAAAAGGTGTTTAGATTCCATACTCACTGGTAAGACATGGAGGATTACACAGCCTTGCTCATGAAGACCTAAGCTTCTTGAAAGGTGAGATGTAAAGCGTTTCCTTGAAGTTTCACTAAAGTTCTTGAGCCCAGTGGCAAGATTCTGGAAGATGATGGCAACATAAGTAAAAAAGAAAATATTAAATTACTTATAAATAAAAATGGAACAATAAATTTTCCTCACGAAATATCATGAAATTTCAACCAAACCATTTTTGTGAGGTTTTTGTGAATCCAACCCTCCTTAAAAGTAAAGGTGTTACTTAGGAGAATACACATGTACATAATTACAGGATAAACAAGAAAAAAGTGTATTTAATTATATACATGAAAACACATCTTAATCTTGTATATCTTATGGTAAGGTTTGATTATTGGATAGGAATCATTTAAATAACAAACTAACATTTGTTTGATTATCTGATGTTTTTTTTCCAGTTAATGCTGGACCCTAGCCTTGAGGACAACTTTAATATTATTAACATTAATGTTCCAAGGCTGGGAGTATCATAGAAAGAGCTTAAAAAGCTTAGACGGATAAAGTAAGTATTCAAACAAACCCAAAGAAAAACCTTTGGTGAAAATTATCAATCAAATACAAAAAAAAAAAACAGAATGGTCTAAAAGATTGTATATATGGCATAGAAAAGGCAGCTGAACCTGTCAAAATCAAATATAAAGTTTACCTTAATAGCAGCCTTAAGCCTTTTCTGCAGAAACCAATATATCATGCAAGTGATTAAATATTACCATTTCTCAGAAAGCATTTTTACACTCCTTAACCTTGGAGCACAGGGTTGTATTAAAGAATATGGATTAAATTAAATTTTGTCTTATCACCCAAATTTCATGTGTGGTGTGTTTTTATCACAAAATCTTTAACAAATACATGCTCTCTTTTTGTACAAGGCAAGACAAATTTTATTTTAGCACACAGTTTTTTGCATGTCTTACTTAGATACTCTACTTCTAAAATTCTGCTTAGCAAGAAAGTATATTAAACACAAACATCTGGTCAATAAGGCAATGTTGTAAGAAATCTACAAACAGTCAAGTATGACAATAAAAGTGTTCAGCCTTTCTCTGAACAAAGCTGCCGTCAATGTTAGAGATTGTGAAGCATGTAACTATATTTTTATGATACAGCATACTCATACAACATGCGCCTGACATACAGAAGTTTGGAAATCTGATTCTGAGTTTACCATTTTTCTCTGAATATATCATGTATATATATTCTTATACTGGGCGACAATGAATTCAATCAGTTGAAGACAAATTTATGTTCCAATTTCCGTCAAGGAAATTATCAACATAGGATTCTATTCTTTTTCATCGACAATAATTCTTGATTTGTTTTCTTCAAAACAAAGCCTTGTATTGGCTGTTGGAATTATTTGCAACTTTGAAACATGGAAAGTGAGAAACTGCATTATTTACATTGTACATTGGTAGGAAGTTACGCTGATGTTCCTGGCAGATTGCAAAAAGAGAAAAGTGATTTTTTCTCTGTAAATCCCTCAGGGGATAGCAGGCAGATTGAAGGCAAGGATGAGGTACTAGTAATCCAACAGCCACTACAGAGAATTTCCCATTACTTCAAAGCTCAAGACTTTGAAAATGTTTCCATTAGTACTAAATTAATTCAAACCACACATGAGCTATTTTTAACTGCAGGTGTCAAGGAAAACTGTTAGCACAAAACTACTCTTGGCTACTGTGGCTTATGATAAAAATTTGAGAAATAAAAAAATCTCAACATGAATAAAAAAGCTGAAACTTAAACTCGGTAATAAACTTGCTGGATTTCTTCAAAAAAGCTTGCTTCCTGTCCTAAATTTTGTTTAGACATTTGAAAACAGGTGTACTCGAATATCTTTACTCCAAACCTACAAATTTAGTATGTTAATACGGCGTTATCGTTAGGGAACTATCCGCTAGATTATACAAATTTGAATTATGACGGCAAACATCAAGCGTTTTTCTACCGGCTTAAACAGGTTTCATCTTTACGGTTCTCGGGTTTCGGTAAATTGATCAAATTTTCCCCTCCTCTGCGATTTAGCCAGTTGACACTAATCGAAATTCACCGCAACAAAACGAGCAAAATATTTTTGCAACGAATTGTCGACAATACAGTACATCCGCTAGTTATTGTTTGTGTGGGAAGGTTTAATGAAACATGTCACGGAAATGATTGTTCAGCGAATCAAACCCCATTAAAATGGAAATCTCTAAAGAAGTGGCGGCGCAATGATCCGATGAAACATAATTACTGGGTCAGATAATGCCTGATCGAAAGATCACGCAAAAAAAAACATTTTTGCGCGCGAAGAAGCCGATGTGACCTTATTGAAAATGTGACCAACTTAGTTCAGTTAGCGGCTGTTGTCGAAAAGAAGCCTTTACACGAAGACAAAAATAAAATCTGGCCCGAAGGCTGTCAAACCTACGCATTTGACGTGGTTTGTTCGAGATAGAACCCAAAAAAATTAGCTGGGACGAAAACTACCCCAGCTGTCGATCTTCACATGTTCGAACGAAGCGCTATCAAACATATCGATTGGAGTTGAAAACACCGCCGTTCGATTTATTGTGTTCCTTTTCATCCACATCATCCGATTCTAGTCAACGAGTCGAGTTGTTTAGCAACAGACCATTATTATAATTCACTCGGGAAAACAAAATCACAATAGAAACTGTAACGGAGAAATAGATGGCAGTACGACTTCCTATCGACAAGATGTGTATTCGGTTCCTACAAACAAACAAAAAAATATGCCACGAGCCCGGATACAACAATGAAATTGCCACCAACGCGAATAAAGAAGGAATGAAGACAACTCACCAATACTAAAATATATATTTCCGGCAGGTCTTTACGACCCGATGTAAGGTTGTTGCTTTGTCGAGCTGTAGTAGAGGCGCTTTCGGATTCCTTGAAGTGGGAAATTCCTTGCTTAAAATCCATCTGAATATTTTTCCCTTCATTCTGGTTCTTCACTTCAAGTTTTTCTCTAATATTTGGCGGCTTTCCCTGCTCTACACCATGGGAAAATCTTGTAGTACGTCTGCCGTACGGTCCAGCGTAGGCAGAGCGAACAACAGCTGATGAAGTTAGTTAGAAACAAACATTAGACGTTCAACCCAGCAAAAAAATGTTGTCACTGATCTCAACGACATAAAATTAAAGAATAAACAACAAGAAACCTTGGATTGTTCCGCTATGCGTGGTTCTCGCTTCAGAAGACGTCAAAATCCACAAAAGCCATATAAATTCGAAGAACCAAACCACCATTTTCCCTCCATCACACTCGCTCGCGCTTCCGACTCCAGAAAAATATTCTCACAGCGCATGTACAATGTTTAGTCACGTGACAGGACATGAAAAAATTACGCGCCAGCAGCTGAGAGAGAACGAAAAAAAAATTGAACAAAATCAAAACAATCAGACAAGCGAGGCACCACAAAATGAATTCACTGTTTCGCTTGCGACACCATAGGAAGATCAAAGCACATCGGCATGGTCTGTGTTTAGAAATATCAGAAAAGCGATCGATTAAATTTTATTTTTGAAGGACTAGTACTGCTATATAAATAAATAGAGATATTGTTTTACAATTTTAATTTGAATTACTGTCATTAGTTTTAGGCACAAAATTCAGTTATTTTTCACGCTGTTACTAAAAGGAATTTTCCTAAAATAATGGGTATAATTCTAAAACGTCTACAGTTTATAAGGATAGCACAGGTTTGTTGAGACTAAAGTTACCAAAAGACCGAAAAAAATAAAACCGCCATTACCATATGAACAGTCTTTCGGATAATAGCCGTTTTATGATATCAAAGGTATCAGTAATATATGTATCTACAGGGATGTTGACCTAAAATAATTCGGGTAACTTGGCATTCACTGTTATTTACGACTTCGATTTGCGCGCTATAATTGATTATATTACAATTAAGACGATTTATAGGTCAGCGAGGCGTGCTAAACTGGGCACGATTTGTGCAAGACTACATTCAAATTGAATCAGACCACAGACTAATGGCTCTCTAAGGAAGGAAAACCCAAAAGGATGGGAAATAAACAAAAACTAAACGATGGTTACAAAGTAGCAAGATTGAGACACATTACGAACAACAAACTTGGCAAAAATGACCATTTTCTTAAGATGAACCGTCCGAACATTTTTAATTTCTTATTTTCAGGCTAAAATAGATAATATTCGCATTGCACCATAAATCTCAATTTATGGTTATATCAATTTATTTTTGTTAAGGACTAAAAACTAAAAATGGTGAGGTAATTTTCTCGCGGTTCCCCCTGCTCACCCACTTAGTCGACTTGCCATGAGAAAAACGAGCTTGGGACTCTTCTTAGTGTACAGCTAGTGTAACGAGACTGGTTTGACGCAAGAATTGATTTTTCATTATAAAATAGACACAAGAGAGTATTAATCCTCTCTTGACAGAGGTTAAATTTTCATATTTGATTTGATAATGCCCAATCCCCCACCTCAGTTCAATCAGTAGTTTTTGTCGCAAGGTGGTCTCGTTAGTGGACCTTAGTGGAGTATTGTCCCCAACTGTTCATCTGTTCATCTCATCAAACAGGCATTTTCCACTGAGGAAGAGGGAGTACCCTCGAAACGTCTGGTTTTTTTCTTACATTCAATAGCGCACATATTTACTCAAACTACTGAATGTATTATGTTCATCTGTATAGCCAAGAAAGTTCATTCAGTGTCATAAGAGGAGAACAAAACAGTTCCACGATCTCGATTACCTCCAAATTAGTGGCATTGTCTAATGTCTGGACTGAGCTGAATGCTTGACTCTGGGATGCCAACATTTTGACAATGAGAAACTTGCTGCTGTACTTGCCGCGCATGCAAGCAGATTAAATAAACTTGTCAAAGACTGAAAACGCACGTAACAAAGTTTTTTTGACGTACTACGTCAAAGAAAATTTGTTACGTGCGTACACAATGTATAAAAACGAACCTGACAAGAAAAACTTGCTTGCATGTATGCATTGACTAGCTTAGACATACTAATTTTTTAAGAGGCACGCAACCATTGATACGATAATATATGAGAAAATAAGTTCGTTAAAATGTTACGTGTTACACATTCACAAGCATGGAATTGCTTTTGACGTGCCGCTTTGTCGTTAACGGAGTTAATTGATTACTTAAACTTTCTGAATGTTCTCGGATATCATATCGTTCATGAAATGAAATGTGCATTGACCGTATATTCTGTTTTTAAAGTTAACTGATTTTGCCGTGGGCCGTTCCTGCGAAATGAGAATTGAGTACTTTACCAGTTTTCCGTGAACTGAGATTCTTTTTTTCTCTCATATTTTGCAAGACTAGCTCGCGACCGTAAGTTGCCGGCTAACTTGTTTGTAATGGTGGAGTATATAGGATTCACAAGAAAGAAAACTGATTTTCACTGTTAAAAGCTCTAAAAACTTAAGTGAACTCAAGAATGGGCCAAACACATTGATTGAGTTAGCTGGGCAGCGCACTCTCCGGCAGGAAACGAAAAGTAAAAGCGATTCGCTCTCTGAATATAAGGGCAGCTTCTCCAGCTCGCCTGCTGGTGTTAACGGAGTCTGGGATGGAGGAGTGCGGTTTGAAAATAACCTAACTTTAACAAAAGTTTCCTTTTTTTCGCTGGCGGGCTGATAAACCAGCACCGAATAGCGGAATTGTAATAAAATTGTTCGAGAATACAATTTCTCTCGTCTATTTTTTAACGTGAAGCGTGCTATTATATGTCCAGTCCAGCGAAGAGTGAATTACTATGATATAGTCTCTTAACTGGCTTTAACTTTAATTTTTTTAATTCTGATCTCGATTTCGCTGTTGTCGTTGGTCCTTCCATCCCGCTTACGGAAAGGTAAAAAGCAACTCGAAAACCTGTCGATAGATTATGGAAATATTTCAATCATCGCCAATTTGAGCACATGTTGTTAGAAAGGTGATGAATAAAGTACCCGAAAACCACGCGTAAACGTGGAGCGAAAAAAATTCGGCTTAGTTTAGGCTTGTGCACTGTGTCCTTCTGAGTTTAGATCGTCTATAGACAACCTATCCTGTCTGTTTTCAAATTCACGCCCGAAATTAATAATACAAACATTGAAAAAAAAAACAATACGCTTGAGAGGATAATGTAGCATTTACACCCACTATCAAACCTCACCTGATTTGTTTCGCCGTTGCGTGTTCTTGATTTTCGACGTGCCAAGAACTAAACAGAGAGCACGTGGTTTGTGTATGGAGCGAAATTATTCGAAGGCTTAAATCATCGCAGACAGACAACACAAAGAGTAAACTTGTAGAATCTGGGTAAACAAGAATTGCGCTTATTTATGCTTCTCATCTGCCGCCGTAATTAGTAAGCGGCGAGCCGTCACTTTTGAGACAAAGGGCGAGAAAAGCAACTGAAAAAAAAAACAACAAAACTTTTGCACGGTAATAGGGTGCGAAACAAGAGTCACTTATGTGAAGAGCTTGTTATAAGCTCGCACCTATTTAAGACAAAGCGCGGGCAATTTTCAGTTTTTTCCTTTGTATTTGTTCTTTGAGACATCTTGTTGCTGTGGCCGGAGTCTGAATAAATACTAAAATGAGACAATGAAAATTTGTAAAACCACGTTGTAATTGAACGTTGCGTCATGGCGACGGGGAAAAAGTGGTGCGCGCTGTTTTAATTGCAATTTAATGTTTGGGTGCAAGTGAGATGAGATCTACAGTTACGTATCAATTTGTCATCCAGTTAGACAGATCCACCTATCGGCTAACATAAATTGCCTGTGGTAATATGTAGCTATGAAAACAAGTAATTAAAAAAAAATGACTGCCACAACCAAGGCAACAAAACGAGCGACTCGGGGGTTTCTTTTTGAAGGTAAACAAACGATTTTTCTAGATTCTGTCGGGTTTATATTGGTAGAAAACTAGGAAGAGATTTATCAAAGTAATGTTTCACTTTAATGGCTCATAATAAGATTGGTAAAGATCACGTGAAAGTATCATGTTATATGTATGCCCATTTTATGATTGTGATTAAATTGAATTGCAACTGAAATAGGCAAAACAAAAATTCGTCCCACTTAGTCAACGCTAAACTGTGGCGTCTCCAACTATAAAGTTAACAACCGAATGTTATCAAAATGACGATAATAGCGTGATTTTTTTCTTTGTTTAATTACCAAAATAATCGTCGACAATTCTCACGGAATACGCATAAATTGCCGCAGCCCCAACTGTGTACACGGTCTTAGACAATGTGTCGCGAGAAAAGCTCTGTTTGCCAAGTTAAAAAACGCCGATTCAACAGCGAGTGGGCTTAACGTCGCATAAAAAATACTCATAATAAGTCGCTTTGTCCAATCAGATTAAAATAAGAGTTCTTATGCCACACCAAGACATCGCTGTCGTAAATTGTCTTAAATACCTTTTTATTTTATTTTTATGATATTTTTATTAGAGAAAGTAAAAAGGTTTAAAAGTGTTTTTATTATAAACAAACCAGAAACAGCTGTAAGCGCTTTAAGTTTTTGGGAGGGTTGCGCTAAACGCTAGCAACGGTAGCAGGAGGTTTCGTTCCCAATCGTGTTCGCACCGTCCGAGTTCGCACCCACCTTTCAGAATACACTTAACGCGTTCGCTCCCAAGTACGCTTACTATCTGAATATTTCTCGTTCTTTAAGCGTGAGAAAAGTGTGATTACGTTAATGATCTAAAAACATAGGGGGCGAACTCGGTGGATGCGAAATCGAGTGGGAGCAAAACTTGCAGCTGCATCGAACTGCACATTCGCCCTCACCGAATTGTCATTGGTGAAGAGATCTTCACAGGCTGTTGATTATGAACTGACCCATGAGCTAGGCTAAAAGCATTTTCCACTGAAGACTATTGCGTGAGAAGCGCAAATAATAAAAAAAGGTTAAGTCTGTATACGAGTCTAGTGTCCCATCAGGCCGGAGCTTATCCCGGTTTCCGTAGCATGAAGCGACTAGGAGTATTGCTACTCCCCCCTGGATGGGATGCTAGTCCATCGCAGGGCTGCCCCCAGCAGTAAATTCGCTGGTACCCATTTATACACCTGGGTGGAGAGAGGCACTATGAGAATAAAGTGTCTTGCCCAAGTGCACACCGTTCGATCCGGAGTCCAGCGCCGAATTACGGTCACTTCGTTCCATCCTTTGGTCACTTCGTTCCACCATACAGTCACTTCGTTCCAAGTATAAACTAAGCGAAAAATCTTATAACTTAGGTTTTCAGAAAATTCGAAGTTTATGAATGCTTCTTCTGTTTCGCATTCGCATGACGAACGAATAACTCCATCATCTTGAATTTTTGTGGAACCCAATCTCTCCCGCGTTCGCATTTTCATTGTTTGTGTATAAGTAATTGTTAATAACTATCTAGTATAGTAAGTATAGTTTATGATGAAAGCTGGATCATATGGGATCGTATTTTCACGTCTTCTCGCGTTCGTGTTCAATCTACACATGATTTTGCATCTTCATCTGTCTAAAACTAATAGCTAGAGTTAAGTAATATCGAAGCCGGTTCGCATTTACTCAAGTTTCATTAAAAAGTTAATAGCGGTGTTGTAATGATGACATCAAGGTGTTTGTTAGGTCTGGTTGCTATGATCAACGTTTACAGTTTTGTAAGATTTTTCGCTTAGCTTATACTTGGAACGAAGTGACTATATGGTGGAACGAAGTGACCAAAGGCAAAGGATGGAACGAAGTGGTTTGGAACGAACTGGTCATGGAACGAAGTGACCGGATACCCCAACGCCCAGCGCACTAAGCATTAGGCCATCTCGCCTCCCAAAACGCAAATAACTAGTGAGAAGACATTTTGCCAGAACGACGCAAATCCCGGTTGAAAGACGAGTGGACAATCTGAAAAATGAGCACAAGGACACTGGGGCGAGGTGCAGGGCAACCCCAGTCGCAACATTCAGCTTGAAGAGGTGGCAAATACCAATATCTTAAATTTGTCAATATTTCTCTTTTCCTTTAACAATTTCAAAACGTTCTTACGAACAATTTTTAGCAACATATATTGTTTTCAATTCAAAGTTTTTAATGTTTGGAGTGAACACGGTTAAGTAAGAAGTCCTTCATGGTTGGTGCAATTCTGGCAACAAAGCTCTTGATTCTTTGCTTCTCCTGCCTGTTCCGCAGGAAACACTGTTTTCAGACGTTGGCTTTTACGACTGTTATATTGCCTGCCTCTCCAGTTCTTTCATCTGGCAATCCAAGTTAGTTCGTAAAGTCCTTGGAATTCCTCTTTCATAACCCACAGAACTATGAAGTTCCGAGTTTCTTCTATGACGAAATTCCCGCACTGCCGGAGTGTTTGTTTTAATCTCTCTTGGAGTACTACCATTGTTGAATGTCTACCATTCATCTAAAAGAGAAATTCTCCATTTACAGTCTAAAAGGCTCAAACTTATCGCAACTATCGAGTCATTTACAGTGAAACGAACTCAACCGAGGCCACCCAACGTTTTTTGCCAATCACAGGACAAATTCAGAACAAAAGAATTAGACTTCCTTCATTAGCGGACCAATCGTGGTAAGGGGCAAATTTAACGGTTCCTTTACAAACTCCAATTCGTTTGTTTTGAGCTTGTCTTGTGATTGGCTAAAAAACGTTGGGTGACCCGGTTGAACTCGTTTCACTATAAGAGAATACAATCTTTGCCACGTACGGTAAGACACTAGTACGCCAAGTTACTCCTGATAAATTAAAGCCCAGGTTTGTTGTGCTTAGGTCGACACATCATTATTAGTATCCCACTGTATCTTCCACTCTAAATCATTATACTGGCAAACCCTGCAGTAAACTAAGATTTCATTTGCTACTAAGTGCATTTAAACTTTACCTGTGAAACAGTCGTTTCTGATATCTTGTATTTGGAACAAGCCCCTTTCTTTTAAGTCTCCTGACAGCTTCTCTCAGATGTTTTGGTTGTATGGGCCCCTTATCTTTACACTGCTCCATAGTGTCACAAGCTGTGAACCAAAAACAAAAAGAACTTAATAACTGGCCCTATAACAAACGGGAGTAGCAGTGGCCTAATGGTTAGTGTGCTGGACTCCAGATCGAGTGGTCCAGGTACGGGCCACTGTGTTCTTGGTCAAGACACTTTACTACTCTCATAGTGCCTCTCTCCACCCAAGTGTATAAAATAAATGGATACTAGAAAATATAATGCTAGGGGTAACTCTGCAATGGACTAGCATCCCATCCATGGGAAAAAATACTCGCAGTTTCTTGGTACTGAGAACCATAAAACGCAAGACACAAAACTCTTGAGACTTTCACTTTCATGGTTAAACATTTGTTTGGTTAACCTGTTTTAAGGTTTTAAGGTTACAACTTTTCAGGTTTTACACCTAATAGCTAAATTTTTAGCTGGTGTTATGGCTAACAGCAAGCCCCATTGAGGCCCTTGCCTAATGCTAGCTACAGAAACCGGGATAAGCTCCAACCTGATGGGCCACTAGGCTTGAACACAGACTACCATTTACCACAGCAAACAGCGAGGGTACTTAATGTTCCACAAGGCAGAACTGAAGGCAACTTTGAGGGTTCACACGATGAAGTTAGGTATTGCTTAGCACATTGGCACAGCTCCTAGAGGTTGAGAGCTTAATTGACATTGCATGGAGAATTAGATAATGATCTTAAATGAATAACAGTGATTCCCAAGTGGTAAACATACCTTCCTCCACAACCTCTCCAACAAAGACCTTGGCTATTCCTGCCATGGCTATGACCACATTTGGAGGGATTGATGTTCCTCCTGTTACACTTTGCATGAGCTGCAAGAAAACACAGAAATGAGATCAGGGCTTTCCTTTGATTACGAAAAAATCAGTCAGTAAAATCCACCTGTTCAGATAATTTTTGTTGAATGTGTAGTTCCATAAATTATCCATACCTCCCCAACGGAAGGGATTCCCCCCCTCCCCTCTGGAAGTTCCAATTAGGCTTCTTACATTTCTTAAACGTTTTTGGAATTTGAGACCCCATCCCCAGGAAATTCCAACCCCTTCTCAGAGGGGGGAGTATGGGTCACATTTTCTGGAACTACACAATATAAAAAAAAATCAAGCATGTAGAAACTGTGTCACTGATGCCATTTTTCTTAGGTGCTCATTCAATTCAGATGAGAGTAGTCCATGAGTGAACTTTGAAGCCAAACTGGAGGACAAAAAGAGTTAGAAACAAGATGAATTTTTGGGATACTGCATTGCATATGTTTAACAAATTATCCCTGTTGATTTTACAGCTTCCTTACAAAGCAACAGTCTTAAAATACAATAAACTTGTTGCTGACGTTGTAGTTTTTAAACAGGAAGAATAATATTTGTTATTTTACCCGTTTTATAGCTGCCTTGGGGAAAGCTGCTCTTCGGTACATTTCATAGCGGTTCAGTTGTTCCTCTGAGAATGAAGACACAAGCAACCTGCCAAAGATAAATGATTACGTGCTGATTGAAAAAGTAAAAATGGTAATTAATTTGTTCTAATCCTTAGGATGGCAGGAAACAGATGGCCCATCGCTGGTGCTTCACTCTAATATTGGGGGGCATGAATTGACCAAGTAAATTGCTACTCCCCCCTGATATGGGATGCTAGTCTATCACGGGTAACCCCCCCCCTCCCCGCCCCCCAGCATTTTGTCAGATTGCCAAACAGTTGGCAAGTTGCACTTTCATAGCATGAGAGCATGAGAGATTTCTGAAATTACTTTGAGATCATCACCTCTCGGATTGATGTAAAGCCTGTTTCACACTAGCGCAACAATGACATAACAGCAAGGTCACACAAAAACACCTCACATTGAGTAGGAACATGACATAAAGAAACAACTGATATTTTCTCTATGTCATTATGTCCATGTTGTTATGTTGTTATGTCGCTAGCGTGAACTAGGCTAACTTGAGTATCAGGCGTTCATTTGTCCTCCACAACCCCACTCTTCAATAACTGCAATTGGTGGTTTTCACTGTCACGCAATAAAAAAATAAAATAGAAACCATTCAACGACAGAAGCTATGAATTCCAGATATTATAGAAGATAAATAGATAAACAATTTGTCCAAATCTCAGGTCTGTGCGGTGCACCGTTTGCGAGTTATTTGCCGAAACGTTCCACGCAAATTTATAAAGCTCAGTATGGAGACGCCATATTTGTGTCCTTCCGAGGGGCACAAACATGGCCGCCGTGATGTCAGAGAAACCATCTGGAACTATTGTTGCTACTAAAAGCGACTACTTTTGGCTCATGATCTATCATACTTTCACATAAACAGCACTTAGTACATTGGGAATGTTCAATCTGCCAAAATGGAAAGGAAAGGCCTTTTTTGAATCAAAACAACTTTGTCACGGCACTCAGCTTGATATCACATACTGCGGAGAACTCAAATATTCAAAATGCTCTGTTTTTAACACGAGGGGCACAATCAAGCTGGAAATTTGCAAAAATATATATTTTTAGTTTATCTTACACCTAGGGACATCGAAAGTTTAGCAGGCGTATTGAATTTTGATTTCAGAATTTTATGACGTAACATGAAAACCAAGAATACTCAGGTTCGGATTTAGTATGGAGATTTTATGCTGTTACCAATCCAAGAGGGCCTGCACAATCCTCCCCTCTGGTCCTTTTCTTTCCTCCTCCGGGGAGCTTAACTCCATCTCCCTCCCAATTCCTCATTTATCCACTTTTTAACTAAACTTATGACATGCACTTACTGCATTTTCTCTCTTTCGTCATAAGTTTCACTGCTGTTATCTGAAGAGGTTTGATTTGAAGTTCCAGCACTTGCCACATCAAGAGCACTTGGTTTGGTCGGACCTGTCTCGCTTGTTTTGTCATCTGTCGCACGAATTTTAGCTGGTGGTGAGGCCAGGTCTTCATCTTTTGTTTTCTGTGTATCACCTTCCTCCAGTTTTCGTTTCAAAGCGCCACTACCTTCGACAACATTGTCCGCTGCCATTTTAGCTCTTTGTCGTCTTCCAAGACGTTCTTTTCACCCGAAAGACTGGGTACGACTTTATCTCGGAGCTGTCGAACGTTTCCGAAGATTTCCGAAGGACTTTCCGAACAACAGAAGACCGCGATCTGCGCGAAAGCTCAAGAGATACAAAGATGGAAGACAGAAATCCTTCCCCTCCTCGGTTATCTGCGGAAGAAATCGAACTAATACAATACGATAATATTGGCGAAACAGTGTTTAGCAAGAAGTGGGTGTTAGGAACTCTCATGAAGTTGGTACAGTCCCTTCAGACCAGTATGGAAGATTCCGAAGATGGTGAAAACGAAGAACTTGCCTCGCCGCGCGAGGAAGAAAATTCGCACGAGTTGAGCGAGGCTTTTGAAGGAGAACTGTGTGAACTTTGGGATATGTCCATGAATTCTGTAAGTAATAGAAAGAATAAAATGTGTCCAAATTCTACGAGTTTTGGAGATGTTATGCCAAATATATAATGATGGAGGAAAACTGTTTGTAAATTTGAGAATGCGTGACATGTGACAACCCTTGAGGGGTAGGGTGGCATGAAGTGGAGGAGTAATTAATTTTGAAAAGTAATTGTATGTAAAATAAGGAACCTTTAAGCATTTTCTCTTGCAATATATTGCAGGATGTTGCTGCATTTTTAGAAGAAATGGAAACAACTGAGGTCCTTTTGGATGCTGTATTGAAGTCGCAAAATGCAAGAGTTACTGTGAGTATACATTACGCTTACTGTACATAATTTGTATGTCAAAGAGACAGTTCCCATAATAGTTAATAATTATAATAGTGCTAGTGATTTTGCACCTGACAAAAATGACAAAAGGTTGTGTTTGTTTTTTGTGACAGGAAATTTGTGTTGGTATTCTGGCAAATATGGCCTGTAGCCATCATGTTTGTGTGAAGATGATGAGAAATAAAGATCTTGTGTAAGTGTTTCAAGAAAATGAATTTAAATTTTGATCATGTAAATTTAACTTACATTTAGATATCGTAAACAAACATAACAAGTGATTCTTATTGCTACACATTTGCATTTCCTGCCTAATTCCCATCACAGGGAGAAAGGCAGACATTATTTCTTTAGCTGACTACAATCTTGGACAAAACTGTTGAAACACTTAGCAAATTTCCACTTATTTAGTCAACAGAGTTCAGTTTTGCAACCCCCTCCCCCCATTTCAATGTTGTTAATGCTTTAGTCTTTTTAAAACAAAGCCTGTCAAACCGCAAACCTCAAGAAACAACGTTGAGTAGGGGGGGAGGGGAATAAGATATTTTAACCTGCTTGCAAGTCGGGGCATTTGTAAAAAATGCGTGAAATTCATATGTTTCAACTAGTTTTGTCCAAGATTGTAGCAAGGCTCACCCTACACACAAATGATTGCATGTTCAAAAAATCTTTTATCAATGCTTGATTTTTTTCAGTGATATTGTGACAGTATTGCTTGATGAACCTGATGCTCCAGTTCTTGTGGAGGTTACCAGGTAAATGCGACATTCAGTAGTACTGCTCTCTCTTGTGGTGCACCCCTTCCTTCCCTACTTGCAACATATATACAAGCACTAGTAGCAATATCTATTTTTAACAATAATGATAGTAATGATGATTAACAACTATATCACAGAATGGAGGTTGGGTGCCTGCGATATCCAACACTCATTGGTCCAAGAGCACATAGGATCGTGGTGCATGCACCAATGCAACACCACTGACTACAAGGGACCACTGGCACTCTTTGTTGTTGGCTCCATTAATTGTATTTAACTACATTAATAATAATAATAATAATAATAATAATAATAATAATAATAATAATAATAATAATAATAATGGCTTATTAGAATAAATTTCCATTGTTGTTTATTTTTTGCCTTGTTATGTTGTCTTAATATTGCAAATGTTTTTAATTTTAATTCTCTTTTTATTCAGGCTGATTCATGTGTGTTTAAGTAATGATGAAGTGGAATCACTATGGATGTCAGTACTGGAGACAGAATCAGTCTTCAAAAACTTCATTTACATTTTGGAGAACTCTTTGAATGGTAAGGAACACAGAATCAGAATAAAGATTAGCATCGTGTGTTTTTACCTTTTAAAAGTCTATTCCTAACACTTAACTAATTATATGTATTAAATGGTCATAATTTTCAGTGGCCAGCAGTCATTTTGTTTCATGATAGTTCTGTCTTGTTGTATTTGTAGTGGATCTCCTCACCAACTGTTCCCAGGTAGTGGATAAGGTGCTTGATTCAAGTGATGAAATGTTAAGGACTTGGGCTGACCTTCCTTTAGTTACTGCTGTTTGTGAAGCTATGAAACAAATGCATATGAGGTAGAGTTTCCTTTTCTCTGAGTCGTTTGAATGCACTGATTCCTGCATAACTGTCTGCCAGCTGTCACAAAGCATCTCAAGCAAGTTGATAGTATTTTTAGTATTAAACATTAAAAAAGATAACTAAAGATTTTTTCATTTTTATCTCTTACAGATCTGAGCAACTACACATTGTTGAGACTCTTCTTCACATTCTTCAAATGGTGTCCACTGTGGAGCAAGGTGTTAGGGGATTAGGTGAGTAAACCTTGTGAAAATGCTGAGTGAAAACAAACAGCATCATCATCCATTTTACTACCTGGCTGTCCAGCACTGTCATGCTGTTACAACTGAGTTGAGAGGGGCATTGTGAGAGTAACATGTCTTGTCCGACAAACACAAGGAAGGTTGCCAGAGTATTTATAATGTACTGTTGACTGCTGGCAGGATCATAAGCCTTGACCATGTATACCTCCTATAGTCAACAAGCCATTCTTGTTTCATAAATTGTAGTAAGTTGTTATTGATTTCCCTCCTTTTCCTCTTTTCAGTGAATTGTGTATCTGTTGTACCACTGCTGTGTCATTTTATTGCCGAGTGTGGTCATGATGAAGGAGGGATCATTGTTGGCCGTGAAGTGTCACTGACTGAATCCTTCTCAGTAATGAATGTTATTCTTGTGGCAGATCCAATCACAGTGCTGACAGCTATGGAAATGGGTTAGCTTTGTCGCACTCAAATTTCTTAACCATATTTCCTTTTAGCTATATGATACTGAACATTGTGAATCTTCATAGGCATGCAATGCGTGCAGAGGACTACGTAGCTTAAGTCCTTTGTACATATTGCAGACCTATAATTATAATAGGTATTTTGTTGTACAAGATAAGTTTGATTTGACTGTAAAAGAGAGATGCTTCTTGGGAGGATGGCAAATGGTGTAGTTGTTACAATAAGAGGCTTTGAGAACTAATAGTTTGAGAGGTTCAATTGTATGGGATATCAAGGTTCAACATTTACAGTTAGTGTGAACTAATAGTTATACAGTGTAAATCTTTATAAACTTATAAAGTGGTGTGTTTTACTTTTTTTGTAGATCCAAGAATTATGAAGGTCCTGTTAGGTCTTCTAGGATATTCATGTAAGATTCATCGGAAAAGAAGCAAGAGCAGTATTAACAGACTATCCTTCACGGAAAATGATGAACATAAGTTTGAAAGAAGTATAAGCAATGAAGATACATTTAGCAGTCTTAAAAATGACACAGACGATGCAAACACAATCCAATCTTCAGATGCAGACCCTTCAACAAGTACGAGTTGTGTACAAAATGAAGAAAGTGCTGAGTCAAGAGAAAAATTACAAGAATCTAGTAAACAGGATGACAAGCCACAAGATAAACTGGTGGATGAAACAGAAGGTAATTGTCAATGAGGGGCTGATCATGTGTAAAGTCTGTGTTTGAGACTAGTGGCTCACCAGGCTGGAGCTTATCCTGGTTTCCCGGAAACTAGGAGTATTTCTACTCCGCCCCTGGATGGGTTGCTAGTCCATCGCAGGGTTACCCCAGCATTAAAATTGCTGGTACCTGTTTATACACCTGGGTTGAGAGGCACTATGACATAAAAGTGCTTTGCCCAAGAACACAATGCAGTGACGCCAGCCAGGGTTCAAACCTACCACTCAAACTGAAGTTCAGCACACCATTAGGGCAACACGCATCCCACATGTTCTGTACAATCATCATAAAATGTGTGACCAACAACTTTAATTTGCTCATACTCTACATATACTGGCCAACACTTGAACAACTGACTTTTCCCCTAATTCCAGCACTCAGGTGGCTTACTTAACATATTTGTCGTTCCTATTTTGTATGGCCTAATAAATTGGTGAAAGGGCTGCAGCTATTTTTTATGTGATCATCTCAACCATTCTACCTTCCTTCCCCTGACCTAGTGATTTGACAACCCCTCAGGGTATCCTAGGATAAGTTTAAATTAAAATAATAAGTTGTTTTATCTTTTTAAAAGCCAACAGAAGAGAATCAACAGATGCAGAAGCTTGTTCTTCAAAAGAAACAGCAAGGGATCAGCATGATGGAAGCAGCGAAGTCAATATTACAGATATCCACCACCAATACTTTACAGTGGCTACTAGCTTTTTAAAAGATATTATTTCAGAATCTGCCAAGGTAGGTGTTAAAAACTTTTCTTCAAAAACATCTTACCAAATATGGTATAAACTTTGTTTGGTTTGCATTAATGTTACCAACCTGTTACCTTACAGGCTCCAAAGTGTGTTTCAAGCATGTTAGCACCTCATGAGACCCTTCTTCAGAAGATAGTTCATTATGCCAGTAGTATAACAGTCTACAACACACTGGTGAGTAACAGATTAACTTTGTATCCATAAGGGGGCCATGTCTGTGCGGAAACAGATGTCAAAAACAGGAGCGAGCTTGTTTTTGGTGTCTGCGAGACCCCCCTCCCCCAACCAATGACCTCACATGTCACCAAAATCTACCCTCCCCCTCCCTGCATTTTTATCCAGTCACCCTTTACTAATTGAACTTGACTGTTATCCATTCATGCATCTGTCGAGAGGGCACTGGGCTCAAAAAAGTTTGAATTCCAGCTGGACCTTCAGACAAGCAGTGCTCAAATTTTGCTTGCCCTGGGAAGTTGCTTGCTAATAATGTCATAGTTTAACATAATCTTCGCTAGCAGTATAAAATGTTTAAAAAGTTAAAGGCATGATCAGGGTTGCTGATTATTTTCGGCAGATGACCTCTTGGGTGCTTGCCCATCAGGCTGCTGCAAGTGAGCATGAAAAGTAGGAAATCTACTTGTCCCAGACGACCTGACGGCACTTTTTTCGAGGACTGGATCACTGAAAGAGTTAAATAAAATTAATTTTTAATTTAACAATAATTTTTGCATATAACAACTAATGTTTGTTGTAATTTTAGGTGTGTGAGTTGGTAGAATCAACACTAAGCATACCAGAATTGTCCTCTCTACACAAGAAGCTTTCAGAAAGACTTTATACACAAAAGGTAGGTTTTGATTTTCAGTTTAAACGCTTCCTCTCTGGTGTCAGATTTAAGTGACAAAACCGTGTGCAACAATTCAAATAAAAACTATTGATCGGTAATTTCATCAAACCACGTGTAGTCCTACAAATTTATTGATATTTTTTTGTTATATACGATTTGGGATATTAGGTATTAAACTTTAAAAGAAAACAGAACAAACCATATGTAGCTCACAAACTGTTAAAACACCAATTTCCAACTGTATTAATTTGCTCTTTCAGGTGTGAGTGGAGCAAGCAAAACAAAAAAGACAAGAAACAGTTTGTGTAAATAACCTGACCTGCTTTCCAACACTGTCATCGACAGTCAACTAAGTTAGTATATACAAGTAGTTCCATATGAATTCTTGGACAAATACTTTTTTCTCTACTGGCAAAATCAACATTTCTTTTCTGGCTTAGTCATGGGAGTCATGGACAAACTGTACACATTCATGTGCACGCTGCAGTGAAGACTTTATGACACTTTGATGTTCTGTAGCAGAACATGGTTGTATAGAAGCACTGACAGGTGGAAATCGAGTGTATGATAATACTCGCCATTAGTCAATAAAATTTCAATCTGAATTTGTTACAAACCTCCAGTTATGTTTCAAAATTTACAAACATCTACTGTAAATATCTCAAGTCTGTGAGTAAGCAGTAAATGTCTAATTTTCAGAAGATGCTCAAGATTCCATCATGTATTTCAGCTGACATATTATTTTTTGTAAATAAACCAGAACATTAAAATTAATGTCAGCTTGTCAATCGTTATGATTTCTGTATACAGACAAAATGTTTTCAAGTCTTGTAAGGATGCTAGTCTGCACAAGCAACTTGGTTTTATTTTGCCTTTTTCCAAACAAATCACTCTCTGCCCAGTGGAGAGAAAGTGCTGATTGCACCAGCCCTAGTTGTTAGAAAGCAAATGCTGGTTTTCAGTGATATTTATTAGTCAGTACCAATGCAGAGGAACGGCAGCCTAATGGTTAGTGCACTGGACTCCAGATCCAATGGTCTGGGTTTGAGCCCTGGGTGGGGCACTGCGTTGTGTTCTTGGGCAAGGCACTTTACTCTCATAGTGCCTCTCTCCACCCAGGTGTATAAATGGGTACCGGCAAATTAACTGCTGGGGGTAACCCTGCGATGGACTAGCATCCCATCCAGGGGGGAGTAGAAATACTCCTGGTTGCTTCATGCTACGGAAACTGGAATAAGCTCCAGCCTGATGGGCCACTAGGATGGTATGCACACTTAACTTCTACCTTGTTTATCACAATTCACAAGCTTTTTGTGAGTCCTCCAATTGTTTGTAATAACCAGATCACAATAAACAAGGAAACCACTGAATCAATGCATTTATTTACTTGGATTCCATTGCTGTAATTTATAAAAATTTGTACCATACAACTCTTGGGTTATCAGATTAATTCTGAATACCCAAACCATGCATGATTAATCTTTGATCAACTGTTCACTTTTAGTACAAAGATGATAAGCCTGTGAATACCGCTGCTCCTGGCTTGAGGGGCGTTAGCAAACAGAGGCAGCTGTATTTGCAGGCTGAAAGACAATCAGAAATTTAAGAATTTCTATTCCCTAGCAACCATACATTTCATAAGTTCAATGCAATATCACTAACTTACTAATTTTGTTACTTTTCATTACTTGACTTCTTACTATTCTATGGATCTTGTAAGGAGAAATTTGATGTTGATTACTTTTGGGAACAAAACAAGGAGAAGACAATCAAAATCTTTGCAAGAATTTATGGGAACAATCACAATCCGAATGTAACACAGTTCTTGTAAGATAAGATTGTGTTCATGGTAAATTCTTTTTAAATGTGTAGCTGTGCACAGTAAGGTCCTATCTTCATTTTTTGGCTGTTTTGTTTTTTAAATGTGTAATTCCAGAAAATACCCACCCCATGGAAGGTCAACAGAAATTCCTAGGGGGTGGGGGGTATCAAAAGCCAAAATTTTTAAAGGAAAGTATGGGGCTAAACTGGAATTTCCAGAGGGGTGGGGGGATTCCAACCAAAAAACCTTCAGTGGGAGGGGTATGGATATTTTCTGGAAATACACAATTTCACTTGGAACAAAAATGTAGCAAAACTAATACCTGTTTGCTATGTCCATAATTTGTGACATGAATGTGTTGCTAAGAGTAATTCAAACAAACAGTACAACTTGCCAAAAATTGTTGATAGTACTTTTCTGCAATCTGCTCTTTAAATCATGTTATTAACTGTTGAGATGTACTATATCAAACATGAGAGGCAATGTTTCATTGGGATATCCAAACACTGAGAAGAGAGTTGAAAATATGACGCACAGCGGAGTATTTTTGACAAAAGTTGAGGTGTTTGGATAGCTGACAAAACACTGTCTTGAGTATTTGATATATCTTCCCAATCGAAACAAAACCTAAGGAGTAAACGGAGAAATCAGACTGGGTATCCAAACCTCCTTCACAGTTATGATTTTCTTTGTTTTAACTTGATGAATTATTAATGAGTTTGAGAAGTAATATAGAAACACAAGATGCAGTGTTACATCACATGTCTAAGCACCAAAAGGTGAGTTGGAAATTTGGTGCACAGCACCATAATTATTTTGATGAAATAATGCCTCTCATGTTTGATTTATCTTCTCAATAAAAACTAAAACTACAGAAATAAAATTGTATGATCTCCTTGTTTTATTCAATGAATTTAAAAACTTGGTCAACTAATGTGACTAGTTGAACTAGTCAAAAGTTCAGTTGATGTGAATGGGGTAGTCGTATGTACTTTTAAAATCTAATTCTTGAATAGAATTTTCCACAACAACTCAAAGCCAAGTATTGATGCAATGCATTGTTTTAAAAAATTCCACCTTGTTCTGCTATGCAAATTTAGTTCTCTGAATAGAAGTGTACGCAGCATTTTATATTCTATGTGAATGATAAATAGTGATAAATGAACCATTGACACTTTGTGCAGCAGATGTTTGTTATGTTAGTTATGGTCCATATCAAAAATAATGATTTCTTATGATATAATTTTATTATGTACAATACTGTAGTTTAAAAATAATATAGAATTATATGCCAATATGGTCAGCTGAGAATATTGTCCACTTTTAAGCAAACATTTAGTTCTTTTCATTCCCAAGTCAAAGCATTAGAATTGAATTTTCCATGCCATTTTAATAAAACAAATTTGGGGCAATGATCATTTCATAAACTTAATGCCATCAGCCCGCAATGCATGCAAACGGATTCTGCTATACTTTCTTATCTACAGTAGTACTTTGGTGTTTTGCATCTTTGATGTCCAGTAGATTAAAATAGAACTGCACTCAATATACTTTCTCTAAGTCCAAGTGAATGTGGAGAGCAGATCTTATTTTTTTCCCCATGTCTCATCAAGACCATCAAGCAGGAGACTCATTAGTTTCCTACACAGAGTATTGCATGATGAGCCCGGACAACAGCTGTAGGAGACTTGAGGATCCTGCCTTGGCAAAAATTTAACATGCACTCCTAGTTTAATAATTATTAAAAAACAAATCTTGTCCTAGTTGTTCTTTCTGAACATTTTAGCAGTCTTGAAATATTATTGACCACTCAAAAGTGCTAAATAAAATTTAATCCTCACCTATCACAAGATGGACACATCCCTCAGAAGAAGCTTCTGGTGCTTTTAAAGCATACTCTGAAGAAGGGTTTGACTTGTCACCCTTCAATTTGATCACTTCCATCTTCTCTGTTAAATATTTATTCTTGTGTGCCAATATAGTCAAAGATAAGCACTTTTCAACTATCATATAAGTTATAGTTTTCTTAACTACCACACAATATATTTTGTATCAAAATCATTTTCTTGAAATCACGTTCAAAACACATTGTAGAAACAAAATTTCAATTGACAGTTATAAAATTATAAAAGGCCAGAGAGTTAATAATGATATCATTATTAATAATAGATAAATAAACTTTTGGAAATTATTTGTACATACTGAATGAAATTGTGAATTATTTAATGCTAGGATAAAATAGGAGGTTGTCTCACTTCCAAGATATCTGCAAGAAAGACAATTTAAGATCATACATTTAGCAAATGAGAAATATTTTCATCACTAACAAATTTTGGTGCAGAAAAACTTTTTGCTGCCTTGTGCACCACTTACCATGGGGCAAGATTGATAACAGGTACGGTAATTCTTTTGTAAAATGAGTTTACACAAAAATTTTGCAAAAAAATCTGATCATCATTCAAAGTACATTTAATTTAACTTAGCTAACCTTTGTCAAATTGTTGAATAAAATGTGAACTCACCTTTCATAATTTTATTCCAAGGTAGTGTAACATATGTAAGGTATGCAGAGAGTGCAAGACTGCTTAGAGATTTCTTTCTGGGGGATAACAAGAAGTTATAAAATAACTGTTAACAATAATATAAAATGAAGGTCAGAGCCAACATGCACTAAAAATTCCTCTCAAGCTTAGAGTTAATTTTTAAATGTACCTGAATTTCATCCAGTGCTGTGAGGGTGATAACAATCCTAATTTACAAAATAAATTGAATATTCAATATTGACACTCAAATATAGCTTTTTATCTAACTCTTAAAATTGTTTATTATTAAATTTTGTGCATTTGTTTGACAATTGCAAACCTATGATTTACATCATTCTGGTTGGACTAAACATTCATACAATTTAATAAACTGCCACATCAAGAACAAACTCTGAAAGTTAATTTCAAACAAAAAAACACTAATGCAAAACAGTACTAACATTGGGAGTCCATTTTTTCTTCTTCAAAAGGGCATAGCTTAACTATATCAATGGATGAAGAGGAGTACACTAAAACCATTCACAAAGAATTCCACAAATTTATACAAATACACAATCTGATATATATTAAAAACCTTTTTTCTTCTTGTCTGGACTGGTTTCACTGTATTTTTTGTCGTCAAGTCCTGCAGTCCATCTCGGATAGTCTTCCCATCTGGGTTGTGGCACACCACATAAACACTTTTCATCCTGATGGTTGGTTAAGGAAGAAGATGTTCTTTCTCCACAGTCAGAACATGTTCTCCTGGAAGAAAAAGCATGAATAATAACTGTAATTATTACAACATCAAAAAAGATTTTGCGTTGGTATACAAACTACAGAACTGAAGTAGATTTTGAGGAAAGAAATCAATTAATGACTGGAAAGCCGCATCATTGCTCTATAAGTTAGATGATAATTAACAAGATAACATCAACACTACAATCCTACCAGTCAGTGTTTTCTGTGTCCTCTAAGCTGCTTCTCTCCTCTAGTCCCTTGTGTTGTGTGATCGCCATCTCTGCATGACCTTTGCCACCAGGGCCTTTCATCTTGATGAACTCCACATTAGCTGGACCTCTCCACCATCCCATCGATACTTTACGAGCAACTTTACTGGCTACACTGGCCTGCAACCAAAATCCAAACATCATTACAACACATGACTCAACCCAATAAATGTTTAATGTATTAACTTGTTTTTTGTTGCAGGCCCTTCATTCTCCAAGCACCTTGGGGGGAAGGGTGTGGTGGTTGCTGCTCACAGGGTTGTCATGGATACCCTATGCGTTTGGCTCTGATTACTCATGACTCCACCATCCTTTTCAGGCACCATTCTCAAAGGTTCAACTTAACAAAAAGAAATGAGGCCTTATGCATGACATGGGGCAAAACTTTTGGACAACATTTTGATATTTCAAACAACAGAATTCTATATGCAACTGTCAAGAGTTATAACACTTAATATGCTTTATAGGGATTATTAAACTCAGAAACAATAAAACAGTCTAGCATTGATTTTATTGTTATTGTTATCATTATTATTATATTATTATTATTATTGCTATTATTATTATTTAATTTAATTAATTAATGATAGCACACTTACTCGTCCATCATAAACCTTTTTAAGCGATTCATATCTTATGGATCCCAAGAAGATAACTCCTTCTACCGATTCTGTCTACGAGAAAAAAGCAACAATATCATGAATTTTCATGCACTACATACAAAATGTAATGTTGCATAACATGATGATGCACATCGTGCCATATGCCACAAAGTGCAAAAGTAACAAACAACAGGTACAGCTGTACCTGTTGCACCTCTGAACACATTGCTTTACAGTCAAACACATTCAACCATACACACCCAACAAAGTTTTTGACATCTTTTTTTACAAGTTTTTGATTACTTTGATGAGTGTTACGGCTTCCAGTTGCTTTAAACTGCCAATCAGATGCCTTGAAAAATGGAAGGCGGGGTATCAACCGTTGCATGATTCGTCTTCAAATGTCAGAGTTTGAAAGGGTTTCAAACAATGCTTCGCACAAGCGATTATGCTAAGTTCAACTGGCGATAAATAAATTTTATGCCGACAAAAATTTGGTCAAACTTAACTTTTTGCACAGGAAATGTTTTCTGGGTTTGTAAAACCAGTTGAAACTGAACGTTTCACAGATCATTCGTGTAAACCGTTGTGCAACCGGAAGCCATCAAACTAATCAAAAACTTGTCAAAAAGATGTCAAAAACTTAGTCGGGTGGCTACGGTTCAGCCCGTTTGACTGTAAAATGATAATGAAAATGCATCATTTGAAATGCTACTAATTAAGTACCTTATCTTTGGCCACTAACTCCACACAGACCATTTCATTTTCTTGCAGTGAAAAGTCTCTGAATGTCTGTTAAAAAAGTCAACAGTTGCATGATTAACATAGGACTTGAAAACATAGAATGTTGATTCAGTTTTGACAAGAAATGTTCATAAGCAAGGCAAGAACCAACAAAGGTACTGTAGCCCACAACTGCCCGCTGTAAAGTTGCCAAAGGATGGGAGAGGTATATCAATGGATTGAACAGATACTGTCTTCCTTGGCGATGATGGATAGTGAATACAAGATAACATTTTATCAAACTTAATGATAATAAACCAGACATTATTTTGAAGAACAGACTAGGAAGAAATGTACATGTACCTCTTCAAAATTATCCAAAATAAAGAATATATTAGGGTACGAAATCTCAGCAGAACTTCCTTTAGAATCCATTCTGAAAGAAATGACGTGTTAGGAAAGGGAGTTAATTACTTAATATAGTTAATTATAAATATAATAAAAACACTAACTAGAAGTTTCAAAATGAAGCCCACTTACAAAAAACAACACTTACCTCCTTCTGCTTGGTGAAGCATACACCTTCTGTGGGTATAGCAAAACAAAATAATATTAGTGTATCAAAATAATAGCACAACTGATTCTACCATCGTAGCTCCCAGCTTGTAGAAGAAGTCAAGGGGTTTATATGTCATATGTGGTGCTGATCAATATCTGACCGGCAATAATAAGAGGGAAAAGACCCACCTGTGATATTCTACTCAGAACTCTCATTTCTTTCTCTTGAGGCTTTGTACAGATTGCACATGTCAGTGTGTACTCAAACTAAACAGCAAAATGACAAAAAGGAATTATTAGAAATAACAAGTGACACCAAAATTGTAAATTTATAATGTTCAAAAGTGAGACAAAAGAATGCAGAAGACTTGATATAACCACAATTTTTACAGGTCATACACAGTTGAATATTTACATGCAATAGTTATAATTCATTTATACAATAACAGACTGCTTGCTCTCAATTTCTACTTGTGAGCAATAGTCCAGAAACAAGAATTGCTTTTAGTGGTCTCTTAGTCTAATTGTCAATTAGTTAATTTAATTAGTTTTAATTACCGTCAGTCACTAAATGCAAAACAATAGGTTGGGAAGCTCATTCTTGCAAGCCTCCAAACTACAATATTCACAAACTTCCTGTTTTCACAGCAATGCATTCTAGGATGGTTAAACACTCAGATTTATACAATAATAGACTACTTGCTCTCAATTTCTGCTTGCAGGTGATAGTCCAGAAACAAGTTATGTGTTATTGGTCTCTTAGTTTAATTGTTAATTACTAGACTTTTCAACTTTTAACTACTGACAGTTACAAAATGCAAAACGGTAAGTTCGGAAACTCATTCTTCCAAGACTCCAATCTACAACATTTGCAAACTTCAATCCTGTTTTCACAGCTATGCATTCCAGGATGATTAAACACTCAAACGTGCAGAATTATGTGTCCTACTAACTTGATGTAATATTAGGTTCAGATAAACTGACTCTTCCCAGTCAATGCCTGGATCACCCAAGCTGAAAAAATAACAGATTAAATCAAATATCAATTATTCAAAGCAAAATTACATTAGTTACCTTAATTAAACTAAATCTCAAACCAAATCGTTAAACATAAAGAAACTCAGCATGACATGAAAAACACACTTTAAAGAAATCTACACAAACCTTGGAAGAATTTTAGAGTCTTTCCTGAACACTGCAATTTTAGACTAAAATTCAAAGAAACAAATTAAACAAGGAACAGATGGTGATAATTTATTCACTAAACATTTTACAGACATAAAAGTTAGAACCACATTAATTTACTCAAGGTGATGTGAGAAGCAAACAGATGTTGAGGGCTTCTTAGTCTTAGGAGGACAAAAACTCACATCAGAAGAAATGAGGTTTGTTTTGGGAAAAACTAGACTCACACAAAGGGAAAGAAGACTAAATTTCTTTTCTGCAGTATCATAAGATGCAACTCTTGTCTCACAAAATAAAACACTCAACTGTTACTCCAAAGACAAGACTGAACATGACACTGTACATTTTCCCTGATTGACACATGCCATTCACTATAACATGTACCTCCGCTTGTTCCTTTTCTACTTTTCCATCTTTATTGGTACTCTTTCCTTTTACATAGAACAGAAGATCGTCCCTTGTTTCATCATCATTACAAACAAAATACTGCGAGAATAGCCTTGTCCAGAAAGACTCAATGGCCAGGACAATAAATCCCTCTGCAGAAGTGATAAGAGAACAAACAAAAAATATAATTTATCATTTAATCTACCATAATTTTCTGGTACCAATTTGTACTGTAGACCTAGGCAGAGACTTACACTTGGAGAGTAAGGTGTCTTGCCCAAGAAGTTCAAGAACACAACACAATGACCCCCCACCCCCGCAGAATGATATACCTGCCAACTTTTTCTAAGTCAAAGGCTTGAGATTGCCATCTCCAAAGATGTTCTGACTAATCCTGAAGATTTCCAAAAATTTTCTGACAACTTTAATTCCTTGACAAACAGTACCGAAGATGTTCTGATGACTTTCAAACCTTGCAGAAGTGTGTGAATGACGATGCTCATTTTCTGGATTATTTTCCGCCGAAATCGAATTGAACTCACATTTAACTAACAGGTTTTAAGAGAAAGAAATCTAGATTTGCAGTCTGACCTGACAAATTGGCCTGTATGAGTGAGATCAATATTTTGGATTCACAGACATGAGACTGGCACATAACGCATGAGAGTTGGCAGGTCTAGAATGACAGTCTCACTGGTTATGGGTTTTATGCTAACGATTTGGAAGGAGGGCATTATGGGAGACCTAACTTTCTCCAATGATTGAGATGATAATAAATTAATGACCTTTTTAGTGATAAAGAATAAAGCAATTTTTAAGTCAGAAACAGCCCAAAGTTCCATGTTTTAAAAATGCTCTCATTTCACACCATGGGTCACGTAAAAAATTTCCCACCATCTCAATAGTAATCTAAAGCCTGGTTCATATATGAAGGCCCACCTACCTGCGACATAGCGGCTGGTACATGCCTGGGCTACTGTTCTTATAGAATATCTTTATTGCCAGCACTCCGGAAAAACTGCCCAAGTGCCTACAAAGTTGAACTCAAGGCAGCAGTAAAGATCTGCAACGATCTTTGTTGCTGGCAGCATATGTTCTGATATGTGGGAACAGAATCGGTGGCTATGTCACAGGTAAGTATGCGGCATATGAGAACCAGGCTTAATGAACGATCATTTGACCTACATGTGAGGTTAAGGACGTTCGCGCTAATTGTTTATGCGCATCCTTACTGCGCACGTAATTCCTGTCGCAACGTTATGCCACGTCATGCATCGAGTGCGCGCACTGAGGAACTTTCCAACCACATATAGGGTGAGTAGCCGTTGCGATAACTTCGCTTGCAGTTTGCTAGCTTAAATGGTCGGTGACCCCAACTTTTTTCTTAACAGATCACTTTTGTTAACGATTATCTACGTTTTGTGAGAAAATGAAAAAATCTATCAATTAAAAGGTTGGGTTTTTTTTGCCCCACGCACGTTCGAATTCTGCTTTTTGATCTTTTCGTTTTGCCATACGACGGGTTCAAATGCCTCTTCCAGGGCTAAGTTTTGCATAAAAGATGGCAACACTTAAAATCATTTACGCAACAGACGCACATCTTCAAAATATCACCAAGATCGTTTGCCTCCGTTTTCTCATCATCGATAATTTAAACTACAAACCTTGAAAGCCGTGCGAAATTACGTGCGCCAATTTTTCAAAATCAGGGTAGTTTTCTACAGACTTTATCTCTGAAACGAAGTTGGTGACCCCCACTTTTTTTTGTATTTCTGACACAAGTAACTCATTATCCGTCCTCAGTAAAAATTTTAGAAAAATCTATCGACTAGAAAATTTTCGCGCAAACGTCCTTAATTAAGCTTACGTATCCTTTGCTTGTTTGTTGTCTTTGTGTCTTCTAAATAATCCTAGTTCGGCCTCAGTTCACACCTGCTTCCTTTTACTTGGATAAAGGTGCGCGCGCTTGTCTCGTTATATCCGCGCGCTTTGCTTAATTCATTTGACGTGTGCGCTTAGTTCATAATTTAACGGTTTAGTTTACTTTGCGTTATTTTCCTTATTAATATTTTTCGTAGTAACTGTGCTCACATCGTGGGTGGCTCCTCCTAAAATGTTCTGCAATTGGTATAGGATTTAATGGAGCCGAAACCAATTGTAGAAATGCACGCATTTTAGGTATCCTACTGATGAACGGTTACAACAATTAGATATTTACAGGAGCTACTATTGTGTTCGTGGTCTGTCCCCTTAGAATATAATTGTATATTGTGTAAATGGGCTTCAGGCATTGACAAACCAGGCCTTTGTTCAGTTGGATGGCACCAAAAATAAATTATAAAAAATTTCCTTTTTATTTTAATTAGCTAACACTAAAGAGAATTTGCAAGAAAAGAAAGACGGCTGCATTAATGTCGCTTTCCTTTCTACCAACACACACTCGATTTCAACGAGCCAAATCAACAAAAGTTACCACTATTTTCACCTCTAAATTAACCTACTTCAATCTATAAACATTTAACTTACCTTCACTTTCTTTATCGAGATGTTCTCTTCGCCTTTCTCGGCATATACTCTCCAAAACTTTCGTTATGCTATTTGTCCCTGCATTTTGGGCGGCCGCCATATTAACTTTCTAGTCACGTGAGGACTAGAAGCCCTGTGTAAACTTTTCGTGCATCATTATATGAAGTTCTAAACCAGTCTTTCCGCGGTTGTTGATGTAAACATACGTGTCGAACACGCCTGGTCAATTTTTAGAACGTGCAAAATATTTGGAAATTTGATTACTTCGCGGTGAAAATCTCTCTGTAATAGGCACTCTTTTAGTGGAAAAGACAACAGAAGGACATGTGAAGTTTTAGGATTGCGTTCTGGTGATTTGGGGCTCACCAAATGACTTACTTTGCCATTTGATTTGAATTAAAAGAGGGCTGAAGTGATGATGCCATTTTGACGCTGTTTTGGCTGAGACCACAACTGTGAAATTTTCACGCGTTTATGGAGAAGAAATCGAGGTTTGAACTTATAAAAATTGTAGAGGCACAGAAAGAGCAACTGGTACGTTACGAAACAAGGCTTAGAGGTGAGGAAATGTTGCAAGCTTTAAAGTTCATACTGGGTGACTCCGCGACTCTAAATATTATAGCAGCTGGAGCCCGCTCTGTACATAGTTATTTTACTATATATAATCGGTGATGATTGCTGTAAAGGAATTAATCAACTGCGACAGGAAGGACAGCAAAATCGTCAGTAAACGAAAGTTTTAATGACCTAGATCAGACGATAGAGCTTTCTTCATGAATTTCCATTACATTCTTCACAATTTCTTCTAGTACAGTACAAAAAATGTTTTCAAATTGTTGGTAAAATTGTTTTTAAATCGCAATGATCAAATGTCACAAATTTATTCGGCTACGTTCAGAGTTGGTGACCTACCACTGTGTCAAGGTACCGACATAGCACTGTGTGGGTCATTTCATACTACAAGTGCTAATGCACCAGGGGGAGGGGGAGGGGGAGTGCTCAAGCATATGTGTGTCAAAGTTCTTGCCCTAAGACCTAACAGTTAGGTCAAATCAGATCAGTTTTCTGACCATGCTCACGTAGTTTATGAATCATTAATTTCCGAGTCTTGTAAATTGTCCTGCCAGGACAACAAATGTAGCAAGGTCTCTAATCTTTTAGTTGGCTTTTGGCAGATTTTCAATTATATTACTTTCTATATTTTCTCTTAGATGTTGTCCGTGCCTACAAAAATCTGTTGCAAGAAAAAGAAGCATTAGAAGCAAGTGTCAATGTTTTGACCACCAACAGTAGCCAATCAACAAAAAGCACTCACAAAAAGGAGGCAACGGATGGAAAAGATCAGAATGAAGGTGTGGAAAATGAGAAGAACAGTAACAGTGCAAGCAAGCTAGGTGAAGGTGCTGCGAGTCCTTTACAAGAGGAGGGTCCACAGAACGAGGGAGTGTTGGATCATCCTCTAGCAATAAAAGAAGATGAGGGGGAACATGGAGAACAGTTAAATGAAGCTAAGGTATGCCAGAATGTGGATTATAGTAAATAAAATAAATAAATGAATAAATAAATAAATGCATGTTCTTAAGTACATGAAGCAGCCAACATAATTCCGTCATTCACGTAATTTACATTAACAAAAAAAAGAGAATTTAATTAAAAAAAAAACACAATTGACTAGGAGTTCTACCTGTCAAATATTGCTGTAAGGAATTCTTTTCATTAGAATTGCAAAAGCATGTATTTTTAACTCTCATTTTGCTTATCATGATTTAGGAAAACAGTTCACCTGAGCAGGCTGAGTTGGAATCACAACAAGAAAAGATTACGACCCTTAGTGCATCACTTGCCACTGTTATGCAGCAAAAATCAAAGATGGAAGCCAGCTACCAGGCAGATAAAAAGAAAATGATGGTATGATTATTAAAGACAATACAATTTAAGAGTGCAATCTTTCTGTCAATTCATTTATTCTTTGTTTGAATCTTGAACATGTGGTTTCCTTTCTTTTCACCCTTATTTAACCATTGTGCCATCCATTAGCAAGATCATGAAGCTAAAATCAAGGAGTATGAGGAAGAACAAGAAAAGCTGAACAAGACTGTGGAAACACTTGAGGAGCAGCTTCAAGAGGTTTGTCTTAATTAAAATAATTATCAGTAGAAGTTCACTTTGTGTACATGGATGGTCAAGGGAACTTCTAAGAAAGTGTTTTGTTGGGTCAGAATCTTCTTTTCATAAATATTTGACTGAACCCAAATTTATGTTCTTCAACAAAAAAGTTGTATCTTGTTAATTTTCGTAATGTGATCATTATTGATTGAGTCTTGTCAGTAGTATCTGACAGTGTTTTCTTAACATCATCCTCTGGATCTCTTTCTTTTTCTCGTGTGATATGAATACACAAAAGATCATTTATTAAGTACATTAAATTATCATTTCTGATCATGTGGAGGCTTTGAATAGTAAAGACATGGATGAAATCAGTAACAATTATTTTATTTGATTATTCACAGCTCAAGCTACGCATGAGACATGAACAGCAATCCCGTGAGGAAGAGCAAAATAACCACGTCCTCATGCTGCGTGAACTTCAAATGCTGGTGTCAACAGAGCGCTCTGCAAAGGAGGACCTTGAGCAGCAACTAGACGATGCCAAAGAACAGATCTTACTGGCAAAACGATCACCTGCTAGCAAAACAGAAGAGTATGAACGCCAAATCACCCAGCTGCGAGTTGAGTTACAAGGAGTTCAAAAAAGGTTGAAGGAGGCAGAGAGGGCTTCCTCACAACCTTCTCCATTGCTGGTTCAGTTACAATCTGAGATGTCCAAGATGAAGAAAGAGCACACTGAGGCTGTTGTAAGGGAGCAGAAAAGAGCTAATGATGCTGAAGAAAGATTGAGGATTATCACAAGTTTAGAAGAATGCCGAGTGGCAGACTTGGGTATGAATCACTGACTGGTTTTATTTCTTTGCTATGAAATTATTCTACACAGTCACTCTGACATAGCCACCTATTTCTTTCCAAAAACTCTGCTTTTGGAACCTGCCACATTAGTGTAAAAGAAAGGAAATGAAAAGTAAATAATAGCATTGTATGTGTTCAGATAGCCTGTCGTAATTCAAACACAATTTAAGTTTAGGAGAAATTAACTCAACATTTACTCGAAACATTTGAGTTACCTAGTAAAAATCTTTTGAGGGTTGCATCGGCTTAGCTAAACATATAACCAACATATTCTTTTACTTATTAAACTAAGGTGAGAAATGTGAAATTATATCATTAAACATGTTTTCATTAAGCCACAAAGCCTAACAATGTTGAATAGTAATTTGACACAAAGCCATTCAGTAAGTTTATTTGCTTTTAATGTTTCATTTTCAAAACAGAGGTGAAACTCTCTGAGTTGTCAGAAGTTGTTGGAAACTATGAAAAGCTGAGACTTCAAGATCAGCAAGCCATTCAGAAGCTAAAAGAACGTCTGCAGAAGCTGGATGTGGAAAATGCTACATTAACAAGACAGATAAGCATAGATGAGAACCGTATGCCAGACAATGAAAGAGACTTGGGAGAAGATGAAACACCAGAGGAGTTGAAAAAGCAAGTTTTTAAGTTGAAAGGATTACTCAGGATTGCAATGGATTCTTCCGACAAGCCCCTGGATCTGGGTATGGTTAGGGTTTTCTTTAGAAAAATAAAATCCTGACTAAATAAGTGTTTTAAATTTAATTTTCAAAGTATTGTAAGGCAAGCTGATGGAGCAATTATCGATAGTAAATGGTTTAAACCCAGAAGTGGTGTAATTGTACAGGTGAGAGTTGTTCTGAAAAGAACTGTTGTTGGTGACTGACTTTTCAACAACTCAAACAGGAGTCACCTTCAGAGTCAAGTGAAAAGTTGTTCATCAGTCAGTGATGTTATGTAAGTCTGCTCAGTGTTTCACAACCCTCCTGAAGGTGCCCAGATGATCACACTAGATGGACTTACATGTATTATTCTGACATGTTATTTTTCTCTTCACAAAATTAGAAGAGCTAAGCAAGTCTGAGTTGGAGTCCCTGTTTGTTAATGATCCTTCTCATAAAGTTTGTCAACAAGAACTGCGGCAACTCAAAGAAGAATTTGAAAGGTACAAAGTAAAGACACAAGCCCTTCACAAAAACAAATCCTTCAAGGAACTTAGTGAACAGTTGGAAAACTTAGAGAAATTAAAAAAAGACAATGCTGAACTGGAAAAGCAAATTGAAGAGATTAAAGACTCAAGCAGTGTCAAAGAACAAGATCACAAAAAGGTTATCACAAACTTGCGAGATTCCCTCAAGTTAATGGAGGAGAAACACAAGCATGAGCAAGAGGAAGCAAACACTATTTACAAACAAAAACTTGAGGAGCTTGAAAGACAGGTTTTGAATCAAAGGGAACGAACTCTGGCCCTTGTTGCAGAGAAAGACTCAGAGATTGAAGTGTTGAGAAGCCGCAGTCCTTCAAATAGCCCTTCAGCTGACAATGGCGCAGGAAGACCAGCCTTTTCTTATCAGAGAAAGTTTGTGGAGATAACTGGTGGGTCCCAGGCCACTCTGGACTCTCCCCAGTCCTCTGAGGCTGATGCTGCTGTTCATCAACTCTTGTCCAAACCTTCTGGGGTAAGTGTATTTAATTTGATCATAAATGATGACATTGTACTTGAAGTGCTAACCATTAAACTTCAATAACTCCCTTATTATTTTCAGGTTAGCAGCAGTGAGAGCTCACTGGTTCACTATGCTCAACAGCAAGCAAGGAGAGAAGCAGAAAGCACAGTAATACGGCGACAGAAAAATGAACTTGAAGTGGCCTTAAGAGATGCTGAAATAAGGTAATATTTTGAAGAATGACTTACCTTAAGCAACTTAGATTTTTTATATTAATTATGATTTATAATACAACCCTGTGTGCATGTGCCCTGTCGCCTCCCGGCCTGCACATCATGATGAAACGGCACTGCACATTCCATAGTTTTAAAATGTTGATTTATTATTGATGTTGTCGTTTTGTCTGCTGCCAGAGGTGACAAACTGATAGATCAGGCCAATCTCCTGAAAGAAGAAATCAGGAAACTTGAAAGAGACAGGTAACGCAAAGTTTATTAATTCAAGATGGTTGCTAATTGCAGATTGTAGAACCTCTACTAGCTTCTGGATTTGCAACGTCCAACACTGTCTTCGAAATATTGGAGAAAATTTTCATGTAATAAATAATTATAGTTTTTAAGGTAGAAATGCCAAAAGGAACAAACTTTGGGACGAATTGAGGCGAGTTGGGACCGCTGATAACTGCTTGAATGTTTGTTTTATGTATTTTGTAGGTCTCGTGAAAGTGCCAACCTTGAATATCTAAAGAATATTGTGTTGAGGTTTATGATGAGCACAAGTTACTCTGTCAAGCAGCAAATGATTACAGCGATTGCAACTATTCTGGAGTTCAGTCCTAAAGAGGTAAAGATTTCTTTACTAAATTTGCTAATCTAGGGTGGAATTGTATTAAGCACTCTGTTGTCCTTCTCCGTTTAAAATTTATGTGTACTTGGGGTAAGCTCGTGTTAGTGTGATGGGACTTTCTGTTTAATTTTCTCTTTAGAGGTGACTATATAAGCCTCTGTTTAACCATAAACTAGGTGTAACTTGGACGTGGTTTAAATAATTGACCCTTTAGTTAAGTCTAATTAATGCGAGGTTTTTCTTTCTTCTTACAGCTGAGTCAAGTGAGAAAAGTCCAGTCAGCGACATGGTGGGGGACCTAGGATGGTCGACTGTCAACTTAATTTAATTTAAATGTTCTCTATGGATATCATATATTTTGTAAGGGAAGAGGGGTTGGGGGAGGGCAATAGTTTTGTAGACATAAAAAGGTTTTTTATAACTAATGGATTTTACACTGAACATTAGCCACATTTTAATAAGAACTTCTTAAATATAACCACACTACTAATACGGGCAGATTTAACAAGGTTTCACTGTACCATAAATCCTCTTAGTTACTTGGAAGATGTTTGGATCACTACATCGGAATAAAGCAAATTTGGAAAGTTGTTTAACCTCGGATACAGGAACATTTGTTCGTCCGTACGGATTTCGTTCCAGTGGTCTTACATTCCTGGGTCCGTTGTTGGAAGTAAACCAGATTTAATAGTACTTTATTTATAGAAGCGGGTTCTTCATGTGAGGAGAGCAAAACTTCATTTAATACATTATAATCATATTTTTACATTGTGAAATATGGTAAGCATGGGTGAGGGCAAGTATTCGAGCAATGCTTTATTTTACAAAGTATGTCATTCAGGGGTGAGGGGGGAGCAAGCGCCTTTTCCATCGGAATAACATCTGGACTGAGAACTAAATGAGACTTGTATGACCGCGGCCCTATCCGTGCTAGATGAGTTTGATTCTGAACAACCCAAGATATCATCGTGACGCCATGTTCTAATGCATCAGTCAATTCCAGCAGTGCCCATCCCCCCCCCCCCCCCACCCGGGCTAACCCCTGGGCATTAGCATTTCTTTAAAAAAAATTGGCAAATTCCCCGGGGTGGGGATGAAGGAACCAGGCAAATGCCCCGCTCCCGGGTTGATTGTTTTCAATCTCTCGATAGGTGATATAGAAATATAATACAAGTTGTTGCTTCTTAGCAATGAAGAAATATCTAAAATTGAGAAAATATACCTTTAAAAACATCCACGAACATCTACGAGCTTCTCTAGTCCTTGATGGACTACCTAATCTGCAACGTAGTCCACGTCTTGTCTATAAACGCCTCCATCACGAATACGCGACTCACTCTACGATTTCGAAACCACGTGTCAAATGCCGGGGGGTCAACCCGAGGTACGCAAATGCCCCACCCTCGGGACGGGCAACATCAGGATTTCCCGGGGGGGGGATGGGCACTGCTGGAATTGACTGATGCATAAATACTAGCTGAGTGATGCACTTCTTCAAGAATTTGTCAAAAGCAGCACTTGTTCCCTAACTGAGCATATCAATGCCGCAAAATCAGTTCAGAGCGGTTTTCTTTTGACTCGAGAAATTTGAATTATTATTTAAAATTAAGTATTAACCTATGTTTCGAGTTTTGGCTTTGGCTCTGGTAAGGTGGTGGCAAACGAAGACACAGTGTTGCGGACACAAATGTTTCCCTGTTTTCCCGCACGCGCATCAATGTTGCGGGCACAAAATTTGTGTCCGAGACACAAAAATGTTTCTGATTTCTTTCAGAAACATTTTTTATCCGCAACAAATGTTTCCCGGTTTGCGCAACATGGAAACAATCATGAACAACACTGTGTCCTTGTTTGCCACCGCCTTTACTGGTTTAAAAAACCTTGTACAATGTGCTTTAACCAATCAGAACGAGCGTGCTACTGTTTTTCAACCAATCAGGAACAAGACCTACCTTGGCTGCCGATTTGGCTTACACGCGTTTTCCCGCGCTTGATACGCGGTTACCAGTGTTCGCGCGCTTTTTGTTGCGAGTCTGCTTGGTTCATTGCGTATGTTGTGATTACTTTAGTCTGTACTTTATTAAATAAGGTTATTTTTATTCAATGGAAATGGTATTGGGTGGGAAATGAATGTGAAATAAATACTGAATTGAATCCTCAATGATATATTATTTGTTGTTTATTCTTGATAACCGACGCTTCTTTGATCCAAGGCTCGCGAAGTGTACACGCGCTATTTTACACATTGTAACCTGCTGTTTCAAAGTTCAAACATTGCAAGGTACTACACTTCCGGATAAACAAGGTTTACATTGTCAGTTATAAGGTGGTCTTCAAGGTGAAGCACGATATTCCTGTCCAATTGTTCAAACCACTTAAATTCCTCCACGTAATGCGAGTCTTCACTTCTTGAACGGAAGACGCTTTTCTCTTCTGCATTCTCCCCTTCCGATTCCTTGGTTTCTACTTTGTCTTTTTCCTTGGCCATGGCCTGAAGTGTAAAACATTTTCATGTTATCCCAGCAATTTTTTTTTAAACAGTATATGGTGGAAGTCACTTTTTTTCGGCGGGAGGGAGGTATAATCGGTAACTCGCGCACGGCTGAGTTTTCCCGCGCTTCGTGCCGGCTACATTTACTTACTCGAGTTCACTGGACTGTGGGTCGCCCACTACCTCTCGGAACGAATTACTTCATTGGTTCTTAAAACAATAGATAACAGGTCATAACAATGCCCCTAGCCCTGAATAACAATAGAGGTAGTGTTTACAGCGGGCGAATGAAAAGAGTGGTTCTAGAGAGGTAGTGCCTTACTGTGGACTGTCTGTGCCCGTTGTGATTGGCCAGAGTGATTACTTTGGTTTGGGTTTTACGACGCTCTATCCTAGTAAATATCTCTCTTCGCGCGCTCAATACTTCTTCCGGACAAGAGACATTGAGTTTCGACTCAAAGATTCCATACTTATGACGTAGCTCAACACAGTTCTGTGCGGTGTCGTCTGATTGGTGGTTTCACGGGGTTGGATTTTCACGCGCACAAGTCAACCAGAAAGACTACTCAGACGTCCACACGCAGGGGAATTAGTTGAGCGCGCGAGGAGAGATTTCTGACAAACCTACCATAGCTTTTATTTCTTGCAGTTTGATACCAGCGCGTTCGATAGCGTAATTTTCCAGCACAGTCCTTGCTGCATCTCGTGCAAGATCTTCTATCTCGTGTTCTTTCACCGGCCTGGCAAACAGCAGGTGGTAACCCCAGCTTAACAGGGCTGTGCACATCACCGAACCTGAAATCAAATACGCGTCGGAGAAAGATTGGCCGTTTTTATACCAGAGACGCGTTACCCGTCTGGACGGGCTTCGGCAAACATTTTGTAATTCGTCCGGTTATCCGTCTCTAGTATAAAGACGGGCACAAGACGCGTTACCCGTCTAGATGAGCTACTTTTCGAAATGCGTCATTCAAGACGCGTTTCGAAAAGTAGCTCGTGTAGACGGGTAACGCGTCTTGTGCCCGTCTTTATATTAGAGACGGATAACCGGACGATTTGAAAAATGTTTGCCGAAGCTCGTCCAGACGGGTAACGCGTCTCTAGTATAAAAACGGCCATTGTCGTTCATAGCAAATGTTCGTAGAAGAATTCAGCAGACGTCATCAGGATACGTCATGTTGCTTAACAACCTGCCTGACGTTAGAGAAGACCACCCTTTACTCGGGAGTGCTCGTTCAATGAAAACTTTAAGAAGATTTTGCCTACTAAACAAAGAATCGGAACGTTTCGCCGTACGATCGATCGCTATAGGCGATGTCTAAGAGAAGAGATCGGGGGGGGGGGGGGGGGGGGGGAAGGAAGCATGCAAGAAGTGTATCCGCGCAACACAAAATAAAACAAGTTTCACTGCGAAAGAAATAAATTCAAATCAGTATACCTGTGAGAATTATGAGCGCAATGTTTTGAGATTCTGCTTTAAAAGTTCTTTTCTCTTCAGTCCTTCGATACTCTTCCTCAAGCGTACAATTCAAGACGATTCCACACTCCTCGAACCCCATTCGGTGGCAAACCCAGATTTTAGTGTCCAAAAACGCGGCCACAATCCATGTGAGAGCAGGTAAAGTCATGTACGTCAAAGCTATGTAACTCTGTGCGGCAAACTCCAGCCCTAAAGAACAATTCTTTGAAGTATTGCAGTTCAAAAGTAGCGTGACGTTTTTAGACTTCAGGCAGCTCACGGCAAATATAACACATGGTGGTACTATTAGCCACAGTGTCGCGTTTTCACAAGTGATTCCCAAGCGACTGACTACCTGCTCTAATGAAACAATCACGAATACGAACCCAGCGTTTTTAAACGTTGAGCGGTCCTGGAAAACGTTGTAAAGCTTTGCGCGGCTCATGACTCTTTTCGTTTATGTACTCCATGTGGTTTTGCAGTGGAGTCAAAACTCCGCGCCTGTAGTGCTTTCATGTATCGTGGAACGAAGAACTTTTGATTACATTGTCGATTTAAAAAGGACTAAATAAACAACTTTGCCTTTGATATAGAATTAAGTGTGGCATAAAACCTTATCGTCATCTTGGCACCAGTAAAGTTATTTATAAGTTTTGTTAAAAACCAGCCAATGCATTTAATGACACTCCGCGATCGAGTTCCTACCACCTGAAAACTTTGATTTCATGTATATATGTCAAGTGTCATAATTAATAAATGAAGTTTTTCAACGAATGGCAACATCACGGAAATTATGAAATTGTAAACAAGTTTTTATTCATTTTCCTCCATTTCGTTTCAGCAAACGTCTATTAACCTGTGCTGTATAAATCGTCTTGAAGCAATGCCCGCCTTTCACTTGTTCTGTTTGCATATCTAACGGACGTTTGCATCTGGGTAAATACCTGAATTTTACAGATCTCAGTGACCCGATTTGCGTTTTTTTTAAACCCTTCTCTTCAATTCATAATAGGCTAGCCTAGGAAATAGCGCTAAGCATTAGATTGATTTGGCCCAGAGAAAAGCAGTTTTTTTCTAATAGGGGACACTGGAAGGACACTAAACAATTTCACAACTGTGCAGCAGGCTCTAGAATTAATTAAATAAATCATCCTTTATTTACAAGAAAACTAAATTAGGAAATACACTGTACGGTACGTATGGTTTAGTTTGCCTGATTCAACTCCAGGAAATATTGTATTGTGTGACCCGATTATAAACAAAACAAGCTTATTAGCAAAAATAGTTGAAAAAGTTTACCCTGACGTAATTTCGCTCTTGTTTCTTCTCTAACTTAATCAGGTCGACTGAGGTTTTCTGTAGTCCACTAGATGAGCTCTCTAATAACCTCTGGCGTTTGCTTCTCCATTTCGGTATTGATAAACACGTTTTCGATGCTCTTGCAGTTTTTCCTTCTTTGGAAAAGAAATTGCGAATATTCTTTGTTATAACACTTGCTGAGCTGAGTCAATGGTTGAAATTGGTATTTTAACCAATCAAAGCTAGCCTGTAATCTTTTGGACCAATCACGGCATTACAAACCAAAAATCAATAACGATTCGGCAATGGTCACGTGGATTAACTTCGTATTTTGATTGGTCCATTGTGCCCGCGACTTCACCGCGTCGCTTTGTAACTAAATAGAGCTGTTTGCGCTTGTTTTCCCGTCGATGCTATTTAGAAAAGGGTACAAAGAGCAAACTTTCTGCATCCTTTTCAAAATAGTGAAATGACCACGAACTGGCCTGAAAGGCAAAACTAATTGGCTGCGTTACCGGGTGTAGCTATCAATGGGTCATCAAATCTCGGCGATCTCGATATTTAGGGAAATATCATAGCATCAATTAATAAATACTATGTCAATTTTAAAATAGCACTATTCAGAATTATTACTGAGCAAAGGATTTTTCCTTGATGGTTCAGGTAAACCGTATTTAGCGCGAATTGACTGCCTCAATCTCACACTTCTTTGTCTTTCGATCTTCTCCTCTTCTTTGCTTGGAAGTTTGTAATTTCTTCGAAAAAAGTTCCTTGGTCGGCGCTCGCTTTTTGTCCGACGGAATGCGCCAGGTTCAAGACGGTCTTCTTTAGAAATGTCTTCATGACTGGTGGAAATACGAGTTGCAGTCAACGGCTTTGAGTTGTTTTCTTCAGGAGGGGAGCTAAAAAGACACATATTGATAACAGATTAGCGGTGGTAAAGATTGGTTTGCTGTTCCAGGGTCCGTGACGGCGCTTGTCAAAGAGGACACTTATCGGAGAGAGGGCGCTTTATATCGGAGAAAGTGCGCTTATTTGGGACTGGGCGCATGAAGACCTGGCGTTTATTAGGGACGGGGCGCTTGTTGTAGCCGAGTGCTTATTTGGTACGGGGCACTTAATGGGGCAACTGGGGCACTTATTTAGGACGGGGGACATGGGATGGGGTGCGTATTGAAGACCTGGCACTTATTAGAGACGGAGCTCTTACTGGGGCCAGGGAGCTTATTTGGGAAAAAAGCTGAAAAAAAAAAACTGCAACAAATTCTGAACAACTTTTCAAGAGACTTACAACAGAAGACTTGGCGGAGGGGGTAAGGGAGCGGCATCATCTTCCGTTGCTTTTGTTTTCTTTTTTAGTTTCTTCTTTAACTTTTCGTTTGGTTCAGATCCTATGAAGCGATCCTTGTAAAACCATCCTCTGATGCTAAAAAATTCCAAAAATTCATTTAATTAATATCATGAACACTTTGGATTAAAACCCTTCTACAAAAATCGCAAATACCGATACTGGCAATGTTTATACATGTACTTAGAAAACCGTGTATTTTTTTAATGACAGCAGTTGAAAGATTCCACGAAGATTTGCTTCGTCACGCAATCTCGCATCCAGGAAAGATTGCGTGACGAGATTGCGCGATAAGAACGACAAGAACGTCGGTGAGCAGAAAATGACGAAAGACAATTCATTGGAGGGAGTGGTAAATTTTTAAAAACAAGTTTTGAATTATATATACCTCCCGCAGTTCTTTAGTATTTTTCTCAACGTCTGTCCGCAAGAGTTGAATTGCTGTTCCCACAAGCTAGCTCACCACAGCTTACTGGCATATCAATTTGCCTTCGTTTGAAAAATGTGATAAATAACTATCATTCTATTATTTATGATTTTCACATTTACTGTTTTGAGAATAAATTATTACAAATGAAAAACATGATTAAAATGTCATTTGCGATTAGTCACAGACTAATCTAGTAATTGAGAACCTATTGCGAATTTATTTTGAGGCAATCTTCGCCATATCAACATCGCTTTAGCGAAAACACACTAAACTAAATATATATCGGGTGAAATCTATTGAAGCATCCGTGTTTCTCGTTTAGAGGTGTTGAATTTTAGTTTCCTTGTTTACACGCTTCCGGCCTGCTTTCTTCCTCAAGGAGCTTCGAGGTATTGACAAATTTTCCACGTAAACTATAAAATCACGCGGATCGCACGCTACCATCGAGGTCAAAATACGAAATACGAGATAAAAAAAAAACCCTGACATATATGAATAACAATTCAAACTTTTCTCGTTTAAAATCACTCAGAAGTAAACAATAACAAGTTACAGCGTGAAGCAGTTCTTCAAAGAGTGTCATACTGTTGGGTTTGAAAGCCGAGTGCATATCAAATCGACCGTGCGAAATAATAACCGGAAGTTGTGAAAGCTGGATGAAAAATCAAATTCGAAAACCTTATTGCTTTTGCCATTATGACACAGGAAAGTACATTACCTTTTTCCATCTGTTCCATATGTATAAGTTCCGTAGCCATGCTTCTTCCCTTTCTTCCAGTCCCCATCATAAATATCGCCATTTTGATAGCAATACACTCCTTCGCCTTTTCTTTCGCCGAATTCGTCGGTGCCGCCAGAAAACTTGTCGATCTCCACGAAATCATCTTCGATTATTTTGTCCTTTTTGTCTTTGGCTAGCTTGCCACCCATGTCATTCAATAGCTGGAGTGAAATCGAATCGACTACACTGTGCTGGATCGATGCCGTGTCTTGCAACACAATTTGTTGACTTTCCAAAAGCCTTTGGGGATTGACCCAGTGACGTCACGATAAACAGTTTCCGTAATGTAACACCCGGGCCGTCGAACTTGTTACGCGATACGACAATTTGGCGTTCACCATGAATTGGCGAATTTCTTTTATGAATTAGCTTGTTTTGTCCTCCAACATGCATCATTTCGATATTCTTAGAAACAGTGGTGAATAATACTATAATGCCTAAAAACACATACGTGTTTCACAACATATTTCTGAAAGATTCCACATTCCACCGGGGATGGGAGAAGAAATTTCTCCTGTGTGTCAGAGCGGGTGACTGGGGGATCTATTGGCTCAATAGGGAGATCAGTATGACTAAATAAACGGCACGCGATGCATGCAGAAGCGATGACGTTTCACAAGGGGTCTTTGATAATTTTCAGGACATTTGTCAAAAAATTAGGGTACATAAAAGTAACTGACAACTTCTGTGCTGAATGATTGTTCAACAAAAATTGCGTTATCTTTGCGTGACATACGATTTCCGATATACGATGCAAGGTCAAACGCTGTCTAAAATTGTTTACACCTTTTGTTTTAAAGAATGGAGAGATTTCTGTTTACTAAATCTTATAGAACGCATCAAATATAATTTGTTTCTTTCGTTTATGCTTTAAATTAGTCCGTTCTAACGGCCCAGGAGTATTTTGCTTTGAGTTCTATATAGTCCAGGCATTTTGTAATCAGACCTGCTACTAATTGCAACAGAAGCTTTCTCATCGTAAACCAGTTAGAATTAGCCTATACATTAACATACCAAAAGTCTCTAAAGATTCAAGCATGGGAAAGCCTCCAAATACGATCAACGTCTAACTCGCTCTCTGCTGCAACATGAAAACGAGGCTACAAACCGGAAGTTGCTGTTTACGGCTGTTTTATAGGTGTAAATCATGCCTTTCCTTTGAAATTAAGAACATACTATTAGTACAATGTTTCCCGGGCCTTAATCTTAAAATAAAGACCCATAAAAGAACAACTTTTAAAATGCTGAGTTATTCGAAAGTTTACATTTTCCAAGACACGTTTACCCTTATCATCACGCTAGAAATAGAATCATTCTTGAATTGTAATCTACACATGCTATATAATAAAGTCTTCCGAATCTTCACTTTCGTTGTCCAGGGCGGTGGTAGAGTTAGTGCTACTGCTTCACTTGTAGATAGACGCGCAGGCTGTGGAATCGGGCTGCTGCTGCACTTGAGGAAGATTCTGTGGCTGTATATGAGATGTCTTTGCTGCAAGTTTCTCAAAGTACCGCTGATACCTGAGAGAGTCAAGACCAACCCCTGGCTTCCCACCGAAAAGTGCTTTTTCACCTGCAGCAACAATGTCAGATACAGCCAAATGGCAGCTGAACGTGTTAGCTTGCTCTCTGAAGCATGGTACATTCTCAAATTTCTTTAGCGTCGTTGCCTTGCCAACTCCATACAGGCGCGAAGTGGTGTCGCAGCTGGTCATGGCGTGAAGAAACAGGAGATTCCTGCAAACTTCCCTACCAAGCTGATCTTTGACTTTCTTCATATGCCAAACCCGTGCCGCTCTCACGTTTGCCTTTGGCTCTGGTCTAAAATAGAAATCACAGCCATCTTCAGAAGCATGATAGCACAAGAGGACTAGCAAATCTGTGTCGTCCGCTACAAGACCCGTGGTCTTCGTTTGGGCAGACTCTACGGCAGGTTTCACTATAAGAAGATCGGCGTCACCATTGGATTGGTGTGTCACGTAGCCTGCATTCTGTAGAGCCTGACTCAGCATCATCAAAAAGCGTTGTTCGTTCTTGGGGTTAGAGAGAAAGTTATCTTTCTTTAGCGTGCATGACGGACATGCTTTTTGTAAAGGTGACAGTGGCAGCAACCTTCCCTGATGCGCGCCTCTGCTGTGTCATAGCTTTAGTTGACATTTCGTCATACCCGTCAAATACCACTATCACTCTTCCGTATTTCATACGCACGTAGCTGCAATACAAGTCGCACACTTCCTTGTAAGTTGGAGAACCTCTCGGCCACGGGATTCGGTGGAGAAGGGCGCCTCCATCCAACACATATTGGACATTTCGTTCGGGCTGCGTCTTGGCCTCTGGTGAAAGCTTCGCCCACAGTGCTTCCGCTAGCAATGGTTTTTGTGGTTGTCTAAGCGTTAATGGGTCGAAAAGAGATGTGGGATAAGTGCAGAGCTCGTATAGAAATAATTCCACAAGTTGGGAGTTTTCACAGGCCATGATCAGTCGCTGAAATAAAAGTTGCGGATCAACTTGTACTTGATCATTGTTTATCTTCACAGACTACTTCGATGCCATAGTGATTGCCTGGGCACTTCGTTTGAATGTGTATTTCGTGGGGCTCTTCCCATTCATTGACGACAGGATCTTCTCCCCGACACATTTGGCTTCATCAGCATTAACACTGCTATCGGCATTTACACCCTTCATGAGGTTCCTTAGACTGCCACTGTCGGAAGGGAAAGGGTTATGTAAAAAAACTTTAGGTAATTTCCTCTTTGTGCGGAAGTTTACACTGCAGGTTTGGTGGTAAACCGCTTCATTAGCAGGCAAATCATGCACATTTAGAAGCCTTGCTCTTATCGTATCAGACCACTCGTCCCCTCTCTCTGAACAAATTTTCAATATCGTGTCTTTCGTTTCAATTGTCGTAACCCTGAACGCTTCCCCCAGTCTTTTTCTCTGTTTCCCAAACTCAAGTTTGGTGCCACAAAAGAAACAGTCAGTTTTGAATGAGAAACACTGTTCTGCTTGGCGAGTTAGAGGGTGACGATTAGTTGTTTCAGACGTAAGAATTTTCTTGGCTCGCTTGATGTTACTTGGCAGACAATACTCTCGCCGGCAGTTTTACTGAACCTGCTGCCCAGGAACCGTAGTGATGAAATCATTTCGCTCTGTGCTCGCCCGATTTATTCCCGCGCTTCCCTTTTCTCTTAGTGTTTCGATCTCGGCCTCGCCATAAGAGTTTTTTTTTTTTACAAATAACACACTTTTCTGTGTCATCCATAGCTGAGAATCTTGTTTTCTGAAATTACAGGCAGAACGGAAAGTGTAAAAGACATCAAGACAACGATAGATAAAATATTAAAGAGCGCTTTTTGAATTTCAGGCAAATTGTTTTGTGTTCAAAGCGCATTTATTGTTCGGATATTTTTCTTATTTTAGAAAAGTTTTTCATTCAGAGATTTCTAAGTTACGAGAGTAAAATATCGGATAGTAAATCATATCATATAGTAAAATAATTATATGAGTAAAATATCGGTTTTTCGTGCAATGAGATGAAACTCAATTTGGGATTCACTACTCAGGTGACAATGAATGTTTTTTGAACTGCATTACCTTAGCACATAACATCCATGTCTCTTTTAACTTAAAATCTTCTTTTTTATATTTTAACTTTGCTAGCTGAAGACAAAAACTGAACGCTAATACCTCAAACGGATAAGCAACAGCGCAGACGCTTTCTACAAGCTTTGTTATTTTTATCGATTTAAGAATCTTATTTAAGCAATTAGCTGATCTAATCTGCATGTAATTGGACTTACCTTAGGAAAACACGAAAAACTCTTGCTTTCTCTGCTAGCCCATGCTGAACTCAAGCGACACAGTAGATAGTACAGGCAGCCTCGCTTCCATGCTGCATTATATAGGGTTCTAAAAAACCCCGTTTTTAGTCACCTTCCCCTGCTCAGATTTTCAGAGACTTTTGATATGTTGTAGAGGACATGTTCCTGGACCAAAAGGCGTTGAAAAACCTTCTGTTGCAATTAGTAACAGGTTGACCTATTTTAGGCGATAAAATGCCTGGACTATATGCGACGATTTCTTGTTGAGTTGACTTGATTTCTTTTCCCTGTATTCGGTTCGAGTGTGTACAATATGCGAGCCAGCGAGCCATGCGAGGCAGACCTGCGAGGCACTTAAAAATACCAATAAAAAGGCTACCTATACGATCTGTAGGCTAACCGAAGTGCTTTTTTGGCTAACCGGAGTGTTGCTAGGCTAACCAATGTGTTATTTAGGCTAACCGAAATGGCTCGCTTGCCTCGCATGACTCGCAAGCCATGTGAACCGGGCAAGCAAGAAATCCCTTATCCCAATATAAAAGCTAACCGCAAGCTACCTAAGAGCTAACTGTAGGCTAACCGAAGTGCTATTTAGGCTAACCGGAGTGCTATTTAGGCTAACCAATGTGTTTTCAAGTGCCTCGTAGGTCTGCCTCGCATGGCTCGCTGGCTCGCACATTGTGCATTCCCTTCGGTGAGTATACAGATCGGTTGATCACAACAGGCAACAGACAACAACAGATCCTGTCCACTCGCACGGCAAGATTAATCGATCACGTCATCGTCATCGCTTAAAAAAAGGTTTAAGATGGCTCACCTTTTCAACAGATGTTTCAAAACTGCTAATAATCGGTTGCTTCGTCTGCATTCACGACAGACATCACTTCTTAACTTTATGCCAAATTTATTCGATAACTGATAAAGTGCAACACTCACTCCAGACTCGAAATCTCAATTTAACAGCTACAAATGAAATAAGGTTTGCCGATCGGTGATGATACAAGCTGCAAAAAAATATCTTCCTTTGCCAAAAAAACAAGATGGCGGATCTCAAAAAGAATACAAACAATGCACCTAGTTCCCATTGCTCTTCGGTTCAATTCAGGGAGTAATCGTAACACCGTAACACCAAAAATTCCATAAATTCCATCGCTTTTTCGCTTTACAGCATTAACCGATGACGTCATAAAATGACGTCATCGCTTAAAAAGCACTTACGAGTTACTTGAGGCCATTTGTTTTGTCTATCTGTACCACCACAGGTAGACCAAGCATGATATTTGCATATATTAAAATGGCGGTCTTCATATAAGAATTTGTATGGGTTTTTAAACGGGGAACTTTTGAACAATAAATGAAGGCGAAATTGCTAAATAAAGTCGACGAAACATAACAGGGTGTTGTTTGCTAACGTTACAGCGTGTTTGCAAGCAATTTGGAGCTATTTTGCGTCTATTTACTATTAGCTCCTTTTAGCTACTATTACCGTGTATAATAATATGACAAGGTAGGACACTTCAGTCGCTTCTAGCGTTCGACACGTGTTGAAATGAGCTCGAATTTCACCCACAAAAATAGTTTTGGCTGTCAGTCGGATCCGCATGTGAATGAACCAATGACACGCGAATGTTTTTCTGAAAACGTGTTGCTCATACCTCGCATATCCCGGCAACTAGTCGTTTCTGAAAATTAAAAATCTGTTCAAAATAGCCGCCATATAGGCCGTGTCGCTCACGACAGTAGCAAAATAGCCCGAAATAGACTGGACACCAGTCAAAATAAACCCCAGTGGAGAGGGACACGCTATTTTGGCTCGCGCTTCAATTTATTTCCACTACCACACGGTGAGGACAAAATTGACGGCTCATTCATCACATCGTCCACGCGTGACAACATGTTTGACAGTATGCAGTGTCTGCAAGCGTAAGTAGAACCTTGTGTCCTGCATGTATTTTCAAATTACCAGGTGCACATATGACATGGATTAAAACTTTCTGTCTTTGGATTTTGTCTGCCGACGAATTTTTGAAATTATACCTCCGTTTACACGCGAATACACTTGAAGTCTAAATATTTTGACAATAATATATATAACATTGGTAATAATTAAAATTAATTTGTACTTAAAGCTACTTTTCGTTTATGTATTCTTGTTTTTCACTAACTCTGAAACCATTTAACTGTGGCAGTCAGTTTTTATACATTTACCGTTTTTCTGAAACTTATTGACCATTCACTCAAAAATGTGAGCGTGTAATTTTTAGTCTTTACATAATAATAAAAAAATAATAATAAGATGGGAAAATATATGCAGCTAACAAATTAGTAAGCACCCTAGTGCTTTGATACGCTTCGAATAACCCTTTTTTCATATAAGAAGTGCGACGCTCGGATTGAAGCATAGCATAGCAGGAAATAGTTACACGATTCCCTTACTTACTTCCTGGCTCGTGGCATTTGGCTTCTTCTTAATTCTGGCAGAGAGCGTTTTAGTTTTGAAAGCATTATCTTCAGACACGCGATTCCACGTCCCGTGTGCCTGTTGTCACACGTGGACGATTTAACGAGGCGTCATTTTGTCCTCACCGTGTGGTAGTGGAAATAAATTGAAGCGCGAGCAAAAATAGCGTGTCCCTCTCCGCTGGGGTTTAATTTGACTGGTGTCCAGTCTATTTCGGGCTATTTTGCTACTGTTGTGAGCGACACGGCCTATATGTTATGTTTCATCGACTTTATTTAGCAAATTCGCCTTAATGTATTGTTCAAAAGTTCCCCGTTTAAAAACCCATACAAATTCTTATATGAAGACCGCCATTTTAATATATGCAAATATCATGCTTGGTCTACCTGTGGTACCACTAGAAGTGAATTCACAGTAACTGACCAGCGAGGCTGGGAGGGGGTTGGGGTGGGGAAGACACCCTTATAAAAATTGCAGGCTTGATCCCAGGCCCTCTCTCTCCTTTTCGTCCTTTGTTGAGGAGTGGGACAAGGGAGGTAAAGGAGACAGGGCCGGGGAAAGATTGTCATCATTGTACCTTCATGGGTTAAAATTCATTGATTGCTTCCACAAATGATAAAAAAATGTTTGATTTTACCTAGGTGACTGGAGATCTATAACTGTCTTAAATTAAACAGGGCGATCATTTTCAGTAAAGAGACTTATAAGCCACTTAAGGCTCTGTATGTGTCTGTGTCTAGCTGTCATTGCTGGATGTTCAATTCACATACCAAGCAACTGACTCATCTTGACTAGTGGGGGGGGGGGGGGGGGGGGGGCACATTGCAGCCTTCATCCCAGGCACTCTCTCCTTTTCCTCCCTTGTTGAGGAGACAGAGCCTGCGATCAAGATTGCCATTATAATACCTTCCAGCGAATTCACTGATTGGTACCACTTGTTTAATTAGAATGTTTACATCTAAAATGACCACTGTTAAAGTTATTATTCCAGTACTACCTTAGGAACAACTTGTCAGAAAAAAATAATGGTGCTTCAAAAAACATGGTTTTGGTACCATTTCCTGCCAAAATGTCTGATGATCGCCACCATAAATTTTATATAGGAGTCCCCCTCCCCAGGCATATACATGCATATGCAATAATCATAGTGTGACTTCTGTAACTAGGCCATTAGTCAGGGGGGAGGAGGGCAGGTGATATCAGCAGTGATAATTAGGGCAGTAAGCAGGAAGTTCGAGTTTTATTGCAAACACAATTTTATTGTGAGAAGTCAATATAAGTGTTCATTATGAATTCAAGCTTATGTACAATATAGTTTACACACAATGCTCGTTTTCTTCAGCTTTGGTTGAATAAATGCTTTTGACTTTTTCAAATATATACATTTTTATAAATAGATAGTAAAACAAATATCTCGTGAAATGACATTCTTTGTAATTAATTTGTGAAGTTTTTTTTTTTAATTTCAGACGTATTATTGAAAGTACTTTTTACAAATTTTGAGAGGATTTTGAAATGGCAATGCTCCTATCAGTGACATTATTGTATATTATGGGAAAATAATTAAAAAATTCCTTGTAAAATACAATCTCTTGAACAACATTGTGAATCCTTCTTTTTTTTTTCCTTAACATGTAAATTCTGCAAAAATTCTTTGTTATTTGCTAGTTTTTGTTATTTAATTTGTTTGCCACTTAGAATTTCTGCTTTTATAATGTTCTTTAAAATAAATTTGTCCTTATTTTATTGTACATTCTTTGAGGAGGATTGCACCCACTTTAGATAAATTGTGTACGCTTGCAGCAAAAACCTGTTCTTGTTCTTCTGGGGTAACGATATCTTCAAAGTAAAACAGAGTAAAACATTACCAGTAGTTCAGAATGCATAAATATTATTTGCTGACATTATAGGGTCGGTACAAAATGTGGACCCCCCAATGTAACACTGTTGAAAACATTCATGAAGTCATCGGTACTTTCATTATAGTTGTCTCAGTCTCTCGTGACGCTTCTGTCCGATCACCAAAGCAAGTAATAATGTTATGTTGGTGCTATGGGGGTCCATATGGCATCCAGATAGGGGTCCAGGAGGGGTCCAGAAGGGGGTCCACTGGGGGGTCCACATTTTGTATCTCCCCGACATCTTATGCAAGAAAACTTTGGTTTATCATCAGATGACTGTAATGATGAAATCCTACCACAAGGCTGCCCAAATTATACAACCTCTGCTGTAGTAGCTACAAGTGCACAATGCTGACCTATTGATACACAATTTACCATATATTGTGTCCACAGCTTTGTAGGAGCAGTGGACAGTATGAAACTTCTGCACTTTATCACATTTTGATGTGGTGTCACGTAATTTATATTTAAATGTATATTCTTTGGATTAACTTAGAATCAGTAGTGTTGTCTTTTCACCCCTTGAGCTTTTACTCCTTGCTGCACAGATGTAATTACCGTTTTCAAGGAGAAACCAACATCGTTATTTTGGTAATACTATACATACCCAAGTCTTCCTGTAGTCCTTCTCCAAGGCTTAGTATGTTTTCTTCCCAAACGTTGAACAAAGATGATATCAATGCCGTTTGGTCTTTGTTACTTGGCATGACAGCTAGAACTTGCTTTATGGTGCTTGTAAAACTCTCCAGCCCTTTCACTCTCCCATACATTATGTCGTCTTGGCCTAAAACCTGCCGAATTCAGCAAAAAAGACAGTCGAAAGCATTTACAATGATCTCCATAAGTCGGTTACTGTCTCACCCCATGCGAACCTTTTAGAGCAAGATGTAGCCTGTATTTATCAGTCGGTTAGTTCGTAAGTCAGTCAGACGGACAGGCCATCCCGATTTTGTAACAGTCCGTCCTTAAACTACCCAGACCGTCTGTCAAAAGTGCAACAAACGTTAACACACCAGAAACAGGATTTATGAGCAATGAAGACCATGTACATACCTGCCCAAGGTAATAGCCAAGATAAGATAATTCATGAACTCTTCCGTTCATAGCTTTATTTCCAAGCACTTCGAAGCAAACTGATTCTCCACACAATTTAAGCAGCTTGGCGACATTCTCCAAGCACCAGTCGTTTGGTATGCCTAAGTGAAAAGAAAAAAAGGAAAACCTTACGTTTAAAGGAATAATGATCACACAATGCAAGGTACTGTGACGTTGTTTTCTTCTCTTTCGAATCAGTTGAAGTAACACACGTACTATAGACGGCTGTCGGTTTTGAAACGCAAGCATAGTACTGCAGAATACTGCAACGTTGGATTTAAGGGAAGTATTGGCCTTGTGTTTCATGCAAATTGCTCAATTTGAGATAGACTATATGCCTTGAACAGGTAATTATACAAACCAACAATACAAGAGCCACACCTAAACCACGTGCCCGAAGAACTCTTCGTTTCAAGTTTAATTTTAAGGCAGACTTATTTGTTGACCAACCTTTTAACCTTTGAACGAACTTAAAAGTTCGTTCACAGACATTTTATAGGATACTCAGATGTATTTACCTGTACAGACTAGTTGGTCTGACACGCCCCGAGAATTATACATAACGTGTAACAAGGGCACGCCCAGATTTACGTGTTAACATAACTGCGATCTAACGGAAACTTCAAAAGATAAATAATATATGTACAATACACACTGGTCAGTTCTTCAAAGACGCTGATAAAGTCATCTTCATTCCAGTCTTTGGTATCACAGTAAACGTGCAAGATCTTCAAGGCGTCTGCAAGTTCTCTCAATTCAGCATCTTCAACACCGAAATATGTTGGACAGCTTTCCACTGTACTCCAGTCTACAGTTCCTGCAAAATAAACTATCTACGTCTTGGTCTGTACTTAACCATTCATTACATGAGTTGGTAATCAAGCTTAGAAAACTCTGATGCTTGAGTAGAGACGGTCGAGACCACAAGACGAGACTTGAGCATGCAAAAGATCGATCCTGAGTGACGACAAGGTTGTTCATATACTTTGGGAGTTAAATGTACGCTCTACAGATGTGGCTGTTCCAGTTCTCTTCATATAATTGGTACTATTATCAATTCTTATGGTTTATAATAAATAATATTTGTAAGTACTCTTCTTCAACCTGCAAGCATATCGAAATCAGCAACGAATGATTTCTCACGCTACACACATGTACACATGTACAGATGTACATATGTACACTAACTCTTTTCAAGATGTCTGCTCTTGCCTTCCCCGCCAACTCCTATTCTGTAGATTTCTTTATCTAGTTTCCGTTTTGTGTTGTGAAATAATTAAAGTTGAAAACGAAAGTTCTAATTTACAAGCAATAATCTTACGAGAGTTCGAATGCTGGCCACTTGCGTTAACTAAGCAAGATAAGTAAATTGCTCACCGTTGTCATCATTAACAGGACCATACAGAATGTAAAGAAGTCGAGCTTGAAAGACAAGGGGCCACGGCTTCAGTATCTTACAAAGCCAGAATCCTTTCTCAACGAGATCACTAGCCTTGTCCAGGAAAATTTCTCTGCAGAACACTCTGATGTACCTCTCGTACCACGGCTGTGATCCAGGTGTAGAGCGTAACACCTGCCTTATTCTGTCATCTAAGCACGAGGCACCTGCATGAAAGATTTTATTTTTATGATAGAAAGTAGATCTTGGCCGTTTTTATACTAGAGACGTGTTACCCGTCTGGCAAACATTTTGTAATCCGTCCGGCTATGCGTTACGCATTACCGGTTACCGGCTACTTTTCGAACTGTTTCGTTTAGACACATTTCGAAAAGAAGCTCGTGTAGACGTGTAACGCGTCTTGTACCCGTCTTTATACTAGAGACGCATAACCGGACGGATTACAAAATGTTTGCCGAAACTCGTCCAGGCGGGTAACACGTCTCTAGTATTAAAACGACCATTCATGTGTAATGTAGAGTTTATAAATGGCTGTCTCTCCTGTATTCATCTGAGGACTAAACTGCCCTAGCGTGGAAACTAAAACCAGATGATGTACAGAGATAATCGGACCCCTTTTTTCTTCACATGTTAAAAAAACGTTTTTATGTCTGTCTGTCTGTCTCTGTCTGTGTATCTGTCTGTACTAATAGATACCTTTGATAGCGAGGTAGGCTTTAAACTTCTCATCATCTTCCCATCCAGCCACAAAGGAGTGGAGAAACTTTCCGTAGCAGCTGTAGGCTATATCACTGCCAAGGGTGTTACAGATTTTTGAGTGAGTGTCTTTGAGCTGCAGGGTTACAAATTTAATGTCAATTGATTAATAACTGTATTTACTCGAATAAGCGCCCCCTCTCCCCACGAATAAGCGTCGCCCTCGAATAAGCGCCGCATTTGTGACAAAAAAAGTCAATTAGCACCGCCCCCGAAGAAAGCACTACATAGCAACTCTAAAACAGCATTGGAAATTTCTTTTCATCAAAAGCGATGTTCTTCAGTTCAAAGTGATTATATTTCACATCAAGAAAGTGCCGGAAGAGATGAATGGTGACAATCAAAAGATGCTTCTGTTAGTAACTTGAAAGTTTTCTTACAGATAGAAAATATATCGTTTAAGAAAATGTTTTTTTTTTACGCGTTCCATTTTAAATAAGCGCCATATTTGAGGCACGAAACTACTTTTTGTTTGGTTGCACTGCAGGAAATTCATAGTTAATGTAAAAAAGACACTGCCAAAAATCACAAAATTGTAGTTACTTGTAAAAAGCACTGCCTGAGTTCCCAAATTAAGATCCTCGGCTCTTGGCGAAGCGGTGTGTTTTAAAGAAAGTCAGACTCATTTTATATTTAACATATAAGTCTACAGTGATTAAGTACCTTATCCAAAACGATTCCGACTTCTTTTAACCTCTCCTTGGTGGAGTAAAGGCAGGTAGTTCTTTTTAGCAAGACCCCTGAAGGAAACAGAAGAAAGTAGAGTGAATATTTATGAAAATTTTATATGGCTGGTATAAAATATAAACATATAAAGCTTAACTATAGTGGTAAGTTGATGATATAAGCTTATTTAGCTTTGATTTATTGCAAAACTGCAAATTTTAATTACTTTATTCCATCCTAGAAAAACGTCTGATAACCATATAAAGGGGAGAAATTTATTGAATAAAATCAAAAAAAATCAACAGTACATGTTCTCGCATTGATTCTCGTAATTCTTACCTAGATCTTTGAAATGGTTCCAACAGTACTCTGTTCTTAAAGTCATGAAAACTTGTGAACATTCTTCGTCAATGTTAAGATGGACGTTTGGGACAATAACAAGCAAAGCGTCGTTGTTGTGAAGATATCTCATTACCTCATCTGTGAAAATTCTTGATGCGAGTGAAAGCTGTCCGAGATCGGCCAATGGAGTGAAACCAAACACTCTGAAACGCATTTCTCGAGGTAGTAAACCAAACAAACCTAGCGGGCTTCTTAAATGAACGGACGACCTGTGGTTTATATCATTCAGGGTTACTTTTGCTGTTTTTAAAATTCCACGTTTACTGATTTTACTTCTCTTCACAGTCTTCATGTAGTGGCACATTGTAACTGATCGTGACATGGTATAAAGTAACTTCTCTTCATAAAATGAATTTCCAAGACATGAAACAGGAGCCTTGCTGAAATGTGTAAACAAAAAAAATTCCTGTAAATAATACAAAGTAGTAATTTTGAAGGTTTTTTTTCATGAACAACATAATAAAATTAGAAAAAAATAGCTAACTCATATCTGAACTTGGGATAAAACAAATTAGAATTTCAGACTCGACCGATAAAAGTTTTAGAAGTCTACCACATGCAGTCGCTCCCGAACTAAAACTGCTTATGACTTTCTTGTTTGTACTGCAACTTTAAAGAAAACGAGAAAAAAGGAAGGGACTGAAAGCAATTTGGTCATTATCGTAATGTCTTACCTCTAACCGAAGCACAAAATACGTTAAAAGACTTTTTTTGCAGACCGCAGAAAATTATTTTTCTCGCATCCTTTGCCGCCGCTTGGTGTGGTTCGCGCGGACAGTTCGCGCGAAGAACTCAAAAAGCGCGCCATTTTTTGGTAACCGCGTCCAATGACCGTGAAGGACCGGAAACAAGCAAATTCATTCAATAATTAATCGTGCTATTCCGATCTGTTTCCGAACATATGACGAGAACTATCCGGAAATTTTGTACCAATCAGAATGCATTTTGCGAGCCGGCGCCGAAGAGAAATTTTCGCTGAGTCTTGACGACTCTTTCCTCTTTAGAATCGATAGAGAGTTATAGGGGAATTTGGTCATTTTGTTGTCCTTGTGGATCGTATTGGAGCCATGATCAAGCTTTTCTCGTTGAAGCAACAAAAGAAAGAGGGCGAAGGTGCGAAAGCAGGGACGAAGAGGGCTTCTGCAGCGCAGCTAAGGATAACCAAAGGTGCGGCATGGTGTGGTTTAGCTTAGAGAAGCATCTGATTGTGCTGCCATTGCATCATGTACCTTCCTTGTTTTAAGTTTAAAGGATCTGTTTTATAATTAGAACTGAGTAGGGACCAGCAATGAACAGCTAAGAAGCCTCTTCTCTAATCACGACCTTCTTTATCAGCCATGCTCACTACTTCTTTTTGTCCTGGAGTCAACTGTGACAGGTTTTGAGCCATTTCCGTTGTGTAGTTCAATAATCTTATCGAAAATTGTACCACAAAACAATGGTTTCGATTTGTACAATTCTACTTTTGCGTTTTGTTTCGATTTTGTCTTCTTGAACTATGAATAGAATTCTGTCTGATTTTCGGCATATAAAACATGAAAACATGCAACTAAAGTAAGGATCCCTTGTGTGGAATTTGTTTTGTTTACAAGCCTAGCAGGCAGGAGAATTTTGTGAATCCACAATAATCATTAGTTTACACGACATAAGCTTGAATGATGCGTCAGTTTAAAATTAGTATTCATTATTGGTTTATACCAAGCTTGCTCAATGGTGGTTTCTATCAATCAGAATTATTTTGCATTTTCAAACAATGGTGTCAAAAATAGTTATGTCATGTATATAAAAAGATATAATTTATCCCCATTGAACTAAAGTTAGCAAGGTGAATTTTGCTGTTTGGCCTACCAAAATACTAGTACATATGAGGTAACGAGAGGTAAAATCTAATACTTTCAGAGATGCCAGATTCCTGGATTTGTCATATCTTAAGGTATTTCAGAGAAAAGAAATATTAAGTTGAGTTACGCCAGTGTTGCTGCATTTTGTTCTTGGCCAAACCACTTAACTCTCACAGTGCCGCTGCTCACCCAGGAGAATCATTGGGAACTGGGGGTTACATGTACTTGTAAATGGTAATTTAGGGGTAACCCATAAAAGATCAGCAACCTATCTGAAAGTGGTACTACTGTGTTCCTATATAATCAACACCAACAAGCTACTGATTTTAGCTTGAAGAAGATTGATTCTGAGTCACTGTAACACTCTTGGAGCTCAGGCGTCTAGGTCATCACAAATGGTTGAAGATTTACATGCTGCAACTTGCATGATGTGTTGTGTTTCAGATATACGCGACCTTGAGCTACCAAAAACATGTGAGACAGAATTTCCAGATCCAGATGATCTTCTAAATTTTAAACTTGTTATTTCACCTGATGAGGTAAGAAAGGCATTTATAACCTATGAATGGGGATATTCATGATCCTTGTTACTGTGGTAAAAGAATGTACTGTAAACCTCTGAAAAACAAGTCTACTTAAGACTTTCCTGTCTGGTAAGGTAACTTTATTCTCCACTCCCTGGCCAAAGAAAAACCATGAGATTCCTAATTAAGTCTAATAATAAACCCCAGGACCCTCTCCCTCTGAAAGGACTTATATTAGGAAAGTTAATACATTATTATCAAGGTTCAATTTGTGTTTTTCATGTTCTTTTTTTTTTCATTTTTAGGGATTTTACAAACATGGAAGGTTTGTGTTTAGTTTTAAGGTAAGTTACTAAATAAGTCTTTCAAGGTTATGTGTAATGCATGGTTCCAGAAAACATAAGATAAGACCTCCCACCTCTCCAGAATTTCCACTTTGTAACGAAAAAATTAAACCCCCCCTCCCCTCCTGAATTTCCAAACGTTTCTTCATACCCCCAGCCACTCTGGAAAAAAGCATTTTAAATATCTAGTAGTCACTTGTTAAATTACCTTAATATACAACCAGTAAGTAGTAAGAAAACCACTAAATGTATTAGAACACAGATGTGAAAAATATTGATAACATTCACCATAAACATGATCACAAAATTACAAACACACTCGCCTAGAAAGCCAGATTTAACTGGAAAATTACAAACAAATACCAGAAATAACAAGTCAGGTATTCTTGGGTTTCTGAAATCATCACACTGTTTTGATTACCAGCAAACAGAAAATGCTTCACAAACAAGGAAGACTTTCTTATGATCAAACGCAAGAAACAAACAACACTAGTCTACATTTTGGTCAAACCACATGACAATTCTACCGGTATGTTGGCTGTTAACAAGTAGTGGCAGTCACATCTATAGAACCACATGGAGGATTTCTGTGAACTTTTTAGCTTTCAGTGTGCTTTCAGGAAGATCATGATCATGTGTTGAAAACCTAGGCTGCTATTTTTTCTATGTAAAAGATTTTCAGAGTAGGTAAGAAACGATTCTGAAACCAATTTGCATTGAATCTAAATTGACCATCTGGAAACATAATTTCACGAACGACTTTCCACCTCTCCAGAATATCCTGGGCCTTACATTAAATCAGAAACTGAAGTCGTGCTTCTGATTACAATCAGCATGATGACAGTTTTGGTTTTTATTTATCGTAGGTTGGTCCTGGATATCCCCATGATGCTCCAAAAGTCAAGTGTGAAACAAAGGTATGCCACTTTGTTTACATTTTTTTCACTTGTTTTTGCTAGCAACATGTTGGCAATATATTGTCAATGATATTGTATTGAAATGTGCAATCAAAACGCTGATTAACAAAATCTTGATTACCTGGACTTTATTTTTATTTTGTAGTCCTTATTTTTTCTGAGTATAATATGCTATGTGAGTGTCTTTCTCTACTTCTTACAAGAGTGTCACTATCAGGGCTTAGCATGGCCCATTGTACAGTATTTATCGTGCAACAGCATTCATTTCGTAGAATGATTCACTTTTAATATACTGCTTTTTCCAGGTTTATCATCCAAATATTGACTTAGAAGGAAATGTATGCTTAAACATTTTGAGGTAAGCTTAGAATAATGGTGATAACCAGTAAATTTTTCACTCAAACAACTTGTCAAAGCATTACAAAAAATCTAAAAAAAATGACAACTTCCAATAAACAGACGTGCAACAGTTCAGGACCCACTTAATGTGACCAGAGATGACAACAACAGCAAAACACAATCTAAAATGATAAACTTGAAAGATGGAATGTTCAAGATGTCAGCAGCAGCGTGGGACAAAGAAAAAATCGGAGTCCCCAATGGGAATCCAACATCTGAAAATTCCATCTTTCATGTTTCACTACCAAGCTTAAAATTTACCATCTTTATTTACGACCAATAACACACTTTTCTGCCAACACTCTTAAGGGGGAGACTCTTAACTACAGATCTGGAGCAGTTGCTAAGGAATTGCTGAAGACTGTATTTTGAAGCAAGCAATTTTGAAGCTTTTTTGTAACGCTAAATGGTGAATTTTGTTTGGGGGTACACCTGCTTTGAAAAATATATCATTGCGTGTGCGAAACTAGTGCCAGTCCCAAACCGCACGTTAGAATTTAAAATCCCTAAAACTCAACGGAAACAAGGTAAAGTTCCGATTTCTCTTACGAATCAGAGATAACGTAGCCGTCTTTATAATCTGATGTATGCTTTTACCGTTTACACGAAAAAAGGAAACGCTACTGATGAAAGTTTGAAAATATGAGTGTTTATTACGCCATAACTCTTATAATAAAGCGAATTTCACAAAAACGATATGTCACATTACGCATGTGGACGTTCTTTATCTGTTGACACTCATTTTAATTTTAAAATCTATCCGCCGTTTGAGTTTTAGGGTTTATTCTGTTAAGGTAAGGTCAACTTCATTTAGGCAGGGTGGCCCAATCAGCACTTGGCTGGTATCAAAAGGGGCCCTGCGTAAATTAAGACTACATTAAATTTCTATATATAAAGATTAATATTTACAATTATAAAAAACGGGTAAAAAGCGTGTAAAAAATACAAATGAAATACATAATTATTTAAAAAAAAATTAAAAATAAAAACTAAGAAGATTTTTAAAAATGGGGAGCGATGTTGCTTCTTTTATTGTAGTGGGTAAATTATTAAAATGAAGCGCACCAGAGTATCTGAAAGTCCTTTTCCCTAGCGTTAACTTGGGTTTCGGCAAGTGCATGTCGTTCCTTTTCCTTGTGTTGTAAGAATGAACGTTGCAATTTCTAATAAAATAATCCGACAAATATGGAGGAGCTAAATTATTTAAACATTTAAAAACTAAAATGCATTTGTGGGCTTTTCTTTGGGTTTCCAAATCCACCCACTCTAACATTTTAAAAGATCCTTCGGTTGTTGCCCTCCTTTGTATAATGCGTGCTGCTCTGTTTTGCAGACGTTGCAAGCTGTTACTGCAACCGATTGACAGCCCATCCCATGCCGTGTTAGTGTAATCAAAAATCGGCTGAACTAAACAATTATACACGCATTTAGCAGCTTTTAGAGTAAGGTAGAGTCGTATGTGGGACAGCAGGCCGAGACGTTTTCTTACTCTCTTACAAATCAATTCTACATGTTCGTTCCATGAAAGATTCTCATCTAGCGTTACCCCTAAGTAACAGAAGCTTGATACTCTGTCAATGTTTTTCCCGTGAAGCTGTATTTTATAGTCTGGACAGTGTTCTAGTTTTTACCTAGTTCCAAACAGCATCCATTTCGTTTTACTCTGATTGAGTATCAACCTGTTGCTTACTAACCATTTCTCAACATTGGTAAGATCGTTTTGAAGAACCTGCTTGATGACATCTGGACAGGAATCAGAGAAATATATAACAGCATTGTCGGCATACATGCCTATTGATGACTTCAGTAGACTTTGCGGGAGATCATTGATGTATATCACAAATAGTATCGGGCCCAGTATGGATCCTTGGGGAACCCCATTACCAATAGTTAAGCTTGATGATTCGTCTTGGTCGTATTTGACCTTCTGGGATCGAGCTGTAAGGTAGTCTTCGAACCATTTCAAACTTTTCCCTCTAATTCCATAATGTTCTAGTTTGTGGAGCAGGCAGAGGTGGTCAACGAGGTCGAATGCTTTTTGTAGGTCTATAAAAATAGACCCGGTAATCATCTGTTTATCCATTTGTTCTAAAATGTGATCAACAAAGTGTACAGTGGCTGTTTCAGTGGAGTGTTTCTTACGGAATCCCGATTGATGCACTGACAAGGAATTGTTTCTGATTAGAAATGCTACAAGCTGTGATTGAATTGCTCGTTCCATTACTTTAGAAATCAACTGAAGGACTGAAATCGGACGATAATTATTTGGGTCGCTCTTATCACCAGATTTGTATATTGGAGTTACCTTCGCAGTTTTCCATTCAGATGGTATCATACAGGTAGAAATTGTTAAATTTATGAGGTAGGCGACTGGTCTAGATATTTCATTTGCTGCATCTTTCAGTAATCAAGCAGGAATTCCATCGAGGCCAGTTCTGGTCACGTGACGCGTTAAATATCGCCGTGACCTGAAACTCTTGGAGGAATCGTCAATAGAACAAACTCTTGCAAAAAGCTTAATATCTGTATGATGTTTTGTTTCCAAAATATAGATATTAGAAACCTGCCTTAGAAACAAATTGGTAGTTAAGAGTCACCCCCCTTAATACACACTTGAAGGTTGGGAGAGGGGGGGGGGGGCAGAGGTCATTGTTGCATATAGCTTTGCATGTAGCAACAGTTTAACTAAAACTTGTAGCTGACCATGTGACCTAGATACTACACATGCTAGGACCCAGACTCATAATCGTGTGTGAGAAAAATGTTTTTCACCAACTGAATGTTTTTCCTAAGCCAGTGGGAAGCAACACGCTTTTGCTTTTCTCTTGAAGAGATTCAAATTGCGCAGTCCATCCCTACTTCCAGCTTAGTTGTTTTAATAACCACATTTATCCTATGGTTGTTTAAGATTATAATGCAAACAAGTAAGTTTATGATAAAATCTCATGTTTTCAGGGAAGACTGGAAACCTGTTCTTACAATAAATGCAATAATAATTGGATTACAGTATTTGTTTTTGGTAAGTGGTTTAATAGTGAGAGGTCTCTTTCTGTTACACTAGTAGACAACTTTGAGCCCTACATGTGTATATATATTGTCCAAAACAACTTGAACTTGTTTAGGTATAGTTTATTTTCCACATTAAGTGATGTTCTTGTCAAAGGCTTCATGCAGTTAAACAAATGTTAGGAAGAAGAAAACATTCTTGTGATAATTTGTGATGGATGAATAGGCCATTTGAATTTTGACTCTCTTATTGTACAAAATTGTAAAACTTTTATAAAACTTTTATGAAACTAAATGTGTTTTGCTGGTTACAGGAACCAAATCCAGAAGACCCCCTAAATAAAGGTTAGTAATTTTTGCATGTTTGAAACAGATAAAGTTAATAGCAACCTTTAGATCAGAGTAAGATTGAGTGCAAGTATGACTTTTCAAACCTAGTGCTTATGCTTTCAATTACCACGTTTCACACCACTTCTGTACCAACAGTCTCCTATTAAACTGTTCAGCAACAGGAAGGTGTGAGGGCTCTGAGAATGTATCTGGATTAAAATTTGAAAGTGAAACTCGTACTCATCATTTTTGTACTTGCTATTGCTCTCTAAAGGTTGATTGTGTAAATTCATTTTCATTTTCACCATTGTAATTACATAAATTGGCAATACCTGTTGTGTTGTTATAGATCTTCACATTTGTATATAGCAGTGATTTTCAAATATTATACTTTTTATAAATGTTTGAGTATTTGCAGGCACTGTGATTGGTCAGTTCGAGTTCATTACAGTTCCTTAAAGCTTGGGTCTATGTCATGCGCACGCTTTTCTGAGTTATAATGCATGCTGTTTACATCCTGAGTTTGAGCGTGCACTATTTCCTTTGCATTTTAAAAAAGAAATGAAAAACTTCATCCCCGAACATTGTTGAGCTGTATACATAAGCACTTGGGAATTTTTAAGAACACTTGAGAAGTGCAAGAAGCACCTGGCTGCGCCTCGTGCTTCTCTTTGCACTTGTCTCATGTTCTAAAAAATCCCTGCGTACTTATATAAATAACTCAACAATGCACTTGGATGCGTTGTTTGTTTCTTTATTAACCAACCGCAAGCGCCATACTAGGGGTGTTACACATTGTGTGATTGTCCCATAAAGCCTTTATCTCACCATTGTTGCACTTTTCGTCACAACAGATGCCGCAGAGGTTCTTCGAAGTAACAGGCGGTTGTTTGAACAGAATGTGCAAAAAGCAATGAGAGGAGGATATGTAGGAAGCGTTTATTTTGAACGATCTCTTAAATAATGCCATTGGGCACAGCAGAGACATCGTCTATTTATGAACTCTCTTTAACGATTGCAGTGCAAGTTTGCTTAAATCAAAGACCAAATATGAGTTTGGTAACTGGTGCTTATAAACATTTGAACAAGACACACAAGACCACAAACTGTGGACTGCAAAGCTACGTATGGCAAATCTTAGTTCTTGAATTTCTCAGGGCTGAGATTGGTGTTCTGATAAAATGACCGTTTTAGTTTCAGTATCGGGTCAACTTCTCCTTACTGCTAAAGTCAACATTATCCATCCCTTGACAGAGGCTGGGTTTAAGGTTAAAAAAAGTAAAGAGAAGTACAAATTCTTTACTGGAGCTAAAAAGGTGAACCCTGTAGCTCTCAGAGTACCAAAAATCATTAAAATTAAAATATTATTCCAAATTTCATTTTGCATGGAAACTGCATGAAAGCGCTGTTTAGTAGCTTACATATGAATGGTCACATACTACGGTTCTTTCTGCAGTCAAAGAAAGGAACACACTAATTGAATCAAGCGTTTACTCTGATAGTGCAAGGGTTGAGTGGTACTGTAATATTGCATATCTTTTTTCATGTCCACAAAAATTGCCTTTGATTGATAAAGAAGTTCAGTTAAATTTTTGCAGCTTATGTAGACCAGAAATGGTCATTGATTTTATTGATTTCTTTGGTGGACCTGTAGATCTTTAAAACAGATTTTCAGTTATTGTTTTTAATTGAGTACATATGGCCGCTGTAAATGTTATAGGGGGAGGGAATGCCCAAACAGTATTGCTATACTGATATGTGAAATCTAGAATAGACATTTTGTACAGTTGTGTATAAAATAAACATACTATGCTATACAAGCATGCATTTTGATTTGTGTTTTACTGTAACTCCTCAGCCTATGCACAGGCTCTGAAGATGCTGCCACACTAATACATGTTTAATGTATGTTTAATATACCTTGTTTTACAAATTAATTCAGCCCTTGCGGGACAAGTTGCAAGACATGTTGCTTAGTGTGTGGAGGGGGATGTTGGGCAGGAACCCAGGGAGTAGTGGGGGGTGGGGGTGGGGGTAGTCTGGGAGGCAGGGAGAAGGGAGGGTGGAAAGTGGGATTCCCAAGGTGGTTGGCAAACGGATAAATGGAGAAACCTTTTTGCAATATTGTGTAACAGTAGAGAATGCTCCAAGAGGCAAATCATGTTCATTTGTAGCCTCCACGGTTGTTGTTTGGACTCATCATGCAATGCTCCCTTCCTTAGTTAATTTCAGAATGATTTACAACAGGCAATATTTTACGCAAATTAAGTTGCACAAAAAATTGCCTTTTCCACCATTTTCTTAATGCATCTGATAGTGTCTCTGAAAGAATGAACTTAAATTAAAAAGAATTCAAACAGTTAACCACTGATTTACATTTAAAGCTGTGCGGTATCCGCGGGTTTCGCCCATAACGAGTTTCGCCCATGAAGCGCTTCGCCCAGAAGCAAGCGCGCTAAACACATGAGTATACCTCGTTCTTAAATCCATGAGCCGAAACAAGCATGCTAAACACATGAGTATACCTCGTTCTTAAATCCATGAGCCTAAACAAGCGTGCTAAACATGAATATACCTCGTTCTTATCCATTCTGAACCATTCTCGTTCTGGGTGAAACAATGTGGGCGAAACTCGTTATGGGCGAAACTCGCTATAACCCCAAAATTTTAAAAAAGTGCCAGAGCAAGTTTGATTGTCTTATTTTTGAAATGTTTTTTATCAAAGAACTGAAACCATCTCTAAACAAACAATGCGATTCCATCCGCGCAAAATTATTTGTTTAGGTAGGTTTTAATTATTTTAATCGTTTTCAATTGTTTCCGAGTATTTTTAGTCTTTTTAAACTTTTATCTTCATTAATATTTTGTCACTTATTTTTACATATTTACATATATTTTACCGCATTTCAGCGTTCGTGACATTTTTGCCTGATTTTACTATTTCTATATATTTATGCTAATTTTTATATTTTTACTCGCACTTGAAAATGACCTCGGAGAGGTCGAAACGTCGTGACTTTTTATCGTTAAGTTTCATAACGAAATCAATAATTATCATCTTTATCAAAAATATAAAACTAAAAATTGTTTTAAAAAATTCTCTGTAATGCGCAAGTTCTGACAACAGTCTTCGACGTCAAATGCGGCATTTTTATATGGTATTTCCTGGGTAAATAAAATATTATTCTGGAAAAATCATTGCAAAGATTGCATAACCAAGGCATAACCACGCCTCCACTCCGCCCACTAAAACAACCAATCACATGCAATGTGTTTGATAATCGATCAAACAGGGAACTCGCACCAGGAGCTCGTGGGTAAAAATTTGCAAAAAGCAAGATGGCGTGGCGTTGTACCAAATTCGGTTCGATCTGTGTGAGATCTTTTCGATTTTCTGCTTTTTCAGGCACAGCAAGTAAACCCCTAAAGCCGCAGCTTTTGGTAAGGTTTCCATGTGCATGTTTTCAGCGTTATATAGTTGTTTAAATGCGCTTCAATTTCAACATTCGGTAAAGCCATTATGGTGCTGCTAATTAACAGTAATTAAGGACGTTCGCTCGAAAATTTTCTAGTCGATAGATTTTTCTAAAATTTTTACTGAGGACTACCGTGAGGACGGATAATGAGTTACTTGTGTCAGAAATACAAAAAAAAGTGGGGGTCACCGACTTCGTTTCAGAGATAAAGTCTGTAGAAAACTACCCTGATCTTGAAAAATTGGCGCACGTAATTTCGCACGGCTTTCAAGGTGATGATGAGAAAACGGAGGCAAACGATCGTGGTGATATTTTGAAGAAGTGCTTCTGTTGCATAAATAAATTAAGTGTTACCATCTTTTATGCAAAACGTAGCCCTGGAAGAGGCATTTGAACCCGTCGTACGACAAAACGAAAAGATCAAAAAGCAGAATTCGAACCGTGCGTGGGGCAAAAAAATCAACCTTTTAATCGATAGATTTTTTTCGTTTTCTTACAAAACGTAGAAAATCGTTTACAAAAATGATCTGTTAAGAAAAAAGTAGGGGTCACCGACCATTTAAGCTAGCAAACTGCAAGCGAAGTTATCGCAACGGCTACTCGCCCTATATGTGGTCGGAAAGTTTCCTCAGTGCGCGCGCTCGATGCATGACGTGTCGTAGCGTTGCGACAGGAATAGACCCTTCCACGGTTTCTGACGCCATCTGACAACAACAATTTTATTTGCATTACCATTTACATAGATGGTATTGCATTTTAAGTAAACATAGAAAAGAAAGAAAAGAAAAACAAAATAAATAAATGAATAATAATACTACTGAATTACATTGATAGTAGGATGATAAAGTACAATTGTAGAATAATTAACTTAATCGCGATCATTGTTTTCTTTTCTGGAAGGCTTCAAAAGTGAAGTATCCTAATTTCTTACAAATGAAAGGATCTATGTTATTAAAAAGAAATACTACTTTATCAGAGTTATTTAAGGTACTAAAGTTGGGATATCTCAAACTTACATTGTCAAAGAACTTTTTTCGTATATCTTGATATAAGTTACAGGAGAAGAGGAAGTGAGATTCATGAGGCCTTCCAAGGGGGTAGCCGTGTCGCAATGTCACATGTTTCTGAGAGCCGATGTTGCCTAGTCAACAGCTGTAAATGTCGCTGTCGTTATTTCTGCTATTGTGTTGCTGTCGCATTATGTCGCTGTCGCGTTTCAGTGCCATGATGATGTCGCTTGTCGCTGTTAAAATGTCCCCGTGTTGTCAGTATTCAGGGTCATGTCGCTTGTCGCTTTTACCCCTTGGAAGGCCTCATTCATTTTCTACCTCACTACATGAACAGAATTTACATATTCTTAGGTGTTCAGGAACTTTTGGTATACAATGTCTCCCAGTTTCAATTCTTAAATCATGATTACCTGACCTTAATTTTGCTACTAACTGTCTGTGTTGCATATTTTTAATTAATTCTAATTGATGAGAGCTTCTTCGGTCAGTTTTGAAGGAAGAATAGATTGTAGTTTCCTGTTAGATTTTATCATGTCAAATTGATGCATTTGTAAGCTATTGATAATATTTTGTTTCATTTTGGGTAAGTTAGTTTTTAATTTCTCAGCACTGTAGTTTACAGGTGCATTTATGTTTTGTTCTTCTACGTGATAAATACTACCATATAATTTAAGAATTTCATTAACTGATAGCATAAAGGAGGTCTTTTTATTTTGTGCTAACTGAGTTGACATTTGGAGACACTGTTTAGCGATACTATTTTCAGGGAGGTCTTCAAGATGGATCCGGAATTTAAGAATTTTTATAAAGATGGTCGATTTAAGAGAAAGTCTTCCCATTTCATTACGTGAAGCAACGTTCGGGGCTCTTCTGTGTAAGCCGAGGTAATGTTTGTAAAATTGAGAATGAAGTCTATCTTTCAATGGGGTCCTTTTCCCATTTCTTATGATCCATATTGTCATAAGCGCCCCAAACCTCAGAACTGTATAATAGTATTGGAAGGAAAAGAGAATCGAAAAGTTTATTGCACATTGATATCGGGAGTTTATTTAAGTCCAGATATCTCCTACATGCAAAAATCAATCTCCTTGCCTTTTCTACTAATCTCTGTTTTGAAATTGAAAATTTACCATTTGAATAAAAGGTTGTGCCCAAATAAGTGTAATCTGCTACATTATCAATTTCCTTTCCATTTAGTAGGAAGAAGTATTTTTCCCGTGTTGTTTTTCTATTCTGTTTTTGAAAAATTAAGGTTTTTGTTTTCTTTAAGTTGATGGTTAGAAGCCATTTCTCACAGTATTGTTGAAGAATATTAATTTGTTTTTGAAGACCTGCAGCACTTGTAGATATTAACACCAGGTCATCTGCATAAAACAAACAATTAAGAGCTTCACCATTTGGCAATTTGACTGGGTCTGTATCATGGGATTCTAAAAGGTGTGGAAATTCATTAAGGTATAAGTTAAATAAAAGCGGAGAAAGAATACATCCCTGCCTAACTCCTCTGTTAAATTCAAAGAATTTGGATCTTTGATTACCGTATTTGATAGCGCATTGTGATTTCAGATACATGTCTGATATAAGGTGATAAAATAGACCCCCTATTTTGTTGTGAATTTATTTCAGAAGTAATCCTTCGTGCCATGCATACAGAGTCAAAAGCTTTTTGAAAGTCAACGAAGCAACAAAATAATTTACCTTTGTTCGACTCATTGATAACATACTTGGTTGGGGGGCAAACGCGGCAAAATTTACAGTGAATGTATGGAAAAAATCGGGAGTTTGATGCTCGACAATTCGAGGACCATTGATATTCTGAAACTTTTGTGAATTGCAAACTAAAGATACTAGCTTAAAGAGTTCACCGATTAAATTTGAAGGGGATCGGTTTACTTTGAAACGAGAAATCTTACTTTTAGTTTTTCATACAAATGCTTCTAAAAAACCCTGCGAACGGCGGCTCCATTTTACAGACAAATATATGAAAAATGAAAATTTTAATTTGCGGCTTTCTTAGTGAGAGTAAAATTCTCAAATTTGATCGGTTAACTCTTTTAGCTAGTATTTTAAGTTTGTAATTCATAGAAATTACAGAACGTCAACCTTTCTCGAATTATCGAGCGCCAAACTCACAATTTTTCCCATACATTTACTGTAAATTTGCCGTGTTTGCCCCCTAACCAAGATGGCGTCAGAAACTGTGGAAGGGTCTATTACGTGCGCAGTAAGGATGCGCATAAACAATTAGTGTGAACGTCCTTAAAAAGTGTTTCGAATGGAATAACTTGATTTCCGGGGATTTTAGCTTTTTTTCAGTGAAAGTTTCTCCGACTACTTCTGATATTGTTATTTTCGAGGGAATGATTTCTGTACCACTGTCATGCCTTTGTATGCAGATCTAGCTAACCTCTAGATTTTTATCGCATTGAAACCGGCCACCGTAAAATCAATATTAATGTCTTATAACGGAGCAGCATTATGGTAGTCATAGGGTGCTATTTAACATGAATTTTCTCTGTTTGAGTGCCAGTCTTCGGTGAATTTGGATAATCACAAAGAAGAACGAAGCTATAAGAAATATCACTTGTGTCTAGTGTTAATAACCACAGGGTGAATAATCAGAGTAATTTATCTTTTAAAGCCGGCTTCAGTCGCTAGCCTAGTATTTGAAACATGTTTGTTTGATGTTAATCTTTAGATTCGGAGCCTGTCAACAGATTCTGATATTAAGGTATGTAACATACATAAGGAGATAATTTGATGTCCCTGACTTCAAATCCATAATACATGAGAGTTTAACTTTGTTTGGTGCAATAATATTTGGAAAGATTTCCATGTAACATTATACTTACCCGTACAAAATTTTAACCGAGATCTGGCTAATCTCAGCGAGATTCCCGGTGAGTTTTTGGCCGCCGAGATCTCGGAAAAATCTTGGCGAGATCACGGTGAGATCTTAGTCATCTCGGCAAGATCTTGGTAATCTCACCGAGATCTCGGCTATCTCGCCGAGTTCTCGTCAATCTCGAGGAGATCTCGGTAATCTCGGCAAGATCTCGGAAAAATCTTGGCGAGATCTCGGCGAGATCTTGGTAATCTCGCCGAGATCTCGGCTATCTCGCCAAGATCTCGGCAATCTCGCCGAGATCTCGGCAAAAATTTTGTACGGGTAATTATGCATTCAATTTTGTAGCTCTTGTTCTATTTGTGACTACCATTCATGTGTGAAGGATTATATGGAATAATTTGTATGCATAAGTACATGTATGTATGTATGGAAATCTTTCCAGTAATTCTACTAAAATGTGTTGCATCATTTTTTAAACAAAATATGTGAGGCTAGGTGCAGTCATTGCAACCTGATTGAAACTTTCATGAACTTGCATTAGAAAGTAATTTGGAAGCTTTTCCTAGTTTCATGCAGATATGGCAGAAGTGATGCTAAACAACACAACAAAGGGGTCATGTTAATGTCTCAGAGAATGTAGGTCAAAACACCCCAGGGATTTTTGTGTGGAATAATTTTATTTCTCAAGCTGATCTGATGCCTCTTTAGTGCATGTCGAAACATAGGCCACCAACGAAACTCCTTCATTTGCCTCCGTCCTTAGCCAGTCGTTCTAACTCCCTCCATGGTATCCTCTTAATTGTTGTCTGTGTCTCACCTCCAGCTGTTGCATGGTCTCCCTCTCAATCTGCTACCAGTCTGCAGGTTCCACCACAGGGCTTGTCTAGCAATGCATTCCTTTGGTCTTCTTTCCATTTCCTGTTCATGATCTGCTGTTTCACAGGGGCCTTTCTTGCAATAATTTTATTTGAATTTAAGAAATGACAAATACTCAGCCATTTTTTTCCTTGAGAGAATTTGTTTTCTTACTTGAATTGATTATTTTCTGCCTACTGTAAAGGGAGCAGTTTTGTCTTGGGGGCATTTTGACCAGTTACTGTCTTAGACTTCAAAAACTTGCAACCTCAGCATTTCTCACTTGTGACCTTTCACAAATTCTTATGATCCTCACATCTATAGTTTATTTAACCATTGTTAAATGTGTTTTGAAGTTCTTCTCATGCACTTTTGTGGACGTTTTAACTGTATTTAGACTCAGGGATTTATTGTTTATTGTCTTTAGTATGACAGACTTGTAGTTGAACCAATCAAGACGACAAAGCCCAAGCCAGATGTCAATTCATTAGTCTTTGGTGCAGAGTTCACAGATCACATGCTCAGCGTTGAATGGTCTGCTGAGGGTGGCTGGGGTGAGCCCAAAATTACACCATATAAAAATTTGGAACTTGCTCCATCATGCTCGGTATTTCATTATGCATTGGAGGTAAGTAAGGAGTCCTTATTAGCAATAAGTACCTTTGTCATCATCGTCGTCATCGTCATCGTCATCGTCATCAGTTCCTTCTCTCTGTATGGAGAATAGGGCTGAAAATTGTACTCCTCCAAGACACTCTTGTCTGTTGCCGCCAATCCTGCATCAATCCTAGAGTGAAAAACCATCGCCTTTACCTCCTTCTCCTTCTCCATTCTTACTGTTTACTGCCTAATAATATTATAAAGGACAACGCTGGCATTTACACTTAAGAATAAGTTTAATAATATCGTTTTAAATTGATAGTGCTTTGAAGGGTTGAAAGCCTACAGAGGAGATGACAACAAAATCAGACTGTTTAGACCAATGGAGAACATGAGAAGATTAAACAGATCAGCTGACAGAGCATGCCTTCCTGTAAGTCAGTAATAATACAGTGATAGTCAATTATTTTCAAATTATCAGATAATCTGATAGGATGAAAGCAACTACATGTAAGTGCAGTTTATATTTTATTGCACAAATTCCTATAAAACACTAAATTGCAAATATCTTTATAAAATGGTGTTAGTATTGTTTTCTCTTCTTGCTTTTATTAATAAAGTTGTTGTTGTAATGTAGTGAAATTCGTGTCACTCTTGATCACAGGGTTTTGATGCAGAAGAATTTCACAAATGCTTAAAACACCTTATAAGCATTGAAAGAGAGTGGGTTCCATATTCTAACAAGTGTTCTCTGTACATTCGACCAACGCTTATAGGGACACAGGTAAGACCAACAATCATGACCAGCATTTCAATCAGCTACCAGCTCAAATTAAACCGCAAGTTAAGAGTTTATAATTTAGTATAATGAGACAATTATTTATGGAAGTGAAACTTTTCATGTTCCTAACCATAAAAAAACATGGAATTAAATGGATTTTATAGCTTGGGAAGTGTTTTTCACCCACAGCTGCAATGATATAAATTGTAAACTAAGACAATTATTTGTTTGCTTGTTTTTTTATTTTGTGTTTTAATTAACAAACTTTGTTTTGTTACTCTTGTACCTTCAGCCCGCCCTAGGAGTAAGCAAATCTTCCAGGGCCCTCTTGTATGTGATTTTGTCTCCAGTTGGACCATACTTTAAGACTGGTACCTTCAGTCCTGTCTCTCTATTGGCTGATCCTTCCTTTGTCAGAGCCTGGCCAGGAGGCTGTGGAGACTCAAAGATGGGAGGGTATGTAACAAAAAAAACAGAAAAAAATAATGATTCTACATTTGATACATTGGTTAGTGTATGTGGCAACCGGACAGGGGGGAGGGGGGCACTCCCTGTTGTGGACTATATGGAGAGGGTCTGCCCAAAAGGGGGATCTTTCTTAGGCTGTAGGTATATAAAAGGGTAGGGATTTCACAAGTTGGAGTATACAAAAGGGTGGGGTGAACTGTCATTTAGGTGTAAATATCTTGAACAGACCCACCAAATGGCTGATTCATTGTATTTTAAAGGGTTATTCCAGTGAAGAGTAAGAAAATTGATGCGGTATCCTTTCTGTAGGTATATATGTGATAGGGGAACAATTTTCCTATCAAAGGTATGCAAAAGGGTAACCTTTCCTGGGTAAGGGTTTACACCTTTGGGCAGAGCCTCCTTGTGTAAAATTTTCCAAGTATCCCTCCCCCCCCCCCCCCCCCCCCCTGGTGTTGTAGTCAGGCCATGGTCCTTGTGTTGTGTTGCTGATCAAGACCTGAGCCTGAACAGACCACAATTTCAACCTAATTAACAATTAGATTATGAGCTCGAGATTTCTATGAGGTGATAGTTGATGAGGCCGCAGGCCGAATCAACTATCATCTCATAGAAATTGAGAGCGAATAATCTAATTGTTTTAGTAGAATTCTGACTGAAATAAACGCAAATAATGGTTTCTAATTATTTTCCTACGCATTATCGAACTTAACGTTTTAACAAAATTGCACGCATTGAATTGTCCTTGGTAAATTTGCAGTTGTTTACGCGCGTGCACCCGTTTTTCAACAATTTCAAGCTTTTAAAGTCAAGAAACCGCTAATGTCCTTCTTTTAGTCTTCTCGAGAATTTTATTATCCATTAACATTTAAACTTCCTTCCAAAACTTCAGAAAAACGATAAAAACGTCACATTTTGTGGACGACCTTCGGCAACTGCACACTAATGGCTGATAGTGTTCAATAGCTCAGCCAATCACATTGCAGCATTTGCATTAGTGTACTAGTAGAATTCTACTAATTGAAAATAGTGTGTGCAACCAGTACAATGACTCTGCTTGTACCTCACAAATCCTGGCGTTTGACTCATGGCTTCTGGCATGTTACAATGAGACAGATGAAAACCTGTTCAAGTTGTGATAATTGGCAATAAAAGTACATAAGGCTAATTACTAATTAATAATATAAAAATGCTTTTCATGTATGATATTCACAGGAACTATGGCCCTACTATCCTTGCCCAGAGACATGCCGAAATGCAAGGCTTGCAACAGGTTCTGTGGTTATTTGGTGAAGAACGTCAGGTGAGAGGATAAACTTGAAAGAACTTTGACATGATTAGAAGGCAGAATTTGACAGAATTTGAGCCACCAAAGCTCTCAATACACTAGTAAGCACGAACTTTTAAGAATATTCAAAATTGTACTCCCAATTTTCAGCCTTATGTGAAAAGAAAATTCAATTCAATTATTATTGGGCAATTTTCCATAATATCACCTGATTTTTTGAAAAAGGTGATGGTTATGGCAGAATTAACTGCATTGGCTTCCCTGTAAGCAGGAAAGATAGGGAATTAATTTTTGTTTGTTCACTTAATATTTGTTTGTTTGTACTTTCATTTAATCATTTGTTCATGTGACTATGTTCTTGCTCATCATTAATATCATTTTGAATGTTTTTCTTGCAGATCACAGAAGTTGGAACCATGAACATATTCATGTTTTGGATTAACAAGAATGGAGGTTAGTTATTTAGATAGTTAGTCTATGAAGGCTCTATATGAGCTGTGCTGGATAAATTGAGATTATTTAATCATTAAGTTAATATTTTTTTATTAAAACTTGGGCAGAATATTTCTTTCAGCCTTCTCTAAAATCTCTTACTTTACCCAATAAATGAATACACACTGTTTATTTCTTAAGATGTAAGCATTGTTTTTTTCCTTAGAAAAGGAGCTGATAACTCCACCTCTTAATGGTTTAATTCTTCCGGGAATTACACGAAAATCTTTGTTGGAGCTGGCGAAAAGTTGGGTGAGTTTAACTCTCAGGATTAACCTTACTTAATCTACTCATATTTAAATATAATAATTTATTATGACTTTGGTAAAAAATTTCCTTTCTTTCTTCTAGGGAGAATTCAAAGTGACAGAAAAGGAGTTCACTATGGAAGATGTCATTCAAGCTTCACAAGAAAACAGGGTATAGAATTAAAACCTTCACGCTAACAAGACATGTTCCTTATATTACTAATAGTGATCTATACTTTGTAGACGTGATCTAAAAAAGCCATTCCCCCACAAGTAGGGTGTACATTGATCGTTGTGTACATTGATCAAGTTTTCATCTTGGACAGATGGAATGCCAAGCGTCAAGAAAGAGTCTTTGTTTCCATGTTGATGATCGGTCAATAATGTCAACACAGTCAAGATAGATTTGATGTTGGTGAAGCATGCAATGCTCAGCTAATAAAGAAACAAAATATTTTAAGCCATATTTGTTAACTTTAAATTATTTTTTTTATTAATTCTAATTTAGTTTAGTGGTATAGTGATATTTATTCACATTTATGCTGAATTAAGTATCAGACACCCATGTAGGTTTTATCAATTATTTTTTGCTTCTAATCTTTGCAGATAAAGGAAATGTTTGGAGCAGGTACAGCTTGCATAGTGTGTCCAGTGAACAGAATTCTTTATGAGGGACAGGTAAGATAATGGTTCTCCTTGGAAAAGATAGCAAACCTGAACCTAGTCTTGAAGAAACTTGCATTGTGCATTTTAGCATTCTTTTTGTCTGAAAAGGTGTATAGGCCCACCCTAAAGGAAATGAATTTGAGCTGATTTGTTCTGAAAACGGAACAGAGATTTAAAACTTTGGTGTGAAATTTGTTATATTTTTGCCTTTAAGTATGAAATTGTTATAGTAAACGACCAATTTTGTAGGTGTCACACACCCACCAAAACTTCCGAGGATTACAACCCCCCCCCCCCCCCCCCTCCACCCCCTTCTGGGGTTGACAGTCATATTTTGATCGGCCGCCCTTCTTATCTTGTGATTCCAATTTGTGCTAATAATTTAATGTTAAAATTATTGTTAGTAGCATTTCTTTTCTTGGTTTAGAACATCATGATTCCTACCATGGAGAACTTGGAGATTACAAAGAGATTTTATGACGAACTTACTGCAATCCAGGTACGTTATTAATCGAAAATAGAGCCTTAGAGGAAAATCTTCAATTGAAGTTCAAAACACAAAATGCGCGTTTTCGACAAGAAACATTTCCTACTCTTTGGACGCACCAATATGACTGTCGAGTCGTGAAAACGGTATATATATTACCAGTGGCAGATCCAGGGGAGGGGCCCGGGCCCCCACCTTATTTTTTCGGAAATAGCGCATTTTCTTTGAAGTGCCGGAATTATCTTCGCAGAATTCAACATTCATAGTCAATCGGGCCCCCGGTCTGGATCCGCCACTGATTACGGAGAAAAATTGATAAGTAATCATGATAGACTAGTTTCTGCTAATAAAATATCAAGGTTGCAGAAAAGATGGAAGAAATGTAGAAAACTTACGTGGAAGAAAGATTAAAATGTAATTTCTCTTTACAATGTTGATACATTGTCTAGCAAACAGGTAGGGAGAATACAGAAAATAATCAACCAGGTGAGCGTGCCCTGATGTAACACCAAATTCTCAGAACTAGAATTGAAAGAATCTATGGCAATCAGTTAGGAGAATTAACAGTTTGAGCGTAAACTAAACCCATTGTTTGTGTTTTCTTTCAGTATGGCCGTACTCCGTCTCCTTGGAGCGAAATAGTTGAATGAACGAGGAAGATACTCGGACAATCATTAGGCCTTCTTTTTGATACAGAAAAGCAATTCAATGGAAACAAAAGTAGTCTGAAAACACTGAACAATTTGTGAACTCAGGTCGCTGCTAAATAAACGATTTTTGATTGCATGCTGGCGATTCCGCATGTCCGAACTTTAGCTACGAAAACTTCAGCAGGATCCATACGTCGCCTATATGCAAGTAAAAATGGTATTTTAGGCTCGACTTGAAGATTGGATTTTGTTGTAATCGCATTTCATGCAATGTGTGCAACTTTATTATTTATCTAGTAACTACAGTATTGTACTAAATAAACTTTGGGGTTTTTCCTGGGGTCTGCTTTCTAATGATTTCACTTTTATGAGCATAGAAGGCCAAGTGAATACCGTGATTAAATGATCTGATAAACGCCCGGGGCGTCTGTTAAATTTCAAGGGTCCTAGGAGGGGTGCTTAATAGATATGAGGCGTTTATTAGAAAGAGGCGTTTATTTCACTTCAACGTCAACAAAGCAAAAGTAAGATAGGAAACAGAGTATGTGAGTAGGAGACTGATCCAATCTGCCCATGATGTCGTTCATAGTTTGATATCGATGATCGGGGCCAACCATGTTCGCAGCGATCCTTGGGAGGGGGCGTCTATTAGACACGGGGCGTTAATTAGAGGGGGGCGTCTAATACAAACTTTGTACCTCGAGGGGGCGCTTAGATACGAGGCGTTTATTTGAGAGTGGGCGTTTGTTAGATCATTCACGGTAGGCCCTTTGTCCGGGTTGCTCTTGCTGTACAAAATCCACCATCGTGTCTTGCAAGTTTATAGTAGTGCGCGGTGGGACATCCCAACAAACGAGACATGCTTGGAAGGCTATCAAAGTAGATAAACGTTTCATTTCCAACACTTATTCACTTTTATTTTCTCCTAAAATAACGGTACAAAACGGTCGAGAAAATGAATTCGAAGAGAATTTACGAACTGATGACTAACCTGGGTTTGGGTAAAATGAAGCGGATTTTCCCAACAGGCTATAACTACAAGAAATGTCTGGAGAGTAGTTAGAAGAAATAGCATATTGACATTTGGGATAAAAGTGTTTTAACCAGTGTTCCTAAAGCCACTGATATTCATACAAAGAATCATCTGCACTGTAACGAGAAACTGAGGTAAAATTAGAACGAAAATTTTGCTGTAAATCGTTTGTAAATGACGATTCGTTTGCCGTGGTTAATATTTCCTGAGGAGGCTCGGCGTGGGAAGGATTTATGTACTGCGAAAAAAGTTCCTGACTTTGTTGCTGTGATATTTGTTGGATTTCTTCATCCAGTTGCCTTTGTTCTAACTGCTGAGCGAGCATTTGCTGTTGCTGATTCACCATCAATTGTTCCTCGCGGAAATGTTGCGAGTTGAGCATTGGTTGCACAAGTAGCGCTTGCCTCTCCAGTTGAGCCTGATGAGCTTGTGCTTGAAGCCAGCGCTCTTGATTAAAGAAAATACATGGTTGCGGTTGTGTGGGCTTGGGTGGTTCCACTTCCATTGGTGAATAGCCGGCTTCGTCTACTTCGCTGGTGATCGGTTGGTTTTCTGCTGAAGTGACGGCGGATAAACGACTTTGGACGTCAATTTCTTGTAGTCGCTTGGAGCAAATAGCTACACTTTCGACTGTTGGTTTTTCAGCTTGCCAGCCCAAACAAGCTCGTTGCATTTCTTTAAACTTTTTAAGCATTTCTCGGGTTGTATTGCGTTCGTTGTTGATATCGTTTGAAACCCTTTCCTTCTCTAGTCTGTCCATCAGGTCGCGGATCTCTCCTTGAATCTTAATCTGCTTTTGAATTACGTTGAGTTCTCTTGTCTGTTTGTGCATTGCCTCTATAACTTGAATGTACTTATCTTGCAGAAACTGGTGAAGAGATTGCTGGGCACCCGTTAGGTCTAGAGGTAAATTAAGGCTCTTTAGAAACTGAAAACTTTCATCCAGCTCGATTGTGTACGGAATATTCGATGTGCAGTTGCTCTGGGTTTCCTCAGATTCAGGAGTCCGAGCCACCGACAAGTCTTGTGTTTCGCTTCGAATGGAATTTTCAACGCTCGTTCTTCGAGATTGAATCTTCTCTTCAATTTCCGCTGGTGCATTTAACCTCGGACTGTTAGAAGACTTGGAAGAATTCGATTTTCCATCTTTTCCCCTGTTTGTACCATTTCTAATCTGCGTAAAGCTTTCTTTGTCGCGCGTCAATATTTCTGCTTGTTTTGCCCAAACTTCAGTGTAAGGAAAAACCCATGATAAACAGGTTAGCGCTTTAGGTTTTGAGTCCCAGTCGCTGTAAGATAGATCATAGCGAGATCGAAGCCAAATCCATGATTGTCCTTTTGTAAGATGCCGGTAAAAACATGTTGTTATTCTTCCCTTTAGAAGCAACATTTTATGGTATTCCACCAAATTGTCCAGGTCATTGACATGGCAGAATTCGAACAACGAACTTCCAATTATTTCCGAAGGAAAAAAGCCGAGAACGGAGGCTACCCGTTTGTCTAAGTACTGGTATTTCGCTTCCATATTCAACGTTGCCGTAAAACTCGTTTGCGGACCATCGGCTTTCAGAAGGATCTTTTCAACTGGAACACTATTCAAAGGTCTTGCTAGCATAATTATGCATTCGGAAATTTCGAGATTTTCATTTGTTTCCCTCGATAAATTTCTTAATATTGTTCCAAAGCAGCAGATTGTTTCAAAGTCGTTGCCTTGGCCGTATGGACCTCGTCGAAATTGACACCAAAATGGTTGAAAGCGTTGGGCAAGGTTTTCACTTGCGGACGCAGACGTACAAACGATCGTTTTGTCTTTCAAAACCGACAGCATTCCCTGGAAAATAAAATGGTCCCGTGTGTGGGTAAATTCAAACACGCTACGCTGTAATAAGTGACCAGGCAAATGCCCTAAGGTCGAGTGTGCATTGTCCGAGATATAAACAATCTTTCCTGTTTGATCCAAAGCGAATATTAACATATTCAGAGATTCCAGATATACGAAGTCCAATTCATCATCCGTCACGAACGCAGGCCTCACATTTCGAAATACTTCATTCCTAACCTTCTCGGCCGCTAACTTTTCCTGCTCAAGAAAATATTCCCCGGTCAGTTTCAGAATGGAGCTCTTCTCCCTTTTTTTTCTTGTTTCACATCTCTCGGCCATTAAGGCCGCGAGTTCGTCGATAAGTCCATTGAGCCTATTACGACGTTTCTTTTCGGATTGATTGCGATCGATCCGCTTGCTTTCATATTCTTCGTCGTCTTGTACTTGTTTAGAGGGCTGGATTTTTCCCTGTGGTAATTTCGCTTCTCTGGACATCTCGGGGCAAAGCCAGTTGCATAACAGAAAGCAAATTTTAATTTCATGTTTATGGATGTCGTGTTGTTGTGGCAGTAACCTGATTGGCTAAGGTTTAACAATATTGTTTTCGCCAGGTCACGTACAGTAAACACCTGAATTTGGAAACTGGTCAAAACAATGCAGCAGTCATTCAGTCTTGGTCTGGCTTGACAAAATCCCAAACCCTTTGGAGAAACATTTTACAAGTAAAAAAACATTCCCAATCTATTTTTTTTTTATAATAACGAATATCTTGCCCTGTTGGGCGGCACTGCGGCGCACCGCCCGTTTAGGGCAAATAACGGAGCCCACCCCCCGCCCCGCTCCACCTTTGCAACGCAGGCTTGACGCGTGTAGCGTGAAAACAGTTATCCTGCGTGCAGCCGTTTTCTATTTCCTCACGCAAGCAGGCCAGAAAAATGCTCTACGAAGACAGATGCTATACAAATGCTATACAGGTGCTATACAGATGAAAAACATCCACAAGATGTCTAATAATAGCCAATGAAAGATGGCGGGAGGGGATTTTTACGACGTCACACAGGAGTCCATTACCCTCCATTACATATTACCAGAAACCCACAAGGGTTGGCCATACACTAGCCGATTTTTCGTCAGCCGTCAAACAATCTTCATTTGTCGGCTAGTGTGCAGTGAATTCAGACAAGTCAACGACAAGATCGGGCCTTGTCGGGCAATATCTGGCAGAGCTGTAGATCTCAAAATATCTTGTGATGTCGGGCCTTGTCGGCTAGTGTGCGGTGGACCATGACCTCGGTTGCGTCGTTGCCAGTGAGAAAGCGTTATTGTAGTCACATGAGCAAGCATCATATGTTTTGAACAAGGCGGCTGTTGAACTGGAGCACGAGAAAAAAATCGGCTAGTGCGGCAAGCTGATGGCCCGACAAAGTTTGACCCAATTTGACTTTCTGGAAGCATAGGGGGGATCCGGGAGTATATTTCCCGGGAAATTTTGAAAAATCAAGTTGTTGAAGTCCACTTTTCCTACATTCTGAGAGTCATTTTAATCAGATAAAGCGGACCTTTGCGGTGACGGGTGCGGACGCATCCATAGCATCCCCCTTCCCCCTGCCTACGGACCTGTCCCCCGTGTGAAAACAAAGAATATCCCGCGTACACCCCGTTGGCAAAAAAAAGTTATCGAGGGTAGCTTGTGAGAGGAGGTAACCTGCTGATGAATGAGGCTCTTTCACAACAGTACCTTATTTCAACAAAATACCGCTTCGTACCAACTTCCCCTCCCCCCGCCCAACTCTCCACTCCCCCGCTCTTTTCGAGAGGCCAGCAATCTCGTAGCGCACGCGCTAACTAGCGGTCAATTTTCCAAAATGGCGGACGGAGCTCGGACTTGAATGCATAGGATATCTGCAAAGTCCTGCAAAGTCTGTTTAGCGAGAGTATGCGCTGGATTCCTCGTAACACGGATTTATGCAAACTTGTGTATTTGAAATGTCGCACGTTTTGCAACTGGACAGGTGAGGTCAGTTGTTTGCTTGAAGTCTTATATCATCCATTTTTCCTGATAAATTAATTCTAAGTTTTTTCTACAGGCCATCGATATAAACACTTTCAAGAAACATTTGCTGCATCTCCTGGCATCTTATTGCTTGTTGTAAAGTAACTTGATGTTCCATTTTTATCCACACCCTCTCGCCCTAGCCTGCCCCCTCCCCCCACCAAGGATTGCAGGTTTTTGTAAAGGTGGTTCGGATTTTTCTTCTAAGAGACAATTTTTTCAACCCAACCCTCAACAAAAAGTTGAGGCTTCAGATTTGTGCGGATAAAAATGGAACGCCCCTGATATGTACACCCTGTACAGAAACATATATGCCAACTCTCCTGGTCTCCCATATGACTCACCGTGTAAACTGCCAACAAAGCAAATGCTGGGGGCATCGGCTGGTTAGGAATTGACTGGTACATTATTTCGAAACAGATGTGGGTTTGTTATTTGAAGCAGGAGAAATTGGGGTGTTAGGGTCTCAATAGTGGGTTGGTGGTGAAGGGCAAGAGAAGGTTATGCATTTCACCGAGCTTGATGTATAAATTTGTTTTGGTTTTTGTTAGGTTTCAGTGTATCGGTCATTGTCACACAATCCTTTTGAAAACTTAGCATTTGAGGACTGGTTAGTATATTTGAATAATTGTGTTTTACACTGGCTAATTGATATAACAACTTCAAATAATTTGCATGGGTTAGCAACCCTCCAAGTTTATTTTTTTCCTTAGTGGCCATTTGGCCACCGACTGCTCAAGTTTGGTTGCCAGTGAAAAATATTAGTCACTAACTTAAGCTTACGCTTTCAATCCTTCTCAATTTTAGTTGCCAGGCTGGCGACTTCGGTTCCAATTTAGTCGCCAGCTCCAAAATTTTAGTCACCATGGTGACTAAAATGGTCTTAACTTGGAGGGTTGGTTAGAGCAAACAATGTATAGTACAACTAAATATAACTTATCTTATTTCAAAATTTCATAATCTGAGTGGTATTTTGAGACACTTTTAATTAATATTTCTTTTATAAGCCCCTATGTTATGAAATCATCATTGTCAATTCTTAGCATTTTTTCCACATAATATATTTTCTGTTGCAGGATTTATCTTAATGCTGACTTAACAAACAAAAGAATTCTTTTCTTGTGGAGAAATGAACCCACAGTAAGTTTTTTCCCTTTTGAAAACCAGACCATCATTTCTGTTATTTATGCATTGATTTCTGACATGAGGGAAATGATGTTCGCAGTGAACAAGCAATTTATTTATAAGCAATTGCTTAAATTGCTTGTTCACTGCGAACATCATTTCACTCATTTCATAATTATATCCACTGCAGTTAACATGTATGTATATATTCAGTATGTCACATTGAAAAATGTTAGGTCGTGCTACCTTCCCCAAGCCTGCATAGTGAGCTTTCCTGTAAGAATGAAGAGTTTTCCACACTTTGGTTGTGCAAAAATTGGGACAGGCACTCGCTCCTCTCCTTTATTTTGCTGTCCCTGAATGTTCACACACCCAAAATGCTTGCTATATACTGTAGGCTATTATTATTAATGATTTAATACAATATATAAATTGAATAAAATTCTTAAATTTAATAATCTTTTATTTTTCAGATTGTCATAGGAAGACATCAGGTTTGTTCAAATAATGTGAATCCTGATTTGTATTGGTGATGATGTTATATATATTTAAATGTAGTTAATGAGGTTGACAGACCTAAGCTCTTCCTTTCAGAATCCATGGGCTGAATGTAGTTTAAAGAATCTTCAGCGATACAATGTGCACTTGGCGAGGAGAAAAAGTGGAGGCGGAACTGTTTATCATGTAAGAAACTGAGTTGATTTTTGGCTCCAGTTTGCCTTTAATACTTGCAGCCTCTACAAAATGTGGTGACAGCTGGTGAATTTGCCACATACAGGACATTTTTAAAATTTACTGCTTAGTTGTACATGAATCTTCTCTGGGAACCTCCAAGCAGGCAAGGTGAAATAATCCTTGTTACAGTGTATTTTCTTCTGTAATGCCCCCAATGATGACAAACCATTTGGAAGGCCGCCTGTACTTGCATGTTAACAAGTCTAAGAGTACTTGAGAAAATTGATCTTTTGAATTTGTTTCCCCGTAGGTGGCCACTTAATAAAGGTTCGATTGTATTTTTATTACTAGGCAAGTGTTGTTTTTAAATGTTTTTCTTTTTTATCTCCAGGATATAGGTAACGTTAATCTATCATTCTTTACTCCTCGCAAGTTATACAATCGGAAAGAAAATTTAGCCCTTATTGTTAAAGTGTTGCGAGAAAGATGGAAACTGGATGTTGAAGCTTCTCCTAGGGATGATATACTTATTGAAGGGAAATTCAAAATATCCTTTCCATTTTACATGTAAAGTTAGTAAACTACATTAAGGTACATTTTCCATTTTAGATCACAGCCTTGATAACACTATTAAGTTAATTAAAAAACAAAGTGTTATAATACAAGTACGTTGTTAATGCATTGAGTTAAATTCCTTGACGATGTAGTTACATTTCGGGTTCTTCTTCTAAGCTTGGTCGACTTGTAGCATTTCACCACTGTACATTACTCTTGGATGCCGATGAAGATTTGCTCAAATTTCTTCTCCATCCTTCTTATGTAAGTTACATTATCATACACAACTAAACCTACTATTAGTTACCTTGCTGTAAAAATAATGTAAAATGTAATGTACATGTTGTTTAAAGTGGTCATGCACTGAGCTTCGAGATAGGTAGTTTACAGGCATGCCACTGAAACAGAGGAAGCAAATATTAATAAATGAACACAACATGGTTAAAAATCACAACTGGCAAGAGGCAAACCAGTTGGCAATATGCAAAGTGTGGCTAACAATTTAAATTGTGGACAACTGAGAACAGATACAGCTAGTGGCAGCTAGGGTGGAGGGGTTGAGACCAAGGCTGGATTACAACACCAGGACCCTAAACCACTCTGCCACGCTTCCTCCTTTGTACTCTCTATGCAATCTTGTTTTCCCCTTTCTCTCGCCTAACTATTAATCCATTCAATGCTGCTTAAAAAACAACAAGTAGACTTTGGTTGCACAATCAAACCTTGTACGAGTGCAAAGAAAGTGGGTGATCCGACGTATAGGATGATAAATTGCATATTAACTGATTGTAAAATAATAAATGTAGGTGCAGCATGCGCCCATAAGCGATGCCTTCTGTTCTGTCTCCAGTTCTTTGGTTACTGTTTCTTTCTATAGACAGACATTTCCAGTAGAGCAACACAAAGTGTAAAATCAGATATCATGAACTTATGTACAAAGGACCCATCAATTAACTTTGATGCTGTCACAGAAGCTATCGCTGAGATGTTTTGTCAGATTTATGCACCTGGAAAGGATATTAAGATGACAGACATTGATCCATCAAGGGAGGACCATTTCCCTGGAATAACAGCTATGAAAGACGAGCTTCAGGTATACTCACAAGTTACCATTTGCCAGGTGTCATAAATTAAAGTAAAACACCTACCAATGGTTAAGAAGCGTGGCCTATTCTAGAAGGACAAGAATCAGACTACATTAATGCCGGCATTAAATGAAAAGGTTACTACTAACACCTTTAAACAACATGCAAATTCTGCTCAATGAATGGTTATAGTTTTTGTTGCTGTCATTCACTAAGAAGCAGAGCTTTAAGGAAACAGAAGTTTACTTCAACTGGGTCAAAAGGTCACGTCTGTTGGTTGTGATTGGTGAATTTGATGTTTGTTTCTGTTTTTCAAGGTTCATTCATTCATTTTTCTTGCTTCAAGATTAATGGAAAAATAAATTTCCCTGTGCTGCGTGGCACTTTAAAAATACAAAAAATTGAAAAAGTTCTCACTAAATGAGTATTAAGTGCCTTGGAAAACGTTCAAAGTTCCCTTCATCAGTGGAATTCAAGATTTCAGTCAGATTTCGGTTATAAATGCTGACTTGTGCCATGAAAACAAATTTGAGTTAAAAAACATCTGCGCGCGAAAAGAGCGCGACAACCTAAAGATATTTAAAATCCAAATTCAGACCTTGTGACTGATCATATCTTTTGAATGTTCTTTGTTGTAGGAATGGAAGTGGATTTATGGCAAAACACCAAGATTTAGTGTCACGTTTTTAACAACCTTTTCATCCAGACATATTGTAAGTCAAATGAGCAATGAATTATTGTTATAATTATGATTTTGTCTGCAAGAATGGTGCAGTCTGTTTCACTGAAATGATTTTTTAATTATTAATTGTACCTAGTGTATTTTTTATACTCTTGTTAGAAATGCAGTAATAATAATAATAGTTTGAATTTTTTTTTTCAGTCCGTAAATATCACTTCCTATCATGGTTTGGTAGAAACTATTGATGTCCAGTGTGAAGATGAGTCAATGCATAACATCTTAACAGACCTTGTCACTGGGTTAATTGGTAAGCTGGACTGCCAACCACACACCGCTACAGTCAGTCAAAGGCTGAGAGTACAGTACAAAACTGTCATCAAATATCAGTTTCATTTTACCATGATGGTTCCTGTTTGGCTTCCGTTATGTCCTGAGCTGGAAGTGTTTGACAGTCTTAGGCAGATTAAACAGACAATGCTTCTTGCTTTACTTTTGGTTGCTGCAAAAACAGCTTGACTTATGACTTCAAAAATTTGTGGCTCCATCTTGAATTCTATTGTTTCAAATAACTATTATGGGATGCTAAGGGGCAAATACTTAATATTAAGACAGTTTCCACTAAAAGTTTGAGCAATAATGCAAAAGTTATTTACCAAAAATATATTCAAAGAACGGTAACGTTTTGTATCCTATTTGAAACATCTCTCACTGTAATTCATTTAATTTGCCCTCTCAGCAAATCAAAATGGCTGCCGTATCGGAAAAAAGGTCTAAGTTGTGATGGCTTTGAGGCTGAAAATTCTCAGCAGAGTATTTTCAAATAAATTTTTGGATCTCTACTGTCTTTCATGATCAACAAGAAGATGCAAGCATCTTAAAACCGCGCTTTTTTAAATTAACCCCATTTTTACTAATTAACAGGTTTCTTACACAGAAAAAAATTAAATTTGTTTTGTACTAAGAGTAAAGGACTAGTAAAGTAGTCACGCGAGTCACACAATCCAATATTGCACCATCACCCATAGCCGTTGTGAAATTTATATTGATGTAATGGTCTTAATCTGGAACTTCGCTTGGGACATGCATGGGCATGAATTAAACATTCCGCTATTTGAACGCTATTAATAACAGCTATTTTCTTTACGTAAAAGTCATGATTAAATGTAATTAGCCATGTTCTAAACGAGCAGGGGACTGGGTACGAACATATTTTCTCTTCGGTACAAACATTCAATGTCGATTGAATTGAAAAATGGGGTACGTCATCTGAAAGAGCATCCAAAAATTAGTAAATTCAGGTTATTGGTTTAAACCCAAAGGCATGGTACACTTAGTATGGATTGGAGGGACAGGCGTCCTCCAGTCCATACTAAGCTCTCTTATTTTAAAAGTGTACCGTGCCTTTGCGTTTCTTTCAGATGACGTGCCCCATTTTCAATTCAATCGATATTGAATGTTCGTACCCAGTCCCCTTCTCGTTTAGAACATGGCCAATTGGTTTATACCGTGAGTTAGGCCGTAAGAAGGTAGTCACGTGAGTCTCACATTTCAGGCTTTGCATTGTTCACGGCTATCTTTAGTAGGGCGGTGTACGGCGCTAATATTCCTACCAATGACGCAATCCTTGCAAGTGCTTACCTAGACACAATTTCTTTCCTTCAGATCTCTGAACTCGCTTCGATGAAACAGTCAAAGAATTCACTTCAATTGCCTAAACCCCCGAGAAATACTCGCAAAATTTCCAGCTTATTAACGACCATCGCTTCTGGCGAAATACAGTGTAAGCTTGTAATGTAAGCAGGATATTATTTGTCATGTAACGAAAGTGAAAGCTGCAACGTCAGCGCATTCCGTGGCTGAGATAATACCATTTTTTTAGTGTATTCAATATTCGCTTCCAATGCAACGCTTCGATAAAATGAAAAGAAAATATGTTTTACACACAATAAAAAAACATATCTGCAACATTTCCTGTAGATTCATGTTTCAATTTGTTTGTACTATGAGTGAAGGACTAGCAAAGTAGTCATGCAAGTCACACAATCCGAGGTTTACATTATCCCCGGCTATCTTTCGCTTGTTGGTTTTTTCCCTACTAATGACGTGACCCCTGCACGTTCAGGCACGCTCAATTATTTACCTTTGCAAATATTTAATTTTCCTTCAAATCTCTGAGCTCGCTTCAATGAAACGCCAAAGAATCCAAGTCAATTGCCTAAACCCACAAGAAATACTTGCAGAAGTGCAAATAAATTAATAACCGTCGCTCCTGCCGATATAAACTTGCAAAGAAAACACAATGTTATTTGTCACGTAGCGAAAGTGAAACCTGCAGCATCAGCGCATTCCATGGCTGACATAATACCTTTTTTTAGTGTATTCAATATTAGCTTCGAGTCCTACTTTCTACATAAAAAAGAAAACAATATCCATAACATTTTCCGTACATTAATGTTTTAACAGCTTTTAGTGAATAAACATCACAGGTTGCATGATTAAAAGTCACGATCACGATTTGGCCGAGTGCAGGTTTGGGTCTGGTCACCGACAAAAAAAATACCAAAAATAAAATAATAAATCCCGTGTAAAGCAAGAACCGCGCTCGGCCCATGGCCACGCGGTTAATACTTCATGAGAAATTATTGCTGCAGTCAACAGGAAGTCAAACAGAGCAGCATACATGTAGTTATAGCCTACCTGTTTTACTCTCCTCCCAGTTTTCCTTTTGGGGATTTGGTGGGGTGGGGGGGGGGGGGGGGGGAGGGGTGCAGCTACACATGGGCTAAATGTAGTTTGCTCATTTGATAATTAAACAAATTGTGAAGTGCTGAAAGTTGTTTTATACATCCCATTAAAATTGTTTTAAATGCTAATTAAACAACAAATAGTTAATTAAATAACCAAATAAACACAACTGCTTTTAATTTTATGTTTAAATTTCTTTGTCCAGGTGCGAAATTTGCCACTGGGGATGTCGAGGTAGCTTTGGTGGCTCATGTGAACTGTGCGTCACTCACAGCTCTAGATAGGCAGCTTTGTTATCAGTTTATACAATGGATTGTGAGTGTTATGTGAATCAGAAATAAAATCAAGTGAGTCTGATTGCAGTTTAAAATACTCTGCACTTTATTGTAGTTTAACTGGCTAGCAGCCTGGGGCGACTCTCCAAGAATAGGCAGGTGCCCTTGTGCAGCACCCATTGGAGATCAACATAAGAAGCTGTAAACATCTTCCCTTTACAAGGAACTGCATGCATTTTAGCTGGCAATTCAAGATGGGATACTCGGCAGAACTCCTTGGGGGCAGAGCAGAAACGAAAAGCAAAAAGAAAAACAGCAGCAGAGTCTATGCACTGTTTTGTTTTGTTTCTCGTTGAACTTTTTGCAGCAAGCATTTCAATTTAAAAAGGAACTAGTCCATCCTATTAGGCACCCGGAAGTATACACACATTGCAAACCCAAAAAAATACACAACCTGAAATTTTAGACCCAAAAAAATACCTGGCATCAAAATTTCCAACCCCCAAAAATACAAGACTTAAATACCGCAATACTGATTTATTCAATTAAGCAGAAAAGAAGTTCCAATGAATATTTTTCTGATCCACTGATCGAAACGAAAAGTTCGCTCGGAGATAAGATCCAAAAAAAAATGTGACAGATCTTTTGACCCAAAAAAATACCGAGCATGTAAACTTTCAACCCGAAAAAATACGTCAGACCCCCCCGTCATGTATACTTCGAGTACCCCCCACCCCCCCTGGGATTAGACATTGCACATGTCTACCATAGGGAAAGGAATCTGGGGTTACCTGCAATGGACAAGAATAAACTTTTACATGTAAACTCCTTACACAATGAACTCAGGTTTTTTTTATTTAATTATTAATTTTATTTACAGTCATAAGCTGATGACTAAAATAAACATGACAACTCTGTTGAACATCTAGAGGAACATGAAGTGGACATCTTATGTTGAAATTCATCATAAGATCATTGTTACATTGACAAGTGTTTTATTAACTAATAAAATTAAAAATACTTTTTTTAACAAAGAGATAATAATTAGTCACAGAATGAACAAAGATCTAACTTTGCCATTATGTGAAATGGAAATTTGGTTTCACCTAGTTTCTTAAAAGCATAAAATTTTATTTACACATTAGCAATACATCATGCAACAGTTTGATTATTAACAAATTTATATTGAAAAATTGTTGGCATGCTAACATTGCTGGTAAAGCAACATTTTGTCTCGTAAAAAAAAAATGAAAATTAGCCTAGAAACAGTCTCATGCTATTGAAGAGGAAACCTTCAGTGTAAAATAACACCATTTCTAATAACAGACTAACATCCACCATTGCATTATTAACTTGCTGGTCGATAAATCATTCACATATTAGTTCCCTGTGGGACAAAAATTATTGGCTCTCTATGACTAAAAGTTAAAATATTGATAAAGTAAGGAGATGAACATCATCTCTGTCATTAGTTTGTGGCATTGCAAACAAAATTGTCGTGACTGCACTATGCAGCTATTGCCATCTTGGTCTTTCAGTGAATGATCTTGAATGTGCAGGGTTTCCCCTTTTAGGTCTGAAAGATAAGCAGAAATAACATTATGATAATCATAATATTATAAAAAGCCCATTTTGATATTTTTAGTTGGAAACACTGAACTATAACTGTTACCAGCTGCAATTCACTGCATTATTAAAAGTTTTGTTACCCTTTATACCTAGTACCACATATACTGTCATGTACCATCTTGCAATCTTATGGTTGGTGTGATCATGTTAAGACAAGCAGGAAACATATAAAATAATTTGAAAGGAGCACACATTGCTTTAAATTTTTCCTGTGTCTTAAGTTGACAGTAATGTACATTATAATTACAGAAATCCTAACTCAGTGTTTTTGTTCTTAAATGAAATCAGAGACAAAAATTCTTGTTCACTTACATTTTAATCAAATCTTTGTTTTTGGTAAGTTCTGATAAATGGCTCTATAAATTGGGCACAAAATATAGTAAATGTACAGTTTAGTGTGTGCTGTGAATTTTTATGAGTGTGTAAAACTATATAGCAATCACCAGAACAAGATTTGGTGCCATTATTTTAATTATAATTTACATTAATTTTTCAACTTTTATATTAATAGTGTTTTGTTTTTGGTCTGTAAATTCTGACAGGAAGTTTGACAATGAAATTGATACTGCTACTTTTTTTAGGAAAATAACCTTATCTTTTATATTACATGCACTATGAAACTCCCATTTACACTGAAGTTTGAAAAAAGACATTTTGATCATTGATCGTGATCCTTAACATCCCAAAGGAATGCAACCCTTACGTCTTTCACAAGTGCTCATTAGTTCTGGGACTCGATTAAAGAGAGAGAAGTACGTTTTAGTATGATCATTCCAGTAATTATAAATAAGAGTTAGCAAATACACCACTAGTACAGTAATAGATTGCTGTTACTTACGATGTACGTGGAGCAAAGTTTCTTATTGTCCCAATACTGCTGCTGCTCATTGCTCTTCGCAGACCATTCACATGTTTCTTGACTTTCTTTGAATGTAACTTGTCAAGGCCCAAAACACTGGTAGACCTTGATGGTCCTCGGGATGATTGGACATTTTCTTTTGTAGCACTGCAAACTCTAAGTAAGCAAAGAAGTTTTACAATGGTTTTGAAATTACAGTTGAGCATGATCCCAGACACATACAACACTACATTTTTAAAGTGCACCTAACCCCAAATATTTTTTTTAGCCCCCAAAAAACTCCTTGTGCTCCTGATTACAACAGTGAAAAAACTATCATCATACGACTTCTCTTCGATTTTTGGTGAATTTTCAAACTTCGCAAAATTCGCGCCACTTTGGTTCACCGCCGAGTCCCAAGGGAAACTGGGCCCTAGTAAGGTTGTGACGTCGGCTGGGGAATCCAATACTCCGAGTCTGAGTTGTCTGATGACATATTTTGAAGGCCTTTAATAAATTATTTCAGTGGCTGATTTTCAAACTAAGAAGTTTTGAAGCCAGAAATTTCACGAACTGCAGATTTGTCGCACCATCGGCACGAAAGCTGAAATTTGATTCCCCCGCTGACGTCACAACAACATTGGGTTCCAGATCTCCTCGTGCGCGGTCGTGAACCAGAAAATCCAAACTTCAAACCTCCATAAATTCGCGGGGATTTAATGGATTCGCATAATTTTTTTTTAATCTTCATCAAATTATGCATTCTTTTTGAAAATAAGTAGAAAAAATTAGGGGTTAGGTGCACTTTAACCTCCCATAAGCATACATCTCCGTCAAGAGAAACTTGTTACAGTCTCAAGAGTCTATTTATGGGATATTCCATGTCATTTTACAGATAAGAAATTTCAACTCACCTTTTTGGCATCATGTCCTTACTTTTCTTGTGACTGTTTGATTTATCTGCAATTTACAAATTGTAAGTTTTGGATGCAATATAATGTACTAGTCACTAACTATCATTAGATAGTTACCTGTCACTTCCATTTCTAAATTAGCAAAAACCATCAAATGATTATCAATTTCACAGGCCTCAGCTAGCGTTAACCACAATCCATTAAATAATGTTCATGTCACTGATTCACAATTTCTAAGAATTACGCTCTGTTAAGTAATAAACATGTAAATATTCTTAGTAATAGATTTGAATGTGTTGGAGTCACAAATTGCAAAGTTTTTTTTTCTCTCAAACTGTACAAATTCTTACTCCTGCACAGAAAATCAGGTCAGCCTTACAGTACCGCTCAAAAGTAAGTTACCACCCTCTCGCGAGACGAGAATCTCGTCTCGAGAGACGAGACTCTCGACTCGAGAGACGAGACTCTCGACTCGAGAGACGAGACTCTCGACTCGAGAGACGAGACTCTCGTCTCGAGAGAAGGTTTAAAAACTGTAAGTACGATGGCTTGATCTTCTCGCGAGATTTTAATTGCCTGTTGTAAAACATAGCGAATGATACGCGAGTGAATTGAGCGCCACGTTTGAACTCTTGCGACAAGTTGCCCGACTGTTTAGCCGATCATTACAAACTTGTGAATTAGAAGTACACTCGCTTAGCCTTAAATTCGTCTTAAACCTCTTTGAAAGCTTTTTATTTGATTTTAAAAGGATCGGCTTTGGCCTCCACGATGTTTCAAATCGATCGATTGGATCGAAATTCGCTTCGACTAAATAAGCTTCTGCGGAACTCGATCGATCTGTTTCTTACGCGATAAGCCGTGCATACATGAGTATTTCAACCCTGGAATTTCAATTCGGCAACTTGGTAAATCTTCTGAACCTCAAGAAATGGATTTTATTCCTAAATAATACTTGCATTCATGAAAATGTTCTTGATAAGTTTGGAAATCAAATGGTTCACGGCTTTCGATGTTTCAGACACGCAAGTTGAACTTGTCGGTCGATGGAAGCTTTCACGCTTCGGTAAATTTTGTTCAAGATTTGCATGCGTGTTTGACGTGTTGTCCACAAATATTCAACTTTTTATGCCAAACAAAAATTATTTCGCTTGCTTATTGTTGAAACCTTTTTATCCAGTATCAAAGTTGACTTTATTTGCGTTCGAAAGTGTTCAAAGCATTGAAACCAACCTGGGACTCTGCGCCTCACGCCGCTCATGAAAAGCAAACAATTCATTGTGTTGTTGATTTCAGGGTCGGCAAGATGTCGTGGCATTTTTCTTATCAGACTTTAAAATCTAACACGAAAGAATAAACAGGCCCGTTTCTTTTCACTGAAGATAAAAGTACATATAAAATACTTTCCAATTTTGTAAATATCGTTGTTTTACGCGTGCATGTGACGACATGTGACTAGTCACGTTTTGTTGTCATTTAATCCCGGTGTAATCAAAGAACTCTCATTGCACTCAGTCGTAATGAAAAATTATTCACTAAAAAAAGTGTGCAGTTTTCTCAAGTCCTTTCTCAGACGTCTTCATATTCGATTTTTAACATTACTTTGATTCAAGGTTTTCATTTGCAGTGGAAGTAATTAATCTAGTAGGGCGAGTTTCATTTCAAAAGCTGTATAATGTTGAAGGCCGTTCGCTCACACACAACATGCAAATTCAATGCGACTTCTGTCTGCTGTGTGACTGTTGAGGAAAATTATCCGGGATTAAATTGCAATTTTTCGCAAGTGCTTTTACTTGCGTCTTAATCTTAGGTTTTTGGGATTTCTGTTATTCACGTTTTGCATTTGTAATGCAATAAATAAATTCAAGCGACGCGACAAGTTTCGATTCAAGATCGAGCTTTCCCGAGTTCGCTCGCTTGCACGCACACAACATGCAATTCAATGCACTGTCTGTGTGAAGTTAAGTGATGTCTTGATTTTGAATTTTTGAGAGTAGTTTAATTTACGTTTTGCATTTGTGATGGAAGTGATAAAGTCTAGCGTGGCGTCAACATTCGATTCAAAACGCTTTCTCGAGTTAGTTGACTTCGTTCGCACGCACACAAATATGCGAATTCAATGCGCTGTCTGTGCGAAGTTAAAACAACCCGTGAAGATATTGCAGTTTAAAGCAAGTGCTTTCACTGTTGTCTTGATTTTTAATTGTTGAGACTGCTTTCATATGCGTTTTGCATTTGTAATGGCAGTGATAAAGTCTAGCGAGGCGACAACTTTCGGTTCAAAAGCTTTCTTCGTTCCGATCGTTGCAAACAAAACAGTGATCTTTTGGCTCTGACAAAATCTTCGAACTCAGGTTGACTAACCAGTGAAAAACACTCGCGAGAGATTAATCGTTTTCTCGCAACATAATTGCTCCTAATTTATTCCAAAATATCCGCTTCAATGATTCTCTCGAGACGAGACACTCGTCTCTCGAGACGAGACTCTCGTCTCGAGAGAAACGAGACGAGAGGTGGTAACTTACTTTTGAGCGGTACTGTACCTTTACTAAAAAGATTGCCTTGACCAAGTACAGATGGCAACTGATCTTTCAACACATGTTGTTTATTAACTGGCAATTCTCTGAGGGGTGTTGACAGAGGATCTCTAGAAGGAGGCGGCCTTATCTGTAAACAACAACAAAACCTGATTTAATTATTGCTATTTGAGAAGATGCTTAGACTTAACATTTTCTGGTATTTATTAAGCCCCGGCCAAACAGTAACTCAAGTGGATGCAAGTAGTCGCAAGTTGAACTTGCGTTGGGTGGCCAAATGGACTCGTAAGTCTACTTGCAAGTGCATGCAATTTGTCAAAATGAGCCATTTAAATGCTACTACACGCGCTGTAATATAGTACTTGAAGTAAACAACAAGACTTGCGTTGGGTGGCCAAACAGTGAAAACCTTGTGTTGACTTGCATGCAAATTTGATCTTGACCAAAGTGAACGCAAGTCATCTTAAGTTAATGTAAGTGCATGCAAATCGTGGCCAAACAAGGTGCAACTAGACACAAGTTTTCAACTGGCATCCACTTGCGTCTCTGTTTGGCCAGGCCCTTATATCTCTCAAAACCTTATTTGTTAGTGTTTGCTACATTGTTGCCTGCTCTCCTTGTCTTTGACTAGAATATAATTTAATGTTTTTTTTTCCTTCCTCCAGTCAGAGTGAATGATCATGTGATATAATAAACATCTTTAGTTACTAACTTGGTCTGTACTCTACTACTGTTAAATATGGTCCAGGATTATTTTACTGTCAGTTAATTATTTATGACCTTGAATGCAACTATAATATATATATTATAGCAGTTGCATATGAAATTTAGTTTAATTTGAACCTCGAGGTGATTACATTCTGGACCAAATTAAATATTTACTGATTGAATTAATCTGAAGTAGTGAAGTCATCCTTGACAATGTAATAAAAAAGTATTCACAATTCATAATAAATGCCAACAAGAAAACAACAACACTCATTCCAAAGCCTATAACTGCTAAAAACAGGACAATTTTTGGCATTTAGTAAACAGCATCAAGTTAATCTAGCAGCAGTATTTATTGACCATAAATGCTCTGAATACCTGTTCTGATGAGGTTTTTTGCTGGTCTTTATTGGTTGGAGATTCTCCGAGAACCTGTATTCCAGAAAGATTTAAGTCAATTGATTCTCTCATGGGCGTGGCATTATGAAGCGTGTTCTGAGTCTTCTGTGGAGGAGACAGTTCCACCTTAACAGGAGTATCAGTCCAACAAACTTTTGGGTGTGGAGTTGCCTTTCTTGGAACACATTTTGATTGCTCACTTAAACTGTTCTGGCAATGTTCAAGCATTGCAGGGGATGAGAACTTGTTGTTATCTGCAGGTATGAATGGGATAGAAGATGGTACTCGTAAAGGTGTTGCGATGTTTTGGTTTTGTTGAACGCAGGTAGTTTCTCTCGGTTTCACTGGTTTTTGTTGCTCATGCTGTTCTCCTAATGAACGTGATACTTTAGCTGGTGATGACACGGCTTCAAATTCTTTAGTTAAAGAAATGCAGGGATTTGCAAGGTCTGGATTCTCTGTTGTTGCTGAGTGAATCAAGGTCCTGATTGCTGGTTTGCTTCTAGTAGCACTCGTGCAAGGCATTGCATCAGTGTTGAAAACAGGCGTGTTAAATTGACGTTTTCTGATTGGTGTTCGAAGAAGTGGTGTTCCTTTAAAAAACAATAAAAACATGTATTTGTGTCTGAAATGATTTTCAACTGTAACATTTGATTTCACAACCAACACAGGCTTAATTATGATCTCTGAACTACATTGACTTTGTGTATTTACTGCACTGCTAATAAAAAAAACTATTTTTTTTCTAAATATATGTGAACTTACCAATGCTTGTGACCTGGAAGCTTATAAATGATGATTTATCACCATTGCTGTGATCTTTTGTGCTCTGATCAGCCCAGGTCACTTGACGTCCACATTCCACCGTTTCAATAACATTATCGTATTCTTCCATTAACTCTTGAGTAGCAAGGCCGACTCCTTTCAGGAGGAAAAACTGTTTCTGCACCATACCAAGTAACTTTTCCACCAATCTGAACACAAAGTTAGGAAACCATCAAGCTTTATTACCTCCACATGGAACTTATCGTTATATAATATTTTATTAGGGAACTTTATGGTTAGCATGCTGGACTCTAAATCATGGGCCTGGAGTTTGAGCTCTGGTGGGATCACTGCATTTTATTCTTGTCTTTAGACACTTTACTCTCAAGTGTATAATGGGTACCCGCAAATTAAATGCTGGGGGTAACCCTGCAATGGACTAGAACCCATCCAAGGGGTAGTAGAAATGCTTTATGCTAATGAAACCAAGACAAGCTTTGGCCTGATGTACCACTGAGCTTGAATGCAGACTACCTACAGAGGGAACCACACTCATCACAGGTGATTTTTTGGGTCGCCCACTACCTCTCGGAACAAGTTACTTCATTGGTTCTTAAAACAATAGGTAACAGGTCATAACAATGCCCCTATCCCTGAATAACAATAGAGGTAGTGTTTACAGCGGGCGAATGAAAATAGAGGTTCCAGAGAGGTAGTGTCTTACTGGATTTTTTGCTCTTCTGTTCTTAATGTTCCCAGTTGATGCTGGAGGAAGGTTTAAAGTGAGTCAAAGCACAACAGGTTTCTGCAATTTCTCACCTTTCTGTATTTTGTGCATCTTTTTCTTGCGAGTGTACATGCCTCTTATAAAGCTGACAACTCCTTCTCAATTCCATGTTATCAAGCTGTAACTGCACCACTGTTTGATATTGTTCAACCTGAGCTTTTGCATCAAGATCATCTTCAAGAAGTGTCATTTCAGATTGGATTCTCTCCATCCACTTGTTGTTCTTGGCGATTTGTTCTTCAAAGTCAGCCTTTTTTGAAGCAAGATATTTTTGTTTGGCTTTTGTAGTGCTCATGCACAACTGGGTTTTAGATTGTGCCTGGCAATTGAGAAAAAAGAGAAAATTACTGTCAGTGAGTCTAGATTAACTGTACATCACAATATTTATTGTCATATTTGGTTGAACTTACAAAAGGTGATCATAACTTTGTCCACACAAGCTCATTAAGTGACTCCTGTTCAACACAGGACATTAAACAATAATAAAAATGTTTCATTTAAAATTTTTAATACCGGTACCTGCTCAAGTTTCTCTCCTCCAACACACACAAACTGCATTCGTTTTAAGGAACGTTCCTGGAACAAAATTTAACATTATGCAGTGGTCAGGATTAAATCCAGCTTTGTCAGCCAACAATTGACAACATGGTCTGTTGAATTATACATCTACATCATGTACTTATAAATTTGGAAGTGAGACTGATGCAGGTCAAGAGGCAGGTTTATAGTTTTTGTTTATCCAAAATCATTGTAAGTGTAATGTTCTCAGGGAAGACATGATATATATTTTACTTTCACATTGCCTCTTCACACTGCCACAAGGGAGTCATAAATGGGTAACCAGCACTCAAAATTCAGAAGCTGGTAAAGGCCCAGTTCAGACGTGCTTCTGCCGTGCCGAACTAAATTCAGGAATTAAGTTCGACAAAAGCACAGCGTCTGAATCAAACTTAAAATTAAGTTCGGCAAAGCAATTAAGTTCGACAAGCTCTGCCATGCTACACGACTCTGGCACGGCAGTGATTCAAACGTCACACTTCTGCTGTGCCAAACAAAATTCATAAATCATATTATTTTGTATTTTGACCGGGGTAGTTACGGCGCCATTTTTGTTTGATCAATGCTGACTAATTGTTAATATGTGACTTCAGTAAGTCCTGAATTTGGCACGACATCTGGATCAGAGTTGTGTTTGTGCCGTGCTACAGTCGAACCTATTGCAGTTAAGTTCGGCACGGCAGAAACACAATGTCTGAACTGGGCCTCAGGGTTTGAGGTTGGGAGGGAAAAATTCATGGCAATTTAGTTTTATTGACATTTATCAGGTAATTGTTTGCTAAGAACAGTTTTTGCACCTTTCTGTAAAGTTTGACTTGAAGGTCTCTGTCTGCAGCTTCTATGTCAATGATGTTTCTTTGCACCACCATCCTTTCCTTCATTACACTTCTCAGGCTTGAACTTAATCTAAATAATAGTAATAAATTATTAATTAAAATCATTTACTTCAATCATGGTTGACATGTTGCTGAGGGGATCAGATCAGCGGCCCTTAGGTTTAGGCAGATGATATAAACCAAGACCACAAATAAATTCTACAATAATTGTAACTTATTGCACATTTTTTAAATACATTAAAATAAATATTGTTGTACGGTTTGTTTTTTAAAAGGGTTCACATTTTGCAAGGTGAAATAGTATTTCTCAGTGTTTCATTGAATTCATTAATAATAATTTATTAAATAATTATTATTTTGCAAAATAACTAATGGATCAAAATGGGTGTACAGTTGCATATTAAGTACAAATTACAAGACAAGATGGTACATTTTCTGACAACAGGAAAACAACAGAACCATCACAAGTGTTGATCATCATTATAATTTAATAACAATATTGTTACCTTTGTATCTCTCCTGTCGGTGCACTAGAACCACTAGACATTTTCGGCATAGCTGGTCCTGATTCGCATCCAAACAGTTTTTTTTTAAGTTCTGAGATCTGAAAAAATGTCATTTGTCAGACATTTGAATAGAATAGATGAATTGAATAGGCCATTTCCGAGTTGCCCGTTGCCTTAGTTTCAAAACGAGTCTACGTGCGAAAACATTGAAATGAAAATGACTTTGATTTGCATGAAAATGGACGTGCAGGTGAATGGTTTAGCACGTAGACTCATTTTGATGCAGAGACAAAGGGTAACTCGGAAAAGGCCTATATAGATGATCATGTATCGCTGCATTTCTTTTTTTAACACAAGTGAGACAAGACGTGGGCGAGATGGGTATTTGTGTGACTATTAGGCAACACTGATATGCACCAATTTTGAAAGGCCCACTACATTATCCTGCATGCTTAATGTGCTTGGCACATACTCTGATTAGTCAGTGTCGTCCACTGCAAGTTGACTGAATAGCATTGTAGTTGCTCAACAGGCCTTGATTTCTTTGTCGATGGGTGCAAACATATAAAATTGACTCAAATCAACACATAAAGAGTGACCTTATTATTTTTAAATTAGTGAATCTGGTTTGAACTGTAGATAAATGTAAGACCCAGATAGGAAATAGCAGACTGTTTATTATGCAGTTGCTAGTACTTTATTTTTTTTAAAACTTAAGTCAAGTGGGTTTAGGAATTTGTGTTACCTCAATCCGTAGCTCCTCTACAATCTTAGCATAGCGACTGACATGCATGTCCACAGAGAGTTCGTTTTTAACAACCTTGCATGTGATGTTCATTGCACGATCTGCATACTTTAACGTGTTGTAGGTATCTTCGTAACTCAGACCTGATGGACTTAAATAAAAAAAAGCCACAACGTGATTATTGATCTCAAAAATTACACTGAGGGTGTGTTCCATTGGGATGATCTGGAGCAGGTTCTGTAATCCAAGATTACTCAAATCATGGTGCATCAAAGGATTTGATGAATCCTTGTATAGACTGAGTGGATTCACTGTTTTTTTTTTATGCACCATGATCTACTGATCTGGATCATTTAAAAGAAATGCACCCTAAATTTTGGACCCCAGCAGATCTAAATTAAAGTATATCTTGAATTCTTGTTTCTGTAGTATGTCATCCCCTGAATGGGATGCTAGTGAGTCTATTGGAGGTTAACCCCAAGCATTTGACAATTCCTCAGTACCCATTTAATACTTCTGGGTGAAAAGAGGCATTGAGCACCAAGTGTCTTGTCCAAGATCACAATGCCAGGATGGAAGGAAAACCTGTTGGCATTGTTGCACAGTTCTATTTCACTATTACGACTAGGACGACGATTCTCAAAACAGCTGTTATAAATCTTACCTGACTGCAGCGATCATCACAGTTCTGCAGTTTCCTCCAAGAGAATCTTTAAGAAGTCGTGTTAATTTGCTGTCTCTGTAAGGAATATGCCCTGCTTTGTTCTATAGAATGAAAAATGATAAATAAATATTAAATAAATAAATAAATATATTAAATAGATTGATGGCCCCAGGTCTCTAACGATGAGCTAGGCTTAAATTTTATGTGACAAACATCCACTAGAAGATTATTTTCAGTTCATTTTTAATTACTTGGTGAATCCTTGAGAGAAACAAGTTGTGTTTTGCTGTGTTCCAAAAAACTTTTCGTCCCCAGTAGTGGGAAATTTCTGACATTTTCCCTGCTTATGTTTTTTTTTTCTAACAGATTTGAAGAAGAAGGCCATTGAAAATCCTTACAATGTGAACAACAGAATATGTGTGAAAACATTGATTAAAGGAGAAATTTGATTGCTAAACAGTGTTGGTCATTAAATATTTAATAAACTAAGCAAGCCTCCCAATAGCTCATCATGGCCTAACTCCAAACACATCTCCAATCATCTCTTATGAGAAAATTGTGAGAAACAGGGGAAGCAATGATGTGGAATTTTCTTACTAGAGATGACTTGTGACAAGTCAGGCCAAATTCAATTTACCTCTTTATCAGCAAGTGCATTAATGCAGTTTCCAAGAGCCAGTAAGGATTTGTTGATATTAGCACCCTCTCGGAATCGTGCACCTCTGTTGGATGTTACTATAGCACGCTCTGATCCTGCCAAGTCAATCAGGGACATCTTCCCCATTGTAAAGTTTGCTTGTAACCCCGCTGTCCTGTCCTTTTGTCGAACAAACACCTAATAATAAAAGTTCAGTATTCTAAGAATTTTTTACAGTGAAACAAACTCAATCGGGGCCACCCAACGTTTTTTTAGCCAATCACAAGACAAGCTCAGAACAAAAGAATTGGAGTTCATTCATCAGCAATTAAATTTGCAGCTTACTGTGATCGGTCTGCTGATGAGGGAAGTCCATTTCTTTTGTTCTGAACTTGTCTTGTGATTGGCTATAAAAATGTTGGGTGGCCCCGGTTGAGTTTATTTCACTGTAACATGTGTCACGTTTAAGCCATGCTACAGATTGAATAAATTCAGTTACCTGAAAGACAGCATGCGATCTTGATGACTGAGCATTTGCATCAGTAGGATGTTGAGTGCGATTGTTGTTTCCAAACTCCAACATTCCTAGCAGCTCTTCTGCCGAAGTAGGCTGTGACATAAAAGTATAGTCAGAAAATCAGTCAGTCTACCAGAAGTGTCCGCGAAAAGGAAAGTCTTTACTTAATGATGTAAGGGGAGGTTTGGTCATAAATTTAACTTAACATTGACAATTCCTCAGCTAATGTTGTGAAATCTTGGTTATTTACATGACTTTTGTTATGGCATCAAAAGTATTTTTTGGAAAGTGTTTGAGGAAATTTCAACTCTTGATATCGTACCTTGTGCAGTGTAAGTCCACTGACACACACTCCTCTTTGTGGATCTTCCCGCACAGCAAGAGGCTTGCCAGGCATCAGTAGGTCTCGGATTGTTTCATTATAAACCTGTGCAAAAATTGGACAAACGTGTCAGATTGCTGGAAGAGTTCCGTGACTTAAGAAATCCTTGCTTCTAACCTCTTAATACACCAAAGGGGCAGGGAAACGTGTCTGTTATACAGTCTGATGTGTCTGTATTACAGAGGTAGAGTGTATTATACTTTTATTTTAATTTGTCTGTCCAGGAACTGTCTGTAGTAGAGAAGTGTCTGTATTATAGAGGTGTCCGTAAGAAGAGGTTTACCTTGGTTCCCCTCGCTACCGCAACCTGTCTGACTTGGACTGTCTTACAAAAGAAACCTAGGTCTGTTAGTAAAAAAAATCCAGTCTGTCAAACCTCTCCTTTGCACATTCCCCAAAGAAGATAACCTGTTCTACATGCAGTCCTGGCCATATAAACACTTCATTTTTAACTCCCAATATCAGACACCGCTGTTAAGTGGACACATCTTGTGGTGTCAAGGGTGTATGTTTATGGGAAGTTTGACTGCATCAAGAGTACGGACCAAAGTCAAAGTCTGCTGATTTCCCACTGAGACAGGTGACCATGAATAAAACAAGTGAAAACATCGAGTAAATAATCGGTAAAATAACATTTTGAGCAGGCTATCTGTTTGAATTCCAAGCTGCAGTAAGAAAACCGTATTTCTTAAATGCTGCCTGTGTAGGAGATCAAATTTGTTTATAAGATTATTTAATCGCTATCTCCTGCTAGATGTGGGTCAAATGCTTCTTGACCGCAAATTATTGAGCTTCCTTGCTTTGAACTTAAGGTTATAAATGTAGTTTAGGATGACTTCCTAAACATGAATGTTTTTGCAAGAAAGAAAAACAATCAGAGCTGCAAATAAAATACACTTTTTATCCGAACCAGTGATCGCTGTAGTGAGTATTTTCATACCTCAAGGTAAGAAACTGCGACATCTGAAATCTTCTCGTCTTTACATGAGTTGATTCTACTATACAGTTCCATCATCGTTAAAAACATAACTCCAGGGTTAGATTGATCTCCTAACATTGTGAATGTTTTTCCAGCTCCTGTAGCTCCATAGGCAAACACAGTACAGTTGTATCCACCAAGAACTCCTTCGACGATCGTCTTGGTCGTGTGCTCGAAGACATCCCTGTTGCTAGACTCATGATCGAACACTCGATCAAACATGAATCTCAAGTCCCTTGCTCTTCGCGTCAGAAATAGCGGCTGTTTGCGACGTCGATCGCCCGACATATAGTCAACTGAATCGTCTTTAGGATCAAAAACCAGCATGCGTTCATCCATAACACGAACAGCAGTCGAAGATTGTTTGCCAATTTCCATCTCGTTTGCCGGCCTCACTCTCACAACAACTTTCATATTGCTGTTTTTATTTTTCTCGCCATTCGCTTGTGATCGTCTAGCAGATGAAGAACGTCTTCTCGAAAGACCTTTGTCTGAGGTTTGAACCATTTTTCTTGTGCTCTATTGAAAATGCGAATTCCAAACTGCAATGTTGTTTTCCATTGATCGGCTGTCGGCAAAGTGCTAAGCGTCCATGCGACAACGCATTTGAATTTCGAACGTTTACCGCAACTCTTCGCTGATTGGTTAAAATTCTTCCAAAGCCCTTTCTTACGGGGATGGAGGGGGGTCGGGAGGTTTGTTTTGACTTGGAACTCCTTACTTTCGCTGGTGCATTGCATGATGTTAACGGAAAGGAAAATTGGTGTTTTTAGAATACGTTATATAACTTCTTTATTTCACAAAATAAAAATTTTACAATTCAGCATCCAGTTACAAAACGTCCGATCTGACAAGTTGAATATTCTAATCACGCTGTAGTCCCTTGCCATAAAACACACCACACGTACGTGAAAGATCGCGGTCGTTGCCGCTTCTTTCCCGAAAAGTCGAAGAACCGCCATCTAAGCTGGCTTTTTTGGTGTTTGTTAGCTTTTCACTCGAAGAATATTGCTATATCGGATACGCTATTTTTTCTATATTCTCTTCACAATCAAATTTGAGCCTCTGCGACGGCTTTTCTGCGCGATAAGAGGAGAGAAAAAGAAAAATCTTTGGGACCAGGATCTGGGATATGGCTTTTTGACAACTGTTCAGAGATTTTTGACCGTTGACTGCCCGCGGGCGATTTATTAAAACATACTGCAATCAGAAAACACGCATTATAAAAAACTCTCTTTATTGTGCATAATACTGTCACCATTACATTCCTGTAAATATATATGTTAGGTACAAATTTTAGGTAAATATACTATTTTTACATTTTCTGAAAATAAGTAAATTTCTAGCCGAGTATTATTTTACAGTAGAAAACGCATTATTATTGAAAACTTTTAACATGTAGCCAATCAAAGGGCGGACAACCGCACGTGTTACTAACGTGGCTTCATGGATTTCCCGCGCTTCCAAGCAGCTTGGGTTTGAATTGGCTGAGCAGTGAAAGCTAACATAAAGACCCCACAAAGATGGCAATTGAGCGGAAAGTTCTTTAGGGTGGTGGAGGAGGGGGGGGGGGGGGGGGGGGGAGGGCGACGATGCAGCAGAAGACCCTCATCAAAGTGACGGGGTGACATTTAGGGATTAAAGTTCGTCGCTTGGTATCGCTTATATTAGGTTTGATTACCAGCCATGGTGACCGGACAACCGACGATAACCGCCGACGCCCCCACCCCCGAACGAGAATGTTGCCATTAATTCATTTATTAAGCGAATACAAAGTGTTTTTGATTTGGGAAGCCCCTTTTTCCGCTCGCTACATAGTTAGCTTCTTGAAGTTTTTCCAGTAATTGTTCAACTCCGTCTGTTTTTGCCTCATCTTCCTCATCATTGTGCTGTGTTGATCTCAGTGAACCCAGCCGTTGTAGTTGAACAGTTCCTTTCACTCCGCGTCTCTTTGGAGACATTTTTCCCACGTGTAGCTTCCGCTTTGCAAAGAAATGGTTGTCACTGACAAAAGATGGCATTGATGTACCGAAATCCTGAACTCTGACTTCACCAAAGTCTAATAAAGAGTCTGTTTTCTGCAGTCTTTCCATTAACGATGTGTATATCGAGTCCTTGTTAGGGATCTGTTTTCGTGGGGTGATGACTAGCTCTACTGGAGTCGAATCTGTCGCTTTTATTAAAGATGAATCAGTTTCCGTCGATTCCTGCAAAATCATAGGTACAAACATTGATTAGTCTTCCACCAGGGTTCGTACAAAAATCTCAAACATTGTTCCAGGACTTTTCAATGACCAAATTGAATTTTCAAGGACCACCTACCAGGAATGTAATTTCAAAGATGGTATATAAATGTACATTCCCAGTCCAAGCTAACAGGTTTCTACGGCTTCAAGTGTTTGCTCCATCTCCTTCTCTACATTTTTCAGTTCACTTGTCTTTTCTCTTTATTAGCTGCTTTTACACCCGTGTTTACAGTGTCTGAAGTTGCTTTACACAAGAAAAGAATACCAAAGTCTATGCAAAGTAACTTGCCTTCGACCCCACTACATTTAAAGTTGAAGAAAATTCAAGGACTTTTCAAGGACTTACACAGAAATTCAAGGACTTTTCAAGACTGTGCGAACCCTGTGACCACTTCAGTTTTAGATTAAAATATTAAAACACAAATTGATACAACGGACATTCACAACAAACATTTGAATTTGCCATTTCTTCCTCCTTTTGTTTTTTCCAAACAAGATGTACATACCTTGACCTTGCTCTGCCTTGAACCTACAAAATAGATACATTCGTCTGAGTATAATCTTTACAGAAACTAAAACATAGTTTATTACAATAGTTTGGACTCAAATGTTACACGGACTTTAAATTTATAAAAGTTTGGGAGACCAGACGCTTACTAATCTAAACACGACTCTGATTGGTTGTTACTTGTGCACGAAAATTCGAAATCGGGAAGCAACCAATCAGAGACGTCACACGAATCTCCGTACTGCAACGTCACTAGACTGACTTTTAAGGGCTGACTAGACTAGACTGACTTTTTTTCACCTGCACTTCACCTGCACTTTTAGTCTGAACGTATGAATTAGTTTTCTCTGGAACATGTTCCTTTCTTTTTGCATTTTTAACTGTGTGTCAAAATTTCCTCGCTCAAGATCAGTCCACTCCTAGCAAAATTTTACTCACCTTCATGTTCTGGGATTTCAACTGGGTCTTGGAAATATTTCAGCTTTTTGTAATAATTGGCATACTTTTCCTTCATGTGTTTGTCAGTTCTTTGTTTCAATCTTTGAGACTGCAAGGAAAAAATGTACATGACTGGTCTGACAACAAGAGGGGGTCATCACACACTCAATATTATTTTTATGAAAGATAAATATTCAACATGTCCCCAACGGGAACCAGACCCATGACCTCCCAAACACCGGGCGGGTGCTCTATCCACTAAGCTACGAGAACTCATGGTGAGCAAGGTCATTTACTAGGTTAATATACCACCAATATTATTTTTGTGAGAAATAAAATATGAAGTATTTTACGACATTTACCTGTGTCTCAATGTCCCACTGTAAATTCTGTGACATCACATGTGAATGGTATAAGTCCTGAAATTAATAAAACACTGGCAGATCAAACAGGGTATGGATGGATGAAACTAATACGTATGAAATACCAGCTGGTAGATTCATGGCCATCTCTTGGTACACGGGTAAGAGTAAAGTCGTCACTCTGGCCAATTATTGATGCTGCCAAAATGACTAGGAGTGAGTATTGGGACTGCCCTGAGATAGAATGCTGGTCCTTTGCAGATTATTCCCACCATTCTGCTGTCTGGTTACATGAGTGAGTAGAGAAAGGTACTATTAGAGTAACATCAGGGGCAGATCCAGAAAAATCAGAAAGAGGGGGCCGAAAAATTTTTGGTGAAAAGACGGTTGGTTACATTGGTTTTTAGAAAAAAATCTGAGGAAAAAAGGGGGTGGGGCCGTGGCCCCCTCAGCCCTCCCCCTAATACATGCAATACAACAAAGGCAAGTGTTTCGAAACCAAGTTCACTTGATCTGAAGCCAAACATGCTAAACATTAGGTCACTGCACCTCCTACACTAATATCATTTTAAAAAAATGACTTAATGTCATTTCAAAAGATTCACTGCATCGTTTCATTACCCGTGGTGTAACAAGAATTCGCTGACGTCCAAATTTTGAAGTTCTTGACAACTTTGCTGATGTAGTTCCGTCAAATTCTCTGTAAAACTTGGAAGATCCCACTGACGAGGCACTTGACCTCACTTGTTCAAATTCTCTGCAATGTTCCTCTTGTTGCAGAGCCTCTTCACCTGTTAATGATAAGTAACGAGAATAACACACAACTGTTACAGTATTCAAACTTAAATGTGAAACAGGTTACTGAAATTACCTGTACCTCCCTTGACGGTTGTCATGGGAGGTAACTGAAAGGAAATCAGAAGAGTGATGGTGGTTGGGATATGTGATCTTAATAAGCATAGTTTTTTACAATTTTATTTCTCTGTTTTCTCCCTAATTTGAGTTTTGATTGAAAAGATATATCAAACACTCGAGAGAGTGTTTCATCAAATTTCCTAGCCTGTTCCAGGCGTTCGGTTAGTGGGGAGCAGCGTGAAAAACGACAAGCGAAAAATGAAACGAAACAAGAAAGCAGTATAGGGAATCAACATTGAAGAATAACTTTTTTGTTCTCATAGTGCAAACAAAATGACTTTTTGATTGGTTAATGGCTAGGCCAACTAATGTCTACACAATGCCAACACAATGCAAGTATCATTATCCCTCCTTCCCATATAAATACAAATTTCAAGATAATTTGATCCTTTCAATCTAGTTTATTTATATTGTTAGTTCCAAAAGTTCAGTGTTATATCAGTTCTATGTCGAACATTCCAGAATTTACAATCCTTACTCTCAACTTTTTCCTCCTGTTGTTGAGGCTCCTGCAATTGCATTGAAAGATAATTTAATGAATATATGTTAATGACTTTGCTACATCCATGTCAGCTTAAACAGGGCAGTATCATCAAGATTTTTAAAATGCTACGTTGAAAATCCAGTGAAGTTGTTGAGCTGATGTTTTCAAGTTTGACAGTGTTACTTGGGGGAAAATCACTAAAAAATCATTGATTATGGTTTGCTCGCATCTTAGGTTATTTTGTTGATCAGTAAGTGCACTATTATAATTCTAGCAAAGTTTACACAAAAGCTTAGACGACCACTCTTGATACTGTCCCTTTAACATTATGTTGCAACAAAGGTAAAGAACAATCAGAACTAGAAAAATCTTGCCTAAGCTCTTATTACTTACAAACTGGACAGGTGGTCTTGCCAAAGGCTTAAGTCTTCTACTGATGTCATTCAGGTCAAGAAAAGCAGTTCTGCTGGAAGTTCCTGTGTAGCCACATCTGGCATGCATCACCTAAAGAAGACAATATCATTTAACATTATAGGGACGCAATGCGTGCACAGGACTGCATAGAGGCTGTCTTAGCTTGTTCCAGGCCCTCAGTTGGTAGGTTGATAACTTATTGAGTCCAAAAGAGAACAAGCTACCCCCACCTTACTACATTTGTACATCACTTTTTTCAAAATTTTGCAATTGTTTTTACAATTTTTGTAAAATTTGCCATTTCGTCAAAGGGTTCTTCACAAACCTCATTTAATTTTGCCTAGCCATTTTTGCAAAATTTTCGCGATTTTCGTTAGTTCCTTGAAAATTTTGTAATTTTCGTACTTGGGTTCATTTCTCAACATATCTTGTCTTGTGATCAAACATCCAACAATAGAAGAGCAAAATACATTATCTTAACTCTCAGCTAATAATATGTCTTGACCTTTTGTTAATTAACAGAACATTATACTTTATTAATGTACCTTTTTATTTGAATGACCCAAATGATCACAAAGTTCCAGGGACCTCTGTTGCTGTCTACTGACCTAATAAAGGAATATGTGCACTACTTAGATTTTAAATTCTTTCACTTCAACCAAGGGTTTAAAAAACAAATCAATTAAATGATGTGATTTAAAGTTGGTGTATGAAACCCCAAGGGTAGTGAGTGACATTAAAATGAAAGCTATTGAGCAGTGATGCTGCACTGTCTAGTTTTCAATATTTCAGGAAATGTCCATATTCCCCCACAGACGGGACTGGAAATTCCTGGGGGTGGAAGGGGTCTCAAAGGCCAAAAACTTTAAGGAAATGTATGAAGCTTTGGAATTTCCAGAGGGGCGGTGGAGTCTTAGAAAAAATCTCTTCCATGGGAGAGGTATGGATAATTTATGGAACTACACAAATTTGGGAAAAGTGGAAAAAAACTGAAATTCACCAGACTCAGAATCCTTGTTATCAGTTTGCCAAGAATAAATTGAAATCCTTACTAATTCCATTCTTGGATTACTATCCACAAAATAATCCTGGTGCAGCAGTCTCCATGAAGGAAGATCCCTCTGATGGCTTGAGCTTGCTCTCAATGACCCTTGCTAAAAACCAGTCACAAAAATATACAAACCACAAATTAAGGATGAAACATACTTCACAAGTTGTTCACTTTCAACTCAAGCACTTGATAACAAATGGCCAGCCACAACAATCGTAACAAAATTGTTATTTTCAGGTTTGGAATAATTCAAAATAAATAATGTTCTCACACACCACTAAGAACCATGTCAAGTTGACTGCAGCAACAATATTAATTATCTTATCAGGAGATTTAATAACATTTTTATTGTTTAAAATTTAGCATTATATCAGGACTGTTGTTAAAGAATTGCGAACACTGTTCAGGGCCATTTTCTGGAATTTTGGGATGGTACTCAAATTTTTGGAATAATCGAACATGGTAGCAACGCACAAACAGCTTCAGCTTATTTAACTCTGCAGACATTACATTAATACAGATATTTTCTGTGGCCTCCACAGCATCGATAACAACAGGATTAGACTAGTGCCATAATGCAATCTCACCTCATACAAGCTGTCCAGATGGTGAATCTTCTTCTCGTCCTCTGTACAAAGGACTGCTTGAAAATCACAAAGCTGCAGAAAATAAAGTTAATACTGGTAAACAAATGAAAACTCATTGCAGAAATTTCTTGTAAGTTTTACCACAGAACAGTAAATAAGACTAAACTGACCTTGTAGAGATTATTTTTATCTACACCAGTGACCTGTGGAAGAGGCTGTACATGGACATCTGTGTCCCTCTCACATCTACAATGCATTATTAAGCTAGGTTAAAGGTCAAGTGTGTTACAGTCAAACGTCTTGAGCTGCAGCCACCTGACAAAGTTTTGACATCTTTTTGACACGTTTTTGATTATTTTGAAAGGGTTTGTGCAACCGGAAGCCATCAAACTAATCAAAAACTTGTCAAAAAGATATCAAAAACTTAGGTGGCTACGGTTCAAGGCGCTTGACTGTAATCCTAAGGAGGAGAGCAGACATGTGGTTTAGGTTGAAAGGGTTTGTGCAACCGGAAGCCATCAAACTAATCAAAAACTTGTCAAAAAGATGTCGAAAACTTAGTCAGGTGGCTATGGTTCAGACATGTGGTTTAGGTTGCCTGTCTTGAGAGGGGTGGGGAGAGTACTTTCATTACAGACTAAATAATAGGTGCATGTGTATGTGTTCAGTGTGTGTTGTGGGATAAGGAATTGTTTTTGAGGTTCGTAGGATTTAAGACCCTTTGTGGTACACACCTAAATTTATGGAGTAAAGTTTATGACAGACCTACATGTACAAGTACTTACAAAAGCAGGAGATCTAAGAATTCATAAAGCATCAAACGATCAGGCACTTGTCTTCTCATGTGTTTAATCTACAAAACAAAATCATAAATCAATGCTTATAACAGGTGTGCAACTGCACATATCTTGTCCAAAATTGTTCAGCATTTATTATGTATGTCGTTGCTCCTGTTATTCAAGAAATTGCTATTATCTACACTTACATGTTGTTTGAGCTTCACAGGTGAAACAGCTCTTCCACAGATCTGAAAAGAATAATAGATCTTTGCTAAGTATATGGTCTTTTTGGGATTACATAAGGTATGGTAAGGTACAAGTATAATCAATCCAATACTGAGGATCACAGCAACCAGTTTGGCTCAACAGTTTTTGACACTTTAATACTTGGACCAGTTTCTGTCACATGAAATATCTAGGAATAAATTCTGGGTGGAGAAGCACTGTGAGTTAAAATGCGGCAAATGCTGTGAAGTTCCACAACAACTTACACAAAATCCTGTGGCCATCTGTCATTTTTACGTTATGCAAATTCATACCATATATAGTTACACGTATATATAGGAAGGACCATTTTGTTACCTGTGAATTAAGGTTTGACTCAATCTATTAAAAAGACAATTAACTCACCTTTAATGTTCTGAACAAAATGTGTTCATCGACTGCTAGACCCAACATGTCCTCATGTTCATACAACTGAAAAGCTACACGAACTTCTCTTAATTCCTGAAAACTGAACAAAAAAGCTGTGCTTGATATGAGAACTTAAAACATGTAAAATACAGGTATCCTTTCACAGCAGCTATATACACTTCACCTCTTACAGGGCATAAATGAAATTAAAACAATTAAATAAAATAAATAAATGTAATTTTAAATTCTCCAGTAACACAAATTACACAAAACTTTAAACTTTAAACTTTAATGAATTTGACACTCCCCTTACGGGGCTTTTCAGTGACAATAAATTACAATAGAAATTACAATTATAAAATTATAAAAATTACAATGATAAGCATTACAATGATAAAAAATACAATGATAAAGATTTGGATAAAGTGAATTACTCCTAATTAATCTATGTTAAAAACTCCTCAAAACTAGTTCACTTTTGATGAGAAAAGGCTAAGTATCACATTTACCTTAAATATCTGTTAGAGAGCATGTCCAAGGCTTTCTCTATGACTCGTGAGTTGTAAAGAGCATCATGCATATTGTATGTACGATGGATGTCACCATGTAGACACTTGATGTCCAGCATGCTTGAAAGGGACTAAGTATAAACAAACCATGAGTTAGGGATAGGGACCCAGGGGGGTGACTCAGGATTTCAAGTGACAGGGATGATCAAATGAGGGCAAAAGTCAAGATCCAAAAAAATCCCTACGGCTTCCAACAAAATGCAAAAAAATCCCTGGACCAAAAATTAACCCCCAAAAAATCCCATGCCAAAACAATTTTCTGACCCTTTAATTTCCAGACAGGGAGAACAACATAACACAAATAAAATCATTACATAACTACTATGCAGCCAAGGCACTACCACAAATCTTTAGTCAGATTGTTTTGAATGCACTGAAAAATCCCTTCTTAAATCAAGCCAACCCAAAAAAATAATTGCCAAATTTTCCAGCCCAAAAAAATCCTGGAATCGAATAATTTCAACCCCCGAAAAAATCCTTCGGTCATCCCTGTCACTTGAAATCCTAAGATAGGGAACGTCTTGCCAATCTACAGAATACAATTTCCCTGGTCAGACTTTAAACTCAAATCTCTGGATGCAGAGTCCCTGATGACCCTGGCTCCCACAAATCCTATATACTGTACCAGCTAGTAGCTATATAAGTTAGAGTTTGGTTTGGAACCATTTGGTTTGTGAATCATTTTGGTCTGAACTACACTGTAGAGCATGGTTTGTATACTCCTTCCTGCCATTTATGCTAGCTAGCTACCATAACGAGAACGAATAGGTGAGTGACTTCTCTGGTCAGCAAATATTGTATAATTCTTGGAAGAGACTATTAATAGTAATCATGTGTACGGTATCGATTTTGAGCCAGGTCTGACATGTAGTAGAGAAAACCACATATCTTGGTTTGAGATGGTGTAAGAGTTTCAGGAAGCATGCCAAACAACCCCTCACAATTTTCTGAGAGTTCCTCCTTGAAGGCCTCAGCAGCACGACATCATCATGAAGCCTCCCCCTGCCTCCCGTCTCCCACCCCCACCCTTTGCAGCGAAAATAGTTACCAACTGAAGGAACACTAACTCCAAAATTCTCAACTCCATTCTCTTATTTTCCAAACTTTAATACATGGTATATTTTCCTACCAGAAATATAGCTTGCATGTAAGCTTACTTACCTTCGTACTCAGGCCGTTAGATTTCTCCTTCTGAAATTCATGGGGAACATTTTTTTGGAAAAGATCCTTACGGAACTAAATTGAATTAGAAAATTACCAGAAATAAGACCACGCGCTATCCGGTGTATACGTGTACCACAAAATATGATGTACATTTCCTCTTTCATACTGTTTTGTTTCTTAAACAGGTCAAACAAAATGGCGGTCGACCACAGCCAAGCTACTTCATGTATAAAGCTTATATAAAGCTCTAGGACGACCAAACCCTTTGCACTATATTAAATAAGACCTGCCTAAAAACTGGTCTACACCGGAATTTATACAAATGATTGAGAAAGTTGAATATGTTTAATTCACAACCGGCTTTTGAACAAAGAAAACACGAAAAGCACACTTAATCAATGTGTAATTACAGGTTGTGAAGTGGACAGCACTTACCCCTAAGGCTTTAGCAAGGCAGCTATTTCGTTCCCAAAGACAAAAAAGCAAAAACACAATGTTATTTTTGAGTAATTAACAAGATCGAAGAAAGCTAAATTAGCTCATTAGAAAGAATGCGCGTTCGAGAATCGTGCAATTAGATCGGCAAAGTGAGCTAAAATAGTAGCAAATTGACAGCGAAAACATCATAGCAAACGCCAAAACCTACCGTAATTCTTCCCAAGTGTAAAAGTCCCTCCTTCTCGGATACTTCAAGTGCATTTTTGTTGAGAAAATTTACTAAACGAGCTGCGAAAAGGACAGCGTATTACAGAAAGAGAAGAAGTCATTGCGGCTCGGATCGAATGGCGCCTAAACACCATGACAACAAGGTCTCTCGGGGATAAACAAACTGCCAATGATGTGTCCCAAGGGCAAATTAGGAATCGGATCGGACAAAGGAATACGGACTTGAAATTCAAGTGACTTAGTTGTAGGCTATTGTTTAGCTTTTATGCTGTCATAGAAAATTGATTTCTCAAAAAATGCTGAATAAATTACGAGTAAAGATATTAGAGATTTTAAGCATGACGTTTACGGCAAACGGCGAAAATCGAACTTTTGGTGTCTGATTTTAGCCGTTTGTACAATTTAGGAAAATTGTTTGCATTTACTGTGATTAAGGGATTTTTTTTCTATTTTTCGACTGGCTTTATTTAAGTGCTAAAGAAAAAGTGAGCAAAATCAGAATTATTTTTGCCGTTTGCCGTTTGCCGTAAACGTCATGCTTAACCTCTCTATTGTTTCCTGACGCTGTTGCAGACAAACTCAATATAAGATACTAAAGCAGAGTCAATTTGTTTAAGCTTCCATGAGCTTTTTGTTTTATTTTATGTCTTGCAGTGATGGGAGCATGCCTCCCTTTGCAAGACCCCCCTTAATATAGATATAGATAGATGTTTCAATTCTCTCACGATTCTTTTCCCACGTTCAACGATCGAAGGAAAATGCGAGAAAACAGAGGTCTGTGAACAGTTTAAGGGCGCTTGATTTGTCAGAACTGACCGGCTGGTCCGGTGGTTTTAAATCGGAGAACGAGTAAAAGGTCTAAAAGATTTAGCACGAGTATGACTTTTCAAGCCGAGTGCTTATGCTTTGGATTGTCACATTTCACACCAATCTTGTTCCGATAGTCTCCTTTTCAACAGGTCAGCAACAGGGAGGAGTGAGCGCTCTGGGAACATAACTGGATTGAGAAATTCGAAAGTCGTACCTGACTAACAACGTATTAATTGTTGTCTCGAATATACCGGTCCGGCCGGACCTTGTTCTGAATAATACTAAGCGCCCTACTTGCAGTTTTACTGGAACTGTTCAGCTACGTAGCCTGATTTCCTTTGCAGCATTTTGAGCCATTCACGAATATATTTCGTTAACAAGTTGATTAAACATCGCAAATATTCAGGTTCACTTTTGCACTTCTTCCTGTCGACGTACCCCGCTAGCTTTATTCTCTTTTCAGGATGGTCCAAAGTGAAGTAAAAGAGGCTACAAGGAAGTGTAGGAATGACACTAGTTTATTCAGAAAAGAACGCGTTTGTGCTTGTTTTACTATCTCGGACTTGTTCTACAAATGACGTCGGGGTACGGGTATGGAAGGGGTTGATGAGAGGGTGGGGGTGGGGCAGGCTGTATTTGTGGGACAGGGCGTAGGCGTGGAGCGATACTTTATTTTCTTCGTCGTTCCCATCTCGCGGTTCGAGTAACCTTTACGAAAGTGGCATCAATTCCGAGAGTGCAGTGAAGTCCTCTAAACTGTTCAGTTTCCTATGAGTTTTATAAGACTTATAACCAGCGTCTTCACCAAAGAGGGGTGCATTCCTCTCCATCTTTGACTGAAAACTGGCATTTTTTTCCGAAAGTTTTTCAAATTAGAAACTTGTCATCTAAAATAAGAGACCGCTTATTGTTAATGCCCATCACCAAACATATCCATCCATCTTTTCATCCATTCTTTCTTTCGTAAGTTCATTTGTTCGTTCGTTTAAGTGTTCACTTTAATTTAGTTATATAAATTACTTTTTACATCATTATATTCTACTTCAATCCGCATAACAACGTTATCAAGATAGCCGTTTTACGTTCTTTGCGAAATCTTATCAATTACCTAGTAACGGAAAATATATTTATTTGGAGACAAGCTTCAATTCGCTTAGTAGTGATATTATTCTTTCACCAAGGAGTCAAAAATCTGTCAGATGTTTCCTCAGCCTGGAAATTAAACAAAAATAATATGTATATTGGTCATTAAAGCTATACTCTTCAGACTATAAAAGGATCGGCAATTATAATTTCAGGAGATTTTTCAACCCAGAGTAGCAACCTCTCCTTTCTGCCAACCAAACTACTGCATTTGAGTAAGTACCGTAAAATTTCAAAAATTAGCCTTGAACCTATATTTGCTCAACGTCCCTTTGAGGTGGGCTCATTTTCGGGCAGGGCTTATATACGGTGTGTGTTTGGAGGGGGGGATGGGGGGAGAGATTTTTGGACAGAAAATTGCATTTCAAAAACCTTTGGATTTCTATTTGTGCGGACTATTGTGGCTGAATATTTTTGGTGCATAGAAGAGTATCTGGTAAAACTCTAACATGACGATATACTCACATCAGCCCATGGGTTTCAGTATATTTGGGAGGGCTATTATTCGGAAGGATTGTTGCATCTGAGATTTTGTTGGGAGAGGAGGGGGGAGGGGGATGTCTCCAAATTTCATGGAATGAAATATCTGCCACTTACAAAAGCTGCATGTATATCTGCAAAGTTTCGTCATAAATGGTTTGTCTGCTTCGCACGCGTCCATCACAATAATGTAGAATCGACAGGCGTACTCATCCCCTTCGTCCACGCAAGGCTCTACAGGAGACCCTTCAACTAATGTAACACAGATCAGTTAATTAGAGCCTGTGAGAGAGGATACGTGCTCTCCGCACTCACCCCACCCCCCCCCCCCCCCTCGCCTCCCGTTTTCCGCTGGAGTCCAGTTCTTCGCAATTGTTTTCCCGCGTTCAACGATGGAAGCAACATATGAAAAATGGATTATTACTATTATCAATTATTATTATTATTAATTATTATTATTATTATTATTACTATTATTACAAACGAAACATTGTTTTCCTAAATGTTGCGTCCGAGAAGTGAGAAGTATTCTAAATTTTTTTTCAAAATTGCTTTGCTTTCACGGAAAAATCTTTTATTTCCGCGTTCGATCGAGCGCTCCCAAGAACTATATTTGGAAAAGAATGTTTCCGTAATAAATTCCCTCGTTTGCGGGAAATTTTAAAAATTCCTGATGCAAACTTTTTAAGATTCAATTAGCAAAAAATTGTGGCGACACTCACTCGCCCAATTGGAGTGTGCCAAAACTTAACAATAGCTTGCCGTTTACAGAGCTTGTCACATGACATTATCAGGCTTCTAAAACCGTATTTCATAGCATTTCAGCTTCAAAAACGTTGCGAAATTTAGTATCAAAGTAATAAAGTTGAAGAATTCCCACCTCCTGACACTTCATTGGTTTCTGGTACTGAGTCCCTCTGCGTTTCCATGGGAGATGGCCACTTTGACAGCCTCCTTGGAAATCCCATAGAAAATCTTGCACAACTAACGAAAATCACGGCCAACATTAAAAACAATGTTGAAGTTTTCATCTTTGATGGCTGGAAGACTGTAGTGTGTTGTTTCTCTTACCCTGCGGGCAGTAACGTGTGCAATTAGTACGATATCAAAACTTAATATTGTCCTCACGTGGTATAAGCACAAGAAAACTTAATAAAATCGTATGGGTTCACAGGTTTCTTTAGGCAAGTCCCAATCACGGTCAATCTCAGATGGTTACAAATCACTGTGTTTATTCTATTTACTAGACAATGCAATGCAGACAGACACACTCATTGTTTTTCCGCGGGTGTATGACACATTTCTTTCTCAGCTGATCTCACAGAATCACTTATGGCAGGGTGGTAAAGGGGTTATGCGTGACGCTCGTGATTTTGAGCAAACATCAGCCCATGACATGTGAATCTGCGTGCAGCCGTCGCTGCACGCAAGATAAAATCTGACCGTGATTTGTGAGCGGCCTTTTTTGAGGACCACTATCAGTATCGAATCAGTAATTCTGCCTAAAAATGCTCGTGAAAAACGAAAAAAAATTACATATTCATAAATCAATTTACGGTCAGGGGTGGAAGCGGAATCATTGGACTTTCATGATTCATGATTCCTGTCTTGTTTTACCTCAATGATTCGTGATTCATTTAAAAATTTCATTCGATATTCATGATTCATTTGCCATTCTTTTCATCCAGTTTTGAAAATAACTTTACGGTGTGTAATATACCTAATCACAGTCAAGTTGATAAGTAAGGGATGAAAATTTGAATCGCGTTTTCAGTGTTTTCCTATAGAGGGGTCTGGGGGCATGCTCTCACAGAAAATTTTGAAAATTAGACGCTCGGAAATGCTATTCTCAGCCATTTCTGTGATATAACTGTTAAGAAGTTTCGCAGTTTGCATTATATTCACACGCCTCCAATATCGATGGAAGCATATTCATTTGTTATTCATGATTCTTTTAGCCATCTCTCATTATTCATGATTCCTAAGTTTTAAACGCAAAGATTCATGATTCCTACCAATTTTACAGCTATGATTCATGATTCCGCTTCCACCCCCGAGTTTAAGGTAATGAATCAATATTGACGAAAGAAACGAACCATTCCGCCAAAGATTGATCATGTATAGAAGACGTGTTCTCTCGGCTCGATTAATTGATGACATTTATGTCTGACTTGTGGTCACTTATCTCGAGCTGTGAGCTCGCAAGAGAGATGAGAAGTCTTGGTAAGTGATAAGTGCAGCGCAAATTGACTAAACAGTTAAGTGGCTCCTATCAACTGGAAACAAGTTCTCATGAAAATGAGCTACTGTGCAAACATTCTACAAGAAAGGAGAGATTAACTAGAATAACCTTTGATATCTTTCCACTGGCTACAAATTCACAGTTGCTGGAGCTTGCCGAGTTAGCTTTGTCGTCTTTTCCGTGCGGGCTTCAAAACTTTGTTGTGGTTCGTTTATCAAGTCGTTGAAGGAAGCAAAATTTAAATGTAATGAGCCTTGTGACGCTTCAACATGATTGGTCCGATTACGAACAAGCTCCAATGAGGCCCAGTTCAGAGGTCGTGCTTCTGCCGTGCCGAACTTAGCCTGTGTACAGCCGCCCCCTCCCCTAAAAAAAAAAAATCGGTCCCTTCACCGATTTTTTTGAGAGGAGCTTACGGCTGTACACAGGCTATGCCGAACTGTTCGGCTGTAGCACGGCACAAACACGACTCTGATCCAGGCGTGCCAGAGTCGTGCCTAATTCAGGATTTACTGAAGTCACGTAATTACAGCGGTGATCAAACAAAAATGGCGCCGTAACTGCCCTAGCCTCCCACGCACATACACATGGAACATCGCGTGCACCAGAGAAAATCACCTTTCGGAGGAAAATAATGGAGGGCCTGCTAATTTTTTGCGAGAAACCAACCCTAAACCCTATATTGTTTCATTGTGAAACTGTTCCCCTCGGAAATAACTTATTCGAACAAATTAAAATAAGTTGTATGTAAATTACGATTTACTGTAAATGTGTCGTATGTTGTTCAATAATAAAATAAAGTTGTATATAAATTTTCACCATGTACCACTGATGTTGACGGTCGAAAACTTTTTGGTTTTTAAATTTAATATCTTTTAAGCCTTTTTATAAGAGCTAATTATATTATCAGACTTATATTTCTCAATGTTGTTTTGAAGCTTAAAAACTTTGCATCCCATACCTCCAAAGTACTGATGGGACTTGAGTCATTTGGTTCTAAATAACCTTTCTTGTTATTTGGCTAAATTTTACACTTACCGCCAGGAAGTAAGCCGTTTCAGTGTCATTTAATTGGCTTGCACCCCGTAGCGTAGGAGGGAAATTTGGACATCACGACAGATCATCGGCAATTTTTAGCACTTACAACTCGCCTTTTGGGTTCATATTCCAGTAGTAGCGACACTGAGAAGCAGGGGAGGGAAGTTTGAGGGCGTAAAAGGTGAAACAAGTAAACTCTGGCATGCCTGTTGTTAGAATTGAAATAAAACTCTCAAAACATTAGGCACCTTCCACGATTCTCATTTTCCAAAAGCTCCTCATTTTCCATCGATTCTCCACATTTTTCACACGATTCTCATTTTCCGCACTTCGCATCCAGCCAAGTGTAAGACTCTCAGTTCCGGCAAATAATCCAGAAAATTCTTATTTTGTTGTTTTCAGTGGAACACGCACGGGATACAGAAACTCGGAATAGATACTGTTAAAATGTGCTGGCTTTTTTGTAAACTTTGTTTGATTTTGCGATGCTAATGTTCGCGGAATTCTACATGCGTAAAAGCTTGTATCAAGTACAGGAAACACTTATAAACCAAAACGGAATACAAATAGATTGAATTTAACTTGATTCGGGAAAAAATCACGGCAGAAAACCTGGAAAAAGAAGGTCTTCGAGGGATGAAAGGCCACGAAAAAATAAGAGGAAGTTTACAGCGCGCAAAGCCACTGATCCGGTATTAGATATAAGTCGGCTTGTTGTTCAAGATGGGTAAATGATCTGATCGAGGTATCACTTCTCTTTTAGGATCAAAGCGTCAGATCTTCTTTGTTGTGATATATGAAGGCCACTTACCTCTTGCCACACGCAAGACTTGTCGTTGTTTTAACGCGTTCAAGGATCAGAAAACACTTATATGACTTGTTCTTCTGCGAGTCTGTCTTACTGTTAGAGCCAGAAGATTAGACCTTACTAAGAGAATTGTCGCGTGCTCACAGATGTAGAGGTAAGGCCGCAGGGGGTGCAATATGACCATAAGAGTGACGTAGCTGAAAGCTCAACCCAATAGCCTGTTCCAGGCGTTCGGTTAGTGGAGAGCAGCGCGAAAAACGGGGATCGAAAAATGAGGGGAGGGATGTGGGGAGAAAGCGAGAATGCGAAGGAACCTCGCCATTTTTCCGCTCGCCGTTCGTCACGCAATCCCGAATTGGCACTGCTCCCCACTAACCGAGCGCCTGGAACAGGCTACAACGCAAGGGATGCGCTACTTTTTATAGAAAACTTGTATCACGCTTTTTCCCCCATAAATGCGAAACCGCCGAGTTGCGAAATGTCAATTAGGTCATACGGCAAAATGTTCGACGAATTCGACGCATCATTTCGACATGCAGTGCCACTTGAATAAAACAAACCTGCCATAACTTTTCCTTCCTTCCCCTCCAGTTTCGACGCCTGTCATACCGACCGTACGAATATTAAAGCGCAGCGTTGTTGTTGTTGCTCGGGGGTTGTGCAGCGCCGGCTTAGTCGAGCGAGGCTCTTTTGCAGTAAGCATAATAAACAGGTCCTACATTGTTTTCTCTTATGTTCCTCAAACAACTAACTAAATAAACCGCCTGTTCTGCAGGCTACATTAATCTGAAAGGTTTTCAGGAGTTTTAAGAGAAACCAGTGACCATTTTTCAAAAACCTTCCGCTGGCTTTTCTTAAACAACACCTTATATTTTAATTGGAGAAACTGATGATATCGAGAAAGCCAACCGGAATAACAATGAAAAAGTGTAGAAAAGAAACAAAATAAAGTCGAAGTGCCTTAAGTTTGTCAATTGTTTGAGGACTGCCGGGAAGAGCTCAACGGGCTATTGAACAAATTTGATCTTTTTTCTTTCACTAAACAGTGAAGCCGTGACAAACATGTTTAGAGAAGAAAAATCTTTCTCCAGTCGGTACTGCTTGTTGCAGCATGTTATTCGGTAAATGTTCTAGACACAAGGTTACAAAGTAGATCTACCTACCTTTTAACAAACTGTGGTCTGCTTGCCTTACTTATCCTTCGCGAAATTTTTCAATGCAGCACGGGTCACACCGATTGGGAATTACTGAAAAGAAAATTGGCTTTTTATTCCCTTTCCATGTTGTGCTGCCGGAAATTATGGTAAAGGTGAGGTACCTGTTGGCTCAAACTACCTCATTACAGAAAAGTTTTAAGACAACCTTATTTCGTGGTTTTGAAAAGCTGGGCTTTCGGCGGACCGCAAATGTTCGCTATTTTGCATAATTAATCGAAACCAGTCGCGATTTCATCCGCAACACGCGGATTAAACTTTCCAAATTTAAGCTCAGGGAAGAAAACTGTATTTCACCGTTTTTTCATGGTGTCATAGTTATTGTAAAAAGTCGTTAATGGGCTTTACAAAGAGTCCGTAAATGGTCGGGACGTTTAGACGACATGCACTACAGGAGGCAAGGAAAGCGATGAATATAATAATTGAGCATCTGAAGAAATTGCACTCAGTACGGATGAAATCGGGAGGATCGAAACTAAAACTAGACAGCACTTGATTGAAATCTTGCTTGAAATTAATTGTTATTTTAAAAATAGTTTTCATTAGTGCATCCCTCTTTCCGCAATATCTTTTGTCTTTTCGTCAAATTTTCCAAAATTTGGCGTGAATTTCCTGTAGTAAGGGTAGTCGTTCAGTTTTGAGTTCCTTTTAGTGGGAGGAGCGTGCAATCAAATGACTTCAAGATTTACTCGTTAAGCGATCAATTAATCATTTGAATTAATCATAATCTTGGACATCCATTTAAAGAAAAGATCATTAATGAGTTGTATTTTTGGGATTACCATTGCAATTTTTCTTTAAAATAAAGCTTTGTTGTCTTGTTTTGTCTATTTAGACTTCCCTTACTCCAGTAGAAAAGTAATATCTTAAATTTTCTCGGTGAACAGGTGAAGAAGTCGTAGAACAGTGGAAATCCGATTTATCGAATTTAGCTGGAGTGCATTCATCTTAGTTTTTATCGCACTTCACTCAGTTTCTTAACAATTATTCCATGAGCCCGCGTTGGATACGAGGTGGTAAATAGCCAACGAGTCGCGAAGCGCCTAGTTGGCTATAAAGACGAGTGGAATAATTGTTTTATTAAATTCTTCTTTGTATAAATCAACTGAACATTTCATTTTGATGTAAACGAAGTGATAGTATGAGGAAGCGGGAAAATTTGTGGCGCGGTGTTCACTTCTTGAATTGAATGAAACATGCGAGGAAAGCGAGCGAGAGAGTTTTCTTCTGAAGATGTTCCTTGCACAATCTCCTCGTAAATCGTCTTTCCGTCCTGGAAAATTGTGATAACAATTAAGGTTTACGGGAAGATCTGAAGCAATAGCTTTTCTGGAAATTATACGCCTTGTGCAAGACGAACGAAGCAAGTGTTTACATATTGTACTTGTTTCGGGTCCACGGCTGTCATCAAGACTACTACATTATGCTGAAACGAAATTGCACTCAGAGTCGATGAAGTTTATTGAAGTATAAATGCACAAGATCAAGATTGAAAGTTAACAAACTTAACTGAAAGTGCTGAGCCTAATACGTCGAACACTGAATGAAATTGTGTCAGTTTTCTGGTCTTCGCGTAAAAATTATTTGCTGCTTTTCTTCTTCGTTCAGTCGGGCTTGTTGTACATTTACAAGAATTTTTAATTAAACATTTCTCATCAGTTTTCCGTAGTTGAGTTAACTATAGAGAGCTTAAGCACAAACGTTTTTGAGCCACGGACGGCAACCGGAAGGTTTTGGCGAACTTTTACTTCCAAAAATAAGTTAAAAAGCTTTCATTTTAGCACTTACAACTTGAATTTATGAACAAAAAGCTGACAATATGCGCTACAGACGAGACGGTTCCATTTGCAGCTGCCGTCCGTAGCTCAAAAACGCCTGTGCTTAAGCTGTCTAATGTCATTTTTGTGGTATGTGTGTGGCTTTAGGGAAGGCACTGTCGTTAAGCTGAGCGGCACTTGCCGCACTCGTTTCCCATATAAGGTCAAACATATATTTAACAATCATTCCACGAGCGCGCGTTGGATATGAGATGGTAGATCGGTAGATAGCGCCCGAGGCGCGTAGCGTCGAGTTGGCTATAAATATCTCATATCCAACAAGCGCGAGTGGAATAATTGTAATTTATTAAAAACGCCCAAAAGAATATCAATATTTGAACACCCCAGCTGTTTTCGTTGATGTGTATCGGCTACGAAATTTGTGGTCAATGGTATATGAGCTCATATACCATTGCCTGTTAGCCAATCAAAACTCAGGAATTGCAATATACCATTGCTAGTTTTTAATAATGGCTGATAACCGAGATTCAGTAAACCAATCACAAAGCTAGAAATGCAATATCCGAGGTTGAGAATTTATATAATAACAATAAAGATTCAAGATTCCGACAAGTCAATCGGCTGCGTTTGAAATATAGAGTTCTAGTCAACGGGGTGAATTCTCGACGTTACTAATCGAACTAAATCGAACGTTCGATTAATCGAACTTATCGAACGCAATCACGCGATTGGGTTCGATTGATTTCGGTAATCGAACACAATCGCACTTTCACAAAGAATTTGGAGCAATCGAAACCAATCGAGCGTTCGATTGGGATCGATCTAGTTCAATTTGTTCGACTAGGTTCGATTGCATTCGATTTGAGGCTAGATGTTGATTGAAAAACAACGGTCGGCTTTAAATCACGGTCTGAAGTAAGGCAGTCGACTGGAAATGGGGATATGTTGGGGAGCGCACACCATTCCGTAATTGAACGGCCGATATGTACTTTACAGTACTCTGTCAATTTAATGAAATTAGTTTGAGCGGTCTTTACTATGTTAAAGACGACAAAATATTCAATAGGCGGAACCTTTGTACTTATTTAAAAACAATATTCAGCTTTGGAATGCATGCTTTTTCCCTGTATTGTCCAAGTAAAATTCAAGGCATGATATTCTTCACCAGAATTTCTGAAAAATTCTCTAATGCATTCTGTTTGAATTGAAAATATTTCTTGTAGCTGTGAGAAATGAATTTTAATCGCATATATAAAGAAGTGTCAAATGACACGCCCAGAATTTGGCTGTTGGTTCGTCGAAGTTCTGTGAGGTGAACGGCGGACATCTTTCTCCGTGTGCTTTTTTCAGATAAGTCCACGTTTTCTATCTTCTTTGTATCAGTGTTATTCATTTAGTTACTATTAACTTAAGTTTTTGAAATTTCACTCGCCTTCAAAATTTGGCTTTTAAACGTTGTAATCAGAAGCAATCTGCTTCTGCTTTCATACGTTTTCGTTTCGTTCGCAGTTTGCTTCGAGTTTGCTGATCGTTCCCTTCGGAGCGCTGCCGTGTTCAATCAGACGGTACATTTTCACTTTTCTAATAAAAACGAAACTCTACGATCACTATGCATTGCTTTGAGATACAGAAAGGAAATAAATCTGCTTTTTACGAGTAATTGTAACAAAACTCCATCAAGTTTTCATGAACTTTTCAGCAGTCGTTCCAAAACAATATTCCACGAGAAGAGAGTTATAAGAAGCGAACAAGTTTAGTAGAATTCAATAACTGTAATTAGCTGTGTTAGTTAGCTGATGTTGGTTTAATGTTTCTTTTTCGTTTTTGCGCAGGGTTTGAGTTGAGTGATATCACGGAGTGCAATTATCTTGGATCGAAGTGTGTAGCTCTTGGCCTCTGACGCATGTAACAATTGAATGAATCTTCTTACAGATAAGTACAAATTCAAAGTTTTCTCATATTTTTTATCGTTTACCATTTTAGACACAGAGCTCGTTTTTCAGGTTAATTTGTGATTGGCATTTGTTATAACCAGAGTAAAAAAACCATTGAAGTGTGCCTCATCAATGGCAGACCAAAAGCAGTGAGTCACAACTATCACCGAGAAAGAATAATTAACGGGAAAGCGATCCTGCTGACAGAGGATTCAGAAAAAAAAAACAATATAAAGTTAAAAAATTTGAATAACAACACCTAAATTGGTCACTCAGAGCACGTTTGTTCAAGCCATGCATAGCGATGATTTTTAATCACCATGCACAGCTAAAAATTGCAGTAAGTGAACGTGTTGAATAAAACAAAGAAAGAAAGGCTTGTTATTTTGACGCTTCCTCTGTACTTTTACTTCAGGTTGAACAGAGATGCATCAAAGACAATGTATGGTCTCCTGAGTGCAACCATTTTGAATGCAAGTGACGATGTGTGTAGCTCTTGGACTCTGGCGCAAGTTGACAATTGGAAACATCTTATTTCAGATAAGTATATCATAGGTTTCCTATTATTTTGTTTTTTACGATTTCAGACTCGGAGTGAACAAAATGAAATGTTTCTTTTCACTATTGATAAATTGTCACTGAGTATCTCGCGAAGAAAATCATTAAATTGTCTTGATGTATCACCAAATTCTCCGTACTAGCATTATAATAAATGTACGTAGCAATCAGCGCTAGCAAGTTCGTTATTTTCGTAGCTCAAAGCAAAACCGTCGAACATTGTATTTAATTTTCAGTGCTAAATTATATAGGAGTGATGGTCGTTCAGTGTCCAGAAATCGGTGGAGTTTTAATCAAAAGCATCAGATATATCAGATATCGTTGCCGTTTCTTGTAAATAGGAGAGTGTATTGAGTGGATGCGGCTATCTGTTAGTTTCGAGTAATTTTTCTGCTATTAAAAGTATTCAGCTTATGTCAGCGGTAAAAAATAATCACCTAGAGGATATTGTCCCAATGAAGTACCAAGTTTTAGAGCCAATATTTAAAGAAATGTACAACAATTAGCAAAATGCCGGAATTAATAATGTGAAATTGTGATCGAAAAATTTTGTAATATGTTTTATCAACCATAGAAGGATTTAAGAAAGTTATGGTCTTTCATTTTAATTGAAGAACAATGCAGTAAAAAGGCAACAGATAGCCTATAAAACGCGCACTACGGATTTAATTTTTACTGGTTCTTGTTTGTAAAACAGTTATACACCAAATTGAACGTACTTAATAGGGCGATTTGCGTTAGGAAAAAAAATAGAGTTAATTAGCAGTAATTCATCATTTATTAACTGCAAGAATGTCATAAACTCTTTGAACGGCGTTCAAACTGGTGTTTAAGGATTGACAAGTAAACATGACTAATTCGAGAAAAAACCAGGCCAACTGAAAAACAAAAACAAATTCAGTTGCCTTTAAAATGTTTTGTTTCGCAGCTTTAATTAATGTTTCATATCATAAAAACTCACCTTAACTTAATGGGCTTGTGCCACCAAAAGACTAAGAATGTTCTCAGAATAACGCGATGTAGCATTTTGCCGAGTCTTGTAAATCAGCGTTTTAGCCTCTAGTATGCGTGAAAATTTATGGAAATCAAAGTTTGTGACGTGAAAAGGTTTGCAGTGCATAATTTCACATACAGGCCTGGTGAAAGCTTTTTTTCGCTATTGATATTCAGATTGAAGAGGAAAACCGTTTTCCAGCTGATATAAATAAGAACACCTTAAAACTTTTACTTTCTAATTTCTTACTCTGTAGAGTAATATATACCTTGTGTAGATTCAAAGTTGTATACTCAGGAAAGAACGCAACGTTTTGTACACTGCAGTCAAATGACGATTCGCGAAGAATTCGCGAATAAAAAACGTCCTGACAAAAAGCAATTAGCGTATTTTTATCATCAAATCTCTTTCTGGTGGGTTCCTTTAGGAAGGAAGAGGGCCGCTATTATCTGGGGCACATCTTTTAGTTGGAAAAATTTGCGAGTTATAAATAGGAGGATCAAACTCGCCAAACAAAAATTAAACCCTATTTACATATATACCTAACGATTTGTATCCAATAAACATACGGGATTCAGTAAGGGCACAGTTTTATACTAGGAAACTTTTCAATGTTAATTGTTATTCTGGAAATGCATGGCCGTATATTCGTGGGGAGGGGGTGGTAAGGGTGAGGAATGGTTTATCGGAATTATTTTTTCATCTGAAATTTCGGAAACTTATTTTTCGGGGTAGGGGCGCTTTTTTGGAAGTCCTTCAGTTTGGGAATCTTTCAAGAGTTGCGTGGCGCGAGTTTTTACCGAGTGTGCGAGACAAGCATGTTTAATGAGAAGCATTTTATCAGCCATTATCCTTTATAATTTGTTTAATGGATACCAAGATCTACTTAATCAATTAATTTCCTCGTTATAATCATCGTATCGATTGCCTTAACCTCTTTTTTTGCCTTAAGTTTTCAATCTTAGCACTTTGCATCGGAAAACCAAACGTTTCGTGAAATAATAATAAAAAAGATATCTGTGGATAATGATAAGTAGATCAATTAATTAATTAAGTGAAATTCAGTGAAAAATAAGTTACATTTCGTGTAAATTGTTTTTTTTTTTCGCTTTCGGTTTTCAATCTTAGCTCATTGTAATAGAAAAAAACGTCTTCATTTCTCGTGAAATAATAAAAAAACATATCCAGGGCTCAAAAAAAAACATATCCAGGGCTCAAATACTGACCGGTCATGTTGACCGGCCAAATCAATTTTTGCTCGGTCATGTCTCGTTTTTGACCGGTCAAAATATTGAATATTTACTTTCAAACAATAGCCTATTCTGCCAAAAATATCGCCTCATAAGCTAAAACACTCGTTGTTAAAGAGTATAAGGCCTAAGCTTAAACGTTTTGATCGCTAAAAGTGTCATTTTATTATGTTCGCTTTTTGAATCTCCATTTCTTCTGCGTTCTACTCTACATAAAACAAAATGCTCAGTAGCCGTAATGTTATGTTACTCTGCATAGTTTTACATTAGTTAACGACTTACGGGTGGAGGCGATCTTGGTTGTAAGCACTTTACTGGTCTTTACTACCGAACACTAAATAGTAATAGGACATATGCCCATGCTACAAGTGAGATAACTGTGCCTTTGCTCGGCATGTAGGAAGAAAGGAAACACCAACGGCTTCATGTCAACTGTGTCCAGTAAAAAGGATTTACGTCTTCGACTTTTAGATATCTTTCCTGTATCATGCGATACCAATATCCCATTTCAAGCTACGGGATTAACAAAATAACCGCCGAGAAAAGATTTCACACTCGTCCACAACGCTTAGCAACCAGGCCTTCCAGTAACGGTGTGCCGTCTTTTGTTGCTTTTTCAGGTCTGCTGGAAATCTACTGACAAACCATCTTTTACTTAACTAATTAGCGATAAACACGGTCAGGAAGTTGTTAAAACTTCAAAATACAATGTGGTTGGAACTGAACTTAAAAAATACACAACAATGAACTAGTTATAATGTTCTCTAAGGCCAATATTTTCACGGTGAAAATTGCCGGTAAATATTCAATGCTGGTGAAAAACACGCTACGAACTCGTACTTTCTAAAGGTGCATATAGTTTTTTAAATCCACTAACGAGTGCTATTTTTCTCGGCCCGCCTGACAATTCAAACTGTAATTGCGTACGCGTGTTAATAGCAGACGTTGATTGATGCGATGTTCATTGTTGTCTGTTTAGCGTATTTACAGACGTGGATGTTTCCTGTTTTATTTAAGCAAACCGCTAGCAAATCCGCAGAGCGTGACCGTCTCATCTGTATTCTACAAATTTGTGACTGCAAGCTGCTATGATATTTTATGATTTTACTGAAATACTGCGAATAATTTTTTTTGTGTTATTTATTTGAAAGCCGTGTACGTGACCGGTCAAAATGACCGCCGAACCAAAATTTTGTCTGGACAAATCGTCATTTTGGCCGGACATTGTCCGGTGACCGGCCGTTATTTTGAGCCCTGATATCTGTAGAAAATAATAAGTAGACATGCGATTAGGAACGAAAGTGAATAAATACAACGTGGGCCAATTAACAATTAACTTGTTTACTTTTCCGGCAAGCTTGGTGATCAACATACAATTTCTCGTTACAATATCAATACATTCCCAAACAGACAGAAATTCATCAGCAATAGGGCAGATTGATTTACCAGTTGGAAATATGACGGTCGGGGAAAGAAACCAAATAACGCTAAGTTATTTTCACCAGCAAATAGCCGAGAAATGACGACACAAACACTAGTAAGTAGTAATTGTTTGCTTGCAGTCATGTGACCAAATTTATTAAAAGACGTTTGGGTGTATTATTCTTATACTGTCAGAAAATCTGCCTAACTTGCTCAAATTGTAACTCTATAAGGTTCGTCATCGCGAAGATTTTGATCTGATTCAGATATTTTGAAAATCAAATGCATAGAATAAGTTACTTTTCTTCGCCAACAAGTCGATACTTCTACAGTTGTTATTACTTTGAACTTCAATTTGTTTATAAATAACCTACAGGTTACCATGGTTACAGCGCTCCTCATAGCAGTAAAATGAAAGCCTTCTTTAAAATTGTGAAAGCCTGGCCCATTTGTCAAACACCACAAAGACCAAAGTGTTCAGTGACCATGATGCAGACCAGGTTGTTACAAAGCAGATTAACGCTGGGATTACAAGATATCTAAGTTTTTCGCTGCTAATTTAATTTTACGTCACCGTTTTACACTGCTTCAAGTAAAAATAATGTGGAAGAAAAACTATTACCCATAACTGCTCGCGATGAATTTAAAGTTAACTAATCCTGAATTAGGTTGATCTCGCTTTGAACAACTAGGCCCAGATATGATAACAATTCAAAAGTAAAATCACTATGGTGTTGTTTTTGTGTGACAATTATCCTATCAGCTGGATCACAAAAAGACATGAACACAAGATTGTTGTTTTGCACATTTTGTTTATCGAATAAAAAATGACAAAAGTGGTGGAGTTGTAATTATAAGTTATTACTGAATATCGGAAATGATAGTTTACTATTTTGAAGCAAAATTAAGTTGAACACATGGCTAATTAACCGCAGATTGTTGGTATTAAACCTCTTGAATACGCATTCTAATGTGTGGTCTTTGCATAATCTAATTTATGGATTTTGCTTAATCTCATTACAAACTCGCCAAGCGCTCAAACCACCGCCGACAGCTTCGCACTACCACCGTTTTAAGAATTCTTTTATTAATAGCCATAGCGTAAGTGACTACATGTAAATAATTTTATCATAGTTTTTATCATCCTGTACATACTTAATTTGATTATTCATCTGATTATTCCAAACCTTGCAATTTTAGCACGTAATTCAGTCACGTCGACTGCCATGTGTTGCTTTTAGTAACCGATTTCTTCTTCCTCTTCAGGCACGAAGCTAGAGATAGGAGAGAATATGTAAGAAAATATCAAACAGTGTAACAGAAGCGTCTAAACAGTAAGGGAACATACAAAAACAAATCCGAGAAGCATCGCGAAATAAGCACGTTTTCAACATGTATAACTTTCTACAAAACAACAATAAAATTTTAAATCTAGCAATATATCAAGCAATCATTAATGCAAATTCCCTGAAGTAAGACACCGACAGTATTGAGATAACAAAACATTTTTTTAAGATAAGATATGCACCCGTTCTATCATCGTGTTAGATTTCGAAAACGTAACTCATGTAAAGGAGGTGAAAAGAGCAAAATAAAAGTCCTCCAATAAAAAGCTCTTTCAAAACCTTCTACCAAAAAAAAAAAGAAAATAAATAAAAGAATAAAGTATCCGCGAGACCAGGAAGGTACGCGTGGGTAAAAACCTGTCTCCATGTTGACATTTTTAATACTTAAACAGAGCGTGTGTTAGATACTCCGGAGAAGGAGAGGGAGAGTGGGAGGGACTCCCACTCATCCTTCTCCCACTCCACTCCGGAGAAGGAGAGGGAGAGTGGGAGGGACTCCCACTCATCCTTCTCCCACTCCACTCCGGAGAAGGAGAGGGAGAGTGGGAGGGACTCCCACTCATCCTTCTCCCACTCCACTCCGGAGAAGGAGAGGGAGAGTGGGAGGGACTCCCACTCATCCTTCTCCCACTCCACTCCGGAGAAGGAGAGGGAGAGTGGGAGGGACTCCCACTCATCCTTCTCCCACTCCACTCCGGAGAAGGAGAGGGAGAGTGGGAGGGACTCCCACTCATCCTTCTCCCACTCCACTCCGGAGAAGGAGAGGGAGAGTGGGAGGGACTCCCACTCATCCTTCTCCCACTCCACTCCGGAGAAGGAGAGGGAGAGTGGGAGGGACTCCCACTCATCCTTCTCCCACTCCACTCCGGAGAAGGAGAGGGAGAGTGGGAGGGACTCCCACTCATCCTTCTCCCACTCCACTCCGGAGAAGGAGAGGGAGAGTGGGAGGGACTCCCACTCATCCTTCTCCCACTCCACTCCGGAGAAGGAGAGGGAGAGTGGGAGGGACTCCCACTCATCCTTCTCCCACTCCACTCCGGAGAAGGAGAGGGAGAGTGGGAGGGACTCCCACTCATCCTTCTCCCACTCCACTCCGGAGAAGGAGAGGGAGAGTGGGAGGGACTCCCACTCATCCTTCTCCCACTCCACTCCGGAGAAGGAGAGGGAGAGTGGGAGGGACTCCCACTCATCCTTCTCCCACTCCACTCCGGAGAAGGAGAGGGAGAGTGGGAGGGACTCCCACTCATCCTTCTCCCACTCCACTCCGGAGAAGGAGAGGGAGAGTGGGAGGGACTCCCACTCATCCTTCTCCCACTCCACTCCGGAGAAGGAGAGGGAGAGTGGGAGGGACTCCCACTCATCCTTCTCCCACTCCACTCCGGAGAAGGAGAGGGAGAGTGGGAGGGACTCCCACTCATCCTTCTCCCACTCCACTCCGGAGAAGGAGAGGGAGAGTGGGAGGGACTCCCACTCATCCTTCTCCCACTCCACTCCGGAGAAGGAGAGGGAGAGTGGGAGGGACTCCCACTCATCCTTCTCCCACTCCACTCCGGAGAAGGAGAGGGAGAGTGGGAGGGACTCCCACTCATCCTTCTCCCACTCCACTCCGGAGAAGGAGAGGGAGAGTGGGAGGGACTCCCACTCATCCTTCTCCCACTCCACTCCGGAGAAGGAGAGGGAGAGTGGGAGGGACTCCCACTCATCCTTCTCCCACTCCACTCCGGAGAAGGAGAGGGAGAGTGGGAGGGACTCCCACTCATCCTTCTCCCACTCCACTCCGGAGAAGGAGAGGGAGAGTGGGAGGGACTCCCACTCATCCTTCTCCCACTCCACTCCGGAGAAGGAGAGGGAGAGTGGGAGGGACTCCCACTCATCCTTCTCCCACTCCACTCCGGAGAAGGAGAGGGAGAGTGGGAGGGACTCCCACTCATCCTTCTCCCACTCCACTCCGGAGAAGGAGAGGGAGAGTGGGAGGGACTCCCACTCATCCTTCTCCCACTCCACTCCGGAGAAGGAGAGGGAGAGTGGGAGGGACTCCCACTCATCCTTCTCCCACTCCACTCCGGAGAAGGAGAGGGAGAGTGGGAGGGACTCCCACTCATCCTTCTCCCACTCCACTCCGGAGAAGGAGAGGGAGAGTGGGAGGGACTCCCACTCATCCTTCTCCCACTCCACTCCGGAGAAGGAGAGGGAGAGTGGGAGGGACTCCCACTCATCCTTCTCCCACTCCACTCCGGAGAAGGAGAGGGAGAGTGGGAGGGACTCCCACTCATCCTTCTCCCACTCCACTCCGGAGAAGGAGAGGGAGAGTGGGAGGGACTCCCACTCATCCTTCTCCCACTCCACTCCGGAGAAGGAGAGGGAGAGTGGGAGGGACTCCCACTCATCCTTCTCCCACTCCACTCCGGAGAAGGAGAGGGAGAGTGGGAGGGACTCCCACTCATCCTTCTCCCACTCCACTCCGGAGAAGGAGAGGGAGAGTGGGAGGGACTCCCACTCATCCTTCTCCCACTCCACTCCGGAGAAGGAGAGGGAGAGTGGGAGGGACTCCCACTCATCCTTCTCCCACTCCACTCCGGAGAAGGAGAGGGAGAGTGGGAGGGACTCCCACTCATCCTTCTCCCACTCCACTCCGGAGAAGGAGAGGGAGAGTGGGAGGGACTCCCACTCATCCTTCTCCCACTCCACTCCGGAGAAGGAGAGGGAGAGTGGGAGGGACTCCCACTCATCCTTCTCCCACTCCACTCCGGAGAAGGAGAGGGAGAGTGGGAGGGACTCCCACTCATCCTTCTCCCACTCCACTCCGGAGAAGGAGAGGGAGAGTGGGAGGGACTCCCACTCATCCTTCTCCCACTCCACTCCGGAGAAGGAGAGGGAGAGTGGGAGGGACTCCCACTCATCCTTCTCCCACTCCACTCCGGAGAAGGAGAGGGAGAGTGGGAGGGACTCCCACTCATCCTTCTCCCACTCCACTCCGGAGAAGGAGAGGGAGAGTGGGAGGGACTCCCACTCATCCTTCTCCCACTCCACTCCGGAGAAGGAGAGGGAGAGTGGGAGGGACTCCCACTCATCCTTCTCCCACTCCACTCCGGAGAAGGAGAGGGAGAGTGGGAGGGACTCCCACTCATCCTTCTCCCACTCCACTCCGGAGAAGGAGAGGGAGAGTGGGAGGGACTCCCACTCATCCTTCTCCCACTCCACTCCGGAGAAGGAGAGGGAGAGTGGGAGGGACTCCCACTCATCCTTCTCCCACTCCACTCCGGAGAAGGAGAGGGAGAGTGGGAGGGACTCCCACTCATCCTTCTCCCACTCCACTCCGGAGAAGGAGAGGGAGAGTGGGAGGGACTCCCACTCATCCTTCTCCCACTCCACTCCGGAGAAGGAGAGGGAGAGTGGGAGGGACTCCCACTCATCCTTCTCCCACTCCACTCCGGAGAAGGAGAGGGAGAGTGGGAGGGACTCCCACTCATCCTTCTCCCACTCCACTCCGGAGAAGGAGAGGGAGAGTGGGAGGGACTCCCACTCATCCTTCTCCCACTCCACTCCGGAGAAGGAGAGGGAGAGTGGGAGGGACTCCCACTCATCCTTCTCCCACTCCACTCCGGAGAAGGAGAGGGAGAGTGGGAGGGACTCCCACTCATCCTTCTCCCACTCCACTCCGGAGAAGGAGAGGGAGAGTGGGAGGGACTCCCACTCATCCTTCTCCCACTCCACTCCGGAGAAGGAGAGGGAGAGTGGGAGGGACTCCCACTCATCCTTCTCCCACTCCACTCCGGAGAAGGAGAGGGAGAGTGGGAGGGACTCCCACTCATCCTTCTCCCACTCCACTCCGGAGAAGGAGAGGGAGAGTGGGAGGGACTCCCACTCATCCTTCTCCCACTCCACTCCGGAGAAGGAGAGGGAGAGTGGGAGGGACTCCCACTCATCCTTCTCCCACTCCACTCCGGAGAAGGAGAGGGAGAGTGGGAGGGACTCCCACTCATCCTTCCAGGCTTAATATATTTCAGGATAACAAAATGGGCAACAGGCAACGTGGTATTTTTTTTGTCGTAGTGTTTACTTTTACCCTTAAATTTGGTTTACTCCCCATTTCATTTCTCCCAATCAAAGAAAGCTATTCTGCCAGATGTTTTATCTTTATGGGGACGAGTCTTTACTTTAGCGGAGCTTTTAGAATGTTTTGGACTGTAATCCAGAATCCTGCTACCTTTGGCGGAGACTATAAATAATGCTTGGTGAAGTTTCACTCCTTTACACAATCCTCAACTGTCCCAGAGAAATGGAAAAGGACTATTGGAAGAAGTTTAATTTTCAACTACAATCTTCTCAAGGAGAATGAAGATTGTTGATGGAATTTAAACTTCCTCCTACAGTCATTGCTCCTCTTGGAGATTTGAGGAATATGGAACGGAGTAAAGTTCCCCATAATCCTCTCTGCTAGGTTAGTGGAGGATTGCGGGTGAGAGTTAAACTTAAGCTCACAATCTTCTTTACTAGGTTAGAGAATTATTCCGTTGAGTAATCTTCCAGTAAAGGAGTGTAGAGAGTTTTAAATGGGGGTAAGACTTCTCCCACGGTGGCCCAAGGTATCCCTGGCAGTATTTCCTTCTTTTGTTAATGGGAAATATTATGGTAGTAAACTAAATTTAACTATAAAAGTAAAGGACAACCACAGACGTCTCACCGCCTCAACTTTTGAAGTGTTGCGGTACATTTATATTCTTTTCTCTTTATTTACTTTGAAATATTATATTATAGAAAGGTTTTAAGAGCATTTGGGTCAAGCCTTTAATCTGCTCGTAACATCTTGTTAAATACACGAGTGAAGTAAACTAGATTTATATCAACTCTTTCAGTGTGTGTTGACCACTTACAACTGTTTAATAAAATAGTGTTGGACACATTGCTCTAGTTTGTAGTTATTGCACATAAGCTTGTACTGGATAATTGTTCTCCATGCACTATTTCTTGCTTCTTCTGATTGTTCCTACATTGATTAAAATCATTTTTTCTACATCCCTCTAAATAGTCAAAGACATTTATGAGTTCAACAATTTCTGTTTTATTATGTACAAATTAAAACTTTGTAGAGTTTATTTACACTAAGTATTTGCATCATTTACTCATTTGTTGTTAATTACAATGTGTTGTTTAAACGGTCTCCACATGAATACGAGAAACGTTCGCAAATGTTCTTTAACTTGTCTTCATTTCAATCAGGCGCTGTGTTGTTCTTCTTTGCCAGTTGTTCGGTCTCATAATACCTGCCGAGAGGACCAAACATACAGACAATATTATTAGAAAAGATCTAACATGGAATAAACGTTAGTGATATAATAATTAACCATAAATATAGCCAAATAATCGAATGGGCATCTTGATTTCTATCCTATTTCCGTCTCTCCAATTTGTTTCTTTGAACATAAAAAATCAGGAAGGAATCACTTAACAGTACTAAGATCCAAAACTTCATCAAAACTACCGGTTAAACTGTTAACTTGTTTCTTATTTTAATCTGAGTATCTTTAGCTTAAATCTGTGAACTGAATTTTTATATCGATAATTAATTTGGACATATTGAGTTTTTCTACCTCGTCTTGCAATTCAAGCAAGAAAATCTTAAAATTTCCATACCATATGTGCATGCATGACTACCCTATTTCGCGATACTAATGCCAGATGACGGAATTTTTTGCTACATAAACACGTGATCCTCGGTTGATAATTTTGTTTTCTCATTACCTAGCTTCCGAATAATGTATTTTGACACTGTCAGGAGAAATTAACTTGTCATCTCATCTTAATTCGGCTGTGTTATTATTTGCATGTCACTGTCTGAAATCACTGTATGAAGCTAACACATTGTAATCAGAAAAGCTGAACGTTTTCTTTACTGCAACTTGTACAGATTTTATTTCGCGCACTTCTAATAAACATCTTTTTTAATAATTAGCAAACTATTTTTTTAACAATATCCTCATGCAGATCGTTTGTAAGAACACCGCTGTGTTGATGTTTTCTTAAATCTGTTCAATTGGTTTCATGCACGAATAAAGAGTTAGCTCGTTTTTCTCTTTATCATGATTTGTGTACTTCACAGAAATGAGCGACTGGTATCTAACATTTTTGAACAGAAAGTTCATTTAATATGAAAAGGAGAGAGGGGGTGGGTGGAAGGCAGCTTTGTTGGGGAATGGGGTATGTATGGGGTATGTATGGGGTATGTATGGGGTATGTATGGGGTATGTATGGGGTATGTATGGGGTATGTATGGGGTGTGTTGGAGTATTTATGGGATAATATGTAGGGGTATGTATGGAGGCGGTTGCAGTAATCATGGGGTCACAAGATCAGTGGTGGAGGGGGAGGGGGCGGTGCCGCAGATTTTTATTTGTTAATATTAAACCTCAAGTTTTTAAGTTCTTTTGTTAAAATTAATAAGTGATAATTCTTAAGTCTTATTGACACTTTATTAAATTATTTCTGACACTTCAGTGACATCCTCCTCATCTCTGTCATTTCACTGCCTCTGGCAGTCGTTTTTCAGGTGATTCGGGATCAGTCTGAATCGTGACAAGTGATATCGTCTGTTTTGTCTTTTACCAGTTTCTTCGCCCATTGTTGATCTGATGTGTTTTTGTTCCACGTCATCCATCACATGTGCTTGGATGAGATATTCTAGGACCTTGATGTGAAACCTCGGGAGAAGCTTGAGACATCCCAGCTTTTGTGGCACAATTTCTGATTAAGGGCTCTTGACCAAGACTGCATTTGCGAAGTTTGGTTTTTTGGTTTTGGGTTTGTAAATTATATTCTTGCTTTCTTCCCATATCTTCGGCCGTTAAGGTTTTTTCTTCTTTGCTTTTTCTTTCTTCTCTTCGTTCTTTCTTCTTCAGCAGCAGCTTTGTCCCAACTGAAAGACGTGCTTAATATTTTTGTGTCTATAACTGATACAGCAGTGCAAAAAAACTGATTTACAGTAATTCAAGTGTTTCTAGATACTTTTGTCATTAGGCACATTCATTACCCGCCCAGTGTTTAGGTGTATGGGAATTCTTCATCCCTCCCTTGATCTCTGGTAACGATAATCATGTTTCAAGGTGCTTGATCATTTTAATACTTTAATTTATGAAGACAGTTCTATTCACCTCAAAAATAATATCATTAAACGAGTTAATTCTAGGGAAAACGAAGCGTTTCTGTTAATATCTGTTTTTAAATGGCCGTTATGTGATGATGACAAATAGTAATGTGTTTGATTGTACAGATTGTGACTGTGTGCGTTGTTGGGGAAGCGAAGCTCTGAATTTTTCAATGGTGTTTGTGGGAGGGCTTTGAAAATTACGTGGTAGCGTTAGCTGGGTAAGGTAAGCCCCCCTCCCTCGAATCCCCTTTCATATTAAATGAACTTTCTCCGAGTCTAATTTTGACGAACAAGTTTGGTTTTGGATTTTTGATCATTTGTGATCAAATGAAATACGTCTAACGAATAGTACTCGGCTAAATTTGCCCTAACAAAATAGAAAAAACTATTTTTCACAGTTTAACATCGAACTGTATGCTGACTGCTCGAAACTACGTTAATTTCGATCTTTATGATTTATTTATCTCTTTTAATATTGCTGGACATCAAAACAATTTCTTTTTTTTTTCTTCATAAGATACTTAACAATGCATGGAAAAGGTAATGAGACATTAGATTTTGATCACTCTCGGACTTAACCTTATTTCAATGTTATTTGCAACGCGGGCAGATATGTTTACTTTATTTCTTGTGAACTGCTTGATCCATGTTGCATGGCGAATCACAGTGAACTTATGCTAAATGCTGCTGCTAAATTTTAACTTTTTCTTCAAATAAATTAAAAACGACAAAGACTGCTATCGAGTTTCAATTCAATTTGATCAAATTGTGTTTTTCGATTAGCTCTATACCATGATCAAAAAAATTCAACGTATCTGGTCACATTACAGACTACAACTAACGCGATTGGTCTCCTTTCAATACTAATCTTAAATATCAAATCGTGTTTGATTTGGTAATGTTAAATCTGAGAATTTAATTCTTCATCAAGACAATATTCCTTGCCTTAATATTTTCTGCATTCTTGTTTTTGGATAATGTAGAAATACTGTAAGGAGAAAATAGACTTTTTGTCTCTTATAACTACCGATCGTAATTATCTTTGTGTTCAATTTAATATAATACTCAATTCTTGACATTATTTGTTTATAGAAATTATAATCACAGTAACACTTCCACCATGCTCTTATTTGTTAACTTCTATTTTTTTTCAATGCAAGCAATCACGAGTTTGTTTCAGAAATGAAGCGGTAGCATAATTTTTTCCGATCTGTATCCGATTTTAAAATAATTCTAAAACATGAGCGACCATTTGTTTTCTCAAAGTAAGTTCTTGTTCATTCAGGCTTTTACAAAACACTTTGGTAAAACTTTTGCTCATAACGTAACTCTTTAAGTTTTTGCTAGTATATCAAGACAATATTTCCTAGTTAACGATTTTCCTTGTAACATAATTGGCAATATATGTGGTAAGGAGGTATTAGATTTTGATCACTCTTGGTCTGAAACTTTTTATGGAAAGTCAAACAACAAAAAGACAACATAACTGGGAAGAACTTATCTTGATAAGATGTTTCTAGTTTCAACTTGAGTAAGAGTTCAAGAGCAAATCACTGCAATCCAAACTGGCTGCACTTCTTTCCAAATATCTGCATTCGGACCTAGAGAGAAAAGGAAATATTATTAACTTAGACTATTTTCTTCATTTGATCGAACGTTTCTAAGGAAAGATTTTAGTCCTCGTTTATTGATCAATACGAAATACGAAAAGCGCTCGAATGCTCCCAAAGTATCAAGGCTTCATATGTGTCTTTGATTTTTCTTCCGGGGACAAAAAACAACTGTTTAAGTTGCTGGTACCCTGCGAGGATCACTTCATTCATTAGACGATCCTCACTGATAACTTTGAAAATGTTTTGTTGCTAGTGTATAAAAACAATATTTGCCTGTTGAAGATTTTCTCCACGAGGTACTTAACAACGCATCGATATGGTAAGGAGATATTAGTTTTTGATCACTATCAAAATGAAACGTTTTTATTACGGTAAACTACTGAACAAAAAGACAAACTTACCTAAAATAAGATGTTTCCGATGTCAACTTGCGTCCGACTCCAAGAGCTTTATCACTGCAATCCAAATGGCTGCACTTTCGTTCAATGTATTTGTATTCAACCTGGGGTAAAAGCAAAGACGACATATTATTAACTTGCGCTATTCTATTTTTGTCTTGTTTACAGCGGATCAATACGTCATACGAATGGTACTCTAATATTTTGCTGATCAAGCGAAAAATATTTGTCACTTTCAAATTAACCAGGAAGATCTACAATCAACCTTCTCCTAAAGTACCAAGGCTTCATAAGCTTATTTAGTGGAGCAACGCACCATTGTAGCCTTGAATTTTTTCTTTCAGGCGACTAAAAGCATCAATTTAAATTCTTTGTACCCTTTGAGGATAATTTCATTTATTTGACGATCCTTTCCAATTCTTTTATAACTTTTTTGTTGCTTGACTGTCAAGACAATATTTTCTAGTTAATCATTTTTTTCATAAGATACTTGACAATATATCAATCAATATGGTAAGGAGGTATTTGTTTTGGATAATTTTTTTTATGGTAAACGACGGCAATACAATAAAACAACTACGATGAACATACTTAAAATAAGAAGTTTCCACTGTCAACAGGAGCTAATCACTGTCCAAAATGGCTGCACTTTCTTTCGATATCTCTGCGTTCAACCTGAAAAAAGGAAACATTATCTTAGGCTAGTTTTCTTTGTTTAGTCGAAAGCTTAGGAAAGTTTTTAGTTCTCTTTGTTGATCAATACGACAAACGGATAGCACTCCATTATTTTACTGATCATGCGGAAAATAACGGACTCTATGTCAAGGTTACTCCATACTATCGCGTTTGAAAAAAAAAATGTACGTGCGCAGTCTTAAGAACAATTGCAAGTTCTCCAAACTAAAAGCCAATAAAAAGTAAACTGCACGCTGAATTTAAGAAAGATAGAAGATACGCTGTCTACTCCTTTTCTTAGCGGACAGAAGCGGATAAACGCTAAAATGACCGAGTCCCATTCCAATGATAAATAATCGGGAACAATCTCAGAAGCGTACCATACTACTGATTTCCCTTTATTCCTCTTGGTTCTGATGTTTATTTCTCTCCAAGCTGAACTCGCGAAATGTGTTAATACGGAAAATAATTTAAATGAAATAAAACACCGACACAATTTTGTTCGTAATTACCAAATGATTCTTTTGGCCAAATAAAATCGTGATTATAAGTTACTTCAACATCTTCCCCAACCACACCCCAGCCCCACGTTCACCTTGTTTTACCTCAAAATCGATATCGTTACAGAATTTGTAATACAAGTGCAGTTACTACAATTCTCAGGTATGATTTGTTTGGTCAAATTCGTTTCATTTCCCAATAGTTTTTTTTACTGAAGCTCACCTTCAGAACTCGTCAAAACTACTCGTTCGAAGCTTTTTTATTTTCATTCTTTCCTCTTATCGGCAAAGGAAACACTTTTACAAATTGAAAAAATCTATAGGTAGTGTTCAGAGCTACGTTATGTTTTTGGATTTTCTTCCGAATTTTTTCGTTATTGTTTTTATGATTTTTTTTCATCAACATAACTTTTTTAAAAGATATTAGAAAGAAAGGTATTGAAAACAAAACCTTTCACATAGTAGTTTATAAGATATTTACGTCAAAAGGCCAGAAGAGAGTATCTTTGGTCCTTTTAACGTTGCCATGGCAATATATTTTGACGTCATTTTGATTTGACTGCGTTTACTGATAAATAGTTTACTGGTTTATAGTAAACGATTTTCAGCCGCATCATCAGGCTAGCCATAGAATACAGAAGACAAGATGGTCTTCTTAGTAGGCCTAAAGTATTACAATCCAAGGCAAAGAGAAGTCATTTGTTCGAGAAACAACTCAGAAATTCTTGAAAAAGTTTATTAAAGTTTATCTAAGTACAATAAGATTTTTTTTCTTGAGGTGTAGATCGCGGCTGATTTCTGCTAGTGTTCATCAGGCGATGAGGTTGACTGATTATGCATCACCATATGTAGCACGATGGTCGACTGTGGATTTTCGATCCTCGCTGTTCCGGCAAGCTGTTTACCAGGACGTCCGTTGCCGTACCGGTCTTCTGTTGTTGATGTTGCGTTTTTTGCTCGTCGGCATCCTGCTTCTGGAATGTCAGTTACGCTTTTCCTTGTTGACGTCAGTTATTGCAGTAAATTCTTGTGTGCATAGCTTCTTTGGCCCTCCGTGTATACCAGGCGAGTCTTGATCAATAATCTTTACCTCGTTCCAAAGAGGATAGTGGCCGGTCTCGAAAATGTGTTCTGAAACGGCGAAAATCTAAGCTTCGTGGAAACCCGCTTCTGTTTGCTACTTTGTGCGTGTTTTCTGCAACTGAGGATAAAGCCATAGAGATATGCCCAACAAGTAAAGCTGGGAAAGAAACTGGATGTCAAAGAGCAAGCGCCTACAATGGACTGTTCCAAAGTGGCACTGACGTGGCCGAAATAAGATCTCTTGGGTTTGTTGTTATGTCAGTTCACTGGAGCATGCACACATTTTTGTGTTATTAACTTTAGTTATCAAAATATATTGCTTTTATAGCTCACGTGCGTTTCTAGATTTTTAGTTTATCATTTTTTGAACCTGTTGGATCAAATATTGAAGTTTCACATTGACTGAAATATCTTTTCGCAGATGTACCCCTACGAATACGAAGGTATGGAGTAACCTTGGCGAAACGTGTAGAAAATAACTCCCAATTACCAATTTTCATTGCAAGATGCTTGACAATTTGTCAATATGGTAGGGGGACACAAGATTTTGAACACTCTTGGATTGAAACCGTTTAATTACCGACGATAAATAACAGAAGATTGATAAGAAAACTGATGATGAACTTATCTGAAGAAACTGAAGAAAGATGTTTCAATAGTCAACCAAGAGCTGCACGCTGCAATCCAAGATGGCTTCACTTCATTTCAACACATCTGTGTTCAGCCTGGAGAAAAAGAAAGAGAAATAAGAAAATTATAAGCTGTTTTCCTTTGTCAAGTCAAACTTCTAAAAAGTAAAGTGGAAGTTTTGAATTTCTTGTGTACAAACATTTTTTCTTTCGTTGCCAATGTTTTATGGCGTCAAAAGTGAAGTACAAAAACTGAAAGAAAATTCATGCTCACGTGCAACAGACTTATGAGCAGTAAAGGAAAACTCGTGTGTAAGATAATAATTTTAAAGTGAGCAATTCTGAAAAACTTGGTTTGACTTATCTGTTATTTGAGTTGTTTTCACCCGATGAAGCCGGCCAGGATGGAATAAGAGTGTCGCACCAACTCTAAAGTGGAGATTATTGTCATCAAAGCTGAACATGACCACTCCAAATGGCTGCCTGAATTCCTTTGACCACACATTTGTTCGTGCTGTGGAAAAGAAAGAAAAGCGTTCACAGTTTAGAAGCATTTTAATAGCCTTGTCAAGTTTGGTAGCCACATTAGACTTCAACCACAGCAATTTCTAGCAATGTGCGAACGTGAGGAAGGAAGTTTTGTTGACAACCAAATTTCAAAGTTCATTCATAAAGGAATCTATTCTTTGCAACAATTACGTTTCTAACTTAACGGTAACATCAAAAGGACGATGACCAAATGAACAGCACAAAGCGGTTTTTACCTGTTATTCAACCAAACGAGATTTTGTAGGGTCTTGTCTTTCTCTCCAGCGTCAACAACAGAAATCTGTCATGAAACCAAGTCTACATCAGCCAACTGCAACACCTCGCACAATGTCTTGACAAGCCCCTCTCAGCCTGTGATATAAACTTTTTAAACGTTATGAAGATTACTAGCCATGATCATGTTAAAACTTTTGATATAGACTGAACAACTCTATTCTCCCTTACTGTGAATTTAAAAGCGACTTAACAGGCGAGAGAAAATGTGCATGGCAGCACCTCGAACGTTACAGTTACAAATTACGAAAATAATCATGCCGGATTAAACATTCTGACATACTGTCCCAAGCTTGGACAAACGAACGAAGAAACAGGACTTGTTTAGTTAATCAGTAATTCTTGACTTGAACAACGATTTATTCATGGCGTCACCGATAAACACGCCGAACCTTTCACGTCGGCTCAGTGGCTCGATCAGTTAAACTGTTCAGCGGTCAAAATTGAAACAGAAGCGACACGAAACGAAAAACTATAATAAGCCAGCTATAAGAGTTAATTAAATAGAACAAACGGCAAAAACGAGATAGATAGAAAACGTTGACTTGCCCGAAGACGAAGCACATCGATGAAGACGAAGGTTCGTACACTCAACTGTGACCAACACCAACATGATCAGCGTGTCCTTTGAGACTTCTTTATGTACCTGATTAAAATTCATTTTTAGCTGCGATAAATGCGCTTTGTTCAATCTGAATATTTCGGGAAGATTTTTTTGCTTTGAATAATGAGTATTCGATGAATGTCGTTTTAAAATTATCACTTCGTCCTGGCTTGGCCGATGGACGTCTGATGCGAAAGAGGTTTGTAGCGCCAGCCGTACGCGTCCATGCATTTTCTCCATTTTATTCACCTCGAGTCGTAGATTTACGCACATTGGAACTGTTGGAAATCCATCTTTTTGGCGAGTTGACGGCGGAATCCAGTTTACTATTGAGATATGCTCAAATATTACAGTGAGACAAGTGAGATCTCAAAAAAGTTTTAATAAGAAACTTTCTTTGTGTGTAGTATCCTCCAATGTGTGGGATTGCAGAAAAACGCCTCGAGTTTCATGAAATTACTTTTGTAAAAACTCTGTTGTGAAAAACGCCACAAAGCTATAATTTGTCTGATTTCGACAAAACATTTATTTCCGCCTGCTCCAGTTTTCTGATGTCTTTCATGCAAACAAACATTTTTTGGAACAATGATAAAAGCTACAAATACTACACTCGGCTCGGAATATCTTCGCTTTGCGCCCTTGACCCGGCCTACGTTGGAATGAGAATGTAGTTGAAGGAAAGCGAAAGAAAGTACAGTAGTTAACAACCACGCTCTCGATCTGTCCTGGAGATAGAGGAAGTCCCGATCGCTTTTTCTTGGTCTCACGTGCCCTCCACGATCTTCTCGCTAGAGAAGATTAAAACACCTACAACCACTTCGAGCACGCCACGCGAGAAGTGGTTACGCGCGCGGGATTGCCACATTTAATCAAAATCGAGCTGCGGCTGGGACCAGATAAGCCGATTTTGATATGCCATCGTATAAACAAAGTGTATGCGTCTTGAAGCCAACGAAGGAAAACAGTGCTCCGCATGGCGGGAGTGTGTCGCGTATTTGTGATGGTGGCGTTTATAGGCCAAGACGTGGACTACGTTGCAAATCAGCTAGTGCATCAAGGACTAGAGAAGCTCGTGGATGTTCGTGGATGTTTTTAATGGTATATTTTCTCAATTTTAGATATTTGTTCATTGCTAAGAAGTAACAGCTTGTATTGTATTTTTATATCACCTATCAAGAGATTGAAAACAATCAACCTGGGAGCGGGGCATTTGCCCGGTTCCTTCATCCCCACCCCCGGGGAATTTGCCAATTTTTTTTAAAGAAATGCCAATGCCGCCTCTCACTCGCTCCCGCTACTACCGTTTTGCATGTAGTAGCGGGAGCGAGTGAGAGGCGGCTGTATTCGCAGGCTAGGGGGGGGGGGGGGGGGGGGGGCACTGCTAGAATTGACTTATGCTTTACAAAACTGATATATTGAACCTACTCCTACTTTTAATTTTCTTCGGTTAATGTGTTTTTAGATGGAATGTAGCAGCGCTGTCGCGTTCCAAGCCCGGCGAAGTTCGCCCGAAGTTAACTTTTGATGTTCAAATTGTACCGGGGTTTCTGTTCCCACGATTTCGCTGAAACTTGAAGAGTCGTGGTAAAATGTTATTATGAGCTTATTACAGAAGTTTAAACGTAACCTTATAGCGGTCAGTTATCTGTAAAAAGCAATTTTATACAAAAAGTAATGTTGAATAAAAGTTACATCGCGCAAAACTAATAAGCATTGTATCTAGACAAGCATACAGCGCGTCATTTATTTCATGGATCGAGTCACTTCAAGCGTGGAGCATCCTGTGTATTCATGTTAGATGCAAGCAAAGGTAATTATTACATCCGTTCGATCGTGTCTTAACAGGAACATGCTCGAATATGTTCAATCAGCCCACCTTCTGTGGAATTGCATGTCATCCGCTTAACAAAGGCTAAAAAGAGCAGAATTCAAACAAGGAATAAAAAATACCCAAAACAAAAGTTTTGAAAAGAGTGTCTTTCAACTTAAACCACACCTGCTATTGATCTTAAATTGGCGCTTTGTTCTTTCCTTTTGACCATTGATACCACATGGGTCATTTCAAAAATTCACCATTATCTGAAGATCAATGAACCACAATATAAGATTTTGAATTAAAAAAACTCAAAACAAAGAAGCCAAAGAAGACTATTCGTCCCTGTAATAATTTCATCCGCTTGTGTCTTCATAACAGAAACATGCAATAATCAGCCCATCCATTCAAAGAGAAGATTTAATGAGTTATATTTTTTTGATTACCATTGCAATTTACTTTTTTCCGTAAATTAAAGCTTTGTTGTCTTGTTTTGTCTATTTAAACTCCCCTCACTCCTGTAGAAAAGTAATACTGATCTGAAATTTTCTCGGTGAACAGGTGAAGAAGTCGAAGAACAAAAGAAATCCGATTTCTTGAATTTAGCTGGAGTGCATTCACCTTAGTTATTATCGCACTTCACTCAGTTCCAAAGTGATATCCGTTATTGGCTGTGTACTGATATGCAATTTTCATTTTTCTCGCGTGGATCGCTGTTCAAGTGCGCGTGTAGAGAAAGAGAAAGACGGCGGCTCACACTTCAGACTATGCGGTCATGGGGCCAGTTGCCAGTTTTGTACCCAGTCTTCGCTGCACTTGAAAATCAGGGACTACAGGACAAGAATGGGGAGAGTGATCGACTGTGAACTGAATTTGCAGACATTTGAATATAAACTGATGAAATTTAAACAACAGGTAAACGTAAAGTACCAGCTGAAAAGCTGAATCGTCATGACATGTTAACATGTGAAACGACAAAGAACTAGCGACAATCTAGGGTGATATGTACTTTTCGTTTAGCTGTACTTACCTGAACGAAATACCCACCGACAAAATAATTTCTACAGTGCGAAAGACACTGCGTGACCATTCATCTCAAGTAGATTTACATCCAATTGTTTGGTGATACATTAACTCAAACCATGATCTCGTGTGACCAACAAAATATCGACGAAACTTCGCATCTGGTGGTGAACGCTTCTCCGGAAGACATCGATCGAATGGCGGTCGGTAACATCAAAGTTTACAAAAGAAGATGGTACATTTTAACCATTTTCACGCTCCTTAACACGACAGGGAATATTCTGTGGAATACATGGCCGCCTATTCAAGAGACATGCCAACTGGTTTTCGGCTGGGATAAGACAAATGTGTTGATCATCGGCGCTTTACAGGCGCTTGGCTCCATTATCAGCATTGTGCCGTCCGCATGGCTTTTGGACACGAAAGGTGAGCGTTTATGAAAACATGTTTATTTTCATTTTCGTGTGCAATGCCTTGTGTAAAATGATAGACAGATTTGCAAGTAGCGTCTAATATATTAGCGATCAACATGATTTTGTTATTTGATATAAGTGAACGGGATAGATACCGATGTTCGTTGTAATATTTTTGTTACTCCGCTAGAAAAGAGTCAAGTTAGAACTTCCTTTAATAAAAATATACTCCAATTTTTAAGCCGCGCAAAAACTTGTCGAATTGAAGGTCATGTCTCGGTTTTCTCTGACTCTCTAACCGTCAAACAATATAAACAGACTCGTGCATCTAGTCACGAAATAGAGCGCCCGAGTTCCAGGTCTTAGGCCGAAGCAAACTTTTGGGATAAGGACACAGAGGATGAGTGGTATTCTCGCAGTTTTTGGTTTAGTGTTTGTCGCACTTTTCTCAAACGCTTGTGTTTACTCAGCTTCGCAACAAATGGATCTCAACCGGTACGGGACAGTTCAACGTTATTACACGAAGACCGATATGAACGCACTTTGCGGAAAAAACTGCACGCGCGAGGGTTCCGACTGAACTTCGGCTGAAGCCAGCTAAAAGGCAATAGCTTGGAAGTGGATTTTTACTGAACGAAAACCCAGGGATTTTACATTTTAAACCCCATAGATTACACTAATTGGAAAATTTTGATGTTTGCTTTTCTAGGTCTAAGATTTGCAGTGTTATGCTCCATATCACTTCAGACGTTCGCTGTCGTCTGCGAACTCATCCCGTCCCCTCCCCATGTGAGGACCGGACTCATCACCTTTGCCGAGTTCGTGATTTCAGTGGCTGTTCCCGCCGTACAAAACGCGGGAGTGCTTGTGCTGTCCGCGACATGGTTCCCGCCGCATGAGCGAATGACCGCCACGGCCATCGCCACAATAGCTTCATACCTCGGATCTGCGTTTAGCTATGTCGTCGGACCAAACCTGGTACCAGATGTAGATTATGGTAACTTAACTCATTATCAAGCGGGACATAGCATCGATATCGATAAACTGAGGAATAATACAACTCCAGAACAAATGAAATTTCTTTTGAGAAGAATAAATGACTACTTGTTTATCGAGGCTGTTCTAGTCGGAGTACTGTTCTTCGCAGTGTTGATTTATTTTCCCGCCAAACCGCCCAGCCCGCCAAGCTTGTCGTCCGCGGCCGGGCGCTTGGATTTTGTTTCTGGCGCCAAAACTCTGCTGAAAAACCGGTCATTCTGGTTACTGTTGCTCATCTTCAGTCTTAGCAACGGAGTGAACTGGGGCTGGTCTAGTGTCCAGGACCTTATCTTCTCCGGAGTTGGGATTGACCAGAAGACCGCTGGCTGGTTAGGATTTTGGGCGAACGTTGCTTCTCTTCTGGCCATTTCTTTTTCTTGGTAAGTTTTCTAGACAGCGAACCCGGATGTTCAGTTTTTGAGAGCTTAAAAACCTATACTGTAGTCCGCTACTCGCTAGGAGAAAGTCAGATATCAGGGTGCTAAGCACCAAGGGAAAATATCCCAGGGAAACTTCTCGGGTATATCCCCTGGGAACCAGGGAGTGTATTTATTAGGTCCTATCTAGAGAGCATCCTCTTTGGTCCTCTTTGGTCCTATATAGAATTCTTAAACCCGCAATATGTATAAATTCAACGCCCAAATAAATTAACCAACACCACTTTCTTTTCACAGGTACGCCGATCGGATTAAGAGTTTTACCAAACCGATCTTAGTCTTCCTTTTTGTCGCTACAGCCTGCGCTCAAACAGTCCTCTCGCTCGCGTGCGAAGAAGTCATACCTTTAACAAAACCCGTCTTCTTCGCCTCTGGAATCTCTCAGGTCGTCCTGTTTTGCGGCACTGTACCCCTCATCATGGAACTCGCTGCCGAGTGCGCGTATCCGGTCGCGGAAGGAATCACTTCCGGTGTAATGGTCCTATCGGTATACGCCATCAATTTTGTTTTCTTCATCGCCTTTATGTTTCCTCAAGCGAGCCCGCGATGGATGAACTGGTTACTAGTCTCCTCGACCGTGGTTTGCACTCCGCTTGTAGCGATCTACACAGAAAGGTACAAAAGACTGGATGTGGACGAATCCAAACAGAGCTAGCTGACGTTCTTAGAAAATACGGTGGAATTAAAAATTTGATCTCAGTGGTGAAATCTATACAGATAAATGGCAGTTGTTAAGACGCAGCACGCTACATGTGCAAAGGACTCGCTCCGCAGAGGCTTCTCTCACATCCGTCTGCATTGAATTAATAATCCACTGTGCAAGGAGTTGGACTAGCAGTAGATAAACACGGACCGCAATGATTACTCACTAAGCGCACTGAACATTTCCAACGTGCCTGCTTCTTGAGATAGAGCCTCAATGGAGAAGAGAGATCGTGAAAATGGCTCAGAGGAACTCAAGGTCTTGGAAACTTGGTTTGGGTGGGGGAAGGGGGGAATTTGGCGAGGTAAATCTTTCATACAGTACCTCATCAAGAGAGGTCAATTTTTGACCTCAGCGAGTATTTGCCATCCTTGAATGAAAATAAAATGATTGCCTTTTGTGTAATCGCTTGTGCACTTCTTTCTTTGGTGAGATCTCGTTTGGTGCTTTACAACCAGGGTTCCTGTCACAGTATTTCTCTCTCTCAGTGAGAGACGGCTGGGCACCACTGAGTGACGCAGTCCATTGGCGTGTGTTTCGTTGTCCTCCCTAGTTGCCTTGTTAACTTTCTTGCATACAGTATATTAGGCTTATTCTTGATACTAAAAATACGCATCGCTGATTATGCTGAGTTATGCCTACCCAAGAAAACGAACGACCAAAATCAAAACGCAGGCTCTTTTTATGCGTATGAAAACTTTGCAGGTCTTTGCACGCTCGGAGAATCCACTCAAATACTTTCATTTAAGATGTAAAAATCAGCAACGCCGTGCACCTTCAGTCCTCCAAGGATTCAAAGAACATTCACCAGGCCGTAAGAATACCCGACTGGAAGTAATAGTGTCCCCTGCGGTAAATGCGTCAATAATTTTCTAGTATTGTGTCTCTGCTATTCCAGCATAATGCTCTGATTCTTTTGCCTCATGTTAATTATTCCAACATTTATCACCGGACGGAGTGTCCTGGGCACGAGAACAGGTGTATTTACAAGCGATAATGACAAATGCTAATGTTCCATTGGTAAAGTTGTTATCGACTCAAAACACCGTTTCCCGGACAATCTTGCAATCCTACAAATATCTATCTATCATTATATCGGCGGTATATCTTGCATCTCAATCTCCTGTATGGTAAACCATCACTCGAACAGAACATTTTATGCCGTTGTTTTATGCGGAAAGTTTGCCTAAAATGTAGAGATAACGGTTCAAGGAACTGTTTAATTTCGACTTTCAAAACACACCAAGCAGCCCAACAGCGTTGGAAAATATATCAAAGCAGAAACAAACGGTGAGTAAATAATTGAGTTACTTTTAAAGAAAAAATAATGTGTTGAAATCGACAAAAGTCTATTAGTTTTTAAATGCTAAGAAGATTTCAATCCTGAGAGAGAAAAAAACATACGATTCCCAATTTGTATTTATTTATTTCTATGTAACATACTCGGCACTACATACGTTTACATTGTTAAATTATGGATGAAAGCCTACGAGAAATGCAAATCGATTATATTTAAAATTTTTAAAGCTGCGCACACGAAAAACGCACAGTTCTTATTCAAACTGCTTGATAGAGAATTGTTTTAGCTTTTCAACATAGGCAAGAAACCGGCATTTATGAGAGCTCTAAAAGCAAAATACCCTCATTGTTTAAGCTACATAGCAACAGGAAACAGAAAGAAAATTACAATATTTTTTAGTAAATTGATGTGATATAAAGGCGCCGAACTCTTCATTGATTTGTGCATTTACGGGATATGATAAGCGTACTGGCCTGCCTCCTGAGACTTGAGCTGGATTAGACACTAGTTTAGGGATTATCAATTTAAAGAGCACATATTCATTTTCCCCTGTAGGTTGAGGCGTTTAGAGGTCATACTCTCTTTTAGTACACAGCTGAATGAAGGAAAATAAGCCGCGCGTATAAGAAAATATAAATGTTTCCTTCATTAGATCGACCTTCACTAAATAACAAAAAAAATGGTTTCCATAGTCTTGTCAGTTAACAAGGAATCGACAAGCCTACATTTTAATAAGCCGGCTCACACAGAAGTTATTATCTGAGAATTACGGATATTATTATTTTTCCCGCCAACTTATTTTTGCAAGCACTTAGCAACAGAAGATTATACACTTGTCACACCGTTTTAAACTCGTTTGCACATTTTGAAACAAAAGACATCGTCTTGGTAACTGGTGTCAACCAATGTTACCGGAACTCAAACTAACCGTATTCGAAGGTGTAACAAAGATACAGTGAAATGTGACTTTGACTCGTGTCAAAGGTACCTTTGCCTTGTGTCAAATCTTTACCAAATTTGACGCGCGTCAAATCCCTGTCAAAGATGACGTCAAAGGACCTGCTAGCCTGCGAGCAGGCTCCCAAAAAATTGGCGAGCGAAGCGAACCGAGAAGGGCCTGGGGGATGATTACCCCAATCTTTCTCTTACCGCTTTCTTTTCGCCCCTTTCGCGACCGGAGAGCCTGTTCACAAGCTAAGGACTTTCTTACCTTTAACACTGGTGTCAAAGTTAGTCTCCCATCTTTGTCTCATCTTTTACGCGAATCAAGAGTGATCAAAGCCAACTTTTGCGATCCCTCTCAGTTATCCCAAGCATACACTAGCACACTGCTTGACCAACACAAATCTGGGATGACTAGCATTTAATCTAAAGATGTTTCTCTTTCTAGTATAAAATTTTGCTGTATTTGCGTTTCAGTTGGAACTGAAGCTTTCAAACGCCCATGCCTCGGAATGACTACAGCAGCACTATTGGAATTCAGTGCAAAGGCAAGGAAGCACAACTTATAAATCGAACTCGGTCGAGAAGCAGTGAAAGACGCGTGCCTTCATCATACAAGAGCAGAGCTAGTGAAGGTAACCCATGTTCTGAGTGCCTTCTTTTTTCAATTGAGTGTCGAAAATACTCCTGAATTACATTGGTTTTGCTTTACTACGATTGCTATAATTATTGTTTCAATTGACAGTTGTTTTTGAGGAGAAAAGGCCGCCACAGCACGAATCAACGAGAACACCGTGGGGTCTATGTAGAATATCTAACTCTGGGTACGCATATAGTTGTACTGATGTGACCTTCCCTCTTGGTTTCACGAGCGACGAATGTCAAATGCTGGCCACTCGTCAACGAGCAACAAATTATCTTTTCCACATGTATACCGACAGTGGGCACCATGTGCAGTCACCACAGAGATCCAAGAGTTCTAATTCCTCGTCCTGGCGAGTCAAAAGCCCCAGTGAACGAGAGGCAGTCAAAATGGCGGCACCCTTTGGAAGAAAGGAAGATAGTTTGAAGTTGTTGAATGAGCGTGTCTGCTCTGCTGCTGTGTCTCAGAGAAAGGAGAGAGGGAACAGAATCACAGCACCTCGGAGAGAAAGCCTGGCGAAGGAAACCGAGGCTTCTATCGACGATTCCCCAGCTAAAATAATGATTCGAAGCTTGAACAAAGATTTGTCGCCCTCCGCGAGATTAGAACGCTATTTAATTAACTTGCAACGAGCGGGGTTTTTAACAAGTTCAAGTAAAGAGACCAGGCAAAACTCTTTGGTTGAATTAGACAGAGGAATCACACAGACCGGCCGAGAAATAAGTTTGAGATCAAAGTTTTTACCTCATCCTCCGGTTTACTTATTTGAAAGAGCAGTGAAAGATTCTCCTTTTAATAATAAACACAAATAAAAACTGATGTTTATATCTATCTTGTGTTGGGAGTGGGTATTAGTCCTGAAAGATAGCGCAGATTTCAAATGACTTTCTTTCACGGATGAACAAACTCGTGCTGAATATCCTAACCAATCAGCGCAAAGATGTAACCTTCCAGCCAATCAGGCGCAAAGCCAAAATCAATCACATGACTTTTCCCACCCTTGCCAAGCCGTCTCCCTCCATTTTTGACCAGATTGCATCATTGCAAGAGACAAGATATTTAATGTCTTGGGAAACCCTGGCCAAAATAAAAAAAAACCAAAACAAAACAAAGAACTGGACTGCGCATTATAATTTCGAAAGTCCCGAGGAGATCGTAACTAAATCAAGGTTCGAACCCGGCCCAAACAGTGTGACCAGAGTAACCGGTTCTGCCGGTTTAAAAGTCGTTAAAAAAAACATGTTTCTCGACATCCATCGTCAGTTACACACAAAGTGCAGATATATATTTTATGGACTTCGTTGAAACGCGCCGCAGTTTTCTGCACTGTTTGGGATCCGATGGACGTGCTCTTAGCCCATGAGCTTGTTGGGGGGGGGGGGGGGGGGGGGGTTCGAGCCCTGGCCGGGGCACTGCTTTGTGTTCTTGGGCAAGATAATTTACTCTCATAGTACCTCTCTCCACCCAGGTGTATAAATGGGCACCGGCGAATTTACTGCTGGGGGTAATCCAGCGATGGACTAGCATCCCATCCAGGGGGGAGTAGCAATACTGCTAATCGCTTCATGTCACGGAGACCGTGATAAGCTCCGGCCTGATGGGCCCCTAGGCTCGTATGCAGACTTAACCTAGCCCATGAGCTTGCTGAATTTTTTGCATATTAACTGACGGAGCTGGAAGCTCCAGGAATTCACCCTACCCCTCCCCTCAAATAATGGGCCCAAGGCCGATTAAACTGCGCGGTAATGATTACACGACGAAAGAGTTCTTGAAAGATGTTATTCTATTACACAAAAGCAGCTGAGCAACTAAATCAGATGCTTTTGTGCATATGCCATATGCTGCTTTGCAGGGTGATCGAATGTTGGTCACGTTCGCATTCGTCCCCCACACACCCTACCACCCTCCCACAAGGCGATCACATGACGTTCGACGATATACCGGTAAGTGGTAAAAAATTTCCGCGCGATCGACTGCCGGCTTTCAGAAAGTTTTCAAGCTTGGGCACTGTTGCATTGTCCTGTTTGGTGGTGAATGTAAACGCTGGTTTGAGTTTCAACACGAGGAAAGGCGAGCAGTGTCTGTTGAGATCAAAACGCAGCTTGGTTGGGCGTTTAAAACTTTCGTTGGGCTCACACTACGCCAAGCTTCTTGCTGCTGCCTGCTGAAACCTTCCAAACACGAAATCTTTTTAACTGGTAAACCTTGCTTTTTATCAAGCTGTCTGTGAAGTCTCTAGAAACAGAGAACTTTCAGAATTTCCTGAGTGTTTTGAGGACTTATTTAGAAAAGGACTTATGAAGAAAAACCAGTCATTCGAAGAGAGAGCGGCGTTGCTTCGTTCCGAAGACCGACGCTATCGTTCGCTCGGTTCCGTTCACCAAAACAAATGCAAGGTCTACAAGCGACGGTGGTACATTTTGGCTGTTTTCTCGGTCGTTGCTGCTTTAAACAATTTAATTTGGAATACTTGGGGACCTATACAGGGAACTTCTCAAGTCGTTTTCGGCTGGGACAACACCACCATTACACTTCTTGCCGACTGGGGCCCTTTATCATTCGTGGTTGCTGTTGTGCCGATGTGTTGGCTGATGGACATGAAAGGTGAATGTCGTAATTAAATATTAATTTTCAGTTTTTGTATCACTGCTAGTTAATTTGCCATTTTCGTTTTGTTGCTTGCTTTGAAATGTCGTTGCGTATAAGATATTTCAACAGATATAAAGCTAACTTGTTATACACGATACAAGATCAGGTTTCGTAAGCCATTTCTGGTATCCGGTGACTTAGGCCCGGTTCATACGTCGCATTTCTGCCGTGTCGAATTTAATTCAATTTAGTGCGGCAGAAATGCGACCGTTGATTCATAGGCCGCACTTCTGTCGCACTTAATTTGGAGGTTATACTGAAGTTGTGTTTACTGGCTAGCCGAACTATATATCCAAACGCAAGATATGTGTAGTTTTTATTAGATTCGACACGGCAGAAATGCGACGTTTGAATCGGTGTCGCATTTCTGTCGGATAGTGCGACAAGACTAGTCGAACGTGCGGCAGAAATTCGACAGCCGATTCAGACGTTGAACTTCTGTCGAATTTAATTCGTTTAATTGAATTCGACACGGCAGAAAAGCGACGTATGAACCGGGCCTTAGCTCCATCGTTACATCGCTCCCAACCAATGTCAGATCGCGCCATCGAAAAAGTCAAATCACTCCCAAACTCAAGTGACTTTGCTCCATGTTCAGTTAAGTGTAAGTAAAGTACGGCCGAGTTCGCTCCAAATAAACTACCAGCGTGAGGAAAGTGTGACTTGGTTGGGAGCGATATGACCATGGAGCGAAGTGACCGCAATTTGTATTTCCAAGGATTAAATTTTTAAACTGGGTGCAATATGAAACAACCAAGGGTTGCATTCACAGTCATATATATAAAAAAATTAGTGAAGCAGCAATCTTTCAGCCAAAAAAAAGAGGTTGAAATGTGATGCGGCTATTTTGCGATAGGTGCTTACACACAAGGTGGGGGTGGGTTGGACATAGCCTGCGTAGCTTGGCGGTTTTATTGGGGCGAAACGCGCGCTAAAAGAGTGGCAAAGCCGCGACTGGCCTGGGGAGGAAAAATGCGAGAAACCGCCTGCAAGGATGGGCTGCTTTTTTGGGAAGTCCGTACGCTGGCGTACGGGCCGTTCTGATTGGATCGGAACGCTAGGCACGTCAATCAATCGTTTTGGTAATATCCCAAGGGAGCGCGACGGGAGCTCTTGTATTGACAAGATTTTTGCCGCGTAGATCGCAAATGAACATGGTAAGGAAGCGTTAGCGAAGGCTTTATCAACATTGAATATTCGCCGCGAAGGTAAAGAAATTGTTTTGAAGGAAGAGCAGGAAACGGCTATAATCGGTTTGCTTCGCGGGCAAGATGTGATGGCCGTTTTGCCAACAGGGTTTGGAAAAAGCATGATCTTCACGGTGTTTGCGCTCGCCGATCGAATCGAATTGTTCCCAACGAGAACCTGCGTTCTTGTGATTTCGCCGTTAAAAAGCATTATCGATGCTGAACTTCGCAGCGTTGGAACTGTTGTCTGAAGTGATCAATTTCGTGCGAGACGATCCACTGCAATTTCTTTACCACTCTGTAGAGGCAGTGCTCGACAGCGAACTCCATTGTGCTGCGATGATCGGCGATTGTTGTTGACGAGTCCCATACCGTGGAAGCTTGGACGGGGAAAGCTATTCAACTTATACTGCCATCAAGTAATACAACAAATAATGCCCTTTAGACAAATGAGAAGAAAAACGGTCGAAAGACGGAATTTAATATAATACGGCAAATGTACAAATGTGATGAATATAGGAGTCGTGTAGGACGTGCAAGGCTATCACCCCTATTTTATTTTGACCGTTAACCTTCTTTGGCAGTCTTTTTCGGCATGACGACCTTCGTCGCCATCAAAACACTATATCGAATATTTGTTTTGATTTCCCGATAGCTTTCCCCGCTATCTATCTCTCGCAACGCAAGCCTTTCTCGGGCCAAGTATAAAGTTTCATCTTACAATCTACCATCTGATTGGCTGGGTTATTCGAAGCCACAGAACCTGTCAACAAGTTGTCAAAATGCAAATTAGGGGGCGGAAGCCAAAAAGACAGCCGATCCGGGCAGGCGGTTTTTCTCTCGCGGCTTCGCCGCTCGTTGTCGCGGCTTCGCCGCTTGATTTGTGCACGTTTCACCCCAGTAAAACCGCCAAGCTACGCAGGCTAGGTTGGACAGAGTGATCCCTTAGCCCATCCCCCTCCCCCCCCCTGATAAAAGGCTAGAAACTTTTTTGCCATAATTCTTTGCTTTTGCTGTTCTCTAGGCTTGAGAGTTGCTGTCCTAGTTGCTGTGTTCTGTGAGTTTATTGGATCTGGTTTGCGGTGCATACCACTGAATGATGAGCTTGTCAAGATTGAAACTGGACTCATCCATCTTGGACAGTTCATAAGTGGAATTGGGGGACCCATTGCCATGGCAGCCGCTCCAATGGTTTCTGCAGCATGGTTTCCACCTGAGCAGCGTACAACAGCCACTGCAATTTCTTCCTTGGCATGTTACAGTGGAACAGCATTGTCGTTCATGATTGGAGCACTTTTGGTTCCAGATGTAGAAGATTATGCCAAACAAGCTGAACTTAATGTCACCACTGTCGATGGTCAAATCTCCTATGTTGAACTAAGAAAACACTTTAATCATACACAGATAGACTGCTACAAGAGTAAAATAATGAATCTAATGTACGTCGAGTTGTGTATCACAGCTGTTACAATGCTCTTTGTCATCATTCATTTTCCTGAGAAGCCCAAAGTGCCGCCGAGTGTCACTGCTGCTATTGGACGTTTGGAGTTCAAAGTTGGTGCCAAGAGCTTGCTAAAGAATGCACAGTTCTGGCTCCTGGTTTTTATTTACGGTATAGGAACTGGTGTTTATGGTGGTTGGTGTTCCATTTTGGATCTGAACCTCTCACAGTTCAGTATTGACCAGAAGACTGCTGGTTTGTTGGGGTTTGGTGCTGTTGTTGCTGGATCAGTTTCTGGAATTTCATTGTCAATGTAAGTACTCTTATCATAATTATTAATTGAAATATTGTATTGACATTTAACATGATTAGACACTTCCCTTAGCTGACAATCATATATGGTCCCTTTTCTACGAGGAATTTGGCAAGCATTAAGGTCTCTCAAGCTGACATTCTCTCTAAAATATTCTAATAAATACCCCCATTCCAATAATTCACTCAACAATATGCTCCTACCTTCCAATTCAGAATGATTTGTTTTGTTAATTACGAGTTAATTTTAATCCTATTGGAAGAGCAATTTTTAATTTGGATACTTTGACATATCCCTTGAGCTACCAAACTTTGCAAAGCGCCCAACAGTGCTTTCAAGATGTGAAGTAGGTGTCTGCCATCAGAGAGCAATAAAAGAAGCTGTAAACACCTCACCTCACAAATTTTAGCTGGTGATTCACCTCAAAATACCTGCCAGGACTGTGGCAGGTGCCAGGTCTCATTGAAAGCCCTTACCCAGGCATATAATAGAAGTGCTAACTTGAAGATGATTGTGTTGTTTTAGATTTGCAGACCACTTTACTCGTTACATGAAGCTGATTGTCATCGCACTCCTGACTGGGGCCACAGCATCACTGACAATATTCACTCTGATGTGTGCTAGCATTATTCCATACTCAAAAACTGTTCTCTATGTCACAAGTATCTTGGGAGGATTATTTGTCAATGGAACAATCCCATTATTCTTTGAGCTGGCTGTGGAATCTACGTACCCTGTCGCCGAGGGAATCACCTCGGGATTCCTCACATTCTCCAATAATTTCTTGCAAATGGTTTTCTACATCTTCCCAATGCTGCCAAACTTTGGTCTGAAATGGATCAATTGGTGTACATTTGTGACCACTGCTCTTTGTATTCCTCTCTTGATGCTTTGGAGACAGAGGCGGTACCGCTCTGATGTTGACGCGACAGATAGCTATGTTCCTGCACCGCATAACAAAGAATTGAGCACTGAAGTCAATTATGCCAGTGAAAGTGGAAATGGTTTTCTTCCAAGTCCCTCGATACAGACAACTTCTTATGGCACAAATAGTTTTCCTGCCAATGTGTAATATTACTAGTAGTGTAACCTTTTCATGGGTTGTATAATTCAAAGTGTGTGTAGTAACAAAATTAATGCCTTAAAGCCAGATCTAATGAGAACAAGAAGTTGCTATAGCAACTTAAAACCGCGCTTATATTTTTGGCTAATTAACAGCTTTCTTTCTCAAAAGTCACGGTTAAATTTAATCTGTTTGCATTATGAGTAAAGAACAAGCAAAGTAGTCACGTTAGTCACACAATCCGAGGTTACGTTGTCCCCGGCTATCTTTAGCTTGGGGGTTTTCCCTTCTAATGACGTAACCCCTGCACGTTCGGGCACACTCAATTGTTTACTTAAGCAAATATTTCATTTCCTTTCAAATATTTGAACTCACTTCAAGGAAATAGCCAAAGAATTCACTTCGATTGCCTAAACCCACAAGAAATACTCGCAGAAGAGGAAACAAATTAAATTAATGACCGTCGCTTCTGCCGACATAAACATGCAAATGAACACAATGTTATTTGTCACGTAACGAAAGTGAAACCTGCAACATCAGCGCATTCCATGTCTGACGTAATAACTTTTTCAGTGTATTCAACATTCGCTTTGAATCGAACGCTTCAATAAAACCAAAAGAAAATATACTTTATGCACAATAAAGAAAACAATATCCGCAACATTTTCCGTACATTCATGTTTCAACAGCTTTTGGCGAATAAACATCACAGGTTGCGTGATTCAGTCCCGATCACGATTTGGCCGAGTGGAGGTTTGCGTCTGGTCACCGACAAAAAAAAAAAAAAAATCCCGTGTAAAACAAGAACCGCGCTCGGCCCATGGCCGCGCGGTTAACAAGAGTTGGTGAGACTTGATGGATTTGAGGAACATGCACATGAACGATATGAGGGTCTATGCAAGACCTGGCAAACAAGAGAAAATTCTTGTCAGCTCTTGCAAAAATTTGAACAGGTTTAAATTCAGTGAGGGTACATCATTAAGAGATAGTGGCTGGACCAGAGCATGAATTTAAAGGGGCAGTATCATGAGAGGTCTTCTTAGTCTTTGTGTAAACTATGCTAGAATTATAAAGGTGCACTCACTGATCAACAAGATAATGTTGGACCGACATTTTCAAACTTTAAATCATCTCATTGCTACCCGTGCACAGCCACACCAGTTTTAAACATTTCTTGTGACCAGTACACTGCATTTTTAAAAGGTTAGGCAACTATTAGTGGATTTTCAACTGGTACCAAAACTTTCATTGGATTTTCAAGTAAGCTAAATCCTGGTGAGACTGCCCCTTTAAGCTCTTGTCAACTCTTGTGCTTGTTTTATCTGGCCTTCATAGTTATCATAGTAGTTGGTTGGGTTTGAATGAGAGGTATCAAAATCCAGTAAACTTCAAAGCTTTCTAGGATTTAGCATTGTAGGAAATTACAATTGGGTAGTGAGGATGTAGAACAACAGAGAAAATTACGGGCAAACTCTTTGAAGTTTGGCTTGGAATCCCTTGAAATTTGCATTTTGTTGCAGAATCTCGTTTGAAGCCCTGTTATTACACAGAGAAATCTTTTATGAAACTTGGTGGTCAACTTCATTGAAAATTCCAAGACAAGTTGCACAAAGTGCTCCACCATGTAACAAACCCTTCAGAGTTCTTAACATAATTTATATCTAATAAAGATCAATCTATGCTATGAACTCTATGAATTATATTATTCATCAACAATATTTTGGGGATCATTAATTCTCAGGTTTATTTATTGCAATCATTGTGTAGGAATTTTGCTGATTATGACTTAAATATTTAATTTTAAATTATGGAGACAAATTTGAAATGTTGACTGTGAGCAGTTGCTCTGTAGATCATCAAACAATGCTAGCAAAGCCAGCTAGAAGGCTTGACCTAAGCTGGCCACAAGAGAGAAACAAATCAAACAGCAAGCATAATTTCTAATGCTTGTCTTAACTCTAACTTTCCCCAAAATATCAACCCCTTTCATAGCCTACCCTCTCTTGTTTGGTCAGATTTCTGGATGATCAAGAAAAAAGCTGCTTGCAGTCATTTAAAAATGTGATGTTTAGTGAGAGGATTATAACTTCTGACAATGGGGCTGAAAGGGTTTACAGTATTTATGTTAACTTTATCATTTGTTCAACACATTGTTGTACTTCAATATATAATACAGACACTCAAAATAGAGATCCTGGTGCCCTTGTTATTAGGTTGGGTGGAACTGTCTAACAAAGAGATCTATCTTTTGAAGGTTTTAGCAAGGATGAGTGTATGAACACTTAACACATTGCTGTTAGTTTTGATAATTTAATTATGGATGTACCAACGAAATAATAACTTAACAGAGCAATGTCATAATAATTGCTAATTTATTTCATTTTCTTCACACGACTTAATTAGAGTAGTAAAAAGATCATTAACTTATTTTTTGTAAAAAAAAGCAATGAATGATGAAATATGAATTATTGATATTTTATGTGTGACTGAGTGCTGCCAGTAGATTCAATACTGTTGATATCAAATCCCCCCTGGGTTACTACCCTGTTAAAGGAAGTTTGGGAGTGAATGCTGAAATAAGCTATTGGTTTCAGAGATTTTCAGATGTTATTCTTGTTAATAAAAATAAAATCAAAAGGTTAGTCTGCTGTGCTTGTATCTGTGAAGTTACTGCAATTTCCTGAGTTTATAATGATTATACGTTCAAGTAGCTGGAGCTCAAACCAGTATATTGTAGAATTTCTGTGTATGTAGGTGGCCACTTGTGAAAGGTGCTCGCCTGTCAGATTTGTCAATCATTCAAATCTCATAAAATCCTGGGCCAACCCCTGGGGTTCAGGAAAGTTTGTTGAATTGAAATTCGGTGACCACAAAATTGGCAGTCTTATTATCTTCAACGACGGTATTTAAGGAAACAACAGCTCTTTTCCTTCTCTTCATATTTCCCCTTTTCCATTTTTAAAATGAAAATTATGAATGAAAATATTGCAGACAAATGTCATTTTTCTACCTTGCTGGATTCATCCCATTTTTTGAAACCTTCTGAGAGGCGCTATGCACTAAGGAGGAAGTGTGAACTGGGTAGCCCTAATCCCGTTTTGCAAAGGAGGTTATTCCTTCCCCCTCCCGGTAAGTCGGAAGTTGAATAAATTAAGACAATTTCAGTGTGAGACGCTTTGTGCGTCTTACACACATCATGATGAGATCATCACTTGCGTAGCGAGTTGCTGATTGGTGCGCGTTGATCACGTGCTCCGCTAGAGTCGGCCATTTCAAATGTTCGTTGGAACTTGCAGCGAAGTAATCGTTGAGAAATTTCTATTTTGCAGCACATTTGTAAAAAAGTACGAGCTGCTTTTGTACATAAATTAAGACGATTGTAAAATATCCGATAAAACATGGCAGACGATGCCGATATTACGAAGCTGCCGCTCGAAGATCGTCTTTGCCACAAGGTAGGTAATTTCGCGCCGCCGAGTTTCAACTTCAATATTTTGGAAATGACAAGAAATATTCAGCTCATGCAAAAATTATATTTTTTAATCTAGGTGTGGAAAGCGAGGTTAAGCGGTTACGAAGAGTTGACGAAACTTTATAAAAAGATAGATGATGAAAGTAGCAATGAGTTTAATAAGTATTTGGGAATGTTGAAGAAATTTGTGATCGATAACAATGCTGTGGCCCAAGACAAGGGTCTAGAAGCCGTCTTAGCTTTCCTAGAAGCTGCTTCGCCTTCGATTTCTGGAAGGTTAGTGCTTTCTTTTTTTTATCTATTTAAGTATTATTTTCAAAATTTAAAATTTTCTTTGAGGTGGTACAGTTTCAAGACGTGTACACGTTATGCAAAGGAAGACTTTAATGCGATTGAATGGGTTCTAAACTGGGTAAATGAGCCAGAAAAGCTTATATCGGAACTGGGAGATATTTTTCATGCGCTGAATTCTGAAAGTTTTTCGTTCAGCCGTTATTCGAGTCACTATCTGTACAGTAGATGTTTAAAAAATGATTTAATATCAATGTTATTCTGGTTGAATAAGATGTATTAGTAACCAAAAAAATATAATAACATTATAAATTAAAGATTAGTTTTATATTTCGTTTTTAATTTGGTGACTACAATATTTACACACTCGTGGAACCCCCAAAAAGAGCTTTCCCAGTCTGATTGGTTGATTGAAATTATTGGCCCAGTTCAGATGTTGTGCTTCTGCTGTGCCGAACTAAATTCAGGTATTAAGTTCGACAGTAACACAGCAGAAGTACGGTGTCTGAATCAAACTAATTAAGTTCGACAAAGCAATTAAGTTAAAAAAGCTCTGCCGTGCTACACGACTCTGACATGGTAGCGATTCAAATGTCGGGCTTCTGCCGTGCCAAACAAACTTCATAAATTATATTTATGTATTCTGACGGGGGAAGTTACAGCGCCATTCTTGTTTGTCACGTTTGTGCTGTGCTACTGCAGTCGAACCTAATTACAATTAGTATCACCCAACTAGTGGACTAATGCAAATCCTGCATTTTGATTGGCTACGCTACTAGAGTCATCGAGTAGCGAAATTCATGATGCTTTCTTTCGTTTTATTCCCAAATAAATCTTTCTTCAACTTACATTTGCTAACTTTATTATTGTTTTTTTCTGTCCGACTAGTTGGGTGATACTAAAACAATTAGACCCTTCGCCCTCAAGGGCCACGGCTCAATAGCCCATTCGGCTTCGCCTCATGGGCTATTGACCCGTAGCCCTTGCGGGCTACGGGTCTAATTGTTAATTAGTCTACATTCGATAATACATTTCAGGGTTGCTGGAGATGTTATAGCTGGAGTAGTGACTAAATGTTTAAATGCCAGACCTAAGACCAAAGAAAAGGGAATTGACATTATTCTGATGTACATTGAGGTCGAGAAACAAGATGTCGTCCAGGTAAGTGATTCAGAGAAAGGACGGACCAATCTGTTCACAACTCAGCATGACTGATATTGAACTAATAAATATCCCTACTAGACACTATACTTCTATTTGTATCAAAAAATTGGAATTGGAGCAGTTTTTTACATGTATGAATAAAAACAGACACCCTTGAAATGAGAACAGGCATCCCTACACCTGGGAGAGGTGTCTGGAGGTGTCTACCTATATAGCTATGGGGGTGCCTAGTAGTGGAGGTTTGATTATCTTTCACAATGTTTTGCTACCTTTTCTTATTTCAGGAGGAAGTTCTAAAAGGACTTGAGAACAAACAGCCTAAAATTGTTGCAGCTTGCACTAGTGTGCTACGTCAAGCCATCAGGCAAGTATTACTGCCGCCAGCAATGCTATTATTTGTGTAGTAAAGGTTGTCACCTAGAGTGCCTCTCTTCGCCCAGCTGTATAAATAGGTACTGGTGAATTTAATGCTGGGGGTAACCCTCTGATGGACTAGCATCCCATTCAGGGGGAGTAGAGATACTCCTAGTCACTTCACGCTAAATAAACTGGGATAAGCTACGGACTGACGAGGCTCGTATGCAGACTTTATCTTTACGTTAAGGTTGCCACATGTTGTTAAGTCAAGGCTGCTGCCTAAGGAAATTTCTAAGGAGCCCTTCGGGCTCCTAACATCAAAAGTTGGGAGCCCAAGCCATTACTTTAGGAGCCCAGCCTAAAAGTTGCCATGGTCGATCCTCGGGGGAGGGGGGGTAGGGTAAAAGAAAAAAAAATCTAGGAGAGGGGTCTGGGGAGCAGCCGCGGCCCCCCCCCCCCCCCCCCCCCCCTACCGTCCCCTTCCACATGCACACACATTTTATTTTGTCAGTAGAGCCTTTGTACGTGAACAGAAAACTCCTTCGGACAAGATTTTTTTCTGAAAGCTTCTGAAGGTAACCTCCCTCAAATAGTTGTGTGAGAAATTCCAGCTTTCTTAACTTGAAAGTTTATTTAACCGAGCCTCTCCTTCGATAAAACCCTTTTTACACTGATTGGGTGACATGAACAGGAGTGTGTATATTAGAAAGTTTCTGTAGGCTTAAAATGAGTTTGAAAATCCAACCAGTATATTGTGCTGTGATGAATGTTGGATAAAGTAAGTTAAAAATGTGTAGAACAAATAAAACAATGTTTAATAGGTGTTTTGAACATCCAAAGTTTTGAAGCAAAATCAATGAAGCATGAAGCAGAAAAATTATTATTTCACTTTTGCACAACAAGCTCACTAAAGAACTTGAATTATTGTTAGTAATTAAGGTTTAACAGAACCAAGATTACAATTTAGCAGGTCTATTTGAAGGTTAAGGCAAAGGTAATAAAAAGTCAAAACACCTGTGTAAACACTTTAATTAAATTCTGATCTTATCTACATTTCACAATCAGTTGTCAAAAATAGACCAGAAAAACTAAGTTGTGAAAATAAAAACAGTTTCTAGGCTTATCAAATGAGTTACTTATACAATAGATTTTAGTAGTTTTAAAAACAATTCAAGTTATTCAAACTGTTTTCAGCAAAGTTTCTAGCACATTATTATTTTCAAGAGTAATGTTCTCCTTGCACGGTTCAATAACCGAGATAAAACACGAAACAGTTCGAATGAACAAACAAACAAACTTGATCCACAAAAAGCGGTAGCTGATAAGAATGTCACAGAAAAGGCACACATTTTCTGTTGTTATGAAATTAAGCGTTCTCTAAAGTGAAAAAATAAAAGTTTGAGTTAAATAACAAGCTTAATTACAGTAATTCGTAAGTGTAACATCAAAACATTCTACACATTATTTTAGGCTTGTTGAAAAGGTTTTTGTATCAAGCTTTTGCAGATTAAAATTGTCATGATCAGACCTGATGCATGAATGGCCAGGAGATTGATTTCACTTTTGTATCCGTAAAATGTTTACTTCACATTCACTATAAACTCCTCCAAAATCCTCCAAAACATCAACGTAGGGAACGAAACGTGAAGCAGCCCATAATACTATTCATTCTTCATTCCATATTTGGGAGTCAGTCCCAGTCCTAAACAGTCGAAAATAATTGGTTTTCGAAGTTGCACGTATTTATACGCTAAAATTATCTCTATTGTGGACAATTTTAGTATTTCCGTTTTGAAATGAAGCGCTTATGGTTTTAAACGGGATATATCTTACGCCAGTGGAACAAAGTTACAAGGAAATTGAAGTCATTAGATGGGAATGGAAAATCTATGCTTAGGCGCCCATCCGGGCTCCTTGAACAAAAATTTAGTCGCCCGCACTCGTAACTTAGGCGCCCCAGGCGACCGGGCGCCCGTTAGGCAGCAGCCTTGTAAGTAGACTAACAGTTGCTCATGTTGGTTCACCAAGCAACTGAAAACAACTGCAGAAGCGTTTTGTCACTGATTCAGAATCCTTTGTTTTCCCAACAGTGAATTTGGTGGCAAGGTCTTTAGTTTAAAACCCATTGTCAAAGTTCTGCCCAAACTGTTTGATCACAGTGATAAAATGGTCAGAGAAGAGGTAAGTCAGTCACCTTATGTCAATATACAAATTCTCCCTATTGCTCTTTCATCATTTCTTATATACTAGTGAGGAGAACTTGATTACTTAATGTGTACATGTAAACCAGACAATTTCTTGTTGTTGATCTGTTAATTTTTCATCAGTAATGAATTTTTCTGGAAGAATTCTAGGCAACTCTTTTGCAGGGATAGAAAATAAGGGTTTGCTGAGAAAATGTCACAGTGTTTTCATGAATGCATATTATAGTATTTGTTGGGCGGGCTACAAATTATCATGATCATAATTTCATTCATTGGGTGTAATTTATTTTCACAGGCCAAAGCCCTTGCTATTGAAATATATAAATGGATAAGAGACATCATCAAAACTCAACTACAGAACATCAAACCTGTTCAGGTTAATTTGTGTAATAATTATTTTTTGTAATTAATTTGATTTGGTTATTTAGTAATTAGTATGACTATAAATAAATTAAAATACATTTATTTATTTTTAAGTGCTGCAAACTTGCATTCATAAACGGAATCAAAATCATTGTTTTCTATCAATTTTTAATGCCAGAATTGACTCATCAACCATTTCACAATAAAAAGTCATAAAGGAAGCAAAATTAAATAGATTAATAAATAAGTGTTATGTATTATTTACAATTTCACAGTATTAAATAATAATAATAATAATAATAATAATAAATAATACTTCCATCTTTGCTTTACAATGTGTTTTTGGCTAAAGATAATTTTTATTTTATCATTCCAAGCTTGACAGATAAACCAATTTAATTAATAATTAATTGACTATTATAATAGTGAAAAATAGTGTTATCATGGGCACAATCCCGTGACCACAGATTTTGTATTCAGCTGTTAATTTTAATTATATGCAATGGTGAATATAATCTCAGGGTGTAGTGGACATGATTAAAATGAAAACCGCAATTTCTTTTTTCTGTATTGGCCAAAGTACCTTCAACAGAAAGTCAGTTATGTGAACATTGTTTGGATTTATATAATATACTAGTTTTTAAGCTTGTTCACATGGAGATTATCATCGGCAGTGTGCTTTTCAGGGCTTTTGTGAAGGGAACACAAAACCCGTCTCTGAATGCTAAAGTGCAAAACCATGAAATTCCAGTGTTGCGTAGTACTTTGTCTTCTGAAAAACGCCACAATTCACCAGGTACCCCAGTAGAAAGGCTTTCACTTAACACTACGGTAATGTTGATATTAAGTGCTTCATTCTTATTGCTCTCTTACACTTACTGCTTTAGTTACTTTACATTTATATTAATTTTTGATCCAGTTGCCGAATTTTGTTATGTGTTGTTCCAGAAAATTTTCATACCTCCCCCACCACCACCACCACTTGATAAATTATAGTTTAAGCTTACCTCCCTCAAAAAATTTTGGCTTTTGAGACCCTCCCACTCCCTCAGAATTTCCAGTTACCTTCTGTGGACTGGGTATGGACATTTTCTGGAACCACACAATGGTATTGTAACAAATCTATAGATATATATACTAGTGAACTAGAATGAACTTGTGCTGGCATAAATATAAATGTCATTCCTCCTTGGGATGCTAAAAGCATCATCTGAACCTATTTTTGATCAGTAAATCATTGCCTTTTTTGAAATGTTTTACAGTTGAAGGAGTTAGAGGAGGAGTGGGGGAAGCTTCCACCAGCGCCGCCTGCCCCCACCCGATTCACAAGAAGTCAGCAGCAAAAGATGGCGGAGCAGGCAGCTGTCGCACCTGCTGCTGCTGCTACTGGTGGAGATGAATCAGTAACTGATGGAGGTACAGTGTTTTTTTTTGTTAATATGTACAATGAAACTGCAGCTTGCCGTCTTTCATATTTGTTTTGAAAGCTTGCAGACAAACATGCATCTGAAGCCCCTTTTATACGCTTGATGGATCATACGCTGCATGTCCTTCTCTATCTTCCTGGCTCCATCTTGCCATCGTAAACTAATTCCAAGGCATGCTTAGTATATCTTGGCTCAGGCTTTAGTGGATCTACTTCTTGTTTTGTAGGATTTAACAAAACCAAATCAATTTGATTGAATTGTAGGAGCAGTTGTTCCAGAACAGGAAGCTATTGACCCATATGAACTAATAGAAGCAGTTGAGATTCTTTCTAAACTTCCAAAGGACTTCTATGAAAACCTGGTAAGTGAGTGAAGAGGAGCTTGTTTTGAAGTGTCTGTGCATCGACTGAAGATAATAGGAGTACGAGTATGAGATTTAGTATGAACTCGTACGACTTTTCAAACCTAGTGCTTTTGCATTGGATTGTGACATTTGAAAGTCACACTTGTAATCAATCTCGTACTCCGATTTGAAGGTCCCTTAATATATACCTCCCATGGTGGCTGGTTGCATAAAATTTGAGTGGAGAAAAAATAAATTGATCAGTTCTACTTTCATTTGTAATTAAAATATTCAGGAGAACAAGAAATGGCAAATAAGAAAGGAAGCATTAGAAGCTTTGGAAAAGCTTGTGTCAAATCCTAAACTTGAAGGAGGGCAGTATGGAGAGCTGCTGGCGGCCTTGAAGAAGGTAAGCATTAAAGGAGGTCTTCTTTGTGTGGTGCCAAGTTTCAAGAACAATGCTTCAATATTTCAAGAGATATTTTTTATTCAGTATTTTAACACTTTAAGTTGCAAATCTTATGACGTTATCACTTAATATCTAATTTGCATCACACAAAATGTCAATATCTCTGGAACGAAAAAAGATATTTCAAAAAGAAAAACGCCATTCTTCTGTATTTCAAAAGGCCTTTCAAATAAGCAGAAAATATTTTTCATGTCATATACACTTTTAATTAATATTTTGACAATAATTTGAAAATTGTTCCTTGTTGGTCAATATTTATCCTGCTAATTTGTGCCATGAGTTATGGAATTACATTCTACTTGTGACCTTTAGGTACAAAATTTTAAGTTTAACTTATTTTAATTTTTAGTAATTTTCACTGATTATGGCAACTGTTTGTTTGTATTCAGATCATTTCCAAGGATGCAAATGTCATGGTTGTAGCCCTGGCAGCCAAGTGCACTGGTCTGCTAGCGACAGGGCTGCGCAAGAAATTTACACAGTATTCCTCAATGATGACATCTCCTTTCTTGGAGAAGTTTAAAGAAAAGAAAGCAAATGTCCTGGCTGCTTTAAGAGAAGCTATTGATGCTGTTTACCTTACAGTAAGAATTTTTTTCGAAGAGTCTTATTTGGATTTTTAGTTGATATGGTCCAGGGAAAAAGCTTGTATTCAACTTGTCCCCTAGCCTGTGTGCAGTGCCCCCCGCCTTCCGCTCTGACACATGAGGTACTGCCTACACTATACAATATTACAACCTAAATTGTAATTTTGGGTTGTTCTTTTTCTCAAATCAGACAAACCTCTCTGCAATGCAAGAAGACCTTTTAGCCGCTCTAGAAAACAAGAATCCTTCTGTGAAGGAAGAAACTATACGATTTCTGGTTCGTTGCTTTAGTAAGAGCACACCAGCGGCACTGCCAAAGACATTTTTGAAGCCTGTTTGTAGCAGTCTTCTTAAGGTGAGAGCTTGTATTGCATGAAATATTACATACAAACAGCAGTTGGAATAGTTTATTCAGAGACAGAGCAGTGACTGCTAAAACTTGAAACATGGTCAACTGATTTGATCAACATTTGTAAACATGGAGGAAAGACCCCCCCCCCCATCGTTAGGCTTGTTCAAACTCCTTTCAACCTTGCGACTGCTGTACCTATAAGGACTGTTTTTGGTCTTTTTTTGACCGCGTGATGAACTGTTGATATCTAATTTTTCGTACATTGTCACCATTGCCTTCTCAAGCCTACAGATGACTAGAAAAAAGTTTTTACATAACCAATTAGGAGGTACAGTGTAGTTGTGTGAACCAGAAAATTCTCAACAGTGATCTCCAATAAATGTATCGTTGCCAGCTAGGAGAACTACTATGTTGAGGCTGCAAGGATTAATTATCAACATGAAATGTTGTAAATAATCATATTAAAAACTAGCCATGGTATCTGAACTCATATACCGTGGACCACAAAATATGGTAGGTGTACAGGTCAGCGTGAACAGCCGGAGAGCTCAAATATGCAATTTTGTGGTTGTTTTTAATAATTAACAGTTATTCCAATTACGCTTGTTAGATATGAGAAAGTTATAGCCAACTCAAATTCCAACACATGCTTGTAGAATAAATAATTTAATTATCAACCCTCCAAGTTTATTTTTTTCCATAGTGGCCATTTGGCCACCGACTGCTCAAGTTTGGTTGCCAGTGAAAAATTTTAGTTGCTAAATTAAGCTCATGCTTTCAATTTTAGTCGCCAGGCTTGCGACTTCTCTTCCAATTTAGTCGCCAGCTCCAAAATTTTAGTCGCCATGGCAACTAAAATGGTCTTAACTTGGAGGGTTGATTATTAAAGTAAATATATATTTATTTTGTTGTAGAGGATGGATGATACTGCTGGTCCTGTAAGAGATGCCACAGCTGAAGCATTAGGTACACTGTTAAAGGTTATGGGCGAGAGACCTTTAAACCCGTACATTGAACAGCTTGATAAAATCAAGATGGACAAGGTGAGTTATATGACTTGTTTTATTTAATTTTCCTTCGTGTTCTTTATGACTAATAGTGGTATTGTATGTTAAATGAAAGAGTGCTTAGCTCTCTCTGTGCCATGAGGTGCATAAGGCCGCAACTCTTGCTTACCAACTAGCCCTGTGCCACGCCCCTGGCTTCAGCCCAGCTAGTCAGTGGCATACTTGTATTTCTAGCCTGTTGGACTATCTTTGTAAGCAATAAATTACTGAGTACGTTAGGCAGCTGCTTTAGTATAAAGTTGTGCCAGAATTGCCCTACTAGCTGTGACAGGCATTTCTCACACACCACAGGGAGCAATGTCAAGCCGGTATTCAAGATCATCATAGAATCATCATTTGACTGATCGGACAGCTACAATTATCTTTGTGCATAAACCCTCACAATAAATTTTACTAGTTATTATTTTAGCCAAAGTGTCTGTTTTGTTTTGAAGGTAAAAGAATGCGCCGAGAAGGCTGAAGTGAGTGCTATTCCTACTGGTGCAGCTGCCAAACCAGCCAGTGCTGGGACGAGTAGCACTGACGGAGGTAAAAAGCAGGCAGCACCGCCAAAGAAACCAGCTCAGAAACAGTCCAAACCTGCTGGTAAAGCAGCTGATTCAAGCAAACCTGCATCAGGTTCCTCAAGCTCAGGGGTGAGTTCTTTATTCCTGCTTTAATTAGAACTTTTAGTTTTCAAGAGCAACCAACTTTGTTTCTTTTTATGTTTTCAATACGTTCCCAAGTGTGGCATAGACGTAGCAAGAATGATAAAAATCACAAGCTAGGGCTTATTGTCATGATAAAACACCAAACTCTCAAAAGTAACACCATGTCAGTTGTATGACAACTAGTAAGGAGAAAAATGATTGATATCACTAAAATTCCACACTGATGAGCAATATCTACTTAAATATAGGAGATCTGTGAAGTCTCTCTGGTAGTTGCCCAATTTTAAGACTTTGTATGCCAAAATAATACTACTAATAATAACAATGATTATCATTTGTATCACCCAAATAAGCCAAGTAACAAAGAATCTGAAACACTCCACAGATGCTGCAGAAAACTTTGTCATCAGTGTGGAATTGTTTAGGTCAAGAGTCAGAAGCTTTTCAACTGGGAGAAGATTTTGATTGTGCGAGGAGAGATCTCTATTTATGATTTAGACTAATGATGATCTGCAATATAATTTCTAGCCTCCAAAGAAGAAGCCAGCAGCAGCTGGTGGAGGAAAAGCAGTGAAAGGAAAGAAGAAAGCATCTACAGCTGCTCATGATAACGAGGAACCAACTGAACCAGAGATGTCGGTAAGAAATACAGTACTTATAAGATTCTGTCACCTCCATTGCCTCCATGGGAAACCAATTAAAAAAATGTTAATATATATTGACCAAGTGTGAGTTCAAGATTGTGGGATATTAGTCAATTTCTCTTTTTTCATGTTTATGGACTGAGATTAGGTCTAGGTTCATAAACACTCAAAAAAGAGCAAGACCAATATCCTGCCATTTTGGCTGAACAAGTTTGGTCCTTAAAAGATATTTTATGGCCACAGCGGCAGGAATAGCAACAACAAATTTGCGGGAAAATCACAGGCAGTCCCAAGCGGGCAAGGCCCATCTTGCCAGTTCGAGTAGCCAATCGCAACGCAGCGTTTACCTCATCTAGCCCGATCATGGGACCAGCCATTTGATGATGTATTAAAGACAGAAATGCTTTTAAATGTAATTGAGACAAAGTATGCTCATTTAAGGCATGATTCACTTCTGAATCAATTTCAAGCTTTTACATGTACTATGCTAAGGTAGCTTTTTAGTCACTTAGTCCCAAAAATAATTTTTGATTTCAAATTCAATCCAGCCAGAAGATGTAGATGCCAAGGCGGCAGAGATGATTTCTGAACCTGTGTTAAATCAACTTGTGCATGCCAACTGGAAGGAGAGACTGGCTGGTATAGAAGCCCTGACTGAGGTAAGGTTTGCATTACTTGGCTTTATGGCATGTCAGTGGAAATTGAAAGGTGTTCAAAATGGGTCAGGGAATGAAGCAAAGTATTCTTGTCTCGTTCAAGCAGGGGGTGGGGGGGGGGGGGGGTGGGGTGGTGTACCCTTCCTTGTTCCAGTAAGATGGGCCCCACTGCCCCACTGGTCTCCTCCCCTAAATCTGCCACAGTATACGTAGCATGCTGCCGGCAAAGCCACATTTTTGTCTTGCCTGATAATTCAGAGAAAGGAGATTGTCAACGGAACATCAATGTTTGCAAACTAGGGATTCACAATTTACTTTTTATTATTTTGGAGAGAAAGAAATGAAGGCTCTGCTGTTTTCAACCAAGGGTCAAGATGTGATGCACATAGGAGAACTTTAATTAAAAAGAATGACGAGTTCCGAGCTCAACCTAATCAAGTATATGATGATGTACATTTTGTTGGCAGCTTGTTAAAGGAATGGATCCAAACAGTACTCCATCTCAAGTCCTGATCAGAGTTCTTGCCAAGAAGCCAGGCTGGAAAGACACAAACTTCCAGGTACATTGTGAATTCCTTCACCCCACCATGTGTTGCTCTGGTATTAAAGTACACAGAGCAGTGATCAGAGCATGAAATAAGTGTCAGCCAAAAACATGAGCCATGGTCGATGTTATTACACAAGACTCTCTATTCGCACAGTCTAGTTGTCCACCCCAGTGGATGGATGTTGGTAAATTGTTGCCAGGGCAACCTGACACAAGCCTCTGTCATGTTACGGAAACCTGCCTGTATGCGCAGAGCTCCAGGAGCTGTTGTGTTAAGTTTGCTATGTCCATTAACAAACAGTTTTGTTGTTATGTTGTGTGTACTCGCAGGTTCTGAAGGCAAAGTTTGCCCTGTGTCAGTATATAGCACAGAACGTCAAGTCATTTTCTAAACGCAGTGCTTTCTATGCTCTTGATGGCTTGGTGGACAAAATTGGTGATATAAAGGTGACTTATGCAGCTTATTTATTATTCATTTTGGTTTTTCAGCTGCTTGCGATTGTGTTCTCACCATTGTTGGCAACTCTTCTTTTCGTTTAACATTTACACGTAAATTTGTGTAGATGTATGTCGTGGCTCAATTTTATCGTTGGTTCAAATTTTATTTCCCTTTGTTTTAAAAATCATTATCATACATAGCCATACCCAAAAACAAAGGAAAATAAAATTTGAACCAAGGACAAATGCATGTACATTTCCATGTACGTCATTTTACATTTACACGTACTTTATCTGTCAACGTGATATTTTATTGAACAAAAATGTAAAATTAATATTGACAAGCACTCATACTGTCAGATTTCATTTTAATGTAGAAACTGAATATCTACCTCAGTCAGAATTGTCATGCTTTAATTCAATATCTGTAAGAATTATATGGCCTCATGTTCACACACACTTGGTATATATTTCCTCCTTCAGTTAAAGGACGTAAGCAAAGAGGCACTTTCTACATTTGCTGAAGTGATATCACTTAACTACATTAGCTTAAAGGTGAGTGAGTAAATCGTCTTTTGCATGACTGTATTGATTTTTGTGGCAATGCAGTGACCTCGTCGTTGAAGTGTTCACATTGGATTTAGAAAAAAGTCAGGTTTTGAGTGCAGGACAGGGGTGGGGGTTAGGAAGACATTAACTTTGATAAACGTTTTTGATTACAGGTTTCAAAGCATGCCGGCTCGCAAAAGAATCCTAAAGTTCTTGCTGAATCCCTAAACTGGCTCTCTGACGCAGTCAAAGGATTTGGTTTCAAGTAAGTTTACAGTGTGAATACAGGCACCTTGTTTTGTTGTTAATGTGGCCCCTATACTGTTTGTGTAGTGTACAGTGTTAGACAGTGTAAACAAGGATTGAAAAAAGTGTATAGTTATTCACTTTTTAGAAGAATCTCCTCAAGAGGAATTTTGTTTTGTTTAGAATCCTTGTGCTTTTATACAGGGTTAATGGAAGGGTTTATTAGTCAAGTGTTAGTACTTATAATTTGTTTATTTGTTTCAAGAATTGACCTCAAGCCTCATATCAGCTATATCAAGGAAGCATTAACAAATACCAACCCGGTAAGTAAACAATACTGCAAGACAAACAGATCAATTATGTCGGTCGGTCGGTCAGTTGGACAGTCAGTCAGTCAGTGGTCTTGAACACAATTTTTGTTGTACAAACCTTTTTCAGGCTGTGCGTACTGCTGCCATCTCACTGCTTGGAACCTTGCACATGTATGTAGGAGCAACTCTACGGGTGTTCTTTGAAGAAGAGAAGCCTGCACTCTTGCAACAAATTGATGCTGAGTTTGAAAAGGTACACTTGTTAGAGTTGTTTCATTAATTTGCTGAAGGTTAACTCAGGTATACCATGTTGTTACATTGTTACATTGTACAACACATTTAACTCTTATCTTTTGCAGGTGAAAGATGAGAAGCCTCCAGCACCTACACTAGGGCTGTCTCCTAAGGGAGCTGATGATGAGGAGGGAGGGGAGGATGAGGAAGATCATGGGGGTGGGGGAGGGGATGCTGCTGCACCAACTGTCAATTTAGCTGACCTTGTTCCTAGGAATGATATAAGGTAAGCTACAGCTCTTTCATGTGTGAAAAAGAATTATCTGCTTTATGCAGCCATGTCTCTTGTTTTGATTTCCTCTCAGGCAAGCATGACAACTAATTAAAAGCCTAAAGTGTTGTAGAAATGAGATAATCACAACACAGCCATAACATGCCAGTACAAAATGTTTGTTTCAGTGATCAGATAAAGCCAGCACTGATTACAGAGCTTGGAGACAAGAATTGGAAAGTCAGAGGAGAAGCTCTTCAAAAGGTAATAGTGTAATCCTTGAAGAATTTTAAATTTCTATTAATAACAAATAAATCCTAATATTGTCATGTTCTGTTCTAGGTGATAGACATATTATCTGCTGCAAAGTTCATCACACCAGAGTTAGGAGAGCTGCCACCTGCTCTGAAAGCTCGCTTGGGTGACTCCAACAAGAATCTGGTAAGTGTTGGACACAATGGCTCAATCATAAAACAACAGGATGCTAATCAGGGGAGGATCTGGGGGAGGGAAAGATCTTGGATCCGCCTCTGCTAATGACATTTTCTGTGTTTTTTTTTTACTAGGTGACCATCACTCTTAATATCTGCACAACAATAGCGACTGCCATGGGTCCACAAGTCAACAGACACTTGAAGATCCTAGGTGCTGGGATATTCAGTACATTAGCGGATGCTAAGGTAAGAACGAATTAATTTAACCACACTTTTTTACCCCTTCACTCCCAAGAGTGTACCATCTGACATGTTATTTTTTATTTTCCTTGTTCTAGAACACTGTCAGAGCTGCTGGGATCACAGCTCTGAATGCCTGGCACAAAGAAATTGGATTGGCACACTTTATTGAAGGCGAGGTCATCTTTGGAGCTCTAAGCACCGAGAATCCTAATCTTAGACAAGAGGTAATGAACTGCATTATTACAATAGAATCCCACCTCATGGCCACCTCATTATACAAGAACCCCTTTATCGCAGTCATCCTTCTACAGTTACCCCAGAAAAATTTGAAAAAAAAAGAGACTTAAAGTCAGTTGGGTGGATGCACAAAAAGCTTATCTATAGAATATGAAACAATGGCTTGTAATCTTTGCTAGTTGTTTGGTGGATAGATACCAGCAGCCACTATGCATCGTCTTGCAAGCAGTCGATCTGAGTAAAGCCGACCCTGAGAAAACATGATGCCATTTAGCTTCCAAATGCCCCCTTCTTACGCACGATACCTCGCTAGCCTCTTATTCCGATATTGACTTTCATTTACCTGCTCAATAGTTTCCATTCACTGTTTTGTGTTTCCATTTCTCCAGGTGTTAGGCTGGCTAGAAGAGAAGTTACCTGCAGAAAAGAACCTTCCTCCCAGCTTAGTCGCCGTAGTTGCACCTCTGTATTCTTGTTTGGAAGATCGCAGTGGTGATGTGAGGAAGAAAGCTCAAGCTGTTGTACCCCTTATGATGCAGCATGTTGGCTGGGACACCATGAGTAAACAAGCTAATAAACTTAAGGTGAAGTTTCTGGATCATTTCGTTGTGTTAGCACTGTCAGGACAAGTTTAAAGGAATTGGTTTGAACATAAGATCACCAGTAGTTCCATTCTTCTAGTGTGATCACCTACTGCCAGTTGTTCAAAGGATGGATAATGCTATCCATTCATTGGATAAATCGCTGGCACGATCCAGTGGATAAGTGTTGACAAAACTTACAACGTTAGTTTCAAGTTTGAATTTGGCGCTGTGCTTTATAAAAAGCTCTTGGTACAATTGTTTGGCCTTTGTTGCTTTTTTTAGCCTTACATTCGCAGTTCAGTCAATATTGCAATCCATTTCCATCCTTGCCATCGTTAGTCATCCTCAATTCCTAATGGGTTTCTGACATTTGTTGAATACTGCTCTACAAAATCAAACCATTATTGTTGCGTGTACTGTGAGCTAGGAATGTTTTACAGCTTGTTAAACTAAATGGCTTTTAATTACAGCCTGCTTCAAAATCCAGCGTGATGCCTATTCTGGAGAAGGCACGAGGATCATTGCCTGAGCCGTCAAAAGGTCCAAGCAAATCAGCTGCTGCTAAACCAGCCAGCAGCAAGGCACAGGCAGATTCATCAGCGACATCTGGAGCAAGTGCGGCATCATCATCTTCAACTTCTTCCTCATCTGGTGCTAACACTAACAAGAGAACTAAACCCGGAAGCAAGCCAGCGGAATCTAAGGCAAGTAGAGTATGTTAAGTTTCATCCCACTCATATATTTTCATTGTCTGAAAATTCGGGAGATGAATTCGGTCACCATTCATTTAGTTGTATGAAGAATCTGTTGAACTGTATCGGTAAGGCAAAAGGTCTGTGTTCGAGCCAAGTGGCCCGTGCAGCTGGAGCTTATCCCGGTGTGCTGTGTCGGCGGACAAGTGAAACCACTTAGCGAATTATCAACTGGAAGTACTTCAAAGCGAAATCATTTTGGAAAAGCTGACGTTTGGGGTTTCGAGCGCGAGCCCTTTGTCGGAGGATTCATATGTTTTGCAGGATCTGAAACGCCGATGTCAACCGACATACAAGAGCTCTCTCCTCGATGGTTCGCACACATTTCTTAAAGCACTAGTTGGAAGAAATTTATTTTCTTTCGTAATAAACTGGTTTATTTTTGTTGTAGCAGTCATCTAAAAAGTCTGCAGACGTGGAAAGTGAGGGCCCTCCTCTGTTGCGCCACAATGGCAAGGACGGCCGGTTTAAAGATGAAAAAGACCTCAAGGTATCCCCGACGTATTTTTTGTGCGTAACTCTTGTGTCCTCCGCGGAAAAGAGTTTCCAATTTCCTAAACCGAACTGTTTATGATAAGAACCTTTGTTCTTGTTCTCTGTTTTCAGGTGTTAAAATGGAATTTCACTGCTCCACGAGCGGAGTTTGTCGAGCAACTCAAGGAGCAGACAAGACCGTGCTTTGGAAGGATGTTGCATACAAACTTGTTTCACGCTGATTTCAAGTATCATCTTATTGGGATAAGCACATTGCAACAGGTATGGCAACGAGACAGCAATGACATACTCCAACAGTCACAGAGAAAGGTTAATTTTTTCTTTATTGATGGCTATGGACGATTAACTTTAAACCGTTTACAAGTTACTCTGAGATGGTGTCAGAAAAATAATAAATAACATCACTTTATTTAAGTGTCAATGTATTTAGCACGGCTGTACTAATTGAGGACACTGTAAATAGTGAAACAAATATTATAAATCAAACAGAAACTTGTTAAAAATCCCAACTGGCAGGAGGCTGACCAGTTGGCTATATACAAAGCGTGGAGGAGTTGAATTCGGGACCACCGAAGACAAATCCATCTAGTGGCAGGGAGGAGGATTTGAACCCGGGACCTCCGGATTACAAGTCCAGCTCCCTAACCACTAGGCCACGCTGCCTCCTAAAATTGATATTTTTATTGCTGTCACGCGTTCCTCAAACTTTACAGTAAGCCACGGTCTCTCGGAGGCTATATTTGCGTACATTTGTTCCGGATATAAAGTGAGATTGAGTCGCCGAGAGTCACTTGAAGAATGAGAGTTACAGCGAGTACGAGTCAAACGAAAGAAAACTCTTGACGACTCTGGAGAAAAACGTGAGCGCGATCAGATTCGATGAGAACGCACGAGAATCGTGGGACGTGCGTGATAATTCCAAGAGAACGCTCTGTGCAATTCCTGTTAACTCAGTCTTGCTTGATTTATGGTATATCAGAAATACTTAAATGCGTTGTGCAAAATCTTGATTAAGTTTTAATGTTACTGGTTTTGTTTACAGTGTGCTGTACCTCCATCAGATGCACCTTACCAGATAGAAGTGGTCCAGTCGTTAGATCTGATCCTTAAGTGGGTCACATTAAGGTTCTTTGATACTAACACCACAGTACTGATCAAATGTCTGGAGCTCATGGACGCCATATTCGTCATGTTAGCACAAGCTGATTATCAAATGTTGGAGTTTGAAGCGTCGAGTTTTATTCCTTATCTTGTTCTAAAGGTAAATGAAATTGAGACAGAGAGCTAGGTTGATACATGTTGTGGTTTAAATTTATCTTTGGTTAAAAATTTTTCCAACTGGTTTGATTTTTATTTTTCATTGTCTCAAACTTATTATCATAATCTGAAACAAAGGAAAATCAAAATCAAACTGGTTTGAAAAATTTTTAACCAAAGATAAATTTAAACCACAACATATACACGAGAGGAGCTAGGGCTGGAGTGGGTGGAGTGGAGTCTGGATCGAAAGCTCCGGGTTCAACCTCGTTCCCAGGAGATAGAGACCCTGGGAACGAGTCAATGCGTTGTGTTCTCGGGCAAGACACGTCACTCTCGCAGTGCTCCTCTCCACTCGGGTGTACAAATGGATATTGACGAACTGTTTGGGTAATCTGACAGAATTCTGGGACGAAGGGAAGTGGGCTGGCATCTCATTCAAAGGGACTACAAGTAACATGTAGCACAATATTCCCTGTTGCTAGAACAGCTCTTGTAACGTCTCTCTAACAGCATAACTAGAAGCGAATCATACGAGTTTCATTCTTCATTCGAGTTTTTTTTTCTGCGATAACGAACTCAAACGTACATTTATCGAATGAGTTTCACTCTTTTCTCAAATGGAAGCTAGTGTTAATGCAGTAATGTTTTCATTAAAAGGTGGGCGATCCAAAGGATGTTGTGAGAAAGATGATCCGTAATCTGTTCAAACTGCTTACAAAGATCTACCCTGCAAGCAAGCTGTTTAATTATGTCATGGAGGGAATCACGTCCAAGAACTCCAAGACTAGAATGGGTACGTTTATAAAGGTTGTCCCCGTGAACATTTTGTTTCCAGGGAATGAAGTTTAAGTTATTTGAAATCAGTTTCTTCTTAACATTAGCCCATGTGAAGAAATGAAACTACACCGTGTTAAACTGAGAAAAACGTATTAATTTTATCTTGGTGGGCTCTTTTGTGCTAACAGACCAGTCAGGAGCAATAATAATAATAATAATAATAATAATAATAATAATAATAATAATAATAATAATAATAATAATAATAATAATAATAATAATAATAATAATAATAATAATAATAATAATAATAATAATAATAATAATAATACTTTATTCAAATACAGTATACAGTATACAAATGGTATTTGAAAAGGAGGACCATGAGGTTATCCCTATTTAGGCCCCCAAGTCGTATTACAAACTCATTCATTTGTTCCTTCTTGGAAGCCAATTTTCTTGTGTGGTCTAATAATGCCAGTTGTAGTATTTGTTATTGTGTTTGACGCAGTTCTTTAATTTGCTCGTATTTGTTATAGAATGCCTTGAAGAGCTGGGCTCTCTGATCCAAGTGTACGGTATGAACGTGTGCCAACCGACTCCTCCCAAAGCTCTGGCGGCCATTGCTGCTCAGATAGGTGACAGAGATAATGGTGTCAGGAACGCTGCATTGAATGCTGTGGTGGAAGCTTATTTCCTTATTGGAGAGAAAACGTGCTACAAGTACTGCTCACAGGTGAGTGAACAGGGCTGGATACGGCTTTTTATGGCCCGAGGAAAGCCTGCTTTTCCAGCCAGCAAACACCAGCTTTTTGTTTAGTGCACGCAGTTGAAAAAAAAAATTAATATGTCGTTTCCGATGCCTAGATTATCGTTTAAAAATTTTCCACAAAACAAATCAAGGCCATGCGATAAAACACTTATTGACTGACTGGAAGGGACGGATGGATATATCTTTTATTCTCAGTCACTCCGCGTCATTTTGAAAATTGCTGCTGGTCGGAATTCAGATTCATGAGTTATCTTGTTATTTTTCGCAGCTATCCGATAAGGACCTTGCTTATTTGGAAGAACGCATAAAACGATCGTCAAAGAACCGTCCGACCACCGCTCCCCCGAGTGAAAATGTAGCGAAGAGCAGTGTCAGTGTTCGAGGAGGCAGCGACTCGTCAGCTAATGGAGCCAAGAAAAAAGAGGACAAGAAACCTGGACGGGCACAGGTTGCAAGGTATCTTAATTGGTCTTCCAAGATTTATTTAAACAACTACCTCCTATCGGTCGAAATCCCGGATTTCTTTTGAGCGAGAAGCGTAAGATAAGAACGATTGGACGAAAACTTGAAGGCGCTAGTTTTCACGCGTTTTGCTTTTTGAGAAGTTTGGAAAACTAACAAAAACATTTTGGAAAGTCGTCACAAATTAATGAAAAACGTTAACAAGAGACGCTTGCTCTGGGGTTCTTTTCTCTCCGAGAGCGCGAGAGATACAAAAGACCTCTGGGACCCTCTCAATTATCATATTCCCTCTCGCGCTTAAGCTTCCCCTGCATGCGATTTTTGCGTTCTTTGAATGAAAACCACTGTTGCGCAGGCCAGTGGCAGTTTCACTCTAACGGGCATTTTCACCGGTTTTTCACCGTCGTTTTGTGTCAACAGGCCGGTTACAGCACCCGCGCCGAGACAGGAAAACATCCACCGTGAATTTAGTCTTGATATGGACGGCATTGAAGGCGATGAGTTACATGATGTGGCTGTACCGACACTAGAGACAAATGAAGCGTTAGATGATCTCATCAGTGCTCCTGTCCACAAACCTTACACCAAGTGAGTGCCCGAGTCAAGATGAGAATTCTCCTTACTGTTTTTCGTGTAAAAGTACAGCGTTGGCTGGGAGAATTTGATGTTACATGCCTTGGCACTGCATCAAAACCCGTTTAATTGCTTTTTCGTAAATGTCTCTCCTTTGTTTCTTACATTGCGGTTATTTGGGTCGTCACGCATGGAATCTACTTGCGTGACGACCTCCCAAAAAAGGCTACCAAGCGAACAAGAGTAAATTGTTTGTGTAAGAATCTTAGGAAACATTTTGTTTTATTGATCAGTTTCGTCATTCCTCATAATTTTTTATGATGCCGAGAGTAAGTATTTAAAGATAATTTCCTCTTTTTTTTAATTTTTTTTTTTTTTTTATTGAAGAGAATAAGGTTTTACAGTATTGAAAGAAGACGTGCAATATTATTAATACAGAGAAAACAATTACACCATATCACTACGTATAAGTAATTAATTACAAAGTTTGTTTACAATAGATTGTTTAATTTTACAATTTTTTTAGCGAAAAAAGAAAAAAGAAAAAAACAAACAAAAGACGTATGGAAAAAAGGCGGATGGCACATTCTAAAGGGAAACATTTTGAGGGGCTAAAGCGCATGATGTAGTCCATTTTGATCTAAATTTCGGCAAGGTGTTGTTTTTAAAAGCAATTCTGCTTTCACAAAGGATCTTGTCTTTGAGAACGAGATAAAAAATTTCGAAACTTGGGGAGCTGTTATCCAACCAAGCTTGAAAAATGTGATATTTCGCGATGATTAGAACATGGTTTAAAGCGTAAAACTTAGTACTGTCTGGTTTATAGCCGTACAGAATATCTGTCGCGTTTAAGGTACAATTCTCCGATCGTTTCTCTTGAAACTTCAAAGGAGTCTGAACCAAACTCGGAAAAGCGAAGCTTGCGTTTTCAGGTTTGTCGTCATTGCAATCCATTTCCATCCTCGCCATCGTTAGTCATCCTCACTTCAGTCCTAATGGATTCGTGTCACCATTATTTGTGGATTTTCTGTGATATATAATTTTTTGATGGTTTAGTTGTTTTTTTTTTCTCAGAAACCCTGCGTCTCCTCACATGGGCGTGTTTAGTCGGACAAACCCGACGGCTGCTTTCAACTACGTCATCTCTCAGATAGCCAGTGGTGACGTCACAGCTAGTACCCAGGCCTTGGCGCAATTTGAAAAAGTGATTAGGAATAAGAATCATAAGGAAGTTAGTAAACATATCGACCAGTTTCTGAATGCCGCATCCCTCCAGCTGAACATGATCCTCACCACACACATTCCTAACATTGAATCCAGTGAGCAGCCTGAAGCGACAGTACTGCGGCTTATCAACTGTCTGACTGACACCATGTTAGCTGTATTCTCCAGCGCACCGCTTGCTCGCTCCGTATCACGCAGCTCGCTGAAGCAGCTGATGCAGGTGTTGATAATGGTACTGTCAGACGATCGTTTGGCCGGTCTGGAGGATGGGCCGCAGATATTGAGAGCTATAAACATTCTGATGGTCAAGGTGCTAGAGATGTCTGATCAGACGTATGTGTTAGGGTGAGTGAAGTGCTCTGTTGCTTACAAATCGAGTGTGTCTGTCCTTGGGGCAATCCGTTTCCATCCCCGCCATCGTTAGTCATCTTCGCTTCTTTACAGGTTCCTGACATTTATCGAGTACATTTCTCCAAATTGAGACCATTTTTGTTGGGTTTTCTTTAAACAAAGTATTCGTTTGAGTTTGGAGGATTACAGTTGTTGTCTAAGTTGAGGAAGATGTGCTAGGTGAGGGGACAGGCTTCATTTTGCACACAAACTCTCGCGTCATTGGGAAGTTGAGTGTTGTTGCTGTGGGTTGACATGACCTGTAATAGTATAAACTGACTTGCTGTTTCAGCTCCTTGATCAAACTCCTTCAAGACTGTCTCAAGCTTCTTCAAGAGAGCGCTGGCACCTCGCTCAGTTCGCCAAAGTTTCTTGACCTCGTTATGAAGGTAAGTTTCGTCTGTTTTGCATTGTTCTGTTCAGCATCTAGCTCACAATGTAACTGGCAGCCAAAAGAAATCATAACTTGATCATTTTCATACCGAACCCTTGTACGCAATGTTTCTGTATTTGTTGGTTCTTGGTAAACAGGTTATATTTTTTTCCCCTGCCAGTGTCTCTGGAAGGTAGTTCGTAATTTACCAAACACAATATCACATGTGAAAGTGGATCAGATTCTTCTGGACATACACACATTCCTGTTGACTCACCCCGATCAGATGTGGAAAAACCGAGCCGATGATACACCGCTTAGGACAATCAAGACGGTACTGTTCACGCTTGGGAAGCTCAAGAAACAAGAGGTCAGTAAGAACGGTCCACACTAAATTTCTACGCTGCCAAGCGTACATTTGATGAGGATAAAGATATCAACTGGACGATATTGTCTTCATGTCATTGTGGTATTCAGAAATGGGAGATGCTATTTATTTTAAGCATGAAACTGAAAGAGGCAAAATTTGTTTGCTTTTGTTTGGCTTCATCTGTAATCGTCAGACTTTTCCACGCGCAGAAGCTAGGTTTAATAATGTCGGCATCTTAGATTTGGGATTTGTTCTGGTAGGTTGAGCTGGGGTCTTAGTTTTCGTTTTGCAGGGGAAAGAGGAAAGAATATTCACCTGCAGTGTGACCGTGTTTTTGTATTTTGTAGATTTTAGGATGCCTGGGGTTAATAGATGATCCAGATAGCAGCGAAGTGGCAGCATACCTGAAGAAAATCCTCAAGACTGGTGGCCGCAAAGGAACCGAGAATCACTTGAATGGAAGTGATTCAACCACTGCACGCACGTCCTCTGTACCAGACCTCTTGTTGGGAGTAGATGTGAGTAGCCTTGAGAAAGAACATACCCAGCGTAAATACGCACCCCTTTGTTCGTTTTAAAAAGAGTACTAAAGTAATTTTTAAAAAATAAAAACAGCCTGAAATTTTCAAGTTGGCGACGTGAAATCTAACGCAGCATTGACCAGCGATGGCAGCCATAAGAGAAAACGGTTTAATCAACCTCCTTTACAAGATTGAATTACAACGTGTTTTAAGATATCTTTGGCGTTTTCACCCTCAGCGAGAATGGTCAACTAGTCTTTTTATTGCAATTTTGAAACGTAACAACAAATTTTTCAACAGGGAAAGATTCATCCTTGGAATTTCCTTGTGAGATTTTTGAAGGAATCAAAAGAACTGAAATCACTTCATTCTTTCGCAGGGCGGGCACAAGCTTCAAACCAAAGAGAAGATAAACGACAAGCTAGCTGAGATATTCGCCAAGATAGGTTCAAAGGAGAACACAAGAGAGGTGAGGAGCCAGTTATGAAATCTGTTAACTTCACACTGCCTTTAAGAAGACTGGTCATGAAAACGAAGATAATTTAATATCATTGGCGCCCATCCCGCGGGAAAGTTTGTCCCGAAGTTCAGTTTCAGACAATTTCGGTCATGACGGAGAACGACTGACCGACCGGCCAAACGAACGAACGAATAAATGAATGAGTGAATCGCTTTATTTACATTAAGTTCCGAAGTTTTTATCTCTAAAACGTATTGTGGGCACTATGTAACGCTGTTTTAGGGGCCAAAAAGAACACGCAAAAACTGTTTAGGAGTAGGTATTGATCTTCTTAGGAACCAACATCTCGGCTTTATCGCATATTTGATCAAAGAAACTCCCAGCTCTTTCGTCTCATTCCTATGAAGCGTTTGCATTCTTTGGTAGAGTATAAATTGACCTTTTTCGTTTTCTCGTTTCAGGGCTTAGCTGAACTTTACGATTTTAAACAAAAATATCCTGAGGCGGATATTGATCCATTTCTAAAACGAACCTCCGAGTTTTTCCAGAGTTACATCGAGAGAGGGCTAAAAAATATCGAGATGGAGAGAAAAGGAAGAAAAGTAACAGGTACTGTGTAATAACAGATTTGTAGACTTACTGGTCAGTCTGTAACACATCAGTATTGCACACGCGGGAAGGTTAGATAGTTGCGCTCAAGATATTTTTGGTGATGAGTAAAAGCTCTCGTATAGTTGATGAGAAGTTTATTAATTCTGTGTGAACTATTTTCTTTCAGGAAATGCTCCTGCTTCTGCAATATCGACGTCAACAGCCCGTTCAACGAATTCAACGGAAGATGAAAACACAGGTTAAAAAAACTTATTCATTCTATCTCAAACGTTAAAGAGTTTCACATCTTTCCCAAAAGCAAAATCTGTCTTGTAGTTTCTATAAACTGAGTTTCATAGGAATCCGAGCCAAAATCGAAAACTCAAGCCTCAAGTCTTCACTTTTGTCATTTTGCAATCCATTTCCATCCTCGCCATCGTTTTTCATCCTCACTTCCTAATGGGTTCCTGTCATTTGTCAAGCACTGTTCTACAAAATCATATCATCATTGTTGGTTTTACCTGTGGTGATGCTATGTTTTTTTTTTTTCATTTTTATTTCTTTAATTATTATCCACAGATGATGCCGACTCGTACAGAGACAGACTGAAAGTGCTAAGAATGAGGGCTGGCCTTGATAACGGTGCAAACACTGAAGCAAAGGTTTGTGTAACACTTTGTGAGTAATCATCATTATACAGCACGCTATCGACATTGCCGTTCCTAGTGGACGGGTGTCAAATATGAACCTAGTAAATTGCCTTGCTCGCCATGAGTTCTCGTAGCTCAGTGGATAGAGCACCCGTCCTGTGTTTGGGAGATCATGGATTCAAATCCTGTCGGGGATTCAGATTTTTTCCTTGTCCCACGCTCGTGACATGATGGGTATGACATCTTTTTTTTTTACCGAGCTTGAACTTTATTACATTATATTTTTACAGTGCACAGTATTCCATAATGTTTATGGATGTAACTGAGAGTAATTACCTTATATTCTTATACTTCCTTCTGTTCAATATTTAGAAAAAAGACACAACTGATCAGCGCGTTCCGGAGTATGGAGATCCTTCCCTGGATGAACCGACGCTCACAGCGGCAGACAAAGGCCCTTCCTACACGAACATCGTAAGTAAATTGGTGTGATTTCAACCTTTTTTTCCTAGCCTGAGCGCGTGAACAGACGTTTTTCTTCGCTAGTCATAAGAGGTGTTTAAGTAATATATCAAACACGAAGGAGAGTGTTTCATCACATTTCCAAACACCGAGAAGAGAGTTGAAAATACGACGCGTAGCGGAGTATTGTTGACTAACTTCGAGGTGTTTGGAAATGTGATGAAACACTCTCACGAGTGTTTGATATATCTTCTCAATCGAAACTAAAACTACGGAGAAATCAGAGAAATAAAATCTTAAAAATCTATGGTAATTAAGAACAGATTTCAAACCACCGTCACGGTTCTGATTTCCTTTGTGTTAACCAGATGAATTATTAATGAGTTTGAGAAGATTCGAACCAACAATTCCATACTGATGAGTAGCTATGCAGACATACGTGTTGTGACTTAAGTTGTTGCTCGGTTTAGAATTTTCGCGCGTAAACAAGAACGTCATTTATAGTATGGGATTTTTATGGTTGAAACTCAGACCTCCTGAGCGGGGAATGAATTTAGCTCGAGAAAAAAAAAAATCTGTTCTTATACTCGCGCCATGCCTCTAAACGTCTTTAATTTATTTGCAATCAGGGCTGGTTGCAAGTTGATGCAAGCTTCATATTTATGTTTTTTTTTTTTGCAGCCTTCAATCGTTTCACAGTCAACGGATACCACTGATTCGATATCTGCGGACCCAGACAGTATACTGGACATAAAGAAAAGACTTGAACGCATAAAGAACAATTCAAGAAACTGACAAGCTCTTTTACGATGTTCTACATGAACAACTGGCAAACGAAAAATAGCATTACGGTCGCCACATTGACAAATACATGTTTCATTGGGACGGACTCAAGTGCGTTGAAAACTCGTAAATGGTCTGTTATGGTTGGTGTTGAAGTGTAAAGGAGGAAAGCAAGCGACGCATTACTCCACAGAGACACTTGTTTTGTGCATTATGCGGGCTTCTGCGAAAAGCGTTGGACTTAGCAGAAAAGTTCTTGATTAGTTTTTGACATATTTTTGTTGGGTTTCCCACTGCTAAGCCAATCAAAATCCAAGTTAGATTTGGAGGCGAAGTCGTCAAAATAGCCACGTGCTGACACAAACTGCTCGCAACTGCTCACACGTGCAGTTGAGTTCTTTGATTGGCTGAGGTTTGGAAAACCAACAAAAAGATGTCAAACAGTTGCAAAGAACTAATCGACAAGTTAAATGTTTGGCCATGGCACGGTGGTTTGTTACGGTGACCGATACAACGGCTAAAACAGGCTTCTCTAGAAGATAGAGTTCCTGCCCTAACATTCTAATGTAAATCTCTGATAGTGTCGAGTCCCGTTTCATGATAAAGAAATTCGAATTCTTGTTGTAACACGACTCAATTGTACAAGAGATAATATGGTTTATATTTTTTACAGTGCGCAAATAAGTCGCTTCTTTTTGTAACAGCGATTCATTTTCATACATTGTGTTGCTCGTTGCTGAGGTAATGAACAAGAATTAGCGGTAAAACAGGTAGCTTATAATGAGAGAAGTAGAGATAACGTTAAACCTGCAAACAGTGGCTCAATGCCGCGCTTTGCTTCAAAATAATCTTAAGGGACAGGTCTTACGAAAATTTTCGCAAAGTTGTACCTTTTGAGGTGTTGCCATTTTTCACTTTTAACGGAATGACCATAACAACATTTGCATAATTTATATGGCTGAATCAGATCCGCTATTTTGGTTGTTACCCAGCTAGCCTTTGAAACTGTCACGTGAAAAAATTCGCGCGAATAGACCATTTTATTGTTGACACAACTGTGCGTGACTATTCGTGTCACGGGAGGTCATGGATGTAGTGTCATAAATGATAACACTTGTATTTTTGATTCAGCGAGTAATAGATTAGATAAAAGTGTGGCTATTGTTTGTAAAAAAGAAATATAGTGTACAGTATAATAGCGTGCTTGTACATATTGAAATTAAAGAAAAGTTGAAGGGTATTTGTGTTGCTCATGTTTATTTTAGCCGCCGAATTCATCTTGCTGCCGAAAAACTGGGCAAGAAATTCTGTACGACCAGCCCTGTAGCCCTGTTAGCACTCCCTTACGAGAGGTTCTGACTATAGCCGGATTTGACTATTGTTTTTTGGTTTGCGTGAGGTTCAGAGCTGCCCAAAACCGCGGAAGTGTCACAAGCCATTTACAACTGATGCTAAACACAGTACAGGGAGACTGAATCTCTCCCAGGCGCTGTTGTATTTACCCGGTTAAAGTAGGGAAACATCGGGCCTGATGGTTAAAGCAGGCCCACAAATCCACGTGCGTCTCATTCCAACCAAGGAGAGAGGTCTGGGGACAAGGAAGTGAGCGGCCGCGACTGCCTTCAGTTTTTTTTTCAGTCTGTTGTTTATGTGATGGGAATTCCACCCAAGGAAGGATTCTCCCTATCTGTAACACCATTCCAACAAAATAAATCCTTCAATGTTTTGTTTCCTTCATTTTCGATGACTTCACCAAGAAGAACCACATGCGCCCCACGTGACCCCCCCCCAAAACAATTTTTAAGGTTACACAAATATTCAGAAGCGAATGTTCAGTATTCTGTTGTAAAACATCAGGAGAATTTGAAAGCAAATGAGAATTGTAAGAAACACGAGTAGGGGTGGTCTTAATTTTTCATTCAAATTGTCCAAGATTGTAGATTGTTTGATTCCTCAAGGTTATTTGCAAAGTAGCTTTTTCTTGGGCGCCACCAACCTCGTTCCCAGGGTCTCTCTCTCCTGCCCCCCAGGAGAGAGAGACCCTGGAAACAAAGTTGAGGCGCCACAGTAATCTCTGTTATAAATCTTCTCTGTTTCCGACCCATCAAGGATCAAAACTGGGAAAGATTAATACTTAAGAAATTTCTCAATATTACAGTGCGTTTCACAAAACCTTTGACAAACGGTTTCCGAAGTTCGTTTAAAATTCCCGAAGTTCGCTACGAACTTGGGAATTTTATTTCGTAGTTGTCAATCAAATTGCGAACTTCAATTCGAAACGAAGTTGTGACTTTCACGTGCAGTGAAGTTGGCAGGTTGCGAAGTTCTGGCCTAATTTCGCTGGAATATCAAATAAGGTCGTAAATTTGCTGATTTACTATGATCTGCACCAGTAGCTGGGACTATCTATGCAATTTTCGCGGAAATTGGTCAAAATTACTGCCTATGTCCGCCCTAGAAAGCACAACGTGTTCCTCTACAAACCCTCCTCTGGAGCACCCCAAAGAAGTACTTCGGAAATCTCAAAGGGAAAGCCGAAGACAACGTGAACTGAGAAATCAATTAAACCGCGGTTACGAAGAAAACCGGAGAAAACGGAGTGAGGCGGAGTTACGAAGGAAACCGGACAAAACGAATTCGAAGTGAGACGGAATTACGAAGTAAACCGAAGTGAGACGGAGAAACAAAGTTAACTGGCCAGTAGTGTGGAACAAGTAAAGAGCGACGTTGTGTGGTAGTGTATTTGGATGTTGTGTGTGTTTGGGACTTTTGGCTTCAAGCAAAAGGACAATGAAAGAAACGCAAGGTGAACTAAAAACACTGACAAATATAGGACAGAGCTTTGTAAATACAATAAAGCTATAAACTTGTAACATTTAGTTCTCGTTTTCTTTGTAATTAATATCTTTTATTAAATATATTTAGCTTATTTACATTTAGTAATAAGAGTACAAATTAGTACATTTTATATTGTTAGGAACACGATTTAAGTAATATTGTCATTTAAACGCTATTTTGTTTTAAATGTTTCTTGTTTTATTTATTTGCTGTGTGTTTCCTCGAGTAGTTTATGCTCAAGTTTTTTGTTTCCATAAGAGGGCCCATTATCGTTGCGCGGGTTTCGTCACAAATACTGGTAAAAATTGACAGGAGACCTGGAATTATGGCGCCCAAGAAACTTGAAAGTAACCAGATATGAAGCAACTCGAACTTCTCAACTTGCGAACTGCACTGCAAGTGGAATTCACTTTCGAAGACTTTTGATTGACAACTTACGTAATGAAATTCCCAAGTACGGGGTGAACTTCAGGAATTTCAAACGAACTACTGAAACAGTTTGTCAAAAGTTTTGTGAAACGCACTGTAACCGACCTGTACAATTAATTGTTTTCCGACGAAATTGAAAAACGGAAAAAAAATATTCGATTTTTGTTCTCCGTGTGTAAAAAACGGTAATCGAAATCTGTTTTCTGCCGTTCTGACCGGAAGGAAATCGTATCCGTTTTTCGGTTTCGTCCAAAAATGGTTGTCCTTTAAGTACGTTAATACATTAAACTGTACTGCAATCTGCGTCATTATATTGCATGAAAATGAAAGAGTTTCACGGCATTTAAGTTCATCCCCGCTCGCTTAGCACAGTTAAATCAAAGCTTTCACATAGGCGTTAAGATGTTGTCAAGTATCCTTTGGTTTGCACTTAGCACACTACTCGCATTTTCAGACTCAAGGACAGCGTGCCCCAGAACAAGAACAGAACAAGTCACGACAGCAACTCCACACCAGCGACAACGGCGACAACAACATATTGAGGTATTTTTTTTCCTATGCATGTATCAGGCTCCCAAAGGGGAGTGGCCGAATCTTTTGCTGTGGAGCCCTGAGCCCTATAGTTTCGCTGCTTGGAGCCCTAATATTATTTTACTGCAGAGTCTGGTGCCCTCAAAACCTTTGCTAGGGAGCCTAGAGTAGTCCGGCGGCTAAGCTCGAAATTTTAGGTGAATTGTGCACTTTTTGATACAAGGATGAAATTTGGCACACTGAAAGTGGTCCCCAAAAGAAGTTTTCTCAGATATAGTGCCAAGCCCGAAAAATGCCAGTTTCCATGGAAACCGTAATTTATTTAAAGCAATGAAATTTCGCAAAATGTTTGTTTGTCTTGATTTATAGACAAATACTATTATGTCAGGCAGTGATACAAAGTCGCACGTACAAAATTTAGAATGAAATACTGTAATTTAGACTGTTCACAGCCCTCTATATTTCCGTATTTTTCTGCTGTTAAACGAAAAATCTTTTTCCATGCAACAATTCCTAGTAAGTTATTGGTATAAGAAAGATGGTAAAAACATAACAATTGCAAGCCTAATTTTAAGCACTCGCATCTGTATTTTTGAAATAAAATCTGCAATAAAAGGTGTATAAAAGCGCAAGATGAAGTACCTCGTGTGGGAGGGGTCTCGGTTGAAAATTTCATGTGCTGTTTACTAGCTGAAAATAAGGAATTGGCGTTGGCACTATATCAAGAATTGATTAGTATATGAATGCTTGTAATCCTGCAAAGTTTGGTGCTTTTATCAAAAATCGCACAATTCAGGAGCTAAGCCGCCGGACTAGAGCCCCAAATACTAAATTCGGAGATTATTACACTCAGATAGCGTCCTGTGGTGCTTTGTTTTAAAGTTTTCAAATTCTAAAATACTGAGATGTAGACGCGAAAACTCTACCATTTGGAAACTGCGGTTCCCTCTTTATTCGGTTTAGGTTGATTACTAATAATAACTTTTTGCATGACAAATTTATTGGCGACGTCGCGTAGGCCGTGGTTGACTGACGGTTGAATAATTCTAAATTCGGAAACATTCTCGTATCTCGAGTCTTCGTTCCTTACTGGGCAAGCTTGACGAAGCGAGCGACTCTCAAAAGTTCCGTTACAGGATCGATTTTGATTGGTTTTAAAGCAATAGAAATGGCCGAAAGTAAAACACCAAGAAATTCGTTAAGCCATTTTTGAAAGCTAGGCATGCGCAATTCGACCGGAAGTCCGATATTTTCGGACTTCAAATCGGAACTTTCCAGGGTCGCTCGTGTCCCGATCGAGAAACCCTGGGTACGTGGATGACTTCAAAATCGTTCCTTCAATGCGCGCGCGGTCGCTTTCGAACATGAAACTCACGCTGTACTTTCAAGCAGACTCCGTCCTCTCGTAGACACAATGAGTCCTTCGTGACGGTTTTTTGAGTCCTTCATGACCGTCGAGATGACGGTTTATAATCTAGAGAAGAGGAAACACAGCGAAACCATGCCAAGCACTGGAAAAGATGTAATGCTGCGGTACCAAGTCTGTGGAAAACTGTATGGTCTTGCCGCGCTTTAACCGTGAAACGTCATTAACTGTCAAATATTCATAAATATTAAACGTGTTCATTGATAAATAACTCAGAAGAAATGTGAAACACAAGTACTGTATATCAGATTATACGGAGTGGAGACAAACTTTAAACAGCGTTTATAAATTGAAATTATATTGGGGGGAAAGGTTTTGCAATTTTACGGTAACTAGATAATAACCCAATGCTTAACCTTCAAACGTGGTGTTTTGCTTGTATAACCCCCACATTACAACGAGTAGAAACAAGAATGAAACCCCTCTAAGTTGTTTTTTTTAGGGCGATAAAAGCTTGATTGCCAGTTAATTTTGTTCATGATGCTCATCAAATCGGTGGTCTTGCATAGCCCCCCCTTGTTCTAAACTAGGTGGGTCCCTCTTGAGTACACTTGATATGACGTTTTTCACCATCTGTGTTCGTAAAATATTGATTTCAGTTATTCTATCATAACAGGTAACTCAAGAGCCTTGGTACCAAATTGGAACCCAGGCAACGCCCCAAGCTGAACCTATCAACTTTGATGAGAAGCCAGTTATACTTCCTGTAGTATTAATTATGGCTATTTTCGTGCAAATCTTTCTGCCGTTTTTCCTTTGGTGGTGTGCTTCCTGGTACTACTTACTGAAGTCGTGTAAAGAAGTCAAGGAGGACCACAATAGGGTGGAACAAGTTGGCGAGGAGCTTGGAGGTCGGCTGCAGAGAATTGCTGCGGCTGGGAGTCAAGAGGAACTCGACCAAGGCGTACAAGAATACCAGGAAACCGTTCGGGAATACCAAAAGGAAACGGAGGAGAAGGAACTGAGCCGTAAGCGAGGAAGAACCAGTTTATGCAGACTTATTTCCCTGGACATGTATTTTTCATTTTGGATGTGGGTTATTTACCTCCTTGGTTGTGAGGCGTCTGAATGTACAAAGTACGGCCGGATCTTTTTCTACTTGAGATTTGTCGCTTTTGCGATGCTTGGTGTCTCGCCTGTGGTCGTTCTAGTGGAAAGCATCTTCTGTCGTGAGCTTGGCTACCTTAAAAATATCATGCAAGACGAAACGGTTTGGGAGTACATACAAAGAATGCATCAGGTCCAACCTAGGATCAATATGGTTGTGACATGCTACCATTACGAAACACGCATACGAATTGTGCACTACACGGACGCTAATGGAAACCGACAATCCCGCACGGAGACTTACGAAGAGCAAGTTGTGACGTTTGTGGACCATGGCGAGTTTTCGTTTGGTTCATGGCTTGATGTTTCCAAGAGGGAAATGCCAGTTCTGGATACCGCGAGTGTAACTCGGGTCAAGATACACCCCAGCCTCATTCTTGGTGACCAAGAAACGGCGGATGACTACAAGAGGCAAGTGGCAGAAATGTTGGAGAGAAATCGCTACCGAGATGATTTCACTGAATACTCTTCCAGTGATGAAATTCCCGGGCTGAAAAAGCGGATCTCTGCGTATGCAGACTTGAGTGTGAAGCCGTTTTGGATTCGGCCTCTGTTCTTCTGGATCGCTACTCTGTTGCAGATGACTTGGCCTTACCGCTGGCTGTTCAGAGCCAAGACAGCTAAGGAATACTACGTCTTGAAGAAAAAGATGTACAAGAGTTCAACGCCTCCAGGAGAGGTAGACTTGATGGATCCGATTGCCGTCCTGGTGGATATTGCCTCGTCTGTCGTCACTTCCGGTGCCTGCCCTGGTTACTCACTACCGGAGATGAACAATACAGGTATAGATAGCGCAACCTTGCTTCTCATTCCAGAGTTATTGCCAATATTTCTTTATGAAAATTTTCTAATTGGCAGTCATCGTTTTGCAGATTTTTTTAAATCATGGACTCTGAATGTGGGGACTTAAAGCCATCCTTTTGAACCCTACAGTGAAAAAATTGTGTTCAACTCCGCCCCCCTCCCATGGGGGGACTTCCATATGAAAGTAACGGGGATACTTGTCGGAAAATATGAATTAACTCCTCAAGGAGACTAATACGGCTCAAGCATTTGTGATCTCTGATCAGTGTAGACTGCCAATACAGTATGACTCGTTGTTTGTTTTTCACCTGCAACTCTAAACAAGACCTCGACAGCTAAACCATTGACGCGCTGTTCTGAACACTCTAAGTATTTTAAACACCTAAGCGAGCACACTGACATATTAATTAAAGAAATAAAAAACGCATCTGAGTGCATCTTTGAGTTATATAAGCACGCGGAAATTTTTATTAAAGAACATGAGAGAAGTGCATAGAGAAGAACGAGGCGCAGCACTTCGGGGCTTCTCGCACTTCTTGAGTGATCTTAAAGATTCCCGCGTGCTTATATAACTCAACAATGCACGAGGAGCAAGTTTTTTATTTCTTTTATAAAATGTTAAAAAATCTGCGCTAGCTCAAACACTTGACGTAAGCAGGGTGCATTATAACTCGATAAAACACGCGCGTGACGTAAGCAGCGTGCTTTATGGAGCTATAAGGAACTCGAACTGACCAATCACAGCATGCGCAATTCCTGGCACATTTTTTAATATTTTATCAAGTTCTCTTGATGACGTAATTCATAGACCAAACCAGTTCTATACATCAAAGCTGAGTAACAAATCGTCTTGTATTTTAAATTATTATCCTCTCACTGCAGCATGGCTCTCGTTTCCTCCATTTTTAGCGGTCCCACAGCATAGCACACTCTCGCCATTGTGTGGGGCAGAGCCTGGGGCAGATGTTCCAATGTCTTCAGGGATGAATAATCCTACTCCAGACAGTAGAGCACCTTGTCCACTCCTCAGTCCATACACAGGACGAGCATTTCCTCCACGACTCAGCCCTGCCAAGTGTTCTTCTGCCACTATACAAGGCAGTAGCAGGCCACAGTCTGCTGCTGAAGATCCAGAAGTGTTCCCTGGTGAAGTAAATACTGACAATGACTGCAAAAACACGGGAAATTCAAAATAAATGAAAACTCAGTTCTAAACTAATGTGCTGAAAACTCTTGACGGATAAATTAGATTAAATGACTTCACTCACTTTCTTGAGCACAAGTAATTATTCAAACTAATACCATACATCCGAATGTAGCGACCCTTTGAAAGTAATGACCTTAAACGCGACTTCAATGGACTTGTTTTAAGCAGCAATGTAATTAACACGTCACAACGAGCTCAGGGGCGGATCCAGGATTTTTGCAGAATACCAGTTGTATCAGAAAGCCGCCCGGTTATCTAAGGAGGTGGGGGGTGGGGATGGGGTGCACACCCTGTACCAAATTGATCTGACTTTTTGTTTTAGATGATCCTTATTCTAAAACCAATATATTCTGGTTTTCAGTAATGTAATGTAGTTCTTTTTGGTAAGATTTATCCTTTTTATCTCTCTATATAACCAAAACATTTCTATTTAAAAATGGATCGGCCCCTCTAGCGGTACACTATGTACGTCGCCGCACAAGAGGCGACCCTGGGTCCTCCTAATTATAATGTAGCGATAAGAGTAGGTGTCGAGGGTCTTAACTTTTGGAACTCTTCGGTAACACCAAAATAATAAAAAATAAATGTAACTGTTCACAATTTAAATATAAGACAATATGCAATATAAAATATACAATATAAAACTGACATTACATTGCTTGCCTCTCAATTTCTATCGACTTTGATGTCTCTGAACCACCCCTCTTCCCTCACCCCCACCTCCCGCCTTAAACTTCGTAAAGAAAGACTGGGTGAGTTGCGAATTGGAATCCCGGCCCGGGTTGGAACTTGTGCCTGCTTGTTCGTCGATTCAGGCTTTCGATTTAGTTCATTATCAAAAATAACTGGAGGCTGATAAAAGTAAACCGCCCTAGCGAATTTTGAAAAGCTTGAAAAGCTGACATTTCGAACGTTAGCCCTTTGTAGGAGGAAAGTAGAGGATTATGGGTTGCGTGCGCACCGTTATGTGGTAGACTGGGTAGAGTTTGGAGTTATGCTTTTGAAGTAAGCATGTTAATGGATGATGCAAAAATACATTAATTAATTTAAGCAAGGAGCGTTTGTTGAATCAAATGGGGAACGGCAAGGTACCGATTTGAAAGGTAAATGTTTGTCCTCAAGTTTTATGGATTTACGGTGTTGCCGTGATGAAAAGAAAGTGCACAAACAGCCTTGTTTTCAAAAGAATGACCAGGAAGATTAACATTATCATCTGCTATTATTTCTGCTTGGAAAGAGATTAGAGACATCTTTGCCGTTGTTTTTTTTTATACATCTCTACGGATCGTGGGGGAAAGTGAAATATTCCAGCGCTTGAAAACGGGCTTAGAAGCATTTTTTTACATGTCCAAGGATCATGGGAAAAGGCTGTTTTCGCGCTTCTCAATCCTCAACTAGTGGACACCTGAAATAGACCAGGGTGATCGTGATAGCCCCCAATTAATGTAGTTTTGAGATACACAATTTTTAACACATTTGGCCGTTTATAGATAATTTTTACAAATGATTTACATAATTTTAATATTTTAATGTAGTTTAGGATACACAATTTTAATATATTTGTAGCTTTTAGTTAAGTTAATATATGTGCCAGTTTTTGTAGTATTCATAATAAGTGAATGGTTTTAATAAGTTAGTTAGGTGTCCACAATTAGTAGAGGGGACTTTTCCCCTCAGCTACTCCTTTTGACACGTTAATAAAGTTATTATTATTATTATTATTATTATTATTATTATTATTATTATTATTATTATTATTATTATTATTATTATTATACCGCTGCAGCAATTATCGCCCATTGAGATGCGATTTGTTGCAAGTCAAAAGCGTTTAGAAACAAATGGCAGATGATGGACAGCGCGTTTCAGGTCAGCATATCAGTCGTTTCCCTCAGCTCTCCGGAAATGCCATTCTTTTTTGCTCAGTGGTGGCGGCTTTCTTCCACATGCCTCTACATACATATGTTCTTCATAAGTATCATTCTGCCTTTGTAAGGGTCAGGAATTAAAATTCATCCCTTTTCTCAGGTATCAGTAAATTTAGTTTACGGATCTCAGCTATCAGTTTACAAAACGCATCATTTCTCCGGCGGACAGGTAAAATTTTTACCAATTCTCAGCGTATCAGTAGAACCCCCAATTCAATATTTTAATCAAGGTTGGAGGAGTTATCTGAATAACCCACTCCTCTTTACGGGCTTTGACACTTCTCGTCAATCAGTTTTGTTTTGTTTTCGCTTAAGATTAAGTCAGATAACCTTATAACGAATAGTTACGCACGAAGCTAAAAAGAAAAGCTCTGGGGTCAAGGTAGCAAGCAGAATCTAGGTATGACAGTGTTTACTCACGTTTATTATTGCACCAGTGCGCCATTTTACCATATTAGGTCAAAAGAACGCACAAAATATCACCCGTGATTACACTGTAGAACAGGGCAAAAATACGGAAGGGCAGCGGAGCAAACAAAATGGCCGGACTCTACGCAACTCGCAAAATCAGTATCCAAGCGTATTATATTTAAATCATCAAATAAGGTATACAGATCATAACATAAGTTGTCGTGGTCATTTTACATTCTCAAACATTTTGGACATTTGAAAAGTAGTTGTTTCCTGATAAAGTAAAGAAATTTCCAGGGAGAATTTGCAACGAAAGGACTCGCGAAAGTTACTATTTCGAGTTTTACTCACGGTGGTGCCTTTGTCACTAATCCCGCGAAAATTGTTGCTTGAACTGCTGTATGTCGATCAACTGCTGCTTTTGTTTTTCAAGCAATGTCTCTTAGGCATGAAACTTTATTTTCCAATTGATTATTATTTCTGATTCTATTTTATATATCTTTATAATTTCTTATGTGTAACTAGGTAATGCCATGTATTTTGTATGGAAATACCTTAATAAATTGTTGTTGTTGTTGTTGAACTTGTCTCTGAAGCATGTCGCCAGGGTTCTTGTCTGCATGCTACTTAAGTCGAAAATCTTTACTCGTTTATGCCCTGAGATAGAAAAGCTCTTAGCTTTGTAAGTAATGGAAACGAATTGCAGTCTAGATAACCTTAATATACCGATAACGTTTCGGAATCATCCCTTGACAATATTTTCAGGAAGTAATTTGAGTAAAGGCATGACGAGGCAATATTAACCCAGTCACGTGCACATATCTGTCAGCGGCCCCTTACGTCTTACCCAGGACTTTGTAATTTCGAAAGCGCATCTTTTTACACTTCTGTTGTCTTGGTGGTTTGTAAATGATTTTTCAAGCGTAAAATGAAGGCTGACGGCCTTTGATGAGCTCCACCAAGTCTGTAGGGAATTATGAATCATCTAGAAGATCCAAGCTTGCAGTCTACGCTGGGTATGTGGCGAAAAAAGGTCGAATTTTCTACACCTAACTCGCTAAGTGTTAGTGTAACGTCTGTTGCAAGGTGTATTTTATTACAACGTGGGAATTCATCACAAGCGCGCACTCACGGCAAGACTACTTTGCTTTTTTATGATTTCAGAATTGGATCACGATGCTTTTTCCTTCTCGAACTTGGAGGAATTTCTCTCTTCTGACGACAAAGACGTGACGGACGGGTAAGCCGATCGATTTTTGCGAAATCATAATCTGCAGATTTTACACAAGAACGCAGTGTGAGTGAAAACTAAACGGATCGGAAACTCAATACATCCCGCGAAAAATCCGTGTTCGGTTCGGGCATGCCTTCCCCTTTGACATTTTATATTTGTTATGAAGTGTTTAAATGTGATAATATAATAGGAAAGCTTCCACGACTCGTAGCGATGAATATTGAAGCTGTATGTTCAAAATAGAAGCTATAAACTTCCTTCGAACTAAACGCGAATCGAAGCCCTATTCAGCTTCTAGTTTGTAAAATAAATCACTTTGGGCATTTTAAGTCAAAAGAGTGATTTCTGCCAAAAAATGTTTGAAGTAGAGAAAGGCAGCGATCTTCATTTTAGTTTAGCGAGTTTTTAATTGAGTTACACAATTATTTCTGGCCAAAGTCTTCGAGAGTTATAATAGACAGTACATGAGCGCTTTTTGTTTTTCTCGATCTCAACTTCAACATTAATTTATGAGGCAGGTATAATTAAGTCATAGTTGATCTAGAGCGTAATAAAGCAGAAAAACGTTTTAGTTATAGCTGTTGTTATGACAAATCACGAAGCTCTTTGAAAATGCAATGTTTGAACTTTGGCGGCGCAGGAAAATGTTGACTGCTGTTTGTGTGTACTCACTCGCACTTCCTTACGTTTTATATGTCGGGGCAACTTTCTTGTTCAAAGCAGGAAGATTCTTCTCTGGAGATATCTACCAATGATTCCCTCAAAAGAAACCCGGGCGTAGTAACAGTGTATTGGAAGTTCTATCTATCGTATAGTTCACTGTCTTGTGAACTTATGTTTTCTTTTCTCACGGCGTTTAGCATTTCGAGTGTATATTCGCTGTGCATATTTCGAAGGGTGAAGAAGGTCGAGATTCGCGTTATCAGAGCCTCGATGAACAAAAGGATTTCCAAAAAAGCGTATTAATCTTTCATAAAGTAGGAAATAGCGAGTTATTGCTCGTTGAAAAAGTTTTCAAATACAAAATGGCTAATTGATTAAATGATTTCGGTCGTTGTGCAAACACTTAGTGGAAAGCTCTCGAGTTTTAATTTGATCCGAAATCGCTGGTGATATGTTCTTCACTGTTGAAATTTTTCTATTGTTGGACGCAAATTAATGCTTCCTTTTTTTATTCATCCGTTATTTCTGAACTGTTAGTATGTATCTTTGTTGTTTTGTGTATAATAATTACAGCAAGGCTTTCGGAAGTCAGTTAATCATTTACCCGGATAATTAACTTTCGCGATTTTTCATTGCTGTCTCTCAAATTGTTTACCGAAGCGTATTGTTTTACACGATTATGCAAAGAAGTAATTGTTTTTGCCATTGTTCGTGAAGGATTGTTGCTTCTTTTGGCAAGGCTGTTTTATAAAAATAGCGTTTTAAGAGTGATTATATTTTTAATCTCCAGTATTCATTTTTTCCTCGCCATGTTTGCGTGACTTCAATGGTGGCACGCCAAATTTAGCTCAGTTTATGTCGGAAATGCCTTCAGGCAGCTGAGATGACTTGATGAGACCCTTACTCCCCAACAGCCGTGAGATGTGTGAAACCAAATACATTCATTTATTTTATTCAGTTTTTTTTTATTTACCTTTAATATTTCTCGCCACAACGTGCACATGAACGAATTTTAGATCACTACTAAAGAGGATTAGTATTTTTAAAGTGTTTCTTCTGCAAGCTCGATCAGAATATCACGCGAAAGTTGTTACATAATGTATTTTTGAGTAATATTACCCCGTTTGGTTGTATTTAGTCCAAACAAAGCTGAGTTCTTTTACGTTTGCTGATTACGACATAATAAAACCCTACACTTTTATAAAGATAACTTGAAAGAGAAAGAATGACCTTTTGTCGTCCTTGCATCATAAAGTAATATAAGAGACAATTTGAAACAAAGGATTCCAGATCCTGTCTGAGCAAATTTGACAGAATGCAAGATAAAAATGACTTATTTGCCAGAATGTTTAGTCACATCTTAGACAGCGTTCTTGGCTTTAAGTGAGCATATTTGAGTGTCCAAGTAAAATATTTTGATTGCATTAGGGTATACATGTAATGTTTTTTATCAAGCTGTTCAAATTGTTTGTTTTGTTTTTCCTTTTATTAGAAATTTTACATAAGTCAAGAAGTATAGAGTTTCGAACAGATCCATTACTTTGAGGGCCTTTGTTGATGTAGTGAACTTGCTGTTAAATCCATTGTCATTCATAAATATTGTGGACAACCTTTATCGATCAGTTGATTCAAGTCTTCTAGTTAATGGAGTTTGATTTTCCAAGCCTGTTGTTGTTGTTCTTTCACACAAGAGTTTGCTAAGTGGTACTCACACTCAATCTCATATTCCAATATGATGGTTCCTTTTGATAGTGAAGTGAAAGTAACAGTAACAGATAGTGATAATGATTGTTGCAGTGAATTTCCAATTTAAGCAATTGGAATAAGGAAGCCTGACAAAAAATTGAGGGCTTCAACGGGATTCAAACCTGTGACCGCTGCAATAGCGGTGCAATGCTCTACCAACTGAGCTATGCTTATTTTCCCATAACAGTAACAGTGACAGTGGAGCTACATTGAAATTGCCAGTGATATTACAGGGGCAGTAACATTCAAGTGACAGTGCTAGTGATAGTGACAGTGAGGTGACCATGACAGTGTCAATAACATGTATGGTGACAATGACAGTGGCAGTGACAGGTGAATACGACAATGGCAATGACATGGGTGGTGACAATGACAGTGGCAGTGACAGGTGAACACGACAGTGGCAATGACATGATGGTAACAATGACAGTGGCAGCGACAGTGCGGTGACCACAACAGTGGCAATGACATGGATGGCGACAATGACAGTGGCAGTAACAGTGTGGTGACCATGACAGTGGCAAAGACATGGGTGGTGACAGTGACAGTGACAGTAACAGCGAGGTGACCAGCCATGACAGTGGTAATGACGTGGATGGTGACAATGACAGTGGCAGTAACAGCGAGGTGACCGGCCATGTCAGTGGTAATGACATGGTGACAATGACAGTGGCAGTGACAGTGAGGTGACCACGACAGTGGCAATGACGTGGATGGTGACAATGACAGTGGCAGTAACAGCGAGGTGACCATGACAGGACTTGGCAAAGACATGGATGGTGACAATGACAGTGGCAGTGACAGGTGAACACGACAGTGGCAATGACATGGATGGTAACAATGACAGTGGCAGCGACAGTGCGGTGACCACAACAGTGGCAATGACATGGATGGCGACAATGACAGTGGCAGTAACAGTGCGGTGACCACAACAGTGGCAATGACATGGATGGCGACAATGACAGTGACAGTGACAGTGAGGTGACCATGACAGTGGCAAAGACATGGGTGGTGACAGTGACAGTAACAGTAACAGTGAGGTGACCAGCCATGACAGTGGTAATGACGTGGATGGTGACAATGACAGTGGCAGTAACAGCGAGGTGACCGGCTATGACAGTGGTAATGACATGATGGTGACAATGACAGTGGCAGTGGCAGTGAGGTGACCAAGACAGTGGCAATGTCATGGATGGTTACAATGACAGTGGCAGTGGCAGTGGCAGTGAGGTGACCAAGACAGGACTTGGCAAAGACATGGATGGTGACAATGACAGTGGCAGTGACAATGAGGTGACCACGACAGTGGCAATGACGTGGATGGTGATAATGACAGTGGCAGTGGCAGTGAGGTGACCAAGACAGTGGCAATGATGTGGATGGTGACAATGGCAGTGGCAGTGGCAGTGGCAGTGAGGTGACCAAGACAGTGGCAATGACGTGGATGGTGACAATGACAGTGGCAGTGACAGTGAGGTGACCACGACAGTGGCAATGACGTGGATGGTGACAATGACAGTGGCAGTAACAGTGAGGTGACCAAGACAGTGGCAATGACATGGATGGTGATAATGACAGTGGCAGTGACAGTGAGGTGGCCAAGACAGTGGCAATGACATGGATGGTGATAATGACAGTGGCAGTGACAGACATGGACAATGATAATGACAGTGACAATGACAGTAAAAGTGACAGTGAGGTGACCGTGACAGTAACAGACAGGGACAGTGATCAATTGTGAGGTGGCAGTGACAGTGAGGTGACAGTGGCAGTGACAGTGACAGTGACAGATACAGTAACAATGAGCTGGCTGTGACAGTGACAGTGATGTGACAGTGACAAAGAGGTAGTAGTGACAGTAACAGTCAGTAACAATGATAGTGAAGTGATAGTGTCAGTGAAAGTGACAGTAACAGTGCAGGGTTTTTCAATAAGGGCCGGCAGCCGGCGAAATTCGCCGGCTACTCCAGATGTTTTCGCTGCCTACTTTGATTAACAACTTACTCGAATTTTAAGAATTAGCATGATAAATAATTTGCCACAACATGAACCGCGGATCGGCCAACATTTCATTCGTTTAATGCAAAAGAAACTTGCCATAATTCTTGGTTAAAATATATCGACTCAGGGCTTGAAATTTAGACCAATATACGGTTGCCAATGTGACTAACATTTCATAAAAATTCTCCTTTCGTCACCAAAATGGCGACTACATTTCTGTGTGTTGACGATGAATAACGGGCATTTCCTCAGACATTGTGCCCTTCCAGAAAGTTATATCGAAAAATCTTTGCTTCTAAGACATCCAATTCAAAATAAGAAAAAGAAGTCAATCCATCCTCTTCCTTTGCTGTAAAAGATTCTATCACATCGGAAAACTCGCAGAAAGCTGACCGTGTTTGAAATCGCCCTATAATTCTTTGCAAGCCCTTGAGCATGTCATGTATGCCTACGGGTTGTGTCTCTTGTTGATTCCTTCGACAGTGGCCACAAAATCTTATATAATGTGTTTGTTTTAAACCAAGTGATAAGATTGTTTTGGTTTTCCTTTTAAATATTTTACATGTATGTATTCAGTCCTTTTTTAGATTAAATTCCTAGATTTTGCAATCTGGCGACTAAAAATTGCATTTGGCGACTATTTTGTCTGCAAGATAATTAGAACCATTGAATAAAAAGCTAGAAAATAGAGCATGTATGGTTCTGTCAAAAATGACCTAATTCTTGCCCCAGAATGCAGGAAATGCACTCTTAGGGAGTTAGAGGCTCAGATTTTAAAAGTTTCCCGGGGAAGCATGCCCCCTGGGCCCCCCTAGGCCCCCCTAGCGCGAGTAACCCCTTCGCCACAATTCTGCCGCCTACTTCAATTCTTATTTAAAACCCTGAACAGTGTCAGTAACAGTGACACTGAAATGACAGTGAAATGTCAGTAGTGCTAACAGTGGTAGTGGACGTCTGTGAAGTGACAGTGACGGTGACATTGACAAGATTCAGATTTTTATTATTTCACACTATTTACAGACATATTTTACTATCACACACTATTTACAGAAAATTCATTAATTAAAATAAGGAAAATATAATAATAGTAAAGCCAAAACAAAATGTGCTCAGTGACCAAAGAAGCATATGCTATCGTGTTGGTCACTGACACGTTAAAAAAGAAAAGAAAGACAAGACACATTAATTAATAAAAACAATAGAATAAAGGAAGTAAAATGTGATTAACAAAAGTATGCAAATTAAACAAGTTAAGTGAATAAATCATAATTAAGTTATATACAGAATTCAAAGAAATTATGCTGAAGAGTAATATTGAGTATTTAAAAGGTATAATTTATATTGCTTATAAAAGGAAGTGTAAGGCAGTTTTTTAAAATCTGTTGGAATAATTTCCCAAAATTTTGATGCAACAAAAGAAAAAGTAGAGGACCCATAGTATGACAATTGACAGAATCATTGAAGCAACAGTGACAGTGAGTGACATTGACAGTGATAATGACAGTGACAGTAAGGTGATAGTGACAGTGACAGTGATGGCGACAATGAAGTGCGTGTCATTGACAGTGACAGTGATAATGCCAGTGACAATGACAGTAGCAGTGGCAGTGAGAGGAAGTGAGGGACAGTGACAGTGTGGTACGAGTGATAATACCAGTGACAGTGAGTGACAGTGACAGTGACAGTGCAGTGACGGTTAGAATGCCAGTAACAGGGACAGTTAGAGCAAAAGTAATAGTAGCAGTAAAAGTGACAGTGACATTGATAGGAAAAGTGACAGTTAGAGTGGCAGTGGCAGTGGCAGTGGCAGTGGCAGTGGCAGTGGCAGTGGCAGTGGCAGTGGCAGTGGCAGTGGCAGTGACAGGAATGTTTAGCGTCAGTAGTAGTGATAGTAATAGTATAAGTCAGACTGTGGCAGTAAACAGGGACAGTGACAATGATAGCAATAGTAACAGTAACAGAAGTTGTCCGTTTTACTACACTAAGATAATGTATGAGGCTGGGGCCAACACTGTTTTTCGTAATATGGAAATGTTCATATCAGTAAGGAAATGGCCATAATGCATATAACATTTAATCATCCAGTTTGCAATTTGTTCAGTTCTGGTTAAGGCTTTGTAAAAAGCTTATAAGTTTGTTTTGATAGTCTCCTTTGAGAAAGAATGAACATTGCAAGAAGGATTGAGTTGTACTTGGCAAACTTATTTTCAATATCTGTTTTCCATCTAATTTTTTTCCATATTTTATTGTTTTATTAAGATGCATCGATGGCACAGGACAAATGAATTTTGGATTTGCAGCAGATGCAATAGCTAATAACGACCACTTCCTGTCACTGAGTTTAGGACCACAATACAATGGTATGGTGTCAAAAATTGTGAAGCTGGATTTAAATTTGTTGATTATTTGTTGAATCTTTGTACTTCCCACCATTTAGTTCTTGAAGGCCGAGTCAGATTTTCTTCTCTTCTACAGGGAGCCTTGGTTTTACTGTTGATGGACAAGGGATATCTGTTGGGCAGTGAGTACTCTTTAAAATTACTTTTGAGTCTTGTTGGTGAAAATTTGAAAGTTGTTCTAGTTGTTGTCATTATGCCTATGGATTGAGTCATCAGTTTATGCAAATTGCATAAAAATTGGCAATAAATGTCTGACCAAATTTGTAATATGTCGGCCAAATAGAGATTTGCAAGGACACATGTCCTGCCAAGCAAGTGAGAAACATTATTTCCAGCACTGGGCTCAGACTTTTTACAAGATACAAATTTGTAACCCAGACCCCTCCCCCCAGGCACAGAGCCGGTGGGAGAGGGGAGCTCCCATATGTAAAAGAGACAGAGATGCCTGTCATCTTGCGTAGGAGTGTATGTTATGATTCTGGTCTCAGTTATGGGCAGTGCGGCAGTGTTTCTAGCTGTCTTGATGTGTACTTATTACCGACTGGGGTTTTGATTACATATCTAGAACCTCTGTAATGTAACTGTGTACCTATGAACTGAAACATACAACATTCATGCCCATACAAGTTATTAAGTACAGCTAAATGCATCCTTAAGTTTTAGGTGAAATGCATGACTACTCAATTTAGATTTGTTTAATTCTAATTCAACTGAGAAAACAGTCCTTTACCTTGGGACTTTCTACAGACAGCTGTTTAGAGGAATATTTAGTCGAATTCATGTTTAAGCACTGCCTGCTTTTTGCTGATCGAGTGAGATTGTAATGATGTACGTAATTTTGTAAATTCTACACAGCCCTATTGACATTCCTAATTTTGGAGGACAGTACAGGAGAAACTTTCCTCTGACGCCACCAGATTCAGATGGACCTGACTCACCTGATGGAGATCAAGGTAAAAGTGGATCAGAGATATTAGTCAGCAGTAACCTTTCATCATCAGTTTCTCTCTTTCTTTTCAGCTGCTCGCTTTATTTAACAATTAGATTATGAGCTCGAGATTTCTACGAGGGGATAGCTGATGAGGCTGCAGGCTGAATCAAATTGTTTAGTTCTTAGTAAAGTACTCTTGAGTCAATGATTTTCAGTTATTTCCACATTTTAAAGTATAATAAATCGTCAAACCTTCCAAGCTTGCGCTTACTCATATATATATACTGGCTGATAGTATATGAGGAGCTCAACCAATCAGATTGTCACGTTTGCATTAATATACTAATAGAATTCTACTAATAAGCATTAGGTTAAAGGCAAAAGGTTTGTTCCAATCCACTGAGTAGGTCAGAGGAGTACTGATATTGTTACTAAGTACAGTATCCATGGTAATAAACAATGCTCTTGTCTTGACTGATCCTAACATTGTTCAGATCCAACTAGACAATTGCATATTGCATGTAATTTATAATAAAAGGATCTTCCTGCAATTTACTGTTTTTCTTTTTTGGCTTTTTAGTGTTGCTGTCTAGTGTACCTGGCATGCATGTTGTGTTACCATCCTTGTCACATTCTGGAGGAATACAGCTGCAGCAAAGAAATACTGTTAGCCACTCTGAAGAATTCCAGCTGCAATCCCTCAGGTACAGTATGGCTCAATAAGGTGACTTGTCAATGAATGACAAAAAATAAAAATAAAATAAATCACTTTATTTAAGTGTCAAAGTATTTAGCACGGCTGTACTAATTGAGGACCCTGTAAATGGTGAAACAAATATTATAAATCAAACAGAAACTTGTTAAAAATGCCAACTGGCAGGAAGCTGACCAGGTGGCTATATACAAAGCGTGGAGGAGTTGAATTCGGGACCACCGAAGACAAATCAATCTAGTGGCAGAGAGGAGGATTTGAACCCAGGACCTCCGGATTACAAGTCCAGCGCCCTAACCACAAGGCCACACTGATTATCTCAGCCACTTATGTTAGAAAAAAAGGCCACTGATCCCTTGAGAAGATGGAGGGTGCAGACCCTGCTGTGTGGATATTGTTAAATGCTTACATTAAAGGGCTCTCTAGTGATACCAGTTATGAAAGATTCTCTTTAGAAATTCAAAGGTTCTGTCCACAGAAAAAAAGATATTAAAATGTAACGTAATTATTTTTGAAGTCAGATTTCATGTATCATGCAGTCCTCGAGGTTTGACTGTTGACTTTTATCTATAAATATAAGGGGTGGCGAATGGTAAAATCCGAGCCTTGCCGAGACGCCGAGACCCTAGTTTAAAAATCTGAGCCCGAGACTTGAATTTGTTTGTAAAATCCGAGCCTGAGACTTAGCGCTACAAAAATCCAAGCCCGAGACGCACTTGATCAGAAAATACGAGAAACAGTTCAATTTTCAAACGCCGGATTGTCGTTGGGTACCCATGTACTATTATCATGACATGATTTCCTCTATAAAGTGGAAATTACGGTTTCCTATATATATTTTACATAACAATTGTAAATGCAGATGCCGGCAGGGGTAAATTTTTAATTTCTCGTTTCAAATAAGTTTGCGGATAAAAAATTGAAGTCCCATTGGCGAGATTTTGAGATCCAAATTTTCAAAATCCGAGACTCCAAGATCCAAATTTTCAAAATCCGAGACTCCGAGACCGTCATATTTCTAGAAATCCGAGATTCCAAGACGCTATTTTTAAGCGCTGAGACTCCGAGACTCGGCGTACATTTGCCATTTTTGAAAGGCCATTCGCTACCCCTAATATATTTAATCAGTTGATTTCTAATTCAGGAAGAGTGGCCCAAGGAAAACTAAGGCATTGATTATTATTACTAATAAATACCAACATGATTAGTTCACATTTCTACATTTAATTGTGAACATTGCGAAGGCAATGTGTCAATTTTTGATCAACATTAATTTGATTAATACTCTCCCTCTTGGATGATATTAGATATTGTTACTCATTGCTCTTTGTGTTTGTTTAATAATTAACAGCAGTGCCTCTGAACCCAGACGGAAGAGAAAGAGAGACTCTGAGTGCAGTGAAACTTTAGCAGCAAACAGTCTGTCATCTCTGAGGCTTAATTCTTTGAAATCAGAGCCAGGTGATGTCCAATATTTTCTGTCTTTAAAATTCTTATTATCATGATCTGCTGTTCTCAACACTTAATATTTATCAGTAGACACTGATCATTTTATAATGTAGATCCATGAATCTAATCGGCTGCCCTGCACAGTTTACTGTTCACTGGTAGACTGCATACAAATTTGATTTGTGGCTGTCAAGTTTTAAGTGCATGTCAGTTCTAATCTTTCCCATTATTTTTGCCTTTGTTTTTTGTGATTGTAAATCAGTTTGGATGCATGTACCTTTCTGACTTTCAATCATAAAGTAATAAATGAATTTAATTTCTTTTATGTACATCATTCAATAATTAGGAATAAAGGCTGTCTGCACCTAATCTTTGAACTAGAAAGGACAACATTTAGAAATTGGCATTAGCTGACTTATTTCCCGTGTGGGGAATAGGGCTGAAAACAATTTCCTCCACCGAATTTTTTTAGGCATAACTACCCCATGTTATTAACTCCATCTCCTCTCACTTTTCAACAGCAGTACTCTTCCAGGAAGTACATATTGACTCTTTATTTTCCCTTCTCAGATGATTACTGCTTGGACGGTACATGTAGTGGCTCCGAGAGCCTTGATTCTCCTGATCCCTTCGCCACCCCAGCCACACCCGATCCAGAAAACTCTTACCAGTGCTTAAAATGGTCACCTTTTAAACCTGATGAATGCTGTAGCATGTATGATGATGCTTCCCAAACACTGTAAGTACTGTAATTATGGTTTTCGATAACATGCAAACTCTGAAATTGAAACCTCGACCAGCAATTCGCTGCCAATCATCTAGACGGACCTCTCAGTCAAAAGGTCTTGTCTGTTGGTTGTGATTGGTAGATTTCAATCCATTTTGCTTGTTTCTGATTTCAAGGTTCCTTAGCTGTCGCCATAATTATGATTGACAGCAGCGAAAAACACAATCGTAAGTTGGGTTTTGAACTTCAGAGCTTGTGTGTTATTGAAAGGTGCAATAATGCTGTTAGAGTGATTTTTTGATCGAGTATCATAAAACCAAAACCAACGTTATTACTCTGGCCAATCACAAAGGACACAGACAATCCAATGAACCAATCAAAACATGAAGCAAATACTTGTAGCTGACATGAAGCGTGGGAAGACATACATGAGCGAGTCATGTTTGAATTTAGTTTTACCTCTGATTTGTTGGGAAGGTGACGCAGAGTTTTTTTTACCAATCACTGAGCGTTGTAATGCAAAACCAAAGCAAATGCAAATTACTTTCGACACTCAAGTGAAAACTGCTCTCTAACATAAAAGATGCTTTTGTATGAAATGTTGGATGTCAAGTTTTATCTAACATGGCTGTTTTTTTGTTTTTGTTTAGACCTCCTCCTCAGTTTAGAGTAGACGCTGACAAAGGCTTTAACTACTCATTTGCTGATGAGGCGTTTGTTTGTCAAAAGAAGAATCATCTTCAGGTATATAGCTATGTACAGACACTGCTAAAGGAAATGATTGATGAAAATAATTAGCAATAGACCTTTTTTGCTCGGGTGGTTTGTTTTCCCATTACAGACCAGGTGATATTCTCTAGAGAATTTTTCTTTTATCCACATATTAAAATTTATTCATTCACGTACACGTGAGTATTTGAAAATTTGAAAGCAAGAAATCTTAAGAGTATCATCACATGGTCTGTAATGGGGCAACAAAACACCCAAGCGAAAAAGGTCTATTACTTTTGAGACAAGTTTATACACAGTTGTTGACAGAAACATTGTAATAATTTATTGTGTGGCATTCAGCAAGATGATCTTGTTTTTCTGGTTTGTTGATCTTTGTTGTTATTAATTGGTCCAATTAGCTTAAAGATCCATCTTTCTGGTAGCAATATAATGCAGATTTCATTTTCATTCATACTCCAGTATACTTGGCAAAATTATTTGTGCTTCATTATATATGAATAATTTCCAATTATGTCCTCAAATAGAAGGTGTTATTCTTCCAAAATGGAAGCTCATGTGAAGTGTGTGCACACTTTTTGAAATGATTTTGACATGTATAAAACAGTCAGGGATCAAATAAGAACAAATGAGCAGCAACTTCAATTAATGAAACAAACAAGTAGAATAAATTAGTCCTTGTTTAATTCTGTGGCATTTGGTATTTTATAGATCACAGCCTATATGAATCTGCAGTCTTCACAATCACCTAAATATGTCCAAGGGGAGGTATGTATACCGACACTTTTGAATTCTGTTACAGCAAGCAGACCGGTAACAAAAACACACAGAAATAACTTGACTTGCATTGCTTAGATGGTTATCATCACACTCTTATGAAGATTACCGGTACATGTATTGCCTTGATGATTAATCCTTACACTCTTAACTGATGTCTCAGTGGTTGGCAGGAATGCAACATTACCATAAGTGAACACCCCTGAAGTTGGACTCTGACGTGTTGTGCCCAGCTGCAGGGTGTCCAATACATACAGCACTACAAGCTCTGTATTATTTATTAGACCCTTATTACGTGCTAAATGAACCTGCTAAATTTGCATATTGGTTTTTCTTGTAGCAAAATGAGTTAAGACGCATTGACAAATTCTCTTTACACCTTTATGGAATAAAGGTATGTTCATTAGAAATAGAAAGTGCATTTAATTTCTCAAGCTTGCACATGCACTACAAATCTTCTTACCTTAAATTAGTTCATTTTCATGATGGTGATGGTTCACTATGCCCATATGCATGAATGCTGTATTATTAGCTTTAACTTGAAAACTTTTTTTTATTATTGCATTGATCTAGATGGAATCTCAAGCCAGTCAAATTAGTGTTGAACAGTCTCAAGCTGACAGAAGCAAACGGCATTATGAGCCTGTTCAGTAAGTGATTATAATGCCTGATTTAATGACACACATTACACAAGCTAGACAGGAAGATACATGCAGCACAAGTAACTGAGTACATGACTTGTGTTCATTTTGATTCCTTTCAGATTTGACATTTCACCAAAAGAACAAGCAAAAATCACGGTTGGAAGACTGCATTTCAGGTACTGCTAAATTGCATTTCATTTTTCTTATGGAAAAAAATAATGAAAACATTCTTGGAGTTACTGAAACGCCACAAACTCACTACACACTTGTTAGTCTGTAAGTTTCCGTTTTTCGATGTACAAATTTTGCCCTGTTTTTTTTTTCCTTCATAAGTAAGTAAGTACGTAAGTAACTTTATTTAATGAGGGTTAAAACACTTTACAGTCGCTGACGGACAAACCCGTGGCCCTCGCTTAAACAATTAAAATATAAATTACAATAATTTTAAAAAATATCTAACTATGAAAAATAATGAGTATTAAACTGGTAAAATTGCTAATATCAATAAAATGGACTAAAATCTTGTTGGTGCATGCAATAAAAAGAGTAAAAAGACACATACCTGATGAAACATCATGCAATGAGATTAGATAGTAAGTAAATGTCTAATGCTGCACGTGATTGAAGGGTGATGAATATTTGTCATTTTATTTTCGGGTAGCTTACCTGTAATGTGCAAATGTCTTGCAGTGAGACTACAGCTAACAACATGCGAAAAAAAGGAAAACCAAATCCGGATCAGAGGTAAGTGACCAATTGTGATTATTAATAATTCATTACCACCTTACCTTTACTTTTTATCTGACAAATGTAGAGTAGACATGTCACAAAACTTAGGACTGCATCATAGAGGAAAATGGTAATCATTTAAGTGTAAATTTATCCCAATGCAAGACGAATTTTATTTAAAGTGCCCCTGTGATCAAATTTTTGAGTTTCATTTTTTTACATTTTCGTGTCCTATTAGACTTTCTTACTCACCTTGCCAAATTTGAATCCATTATGAACATCAGAAGTCATTTTGTTTTAACATTTAATTCAGAGAATTTACGGCCGCCATTAATCAACCTTGTTCCAAGCCTTGGTTGCAAATGAGAGAAAGTGACGTCAAAGGCTCAAAAATACCTCACGGGTTGAAATGAGAATAACAATAAGTGTTCAAAATCACGCGAAAAGGAACAAAAACTTTGGACGTGTTCTTCGTGCAATTTTCTATGCTGATTGTTATTAAAATTTCAACCCGTGAGGTATGTTTGAGCCTTTGACGTCACTTTCTCTCATTTGCAACCAAACCTTGGAACAGGGTTTTGTAATGGCGGCCGTAAATTTTTTGGAATTAAATGTTAAAATAAAATGACTTCTGATGTTCGTAATGGATTGAAATTTGGCAAGATGAATAAGGACGTCTAGTTGTACACGAACATGTAAAAAAATACAAATCGAAAATTTGATCACAGGGGCACTTTAAATGTAAGACGAAGATTAGGGTATCGTTCTATGCTCAGCATGCTTCAATTCATGTGGTATGCTAATTAGCATACCATTTTGGTTTAATCTTTCATCCTTTACCGTATTTATGATAAGCTGTGGTACATTTTAATCTCAAGACATTCAACTAATTGTTATGTATCATTACAGATATTTTCTGCTTGTCGTTGCCGTGTATGCTCATACAAAAAACAAAGAATTTTTGGTGTGTGCCAACGTGTCAGAAAGAATCATTGTTCGGGTAAGTAAAAATAAACGGCACGCAATGCATGCAGAAGCGATGACGTTTCACAAGGGGTCTTTAAGAATTTTCAGGAAATTTGACAGAAAATTTCAAAAAAGTAAATAAAAGTAGCTGACAACTTCTGTGTTGAATGATTGTTCCACAAAAGTTGCGTTATCTTGCAGGGAGACATCCGATACTGACGACATACGATACATGTTGAGCCCTTTTGTGTTAAAAAAAGTTAAAGATTTCTGTTAACTAAATCTAATAAAACACATCAAATATAATTTGTCTCTTTCGTTTATACTTAGAATTAGTCCTTTCTAACTGCCCGGGAGTATTTTGCTTTGAGTTCTACGCGGTGTTTTCTTGTTGGGTTAAACTTGATTTCTTTTCTACTGACGTTTATTCCTGAACAACTTCTGTGTTGAATGATTATTCGACAAAAGTTGCGTTATCTTGTAGCGCGACATCCGATACTGACGGCATACGATACAAGGTCAAACGCTGTCTTGAAAATGTTTAGCCCTTTTCTTTTAAAAAATGTAAAGATTTCTGTTTACTAAATCTAATAAAACACATCAAATATAATTTGTCCCTTTCGTTTATACTTAGATTCGGTCCTTTCTAACTGCCCGGGAGTATTTTGCTTTGAGTTCTACGGGGTGATTTCTTGTTGAGTTAAACTTGAATTCTTTTCTACTGACGTTTATTCCTGAAGTTAGTTCTTAATCCTATTCGGTTCTACGGATCGGTCGATCGCAACAGACAACAGATCCCGTCCACTCGCACGACGACATGACCATACACGTAGTTCCCAGTGCTCTTCGATTCAATTCAGGGAGTAATCGCGCTCACACCGTAACACCAAAAATTCCAAAAACTCCAAAAATTCCATCGCTTTTCCGCTTTCCAACATTAACCGATGACGTCATAAGATGACGTCATCGCTTAATGAACATTCTTTTATTTCATCCACGTTGATATTATTGTCAATTCAAATATGAATCACTGTGATGGATGTCAAAGTTTTTACATTATGAAAGAATAAAGAGATTTATCAACTGCAGCTACTTGGAGATTCTACGTTGATGATAGCAGCACACTAAGTTCTATGAAGCTGAACTGAAGAAATATATCTGTATTTAAACTTGGGACTAATAACTTCTTTTTTTGTTAGGCATCCAACCCAGGCCAGTTCGAGAATGACATGGAAGTTGTTTGGTCAAGAGGGCAAACCTCAGACTCGGTATTTCGAATGGTATGGAAATTGTTTCAGTTGCTGTAGCATCTGCTAAAATTCAGTATGGTACTCACCATGAGCTTACCGATTTCTGTATTTTGTTTCATTTTAGGGTCGTGTTGGTATCAATACTGACAAGCCAGAGGAGGCGCTATCAGTGTATGGTAACCTGAAAGTGACTGGCCGGCTTGTTCATCCATCTGACAGCAGAGTCAAGGAAAGCATTGAAGAGGTGCAGTATTTTCATTACTGAGTTCAGATTTCTTTTAGCTTAAATTATTTTCCTTGTGAGTCCCTAAACTTGGTTCCTCCAGCTTGCTGGTTAGCGGTTTATTTTGCCAACCCGTGTTATATTTTGGAAGATAATTAATTTACTAACCATTGATTGATTGATTGACTTACTAATGCTTTCCGGCTTTCAGGTGGATACAAGTGAACAGCTTCGTAACGTGTCCAAAATGAAACTGTACAAATACCGCTACAGTAGGGAGTACATGGAACATGCAGGCTTAGATACAAGCGACTGTGAGGGGGAGGACACAGGAGTGTTGGCACAGGAAGTCAAAGAAGTTTTACCGGAAGCTGTAAAGGAGTCGGTGAGCTGATCATATTGATCCCATGTTGAAAATAATAGTGAAACTTAATCGTGAAATTACTGCTTGGTGCTTATATTTGATTTGTATTCTACAGGATGATCTGGTTCTTCCTGACGGGAAAACAATAGAGAGATTTTTAGTTGTCAATAAAGTAAGTTTTTAATCCAATCGGTGCACTCTACTTGAATGGAAACTCACAGGAATCTATGCTGAGGACATTAAGAGGCTGACCCTCGTTAATTCAACAAGCTCAACTTCACTGTTGCAGAAAGTTAAGATTAAGTGGGATTTTCTGCAAGCATTCCCTGTGTTTCGGAAGTCTTTTTACACATTTTTATGGATAAATCAGCCAAAAGTGGATTAAAGAGTATGGGAAACACAATGCCGGTGGGAAGGAATCCTTTGGAACACAGGGAACAGTTGCGCAAAATTCTACTTAATCTTAAGTTGCTTTATGCAACGGGGCCCTGGACATGTACATGTCCAACAGAGTTTACAGCCATCAGGCCATCGCTGCTAGGCTCCCACAGGTTATTGTAGGCTATGTGTTAAATGCTATGCCTTGTACGTTCTCAGGAAAGAATCTTCATGGAAAACGTTGGAGCAGTAAAAGAACTTTGCAAACTGACGGTAAGTATCCATTTAAATTTAAAAAGATATGTTGCAGAACTGAGAGATCGAAAGAGATTGAAAGGATATAGTGGACGTTTTGCATGCTATGGAAAAAAAAATTATTGACAATTTCTTTTTGCAACTGGTTCAAAATTCCGTTACATATGTGGAACAGATGGCAGATCTGGTTAACGCACGAAGTCGCGTCATGGAGAGGGGGGGGGGGGGGGGGGGGGCTCTGAATCTCCCGCTTGCCGTACCTTTTGCTCCCGCTCCCTCCCTCCTCTTTTTCCCATTTCTATTGTGAGTATGATGAAATGTTGCTAAATGTTTCTCAATTTCTCCCGGTTCCCGCCACCTTTGGAATCCCGCTTACCGCCCTCTCCCGCCCTCCTCTTGTCCCCCCACCCCCCACCCCCCGCCCCCCGTCGCCGCACTATAATCGCGTATCAGTCGGCTTGTAAACACTATCATCATATAGTTTAGTGACTGACAGTTCATTGCAGTGGATTATATTTCTTTTGTTATACTTACAGGATAATCTAGAAGTCAGAATCGACGAGTTGGAAACGATGAACCAGAAGCTGCAAAGAAGGCGGTGCGACACAGTGAGCACGTTCAGTAGCTTGAGTTTGTCACGCTGCAGCTCATTCAGGTTAGTAACGCAATAGTCACGGCAATAGTCCGATAAAATCGTGTTCAGTGATGGCCATCCGAACTGCTTTGTAGCTCTTTAGTATTTCGGTTGTGTTTTTCTACCATTCCTTCCCAACCATTATTTCGAAGTTTTGTAGCCGTTATCTAGGCAGGCCCTTAAGGAAGAGGTTTAAAGGTAAAAATGTCCTTGGAATTTTTGTCCTCTTGGTTAGACTGATCGTAGTTGTATTTCGCAGAGCGTCGATAAACAGCAAGAAACAATCTCAAGAACGTCGAAAGAAATGTCACCATCACCATCACTGCCACCATCATCACCATCACTGTGCATGTGTAAGTTTGTTTCATTTTTGAAAGTATTTTCCTTTTTGTGTTAAATTTGAGCTTTTTGCTCAATGTGGCACTGTCGTCGAGTATTTCCGCAAAACTATTAAGGCGTGAGAAGTTACCTCGCTTTATCGAGAGTAGAACTCCGAGTGAATCATATTGTAATCCATTTCCATCCTCGCCAACGTTAGTCATTCTCACTTTCTAATGGGTTCCTATTATTTGTCAAGTGCTGTTCTACGACATCAAACCAATTTTCCATTTTTTCGCGTTTCTTGTGATCTAAATGCATTTCTTTTTTCTCAACAGAGGCCTCACGCAGTTGTCTACGAAGAGCAAGGCTGGTGCTCTCCAAAGTTCATGCAGTTTCTCATCGTCACTCTTGTTTTTGTCATGGTTCTTAGGTAAGGTTTCATCGTTTTTGCTTATTTAATTTTAAGAATATAATCCTTCACATTAATTAAATCATGGATTATATATGTCAGTCTGCTATGTTGTTCAATGCTTCCTCGTTCAAAAATCTATTGAACGCACTCTAACCTCGCCCGCCTCTGTGAACTGGTAAGTCGTCTCGTGTATCTTCTGTTTATCATGGGTTACACATTTCTGGTGTAGACATGTAGTTCGGAGCTTGACTCCGTTTTCGTAGCACGAAGTGTCTAGAAGTACCTACCCTTCCACATACGAGGCTCTGATCCATTGCAGGTAGTCCCAGAGGCATGCACTCGGTATTTAAGCGAGTCTTCTGGATACGAAAATGCCTCTTTTCCACCTAGGTGTGTAAATGAGTAACGGGACATTGTGGAGGCAGCCATGGCTGATATTGTGCCTCGGCTCTGTGATGAGTTATAAAAATCTCTGTTTGCCGCTCATATGTAAATTCTGTCTACTTGTTTCCTAACACAGCGTTGCTGGAATGGCAACCCTTTACGTCTTGCAAGATAGAGACGGCACTGACGGCAAAAGCGATGGAAACGGCAGTGAGGGAAATACAGGAGGAAATGTCGGAGGCGCCCCCGGGGTCGGCAAAAACAGCTCTGACCCACCTAATGTTACAACTGACAAACCGTCTGTCTCAAACTCCACATTCACGACTACTTTGGAACCACAAGGCGGTAGTACGACCTCTTCGTCGAGATCATCTCATGATGTGGGGCCCACAGAGCGGAGCAGAACCCATAGTACTGTAAACAAACAGTTAGTGATGACAGATAGCGTAACAACACCAAAGCCAACTACAGTAGAACACGGTAATTTTCTTGAGAATTTGAAAAGTATTTATTCAACGAAAAAACTGGCGTTCTCGGTAAAGCGTCTGGTTTTTATTAACCAATCAGAATATTGTACAAGTATTCGCAAGTTCTCCAGAAGTTGACACAGTTGTTGTCATAACGTCATGTTTTGTTGCTTAGCAACATCTCACTTGGACCGCGGGCTCAATATGTTCTGACGGACATGTTACTTCCGTCACCCTGACCAACTCCTAATTTCTCATTACATTTTCATTTCATTGTAAAGTCGCCGGCGATAAGAGTATGGGAACCAATCTTCTTCGGGATATTGGCTTAATGTAACTCTAAATTCTCATAATTAAGGAGAAAGAATATTTCGAGTTAAGCACTGGAAGCTTCGAGAGCTTCTGAAAAGCTCAGCCTGTTCTTAATGTAAATTGTTTAATTATCGAGTTAAAAGGTTTTAATATTTTGATATCTTCTTATTCATTCTTAGCAAATCACTCATCCCAGGCCTCGCAGACAACCTCTCACGTGACCAAGCCTACTGAACCAACACCGGTGAGTGAGCAAAAAACACACCCGCCGAGCTCTGACCAATGCTGTAATCAGAAAGACAGTGAATACCCGTCCAAGCTGCTGCAAGGAAAAGAGGTCTACGGCGAAAAACCCAACATGCTAATCGGTGAGTTTTCTTTTTTTCTTGTCAAATGAAGAGAGAGTTGGATAGTTTTTGGATATGTTAGATTTGGTTACGTGTTAAAGTTAAGTTAATTGATTTTTCTAAGGTTGGTTGGGTCTGTTTCACGCCTTTAAAAGTTTCTACCTTGCATCTTCCGCGATTTTTGCAAACTCAAGAAAGAAATTATGTGAAAAAGACATTGAATTGAAAATGAGATTTTTATTTCCTAAAATCGTTACAAGTTTGAGTCCAGTTGAATCCGAATTTAGGAAGTTAAGGATTTAAGGAATTTGTCGATCGGTGTTTTTGACGATTATATGATCTACGGATTTTAGAGGGGTTAAGCATGACGTTTACGGCAAACGGCAAACGGCAAAAATCGAACTTTTGGTGTCTGATTTTAGCCGTTTGTACAATTTAGGAAAATTGTTTGCATTTACTGTGATTAAGGGATTTTTTTCCTATTTTTCGACTGGCTTTATTTAAGTGCTAAAGAAAAAGTGAGCAAAATCAGAATTATTTTTGCCGTTTGCCGTTTGCCGTAAACGTCATGCTTAACCTCTCTTTTGACTTTGACAACTGTACGTTTTTAGCTGCTGGGTGGTCAAAACATGTACTTTTGACGCTGTGATATACAACAGTGCATGCAAGCCTTTGTTTTCTGGAGTGATAAAATTTTGCATTGGAAAGAAAATTATAAATCCTAACTCCTGATTTTCCCACTTATTTTTGTAGGTTCACCTGGCACCAAATCACCTAACCCTGAACTTCGCATCTTAGAGGACAACTACGTCATAACGTACACGAACAAAAGGTGAGTGACACTTGAGAGCAAGTCACATGCAGATCACGTGTTTGTGAAATGTCTTCTGTGGGTGTTGTAAATTGGTTGTTTCTTGCGGCAAACAAAAATAAAAAAAAACAAGCAAAACAAACACAGCTGTTGTATGCATTTCTGACTTTGTATTTTTTTCTTTTCAGCTCACAAAACTTGTCGCATTATATCCCATTCAGTCCTGACTTGCCGTTTCAACCCATCACGCTTGAAATCAAGTAAGTTAACTTTAGTTTGGTCAGTTTTGCTGCGCTGTACAGTAGCTCCTGGACACGCGTCCAGACCATTCCACCAATCACAGTGGAGATGTTTTCTTCTTGACCAATCAAGTGGAAAACCGTGATTGGCCCACGTGACTTTTCCCGCGCTTGCCGCGGGCTGCATGTTTTCCCGCGCTTTTCACGGGTTGCATGTTTTATTATTTATGTACTCATTTGGATGCTTGATGTTTGTACTTCTTCTGTTGTTGTTTGAACAAGTGGTATTGACACATGACTGTTTTGTGATTAACAGCTCCACGACAAATTCGTTAGTTTTGCTGTGTTCCCACGATTACAAGCACGGCTGTCCAGAGAAGAAGACCCAGCCCCCGTATGACACGGTGTTAACACAGGTAAAATAAACTCTTTTCTTATTGGTGACTTGCAGTCCTTGATTATCCTGATTTCTTTACCAGACCGGAATCTTTGCTTAACTGTTTTGTCGAATACCGTAAGAGCTTTGCAAGTTCCACCAGTTTTCCAATTATATTCCCTTCCTCCCAGATGGCAGTAAAGACGAATTTATGAACCGACTGCATTTATTCTTTTATTCTTAATTCCTTTTTGTTAAGATGTGAAATAGAAATCAACCTAAAACAGTAATGTTAACGTTGTTTATAGTTATACAGTTTTTGAGTACGATAGCTGATTTATAACGTGAAATGAGCGCTTCCCTTTCTATAAAGCGCACCCAAGGTGTTGAAACAAAATACGCCCCTGAGGCGGCTGATAAACTTCTATAGCTTTTATGCTTTGTTTCCTAGCGCATTTTAGAGCGTGATATTGAAGAGAAATTTCATCGTTCTCAAATCTGCATAGTCGAGCTCACTCTACATTTCCCCTAACTTGTCTTCTTTTCTTGTGCATTTCCCACAGGACTCGTGGAAGAAGTGTCACAGATGGCAGCTGCCTGTTGCTTACTATTATCAGAGCACGTATCACTTTCGGTTGGTTCTCTCGCCAACAATTGGCAATGTCACATGTCAGTCAGTGTCACAGCTCAATGGCCCACAACTTCAAGACTTTTACTTCCACTTTATACGCAAGTGTAACACTTAGTTTAGCTTTAGTGAATAGTTATGTTGCTTAAATGTATCGCCTTTCGTATTTACTTATTATTTTATAGACACCGAGGGTATTAAGTTAATTTGTTAGTTATTTGTTGCTGGTTGGTTTGGGTCCATCGCTTTTTGTTTTGTAACACTATAACTTGGTCTGAGTGGGTCCCTTTCATTTAACCCTTAACTTCTAAGAATCTAAAAGTTATGTCCCATATGCGTCTATTAAACATGCGAGTCGGTGGATAAAATCCACAAGTGTGAACGAACGTTCACCTAAATCCTATTAAATCCAAGTAGTACCTTCATGCGGTACAGTTTTTATGCTGTGTAAGGTGGTTATAACTTTTTAGTCTGTGGTTGAAACCCTAGTGTGTGACCATTCAAATTAAAGCTATTGAGCAGTACTTTCATGTGGTACTGTTTATGATGCTGAACAAAGTGGTTGTGCTTATGGTTATATCGCTAGTGTGTGAAAACTATTGTACAGTTCTTCATTGTGGTACTTTTTATTATGCTGCACAAGGTGATTCTAACTTTTGTTTATGACACATGAAATAACCGCCATTGAGCCGCACTATTATGTGATTGCAAAGTTTCTTTTAACCCGGATTTAATTACACCCATTTTGGAATAAACTGCTCACCATTTGTGTTAAAATTTCTGAAAATACTGTTTACTTGAGAGACTGTAGCCAGACCTTATAGGTTTAAATACTTATCTTATGTAGGAGTTGTTTTCCTACAATCGTTTCTAAGGACCATGGGTGTGTCTGACCCTCTACTTAAGACTAGTAACGAACTCCTTTGTAGGATAGATAACATATAGTAGCCTCTTTTGTAATCGCTTTTTGGGGTCGTGACGCAATCTCGTTGCGTGACTGTTCTCTGTGTGTTCGACAATTGCGTGACCATCCTAAAACTGCGATACTATAAAAGAGACTAATCATATAGTCACTTACTCTTCACTTTTAGTGCTTTAATTCAGGATATTTTATCTAAAGGCACATCATGGTTTTCATTCGTATTGCAATATGTTCATTCATCAAAGAACTATTATAGTCTTTGCATGTTTTATTGGAAATCTTTTTAATCAACTTGACGATATAGCAGCAGTTTTTCAAATTAAGTGAACTCACAAATTCAAACGTCTCCCGACGATCGACTGCTCTCAATCATCCTTACGAAGATAAACGGAAGTTGTCGAGTGGCGTCATCGGGCGCGTTCGTCACTATTGTAATGCTTGCTGACCAATCAATTTCAGTCGACAGCAGTCAGTCATCCCTTACGAAGGCAGACGATATTTGCTGAGTGGCACCTTCGGCCTACCAGCTTGCCCTAGGATAAGTGAGATAAGCTTGCCGAAGATGTTTGCCGTTTAAAAGTGGTCGACAGCGGCAACACAGAAACTAAACAAAACCGAGCAATTATCGTTGGGCAACGTTTGATCATTTGTGGTTTCCATAATTTTAAAAATGGCCTTAAAAAACTATTTTGAATACGAGAAGAATCTACTGTAAGGCCAGTTTCGTGTAATTTAATTTGTCGTGAAGAGTCTGGGACAGTCACGATGTAAAATTATTATATTGTAATTATTAACTGGTCTCAATTCGATGTTTAAAAATTCTACTGTTGTTTAATCTGCGTTCTTCTGTCATGTGGACGTTTCAGACATTGAAAAGAGACTATTCAATCACTGATGCACTAGATTTTTTCTGCGAAATTTTTTATCTACGTAGGTCTTTGTAAAAATTCAGATAATTAAATTGACAGGCGAATACTTTCTGTAAATATATTACCTCAGTGCATCACAAATTCAATTTGAATTAAGTAATATAGAAGAATTGTACAGAACAAATTTTACAAATAAATCATGATTCATGAATTTCCATACAAGATCTCCAGAGTGGTTGTGGTTGGTATGCTGTTGTGGGGGTGGGATGGGGCGCGGCTGCTTAAGGGAAAGGAATCTTAGCAATAATACCTCGTAAAGCGCACAGCCGCGCGTTATGTGATCGTCACGCATCACGTTCCTATAAGCGTTGCGTAACGACCCGAATAACGGCTACTATGGCGATTCTGCTTCGTGTGCACGGTTCTTCGTAGCTCCTTTTATATGTAGTGACTCCCTATTCGCTATTAGTTCTATGTAGTGATCCCCTATTTGTTTAGGGACCAGACGGGCTTACGTTAAAATGGATTTATAAAAGGCGAGTGTTCATGGCACTGTTTGAGCTGTTTATGAGAAATTAGGACGCGTTTGATTCAGTCTTCCCCAGAGGCTTACACAAAAGCGCGCGTGAAGACTGGGGAGAGGAAAATACAAGGCGCATACTGGACGACGGGAAGAGCGAGGAAGGCAAGCAAGATTGCCGTTTCTTACAATGCCACAAGAAACGACAAGGGAAGGTGTTTTCTTTTTATAAGCAATCTTTTATATTTTTGAATTTCTTCCAGACGTAGACGTCATTCCTTGCCTCCCACAGAGTACCACCAAAATTCTGACCGCACGCTCACTATCACTTTTTTCTAAGGTTAATTGATTAAAAACCACATTCCCCCAGAATAATTCGAAACAATGTATAAAAATCATCCCCATCAATCTTTCCCAATCTTAACCATCCTTGTCCCTACTTAAGTTTGCTTTTATTGTTGGTGTTTTTCTACTTAAGCAAAGTATCGTCAGGATTCCATCGATTTGAAGTTAAGTTCAGCAAATCAAGTGAATTCGACGTGACATATAATTCATTATTTCATCAGTTTTCACTTTCGATTATGTCGCTTGATTTCCGATAGATATTAATAGACGATGACTCGGCAAAAGGCGCGAGTTGCAGCAATTGGGGTGTTTTGGAAAAAAAATACACTTACTACTAATTTTGTTTACAGAAATTGTAAATTAGAGGAATAACACTTAATAAATCTTTCGCTTCGTTGCTGGGAAGAAAGGCCGTGTTTGCCAAACAACAATAACAATATTGCATTACTTGTAACTACCTGACGTTCGTTTGGTACATTTTAATATTTCCATTCGCCGGCCCGAAAAAAGTTATCGAATGGCGTTTTAAAATGTCAGCTGTTCTTGAAATCGTTCTAAAGAAAACAAAGGAAAACTTAAATATAGTTTTACAAAGAGCTTCTCTCTCATGATTATTAGACAGAATTCTATTTTTGGGTTTTTGGTTTATAAAAACGATTGGCAAAACAAAAATTGACTATAATGACTTAAGTGTGCTTTTTCTCGCAGTAGCAATATATCTCACCATAAAATATTGCGTCTGTATTAACCAGTAGTTAAATTAAGGCTTTGTTTTTTTATATCATTAAGTAATGTGAATAGAAGATCCATGGCAGCAAAGTAAATGTTATAAGAAAAGTGAGAGCGAGAAATGCGCGTTTAGTTTGCCAAGACTACAATGGATGAAACAAGATACTTCGATCTTACAAAAGTTATAGTTTTAGTTTGACGAAAGAATGACGGCTGAATTTCAATATATAGGTATACCTCGTGGGTTGAATGATATTGTGACTAGTATTAACGCAGCTGGTTTATTTGGAAGCAGCCGGAGATATTCAATAAGGGTTCCGCGTCATCCATGACAATAAAGAAATGTTGTTGACGCTTCACTGTACTTATAAATGAAGCAATTAGTCCCGAAAACAGAACTAAAGATTGGAATATCTGTGTCGATACACTTCTGGTTTTTAATACTGAAACTGGGTGCTGAAACGGCTGGTTCGCTTCGGTCAGTTCAGATTTCTGACATTTCTAGCCAGGGCTTCCGCGTATTTTGTTTCAAAGTTCTTCCTTGTTTCGTTTTGTGGCGTTAGTGGAAGTCTGAAGAGATCACGGAAGTGCAGTGTGCGATCGATCGATTGATCGAAGCTTATGTTCAATTCAATCTTCAATTCCATTTGGCCTGTCCCGATTGGCTTTCTATTAGCTCTGGTGGTCATCATGGCGTGCATTTTTCGTAAAAAGTTCTTCAGTTGTTTGAGAAGTAAACAAAACAGCGTTGAATCTGGGACGTACAGAAGAAATAGTGAGTTCGACTCGAGCCGTCGGCCTAATAGTAATCAAGGAAACGCATCAGCCGGACAAGAATTCACTGATGGACAGCAGCCACGCGAAATCCACGAATGGATGATTCCAAACCGTGAAAGCGCCATCAATATTATTTCTTCTCCTGTAAATAACGCTTTGGCCCATGGAACGATAAATCAAGCTTCAACAAACGATCAAGAATCATTCCGCATGGAAAACCCGCCGCCATCTTACAGCTCATTATTCTACTGTCCCCCGCCAAAATATGAAGACGTCGTAGTGAGCGCGCAGTGAGTTTCTGAGAACACGAGGAAATATTACATGTAACTTTTGAGAAAAATATTTCATAATTTTATATATCGATTGTATGATAAGTTATTTTGTAAGTACAGAATTTGATGATTTTTTTATTCTGTCGGTTTGTGTATGGACAATTCAAGGCAGCCGATTTCGATTACTTTGGGCGAAGAACGGAACTTTGATTCAAAGATCTGTAAAAGAACTGTGAACTGCATTTAGCATAATGATGACACGTCAAATATTTTTGAAAGTGTTAATATTGTGCATGTGCTACAGGGCTTGATATTATGAAGGTCAAGTAGTTCCCATGACATTTCAGAACACAACAGACAAAACAGTGTTATAATAGGCAAGTTTCAAAATATTAAAATTACATTGCCGAGGCAGAAGGATGAATAAGCAATTAATTTATTCTGATGTATCTCTACAACTTTTGTAGCCAAGTAAGATTTTTTAATTGAATTTTTTTCCTGCACGACAGTAGTTATTTTGCTAGATTCTCGGAAGAACGTATGGCGAACTCGCGTGCTCGAGGCGTACGCGAAGCATTGAAGCGTGAATCTCAAGTCACGCGACCTTTTCTCCCCTTTCCCTCCGTGTTCAACACGCGTGTATACATCACTTGCTTTACAAAACCGGCTCTTCTTCAGGGAAAAAACGTTCTTCTTCTGCTTTATGGCTAAGGGAAGCGAAATATTACAGTTGCGAAAACCAGCCGGAGCTGATAACCGCCGCTTAACTTGGGCTTAATGCGAATACATTGTTTGCGTTTTAAGCAATCCAAAAGCTCTATGCTCATCTCACAAATCTATGTTGAGCGGTGTTTTGTAAATTTTGGGGTGTGATTTTTGGGGAGGTTTGGGAGGAGGAATATTAAAGGAATATTAAAATTAAGAGAAATAAGAAATATTGAAGATTTAATGTAGTTTTAAAATTAGAATTTGAAGCTAAAAATTAGTAGATGGACACCAAAACAGTCGCCTACCAACCTGGAGTGCTCTTGCGTGGGGGTCAACTGGCCTATCCCTTCTTTAAACCTCTTAAAATTTCACTCAAATTCTGGTTAAGTTCCGCTTAAGCAGCCTTATTAGAGTCAAAACAAGACAAGGTAATTTTTCTAAAGACCAAAAGCCTTGACCGTGCTTTGTTCTTTTCTAAAGCACTCGGGAGGTGAGGAGAGATCAAAATCAGCAAATTTGCTTTCAAAATTCTAGACTTGTTCAAGTACATTCAAGACTTTCAATAAATATATCTGCTTCTGGATGCTTTTTGCATTTCTCGCCTGACATCACCCCCTTATTTTACCCTCTACACCGCCCCCTCCAGTTTTGTGAATTTATTTTACATTAAAAATTATAAATTATAAGCCCCCCCGTTTATAGGCCCCATATACCTGTAAACAAAAAATAAATCTGGTTTAATATAAGCACCCCACCCCCCCACCTCTCCAACCCCTCCCCTGCTGGATGACAATACTGAACAGGGTTAAATACTGCTTTATTATGACGCTTTAATTAAATGCGTATTTCGATCAACACCGCCGTGGCTCATTTGGAAACGTTTGGAGCTTATATACCCCGGATATAAGCCCCTCCGTTTATAAGCCCACTCAAAACCCCTTACGAAGTTGTATAAGGCCAAGGCTTGTAATTAGCGGCAGTGTACGGTATGGTAGGTGCACGCGTCAGTGGGAACAGCCGGGGGAGCTCAAATGATGCAATTCTTTGGGTGTTAATAAAACAATTATTCTACTCGAGCTTGTTGGATATGAAATAGTTATATCCAATGCGCGCTCATGGAATGATTGTTAAGTGTAGTTTGGAAATGCACGTGGGCGGGTTTAAGATTAGTAATTAAAAATCCTGGTTTGTCCCACTTTTTTCCACCGAGTTTCCTCGAATTTTAAGGAATTATTTTGCAGAACTGATAGAGAGTAAATGTTTTGCAGAAATCGACGTAAACCTATTTTAGAAAAACGTTTCTTGCACTGTTTAGAGTTTCGGTTAAAACAGAGCTTTTGCAAGAACGTGCTTCGATTTAAACGTTGGTGCGTAGGTTCGGGTAGGTGTTCACGCTGGAAAACACACGCTTATGACTTTCTCCATTCCTATTCAGATGAGTTATCATAGTTTTATTTTGTTTGTTAGCTCAGACTCCTTGACTTAAAAAGTGATTTTATAATTCCAAAATATTTCAAAACTAGAAGAATTTGCAGCAAACAATAAATATACTGGTTTAGAACGAGTTAATAACGAAGATGTGGTTTAATAATTAAGTGTTTTTGTTAAAGGCAGAAGTCATTAGAAGTCCTGTCTCCTTTGTGTGATGAAATGTCGGGGAATCTTTCAAATTAATGACTTCTCGTTTGTTTTAATTTTCATAAAAAAATGCGCTGGCCTGTAAGTGACTTCTGTTTGAAATACATTGTTTAAATAATGTCTTGAGCTATTTGTTTCTTGTGAATTAAAATCACACATGACTTGTAGCTTGTCTTCTCCTGTTTGGCCCAGTAAAGTAAGCACTGACATCTTGATTCAAAGAGGCTGAACTGAATAATTGGGACACCTGCCGATTTGAATCACCCTATAGCAACAACCGTTGCTTTGCATACAAAAGGCAGGTGAGATCTTAAAATATCTCTATTCAAATGTCTTCATAAAACACCGCACATCTAAAAACAAAGATAAGCTGCTGCCAAGGCTGGCCAAGATCCGTTTGCGAAGAGGAAAACTGTAGTCCCTCGCCTCACGGCGGAATATTGTTCAAAGTTACACGAGTTATCCAAGGTACCATGTTGCTTTATAATCTGATCATATCACCTACGATAAAACAGCGTTCGAGGTTCTTGTATCTTAAATTTCCCGTTATGCTAAGATTCATGGCGAATGATTATATCAACAATGTAAGAATGCTTTAGTGTTTAAATGTGGTGGAAATTATCGTGTTCTAGAACTTAAACAAGACTCGCTAAACAACCGTCTTTAATTTTGGTCTAAAATATCTGGTTTTCGTGTTCCAGAGAGCGTCAGTGAAAGTCAGGTCGAAATTTGAACATATTGTGCGTAACTTAAACTACCATTGTTATCCATACCACAAAAATTAAAATAATTCCAGTTTTGAAAGTTTGCCCGTATACCACTGAGTTGAGAGAAGAAAATTATAAGCAAAGCAAGTTCAAAAATAGCTGTGATAGGACATTTTTTTGTGCACGTAAACTGGAGTTTTAAGGAGAAAACTAATAATGATATTTCCGCCGCTCTTTGTCATTAAAATTTCTAAAAATTGTCTTTTGGTTTTTTCAACTGTCAACTTATATATGACGCATTAAAATTCAAGCCGCTGCAATTTAAATTCTATCACAGACAATTTTAATTGCGTGGCTGCCTCTATCACGTATCGTTAGCAATGGTACGGAAAAGTGACAAAAATATTTACAAAATATTGACGGCAATTTTTTCAAACCTGGAAAATTGAAGCAAACCCTCCTATCATCTTTAAATTTAACCGATCTTTGGGATTTTTTTATTTACGAATTGCAAAATTTACCAACGCTATTTTTGAATGGTTTTCAAGCTCTTGCATTTTTTCATTCAATGCAAACTTTTTCGTGTGAATGCAAATATTTTATGCCGCGTCTTCATTGACAGACTTGTGAACATGGCAAGAGATCATTCGTATCTCAAAGGATATTTCCTAGCAACTCTTTGTACTCTTTCAGTCAAACAACATCATTTGGGCAGGTAAATGTCACTTAGGTAAGATTTTTTTACATTTTTGACACCTCACTCCACACTGTTTTACAATTTTACGGAAAAAGTAGATTTTGGTCATTCGTTATGTTTCTAAACAACAAAAGGAAGCGTTTTTATAACGAAAGAGATATTCTTAGCTTATTTTCTTTTAAAATCTTTTGTTTCTTATTATGGATCATTATGGGAAAATGCGCTAGGTAAGTTATACTTTCATTGTTGTTGAAATATTGATTCCTTCGTCCTAATTCGTTCTCGACGATTCTCGCTAAACTGTGCGTCAAACGTCACTCGCATTTGTTTCCTATCGACAGTCAACAGTAACTCTAATCAATCAATTCCTGTTTTGCTTACCACACGTAAGACCCTCGTTAACTCGAAATCAAAACTATTGAATTCGAATTGACATTCAATGGCAAACAATTTGAAATTATTTGCTACTTGAATCTCTAATAGTCTTTACCCGGTGGGTAAATAAGCCTTTCACAGATGTGAACAGAAATGGTGAAATATTTTTGTTTCAGACTTCATATTAGTATTTCTCGGCGAATGAGTACAGATGGCAAATACCCTTTGTTTAAACTGCAAAAAATAATAAAAAAGGTTTTATGTAAATAACACGTTCGTTTCCAATTCGGTTAATTTTCCTCGTAGTGGGAGGCCAGGAATTATCTTTGTCTATTATTCAATAGTGTTTTCATATTGACCACTTCACTAGAAGATAATATTGATAAAACCGGTTGATATGCGATTTGTTTCTTCTCAGTTGCTACTAGAATTAGAACAAGAAACAGAAGTGATGCGAAATTTGTATCAAACTTTTGAAAAGAAACGGGAAAACAGATCACAGGCGAAAAGAAAAGTTGAAAACTAAAAGTAACACGAGATAACCAACAACTTCGAACCCAGCTCAAACATAATAAGTTTTATAATTGTTTAATTTTCGAACCTTGTAACACTTTCCTAGCTTTCATCGGCAGCTGCGCAACGGCTGTCTGAGAGATGAGTGGATTGTGAAAATCCTTGCGCTAAGTGTCGGCCCAAACATTCTTGTCTCAAAGAACACGCAGGGCCTGGGGTCGGGTAGCATCATTCGTTGACGTCATGAAATTTAATGCTAAATCCACTGAACGAAAAGGGAAGGCCTCGGCACTAGCCACAATTGTTTCGACGCAGTCAGTTCTTTCTTAGGTTTTTTTTTCCAGTATGCAACTCCACTGATATAATGAATAAAATATTATATTTCTTTAGATCAGCATGTTATGAGCGAATAAACAGTATTTGGAATGTATTCCAAACGCGCAGCTGCACACTAATTCACTGTTAACAAACACTGCTGAAAGAAAAATAATTGCAATTCCCTCCAGCCTTATCATACAGATTCTACTCTGATCTGAACTAACAGGGGAACTTTTTGACGCTTTAATCTTCTTTGAACAAAACAGAGTGTTAAGTTCATTTTTCGTAATTTAAACATCTGGCTATGCAAGTTGTTTGTTTCGAAACCAAGAAAAAGTTAAAAAGGTAGGAAATGAAGTTAAGGCGCAAATGTCACGTAATGTTTTCGTCCCGATCTGAGGCGTTCAGTAAAACAACGACTGCGCTATCGACGGCTTTCTTCGTTTCCTAGGCGAGGTTACACTGAACGACGTCTCGTACAACTTGTCTCACAAGTTGCACAAAACAATGATGTCTGGAAATAAGAAGTCTCTTATTAGAAACAATAATAGTCTTTGAAATAAGGAGTCTCTTATTTCCTTCCTCACTGCGTCCGAGGACGCATAAAGGAAACGGGAATGTCACCCGCAGGCTACACGAAGAGTTACGTGCTGCAATAATGCTAACTTAATGTTTATAACGAACATCATATGGGAATGCAGAATTTTAGGGTTTGAATGAGAGTCGAAAGGGTTACTTGCAGCGATTAACATGCATACAGTGACAAATTTTTAGAGTATTAAAACTAAAAAAGGTGTTTGGATGACTTGTCAATTAAGAGGACCGTCATTATGGCGACAGAAAGTTTTTAACTTCCTGCTGTCGTAATGACTATTCTTTAAATAGAAATTTTTCCCTTATTAGCCGAGTCGGAGAAGTAATAGTTGAATTAGAGACTGAGTTCAACTTGTGAATGTCTTCCTCTTTTTAGAAGGGAGAAGAATTAACTTTTCAGTTACCAGGTACTATATTGAAACTTCGGTGATTGCTAAACACCTGCTTGTAAGATCTGATAAAAGCGCTTTTATTTTCACTCACTTACGGCTTAAAAAGCAGCTTATTGTTTTTCGTTCTTACCAGGCGTGAAGCCATGTTACTAATTACGCGCGCTTGTTCTCTTTCAGAAATATTTTGCCTTGTGAGAGCTCTCGCTGTTTGACCTCAGCTTTGTTTTGCCCAAAAGATGCTCCAACGTTGTTGTCCTGATCAGGGCCATGCCTTTCATTAAACGAAAGCGCTTGTGGAGCAAAGGTAAAGAAGGTGTCTATCAAGTGAGCCCGAACGTATATGACACATTTCCGGGCGATTCGAGGGAGCGCAAACGATCACACGACACAGACGCAGGTATAAGCTCTGCGAGCAGTGTTGCATCTCTTGAAACAACTGACGACTCGAAGAAACAACAGCATTCCAGAGAAAGCTCGCTCGGGAATATGTTCGGTTCGGTAGACTCACTGAACGACGTAGAAGTGTGGGACTCAATCTCGATGGAGGAAAATGCAGTGCGACTCCTTTCCAGCCACAGAAGGCAATCTGTGGCACCAGAGCAGATTCAAGTTGAATTAAATGAAGAAAAAACAGCAGACAGCCCACAGAAACATCTCGACACTGATGAACGCCACGTGGATCCAATCGACGAAGAAACAGCTGCACATGTACAGAATGTTGTGGCATCCATCTTGGAAAGATACAAAAATGATAGCAGTGATTCTGATAGCTCCACTGCTGTTTCCGAAAATTCCGATCAAGTTTCTTCCGATGAGGAATCAGAATCTGATCACGAAAAGGGAGAAGTGTTTGATTTCCACGCGCACTTAAAAAAAATCTGCAAACGCGATGGTGAAAGCGATAGCGAGTCAGACGGGAATGAGAGCGTTACATCTGAAAAAGCCTACAGAACTGCCGTTCGCAAAGCCATGAAGAAGATCAAGCGGGAGAGATCGGATGAACTAGTCGAGTCGGACAAAGAATCCGAGAAAGGTTCGGAAAACGAAGAGCAATCTCCGAAAAGTGACGACGATTCTTCTTCGGAATCTAACGAACAAGATGGCGACGAGAGCGAATCGTCTTCCACAGAAAACGAGAAGGGAAGCTTTGAAATGGCTCGAGACGTAGATCCTGAAATTCAAGAACTCATGCTAGGTGGATTGATTATTGATCCGAAAAAAGGTCAGAACGGCGCGGACGAATCTCGCACTGTTTACAGATATTATATGAACAATGAGGGCAAGATTGATTCCGTATCGGAGACAGTCGATAATCTATCGGATGAAGCCGAAGATCCTTCGACAAAAAACAAGCAAGAGGATAATCTAGCATCAACTTTGGAACAGAGCAAAGCAGAGGAACTTCGGTGGCCATATTCCAATTTTTATGTCAAGGAAATCAACCAAGAAGCGCTTTTCACAGAAAACTGCGACGCACTACCTTCCTATAGGTCGACTCAGGCCACCGCGTCGCATCCTGGTCGAAAGAGAAATGTGATGCTGGGACGAGTTTGGTGGGTGGAATGGTGGGCAAGAGAAGATACGAAGATGAAATCAAACACTGACACATCAACCTCATTATAAAAACTAAAAACATGCACAGATTAGAAACATAGCGAGAAAATATAACAATATAACTTTCTTTTCAAGTCAAATCAAGCTAAGTTATCAGCATTCCGCATTTGAAGTATAAAAATGTTTATAAAAAGCAGTGCAGTAGGCTGGTGTCATATAGTTTTTTGTAGCGCTAACCTGTTCGCGTGATCATTAAAGCAAGAAGCCCTGTCAGTAATTTTTATAAGGAGGAGTTTTTTCCTCAAAGTATTTGCAAAGAAACAACAAAAAACAAAACACATCATAGAATAACATAATAAAACACATTACACGCAAGACACACAATACGTGTTACAATTTCGTAACACCACGTGCGTAAACGAGGTGATGTAACACGACATAGCCTGTCTCCTTAACGTTTGAGAGTAAAGGAATAAGGTAATTGCTGGCTCGCCTTAGCGGGGCAGCACACTATTCTGGCAATCCTGTGTTTGTTGGGTATCCTGTTTTGTATATGCGGTTCGGAGCCAAATTTTGGATGTCAGATTTAGCGCATGCGGTCTACGATTCTGTATATTTTTATTGTGTCATACGATTGCGTGAATTACCGTTTGTCATAGGATTGCATGAAGTAGCGTTTATTAAAAGTAAACAGTAAAAAACTGTTTGATTTTTTAGGAGATACTTGTTTAAAGAATGTTATGTTGTTAGTTACATTTTAAGCCAGATTTTTTTCCATTTTTTTCCAACCAGCCCAGGGAAAGAGATCAACATTTTCTGATGTCGGGTGCATTTAATCTGACATCTCTTTTGTTTATTTTGACGAGATTTTACGGTTGTACCCTTTAAATACTGTATACGCTGTTAAACGATGTTGAACGCTCTTTGCTGCTGTTGCGCTCCAAACTTCAAAAATAGTGCAGTGTAATCGTTAATTCCTATAGCCGGCACTCACTTTCATTATGAAATTCCTAGTATAATAATATGTAATACAACATAGCCCTACTTGAACTACCGCATAGCATTAGTGTGTGTGCCGTGATCTGTGCCGGCATGATATGTCATCATAACTGAACCATAGAATACCACTGATGCAGTAACGGATGTAGAGAATATTTATTACAATTCCAGTAACATTATCAATTGTAAACAGTAGGTTTTCTTGTATTCGATTGTTTTACTGGTTATATATAATTTTGAGAAAACAGTATTGTTCAGCTAGCTAATAGGCAAGTTCACTTTTAGGACTGTGCTGTAAAACAACTGTGAAAGTTAATAAAGTAAATATGTGAAAGTGATAGCAACACTCACTGCCAAGTCCTGGACGCATTGCGTGCCTAAAGTCATTTTTCATTTGTGATAAATGAACTCTCGACATTAGTTTCAATATTCAAGTGATTCAAGCTACTGGACCATTTTATCTCGAGTGCAAAGAGACATATATTCGGGCCAGGGGAAGATTATCGGACTAATCAGATCACACATCGAGCAATAGAGACTATTCCAAACTAGGAATAAAAAGGCCGGAAAGGATCCAGGAGGAAAGTGGATCTTTTGTCACATACATAATTATATCCATATGAAACCCGAATTTTTTAGAACATATATATTTTTAATGTTTAATTTACTTTGTAAGAACTAAAATGCCTCTTTTGAGAACTCTTTTGCCTGTAGCTTGATAGATTATGTTTTCTTGGTTAAACACTATAATAATGTATCCGTATGACGTCACAACTCCTTGTGGGACCACCTGTCAATTAAAAATACTTGAAAGAAAATGTCTCCTTCTCAGATGAAATATAGTCTTCGTCGTATAATGAATGCCACAGGAAGAAAATAAAAAGAAAGAAATCGAAAGAGGTTTAAGTTTTACTCATGTTCGCCACGAAATATCTCGGCTTCATGATCGGCACTGACCTTTTACAAACGATCAAATGATGTTTGCCAAGAGCGGCAATGGCTCCTTTGTTTGCTGGAGAATGACACATTCGAAAAGTGCGAAATTAAGGCAACCGGAAATAAATGCACCACTAATTTGGCAACATTCAGCAACAGCAAACGTATTCCTCGAGAAAGACATAACGTGCGTGAATTGTAAAGAAACCAACGAGAACCTGTTTTCACGCCCTTTATTATTGTCCACGGTAAAGAAAGAAGAAGTCGTTAGTTCTGTCTTGCTCGGCTTTGTTTTGGTATTACAGTGCAATGTGGTTTGCGTGTCGTGTTCCTAACCTGGTAAAATAAATATGCGGGAATTTTATCAAAAGTAGTTGTACTCATAAGGCTGGCATGTCCTTGAAAAATACTATTTTGGTTTTATCTAATAGTCAGTCAATAAAGGCGAAATGAGAGTACGGTCAAGAGAGAGAAGGTTTATAACAAATATCAAACGGTTAATAACATTGCATATAAGGACTTCACAACAGCGTGGGCATGTTTTATTGTTAACAGTTCCTTAATTAAAAATATCTGAGAGTCAGTCTTTGCTTCGTTACGATTATTAAGCACAACATTCTCTTTGGCTCGGATTACTTATGGTCACTCAATCGAAACACATTTTGAAAATAAGTTTCGCCTTGTCAAATTCTTTTACCAAGCAACGCTCTAAAAACAAAACTAGTTCCTTCCTCGCTATTTAAGTCATGCTTTTTTGTCAAACACTCTTCCATCAGAACAAACAGGAACGTGCTTCTAATACGCGCAGAATAACAACGTTTTTTCCGAGTACCACATTCCAGAATTTGCCTTAAAAACACGCATTCAATATCAGTAGCAGATGCTTCATTCAGGCGGTCTACGTTTGTTCAGGCTCAGCCATAATAACCTTCAGTGGCTTAAACTTTCATTGTAATAACACGAAAGTTCCGGGCTCGCGTCGAAATTTTATTGTTCGCCCGTCTTGTAGTCTCAGTTGTTGTGAACATAGGAAGGGTGGAAAAAGGAGGCGGGTTCTAAAATAGCATCCCCGGATCAGGGACCAATCTGTCACAACAGCAGTAAGGAAAATGGATCCTGTCGGTTTTATTTTCAATTTTTCACCTCTGGTCCCTTCATAAAATTCCAATCCGTATACCTGAATCCAATATCTCACCCTGCGAAAAAAAAATTCTTTTTAATCTCCTGCTGAAAGAGACGAACAGGGCAACGTAACATTCAATGATCTCTAATTCTAAAAAAAAAAACAACTATCAACACGCACATTAGCACTTGCTTCGGCAAGTTCCTCTTCCAAATTTATCTGCTCTGTTTTAAAACTTAAACTCAAGTGTTATTGACATTGATTAGCATTAGTGCAATTTTAGTGACTACACCATTTTAGAGACGGTTTTGTGGGCGCCTTGAAGACGGGGTGAAGCGAAACGTGAAATTGAGTGGGTTTAAGAACGTGTTTGTTCTTTGGGGGTCAAGGGCTAACTACCCAATATCGTTTGGCTTAATTTATTTCGCATCCTTTAAAACACATTTGTTTTGCAAATCGAAGCAACATAATATTGTCTATAGTAGATTGACCTCCAAAAGAACAATAAGATTAACGATAAACAAGATTCCATCCTCTCTTCTTCAAGAGATTTTCCGGCCATCGAAAGGCAAGGAAGAATGACTTGCGCTTGTGACGTCATACCAGCCGGAAGTTATCAATCGGTGGCTGATTTTAAGCGGGGTGAGGTATGTTTTGAAGTCATTACAAATAAACAAGAGATACAGAAACGTCCTTCATTCCTTCAGATAACGAAACCACCAGACGGGAGTTAGCGATTTTATTAGCCGGTGGACGAGATGGAGCTCAACCGAAAACTAACGGATTTTATGTTAAGCTTGGTGATAGTTTTCATTTCGTCGTCGAGTGTTTCGTCACAGTGCGGCAGTGACCAAGTGAAAACTTGCCCTAATGGACTATGCGATGATGAGTGTGAAACGTCCAGTGCTTCAGCTAGCGGTGTGGAAGCGATAGTGGCTATCATGAGCGTATCTGTGGTGCTAATTCTTGGTTTAGTTATACTTTTGGTTTATATATGCCTTAAACAAGGACCGTGGTTACATTCTGGCGACGCAAACGATTCCTGTGAAAATACATGCGAAAGCACGGCGGTGGAAATCCCAGAATACCTGATGCGGCGACGTTTTTCATCACTGAGTATGATGTCTGGTCCTCCGCCATATTTCAGCCTGTTCAGGTTCATTTTAAACGAGAATGGAGAGTTAACAAGCACAGCGGTTGTCGGAGAGAACGTGAGAACTGACAATGTGCGCCTTCCAAGCGTCGACCAACCGCCTGACTACGGCATATTGTTCGGACAATCTCCTCCACCTTACGATCACGTTATACAAAGTGAACAGCCGACAGCTGTAGGAACAAGTGTCGGCACTATCTCTGAATGTTAATGAAACCTTCGTGGATTCAGTCTAGTACCTTCTAGTGGAACCGCTCAAGTGTTAGTGTACTGAGAACAAGGCTTGAAACACAAGAACCATCGCGAACTACTGGTACATAAGCACACTTGTCGGCCTACATGTGGATGACACTGGAAATCACAGAGGTTTATTTGAAATCTCCATAAACGATGGAATGATTTAAAGGCGAACAGTATTTTTGATTCCCATTTATGAGGTCAGTGCCACACAAATTCCTCGCCACAACCAGTTCAAAATTTAAGACTTGAAACAGCCCGCGCGATTTTATATAAGTAAAGTGGTCAGTATTGCCATCACGAGCAAGATGTGACGGCTATTACTAAGATTTTACTTGAACTTACTTGATTTTAGTTTTTTGAAAAGAGACTAGTGTAAAAAAGGCGTCGAATTACTCTCAGTTTCGTTTTCGAGGGCGAGAATGATATCATGTTCATGCCGACTCGAATGAGATATATGTTGCGTCATAGAAACTTCGAGATATCACTCACAGACGATCGAAAATCGGCGGCCGAGTTCTGTACAACGACAATGCGATGAGGAATGCGATGTGCATTTTCTGTTGTATTCATAAGAACCGACCGAAAAAAGGTAAATAATAAAGCTAGATAAGAATTTGCAAATTAAGAATTTGTTTAGCGCGCGTCACTTTGGAGGCTCCGGAAAAGGCGAGTCCGGAAAACTCGTCCCACAAGTGGGAAGACGAAAGCCACGAATTTCACAGCTGTTTACTTAATACCGTGATAAAATCACATCTTAAGTTATTACTTTTAAGGAAACAGAGGGATTTAACTTAAGCCTTGAAATAGATCCTAGTGTATTACTAATTTATTAGCCGTTTTACAAAATCATTTGTTTTATTTGCTGTTCATTTTGACACTAAATAGACATTTAATTTTTTTATACAATAGATCTGATTTCAGGGATAAGGTAAAAGAACTTTTTTACATTATTTATTACTTTTATTTGTGTAAATAGCTGAGCTTATGCTCTTTGTTCATACCAAAGGATATGATGTTATTTAAATATATATTTATTGTGCTCAAAAATAAAACAATATGTGCTATTGTGATTGTATGAGTGTATATCAGCTCTCAATACTAAACAATGCAAACTTGGACCTACCTTTTGGATGGCGCATCTTGCGGAAAAATTGTAGTCCACAGTTTGTAAGTTCGTCATTTCCAACCACGGGCACGGCTTCCCAGCGCGTCTGTCAGTCGTTCCTGTTTGTTTGCTTGTTTGTTATTACGTCTTTTAATAAAGATTGCTCTCGATTTGAATTTTGGTATCACGCAAAAATGCCGCACTACCTCGTGACATCGCTGTTTGTGGGAGCTTGTTTCAACACGACGTAGAATTCAGGTTTCCTGTTTCAAATGTACTTTAAACTTGGTTAAATTATTTATGTCTACCTTAAAATGAGCTTTTATCAAATTTTGATGGGAAAAAAAGATTTACATGTATAACATTTGCCGAGCCAGTTTTATTGTGTCCGAGGTTTTTCTTTCTGTTTTTCGCTCTTTTTCTTGCCCTACTGGGAATCCACGAAAATCCATTGCCAATAAATCGACGAGAGGACTCAAAAATTATTCTACAATCCGTTAAGGCACGGAGCGCAAGCCAGACAAGGTCAATAACATGGTTTACTATATCTCTTGGCCTGGGAGGCGGGTCCGTGACAGCGCGCTCGAGATGACTGGATAGTTTTGTAACAACATTGTACTTTGTACCCTTTCGTCTATGTATACCAAGCATTTGTCTTTATATTTAGAGCCGTCAATTAACGTTGATCTCGTAATCGCAGACGAAAATAATCTTTGCATGTAGAAAAGGGGGCGGGACGGGTTCGGGAAGCGGGAAAGGAAAGGATGGGAAGTGGAACAACTTCGGTCTCGGAGTGGGCGGGAGAAGAGAGACCCTAGAAACGAGTTTTGGTATCTGGGCAGGCAGCGCGAGGAAGAGGAAATATTTTCATTAATTAAATTGGTTATTTAATAATCGCAAATTGGCCAATTAACTGGTCATTCAAAGTAATGATCGAGCCGTCTACTTTTCCTTTCGTTGTTCAGTAAAAGTGCATGCAGAACCGAAGCCGAAAAAGCCTTGCTATAAATCCTATAACATTAGACAACCAATCACTATGGTCTTTGTTGAAAAAAGATAAATTATTTATTACTTATTATCAGTGTTGATTAGAGACGGATCATTAGAAATAACCGGAGAAGGGGGTGGTGGGGGGGGGGGGGGGGATTTCAGTACAGGATTTTTTTTCTTGTCTGCAGGAATTTCTTTTCTCTGTTGCACGAATATTTTGTTTAGGCACAACGGCTTGCAGGATTGTTTTAGACAAGTTTCCCTTGCAGGAATATTTTAGGAAAACTCACCCCTGGCCCTCCGGTAATTTCTAATGGTCCGTCCCTTACTCAAACCAAGCCTTGCCGGAATGGGTGTGCTCCCATATTGTTCCTCTGATGTCGATAACAAAAAAATCTAAACGCAAAAATGGTGTAAGTTTCAGACAATTAAGAGAGATGTTTAATCAGAAACTGACACAAGCTACTCAAACGAAAACTGCGTTTGTTTACTATACATTTACCTTGGTAACTTGTTGCATGTGACACACGAACACCTTTGAATGCTAACGTTAATCACGATTTGCATATTCGTTCCCTCAATAACCGTCTTAGTCTATCTCACTGGCTGTCTATTTCTTTGTTTATATTATTTTAAAATTGAATGTTTCAGTTAAGAAGAATCAACAAAACTTATGTTTGATTTAGTTTGAGGTTCAATTCAAGGCCTGCATCTTCGGATTGTCGTGTTTTTTTCCACCAGATATCATGTATCTCAGTCACTCTACGCCGTAAACACTGAAAAACAGAATTCAAAGTGTGCACCGTAAATGGAAAAAAGGTCCTTGTTATTGTATTGATATACGTGCTCTGGCGGTGCTTATCATTCACATGCAAATGAGAAATTAAGTTAAGCGCAGTCTAAGCCAACGAGAGTTAAGAGAAATTTATCGCCTCACTTGTCAACAACAAGAACATGAACATTTGAGTGGAACTCATGACGAGGAAATATGTTAAGACCGACGTGACTAAGCAGAAATGTCGAGCAAAGAACTGAACGATAGGATTTGAAAGTTTCGCGAGAAATTGAACGAAAGCTGACAAAGCATGTCGCTGAATTTCGTGCTGTTGTTAGCAATTTCGTTTGCAGTTTTCGTGATCTCTCTCTCTTGTCAACCCCCACAAAATTGCGAGAATGTTACATTCAAAAACAACTCTCAAGTTATCAAACATGTAAATTGCGGTCCAGCGAACATTTCTTGCGGTCTTGGAAAGATTTGTCGAGGTGGCGTTTGCATTGATGTCGAATCAAAGAAAGCGGACGAAGGCGGAGGCCACATTCCGTCGACGGGCTTTCCATACAAAACAGAGAGCGATGGTTTAACAACTTCAAGCCCTATTACATCGCACAAACATGGGAAATCAACCGAATCTTCCCACAGTTTAATCTCAGGTAATCAGGAATTTGCACTCGCGCTTGTGGGATTTTCAATCCTCTTCATCAATTTCTGCCTGATTTCGTTCTGCTTGGCGAGGATGAAACGACGGCGACTTCAGCAGCAGCGCTCTGCAGCAACGCAGAGCTCGCAAACGGTGGACGATTGGAATGCTAGTCACTTGATCAGAAACAGGGGAATTGAAAACTTTGCTCTAAATGGAGAACTGGACGCATTTGGCAGCGAGTTCATGTTTTCTCCAGTCCATCTACCGCCTTATGACTTCTCCTCAGCTTACCACAAACCCCGGCCTAGGTTGGAAGATACGGAAGAGGACGGAGGGGAGGGAGAATCTAGCGGTGCTGCTGTCGATGCTCAGAGTATACCGATAAACGAGGACCCACCTCCATACAGCGACCAACAGTATGAGGGCTCGTGTAAGCCGCCAAGCTATGACGAGGCCTTGAAGGTTTTGGCGATAAACGTCGAGGAAAGTACGTCTGGGTTATGATAAACATAACAGGCTGTTACTTAAGTGAGCAGCTACATTTCACTAGGAGACTGAAACTGGAGAAAGGAGCAATGATGTTGAAGTTTGGAGACTTCGTGTTCCAATGAGCGTAAATCCAGTAGCTTAGCTTTATACAACCACCTACTTCCAAGGACAAAAGGCTAGACAATGTAGTCGAGAAAAATAGTTCTTCAATTTAGCCATCAAGTGTTTAAAACAGATTAATGTTTATAGTGGATATACATGTATTAGCCGGATTTCTAAAGTAGATGTGCTATAGCTTTAGCTAATAGCTACGACAAACACCCCTTAAATTATTAATTTTATACTCTATTTCTTTGTTGAGCGATCAATTTAAATTATACAAGGAAAGAACGAAACATAACGCTATCACGACCAGTGCTCTTGGAGAGACAATTATTGTACAGGGCGATACAGACATTTTAACTTACATGTTTCTGATGGTCCTTAATAGGACTGTTGTATCACTTTATAATAACGAATGTTTACAATTTATGTTAGGATGTGATCGACAGTAGTTAGTTCAAACAGAAGTGAATTAAACCACCAGAGGAGTTTATTTTTACCTGCACTTCACGTTTTATAGAAAGTTCAAGTAGATAGCGAGCAGTTGAATAACTTAATCAGTCCTAGCAAAGACAATTAGCTTAAAGAAATATTTCTCTCAAAGAGAAAATGTAAAAAGAGTGAAGAGAATAATGAGAGCGACCTTGATTATGAGACTTTAAGGGTTAAAAGAAATATCAGCGACGCTCACAATGTAACTTGTTTGATCGTAAGATGATTGCAAGAGACCCATGTATTGAATACATTTGAACTCAGTAATGTCGACGCGCTTGATTACGTAACGGATAAAAAACGCGCGAGAAAACTGTAGTTCACGCACAATCCCCGCGCAGTCACTTTCTGAAATGACTGCACGTGAGATGGTGCATTTCCGAGCGATTAGCATGCAGCGCGAAGCGAATGAAATCGCACACAGGAAATAAACTCGAGTTACCTAAAGTGTTTTGACCGGTAAACTGAAATGCTTTACATTTCTGGTCCCCTGTAATACCTATTTATTGACCTCGAGATCAAGAAATGATCACAATACAAGAAACAAAGTTTCAAAAATTCCGTTGATTACAGTGCCCGCGTCCCCCTTATTTTTTCAGAAAAAGCGCATTTTCTTTGATCTGCCGGAATTACCTTCGCAGAATTCAACATTTATAGTCAAGCCTTCAAAAGCGCCTCCCTTCGGTGAAGGCCTGGATCCGCCATTGAATTAGACGGAAGTTTGAAACGACCGTAAATGTAAGTGGCTGCACGACAAAGCTTACAAACATCGGCCATCACTGATAACCGTTAGCGGAACTGATTGGATTAAAAGTTTACCAAGCTAATCCCAGATTAGATTAATCCAAAAAATGACGAGTCTGAGGAAGCAGGTTGGCCATTTCACACTACACAACTTGATCAATTTACATTCACATTCATTGAACTACTAATTTTCGACGAAGGAAAACTAAATCACCATCTATTCGTGACACATAAGTGTTTAGGACAGCTGTCAGATTGTCCTTTCTTTGACGTCACATGCAGGTCTTTTTCAATGGTGTCCCTGCTCTCGTAATTTCCTTTCTGTAAATTTTATTGCGACCTTCTTATCAGTAGTGTATACATTTCCTGATTTGTCTTCTTTCGGAAGCCATCATTCCCGATAAAGTAACATTCAGTTAATTACATCACAGATATTCCTGAGACATTCAACACAAAACCATTTCTCAAGTTTCCTACTGCGACAGGCGGGGAAGTGAGACGTCTTTCTTCCTCACATCCCCATTCATTGTTTCCAATCCTTCCTGGGAATGAACAAGTCGATGGCATGTTTAAAGCAGCGCTGATATACACAGCTGAGGTATACGACCTAATCTTGTTTTTCAGTTCTAATTTAATTTCAGAAATTAACGGCACTAATAATAATAACAATTAAACAGGAAAGCCCTAAGGGCCTAGACAGAACTGGGCGCCAGTAAGTTTCGAAAATGCCCATTATGAACGCAATTCTTATCGAAACGTTCCTTTGCTTTAATCTCGACGTTGGTGAAAATAGGAAAAAAATTTAATCATTTCTGTATTAACATTCCAGTGGTAATATTTGCGGTTGCCGCAAAGATGATCTTACGTTTCAGTACTAGAAATGAACCATCTGTGATTTGACGTGACCCAAACACTTGGTCAGATGCTATGTAGACCTATTTAATAGCGATATGATACACCATCGAAGCTAAATATAACAGTTTTTGCCGGAGTTCCTTTAGCAAACGTCTATTTTTTATGTTGACGAGAAGATTCTGTCGTAGGTTACTTAAAAGTTCACCAGAGTGTATGTTTCGAGCATTTAAAGCACTCGACTGTTAGTTCTCTAGGTCCAATATTTCCATCAGGTAAACCAATCAAATGCTTTCGCTGTTTACTGATGCTGTTTATATACCAACAAATTACAGCTCGTAATAAGCCTTTGAAACGCACTCACTCGTTTAATGTCAACAAATTGTCCACACACCGCTTTAAAAGTTAACCATCTAGATGACAGGTTTAATCTTATGCGGCGCCAGTGTGCGAGATTAGCAGAAAATCTGAAAAAGTCGGCAAAATTGAATGCAATTTTAATGTTGTCGAATTGCCAATCATCTGCTCAATTGTACTGATATACTGACCGTATTAAGTTCATTACTCGCCTAATCAATGCAACATGTCAAGCGAACAGCGAATCGAATTCACAAAGGGAGCTTTCAGAGCTTCTATTTCAGTTTAATGATAGTTAAAATTCTTCGTGTGTAAAATGGATGCAATCGCAGTGAAATGGAAAAGTTTTGGAATATGGGTGTATGTCTTGGCGTTAAGTTCTTGGACAATCCCGACAGTTCTCTGCGAAAATGCCACCACTCAAGCGGTCTGTGAATCATGTGATCCTGCTGAAAAGCACAAGCTGTATAACTGGTTAGTTCTCTGCATTGTGTTATTGTTACTCGTTCTTTTGCTGCTGTTGGTCGGTTTTCTCTGTCACAGAATGTGGCCAAGAGACCCGTCAGTTCTCGACAGAGCTGTCTGTAGGTACAATTTAGAGCAACAACAAGGTGTAGTAAACGACTTAACCCAAGCTTCTTCGAGCTCATGAGGAACAGAAACAACGCCGATAAACTGTGACCGACCACACAGGATTCGAAAATCCATCAGTGTGTACCTTGGACTCAAACTGAAGACGATAGAAAAAAGAAAAATGACGAAGGAAAAATGATGTTATGTGCCGGTCTTCGACTTGCGGTTAAAACTTTAAAGAATGGTCGTCATCTTTATTCGATATTCGACCACCAAAGGTTGGGGCATTGTGTAAACCACAAATATGTTTCTGCTTGAACTTCAAGGTACGGGGTCCATTTTACCCCAAAATACATCATTTCAAAGTTTTCATTTGTTAAACAACGCGAAGCCCAAATGGCGCGAATACAGTACCTTGGATGTTGAGGAAATTTTATCAAGTTTCTTCTTCAAATCGTAACGTGACAAACATGAGCAGGGGGCGTGACTTCAGGACGAATCATCCCTGGAATAAGTGCTTTGATACAATAAACGAATCTACCTGCAGAGAATAGCGGAGGTGTGTTTCTGGATTTGTCTGAAGAATGACTGGTATTTGATGGAGATATTTATAGAAAAAAAGATAACAACAATCTGGAGTGAAATCCGAAGTGAAAGAACTAATAAGACAGAAAAGAAGAATACTAATGATCGCTTTTGATAAGGAAACTGACAGTTTATGGACAGTAACACAGTCCTGAACACACACGTGAAACATTGCACGCAATATTTCGTGTAGTGTGAAACACAACAACAAAAAATTCCTGCACGAGGCTGTCCGGGTGTGGGGGGTGGGGAGAGAATTCAATATCACTTACATTGTCCTCAATTAGCTGGTGCTAGATACTTTGACACTTTAGTTAAGTGATATATTTTTTTTATTTCACTAAATGACCAAAAGATCGTCAAAATTGTCAATGAAAAGTTAAAACTGAAAGGCGAACTCGATTCCGTTCTGTTTGCCGCTCAGCTGATCCGAGTTTCGATAGCGTAGCACGCTTCGCTTCACTGGTATGTTTTTGTGTTTTACTATATTTTTCAAATGGCACTGATACTGCAGGCGCACAATGATATAGGTCCCACGCGTAACCTCCCACGAGGCGCGCGTAACCTTCCAAACGTTTTCACCTTACAGGAAGGTGCAGTGGCAGTGGCAGTAGTAGTAGCAGTGGCAGCAGCAGCAGCAGTAGTAGTAGTAGTAGTAGTAGTAGTAGTAGTAGTAGTAGTAGTAGTAGTAGTAGTAGTAGTAGTAGTAGTAGTAGTAGTAGTAGTAGTAGTAGTAGTAGTAGTAGTAGTAGTAGTAGTAGTAGTAGTAGTAGTAGTAGTAGTAGTAGTAGTAGTAGTAGTAGTAGTAGTAGTAGTAGTAGTAGTAGTAGTAGTAGTAGTAGTAGTAGTAGTAGTAGTAGTAGTAGTAGTAGTAGTTGTAGTTGTAGTAGTAGTAGTAACGCATGGCTAAACTAGCAGAACTAGGAAACATTGTTGCCGAAACATTGTCCCTTGTCAAGTTTCCTGGGCGGCTAAAGTAGCGGGAAACAAAAAAGGGTTTTGTTGCCCGAGTGTTCCAGGAGCAAAGAGTCACGCATGCGCGTAAACTAGTCAGCATTGCTTTCATGGTGGCTACACTGGACAACATATGTTTCGGAAGCAAAATTTGTGTCCGGGAAACAAAAATGTTTTTGACTTGAAGCAGAAACAATTTTTGTTGTCGTGAAGCGAAATTTGTTTCCGCAGCATATGTTTCCCGCGTAGCTAAACTGGGAAACATTTGCGTTCGCAACAATGCTATATTTCCTAGTTTAGCCAGGCCTGTAGTATAGAGCAGATACGGCTGCAGTTCTGGCAGACGAACTTTCTCGCAACTGGCCCCTTCCACTTCGCAAAATTTTAGAAAACAACAGTGACTGATATGATCACAATTTTAACAGGAATAAAAACCAAAGAACGTTGCATCTAGACTTACAAGTCGAGCTAAACCGAAAACGAGAAGCGAATGACTTTTAGAAAGTCTACGTTGCATGGAACACCTAACTATAATAGTATATTAATTAGTACAGATTGAATAAATAACAATAGTTAAAGTTCTGTCATAAATCTACATATCGGTGACTCATGTCTAACAGCTTTTATATAGTTAAATTAATGTACCGTGCTACATTACAAATTAACTTGCAAAGAACATAAGCTCACCTTACCTATCTCGTCCATGTCTTGTCCCAATCGTGGTTCTGTTTAGGTTACTTTATGAGGATATTTTTCGTTTAATTGGGAAACTCCGTCAAAAGAATTTCACATGTATATCCAATGTATCGGGTTTCCATCGCATACACTTGAATTACAAAGAGAAATAAAATTAAATGCCAGAAATAAACTCACCGTCTGCCTTTTTATGATTCAGTTGCAGACTGGATCATAGAGGGAAATGGTTATGAAACCTGGCAAAGTTCTTTGTTGTAGGTTTTTGTTTCCTATTTTGGGGGTGTGACCCTGCACAAAACCTGACAAAATACAATAGGTGGTTACGTGTGTTCATACAACTAACCAATAAAAACATTGCGATTACGTAATTCATGCATAGTGTATGATGAGCGCAAAACAAACGATGTGCACGGTCATGGACCTTAAAACCTCAATTTTGGCCTCTTTGTTTGCTCCTTTGATGTTAGCCGGGCTCCCTAACCATTTCCCTCTATTAACTATGGTAAATCCTGACTGGATGAAATACCCGGGATGAAATAAGAGTCGTTCTCCGCAACGTGGCGGAATAATCAAAGCGACTTGGCTGACCTTCTTGTTATTGTTTATTGATTTATTACCATAATATTTCAAGTGCTTTATAAGTTAAAAAAAACTTTGAAATGTGATACGGTAGAATAAATAAATGAAAGCCCCATTGCTGCGTAGTGGTTATACCCTGATCGTCATTTGGTTGATTTTTGTTTCACGCACGCATAGGGAACATACGATTCAAAGTGTACTATAAGATGATTTAATTAAAACAAACTTACTTGTTCTTTCTCTTTAGTCTCTTGACTAAGTACGTTGCAAAATGAACAGGCTCTCCATGCCATGGTGGAGATGCTTAATGAAAGAGTCACAAGAACAAAACCAAGGAAAACTTTCCTCTCACCTCGTTTTCAATCTCCCCCTGTTCTTTTTACCTCTCTCCTCACTGATAAGTGATAGAACCCGCTTGAAAAAAAGCGCAAGCTATGGAGCCTTTCCTTTGGACACTGAACACTTGTCACGCAGAAAAGATTGCGTGACGCGAGCGTCGCGCCGCGCTTGCTCAATTTTTGCCTGCTGCTTGGCTAAAATCCGTCTGTGTTCCCAGGTTATCAGTGGAGAAGAACTCTTGTGTAAAACTATACAGTTGAGTGAGAAAGCAAGCCTCCTAGAAGAAGAATTCGGACGGAATAGCTGAAAAGAGCGCGCCGCCTATTTCAATGTTACAACGAAACTACTCAGTGTTCCCCTCAGGAAGCTACATCTCTCGGTGTCCCCCTGAGTCGTGTTGTCACATTGTTTACACTTATTCAAGATGGCGGCGACGCAATCAAACGTTTCTGTTTCATGATCAATTGACATTCGAAGTTGAAAGAGAGGAACTGTCTGCAGGTTTTAGAATATTACTTTACTGTTGACGACCACGTTAGAAAAATTTAATAATTCTGCAAGGAATCCCCTCCGTGAATATCAACCTTATGGGACGGTAGATGATCCGACAGATTGTTCTTGGAACCAACGTTTCGTGCACAGGTGTTATATCAATCGATCTTTTTCAAAAACAGATGCGTGCGGTGTATTTCGGATTTTGTCCTTAAGGGGAATTCTCTGCTGACCTGGATTGTGCTGTAGCCTTCATCACATTTAAAATCCCACGTGAGTTGATGTAGATGTAGAAGAAGAGTTTGGTATGGCCGTGGCGGATCCTGTTAAAGCTATTGTGATTGTTTTGGTCGTTGTAATCGCCATTCTGTTCGGATTTTGTTGCCATTTTGCGTCGCAAAAGCGAAGAGATGAAGAAGAACAAAACAGAAGAGCCATGCGGCAAACTGCACCTGGCAATTCTGAAAATGCAAACCAAAACAACACAACTCCTGTGTTTATAATAGGTTTGCAGGGACCCACTTCAAGTTCAAATTATGCTGGCGCGCGCGAAGATCACCCCAATGAAAATCTACCAGGGGAAAGCCCTCAAGGTCCTGACGCTATTGCTGATAGCGGCCCGCCGCCTTATAGCTGTTTAACAGCTTCCGGTGAGCCTGTACCACCGCCACCAAGTTACGAAGAAGCTCTGAGAGCTTCAACAGAACATTTGGCCATCACACGGCAACAACACATTGTGTAAATTCAGCGCAGAAGACTGTGGTGTTATAAATTGCAGTGTAAAATATGTTGTTTATTTTGGTGATATTGAACCAAAGTGTTCTGCAAAATTAACGTTGTTTGTTGAGCAGACACTCAAAAGGAAGACATCTTGTATATGTATTCGGACCAGAAAACTGAAAATTTCAAAATGAAAGAAGGTGTGGACAAGCAATTGTGCCAAAAGGTAATTTAGTTTATAGTAAAGCTGTAAACTATTTGCATACATTTATATAATATCCTGCTGAAAGGCTAAGGGTTGACGTTCTGTTTATTCGATACCGGATCACGCAATCTTTCCTGTCATGCAATCACGCGAGTCCGGAATTTGCGAAAACCGCGTCTGTATTCGCTGTTTACTGTGCTGCATTCAGTTTTTTTCACTTTGTGTTTCAAGCTAAAAAAAGAGTCCTGCTTCATCTTATAGCTGCTGTGAAAGCTCTTGCATGATAGAGTTGAATATATTAGCGACGATATCCTTGATGAGAATAAATGCCAGAGTTAGCCATTACATTGTAATTGTAGTAACTGTGTCACGGATTTTACGCAAATTTAGACCAAAGGAAATCCGTAACTAACATAAAACAGTGAAGGCACATTTCAATAACAGAGTGAATACAAAAGAAGGTATGGATGGACAAAAATTGAAATTGCGATGTGGGTATTTGAAAAAACTATCGGCTGAACAGTTTTCAAAGTAAGTCTCGTATATTTTTGGAAACGGCTTAAAATGCCCAGGAGACATATTTGTTTGTAATGACGGTATGGTTTTGTCATTTAGATTCATAGAAGTGATTTCTTCACTACTAAAACATAAAGTTTCATAGCGAGTATTTGGCAAAACTAATAATAGATTTTATGTAGCCGTGACACAGCCACTTTAAATCTTGAGCGCAAACTGTACAGCGGTTGGCATAGACTACGAGAGCAGCCCCTACTGGTGGAAAATAAATATTGTCTCAAATTACTGAGCTTTCACATGTTAGTATACGTTGTGTTGCCCTTACAACTATTGACGATAGCTTGCTCGAAACTACTATCGAGTTAGACTAACCTTGGCCGGCTGTATTCAAACATCTAGGCTAACCGAGCGTTATTTTCGGCTAGTCGCACTGTGTCTGAAAAGGGGGACTATTCGCAAATCTTGAAAACAAAACTTGGGTGTTAAACGCCTCATGGCCGTTGTGGAACAGTGCTGGTGCTCGTCATGAATTACGTTCTCCTCTGGGTATAACTTGCAGTATTATTTATTGCACTTATTGTTTTTACTGAATGGCTATGCCACATGGTTGCGCAGAAGCGAAGGGAAGAGGCAGAACAAGAACTTGCCTCACGTAACACAAAAGCGGTGCAGCAGTTTTATGAGCCTGATGGAAGCCAACAAAATCCTGATCTTATCGATGACAGTCAACTGCTGCCTGACAGTATTTTAACAGCTTTCGGCAAACCTCTGCTACCGCCACCAAGTTACGAAGAAGTTGTGAGGGATTCGACTGAACAATTACCGTGACAGGGCAATATGAAATATTTTTATAACTAGCAGTGGCGGATTCAGATCTTCAACTGAGGAGGCCCTGCATGGGTTTGAAGGTTTGACTATGAATGTTGAATTCTGCGAAGATAATTCCGGCAGTTCAAAGAAAATGCGCCATTTCCCCTGGATCCGCCACTGACTAGTTATATCTTGCTGCATATGGCGTCGAAAATGTAAGTCAGAAATGATTGCAATCGTGATCATATATTATAAATTTCCAAAGACTTTCGTATGCCAGCGTGGAACCAAAAATTTGTGACCTTCAAATTTGATGAGCAGATTAATGACAACAGTTGTAGAAGTTACGAACAAGCAACAACGCACCAGAATGGCGTAATTTTGTGTATAGTGAAGCTCTGAATTTTGATTTGCTGGAGTTTATTTTATGTACTTCACGAAGGGTAGTGATTGACGCTCGGTACAAGATCACGCAATAGATTTCGTCACGCAATCATGGGCGGCCGTGGGAGTCGAGTGCGAGGAAGACTAGAAGGAAGCGACAAACATTTATTCAGAAAGAGAAATACAAGCATTGAACATCGAGAAGTGTCTAATTAACATATTTTGAAATGATCTTTGATACTGAAATTGTTTTGGTAAGTTACACTCAGACATTTTTTTTCGAATACATATATATTGAAAGTGAAATCCACCTTGAAACGTGCTTTTTGTCAGACAAAGTTTGAGTCCAACAGGGCACGATTTCAGTTCCAATCCAGCACTTCGTATTAAATACACCGCCTGACAGAATCGAACTGAGCAACCGCGCCATGTAACCATACAGAAGCACTTACAAATAAATATTCAAGTAGCTGCACAGCACAGGTGTTGTATCGATCGATCTTTTTCAAAACTGATGCGTGCGGCGTATTTCGGATTTTTTCATCAAAGGGATTTCTCTGCTGACCTGGATTGTGCTGTAGACTTCATCGAACTTTAAATCCCACGTGAGTTGATGTCGGTTAAGAAGAAGAGTTTGGTATGGCCGTGTCGGATCCTGTTAAAGCCATTGTCGTTGTTTTAGTTGTTGTAATCGCCATTCTGTTCGGATTTTGTTGCCATTTTGTGTCGCAAAAGCGAAGAGATGAAGAAGAACAAAAGAGAAGAGCCATGCAACAAACTGCACCTGGCAATTCTGAAAATGCAAATCAAAACAACACAACTCCTGTGTTTATAATAGGTTTGCTGGGACCCACTTCAAATTTAAATTATGCTGGCGCGCGCGAAGCCGGATTAAGCCCCGTTGCAGATCAACCCAATGAAAATCTACCAGGGGGAAGCCCTCAAAGTCCTGATGCTATTGCTGGTAGCGGCCCGCCGCCTTATAGTTTCCGGTGAGCCTCTACCACCGCCACCAAGTTACGAAGAAGCAGAGAGCTTCAACAGAACACTTCCGGTGAGCCTGTACCACCGCCACCAAGTTACGAAGAAGCTCTAAGGGCTTCAACAGAACATTTGGCCATCACGCGGCAACAACACATTGTGTAAATTCAGCGCAGAAGACTGTGGTGTTATAAATTGCAGGGTAAAATATGTTGTTTATTTTGGTGATATTGAACCAAAGTGTTCTGCAAAATTAACGTTGTTTGTTGAGCAGACACTCAAAAGGAAGACATCTTGTATATGTATTCGGACCAGAAAACTGAAAATTTCAAAATGAAAGAAGGTGTGGACAAGCAATTGTGCCAAAAGGTAATTTAGTTTATAGTAAAGCTGTAAACTATTTGCATACATTTATATAATATCCTGCTGAAAGGCTAAGGGTTGACGTTCTGTTTATTCGATACCGGATCACGCAATCTTTCCTGTCATGCAATCACGCGAGTCCGGAATTTGCGAAAACCGCGTCTGTATTCGCTGTTTACTGTGCTGCATTCAGTTTTTTTCACTTTGTGTTTCAAGCTAAAAAAAGAGTCCTGCTTCATCTTATAGCTGCTGTGAAAGCTCTTGCATGATAGAGTTGAATATATTAGCGACGATATCCTTGATGAGAATAAATGCCAGAGTTAGCCATTACATTGTAATTGTAGTAACTGTGTCACGGATTTTACGCAAATTTAGACCAAAGGAAATCCGTAACTAACATAAAACAGTGAAGGCACATTTCAATAACAGAGTGAATACAAAAGAAGGTATGGATGGACAAAAATTGAAATTGCGATGTGGGTATTTGAAAAAACTATCGGCTGAACAGTTTTCAAAGTAAGTCTCGTATATTTTTGGAAACGGCTTAAAATGCCCAGGAGACATATTTGTTTGTAATGACGGTATGGTTTTGTCATTTAGATTCATAGAAGTGATTTCTTCACTACTAAAACATAAAGTTTCATAGCGAGTATTTGGCAAAACTAATAATAGATTTTATGTAGCCGTGACACAGCCACTTTAAATCTTGAGCGCAAACTGTACAGCGGTTGGCATAGACTACGAGAGCAGCCCCTACTGGTGGAAAATAAATATTGTCTCAAATTACTGAGCTTTCACATGTTAGTATACGTTGTGTTGCCCTTACAACTATTGACGATAGCTTGCTCGAAACTACTATCGAGTTTGACTAACCTTGGCCGGCTGTATTCAAACATCTAGGCTAACCGAGCGTTATTTTCGGCTAGTCGCACTGTGTCTGAAAAGGGGGACTATTCGCAAATCTTGAAAACAAAACTTGGGTGTTAAACGCCTCATGGCCGTTGAAAAACTTTATTCTGTTAATTGAATTTAATAATAAATATAAAATATATTAACATTAACTAAATATGGAAATCTCGTGACTAACTCGCCAGGGATTCCACGAGATTTCTTTTATTCAAATAAACATTGAATTTTACGATTAGAGAGGTTAAGCATGACTTTTACGGCAAACGGCAAACGGCAAAAATAATTCTGATTTTGCTCACTTTTTCTTTAGCACTTAACTAAAGCCAGTCGAAAAATAGGAAAAACATCCCTTAATCACAGTAAATGCAAACAATTTCCCTAAATTGTACAAACGGGTAAAATCAGACACCAAAAGTTCGATTTTTGCCGTTTGCCGTTAACGTCATGCTTAACCTCTCTAATCTCGTGACTAACGCGCCCTGGATTCCACGAGATTTTATTTATTTTATTTTTATCTGAATAAAAGAAATCTCGTGGAATCCCGGGGTTAGTCACGAGATTTCGTTTATATGTATATTGCAATGTATATTTGAATTAAAGAAATCTTATTATAATTAACATTATCAACAGAGTAAAGTTTTTCACGAGATTTTTTTTTATTAGTACTAAATGCACAAATCACGAACTTAGTCATTGTCTGAGGAACGTTTTTGTTGAGCAGACATTCAAAAAGAAGACATCTTGTATATGTATTCGGACCAGAAGAAGGTGTGGACAAGCAAGTTGTGCCAAAAGGTAATTTAGTTTATAGTAAAGCTGTAAGCTATTTGCATACATTTATATAGCCTGCGAACAGGCTCTCCGCGCGAAAAAAATGAAGAGAAGGCGAGAAGGGAGAAATCAGCATTGAGCACCAAGAAGTGTCTAATTAACATATTTTGAAATGATCTTTGATATTGGGTTTGTTTTGGTAAGTTACACTCAGACATTTTTTTTCGTATACATATATTGAAACTGTAAACCACCTTGAAACGTGCTTTATGTCAGACAAAATCCGAGTCCAACAGGGCACGATTTCAATTCCAATCCAGCACTTCGTAATACACCTGACAGAAGCGAAATTAGCAACCGCGCCATGTAAACATGCAGAAGCTCTGACAAAGAGTGCAAGCCAAAGAGTGATACTGAAGTAGCTAGCTGCAAATATGGAAGCAGTTGCTTCATTTTTACCGATTCTTTGCGGCTTTCTAAACACGTACTTGACTTCAGCATGTGATTATGACGCTGACTGTCACATCATTGATCGCTGTTGCAGAGTTCGAAGCTCTGATGATGGCGTATGCATCCATCGCGACACTTGTTATGGCTCCTGCCTCGAAATCGACGATTGTTCCGCGCCAGAAATATGCGACACTTATCGAAACCTTTGCACTACAGAATGCAGCTATAGTTACGAATGTCATCATGGATATATCTGTGATGACGGACATTGTGTTTCAGATGAAGAATCCACGGATTCGGAGTTTAATATTAGCTCACTGATCTTTATATTTGTTGGTATCATGGCGTGCATATTGCTAATTTGTTGTTGCGCAGTGAAGCACTGGCGTCGTTTGAGCCTGGGTGGTAGAACTGAGAATGTCAACAGAGCTTCAAGGGTCGTCTTTACGAATAGGACTTCTAGGGGAACAAATGAGCAGCAAAATGGAGAGGCTGGGAGGTTAGAAATGAGCACACCTGTGCCCCATATAAATGTAGGGTCAAGTGAAGAAATCGCAGATCCGATCGCACAAGACGCACCTCCTTCATACGATGTTGTCAACAGTCAACCGGAATCACCTCCTCCAAGCTACGAGGAGGTCATGAGAGCTTCACATGAGATTCTGCCTCGGAATGAACACGAGCATCAAGTTTGATTGTTCGAGGCTATGTATGAATCAGTTACAAAGGCGAAAAACTTTCCGCTTCGTCCCACCCCATGCCAACAATTTGCCTACAATAGGCATCAGCCATTTTAGAAAATAATGTACCTGTAATGTGAAATAAATATCTATAACTGCTCTTTCAGTATGATAAGGGACGGTGTAATCTGACCTTCACCAAGATGGAGCTGCTGTTCGCAGACAAGCTTGGCCAACAATTAGTCACTCACAAATGAGGTGACTTTAAAAGCCTTTTTATCAGTAAAAAAATTGCAGAGTTGACTATAAGTAAGTAAGTAAGTAAGTTGCCTTTATTTAAAACACGATGTAGGTATCAGAATAACTATCAGAATTAGATATATTTCAGGCCATGTAACTTTGTAACAAATATCCTGTGAAATTGCACAGAATACTGCTTGATAATAAGTTGACAAGGCAATATATAGGTAGAGCAGGCCAAAATCAGGTGATTCTCTACAAGGTTGAGCAGGATAACTGCTATTCCACAGATTGCCAACGAAACTGCTTTTCAACAAGTTGCTACTGAATACTATTTTACTGCCACAAAATACTGTGATTATGCAGCAGTTTGCATGAGTAGCAAATATTGGCAACTGATGTGATATCATGTGGAATATTGTCCGATACTTTATAGCCGACAAGGCAAAGGCCGAGTTGACTAAAATCGGATGGTATTCCACAAGATTGAGCAGGATCGACTGGTTTTTGATTTATTCAGCAAATTGTCAAAGAAATGCTTTTTGCAACAAGAAAAACTGGCTGTGCAGCGCTTTGCAAGATTTTGGGAAAATTTTGGCAACCTATATATGTCGCAGGATATCAGTTATTTACGGATGAAAGCTAACAATCACTTTCTGACCATATATGATCATCACATGAATTTGTTGAATAATAACAGGATATCTGTTATGTATGGATGATGATGGATGACAATAACTTCCTGACAATATGTACACATTCAATGTGACAAATTGTCGAATAACGATGCATATGTCCCCTTTAACAAAGACCTGACTTGAAATAGTGGCAGAAACCGAGCCTAACCCACTGGGTGCATGTGGCTGTATTGATTCATCACTGCTTCTCAAAATTTTAAGTTGTAGAAAAGATGTCAAACATCAATCAAAATCTTTGCCAAGTGGCCTGCAGCATCCACTCTTCTCATAGAAAAAAGTTGTATCTGCCAAATACATTTCAAGAAATCTCAATTGTTTGGTTCCAGAAAATGCCCATACTTCCCTCACAGAAGGGATAATTCCTGGGGGTGGTGGGGATCTCAAAGCCCAAAAATTGTAAGGAAATGTATGGAGCTTAATTGGAAATTCCAAAGGGTTGGGGGGGGCTTAGGAAAAATCCCTTCTGTGGGGGAAGTATGGATAATTTCTTGAACCACACATTGTAAATAAACTGTCCAAAAAGTATACATCTCAAGGTTAGCATGAAAGTCTCCCAGAGCAATTTATTCTTATTTATGTTGTGATAATGTTAATGTTATCTGTTCACTTTGTCCTGTTATCTGTTCACTTTTGCCACTCTCTCTGTCATGCAACACCCCTGGACCCTCTCTCCTGTAGTATTGCATAACAGAGAGAGGACCAGAACTAGACAACTGCTCACTATGCAATGTTTTTCATGCAGCATCCAGTGGCAGATCCAGACCTCCAGCTAAGGAGGGGGCCTGCTTGACTTTGAATGTCGAACTCTGTGAAGATAATTCCTGCACTTCAAAGAAAATGCACTATTTCCGAAAAGATAAGGTGGGTGCCCGGGCTCCCTGGGCCCCTCCCTGGATCTGCCACTGGTATCCCCTCTACAATTTTGTTAAACTGTATTGAGAGAAGTTGTTTACATTAAATATGTCTTGGACAGCACAGAAAAAAGCTATGGTAAGATAAAATATTAAAATAAGAATAAAAGTTGATTTGATCGTGATTGTTGATTAAGCATGAAAACTAGCAATTACTCAACATTACAGGTGCATAATTAATTTGGTATTACAGTAATTTTACATCAAACTAAGGCAATGTTCCGCTAGGCAATATTTTGGGCGATTTTTCTTCAGACAAAAACCATGTAAGCCAATGAACTATGGAAGTGTGATATATCTTGATAACAATGAACAAAAATTTAACCGGAGGATTTTACCTTTGTATAATCAAGGAAAAATTCCGTGACCAGTCCCAATCTGCGTGGGGATCTGGGTACGAACACATTCCGTGATGGCGGCGATGGAAGAAATTGCTGTATTCTTACTGATTCTTTGCAGTTTTCTAAACAGGTACTTCACTTCAGCGTGTAATAATGACGCTGAATGTGGCACATATTATCGGTGTTGTAAAGGCAGACATTCAGACCACGGTTCATGCATCAACCGTGACGATTGTTATGGCTTTTGTCTCGAAAACAACGATTGTTCCGCGCCAGAAATATGCAACACTTATCAATTTCTTTGCACTACAGAATGCAGCTATGGAGACTGTCATGACGGATATATCTGTGATAACGGACATTGTGTTTTAGAAGACTCCAATGATTCGGAGTTTGATATTGGCTCAGTGATCGGTACAATTGTTGTTGTCGGAGCGTTGGTATGTGTACTTGCTTGTTGTTTGATGAAACGCGGTCGTAGTTCGGACCAGGGTAGAGACACAGGCTCAACAATCGTGTACAGGAATAGGACTTCTAGGGGAACAAATATACAGCGAAATGGAGAAGCTGAGAGGTTAGAAATGAGCCTTATTGTTGAAGAACCCGTACCCCATAATGTACAGTCAAGTGATCAAATTCCTGATCCCATCGCAGAAAGCGCACCTCCTTCATACGTCGATGTAAACAGTGTAAACAGTCAGCCTGAAACACCTCCGCCAAGCTACGATGAGGTTATGAGATTCACCCGAGATTCTGCCTCGCAATGAGTACAAATATCAAGTTTGATGACTTTGATGTAACTTATAACAATGGAAACCATGCGTGTACATTTCGCCTCTTAATAGTTTTGTTATTTAAGGATTTGTTATTTATAGTTTTGTTATTTAAGGATTTCCTTTTTTTAAACAAGTGAGTGGTTGCTCCTCAAAAATGTGCCTTAGAGATTAGCAATGGCTGGTTTAAAGGGGCACTGTCATGAGCTTAACTTCAAAAATTCAACAGCCCAAAAACATGTTTACACCATTGGAAACCTATTAACAGTGGTCAAGTTTTCTTAAAATTACTATACCAGTGTACTGAAACTAAATATAGAGTGATATCACTGTGATACCATCGGGAACCTTTGATCTCAACTTGAAAAAGTCAGCCTGACTTTTTCAAGTTCTGTACTTGTGGTTTGGAAAAATTGATTAAAACTATTTACGGTCACCCTCGTCATTAAACAATTTGCTAGATATCCTTCCCTTTTTGTTCTAGGAGCATTTCCTGCATGTTTGAAAGTAATTAGTTTTGGTGGCGTTTTGCTAAAAAGGCCAAAAAATGTCCGTGACAGTGCCCCTTTAAGTGCCATTTTCGAATTCCCATTTAATAAAACATGTTTCATGTGGTCCCATGCGGATGGGGTACTCCGTTTGGTGGACTATACAGAGAGCCTCAGTCCAAAATGGGTACCTTTATCAGGCTGTAGGTATATAAAAGGGTAGGAGTTTCAATTTCAGCCAAAAAAAATTTGCAAAGGCAATGGCCATTTTGACAGCCATGGTGATACCATGGATTTGAAAGTATCTGCATACAGTAGTTATGCCCTCATGATGTATATTTACATTTAGGCGTGTAAATGTCCATTGATGCCAGTAATGTTTGTTTATGCACTTTCATATTTTCAATAAAATTGGAAAAAAAAAAAAACTGCTTGTTTTTTTGAAATTAGGCTGAAGTGTTGTGTCAACAATTATTGCAAATATTCTTTCATTAGTCTGCAGTCTGAGATTACTGGTTTTTCTACTAAAGAAGGTTTGTGGATCTTTAGAAGGGTGTCAAATTCTATACTAGTAACTATGAGAATGCTGTGTTGCGGAGAAACAAAACCATAAGAAAACAAGAATTTAAAACAAGAAAGATTGCGTGACCAGCCCCAATCTGCCTGGGGATCTGGGTACGAACACGACTTCTCCCAGACCCAAGTACGCGCGACTTCGCCCAGTGTCAAACAGCTTTAGACTGGGTGGTATTTCCCCTAAACAGACCACCTTCAAGGTTTTTTCAACCAAACGAGAATAGGAAGAATAACGATACAGCGGAATCCCGCTTTTTAACATTCAAGGGAAACTTTAAATTACAATTTGGTTTGAGAAATGAGGAGATGTAAAACTGGGCTTAAAATTGAAGTGTTCGTCTGGTTAAAGCAGATCCAAGGGAAAATATATTTTCGAACCTTGGGTTCGAGTTATCACCGCGATTCCACTGTTAATAAACCAGAAAGGAACATTAGTTAGTTGTTTATTAGGAAAGATTGTTTCCGTCTTGAAACGGATAACGAATGACGAAGGTAAACCTTGCGAACGAACGACGAGGTTCACTAGTCTGTCTATCATCTGATTATTTTAAGCTTGACGTATTCCCGCTCAGTCGTCTGGAGAAAAAAAAACAAACACATCTTTAATGACTAAGAAAACATTTTCGCATCTGTTGGTTGCGGTTATAAAGATCCACGAAAAACATGATCAAGTTTTGCCCTCCAGCAGTCAAATTCAATTAACTGTTGATTGTGCCGGTCAATTCGCTTTTCATGACCAAAATTGGAATTGTAAAAATGGCACAAAAACGTCAAAAACGGAAACTGTAAACACATAGAACAGCTACTTATATGGAAACTAATTATAATTGTTACTCAGCCAAAACACCCTACGGCCTGTCCGCTCCAGTAAAACAAATAAACAAAACGAGAGAAGTAAATAATTCTTCTTAAATCTTTGCTAATATGAGAGAAAATTTTGGGCACGTACCTTTCGACAGATTGCTAATTTTCCGCGGAAATTAACACTCGAACATTGCGAACAATCAACCGATCAAGCAACGCTCTGATCTCGCCGTTTCACTCGATCGAATTTCTGTTTTTTCCCTTGTCGAAAAATCTGAAACAAGTGACAAGAGTAGTATTTCTTAACTCTGTTTTCTTGGGCCCAGCGCGACCGAAAAAAAGTGGTTTATTACTGCGGTTAAACTTGCGCGGAAATTTCCCATTGACGTAATTCTGCAAAACTATTTATGACGATCCAACTTTTAATAAAGGATAAAATGTACTTATTGGAAAATTATACATTGCTATTGAATAAAGATGAATTATTTGCCGGCCAATTTATTTTTTTAAGTTTGCCTTATTGAATAAACGTCATTGCTAAATGGCATTAAACCACTTTCAATGATCGATTTTATGAAAAAGAAGAACTTAACTGGGGAGGTAGTTCTTGTTTAGATCTAAAATTAGAACATTGTATTGCATTTTCATTAATATTGTTATTTTAGTGTTCCATTACTATTGCTAACTATAGGAGGAGAAAAATGATAAAATTAAAAGCTGGCATGCCACAGAAAAGAAGCTAGATGTCATTTGAAATCAACAGCCAAAAATTCGAACAGATCAGCTAATGTTGGGTTAAAAGTCGCCGAAGGGCTTATCTATGTCCAATATTTTTGCTTTACCAAGCGGAAAACAAGAAGGCGGGAATGTGGGCTTGTTTGGAAAGTCAAAACAAAGCAAATGTTTTAAATAAAACGCACAGCGAAGCTAGAGCTATCTGCAGAAATTGATACACAACGCGAGTTCGAAAAAAGTGCGTGACTTCCAAGCTGCACATGTGCGTGCACGCGATTTGAAACCCACAAAATTAATCACTTGACAACTTGGCATTCATTTCAAGGCATTTAAAAGACAATGCTACCGTTTGATGAATCGGCCCTCGCCAGCAAATGTTTTTCAATATATTCGCTACCTGGTGCGTCCCGGTAAACTGTATGTACAATCATCCTGAGATTGGAGAATATCTGCCATTTATAACTTATTACTCGCGGTGACAACACGCTTCCGAAACCCATTTTGAAACAACAAAACAGTAGCGTAGCGCTGATTGATAAGCATATTATTATTTGCATATCTATTATTTCCTGTTATTAACACCTGCGAGACGTGCAGCACGCTTTGTTACCACTTGTCGAGCTAGTGTGTAAATGAGCAAAGTGTGCGAGTGTTTACCAAAACGAATAACTTCACGAACTTCGATGGGGGGAAGACATAAATTAATCTCGCAAGATGATGAACGCCACTGAAATCGTAGCCGTGTTCCTGTTAGTGAATTTATGCGGAGTTAGATTGGATTCACGGACGACCTGTTCCGAAGACCACAAATGCTCTAACTCGCAAACATGTTGCGGTAACTTTTGCGTCGATGGCTCGAAAGTCTGCAAAATCGAGTGTCAGAAACAGGCGGATTGCGATATCTTGGGCGACGCAAAATGTGTCGATGGTTTCTGCGAGTGTATCGAAGCATCTTTTTGTGCTAACACGTCGATATTGCATGATGGATTCCAGTGGAATCAGCCTTGCAGAGAGGATTTCGAATGTTCTCAAAATGCGAAATGTCGCAACAGAACTTGCGTTGTAAGTAAGGATATACCGGAAAGATTGCCGCTAAATCCCGCGCTTTTGGCAATTGTGACAATCATCGGCGTGTTAATGTTCTCTTGCCTTTTCTGCTGTTGTTTGAGCCGAATGAAAAGTGAAAGAAATTCAATGAAAACACGAGTGGCCAAAGGAAAATTAAAGAAAGTTCGCGTAGAGAGCAGCGAGAACGAAAACACAGAAAAAACCGCTTCTCTACCGCTAATAAAATCTGAAAGTCATGTTTCCCCGGCTGCCGCTGAGAAAAATACAATAACCCTGGATAGAGATGAGGAAACTCTTATTTCCGTTGTTATAAACGGACCTGGATTGCCTCCCATTCGCGAGGAAGACGAAGACGACGACACGGATAAAGATTAGAAGATGAAAACAGCTGTGTTTACTTGGCTTGTGAAAAATAATTATTGCGCCGTCATAAAGAAGTGAAAACTCACTTGATTTGTTGCCTTCAACGGTAAAATGCAGTTAGCGCAGAAGTAAAGCAGGAAACAGACAAAATCGAGAGTTTTCAGACACGTAGAATTCGAAAAATCTGACCTGATTTTCGTGTGGTTCATCACGTTGTTGATTAAAACTCGCACTGCTGGTTAATAACGCAGCTTTTTTACCTGCGGTTAAAAAGAATGGATTTGGCAAACCACTGAACCAAAGTTGGAGATGGTGAGTTATAATGCCGATTTTTAATCAATTCTTCGACCACGGAGTACTTCAAAAGCTTGCAAGTACAAAATTTAAACTTGCGGTTATAATTTGAAGTAGGAACGGCCGTCAAGCGTCCAACTCGCTCAATAAGGATAAACCTTTTGTAAAAATCGTTCCAGAGTTTTTTTTAATGTTTTCATGGATTTGTCTTTTTCTTATTTTGGCTCACGGGCTACAATGTTTACGATGATAATGAATTCTGGTCTAGACATGTCAAGAATTGGATTTTCAGGCTGTGTTATCAGAAATGGCCTCGGGAAGTGATCCTATAAAGAAGAGCAGCTTTGGCGGAGATTGAACAAGATTAAATGAACTTAATGGCTGTTAAGTCGGGCTATATCAAATTCTTGTTGCTGAGATCATCAGATGCCGAAAAATACTGATTAAGAAAGAAATTGAAATAATTTATCGCGGACATGCCAACCGTCCGCCAGAACTAAATGAATAATTTAATCTAGTAGGTTTACGATAAGAAATAAGTTACAAACCTTTGTAAAATATTTTATTTGATGAGTCATTTTGGAAGCACAATATTATAATATATAATGGTTAGCTTTTCTCTTTTTTATTTGGATTTCCGTAGATCTTAAAAAGCCGGACTGAAGACAGTGATTTTTTAGTTAACCCGATAAATTGCTTCAATACGACCATGGTACTACGGTCGAAATTCAAGTGATTATTGAAACATGTTTTTGAGTTGCTATTCAGAAAGCTTGTCCAGTTGTATTGACTCACACAATTGTCTTTAAAGAATTCTCGTTTATTAATTCTGCAGATAATATCATGAATTACTTCGAAAAGCCTTTTGTATGAATTAAATTTAATTCAGAATGTAATAAAAAGAACTCTTGAGCAGTTTTATTGCTTTCTTATGAATTATATTTCTTAATTAAAATATTAAAATCTCCTAACTGAATGACATACAGTCTTTTTGTTGTTAGTTCAGAGAATGTCATGGTACATCAACTCGGGCCACCTGTCGGCGATCTTCTAGCCCGCTAGCAGTCTCGTTCGAGTACATTTTCGAATTATTTCGGCCCTCGAAAACAGTTTCTTAATTTGCTTATCCTTTTGCCTTTAATCGTTTTTCATGTGGTGGAGAAAAATACAATTTTTGGCGTTTTTCTCCAATAACGTGATGCCCGAGATGTTTGTAACCATTACGTAATTGAGTCGAAGCTATTATTGTCGCGAAATGTGAAAAATATTTGTCGTTCGTGGTAGCGCGAAGTTTGAAAATTACTTCTTTCCGGGAAAAAAAAGGAATGGAGGAATTGAACAAACCTGCGGGACTGCAGCAATGCGCTGAACTCGACACACAAGCGTGTGAAACGCGTGTGCTTCGAGGCCGGAACTGAGAAAATCATCGGCCCGCGAGACTCGCGAGGAGCCTCGCGAGGAGCCTCGCGAGGATCATTGCGCGAAGGAGGAGGAGTGTTGGAGGAGTGGGCTCTATAAATGGAGATTACTAGTTCCAGGTCTCTACACGGCCGTGCAGGATATTTGTTTCGGATTATTACGGTTCCCGTTGCTTGATCGCGGTCGATATGTATCGCAGAGTTCTTTTGCATGTTTTTACGTTCTTGGCAGTTCTTCCAAGTCTTTTCAAGCTTAAATTATCCGTGATTGCTTGCACGGAACACCGTGAATGTCGTCAACAGCAAAACTCTTCAGCTGCTAGTATTTGCTGTTTAACTTTACGTTCCTGCAAGCGATGGTGGAACTGCCCCGGCGGTTGTATTTCTGATGATAATTGTGATGGCGGAAAGATTTGTTTTAGTTATCGCTGCGAAGATCCAGACATTGACTTTCCTGCTTATTGTAGCAGTGACAGGGATTGCAATGAAGAGGAACAATGCGAATCAGGTCAATGCAAACCTGCTCCACGGCCAGTTGCCCCAGACAATTCCGAAGACGTTCAAGTAAGCTTCCATTTTGACCCATTCATTCTTATTATTGTTGGAAGCACTCTTGGCGCTTTGATCTTTCTTGTTGTGGCTGGGTACATCTCGTACCGTTGTTTTAAGCGATACAGGAGACGAAGATTTTCCCGAGGAGCATACACTGCGCCTACTCGCCTCAGCCATGGTGTTAATTCGTTCTCTCCCTCGCGTAATGAAGTAGAAATTTGCGCTTTATACAGACAACAACTCAGGCCGACATTAAGTGGAAATAGTGGCTTTCTCTATCCTCAAAGACCGCCTCCTGAATATGATTCATTAACACTAGACAGTAATTTGGACAATGTGGAATCTTCATCACCTCCAGCTTATGATCATCTTGGTACAACTGCTTCAAGGACTTCTGATGAATCACAGGTTGGAAAGAGTTTCTGTTTTAATTTGTATTTATATTTTATTAACTAGTGAGAGATGAAGGAGATTGAGTCGGTGATTTCATTCTTCTTCCCAGAAAATTATGGTCCATTTTTATTTTGTGAGCATGTGATTCATGCCAACACCAAACCCCCTTCCCTCACAAATCATGACCAGATGTAACTGTTGTGGATATTTCCTTGGTTCAAATGTTATTTTCCTTTGTCTTTGGGCATGGTAATATATGGTAATGAGTTTAAAACAAAAGAAAATAAACTTTTGAACCAAGGATAAAAGTATTGAAGTACAACATAACTACTAGTTCAATACCTGTACCACAGCAGGGTGGTAATCTTTGGTTACCGTAGTATTTATTGAAGCATTTCAAGAGTTATCATCTACTCACATGCTCCCATAAGCTGCCCTTCCCCCAACCCCTGCCCCCACCTTACCGGTTCACCAATCGTGGTGAATTGTAACCAGCTCATCATACTGTGCCGCAGGAGTGTTGAAAATAAGTGCTGCTTTTGGCAATCTTCATTGAAGCATTCACAAGTCACCAATTATATATGCAGAGATGCCAACCTAAAAAAATTGAAATCCTGGAAATCGCCCATTGTTTACATTACCAAGTTATCTCTTCTCGACCCTGATGCAGAGTAGAAAAAAAAAACAGATCTCACACGATTCAGTGTGTTAAATATCTTCAAAAAAATGCCCCTCGAAATTGCCCAAAATCGGCCAAAATACATCTAAGTGTGAAAACGTGTATTTCAAGCACTAATCTTTGTATCTGGGAAATTGGGTGTGTATCCTAGAGACTCCTGGATAATGTAAGAGAATTGGCATAGATGAATATGGTGTAGCAAGAGGCCCTGCCAGGGGGGTGTCCCAGGTCGCTTGTCGGAATTTTAAAATGTCTCGTGTCGGCGTTTTGTCAAGGCTACACAATGCTGTCGGAAATTTAGCGACATACATTTGTCTTTGTCAGTCGTTTGTTGCTATTTCGTTTGAGCGCTGTCGCTACTTTTTGGCCCATGTCGCTTGTCGGAATTTACCCTGGCAGGGCCTCTAGCAAGCTATGCTAATTCATCTTGATGGTCCCCAACATCCCTTTGTAAAATTGAATCTGGAAAAGTATTTGCCCTTTTTAGGTGTCACATATAATAACCAAAATATTTTCACTTTCATGTAAAAATTAAGGCGATCTCTGTTTAGACTGTTTATGCTCGGATGACGTTATACCGCAGACATTTGATTTCAGTGTTCCATTTCCTGTCTGTTAAGATCATGCAAGGACAAGATAGCTGTGAAAAATTTCTTCTGTTCAAGACCCAAACACAGAGCTGAAAATTGAGACGTACATTTACTGGGGCACTAAGTCATGCAATTGGGGGCAAGGAACTAAGAGAAGTCATGCAAAACAAGATGATTCATGAATCACGTCAAGTTCAAGTCAATTTTTGTTCATGGGTCATGTTTAAGTCAAAAAATGCATTCACATGCATGTGAAATTATCACCCTTCACGTACCTTATTCTCACTAAATTTCGCGAGTATTAAATTTTGCGAAAAATCAAGATCCATATTTCGCGAGTATAAAATTTCGCAAATCTGAGAGGAACTTAGAATTGGAGTGTATTAAATTTCGCAATATTTTTCTATTCTTCAATGAAGTTTTGTCCTCAGAACTGTAACAACATTGATATAATCATCATCGTAAACAATAGCAAACAAAACAATGCAAGCTAAATATAACAGAGCATAAGGTATTTCACAGTCTAGGGCGGAGAACAGTTTGGATGGTGAGGGTGATACAGTGGAAGATAACTGATTGGCAAAATAAAACAGAAAACTCCGAAACACTAAGTTGATACATGTTGAAATGACAGTAAAAAGCAACAGCTTGAATTTCATTATTTTATTGATTTAAATTTCGTGATTTTAATTTTCGCGAGTCTTAAATTTCGCGAATAATTTCGTGAAATTTAGTACTCACGAAATTAAGTGAGAATAAGGTAAAAAGGGTTCCTTCATATTGCATATTAGTAATTTTAAAGATGAAAAACATATGCTCAGTTGATTTAGGGAGATAAGGTGTCAACAAAAACTTGTGTTTATCCCCTCCCCCTGATTGATAGATGTTAATACCGGTAATATTTATTTGTTCAAGATCCAAATTTGAGAATTTGCTTTATGAATATAAAGAAGTTTTGGTTTTGCTTTGCTTATTGAGCATGTACAACCCTGCTTAACGTTATTTTTAGCCATGCAGTTATTTGTAACCAACAGTAATCCTTCAGAAACACAACTTACACCTTTCGTCAAGAAGTCAAAGTACAGGACCCGGTTTAAACTTCAGGTTTTTACAGCCAAAATACAAAAGCACAAGAAATATTTGTCTATTTTGTCAAATTGTAAAAATTGGCAGCAGTACATTTGTACAATGGATCTATTTATTTGTTCAACACCTGCGGAAATTATGTGGGTTTTACTGGAGAACTCTGAACACTAATGGTTAAATATTTCTCAATAAAAGCATTAAAAGTGCAGTTCTCAGTCAATAATAAATATGACAGCTAAAATATGTCAAAATGTTGTCAGAAAAGTTTTTAAATAATTCAACCTTGGCAGGGTTACAAATTGTTGTACTGCAGTTTGTTAATGTTTGGACATCAGACAACTACAACTACTACAAAGTGTGGATATTCATTTCAGTTGCTTTTGGAGAGTACTAGCTTGTGGTTTATGATTGATGACTTGAAAATTTGAGTCATTTTCAGATTTTAGTGTGATAAATGCTTCAGAAAAGCTCTGAATCTCAGTGACTAGTTGATGTTCATTTTGTACTTTCAGTGATTATTGGTTTACAGGAACTGTTAACTTTTGTGTGTATTTGAATTACAATGGGTTATTTCTGTGTGGCAGTTAATTGTCACCCATACAAAAACATCATTCTGTAAATGTAATATATTCTTATAAAATTATAAAATCAATGTGATCATCAGGTACGGATCCAGGAAACATATTGACCGTTTTCTGATAACATGAGCAGTGAAGGTGTTAGCTGTTAAGGGTAGGGGGGAGCAGAGGGTCCGAGGGTATACCCCCCTCAAGGAGATTTTTAGATTTTGGCTCCCTGAAGTGCCATAACGGGCTCACCCATTTTCCTTGGATGATGATGGCTATCAATTTCCATATTGTAATGATGCAACTCTAAAACTATACACTTATTTAAAACATCTGACCAATTTCTGTAAAATTGTGGAAACTGGTTTGGATCCGTGCCCGATAATAGATTATCCAATTCAAGCATCTTTTATCCTGTGCTTCTCCATTTACAACCTTGTTTTTAGTCAATGATGTCCAGAATATTGCTAGATTCCTGCAAGCTAGGACCTGGCCTTTAGAATGTAGTTGAACTGTACACTAGAATATCTAGAATATTAATAAATATTATTAATATGTATTTTGTTTTTAAAGTGTTATCGTTGCTGGGAATAATGTTTTGTCCATGCACTAGAAATGTTGCTAGTTTTGTCAAAACTTGAGACAGCTAAAGATCGTATCACAAAAACTCACTGTAAGTCAAAACCTGACAATTTCCATTTCATGTTGTTATTTTGTGATGCTAAGTGCTGAGTGCTTCCCATTTGTACAGAGAAACCAGTTGTTCTAGTGAAAAATCAAATGGAATGGTCCTTCTCACTGGAAAATGTTCGGAAAAAATGGAATACCTTCAGAGGTATTCCTCTTTTCTGGAATGTTGGGAAGATCACTGTACCATTTTGCATTTTCACACTTTTATCATGCTATTTGATGAAATATGCAGCTCATATGCTTGGTCTGTTCCACAGTAAAGTTCTGAAATATTTCACCCTCGTCCAAACACCATTGTGTTTGTTGAATAATTGTACTGTCCCATTTGGTGGAAGAATCTCACTGTTTTTCTTTTTTGCACAAACAGAAAGCCCTCACTATTGCATGCAATCCACCTGTGAACTGTTCCATTGTTGGTGGGGGGGGGGGGGAAGGGGGGGGGGCGGTGGAGGATTTTTTAAAGCTTGTAGAATGTGCAGTTTGTCACCTTTCGTTACTTAGCGCAATGTCCAAGATCATTGAATTTGAGAAAACAGACAAATTCATTTATTCAGCTTATGCAAGTCACCATTCCAACAGTTTTCAGTTGAAATGAATGCTGTGTTTTTCTTTCAGTTGTAGCTGATGGTCCCATTTGCTGGAAGATTCGAGATCACTGTTTTTCTTTTTTGCACAAACAGAAAGCCCTCACTGTTGCATGCAATCCACCTGTAAACTGTTCCATTGTTGGTGGGTGGGGGGGGGGGGGGGGGGGGTGGAGGATTTTTTAAAGGTTGTGGAATGTGCAGTTTGTCACCTTATGATACTTAGCATAATGTCCAAGATCATTGAATTTGAGAACACAGACATCTTCATATATTCACCTTACACAAGTCACCATTCCAATAGTTTTGAGTTGAAATGAATGCTGTGTTTTTCTTTCAGTTATAGCTGATGGTCGAGGACTAATCAAGGCTGTGGGTCAAAGAACACTTCTAAGAAGTTAATCTGTGGGTTCTTCAGATGGTTTCCTTCATAATATCAGTTGTGTAGCTTTATTTATTATTTTCATGTAAATACAAACATCCTGAAGTTACAGCTCTGTTTGCAGGCTGATTCCAAATACTCTTTTATTCGCTGTGAGGAAGGATTGTTCTCATTTCCATAAAAAGTCCCATGGGGGGTACTCGGGATTTCAAGTGATGGGGATGATAGAAGGATTTTTTGGGTTTGAGATTTTCAATTCCAGGATTTTTTTTGGTAGGAAAATTTGGCAAGTATTTTTTTGGGCGGCTTGATTTTAGTAGGAATTTTTATGGGTATTACCTTTGCTGCGTAGTTCTGCAAATAAAGCACAATCAAAGGAAGTGTTCTTGGGTGTCTCTAGTGTTGTTAAAATGGCTACCAGATGAAGGAAAGATAAATTCAGATGATATGATGAATAAACAAACACAAACATTCAAATTCCAATGTTTTATTAAAATTTGAAAGGGCCAAAATTTTGGTATGCGATTTTTTTGGGGGTTAATTTTTGGTCCAGGGATTTTTTTGGGTTTTGTTGAAAGCCCAAGGGATTTATTTGGGTCTTGTGTTTTGCTCCCATTTGATCATCCCGTCAAAAGAAATCCTGAATACCCCCCATTTTGCATTCTACTCTTTGTATACAGGGTATAATTTGCACGACCTTTACTTAAGATTCAAGTGTGAGGTAAAATTTTGATTGTTAACTATGTAGTTTTAATTTGGACAAAAACTTATTCTGTAAGTTGTAAATTTGTAGAAATTAATAAATTCGAATTAATACTTGACAGTAATCATTACCAACAGCAATGTAATAATTTTTTGAATGAAATGAAGGCCACAGGTAGAAAAGGAGCAAATTCTGAGAAAAAAATGAATGATATGTTGGGTTATAATTATATTATGTCACTGAAGCCTTTGATCTATCAGTTAATTTACCTTATATATGAATTAGAGAGTTTATTAGCCTAATGCTAAATGTGAATTAAAATATTAATTGCACATACAGCTTTATTAATGTTCACTTGTACATAACAATTGGCACAAAATTGATAAACATAGACTTACATTGAACTAAATATAGAATAATTTGCAGTGAAAATATACATGCACGGACAGTGATATTTTAAATTACACTTAACCTGGAAGCGCATATGATGTGACAGTGTTCTTATATAGACGTCATACTGAATTTCAAAATATATCTTTCTGAGTGTTTCTGCAAATGGCTAGGCATATTTTTATTTACAGTAGAATTCCCAACAAAAATTGGTTTGAGAAATCGAGATTTTCAAGAAACTGAGGGTTCAAGAATTCAGGGTCCTACTGTATTAGTAAAATGAGCTGGGTCATGGTATTTTTGGGTGCTTCTTTCTCTTTGCAGATCTTTTTAACAGTGAGCTCTAATCTTAAAACTAACCAAGTGCAATGCTGGCGACTTCTCAGCTCAAGTTCAGAACAGTTTGATCGTTTCAACCGCAGCCAACTGCATTTGACTTCCTAGCCATTATTGTTTGGTATTGTAAGCCACAAAACCACTTCAAATATCATGTGCTAGTCAAGTTTTAACTTGAAAAAAAAAATGTTGAAGAGTTCTGGTTAAATTTTTTTTATTTATTTATTACATAATCTCATTGTTTTCTACGTGAATGTTTTGCAGTTAAAATTTTGTGTGTGGATGTCTGTATAATTCCATGCCATAGAAAATACAGCCAATCAGAATACAGCAAAACCTTCCCATTGTGCGCTATGATCTTATTCCTGACGAAAGTTAGTAAGGGTATGCATTTTCTTTGGCATGGTTTAAAATAGTTATGCAACACTCTCGTGGTATACCATAGATATCCCACTTGACACTTTTATTTTGTCGTTATACACACGAACCTTTAGGTATAAGACTAAAGTATCGATAAAGTAGTATATATTTAATACAGCATTACTGAGAAAATTTTATAATGCCCGATTCCCTCTATGGCGCGCGCCTGCAGGGATTCACGGTAGTTGTATTCATCGTTGCTAAGTCCCGTGCATGGTTTGATGAATACATATACCATGATTCCCTGCAGGCGTGCCATAGAGGGAATCGGGCATTGGATTAAGTAAGTCATGGGATCTGTTTATGTTAACATAATTGTTTGTATCAAATACAGCTCAGTGAAATGAAATAAAAAGAAGAAAAGTAAGCTTATTTATGTTTTCTCTTTGTGGTCCAAAAGTATAATTCTTGCAATGTAGCATAATAATTGGGACGAACATAGGACGAGGAGATTAATACTCACCGATAGTTTTTCAACATGGGAGTTGCAGAGATTTAAACGCCAGTTTCGAATTCTGTGCATTATTTAAGCGTAGGCAACGCAATCTGCACAAAAATCATTTTTGTACCGAGAAAGCGTCATGAAAAAACACGCCACAAACGAATGGTAAGGGAAAGTTCATTTAATATGAAAAGGGGGAGGGGAGGGGCGTCGCGTCATTTACCTGAAAAAGCTCAAGTTTCCGCTTCATGTGTTCATTAAATTGTCCGAGCCCTTTTATAATAGTATGCGGTTATCTAAACTATTAAAATGGCGAAATCCCCCCCCGGGGGGGGGGGGGAGGGGAAATCCCATATGAAAGGGGCAGGGATGCTCCTCGTCTCGCTTAGCTTAGGGTGTAAATTTCGGATTTTAGTCTCACTTCGGGTGTTCCGGGCTAAAAATTCCGTAAGAATTTTGACGCCGTCAAGGTGTCGTTTAGGGTTGCACATGATGAAATACAGAAATGTGTTTTCAAATGGTATCTTTTTGGTTCAAAAAAAGCTCGAGCCACGCCCAAATTGGTCTTCTTTAGGGGTTTAATTCGAACTTTGCGACAAACATCCGCGCCCCTTTCATATGGAAGTCCGCCCCCATCCCCCGGGTGAGGGGGGAGGGTTTCAAATCTAACACTTACTTCATTGAAAAATTTCGTTCCAATACTGTGGGAGTTAAGGCGGGGTTTTACCTGAAGTTGAGTGAAATTTTAAGAGGTTTAGAGAAGGGATAGAGGAAAGAAAATTATTTTTGGAACACCATCACTGAGATCATACCCTCCCTCCCGGCCCTGCTTATCGCACAAAAAAAACAGAACGCTTGATCGCAGGTTACGTTTGCGTGATCTCGTTTGTTGTATGTAACCAGTGAAACCTGTTTTTCATCACGTGTTTTGTAAACACCTTGGTAAACACTGAAAAGGCATTACACAGTTTTCTTATTTTATCACAGTTTCTATGGCAGCTGTGACGTAATTGGAAACGGACGAATCATACGATGGGGAAATCAATTCCCTTGTGTAACTCAAAAGCGGTTCGTTGCCTCATTTTACCAGACGCACTGTTGTTTTATTTTGTTGTTTTTCACACGAAGTTGATGCATATTTGGTCACTTTCGCTTTGTTTGGCCTTAAGCTACTTTACTCGTAGCGTTAGTTCACAACAATGCCACGACGATCAGCAGTGTGATCAAGGGAAAGTTTGCTGTGGTAGCATTTGTGCTTCGCGAAGTATATGTTGGCGACCATGCGTTAGTGACACCGATTGCTCATATGGGGATGAATGTAACTCAGGGAGCTGCCAAACTCCAACCTTCGCACCAGCTACCATCCCGGACTTCAATTATCCGACTTTCCATTTTCCAACCTTTAAACAGTTCACAGTGCCCCCGCCTGATTACGACTATTGCATTTTGGACAGTGACTGCTATGGAAGCTCGACATGCGAAGACGGGAATTGTGTGGAAGAAGATAGTAATGAAGGGGCATTTTCATGGAGCGGAAGCAAAGTCATCGGTATAGTGTTTTTCGTCGCTGTAGCGACAGTGATTTCATGCCTCTATCATGTGTGCAAGAGATCTAGAAAACCACCAACACTCGCGACACAAAATGCTCCACCAACAGGAGTGGCAAGGAACGCCACAAACACGACACGTTCGACTGAACATGAATTGCAACCAGGGATCGGGAATGCTGCCGTTGCCGCAACTGTGGTCGCAGTGGAGGAAGTAAACGATGATGTCCCTCTACCTCCGGGTGCACCGCCACCTTACAGTTCATTAGAGTTCGAGCGTCAACAACAACATGAAAACGGTGAACCAGAACAACCACCACCAAGCTACGATGAGGCAGTCAGGAATTCTACAATGGCTCTAGTATAGTTAACACAGTATATATGACTCGTCTATACCGAACAGGGATTGCCCTAGTACAGTATAATAAGTTACATTAGGCAGTCAAGTAGTTTTAAATTTTGGTATCAAAAATAGTTATAATATTACAGTAACGTGTTCTTCCAAAGCAGATTATTTCTGTGACGTGACATATAAAGGACCTGGAGGTGCGCTGTTCAGTCGTACCTGGCTCTATATAAATCCTTGTAATGGTTGGAGACTGTGAAACCAGTACAAATCAGACTGGTCTGATATATTCTGGATGCTGATTGAACATACATAACTTCAACCAGTTTATAGCTTGTGAGTGGCCTCTCTTTGGGGGTAGTGCAAGCAAAGCAAGCCTGTGAGCGATTCAGTGGCTTGCTTTGTGTGCCATAACTCATTCGCAGGTTTGTTGCTTGTGCACTGCCACACGAGGGTGCTTATCATTTGATGGAACTGGTTGAGATGTCCACAAATTTCCAAAATCAGCAAATTAATTGGGCACTAACTTTATAATTTGCTTTCCAGTTACAATAAATGTTTTCCTAGATGAAAGACTGGAAACTAGTGAAATGAACAAATTTGAGCTGTATTTTCTAACAGTTTGAACTAACCGTAACAAAAGGACTAATTCAAAAATGTAGTCCACAATTTCCAACCATAGTTCCAAGAAAAATACTGATCCATTTTCTTTCCATGGTATGCAACCTATAAGTCAAGTTCCTGGACAGTCAATTCACCCACACCACCAAAGGTGATGAAATCGTACCCATAAACCATAACTTATAGCTCAGCTTCTGAAATCAGTACTTAGTTATAATTTTATAATTTCTCTGCCTAACCAAAGTGCTGTTTTTGAATTTGTAGGTGAATTGACTTGTCTTTCAGTGAAACAAACTCAACAAGGGTGGCCTAACGTTTTTTAGCCAATCACAAGACAAGTTCAGAACAAAAGAATTGGACCTCCTTTCATCAGCAGGCCAATCACAGTGAGGGCCAATTTTAATAACTGCTCGTTCCAGTTCTTTTGTTCTGAGTTTGTCTTTTGATTGGCTAAAAAACGTTGGGTGGCCCTGGAAGAGTTCGTTTCACTGTAAATAAGCAGTTTCCATTTGATTTGTATCCATGTAAACCATGCTTGTCATGTGACATCAGTTACATTTGGTTTTCATTATTGGTCTCTTTTAAATAGTTAACAATTATTCACCAAAGTGGAGGTGAATAGTGGTGGATATTTACCGAGCCGCGAAGCGGCAAGGTAAATTTCCACCATTTTCACCGACACTGAGGTGAATAATTGTTTTAGTATATACCACGCAAGTTGAATAGCTAACAGACCAAAATATTACTTTTGGTTCCCAAAGCGACCCGCGATTAGCCATTTTGTTTCTTTTCGGCTGCTCGGAGGTGAATAGTACTTTGCTAATCACCTACGAGTTAACCAATCGGCGCGTGCAGAAAGCACTATTCACTTGTGTGGTATATACATTATATGTGGTATATACATTGTATGTTTAAGTCCTACTGGCCTCTGCCAGGGAACATGCATTTGCTGCAACATGAGAATGCTAGGGAAAAAGACCTGTCTCATTCATTTTATTCTGCATTCCTGATGTGTTATTATAATCAATCTGTTTATAATTTTTTCATTTTAAAGTTCTTGTCCAGAATTGTAACAAACAATTCTTGATGTAAATATATATAAATATAATATATTTTTTATAATAAATCATTTGGTTTCAAAAATATGATTAGAGCTTCCTAAATTATTGGTGTAGAATAACTCCAGTCAGGATGTAAAAAATTAATGGTTTGGGTTACACTGTACGTGGGTGACATGGTGGCCTAAGTAATGTTTTGAATAATGTGCAAATTGAGTGGTTTGGGTCTTAATACTGGCTAGGGTTGTTGTGTTGAGTTCTTTAGCAAGACACTATTTTCACAGTGAGTGCTAGGGAGGGGGGATGTGAAGGGAACAGAGATGCTCATGTGTTTAGGGGTGCAAATTGAGGATTTTGTATTCTAAAAAAGATACAGGTACCCTCATACTGTGTTAGTGGTATCAACCCATCAGATATGAAATGTTATCTTAAAGGGTTCATAAAAAACTTGAGCCACATGCGGATTGGTCAAAATTTATGACAAACATACCCGCCGCTTTCATATGAGAGTCCCCCACCCCGGGAGTTTGTCTTTCCACCCAGAAGAGTATAAAATGGCTACCGGTGAACTGTTACCAAGCAAAATGAGAACAGGAGTAACCTCAAAAATACCTGGTTCCCATGCAGCAGGAGGAGCAGTGCTCCACTGTCTCTCCGTGCTACAGAAAGCAAGATCAGTCTGGTGGTTTGGACATCTTCATGGAAAGGAGGGGGGAGGGGAAGGGGGCAGTGGCCGTACTAGATTAAACGTTTTTACTCCTGGTCACACCCTCCTCTCAATTCCCTTTGTTTGTGGCTCAGTCTGTGCTTTTTTCTGATGTACAATATTATGCAAGACTGCAAGATTTTTTCTTTTTATTTAGTTTTTATCACCTCATAACCTACATCCTGCCCCCTCTCTTCTCACTTGCATGTATGGCCTCCTATACGTTGTTATCAGAAACATGAACGTACCGCTAATATTTTTTTTTGACAAGGAGAACAAGAAAAGTGGGACAAATGTGGGTGTACAGCCGTCAAAGGCGTAGCTAGACATTTTTGGTTTGTAGGCCTGTTCCAAACTCCGCGGGTGCGGTGGGGGAGGAGACGTTTCCATTTTTCATGCTTACAATTGCAACTCTGATTGTGATGATGATGATGATGATGATGATGATGATGATGATGATGATGATGATGATGATAATGCAATTTACATTTTTATGAAGTATCAGTCATGTCTTGAATTATTCTGCAACTAAACGTGACTTGATTTTAAGTTGAAACGGACTATTCCTATAGCAGGGTGGGGGCCGCAATCACGAATCACGAGACAGTTTTCCTTCAAATCACGAATCACGTAACGTTCACTTTCACTGGACACTTTCGCGAATCACGTAACTATATAACATGCCAGACATGCATAATTTAAAGGAAGTAATCTTTTACTGATTACATTACTTGTGTGGGATTTCCCTTTCAAAAGCCTAGAAGCAAGACATGTTCTCCCAGTGTGAGACAGGACCTAAAACGCATAAATCGACCCGAGAGAACGCTTCAGGCTCCAAACAAGATCAGCCTTTGACTTTATAATTCTTGTCGTTTGTCATCCTCGGAGATCCAGGGGCAGTTAGTCAGGGCAAAACGAAGTAAACCGGGCAGAAATCGTCGCCGGCGGCGAACGTTTTCTATAAACGTTTAAGAGCTCTTACACTTTTATAGAAGAAAACTTTCGCTGCTACGATTTCTGCCCGGCTTACTTCGTTTCGCCCCGACTAACTGCTCCTGGGTCTCCGAGGATGGTCGTTTGTCAACTTTGGTTCACTAACTAAATTGATTTACAAGTAGGTAATTTATTTTCGGTTTTCACGAACGTTTTCAGCCAGAATCACGAATCACGATTCACAGTCCTCAAAATAACAAGATCACACGCGATGCTAAAACGGCAATTCACGGATCACGGCATTTTTACACTGATGAAGAGACAGTAGTCTCGAAACGTCCGTAAACAATTTTTGTTTTTAGCGCATTAACAAAACGTTTATTTAACTTTGTCCATGTCATACATGCGCTACACAGTTTTACCTAATTTATACGACCAATTTGAGCTGCTTTCACGTGTCAAGCGTTAATTTTTGCTCAAATCACGCGTCACGCTACCACCCTAGCATACATCTCAACTTCTATAGAAATTCGAAGTCTACCAGCCTGTTCTTTTGGTTCCCAAACCCACGTGCCACGGCCTTCCTGTCAATGGCCACAGCCGAGAGTTGTTCTGTCTTCACTGTTGGACGCAGATAGGTCTTGACTCTGCGCATCGCGTTAAAAGAGCCTTTGGGGGCTACGGTTGAACTGGGCATTGTGAGGATGATCGTGAGGATTGCATTCACGTCTGGACTTGAAACTCGAGGGCGTCAGCCAGAGTTGATCGCAGAGGTTTTTCCAGATGAAAGCAGCAACTTTGTTTAAAGCAGCTGCACTATTGACTTTCTTTCTACTTTTTCTTATATAAATCACGAGAAAATTAATTATATGGGAAAAATGTACGGATAATAAATATGAAATATACCAAAAAAGTTTGGAAGCCGGGGCTTAAAGACAGTTACTCGCCTGGCTGGGGTGCTCAAATATTGGAATTTTTTGGATGTGTTTAATAAAACAATTATTCCACTGGCGCTTGTTTGATATGAGATAGATAAAGCCAACTCATGCGTGTATCCAACGCGATAGACCGTTGAAACGAAAATCGCGCATATTGCTTTCCGAAACACTCGAAAGACGGCCAAAAGTGTAAGGTTTCAAGCTTTATTGTAGCTTTTCAAAGCCAAAAAAGATATTTTAGTCACGTGTGGTCACACAGTTCTAAATGATACTCCTGACTGTAACTGCTGCTGTTTTGTGTGTTTTATTCAGTTTTCTGCAACTCTAATTAACAATTAGATTATGAGCTCGAGATTTCTATGAGGTGATAGTTGATGAGGCCGCAGGCCTAATCAACTAACACCTCATAGAAATTGAGAGCGAATAATCTAATTGTTTTAGTAGAATTCTGACTGAAATAAACGCAAATAATGGTTTCTAATTATTTTCCTACGCGTTATCGAACTTAACGTTTTAACAAAATCGCACGCATTGAATTGTCCTTGGTAAATTTGCAGTTGTTTACGCGCGTGCACCCGTTTTTCAATAATTTCAAGCTTTTAAAGTCAAGAAACCGCTAATGTCCTTCTTTTAGTCTTCTCGGGAATTTTATTATCCATTTACATTTAAACTTCCTTCCAAAACTTCGGAAAAACGATAAAAACGTCGCATTTTGTGGACGACCTTCGGCAACTGCACACTAATGGCTGATAGTGTTCAATAGCTCAGCCAATCACATTGCAGCATTTGCATTAGTGTACTAGTAGAATTCTACTAATTGCTGATAGTGTTCAATAGCTCAGCCAATCACATTGCAGCATTTGCATTAGTGTACTAGTAGTTTATTGATGTAGTTACTTTTCGGAAACCAACCTTTGCTACTCCTGATGGCCTGGGACTGAATAGGAACATGATACTTCCTTGATACTTCCTTGTTGATCATAAGACTCAAGTCGTTGTACGTTCTGTTAGCTTCTGTTGTGCTTTCGAATATACGCTGATGGAAATTTGGTGGGTGCTGTGCTTGGCCTTAATTTCTTGCACTTGTAGTGTCTATTCACAAAGATATTGTTATGAAGACCACCATTGTGTGCGCGGGAAATGTTGTTGGGGTCACTGCTTCAGCAATTGGAGTTACTGTTCGTGTGAGAGACACGCTGATTGCCCACTTGGAGAGTTTTGTTACTACAGAATGTTTAATCAGCACATTTGCGTTGCCTGTCGTGGTCAGTTTAGAATCCCAAATTGCCGGACGACTTCACCACCCGTCCCTACGCCTGCGCCTTACACACGTCTTGACAATGACAATTGGGAAGGAAGCTCAGTTTGTAACGACGGACAGTGCCGTGGCGAAGATGGAGGAATATTTTCATCGGCCGGAAGCAAAGCCGTTGGAATAATTATTTTCGTCACTTTAGTTATGGTCATTTTATTATTATATACTAAGTATAGGAGAGCCAGAAGACCACCTGGGGTCGATACGGAAAATGCAAATACGACTCGTGCGATTGGTCATGGAATGCAAACAGAAAATGGTCTTTCTAATGGCGCAACTGCAACTGATGTTGAAGATTCTTTTCGGCCATTTCCTCTGGGGGATCCCCCACCCTACGCACCTCCCTTTCTTCCAGAATCAAATGCAGTTTGTAATAATGGCGTAACTGTGATCGAAGTGGATGAAGATTTCTCTGCTTTGCGTCCGGGACCTCCTCCATCCTATAGTTCACTAGATTGCGAGCGACAACAAAATGTAAACGATGAACACGGACAGCCACCGCCGAGTTATGACGAAGCTGTTAGGAATTCTGAAACGCCGTAGTATATTGTATTTGATCAAGATTGGACACATTGATGTTGGCGACTGCGTGAATGCTTCTAAAATTGCTTTAAAGACTACATGTAGAAAATAATTTAAATAAAAATGGCTTACCTTATATGCTTGCTTAGCGTTTTTATGATGTCTCTGTATCCCGGAAGGAAATCCTGCAAATCCTCAGAAAGTTTTGTAACTATGCTAAATGGCTTTAAACCAACTACAGGAACACATGTAGCAAACAAAAGGTAAGCCATTTTAATTTTAAAGGTAAAGGGTAAAGGTAAACTTTATTTATGCAGGGTGGCCCATTCAGCACAGTGGCTGGTATCCAGAGGGGCCCTGCTAAATACAATTTCTAAAAATATAAAATGTCTAATAGTTTAAAATAGTTATAAAAATAGAGTTAAAAAAAAAACCTATGTCTAGTAGTTTAAATAGTTATATAAAAAGAGTTTAAAAAATGGAAACGAGTTACAAGCATGAACTGATAGGGAAAAAAAATAGATATCATAAATTAGGTGCTATAAATAAAATGGGCTTTGACAAGATTTTTAAAAGAGGAGAGTGATACAGCTTGTTGGATTTTACAAGGTAGTGAATTAAAAAGGGCTGTGCCAGAAAATCTAAAAGTACGTTTGCCAAGGCTAAGTTTGGGTTTGGGTAGATGGAGGTCAGCCTTCCTTCGAGTGTTGTAACCATGTACATTGTAGTTCCTAATGAAATAGTTACTTAAATACTGAGGAACTAAGTTATGCAAACATTTAAAAACTAAAACACATTTGTGTATTTTACGGTTTGTTTCTAAGTCAGTCCACCGTAAAACATTAAAAGTATCTCTAGAAGAGTCACGCTTGAGAATGATACGGGCAGCACGGCTTTGCAACGCTGCAGACTTTTGCTGGAGCCAACAGACAGTTCACCCCAAGCAGTGTCAGTATAACTTAAGATTGGCTCAATAAGGGTATTGTAGACACACTTCGCTGCTTTAAGAGTGAGGCAAGATCGTATCCGTGCTAGAAGTCCTAGACGCTTATTAACTTTTTTACAAGTAGTGTCTATATGCTCTTTCCAGTGAAGCTGTTCATCGAGCATAGTCCCAAGGTAAGTGAACTTCGTCACTCTCTCTATGTCCTTGCTTTGAATCTGCAGGACAAAGTCTGAGGTGGTTTGCAGCAATTGTCTTGTTCCAAAGAATTTTAATTATTTTCTAAATGTAGTACTGTCTTCAATGGCTGGAAACGTCTTCAATCGTCAACATCAATTTTCGTTTCCACGGGAGGTTCGAGAAATCAGGAATCTTCTGTATGTCACGTTGATGGAATACATCATCCAGACCGCCTGTGAATATTTTCTGAGTACTCAGTCGTGATCAGGAAAGAACAAGCTTGAACGTATGGAACTGTAGCGTAGTTTAAAACCGATTTAAAAAGAACTGCTTCTGAAACTGCTGACCCTCTTTTCATCACGCAACGCTGCGAGGGCCAGGATGCGAATTAAAGCATTAGTACTGCTGCCCGTTTGGAAGTTCAATTTTTGAAAAAGCTACCCCCTCTCTCGTCTCTTTTAAGCCCTACCCTACCTACGCTGTAAATGAAGACATTCTATGAACAACTGAAAAACAGTTAACTTCACACGTTTGAAGTTATTCATCAGGCGCGTAGCTGAGGTTTTTGGAAGGGTGTTCGTATTGACAGGAATATTTAAGGGGGGTTATTAAATACGAGCGCCGAAGGCGCGAGCCTCTAGGGTGGTCTGGGGGCCTGTGCCCCCAGAATATTTTGAAATCTTGAGGCCCGGAAATGCTATTTTCAGCATTGTGCACGTCAATATTTCAAACTCCATGGAATGCAAAATGACAGGTATTTTTAGTCATAACAACAATATTTTCAGCGTTTTGTTAACTTTGAAAGCTGCAACACTCAAAGTTTGTTTTCCATTCCCCCACTATTTGTTAAGAGCTGAAAATCAACAGTTTGTGTTTTCAGTCCTCCATTATTGACCTCCAAAGGGGATTCGTTCGAACCCCTCGAAGCCCCCCTCTTACGGGCCTGTTCATCCACCATCCTTTACTTAGTATTGTCACTATAACGAATGTGGGACCAGACAGCACTAAATAGATCAACGCTAGCTATAAGCTAATAAGCTTTATAACGGAGGGGGCTTTTATCGGGGGGAGGGGAAGGGGCTTATAAGCGAAAAAAAAAAACGTTTCGAAACGAGCCACAACAGTGTTGATCGAAATAACAAAGCAACATTTGGCCCTGTTCAGCAGCGGGGGCTTATATCCGGGGGGTGGGGGGGTGCGCTTATGACTTGATACACGTTTTTGTTTCCAGGTAGATGGATGGGTCTATAACTAGGGGGGGGGGGGGGGGGGGGGCTTGTAACCGGAATTTTACGGTATATGATTTGGTTGTAAGCCCCACTCTCCCCCCAGTGAAAGCCCCCTTTATAATAGAGCTTTATAATAGTGGAGCTTTATAATAGTGCTTTGTCAGGTTTCTTTCTATATACGACTTACTCTCTGCCCACTTATTACTACACTAGCTATTTCAGAAATCTCCGCTGCGACTCACGCTCGTGTTACAATGAATTTTGCACTCCGTAATGTACTACCGAAAGAATTAACAAAGTGAGTCCTAATTTTCATTGTAATAATAATTTTAGCGTGCAATGAGAATCGTGGTTTCAGTTTAGCTAGTGTGAACTGTAATTTTGTGGCAACCCCGTCCAGCATATGTAATTATTACCTCAATAAGAACCCGGAATCACAGATAGCACCATCCCAGCCCCTAGAGCTGTCCTGTGCATACGCGGAATGAGGAAGCAAATAGAGTCACGAAGAGTAACAAGAGCCACCAAGAGTCAGATAATACTTCCTTGTAAATAACAAGACTCCTGAAGCCGTTGTACGTTCTGCTCTTCACGAAGATGCTACAGAAATGACGCGTATTTGGTGGGTTTCGCTAGGCTTAATTTCCTTCATTTGTAGTGTCCATTCACAAATAAGATGTCATGACGATAGCCAATGCCACGGTAGGAATTCGAAGTGTTGCCTTGGTCGCTGCACTTGGAGAAGCGTATGCCCTTGCACAAGAGACACTGATTGCTCAGCCGGAGAGGCTTGTGTTCTCCTAAGTCACAGCTGCCAGACGATCGCGACGCAGTCTCCTAAGATCACTACACACTCGTCATTACCTGACACTAATCGCTCTACACCATACACCTCTCCTAACAACTGTGTTCGGGACAGCGAATGCGAAGGAAGCTCAGTTTGCAAGCATGGACAATGCATAAACAATCAGAGATCAGGAAATGAGGTTCAGGACACATGGAGCAGAAGTGAAGCGATTGTAGCAGTAGTCTGCGTCACTTTACCAATATTCATTGCATTCCTGGTTTTCTTGTGCAAGAGAGCTGTAAAACGTCCTGTACTGGTGCCGCGAAATTCTCCAACGAGAGTGACAAGGGGAGCTGCAAATGCAACCCGCGCGACTCGTCACGAAATGCAACCAGGAAGTGCAAGTGTAATCGTCGTCAATGAAGATGCTCTTGATTTAGCTTTAGATGCTCCACCACCTTACGATTTACTGGAGTTTGAGCGGCAATTAAATGAAATTGAGGAACCACCGAGTTATGAAGTCGCCGTTAGGGAAACCACAATGTCGGCGGTAGCGTAGAACACGGAACTAATTTTAAAACAATGGGTCTCCGTCACGCAATGCTAGCCTGGCGTTGAGTAGCGTTTACACAAATAGCCTTGTTTGTCTGCAAAACACTGGCGGTAAATGACTCATATAAAATCAGATTTAAAAGTTTTTATTTCATTCCGAAGTACTATCTATCCACTTACTGGCTTAACAAAGTTTTTCGTTTGTATAATTTGCACTCGTGTTGTAATATAACTTCAGATGTGCTTTCCTCCTACGCCCACTAAGACGCTGGTGTTACATGAAAACAGTATGGAAGCCACTTTGTTTTAGCCAATCAGAATTGGATAGTCATTTTTCAAGTGTATTATTTATATAACTCGGCAACTTTCCAGCTGGTGTCGTAAACGTCGTAAACGGGAAGTGATACATCTCTGTTGACAACTACGGCAAGAAAGAAACGAAGCAAAGAAAAGTATACTCAAAGCAAAGCAAAGCGAAGCGAGGCAAAGAAAAGCAAAGCAAAGCAAAGCAAAGAAACGTATACTCAAAGCAAAGCAAAGCAAAGCGAAGGGAGGTAAATAAAAGCAAAGCAAAGCAAAGCAAAGCAAAGAAACGTATACTCAAAGCAAAGCAAAGCGAAACGAGGTAAATAAAAGCAAAGCAAAGCAAAGAAACGTATACTCAAAGCAAAGCAAAGCGAAGCGAGGCAAAGAAAAGCAAAGCAAAGCAAAGCGGAGCTAAGCAAAGCAAAGCAAAGCAAAGCAAAGAAAGGTATAATTTAAAAGCAAAAGCAAATTGTAAAAAGTATTTTTCTTCAAACTGAAATAATATTTTGGTATTAAGACATCATTGTAAATGTTTAATAAAAGTGCTGATATTATAATTGGTTACTGTCTTGCACTTCCGATATTGATGTGGCCATAAGAGACCCAGACTAATAACATGCATGGGCATTATTTGAAGAAAAAACAAAACGTGACAATAGCGTACTCCGTTGGTCACGCAGAAATCACCGAAGTCACGATATGTATACAGCCGTAGTTCAAGCAGTTGTACGGACTATTTTTCATCCAATAGGTTTTACTCAAATCATTTAACCTCTATCCTCCCTGGTTATAATAAATATGTGCAAGCCCCGCTGTTTTTGGTCCAGAGTACTAGACTTTACCGAGGCCCTGCTATCTGCTACCAGCCGGAAAAGATAATTTCGGCCAAAAAATCGTTATGAACCAGCCGCAGAAATGGTGCAGTTTGGTAACGTTCGAATTCATACCGCGCCTTTGTATAAACTGTGATTATCGCATGGGTGACTGCTCATAGCATGGTAAATCTAAAATCTTTAGAATTTTGCACTATGGGTAATTGGACGGGCCGGAACGACCGAGTAATTTAATAAAATTGAGGACAAGGAAGTTATTTTCGTGAGCTGTTTGTTGCAATGTTTTATCCATTTGGCGTAAAATGTAAATTGACTCTTCTTTTTTCTCGCGAAACGTCATCTGCTAAATATAAGACTGAGTCAGGCGCGGGGCTGATTGAGGAACTGGGAACAAGGAAGCGACGAAGTATGGGGTGATAAGACCTGACTAGGGGTAGTACTTCCTTATCGCTCACATGGTAACATGGACATAAATAAAAATTCAAACCACGTACGGGTTATATGCTTCCTTAGTGCTCACGAGACGTGCTGCGGTCGTTTATTCAGTTTGACGTTGTTTTGGAAGAAGCTGAACTGTCATGATGAATAGCTGGTCGCTTTCGCTTGCCTTGGTCCTAATTTCCTGCTACATTTGTAGTGTCCATTCTAAAGATTGCGTCAACGATAACCAGTGTCACTATGGGAGATGCTGCTCCGGCCATTGCGTCTGGCACCATCTATGTTGGTGTGTAAACGACAACGATTGTAAATCTGGAGAGAAATGTGTCACTCGAGGACCGGTTCGTATCTGTAGGCAGACGACGGACGAACCGTCCACCCATTATCCACCCACGAGCCATCCGTTCAAGTTTTGGCACGATCATACGCATCCAACCTGGAAAACAGAATCGTCCCCCGAAAAGGAGTCACACAAAAGCGTTCACTCATCATGGCGAAGCGGAAGCAAGGTGATTTTGATATCTTGCCTCGTTGCTTTGGTCGCCATTATTCCGTGCGTTTACTACGTGCTGAAGAGGTCCAGAAAGCGACCAGCGAGTACCAGTGTCACTGTACTCTCGCCGCATGCTTCTCAGGGGGGGATGACAAGGCCAGCCGCGACTGCAACTGTTCTTGAAATGCAGCCACCAGGAAGTGCAGTTGGTGCAACGGCGCCGATGGAAGTGGAAGCAGGCCCGTGTCCTTTCAAGGCTCCAGGTGCTCTTCCCCCATACCACTCACTGGAATTCGAGCGACAGGAGAAGGGAAAACAGGAACCACCACCCTGTTATGACGATGCTGTTAAGCCGAAGGTGGTCCCCCTGGAGTAGTTTATGGCCTGACCTGTCCAGAACAAAGAAGAGACCGGTGAAACAGAGCAGTAAATTTGAATTGTAGATTTAGAAAAGACACTTGCTGAGATTTTTAATAGTAGTGTTACGATTAATTTTTTTTTCATATTTTAATCGCTTTTGAGTCACAAAATGTAAAGGTCGGTTTTTAACCTACAGTTGCACTTACATGTCCGGTTGGACATCTTTGAGGATAAAAGTCTTGAACTGCCGAGAACAAGTCGGTTTTATTTGCTATTTTTTATTATTTTGACTTACAGAGCTGTCGACAAGCAAGCGTAATTTAAAATTACTAGATATTTAGATACTGATTACGCTAACTCAGACGTGGCGCCTTTAGACCGATGTTAACAACTGACTGCACGTGACACACACTTCACAAATGATTGTTGATTTACACCAGTAGACAGCAGTCGGACTACACTAACACAATATTGACCTCAACTAGACACAAGCGAACAGAGTATGACTAAGTGGATAAATAAAGCTAGACAGCAACTAGCCAATCACCGTTGAAACTTTGTATAATACAAACCAATTACATTGCGAAAAACCGAACCGGCTGAATAATCAGATCAACAGCAAGGAACTAATACAATAATCTGACAAACTTAAATTAAACAATTTGAAATGCAACTTGAGGCGAACACGGAAATAAAATGGGACAGATTTAATGGATATCATTTCGGTGCTGAAACAGAACGAGACTTCTACGTGGCCAAAGCTAGTGATATTTCCGTAGTACTGCCGGGCATTGCATTTTAATTTGTTTTATTCCCATTTCGAGTAAGTACTTTTAATTGCAGCCTCTAACACTGGTCTTGTAACTCAAAGAGAACCGGAATGTAGTTTTTCGTGACTCCCTGCATTTAAAACGTTTTTTAATTTGTGCAATCTGACAAACTGTCAGATCTTGCTTTTGTTACATCAGTTAATCAAAATAGATTTAGATGTAACACACAGCACATCATTAGCTGCTGTTTGTAAACGTTTTTAAATTTGTGCAATCTGACAAACTGTCAGATCTCGCTATTTGTAATCAATATTAATTTTAGTTGTAACGCAAAGCACATCATTAGCTGCTGTCAATCATTTATTCAGCAAATAGCAAGGCAGTGATAGCAAATAATTGTTTGATTGTTTTTCATAAAAGTATTTACTTTGGCTTGTAAAGTTGATGTCCCTTATAAGACATTTTAGTCCGGCATACATGCATTTATCACTGTTTGTGTTTTAGTTTTAAGACATGTACAAACAGTAGCTTTTAATAAAAGCTTTGATTTAACGCCCTACCAGTAACGCTTTTTTAATTGACACTGAGTGTGCCACAGGCTACCAAGACTTCCAGAGAACCTTGGCATTTCAACAACATGTAAAATAACATATTGCCGAATCGTGCAATTTGTCCACTGACTCATGAAATATAAGACTCCCTATCACCTTTGAAATCTTCGGTAATAACATGGCCTCGAGTAACCTTTGATGTACCGGAAAGACGTCACTTTTAAATTGCGCCCTTGCCTCACGCTAGATACAATTTGTTTCCCGAATTCCTCATTTGTCGTTGGAGGTGCTCCTTATGCTTTCGTCTATTTGTGTTTTCACTTTTACACTCTTCATTCTTATCACATCAAGAATCACCATTTCTGTTGCAACGTCATGTTCTAAAGACCACGATTGTTTCCCTTCGGGAGGAAGGAAATGCTGCCTTAACAAATGCTCTGCGAGAAAATATTGTGGAAACTATTGCACGTACAACGGAGACTGCGACATTTCAAAACAGGAAAACTGCATTGGAAACAGATGCACGACAGAAGTGAGAACTTTAAAACCAGGGCATTGCCGATATAGCTACGAATGTGAAAGTCTGACAGAGATTTGTGAGCATGGAGAGTGTAAGAAAATCAAAGGGGTGAACGGTGCTACGAACATCCCCAAATCGGACGGTGGTTCTAACTTGGAGAGTAGTACTTCACTGACAGTCGTTCTTGTGGCCACTGTTATCCCGGCGGTCATTGTGTTAGCTCTGATTTTTGGTGTGTGTTTTGCGAACCACAAAATTCGGACACTTCGAAACAGAGGCCATGTGCGGCGTGATCAGGGGAATATTCAAATGCATCATCAACAAAGTGAAATGCAGTCCACCAACAGTGCTGTGACAACAAGGCCATTACCAAGTGCACCACCCCTCCCCCTTTATGACACATTTAGTGGAGGGACCCCTCCGTCGCAGGCTCCACCGTCTTACGATGAAGTATTTGGGCGATCAGACGATACTGGGGGGCAAGGTACACCCATTTGAACATAATTTGTTTACTATAACAACACGCGAAGTCTTGCATTATTTTCAGTTATGATAAAGGACCAAAAAGCTTAAGTCTCTCTTCTCCACCAGACGGGTAAATTTTTCCTTAACAACTTTTCAGTTTCAACAAGAGAGTACCTCATACCCTCTTGGTTTCAACTGATATTCAGAGACAAGTTTTCAGCCGGTTACCTCAAAGAATGATCAAAACCTTATTTTATAAGTAAACAAGAATAGACTGATCGAAAGATAGAAGGATTACCTAAAAGAGAATTATTTAAAGAGAATTTGAATTTTAAAAACATTTTCAAACTCTTTAAACGTAGAAAAATATTAGTTTAATTTATGTCAATAAAGAAGACTTTGAAATCTAACAAGCCCTTTGAGGTCCTGCTATTTTATAGCAGCTTGAAAAAAGGCAAGGAAAACAGTTTTTGGCCAATAGAAATTATGTTATGAATCACACGCGTGCACACATACGTGTAAATCTAGCTTGCGAGACATTCAATGATGCGTGACAAGTTAGCCATCGTACAAATATTTGTTTTTAATAACTCGGCCTGCATATGTTATCAGTTGCAGCTTACGCTCAATCTTTATGCATAAATTGTACTTAATAGATAGATCATCCTTAAAGCAAAAGAAATATATACTTGAGAAAATATTTTGGAAACAAACTGGCAAAATGTTTTCAAAACCACTCGTCACGCAACAGTTGTAAATAGGGCAAATTGAGTACAAAGTCCTTTGGTCTGGGGCTTCCGATGACACGGCATTTTTTAAAAATAAAATCTTGTCCTTTGGGTTAAAGTACAGGAGTTACATTACACGGAGTTCTTAAATAAAGTTTTTTTGTGTTTCACTTCAATCGTCGTTTGAACTTGAGTACCCAGACCCCCCAACAACCGTCAACAAGATCGCGTGTCGTTTTCTATTCGCTCTGTTGTCCATTACACACCACGAAACAATAGACATCGAATATTAGCACGCAGTGCTCTATATCTTGCATGTAAATATACCGCTGCTTTGCTGATATTCCAATTATCGATCGATCTCTGGGGATTTTTATTTGCAGCAAATTTTTGCGTGTCTTTTGGTCTGGTCATGCAATCAACAATGGAACAAAGGAAGGTATCGATATCAAGTTCAAAGAGTTGAAATTCGATCCTTACATGCATTAAATTTTTTCGCAGTTCACAACCATTGTGATGATCACAAGAATCTCGGTTAATTTCAGTAACGATGAGGGAATACCACTATTTTCTGATATCTCTGGTGCTCTACGCTGGACTTTTATTTGTCGATTTTGCAAGCTCGAAGTGTTCAAAGGACTCTGATTGTGGGAGACAGGAGATTTGCTGCGCGGGTTTGACATGTCGTTCAGCAAGAAAGTGCCGTTCGTGTATCATTGATAGCCATTGTCCCGAAGGCAAAAAATGCGTCAACTCACACTGTACAACGGGCAAAGATTCTACCACGAGTAGTGATGGAAAGAAGTCGTGTTCTTCCGATAAAGAATGTTATAACAGCACCAAGCAACATTTCAAGTGTTGTCAGGGAAGGTGTACTAAAAATTCGTGTTCGTCTCCCCATTCCGCAACACAACCAACGACTGCTCGAACATCATGTATCAGTTGGAGGGACTGCTCGCACGGAGAACAATGCGAGAAGGGGAGTTGTAAGAAGACTACAAATGTTATGCTTACAAAGGCAGGATTTCTATCCGCAGCCATTTTGACGGGGTCAGTGTTCTTGCTTATTCTGTGCTGCTGTTTTGTTCGAGAGAGTAAATACAGCAGGCAGAGGTACGCCGAACGACAAAGACGGAGATCGAGAAGTCGCAGCAGGAGAAGACGGTCGACCCAGCAGATACGTTCAAGAACTGGCACCACAACAACAGCTGTGGAAAATAGGGCGTTTAGTATAGACGATTGTAACGCTTGCGAAGGTGGTCTCTTTATACCGCCCCCAGAATATCCCGGGGAATCGACCACAACAGATGGGATGCTTTCGTCTGGGGAGCCGGTGCCAGTCACACCACCTCCTTACTATACTTTGTCTTTTGATCTCCCGCCAACATATGAAGAGGCACTTCAACATGAGGAGAACAGGGACTCGTCTTTAACTACTGTAGCATAGAGACCAGTTTACAAGATTAAGGTGGCACTCCTTGACAGTTCCTACGTTGCATGTAGTGTCATTTTTTCTGATCAATTATTTCATTAAAATAGAAAGGGCTCCATTCCTTGTGTGCCTTTGTAAACTGTTAAGAGTTATGGGAACTCAGTGTGTAGAACACTGAAAGAGCCCCCCCCCCCCCCCCTCTCCATACCCCCTTGGTACATGTAGTGTTTAAGGTAGTGCTGTAATCTATCAAAGTTCAGCTGTTAGACTATCCAAACTAAAATATTGTGGAAGGACTAACCACAAGATTATACTCCTGGTACTGGATAGTTGTCACCCCCCTCTCAAGGGCTCACACATAATTTGCTTGCTTTGTTTGTAAATCATCTTAGAAAATGGAGTGGCCGTTCTATTTCTGTGCTTAGCTAGCTTCCCTGATATATCTTACTTGGTTGGTGTTAGTGGTAAATTTATTCTTTTACAAAATGGTCATGAAATCATACAAAATACTGTTTCTGTACATATATTTTTTTTATTTACATATTTTAATCACAATCAGTTTTTATTTGGCATGGATGGATTCAAAAGGATGAATTTGTTTGACATTGGTGAGAGGAAAATGTTTAATTAATTCGTCAACTGAATTTTCCTGTATTTATTTCTAAAATTGCTCAATTTCAACCGTGCATTTGTTTTAAAATGAAAACAAACAAAAAAACTCTTATATCTGGCCTCCATGGATAAAATTGCATCCATAATTCTTGATAGATGTGATGAGATGGACGGAATTCATTTATAATTTACTTGTTTCACATGAAGGCCTACAATGTTATTATAAGTGTACTTGTGGACATTTTACAACTTTCTCACACTTTGCCTCACACCTGCTGGGCTTGCAAAAATACTATAAAACTCTTAAAATACCTACACTGTAATATGCAAAACCATCAAACTCGGTGTATGTGTGGTGCTCAAGGACATTTTAATATTATTTTCAGCTGTTGCCTACATTACAGCACCATTCAGGTTGATGTTCAAGTGTAAATAATAAAAAATTATTTTAACAGGAGAAAATCAAGAAAAACTTGATTTTAGCACAACAGTTGTTTTACATGTAACTTAGAATATTTTATATACTGTACAATAATGCTCACAGGAAAGTGAATAAAAAGATAATTATTTTTTTTACTGTTTTCAATTGATAACATTTCAATAGAAAACTACATGTACAAAACTGCTGCTTGATAATCCCAAACGGTCAAAACATAATGTATTCCTGTTTGTCTGCTTGGATCGATGTTCCCAGATGTGCATGCATGTGTAGGGTGATAAAATCCAGGTTGATTCTGAGAGGAGCAAGTGTTCCGAAGTTGAAGATACATCGAATTTCTGTCCGCTGTCGTAGATCTTTCTGAGGTAAACCTGCTTTTATCTTTTATTCTCTGATCAACAACAACAATAATATAATTATTGTGATGCATGTACATCTTGTCAGCTGCTGCTGAGGACAGGTAAAGTTAAAGTGAGAACCTGAAAAAAGAAAAAGAAAATAAACAAACAAAAACAAAACAAGTGAGAAAATCAGTTGGTGTCGGCAATGATTGTCAGTGCATAAGGAATATCAGGGATAAACAACAATGTGCCTAATCCCCAAAACAACTATGGCAACTGCTACACTAGAGACAGGGGCAGATCTAGGGGAGGAGGGTGCAGGGGGTAACCCCCCCCCCCCCCCTCCTGAGATGACCACACAGCTTTCTAATACAACTGGTACCAGTATTCTGCCAAAAAAAAACTTTTAAAAAAACTATGTGCACCCCTCCTAAGAAAAATCCTGGATCTGCCCCCTAGAGAGTCAGCAAAATTACAAGCTTAAATGAGAGCTGCTACACTACTGAAATTGGATGTTTTTTTTGGCCACCCAGAAAAAAACCTCCTAAAAATAAGGGTTCTATACCTTTGTTTTCCTGTTAAACTGTGCACCACAAGTGTCATTATCAACATCAAAGGGTAAGTCAAGATCAAGGTGATACTTGTCAGGATTGACACTGAGTACTAATCTGTCCTCACCAACATCTAATGTTGTATCCGTTGTTGATTTCTGCATTAAATTTACAAAGAAAGGAAAATTAGAAATAGATCTACAGTAAATCACAATAATGATTGTGCACAAGAGATTCCCTGAATAGAAGAGCTAGAGTTGGTAAGGTGTACAAATAAAAATAGGTTGATCCTTTGACTATGCAGTGGAATTATTGTTTGAATGAGGCTGATTATGACACTATAGTGTACGATGGTGATTTTTACTGGAAGCCAAATACTTTTGACAACCCTGCATGTTTAGATAAGGAATAAGAAAAATACTTTACCAATGACAAAATGGTATTTATCTTGAAACTGAGTTCATGAAAAGTCCCTTCATACATCCGTATGATTAATTACAAAACATGTACTTACTATGCCTGGAAGGTTTATTTCTATGACAAGAAACTCTGGTCTTCCATCAGGTGGTTCCCTTATTATATGATACTGGGGTGTAACGACTGCTGATTTAGAGTCCACTTCTTCTATCTTCATGGGTACTTTTGGTATGGCTACAAGAAGATTGAAATAAACTAAATTACATGCAAACAGCAAACAGCCATTAAAATTAAAAGAAACCTGTGAATAGTGTGATTGCTAACAGTATGGTAAACATCATTGTTGCAGGGCTCAAAATAACGGCCGGTCAACGGACAATGTCCGGCCAAAATGATGATTTGTCCGGACAAAATTTTGGTTCGGCGGTCATTTTGACCGGTCACGTACACGGCTTTCAAATAAATAACACAAAAAAGTTATTCGCAGTATTTCAGTAAAATCATAAAATATCATAGCAGCTTGCAGTCACAAATTTGTAGAATACAGACGAGACGGTCACGCTCTGCGGATTTGCTAGCAGTTTGCTAAAATAAAACAGGAAACATCCACGTCTGTAAATACGCTAAACAGACAACAATGAACATCGCATCAATCAATGTCTGCTATTAACACGCGTGCGCAATTACAGTTTGAATTGTCAGGCAGGCCGAGAAAAATAGCACTCGTTAGTGGATTTAAAAAACTATATGCACCTTTAGAAAGTTCGAGTTCATAGCGTGTTTTTCACCAGCATTGAATATTTACCGGCAATTTTCACCGTGAAAATATTGGCCTTAGAGAACATTATAACTACAGTAGTTCATTGTTGTGTATTTTTTAAGTTCAGTTCCAAGCACATTGTATTTTCGTTGAAGTTTTGACAACTTCCTGACCGTGTTTATCGCTAATTAGTTAAGTAAAAGATTGTTTGTCAGTAGATTTCCAGCAGACCTGAAAAAGCAACAAAAGACGGCACACCCTTACTGAAAGGCCTGGTTGCTAAGCATTGTGGATGAATGTGAAATCTTTTCTCGGCGGTTATTTTGTTAATCCCCTAGCTTGAAATGGGATATTGGTATCGCATGATACAGGAAAGATATCTAAAAGTCGAGGATGTAAATCCTTTTTACTGGACACGGTTGACATGAAGCCGTTGGTGTTTCCTTTCTTCCTACATGCTGAGCAAAGGCACAGTTATCTCACTTGTAGCATGGGCATATGTCCTATTACTATTTAGTGTTCGGTAGCAAAAACCAGTAAAGTGCTTACAACCAAGATCGCCTCCACCCGTAAGTCGTTAACTAATTTAAAACTATGCAGACTAACATAACATTACGGCTACTGTGCATTTTGTTTTATGTAGAGTAGAACACAGAAGAAATGGAGATTCAAAAAGCGAACATAATAAAATGACACTTTTAGCGATCAAAACATTTAAGCTTAGGCCTTATACTCTTTAACAACGAGTGTTTTAGCTTATGAGGCGATATTTTTGGCAGAATAGGCTATTGCTTCAAAGTAAATACTCAATATTTTGACCGGTGAAAAACGAGACATGACCGAGCAAAAATTGATTTGGCCGGTCAACATGACCGGTCAGTATTCAAAAATTATTTTGAGCCCTGTTGTTGTCTCTTTAACAGTTTCATATGTACGAAGAGTAAACTTGACGTGACCTGGCACCATGCTAAAAATTCCATACAGATGACATACATGTAACTCGGTATGTAAATATCCATAAAATAATTATGGTATCTCTGATTGTTGCTTGGTTTTAAATTCTTGCACACTTGTAAGAACCAATCAGATACTACATTGATCTCTGAGGGACGTTTTCAACAGTATGGATGTTTTAGCTAAGCTCTTGAGTGGGGACTCAACTGGAGCAGCATGAATCAGCAAACCCAGGATTGTGTGGTTCCAGAAAATATTCATGCCCTCCCCATGGAAGATCATTGGAAATTCTGAGGGGGAGGGGTTTTAAAGGTCAAAATTTTAAAAGGAAAATATGAAGCAAAACTGGAATTTCCAGAGGGTACGAAGGGTTCAAACCCCAAAAACCCTCTTAAGGTCCTTTAGGGTAGCGGGAATATGGATATTTCTGGAACAATACTTTAAGAGGAGCAAAGGACAACTGAAGATGTCTATGCTTTTCTACAGAAGAGCAAAAGGAATAAAAAGAGAGATAAGAAGGGAGATAAAAATTGAAATTAAAGCTGTCCTACCTTGGCTTGCAGGTGATTGATTTTCATCGTCCATTTCCATTATGACAGGTTTACTTTTGCTTCGTATGAAGTGTGGTTGTAACACACCCATACACTTTTTGTTCTTGAGTACTGTCCAGTTTCTTTCCAATTCAATATCATATTTGCTTTCTAGTCCTTCAAATACTATGGTGAGAAAAAAGCTCTTAAAGAGCTCACTGTTTTGAATCTTATTGTAAAATGTTGGGTTTATGACAACATCATATGCTGTACAGCCTGAAATGAAGACCAAAGGTACTTTTGTCAGTAGAGATACTGGAGCTAATGGTAGGTAATTAAAAATTAAATTAAAAAACTCATTAATAATTCATAAAGAAAATACAAAAAAATTTAATGTTTAATGAGTGTTTTTATATCTGATAAAGACACGGCTTAACTTAACATCCAATTTTCTAGGCCAAAATAACTCCAAGTCTAAATATTAGTGCAAGAATGAGTTGATCTACATCAAAAGATTTTGAAGCCATAATTTCAATAAATTTGCAGTTCGTGTTTTATCAAGTCTAAAACACTTGGCTGCGCCTCATGTTTTAAACTTGATAAAACACTGCTGCTCATTTATTAAACATTACCTAATTAACTAATATTTTAATTCAACATTAGCAGTTTTGTTGAGGTGGGTTCTGAGCAAAATGCCAGAGAGAATTCTATGTACAACCCACACCAAAGGTTTTCTTTTTAAATTGTACGCCAAAGTAATTGTCCTGGGGCCATATTTCATTCAAATATCCCCCCCCCCCCCCCGCCCCCACAAACCCCGCCGCCAACTTTGAGAGCTGGCTTTTACAGATTCCCAGACTAAAGAACCCTGACTACATAAGCTTTGACTAATATTAGTTTTTTTTTGCTTGTGTGAAAAGAACAAACAAACAACCACAGCAAAACAATAAACTGACGTTGATTTTTGCGTGACATGAAAACAAATATGAAGGCCAAATATTTTTATGTGGTATAGGGGACCCTCATAGTTGTATCTAGCTGTTTTGCAAAAAGTTGTCCTTGGGCGATTCCATGTAATTAATACACCCCCCCCCCCCCCCCCCCCATCCCCCCTCCCCCATCCTGCCTTTTCTGTGAGCTGGCTTTTTCAGATGCTTAGACTAAACGAACCCTGATTACATTAAAGCTTTAGCTAAAATGTTTTTGCTTTTGCGAAAACAATAAACAAACAAACAAACAACACCAACAGCAAAACTGTCGATATAAACACACAATACTCCGACCTTGGCCACGCTTATCAAGTTCTACGTGCGGTTCTCCAAGGCTCATAGGTACACGATACTGGGTTGGATCGACAGATTGTAGAATTTTCGCCAATTCCTCCTCGCTAACATCTTTTGCTGAAGGAACTTTCTCCGAAGTGCAAACATTAATAAACACTTTCTCTTCTTTACTGTTTCGTAATTTCATAACAAATCCAGCCTTAGGTACAAATTCGATTCTATCCGGAACCACATTTTCTAGCTTTTTGGTTTCTAATTCTTCTAATAGTAATTTTCTGTAAAATTCGTCGTCAAAAGCTTCGTCCGCCATCTTGAATTCCCGCCAATCCTTGAGGGCATGGTTCTTGTAGGTACACTCCGCTGTTCATTAGTATCGCTAATCCAACATGGCGGACCAAAGAGAGAGTGGCCCGGGATTTCTGCCGCAGGTTTCTTTAATAACGCAGAAAGAATTGCATAGTTCTTCTTAAACTTTGGAGAGATTACATGATAAAATGTCAGATGAGAGTGACAGATTTTCTATGACAGCTGAGCAATATTTAGGTACGCCCTTGAAGTTGAAGCTGAAATGAAATTTAATAGAGTCAGTCAGCCAAACAACAACCGTATACAGTAAACAAAGTGATCCTTATTTTCTTTTGCAGCAAAGTACCATGTTTTGACATACCTTCAGGTAAGATCTTAATATGCATATTAATGAGTTTCTCAAGGGTTATTACTTATTCCCAACTGGGATGAGATGGGAAGATAAGGGGTGCGAGGTGTCAAATTTTTGCCATGACAAAAAAGGAGGATGTCTGAAACTCTTTTCAAAGGATGCTGAAAAATAATACAGTCGAAGCTCTCGTAAGCGGACACCCTCGGGACGCAAAAAAAGTGTCCGTAACTGGAGCTGGCCGCTTACGAGAATGGTTCTCGTAAGCGGCCACTAGAGGTGTAGGGGATAGATGGCCGCTTACGGGAGCTTGCCCAGCTTACAATAAATACTGTATTGTAACTGGACGTGGATGACGACAAAACAAACACTAAAATATGGTACTGCAATTACTGTAAAATCATTGTGATGAACGGCGATGTGAAGTTGATTGATAAAAACAAGATACAGAGGTTGTTAATAGGATTTTCTTTCGGGTGTCCGCTTACGGGAACTTAAAAACCATTAAAAAGTCTAAGTCGTAATCTCTGAAAGTGTCCGCGGCCGCTTACGGGAATGTCCGCTTACTAGAATGTAAAAATACAGAGTTTGTATGGTAGTTAAAACGGGGTTTCAAACAAGGCGGCCGTAAGTAGAGCTGTCCGCTTACGAGAGTGTCCGTTAAGAGAGCTTCGACTGTAATGAAATTGGACGTGTTGGGATCTGGAGGCAGGGAGGCAGTGGAGGGGGCAGGGGGAGGTGGGTGGGGAGGACAGGGGATAGAGAAGATAATTTGTGCTTTCACTGTGACAAGTCATAGCTGGCACCCAAGCCTCCATATAGAGTAGTCACTTGCATTCTGGGTGTGTATTTATTTTCAAATCTGCAGGATGCAGTGGCTCAATTATTGGAACATAAAGAAGAGAATCCAAGAGTTATCCCAGCTCGTTTTCTAAGTGACTAGTAAGTGTGTGAAAAAACATTTGTAATATGCATAACTAGATGTTATCACTTATGGCATTGACCATTCACTTGAAAAAGAGGGGGTTGGTTTCATTACACATTCATTTAAATGCATTCAGGCCTAAGTTGACTACAATACTGGGTCTCACTCAGGTTTCCATAGCATAAATGTCAAGGAGAATTGCTATCCTCTTAGCCTGTTTACAGCCACTTTCTCCCTTCCCTTCAAAAAGGAGTCGGGGAAGGGGCGTTGCCCCATGCCCTTTCCCGATTTCTTTTTAGGGTACACAGGCTTCTACCCTCCTAGGGTGGCAAGCTAGTTTAGCCTAGTTGATTTCCCTCTATGTATTTTGTCAGCTTGTCAGAACAGCTTGCTTAATACCTACATCATTCTTTACTTTTAGAGCTGGGGAAAAGATTTTGGCACTGTGAGAGTAATTAATTTTATTGTCAATCCTTAATGATCCTGTCTGGGACTGCTGGACTGCATAGTCTGGAATCCACTTCATTTTCTGTTAGGCCACAGTTCCTTCTTCTTTTCTTGGGACTCATTTATGGAGTAAAAGCTGTATTGTCTTTAATTTACAGTTTCAGAAGTGTGGTGCAAGGGAACCACACCCTCTTCAGGGAATACAGTTACATTCGAAAGACACCTCATAACATTGCATCATTTATTAGAGTATTTTGGAAATGTTTCAGACATGTTGGAAGAAATGGAGGTAAGGTAACAAATCAGAATAAAAAAAAAAAAATTGTATTAAAATGGTGGGATTTTTACAAATACATGTACATAACATGTTTTTTATATGATAACTATTTTACTTTTGATGTAATCTTTTTCTGAAACCCTGTTTCACAGAATAATAGATTTTATTTATTTTGTTGCTTTGACAATTTCTTAACCAAAAGATTGTAACAGTAAACTTGTACTGGAAGCATTCTTTCTATTTACTACAGACTTGTTATCAGCAAAGGAATACCATTCACTTATTTGCCTTTTATGCCCTGATTTTCCATTTGAGCCTGTACAGAAGACTGCAAGGTAAGTTTCTGTTTTCTCATTACTGATTATCATACATTTCTTTAAATGGCCTTTGTCACGATAATATGCATGCGTGGTATTGATTGACCCTGAAAGTTTTTTGACCAATAGAAATCGCAATACTCAGAACAACTATGAACATCTGCAGCTATATAAAATTTCCGATGTTCCCCTGCCCATCTTTTCTTGTTTTTTTTTTCTTTTCTTTAGAAACAATGCGGCCAATGAGGCAAAAGCAGCTTTAATCCTGTGCTGCTTCATGCTGCTCGTTCTCTCTAGGGCATTAAATATAATTTCTCAATGATGTTCACGTAAAAACACAAAATGTGCCGTTTAAATCCTCCACAAATGACCAAATAGTTCTTCAATACAATTATTATAACTTTTACAAGCCTCACAAGGTCAATGGAAAGGATTTTTTCACAGACATTAAGTACTATGAAAAGTGTTCTGTCGGACCAGAAATCAAATCACTGCACATGTGTGGAAGTGTGGCAAAAGCCTTGTTGTCGTTTTGAGAATGTGATGCTATACCAAGACAATGCTCGCTATTTAAGGCCACTTTTTTATTTGTGTCAACATTTGTTGTCATTGTGTTACTATTGTAAGGAGATGTATTTGCCCAAAATGATCAGTGGGGTCATCACTGTTGAGGATGTAAGGGTTGATGCAATTTATTATGAAATTCTTCTATAGAATGCATTTAATTTCCTTTGGCTAACAGCACAGTAAGTTATTAGAAATTTTTAACTTGTGGCCATTCCATATCTTCCTCATAATGCTATAAATTGTGATGAATTTTCAGGATTATTTTGCTGGAGGATGCCATGGACTGTCTGATGTCTTTCCCTGATTTTCTTTATGCTTTCCAGACACAACTCTTTTATGAAGGTAAAATACACCAAAATAAAAATATTATCAGTTTAATTGTATCAATCTAAATTTTAAAAACTCATAGCACAATTGTGTTAATCAGATTCAGCACTCATTTTCAACAATACATGTATGCTCCTGTTTACATTTTCGATTTCATTCTTTGATAATTTCATTATTCCATAATGGAAATGAATACAACTTGATTCAAAACCAGAATGTGGATTGGATTTGTATAACAGACGCATGCGAAAATTTGAACTTGGGGTGTTGGTTTTATTCACTGGTGGATAGATTAAAAGGGTTTTCAGATCATAAATTTTTTATTTTTTTATTTTCCCATATTCATTATCATAAGTAATGTTATCTGAGACAAAGGGGAATAAATACCAAACTGGTTTGAAAAATTTTAAACCAAAAAATATATTAAACCACAACATTTATAATGAGGATGTCAATTATTAACAGGGTGGTCCTTAGGATTGTTGTACATAACTGTACTTTTTAAATAATGGTCAACTACCCCTGGCTTTTCCAAAACAATTATCCTGGAAGAGCAAGTGCTGCAGTCTGCTGCAGCATCATACATTGTACATTGCAGAATATGATATGGATACCTTAACTAATTTGTTTGCAGAGTTTATAGACAAGCTCCACAGCACCTACCAAGCTCTTGTGTCAGGTACTTACAGACCCGGTCAGATAGTGGTCGCCCTACCAACTCTAACCAGGCCAACACAGCACAAGCCTGCACCCCCGTCACCTCTTGCTGCACCTGATGCAGCTCAGGCCAATCCTGGAGATGGTGTGGAAGTTCATTCCTTTCTAGAGGCCATCCTACAAATTATCCATGCTAGTGGAGAATCTTTCAGGTATCCCTATACTGTATTTTCATCAGCTACAGTTTTCCTTATTGAAAATAATGTTTTTCAGTGTACAATGGCATAAAATACATGTAAAGGACATCCCAAATGTACCAGTCATTTAAATTCAGGTTATTTTGATCAGTACAAGAACCAAAATGTTTTCTTGGGACAATAATAGCTGAAATAATATGATTATATACAATTTTGTGCAATTTTATGCATTTTGAACCATGTAGATGAACTTTATGCTGCCAGCATACGATTGAAAGAAGGTATTTGACTTTACTTTGAATAAGGAACATGAAATATCTGGAGCTAATCAAAACGATTAATTATTTTTGTAGCTGTCCACCTGTGGAGGTCATCAAAGACCTCTTAGCATCAGTTGAACGAGTTACGTTTTATGGATTTCTTATTGGTTTAGCAAAACATGCTGGAGTCAATGATAGTATTGGTAAGTGATAATTGGATTGGATGCTTGTCAATTAGAGAGTCAGTGCACTCCCCCCCCCCCCCCCCCCCCAGCATTAAATTCATCAGTCCCCATAATACACCCTTGTGGAAAGAGTCACTGAGAGTCTTGGACAAAATGATCGCAATACAGTAACCCGCCTAGTCAGGGAAAGAACCTGGACAACTAAATCCAGAGTCCAGTGCACTCAACATTAGGCCATTACGCCTCTGTTCGCTCTGTTTGGTTTAGAGTGAATGTTGCATCACTAAGAAATTTTAAAATGAATTATAGTACTTTTGAGGTAAACAATTTAAAAACTGAAGTAAGAATTTTAAGAAATACTGTTATTTAATATCCTTGTTATAAGTAACTTAAAATTGGCGGTAAAGATGTTGAAAAGACAAGCACTGTGCAAAGCATAAGATAAGAGTCACTGGAGAGCGTGTGTGGAGGCCTTATATGCCAGAGAGGGGGGGGGTAACAGGTACAGATGTGTAAGAATGGGACACCCCACCTGACCCTCTCCAGAAAATAATACATAGCAAAGCAGATTGAAGTCATTCTATTTATGTTCTTATATCCTTCAATCTTTTCTTTCCTTTGTTGATTCCAGCAACATTACCTGATAAATCAGCAATTATGGAAGAGACTGATCAAGAGTTAAGCAGGTAAATTTAGTAATTCTACTTTTAATATTGGGATCATCTTAATAAAAATATTTTGTTTGCCATTTTACAAGCATGACTCAGGGGAGGAAATGATTTCAGCTGTTGTCTTCCAGCTGGTTAAATGCTCAAGTCCAAGACTATTGTGCTGCAAAGCAAAAAAATTATTAGCCAGGCCCCTTACCGCTGTTTGAATGATGGATTACGCTATCCACCAGGCCCGGTTGTTCAAAGGGTGGATAATGCTATCCACTGGATAAATCACTATCAAGTGGCAACACTCATCCACTGGATAGCGATTTATCTCTGGTAGATAGTGCTATCCACCCTTTGAACACCCGAGGCTAGATAAATGACCATCCAATGGATAGCTTATAAGTTTAGTCAGCATTTATCCACTGAATAGTGATTTATTCAATGGATAGGGTTATCCACTGGACCCATGCCAGTGTCATACGCATGTGATTATAGGCATGCATTGTGTGTAAATGCCTATTTTTTGTAGCTGTGGACCATTTTGCACACTGCAAGTCTGCTAACCAAATGAATATTTTTTGTTGATTTACTTAACAGCCCAGCACCTAGACCCAAGTCAGGCAGACCAAAAAGTGGAATTTCTAATGTTGTCAAGAAAGCTCTTTGAGTCTACGAATAATACACAGCCCAGAAACAGAAGCCACATGACTTGTAAATATATTGTAAACATACATCATGTATGTCACATGCACCTTTTTATTTAAAATCTGAAAATTTTGTAACACTTTTGTACATATGCAGGATTCCTATTTTATTGAATGAATAATTGTGTTTATAAAAACTAGTCATGCAAATACAGAATGGTGTCTATTCCATGCTTAATCCTATCACATGCTAAAATTTAATGCTGCTTACATGGCATTATAAAAAATAAATAAAACAAACAGAAAATAGTGGATCTATTTTCTTAGTTTTGTAAAATCTGCATTGTTGCTCTAAAAAGAAAGAACTTGTTTCACAGCTCTTGTGTGCAGATTGGCAACTTTGTTTATGCTAGTGAAAAGTTAAGGTTAAGTCTGCATACAAGCCTAGTGGCCCATCAGGCCGGAGCTTATCCCGGTTTCCGTAGCATGAAGCGACTGGGAATATTTCTATTCCCCCCTGGATGGGATGCTAGTCCATCGCAGGGTTACCCCCAGCAGTAAATTCGCCGGTACCCATTTATACACCTGGGTTGAGAGAGGCACTATGAGAGTAAAGTGTCTTGCCCAAGAACGCAACGCAGTGCCCCAGCCAGGGATTGAACCTGGACTGCCCGATCCGGAGTCCAGCGCACTAACCATTAGGGCACCGCGCCTCCCATAATACTCTTACATAAAAGCATGTTATTATAATATTATTATAATATTATATTATAATAATATTAATACTTCGATACATTTTAATGTAAAATTACTTTCAAGACTGAAGTGTTATTACACTTGTCAGGAAGGCGCACAGAATCACACAAATACAAACACTAAAATCCTAAAACTCTGTTAATATATCAAAAATGTAGTTATGATATATAAGAATATAATAACCAAGAGGAGGTTTCTCAATAATGGGTTATATGTACCATTACATCATAACAGCTCAAGTCTTTCAACCACATCAACCATAAGCTGTTTTCTCCAATAAAAAGTGAAAAGCGCAACCAACTGAACGCTGTTATTCCCAATAGAACAACACTTTTTCCAACCTCTAAAACTAAAAATCCGCTGGAAAACTGTTCAAAATCAACCAGTCTTGTCTCGATAAAACCAGCTTATTTGACGTTTTATACGAAAGGAAAACGTATTTTCATTTGAATAAGCCAGCTTTCACATTGCTTCTCCACCAGTTATTAACAGAAATATATTTTTTTCTTCAAATATACACTGTATCTACCTTTCATGTAATATCTTTGGCCGACTGGACATAGAAGACATCCTCATGTCATTGCGATATTTGCCCCCTTTCAGGTTGAAAACCAAAGCTACAATGCGTTTGTTGAATACAACATCTGTGAGATTCTTATAAATAAACTGCCTTTCCTTTCTTGTTTTGATTTTTCTCCCTATAAAATTGAAACACATGTACATCAAGTCCTTGTTGAATAATAGATCACTTTCTCTGTATCTACCAGTCTTTGCTTGAGTCCACAATGATTTGATTACCTAGGCTGGTTTGATTATTCAGCATTCTTTTAGCGTCCATCTTGAATATATTTTTAATAGACTTGTAACAGTCCCATATCACCTAAAATAATAATAAAAAAATAATGTAAAGGATTGAAAAACAAATGTAAGGTAACGTGTGACGGTCTGACCCAATCACATTGGTCACAGAAGCCAGAAAGCTCATCGTTCTGGGCCTGAATGTTATTTTCGTTACATTGTCAAGTAACGCAATTTTTCACAAAATTACATCAAGAAAGGACTGGTCATTATTAATGTGGTGGGGGGGGGGGGGGGGGGGGGTGGTACAAATGGTAGGAGGCTATGTTCAAATTTTACTGACCCTCCCCTTTTATCAAGCACATTTTTTGCTGACCCTCCCCCCTCTTACCGACTCATTCCCTTAAACCTCCCTGATGTGCATGTATAAATTTATGTGGGCCCCACTTTCCCCCAGCATAAAGAACATTGTCCCTCCCCCTATTTGCACAAGCCCTACCCACCCTCCAAAAGTTTTCTCGTTTTGTGCATAAAATGCCACAACCTACCATCCACGGAAGGGTGGGGACGAGGGGGTATTAAGAAAATGACTTTACAGAGCTGGGTTTATTTTACAGTTTGTCTTTGAGGTTTCGTATAAATTCTGTTCGCCTATCGCTATATATCCAACGAACGCTCTCCAGCTGTATAACAAGACATTTCATGACTCGTTGTTTTCTCTCGAATCGCAATGCTTACCTCGACTCATCTTGGAAAACAACGCGATTCTCGGGAGAACACAATTGACGCTTTAGGCATTTAGCATATGCATCAGTCAACACGCCAACTTCATGTTGACAACACGTGGTTGATTGACCCCACCCCTTTCTGTACGCTAGCTTTGCTAGAAATTGCTCCTGAAGAGAGCTTTACAACACATGTATTGTTACCTTTCAATTAACTCCATTACAGTCGGATACAGTCATCGTTCTTTAGTGGAAAATCCTCTAAAGCAGTACCATAGTTTTCATAAACTTCCAAACATTCCAGATTATGGTGACGGATTCTGCGTTTTCTACAAGTCTACAAATAAATGAGGACGCGTTTAAGATTTAAAATTTAACTTCCTGATATTGCAACTTGTATCCCTGTTTTGTGCATTTGAAGCACAGCTTTCAGAAATGTTTTTTTTAATTACCTGGGTCATAGATGCGCACGCTGGTATGAACGCAAATCGAAAATCTCTATTGTTCTTCCTCATTAGCATTTAATGGTACTCATTAGCATATAAAAACGACTTGTGCGAAATCGTTCTTATGATCTTGTAAAGAGTAAAGAGACGTCAATCACTTGGGTAGATTAAAAGCAAACGCTTGGACAGTACAAAAATTATTCAACTCTTTCTTTCTCCTTCTCTCTTGTCCTCCTCTGAAATAACTGAGTCAACATGAAGGAGGGCAGCTGAGAAGGAGAGAGAAAGAACTGGATGCAGGACCTGGAGCAAGGTGTACATTAACGCGGACGATAGAGCTGGTTAGCAGCAGAGTGTAGAGGCCTTATGTGCCAGTTGGTATCAAGAGGTGCCCGAGGTGAAATCGACGAGCTGTTAGTATAAATTTTGTACCACTTATATTACATGGTAACAAGGTTCTAGTCTGAAGACGGCTGACATTTCATACTAACAAGGTTCAAGCTCCCAAACGACATTTCTCGCGAATTGCAGCCCCTTTAAATTAAAATATTCTTACCAAATAGATCATCAGGAATATAAGCAACACCATCACTGCCAGGACTGAAATCACTCCAATCGCCCAAGCAGGAAGGGCTGTCTCTTTATCTCCTGTCTGCTTTTTAGCAGTCACTTGTTTCTCAACGGTAATTTCAGTAAAGGTGTAATTCCCCGTCTGTCCACTCTTAGTTGCTGTGGTTAATACTACTTTTATATCCTCGTCTGACGCTGTAGATACCTCCTCTGTGATAACGTTAAATATGCATATGATACTGCCCGAGCGGAAACCAATAATCTCTACCCGAAGAAAATTTGCAACCTTTTCTTTAAAGACTTCAGTCAGAATTGCACTCAAATCTGCGGCCAAAGCCTTGAATTCTGCGCTCGAGGAGTTACTGAGCTCTTCCGTAAACTCTCGTTTCGGTATTGTAACGGTTACTTCAAAAACAGTCTCTTCTTCTGCGGTTGGTCCTTCCGTAGGTGGTAAGATTGTTGGCTTCGTAGAATCCACAACTATCACATCTGTTATCTCGAAAGGCCCTATTTTCTCTCCCAGTGCTTTTTGAATATCCTCTTCTGTTACCAAAGACGTTTTGTACACAAAGACTGCCATTTGGCAGTTAATGCTGTTACCTTCACTTAATCTTTCCACCTTAGAGTAGACGAAGTCTTCAACGCCTTTAAGAGCTTTATCAACGTCCCTTTCGATTTCTTTGGAAACCCGTTTGAATTCAATACTTTCGTTGTCTCCAAGACTACTGTTATAATCTCTATTTACAATTGTCAGGTTTACCACAAATCTCTTCAGCGCGTCTGGATCTACAGTAGTCGGAACAATAACTACTGAAGACGAAGACATAAACGTATGCCTTACAGTGGAAGGGGTTGGCGACACGCTAGCTGGAATGCTCGCCACTTCGCTTGATGAAGATGACAAAGTAATCAGGACACTACTTAAAGCTGGCGTTGAACTAAGCATAGATTGGGAGGAGGAGAATATCGCAAAACTTGCGGCTGATGTTTTACTTGATTGTTCCAGTATTGAAATTGAAGCACTCTCCAATAGTTTAAAATAAGACGATGTCGAAGAAAACACGTTACTTAAGGTAGCCGACAAAGTTCCACTTGGCGTACTTCGGGTAATAGAGAAGGTCACGGAAGTCCTCAACAGTGAACTTCTTGATTCTTCCAATATTAAAGTTGAAACACTGGATAGTGAGGATCTAGGTCCCGTAGTGGCATTAGGTGCTGTAGTTCCTATAGTTGTATTAGGTGCTGCAGTCTCTGTAGGTGATGCAGTCCCTGTAGTTGTATTAGGTGCTGCAGTCCCTGTAGTTGCATTGGGTGCTACAGTCCCTGTAGTTGTATTAGGTGATGCAGTCCTTGTAGTTGCAGTCCCTGTAGGTGATGCAGTCCCTGTAGTTGCATTAGGTGATGCAGTCCCTGTAGTTGCAGTCCCTGTAGGTGATGCAGTCCCTGTAGTTTGATTAGGTGATGCAGTCCCTGTAGTTGCATTAGGTGCTACAGTCCCTGTAGTTGCATTAGGTGATGCAGTCCCTGTAGTTGCATTTGGTGATGCAGTCCCTGTAGTTGCATTAGGTGATGCAGTCCCCGCAGTTGTATTATGAGCTGCAGTCCCTGTAGGTGATGCAGTCCCCGCAGTTGTATTATGAGCTGCAGTCCCTGTAGTTGCAGTCCCTGTAGGTGATGCAGTCCCTGTAGTTGCATTAGGTGATGCAGTCCCCGTAGTTGTATTATGAGCTGCAGTCCCTGTAGGTGATGCAGTCCCTGTAGTTGTATTAGGTGATGCAGTACCTGTAGTTGCATTAGGTGCAGTCCCTGTAGGTGATGCAGTCCCTGTAGTTGTATTAAGTGATGCAGTACCTGTAGTTGCATTAGGTGCAGTCCCTGTAGGTGATGCAGTCCCTGTAGTTGTATTAAGTGATGCAGTACCTGAAGTTGCATTAGGTGATGCAGTCCCTATAGTTGTATTAGGTGCTGCCTCTGTAGGTGATGCAGTCCCCGCAGTTGTATTATGAGCTGCGGTCCCTGTAGTTGCAGTCCCTGTAGGTGATGCAGTCCCTGTAGTTGTATTATGAGCTGCAGTCCCTGTAGGTGATGCAGTCCCTATAGTTGTATTAGGTGCAGTCCCTGTAGGTGATGCAGTCCCTGTAGTTGTATTAGGTGATGGAGTCCCTGTAGTTGCATTAGGTGCAGTCCCTGTAGGTGATGCAGTCCCTGTAGTTGTATTAGGTGATGCAGTACCTGTAGTTGCATTAGGTGATGCAGTCCCTATAGTTGTATTAGGTGCTGCCCCTGTAGGTGATGCAGTCCCTGTAGTTGCATGGGGTGCTGCAGTCACTGCAGTCCCTGCAGTTGCGTTAGGTGCTGCAGTCCCTGTAGTTGTATTAGGTGATGCAGTCCCTGTAGTTGCAGTCCCTGTAGGTGATGCGGTCCCTGTAGTTGCATTAGGTGCTGCGGTCCCCGTAGCTGTATTAGGTAATGCAGTCCCTGTAAATACATTAGGTGATGCAGTCACACCTTTCAAAAGCATGACTCAACGAACTCCCTTGTGTTCTACTTCCGGCCAATTTTATTGTTTTTAAAACCCATTATTATTTAAACAGGGCACACATTCAAAGCAGTCGTGTGACTGAAGTGGCTACCCTGTATAAATATTTTTAATTATTATTATTATTATTATTATTATTATTAATCAAACTCGATCGTGTAATGTAACCAAGTTGCTCTTTTCGTCAAGCATCGGTGCGCAGAAAGGAACGAAGACTGGAGGTACGAGAATACAATAAATTTTGCATTGACAGCCGCCGAATGTAACATAATTAGTAAAAGAGTGGCAAAATAAACAATGATTTAAAACAGCCAGCCAATTGCGAGTCTCTCGCCGCTTGTCGCTGCGCGAGTGGGAAATTGACCACGTGAAGAGCAAATTCAAATTGCTCTGACACCCAATGTATACCTCCAAGAAACTATATTAGTGCAAAGTTATTAATTTGCTATTATTACCCGAACAGGAGGTCTGTATAGGAAAATCTTGACCTGAGTAGATAAATCAATATTTTTATTGGTAGTAAATTTACCTGCATATACTTGCGCACTTTTCATCAACGTTAACATATGCAAGGACAGCGCACATATCCACCAAATAGCACTCATGATCTTCAGAAACAGGTCCTGTGCCAACAACGAAAACAATGCAATGTAACATACCAAGCATGATACAATTTTCTCAATAGTAAAAATATTGCAGAACGAGCTTCAGAACAAAGTTTCCTACGACAGCTGAAATTCGCGCGCCCTCACCTTCTTCATTAGCCTTTGGTTTTGTTCCGTTATGTGGCGCTGCTACTGCTAACGAACAAAAAGCCTATATTTAACCCTTGTCAAGTTTTATGAGGTGTTTCCATGAGCTCCAGCAAAGGCCTGGTTTACTACCGCAAAGAAATGCTGAAGTGTAAAAAGCCAAATGAAACAACTGGCGAACAAGTGACCGACTTCTCAATTAGCTTCAATTAGAAGCTACTAGTTGAAATTATATTGAATGAAATGAGAGTTTTGGTGCTAATCCAGATGCTATGTTGTGTTGCAGTGCCGTGCCCTGCGTTGATTGAGGCAAACGGAAATAGGAAACAAAGCCATGATGAAAACTGTAAATCACGAACAGATAGTAGAGCTGAATCTGATCAGCTACCGATGTGACAAGACGCAACAGTAACAGAGGAGATGTCCAACTCAAGTGGCAGTCTTCAATATATCTTAACAGATATAGCAGGTTGATTTATTTTATTTTAGCTAATACTTAATAACCCTCTCTCTGACATAGAGACGGCCAGAACTGGACTATGAAACCTTGGATTTTGGAGCCAGATTTGCATGAAGGTGCCGCGTTTGTCATGCGAGAAGTCTACGACATAAATTGTAAATCAAACCTACAACTTGCTTGATTGAATCAATATTTTTAAAACCCAACTTCAATACTCTAACCCCAGAGAGCATTGAAACATTCGATAGTTATAAATGCTCAAGTAATTTGGAATGGCAAAACTAAAAACAAACCCAACATTTGGTACCTTAAAACTACTTCATTCCATGTGCGTGTTTTCGAAGGGTGCACAACTTTTAAAATAATGTCATACATCGCAACCCTTAATTCAAAGGAACCAGTCATTTGAAAGAGACGAATCGCCCGAGGTATTTTTCAATCCAGTGATCAAACCAATAGGAAGCTGAACTGCGAGCTCAAGTTTGATGTTATCTTGAAAGACTAATGAAAGGAATTTTAATTGTTAAAGTGCCCCTGTGATCAAATTTTCGATTTGTATTTTTTTACATGTTCGTGTACAACTAGACGTCCTTATTCATCTTGCCAAATTTCAATCCATTACGAACATCAGAAGTCATTTTATTTTAACATTTAATTCCGAAAATTTACGGCCGCCATTACAAAACCCTGTTCCAAGGTTTGGTTGCGAATGGGGGAAAGTGACGTCAAAGGCTCAAACATACCTCACGGGTTGAAATTTTAATAACAATCAGCATAGAAAATTGCACGAAGAACACGTCCAAAGTTTTTGTTCCTTTTCGCGTGATTTTGAACACTTATTTTTATTCTCATTTCAACCCGTGAGGTATTTTTGAGCCTTTGACGTCACTTTCTCTCATTTGCAACCAAGGCTTGGAACAAGGTTGATTAATGGCGGCCGTAAATTCTCTGAATTAAATGTTAAAACAAAATGACTTCTGATGTTCATAATGGATTGAAATTTGGCAAGGTGAGTAAGAAAGTCTAATAGGACACGAAAATGTAAAAAAATGAAACTCAAAAATTTGATCACAGGGGCACTTTAAATATTTTCACGTGTTTTCACACAGCATGAGAGGGTTGTTTTTTTGTTGCAAAAGAAGAGAACGCTTATTTCGAACTTGCTGCCATTTAGATTTACCTATCCCAGTTTTCAATACTAATTTGTAAGCCCGATAAATGAACAGATAGATAGATAGTTTATTAAAATTCAAATTAACAGCCTACTTAGGCTGAATTGCGTAAATTTACAAATGATAGGTTAATGATAATGATAGATTGATAAAAAAGAATTTAAAGCTATTCAAAGAATTATTATACAAAATATAAAAGAAATAAAAATATGAAAACAGTCTGTAAAAATTCACTGTAAGAATACTTTAAAACCTTAATGAAGCTACTCCTGTGACATCACGGGCATAGCCTGCGTAGCAAGCGTTCCCGTTCGAGCGAAGTGCTATGTGTCGCGTGCGAGCGAAGACTCTAGTCGCGCGAAAATTGGGGCGAGAGCAAAAAAGGGAAAGGAGCGGGGAGGGGGTGGGGGTGCGACCAGAATCTTTACTCGCCCGACACATAGCTCTTCGTTCGCACGGGAACGCTTGCTACGCAGGCTATCACGGGCATAAAAGTGTTCTTTTAAATCAGTTGGTGAGTGTAGCCGGGCAAACAAAGGGGCGCTGCTGTTTCCTTAAGTTGTAGCGAGGAATGTGCTTTGGCGGCAGCATGTGGTGGCTTTTATGCCTCGAAAAGCTTCTTACATAGTTCCTGGGGCCTATCCTTAGGCTACAGATATTACACATGATATAAGGCTATCAGTGTAGGAACATTCTGGCAATAAAATGAAAAGCGCGCGCTTTTGTACACATTCAAGGTTGACACTAAGGTACGTTCGCGGGTGGGGCAGGGGCGCTGGCCTCATGCATGTACAATAAAAACTAAGGATATCCCGAGCAGGGACTTAAGGGGGGTGTGACTCTTAACTACCAATTTGTTTCTAAGGCAGGTTTCTAATTGCCATATTTTGGAAATCAGACCTCATACGGATAAGCTTTTTGCATGAGTTTCTTCCATTGAAGATTCCTCCAAGAGTTTCAAGTCACGGTCATATTTAACGCGTCACGTGACCAGAATAGAAAAAACCCTAAAACTCAAACGGCGGATAGATTTTAAAATTAAAATGAGTGTCAATAGATAAAGATCGTCCACATGCGTAATGTGACGTATCGTTTTTGTGAAATTCGCATTATTATAAGAGTTATGGCGTAATAAACACTCATATTTACAGACTTTCATCAGTAGCGTTTCCTCTTTTCATGTAAATGGTAAAAGCATACGTCAGATTCTAAAGACGGCGACGTTATCTCTGATTCGTAAAAGAAATCGGAACTTTACCTTGTTTCCGTCGAGTTTTAGGCATTTTAAATTTTAATGCGCGGCTTGGGACTGGCACTAGTTTCGCACATGCATTGATATATTTTACAAAGCAGGTCTACCCCGAAATAAAATTCACCATTTAGCATGACAAAACGCGCCAAAATCGCTTGCCACAAAATACAGTCTTCAGCAATCCCTTAGCAACTGCTCTGGATCTGTAGTTAAGAGTCTTCCCCCTTAAGCATGGTTGAACAAAGTCAAACAGTACAAGCGCCTACTTGCCTTCTTAATCACAATGGTGACATGACTGACCATCGAAGGGAGTTACATATAGTGGCACTTAAGATCTTAGCATTGTCCACAAGTTCGAGTTCCTTTGAGTAGCAGTCAACGAGGCTGCTAATATGGCTTACTATTATATGGCTGTATCTCACAAGGACTGGGAACTACCCATCTACTATTTTCCATCTAGACCGGCTTCTAGACCGGTTGCATTTGCGCTGAGAAATCACAAACAAAACCATGAGTTAGGCTGCCTCAAAATTCAAAACGCGTTATCTTCAAAACAAAGCACTCTACTGGCACAACAATTTGCCCAGCAATTAGTAACGTTGCTGTCTAAAATATACTAAAAAGAACAGCTTTGTAGGCTCGATAGTTTTGAATTAAGAATCGTGATGACGTTACGTGAAAACGCTCTATACGTTTTGTCAGCATTTATCCACTGGATAGCGATTTATCCAGTGAATAGCGTTATCCATCCTTTGAACAACTGGAACCAGCTTAAAGACAAGTTTCCAGCCCTCCCCCCGTTCCTTCCTCTTGGAGACATGGACATCAGACACTGGACATCAGGTGAAATGATTATAGGCATGCATTGCGTGCAAAAACCTATATTTTGTAGCTGTAGCCCGTTTTGAACAGTGAAAGCCTGCTAACTAAATGAACATTTTTTTGTTGATTTACTTAACAGCCCAGCACCTAGACCCAAGTCAGGCAGACCAAAAAGTGGAATTTCTAATGTTGTTAAGAAAGCTCTTTGAGTCGGCAAGTAGTGCACAGCTCAGAAACAGAAGCCATATGACTTGTAAATATATTGTAAACATATATTATGTATGTCACATGCACCTTTTTATTTAAAGACTGAAACTTTTGTGACACTTTTGTACATATGCTGGATTCCTATTTTATTGAATGTATAATTGTGATTATAAAAACTAGTCATGCAATACAGAATGGTGTCTATTCCATGCTTAATCCTATCACATGCAAAGTATGCTAAAATTTAATGCTGCTTACATGGCATTACAAAAAATAAAATAAAATGTACAGATTTTCTTAGTTTTGTAAAATCTGCATAGTTGCTCTAGAAAGAAAGAACTTGTTTTACAGCTCTCGTGTGCAGATTGGTAACTTTGTTTATGCTAATACTCTTACATAAAAGAGTTATATGTTATAATAATAGCAATATTATTATAAGCATATTAACTATTAATATTATTAACACTTCGATAAATTTAAACATAAAATTTCTCTCAAGACTGAAGTTTTATTACACTTGTCAGGAAGGCCTGCAGAATCACACAAATACAGACCCTAAGATCCTTAGCTCTGGTAATGTGTCAAAAATGTATTTATGATATAATAATTAGAATATAATAATCAAGAGAAGGTTTCTCGCTAATGGGTTATATGTACCATTATGTTATAACGGCTCAAGCCTTTCAACCACATCATCAACCGCAAGCTGTTTTCTCCAATAAAAAGCGAAAAATGCAAACCAATTGAATCCTGTTAATCCCAATAGAACAATGGTTTTTTAACCTTTTAAAACTAAAATTCTGTTGAAAAAGGGTTCAAAATCAACCAGTCTTGTCTCATTACAACTACTGGCCTATTTGCCTTCTGTAGGAAAAAACCGTAATTTAATTTGGATAAGTCAGCTTTCACAGTACTTCTCTACCAATTACTAACTGAGATATATTTTTCTTCCTGTATAAACTGTATTTATTTTTTTTTCACGTACAAATACATCTTTGCCCAACTGGACACAGGAGACATATCCTGATACCATTGCAATATTTGCCTCCTTTCAGGTTGAAAACCAAAGCAACAAATGAATGTGTTTGTTTTTATATTAAACAATATAACATTTGTGAGATTCTTATAAATAAACTGTCTTTCCTTTATTATTTTGGTTTTACTTCCTTATGAAATAAAATCACATGTACATCAAGTCTTGGGTGAATAACAGATCACTTTCTCTGTATCTACCAGTCTTTGCTTGAGTGCACAATGACTTGATTATTCAGCTTTCTTTTAGTGTCAATCTTGAATATATTTATAATAGACTTGTAACATTCCCGTATCACCTAAAATAGTAAAAAAGGTAATGTGAAGGATTGAAAAACAAATGTAAGGTAACGTGTGACGTTGAACTCAAAGTTGAACTCAAGTCAACTTCGCTGGCATGTCAGCGATAAAGACCTGCGATGAGCCTGCCGGCGACGTATGTTTTCATATGTAGGAACAGTATCCCAGGTAGTACCGGCGGCTATGTCGCAGGTAGGTCGGCGTCATATGAGAACCAGGCTTATGTGAAACACATTGCCGGTGAAAAAATATCCTTTGTAACAGAGCAGTTGCACAAAATTTCACTTAATCTTAAGTTACTTTATGCAACCGGTTCCAGTCATTTAACGTATGCTGTATTGGGCTACACTAGACGAAGCGTCGGTTAACAAACCAACTTCATGTTGACAACACGTGGTTGATAGACCCCACCCCTTTCTGTTCCCTAGCTTTATTTAATTCTATTAAATTTATTTTATTCAGGACTGCGTTTAAACTAGCTTTACAGCTAAACCAGGTGCTCCTGTATAAATATTAATTTAAAAAAATGGCTCCTGAAGAGAGCTGTACAACACATGTTTTGTTACCTTTCAATTAACTCCGTTTTCCTGTTGGGATTCAGTCATCGTTCTTTTGTGGAAATCCTCTAAAGCAGTACCATAGTTTTCATCAGAGTCCAAACGTTCCAGATTATGGTGTTTGATTCGACTGCGCTTTCTACAAGTCTACAAATAAATGACCAGGCGTTTAAGTTTTAACGATTTAACTTCCCGATATTGCCAACTTGTATCCCTATTTTTGTTGGTAGCCAATATATTTAACAATTATTCAACGAAGTGGAGGTGAATAGTGGTGGATATTTACCGAACCGCGAAGCTAACTAACGGACCAAAACAATCCTTTCGGTACCCAAAGCGACGCGCGAAGCCATTTTATTTCTCTTTGGCTGCTCGGAGGTGAATATTACTTTGCTAATCACCTCCGAGTCAACCAATCAGCGCGCGCGGAAAGCACTATTCACTTGTGTGGTATATACTAAACTGTAATATATGGTGCTCGAACGTTGCTTAGCGCACTTGCCCATGACCGATGAAAAACTTTGGGTTATAACTTTTTAGGCTTTGACGCGAATGGTTCGGTAATAGTTATATGAAATTCGATTTACATGTAACTGAAGAAAAGTATTTTTAATGATATTGGCGTTTAACTGGACCTCCTTTGTTTTTAACAAAATCGCATCCAGTAAAACACTTTGGTGATAGCTGTTTTGCTAAATTTGTGGAATCAGCTTATACTGACTTAATACATACCATAGCCAAGTTTCAAGAAGATCGTTGGAGCAGAAGCGCGGAAATATTAAGGTCATCTAAACTTCTAGATCCTTCTACTGAAAAAGTTTCTTTAATTGACGCTCGAAGACGAAACAAGTCACGAACCCAAATTTCTGTGAGAAGCCTCGCCAATGCTTGCTGAATCAGACTGCCTGGCCGATTGTCGATCGTGCGAACCGTTAAAAAGTATCCGCTAATTCTGTAAACATATTAAAATGCTTTAAAAACCTACCCCAAACTTCAAAGTTGAGTTTCCGAATTTTTTTCGAAAATTGTACAGCCATTTTGTGTCAAACTTCTTCCACGTGAATTTCAAGGTTCTGTAGTACTTTTGCATCGATTTTTGCTGCTGTACCGTGCTGTCAATTAGAGAATTGTCCTTGGGAATTGTATGTATAAACAAAACTGCTTGTCTGCTTCGCCAGAGATCAGTCGCTCAGTTTATCATTGACGAGTGCGCCCTGATTAACTACGGTGTTCGCTTTGCAATGTATTGATATTGTAGGGAGAAAGGAGACACCGATCCCTTTTGGGTAGATTAAAAGTAAACGCTTGGACATTAAAAAAAAATAGTTAGCTCTTTCTTTCTCCTTCTCTCTTGTCCTTCTCCGAAATAGCTGAGTCAACATGAAGGAGGACAGCTGAGAAGGAGAGGGGAAGAACTGGATGAAGGACCTGGAGCAAGGTGTACATTGCTGCGTCCAAACAAGCTGGCTGGCAACAGAGTGTAAAGGCCTTATGTGCCAGAGATGCCCGAGGCGATATCCACGAACTATTTGTATAAATTTTGTACCGCTTATATTACATAGTAACAATGAATAACAAGGTTCAAGTACCCAAACGACATTTCTCGGGAATTGCAGCCCCTTTAAATTAAAATATTCTTACCAAATAGATCTTCAGGAATATAAGCAACATCATTACTGCCAGCACTGAAACCACTCCAATCGCCCAAGCAGGAAGGGCTGTCTCTTTATCTCCTGTCTGCATTTTAGCAGCCACTTGTTTTTCAACCGTAATTTTAGTAAAGGTGTAATTACCCGTCTGCCCACTCTTAGTTGCTGTGGTTAATACTTCTTTTATATCCTCGTCCGACGCTGTAGATACCTCTTCTGTGATAACGTTAAATATGCATATGATACTGCCCGAACGGAAACCAATAATCTCTACGCGAATAAAATTTCCAACTTTTTCTTTAAAGATCGTAGTCAGAATTGAACTCAAATCTGCGGCCAAAGCCTTGAATTCTGCGCTCGAGGAGTTGCTGAGCTCTTCTGTAAACTCTCGTTTTGGTATTGTAACGGTTACTTCAAAAACAATCTCTTCTTCTGCGGTTGGTCCTTCCGTAGGTGGTACGGTTGTTGGCTTCGTAGTTGTAGGACCTGCTGTAGTTGCATTAGGTGATGCAGTCCCTGTATTTGCATTAGATGCTGCAGTCAATGTAGTTGTATTAGGTGATGCCGTCCCTGTGGCTGTATTAGGTGATGCCGTCCCTGTAGCTGTGTTAGGGGATGCAGTCCCTGTAGCTGTATTAGGTGATGCAGTCCCTGTAGCTGTGTTAGGTGATGCAGTCCCTGTAGCTGTGTTAGGTGATGCAGTCCCTGTGGTTGTATTAGGTGATGCAGTCCCTGTGGCTGTATTAGGTGATGCAGTCCCTGTGGCTGTGTTAGGTGATGCAGTCCCTGTGCCTGTATTAGGTGATGCAGTCCCTGTGGCTGTGTTAGGTGATGAAGTCCCGGTAGCTGTATTAGGTGATGCCGTCCTTGTGGCTGTGTTAGGTGATGCAGTCCCTGTAGCTGTGTTAGGTGATGCAGTACCTGTGGCTGTGTTAGGTGATGCAGTCCCTGTGGCTGTGTTAGCTGATGCCGTCTCTGTGCCTGTATTAGGTGATGCAGTCCCTGTGGCTGTGTTAGGTGATGAAGTCCCTGTAGCTGTGTTAGGTGATGCAGTCCCTGTAGCTGTGTTAGGTGATGCAGTACCTGTGGCTGTGTTAGGTGATGCAGTCCCTGTGGCTGTGTTAGGTGATGCCGTCCCTGTGGCTGTATTAGGTGATGCAGTCCCTGTGGCTGTATTATGTGATGCCATCCCTGTAGCTGTGTTAGGTGATGCAGTCCCTGTAGCTGTGTTAGGTGATGCCGTCCCTGTGGCTGTATTAGGTGATGCAGTCCCTGTAGCTGTGTTAGGTGATGCAGTCCCTGTGGCTGTGTTAGGTGATGCAGTCCCTGTAGCTGTGTTAGGTGATGCCTTCCCTGTGGCTGTATTAGGTGATGACGTCCCTGTGCCTGTATTAGGTGATGCAGTCCCTGTGGCTGTGTTAGGTGATGAAGTCCCGGTAGCTGTATTAGGTGATGCCGTCCTTGTGGCTGTGTTAGGTGATGCAGTCCCTGTAGCTGTGTTAGGTGATGCAGTACCTGTGGCTGTGTTAGGTGATGCAGTCCCTGTGGCTGTGTTAGGTGATGCCGTCCCTGTGGCTGTATTAGGTGATGCCGTCCCTGTAGCTGTGTTAGGTGATGCAGTCCTTGTGGCTGTGTTAGGTGATGCAGTCCCTGTAGCTGTATTAGGTGATGCAGTACCTGTGGCTGTGTTAGGTGATGCAGTCCTTGTGGCTGTGTTAGGTGATGCAGTCCCTGTAGCTGTGTTAGGTGCTGCAGTCCCTGTGGCTGTATTAGGTGATGCAGTCCCTGTGGCTGTGTTAGGTGATGTAGTCCCTGTGGCTGTGTTAGGTGATGCAGTCCCTGTGGCTGTGTTAGGTGATGCAGTCCCCGTATCTGTATTAGGTGATGCAGTCCCTGTGGCAGTCCCTGTGGCTGTGTTAGGTGATGCAGTCCCTGTGGCTGTGTTAGGTGATGCAGTCCCTGTTGCTGTGTTAGGTGATGTAGTCCCCGTGGCTGTGTTAGGTGATGCAGTCCCTGTGGCTGTGTTAGGTACTGCAGTCCCTGTGGCTGTGTTAGGTGATGCAGTCCCGGTAGCTGTATTAGGTGATGCAGTCCCTGTGGCTGTGTTAGGTGATGCAGTCCCTGTGGCTGTGTTAGGTGATGCAGTCCCTGTGGCTGTGTTAGGTGATGCAGTCCCGGTGGCTGTGTTAGGTGATGCAGTCCCTGTAGCTGTGTTAGGTGCTGCAGTCCCTGTAGCTGTATTAGGTGCTGCAGTCCCTGTAGCTGTATTAGGTGATGCAGTCCCTGTGGCTGTGTTAGGTGATGTAGTCCCTGTGGCTGTGTTAGGTGATGCAGTCCCTGTGGCTGTGTTAGGTGATGCAGTCCCCGTATCTGTATTAGGTGATGCAGTCCCTGTGGCAGTCCCTGTGGCTGTGTTAGGTGATGCAGTCCCTGTGGCTGTGTTAGGTGATGCAGTCCCAGTGGCTGTGTTAGGTGATGCAGTCCCTGTTGCTGTGTTAGGTGATGTAGTCCCCGTGGCTGTGTTAGGTGATGCAGTCCCTGTGGCTGTGTTAGGTGCTGCAGTCCCTGTGGCTGTGTTAGGTGATGCAGTCCCGGTAGCTGTGTTAGGTGATGCAGTCCCTGTGGCTGTGTTAGGTGATGCAGTCCCTGTGGCTGTGTTAGGTGATGCAGTCCCTGTGGCTGTGGTAGGTGATGCAGTCCCGGTGGCTGTGTTAGGTGATGCAGTCCCTGTAGCTGTGTTAGGTGCTGCAGTCCCTGTAGCTGTGTTAGGTGCTGCAGTCCCTGTAGCTGTATTAGGTGCTGCAGTCCCTGTGGATGTGTTAGGTGATGCAGTCCCTGTAGCTTTGTTAAGTGCTGAAGTCCCTGTAACTGTGATAGGTGATGCAGTCCCTGTAGCTGTGTTAGGTGATGCAGTCACTGTGGCTTTGTTAGGTGATGCAGTCCCTGTGGCTGTGTTAGGTGATGAAGTCCCTGTAGCTGTGTTAGGTGCTGCAGTCTCTGTAGTTGCATTAGCCGCTTCAGTCCTTGTAGTTTCATTAGGTGCTGCAGTCCCTGTAGCTCTGTTAGGTACTTCTGTCCCTGTAGTTGCATAATACGGTAATTTAGCACGTATGCTAGTTTAGATGTAGGAAAAAATTGAAAAAGTCCAGCATTGGTATTTCGAAACTTTAATAGTCATCTGCAAAGGAAAAAAGGGTATCCTTCTCCTATTAACTCAACCTCGTGCACAGGGTCTTCCTTCCCTTTGTCCCGAAATGAGCGACACTGGAAAGATCGGATTTGAAGACCGAAACTAAGGGAGCTGTAAAGGAAAAAAGCGCATCCTTCCCCAATTAACTAAACCTCGTGCAAAGGGTCCCTTTCCTTTGTCGAGAAACGAGCGACCCTGGAAAGATCCGATTTGAAGACCGAAAATATCGGACTGCTGGACTGCGCATACTTAGTTTGCAAAAGCATGACTCAACTAACTCCCTGGTTTTTTACTTCCGGCCAATTCAATTGTTTTTAAAACCAATTATTATTTTAACAGGGCATACATTGATAGCAGTCGTTTGACTGAAGTGGCAACCCTGTATAAATATTTTTAAAGCAGCCAGCCAGTTTCAAGTCGCTCGCCGCTTGTCGCTGCGCGAGTGGGAACTTGACCACCCCAATGTGTACCTCCAAGAAACTATATTAGTGAAAGGTTATTAATTTGCTATTATTACCCGAACAGGAGGTCTGTATGCGAGAATATTGACCTGAGTAGATAAATCAATATTTTTATTGGTAGTAAATTTACCTGCATATACTTGCGCACTTTTCTTCAACGTTAACATATGCAAGGACAGCGCACATATCCACCAAATAGCACTCATGATCTTCAGAAACAGGTCCTGTGCCAACAACGAAAACAATGCAATGTAACATACCAAGCATGATGCAATTTTCAAAATAGTAAAAATATTACAGAACGAGCTTCAGAATAAAGTTTCCTACGACAGCTGAAATTCTCGCGCCCTCACCTTCTTCATTAGCCTTTGGTTTAATTCCCGTATGTGGCGCTGCTACTGCTAACGAACTGAAAAAGTCTATATTTAACCCTTGTCAAGTCTTATAGGGTGTTTCTGTGAGCTCCGGCATAGGCCTGGTTTACTACCGCAAAGAGATGCTGAAGTGTAAAAAGCCAAATGAAACAACTAGCGAGCAAGTCACCGACCTCTCAATTAGCTTCAATTAGAGAGCTACCAGTTGAAATAATATTAAATGTAATGAGAGTTTTGTTGCTTATCCAGATGCGCAATTGTAGTGTTGTTGTGTTGTGTTGCAGTGCCGTGCTGCACGCGGATCGAGGCAAACCGAATTAACCAACGAAACAGTTAAGGACACTGTAAATAACAAACAGTTAGTAGAGCTGAGTCTGATCGGTTACCGATGTGACAAGACACAACAGTAATAGAAGAGACGTCCAACTTAAGGACGTTCGCGCGAAAATCTTCTAACATTGACTTTTTCCTCAAACTTTCACCACTGTGAGTTTATGGGCTACTCATGTCAGAAATGTAAAAAAATTGGGGGGTCACCGAATTCGTTTCGGAGAGAAGAAGTCCGAAAGATCACCTTAAGATCTTATAAATCGGCCTTCGTTTCTGACAATGGCGACAGTGTCTGTTTGCCCAAAAATAATGCGAATAAATTTATGATATGCAATTTTCTTGTCTAAATATTGTTTAAGGGGATCTAGTAAGCAAATTGATTCAACTGGTGATGTTTCTTTAGAAAATCTAATCGTTCAGTGATCACATTTGCACTTGCCTGGCATTTGAAAGATGGGCAAGATTTGATGCCGCGTGGGCAAAAAAAATAGAAATTTGTAGACTTCCCACATTGACTTTTTGTTCATTTTTTACAATCTGTCGAGAATCGCAAAACAAAGCTGCTTATCAAAAAAAAAAATTGGGGGTCATTTGAGAGAGTAAACTGCGAGCGAAGTTATCGCAACAGCTACCAGCCCTATATTTGTTTGGAAAGTTTTCTCAGCGCGCGCGCTCGATGCATGACGTGGCGTGACGTTACGACATGAATTACGTGCGCAGTAAGGATGCGCAAAAACAATTAGCGCGAACGTCCTTAAGTGGCATTATTATTCCTCTATTGCGCCATTTTACCATATTAGGGCAAAAGAACGCGCAAAATATGCCACGTTATTACACTGTAGAACAGGGCAAAAATACGGACTGAAAGCTGAGGGACAAAATGGCCGAACAAAACTATTTTTTAGTGGAATAATAAATCCCTTATTCGATGGTTTAACATATAATACGAGCGGACATTTTGCTCATTGCTCGCATTTTTCCTCGCTCTTTCGGGGCTCGGAAAAATACTACGCAACTCGCAAAATATCCGCGCGTATTATATGCTAAATCATCGAATAAGGTGTATTTCTTCAATATATCTTAATAGATATAGCAGGTCGATTTATTTTATTTTAGCTAATACATAATTAATTCTGTTTAGTCAAGCATCAAATTAAAATTTTCCTTATTTTTGGTGATATGTGTACAAAACTAATGCGACGGGGTAATAATTCGTTCTGATTTAGTTTAGACGCACCGCTTTTGTTAAGAGGTAATAACATCAGACTATTATAGCTTAGAGACCAATCTTTTGAACTTTTCAAACTGTTTTAACCCTTTTGTACTTAACTGCCTACAACGAATACTAACGAATTTGTATCCCAATGACCTTCATGTAGGTCGATAAAAATCTGATCAATGAAACCCTTTGACCAGCTCTGGCCCTCTCTCTGACATATAGACGGCCAAAACTGGACTATGAAACCTTGGATTTTGGAGCCAGATTTGCATGAAGGTGTCGATTTTGTCATGCGAGAAGCTACGACATAATTGTAAATCAAACCTACAACTTGCTCAGCTTGAATCAATGTTTTAAAATCCCAACTACAATTCTGTAACCTCAGAGAGCACTGAAACATTCGATAGTATAAATAAATGCTCAAGTAACCTGAAATTGCAAAGCTAAAAACAAACCCAACATTTGGTACCTTGAAACTACTTCATTCCATTTGCATGTTTCCGAAGGGTGCACAGCTTTTAAAATGATGTCGTACATACAATCGAGAAAGACGAATCGCCTGAGGCATTTTTCAATCCAGTGATCAAACCAATAGGAAGCTAAACTGGCCGCTCAAGTTTGACGTCATCTCAAAGAGGACTAGTGAAAGGAATTATAATTGTCAGATATTTTCAAGTGTTTTCACACAGCATGAGAGGGTTGCTATTTTTGTTGCAAAAGAAGAGAACGCTTATTTCGAACTTGCTGCCATTTAGATTTACCTATCCCAGTTTTCAACACTAATTTGTAAGCCCGACAAATGAACAGCTTACAAAGGCTGAATTGCGTAAATTTACAAATGATAGATTAATGATAATGATAGATTAATAAAAAGAATTTAAAGTTATTCAAATAATTATTATACAAAATGTATATATAAAAAATAAAAACATGAAAACAGTCTGTAAAATATCACTGTCAGAATACTTTAAAAACCTTAATGAAGCTACTCCTATGACATCACGGGCATAAAAGTGTTCAAACAAAGGGGCGCTGCTGTTTCCTTAAGTTGTAGCGAGGAATATGCTTTGGCGGCAGCAGGTGGTGGCTTTTATGCCTCGAAAACCTTCTTACATGGTTTTTGGCGCCTATCCTTAAGGCGGTGGCAAACGAGGACACAATGTTGCGGACACAAATGATTCCCCGTTTGCCCGCGCGCGCAACATTTGTTGCGGACACAAAATTTGTGTCCGAGACACAAAAATGTTTCTGATTTCTTTCAGAAACATTTTGTGTCCGCAACAAATGTTTCCCGGTTTGCGCAGCATAGAAACGATCGTGAGCAACAATGTGTCCGCAACATTGTGTCCTAGTTTGCCACCACCTTTAGGCTACAGATATCACATATATGGCCGTGTCTCATAAGGACTGGGAACTATCCGTTTACTATTTTCCCATCTAGACCGGCTTCTAGACGAGTAGTCCAGTACCTCTTGTGAACCTCTAATTTCAGAGTCATTCTAAAACAATATTGCTCATTGCCTTCAGGGACAGGGGCATTGTTTGTGCCCTTTGTCCTATTGTTCTTATGGCCAATCATGTGAGATGTTCAATGAGGTGCTGGTCTTCTAGGCCGGTTGTATTTGGGCTGAGAAATTTACAAACAAAATTGCAAAAACGTTGACTTGTTTCTGCTAAAAATATAAAAGAAACGAGCAAACTTTTGTTCATTTCATAGCCACGAAATCAAAGCACCAGCAAGTCCAGCTAGACACAATATATCCTTCAACCTTTATCTTCTCTTTGTTGATTCCAGCTACATTAACTTATAAAACAGCAATTATGGAAGAGACTGATCAAGAGCTAAGCAGGTAGATTTAGTAATTCTACTTTTAATATTAGAATCATCTTGGTAAAAAATTTGTTTGCCATTTAAAAAGCATGACAGAGGAGTTGAAATGGTTTCAGCTATTGTCTTCTAGCTGGTGAAATGCTCATCTCGAAGACTATTGCGCTGCAAAGCAAAAAAAAATATGTATATATTGGCCAGGCCCTGGTTGTTCAAAGGATGGATAACGCTTTCCACCAGACAAATCACTATCCAGTGGATAGCCTATAGATACACCAATATGTGTACACCAATATGGCAGCCCAAACTGTCCGCGAGAAGCAAGAACGATTTTGATACCAAAATCTTCCGTTGCACTTTGCAAAAAAAAAGCAAAAAAAGCAAAAAAAAATATGTATATATTGGCCAGGCCCTGGTTGTTCAAAGGATGGATAACGCTTTCCACCAGACAAATCACTATCCAGTGGATAGCCTATAGATACACCAATATGTGTACACCAATATGGCAGCCCAAACTGTCCGCGAGAAGCAAGAACGATTTTGATACCAAAATCTTCCGTTGCACTTTGCAATTCTGTAGTTATCATTTTTAACTTATAAGCGTATCTGAAAAGCATTTTAAAAGTGCAGAAATATTGGATTCTGCAACATTTTCAGGTCACCATGAGTTAGGCTGTGTAAAAATTCAAAACGCTTTATCTCGAAAACAAAGCGCTCTTCCGGCGCAACAATTTCCCCAGCAAGTGATGACGTTGATGTCTAAAATATGCTAAAAGAACAGCTTTGCAGGCTCAATAGTTTTGAATTTAGAATTTTGATGACGTCACGTGAAAACGCTCTATACGTTTTGTCAGCATTTATCCAGTGAATAGCGTTATCCATCCTTTGAACAACTGGAACCGGTGTTAAAGGCAAGTTTCCAGCCCTCTTCCCCGTTCCTTTCTCTTGGACACAAGGACACCAGCTGAAATGATTATAGGCACGCATTGTGTGCAAAGGCCATTGTGTGCAAAGGTCCATTTTGAACAGTGCAAGCCTGCTAACTAAATGAACATTTTTTCGTTGATTTGCCGAACGGCCCAGCACCAAGACACATGTCAGACAGACCAAAAAGTGGAATTTCTAATGTTGTCAAGAAAGATCTTTGAGTCGACGAGTAATGCATAGCCCTGTTACAGTAAATGACTTGTAAATATATTAACATGCATAATTATGTCAGTATGCAAATGCAACACATACCTTTTTATTTTAAGTCTGAAACTTTTGTACATATGCTGCCCATGGATTCCTATTTTATTGAATGAATAATTGTGTTTATAAAAACTAGTCATGCAATACAGAATGGTGTCTATTCCATGCTTAATCCTATCACATGCAAAGCATGTTAAAATTAATCCTCCTTACATTTTTATTGTACAAATACAATAAAATAAACAGATTTTCTTTATGTTGTAAAATCTGGCTAGTTGCACTAGAAAGAAGAACTCGTTTCACAGCTCTCGTGTGAAGAGTGGTACCTTCGTTTATACTACTGCTCTTACAAAAAAGCATGTTACATTCATCACTGGAGCAATATTACAATCTATAATTAACACTTTGATAAATTTAACTTACAGAATCACACAATACAATCCCTAAAATTCATAAACTCTGTTAATGTATCAAAAATAAACTTATGATATATTAGAATATGATAACCAATAGGTGGTTTCTAAATAATGGGTTATATGTACCATTATGTCATAACAGCTCAAGCCTTTCAACCACATCATCAACGGCAAGCCGTTTCTATCTGACCGAATACCATAAACCCAACCAACTGAAAACTGCAAATATCAACAGAACAACGCATTTTCCAACCTTTAAAACTCAAAATCTGTTTGAAAAGTGGTTAAAGTTAATCAATCTTGTCTTGATAAAGCCAGCCTATTTGACCTTTTGTAAAAAAGAAAACGTAATTTCAATTGAATTAGCCAGCTTGAACGTTACCTCTCCACCAGTTACAAATTGAAATATATTTTTTTTTCGAATATACACTGTATTTGCTTTTCTTCTAGTAAAAATATAATATCTTTGCCTAACTGGACATAGAAGACATATCCTCATATCATTGCGATATTTGCCCCTTTTTAGGTTGAAAACCAAAACCACAATTAATGTGTTTGTTTAATAAAACACCTGTGAGATTCCTATAAATAAACTGCCTTTGTTATTTTTTTCCTTATGAAACAAAAACACATGTACATCAAGTCTTGGGGAATTCCCGATTCCCTCTATGGTGCTTGCCCGCAGGGATTCACGGTAGTTGTATTCATCGTTGCTAAAGCTCGTGCATGGTTTGATGAATACATCTACCATGATTCCGCGCGGGCCATAGAGGGAATCGGGCATTATAGATCTCTTGCTCTGTATCTACCAGCCTTTGCTTTACTGTACAATGACTTGATTATTCAGATTTCTTTTAATGTCCATCTTGAATATATTATGGACTTGTAGTATTCCCATAGCACCTAAAAAATATATAAATATAAGTAACTTTTGATGGTCTGGTTTCGCAATCACATTGCTCAGAGAAGCCAGAGAGTTCATCGTTCTTAAAGTGGCATTATACAAGGCCTGAATGTTATTTTCTTTATCATTTTCAAGTAGCACATTTTTCACAAAATCGCAGCAATAACAAGTAAGTGTGGCGAACGAAAACCGCAACTTCAAAAGAGTAACGCTACCTTGTTTTGTTCTTAAAAATCATGAGCTACAGCATCTACGAAAATTTGGGGACTAGGGGTCTTAATAGAGGAGGGCGGGGGAGGGGGGTATTACAAACATTGACTTTCCAGAGCTGGAAACAAACATTTTACGACTTAACCCTGACGAATCGCAATGCTTGCCTCTATTTCGTCTTGGAAAACGACACGATTATTGGGAAAACAAAATTGACGTTTTCCGTAGGATCAGGCATTTAACGTATGACGTCCTGGCCTACATTAGACCAAGCATCGGTCAACACGCCAACTTCATGTTGACAACATGTGGTTGATAGATCCCACCCCTTTCTGTTCCCTAGCTGTGCTAGAAATGGCTCCTGAAGAGAGCTTTACAATACCTGTATTGTTACCTTTCAATTGACTCCGTTTTCCTGTTGGGATACAGTCATCTTTCTTTCGTGGAAATCCTCTAAAGCAATACCATAGTTTTCATAAACGTCCAAAAATTCCAGACTATGGTGTTTGATTTTGCGCTTTCTACAAATCTACAAATAAATGAGCAGGTGTTTAACTTTTCATGTCAACTTTTCATCTTCTCATCACCTGTTCGCTTTAAAATTTATTGATATTGTTAGGAGAATAGAGACGTTGATCACTCCGGTAGAATAAAAGTAAACGCTTGCTAAAATTGTTTAGCTCTTTCTTTCTCCTTCTCTCTTGGCCTCCCCTCCAAAATAACTGAGTCAACGTGAAGGATAACATATAAGGAGAAAGAAAGTGATGGATGGAGGACCTGGAGCACATTGCTGCGCCCGCAGAGTGTAGAGGCCGTATGTGCCAGTTGGCATCAAGAGGTGCGCGAAGTGACATGCATCGACGAGCTATTTGTATAAATTTTGGACCCATATATTACACAATAACAAGGTTCAATTCTTGAATTGTGTTATGTCTATTCACGAAACAAGTCGTGGAGAAACTTGTTGGTTTTCGCCATCCCAGAGGAAAGTATCCTTTTGATAGCATTTATGAAAATTTGTTATGTGACTGCTGTCGGTCGAGACATGTTTTCAATCAAATTTTCTATTCTATAATTCATGGAAGTTCCCAATGATATTTCACGCGAATTGCAGCCCCTTTAAGTTAAAATACTCTTACCAAATAGATCATCAGGAATATAAGCAACACCATTACTGCCAGCACTGAAATCACTCCAATCACCCAAGCAGGAAGGGCTGTCTCTTTATCTCCTGTCTGCTTTTTAGCAGCCACTTGTTTCTCAACCGTAATTTTAGTAAAGGTGTAATTCCCTGTCTGCTCTCTCTCAGTTGCTGTGGTTAATGCTTCTTTTATATCCTCATCCGACGTTGTAGATACCTCTTCTGCGATAACGTTGAATATGCATATGATACTGCCCGAGCGGAAACCAATAATATCTACGCGAATAAAATTTGCAACTTTTTCTTTAAGGACCTTAGTCAGAATTGCACTCAAATCTGCGGCCAAAGCCTCGAATGCTGCGCTCGAGGAGTTGCTGAGCTCTTCTGTAAACTCTCGGTTTGCTATTGTAAGGGTTACCTCAAAAACAATCTCTTCTTCTACAGTTGGTCCTTCCGTAAGTGGTAAGGTCGTTAACTTCGTAGAGTCTACAACTATTACATCTGTTATCTCGAAGGACCCTATTTTCCCTCCTAGTGCTTCTTGAATATTCTCTTCTGTTACCAAAGACGTTTTATACACAAAGACTGTCATTTGGCAGTGAATGTTGTTACCTTCACTAAATCTTTCCACCTTAGAGTAGACGAGATCTTCAATGCCTTTATTTGCAAGTGCTTTATTGATGTCCCTTTCGATTTCTTTGGAAAACCTTTTAAATTGAGCGCTTTCTTGGTCTCCAAGAGTGCTGTTGTAATCTCTGTTTGTTATTGTCAGGTTTACCGCAAATCTCTTCATCTCCTTTGGATCTGGAGTAGTCGGTACTATAACCACTGACGATGAAGAAATGAACGTATCTTTTACAGTGGAAGGTGTTGGTGATACGCTAGCTGAAAAGCTCAACACTTCTCTGTACCAAGATGTCGAAGCAAGGACTACACTTGAAGCCTGTATCAAACTAGGCAACAGTGGAGCCGTGGAGAAAAACAAACTTGTCGCTGATGTCCTCCTCGATTGTTCCAGTTTCGATGATGACAAAATTACCATAACTTTCGACGACGAAAATACAGAAATCGAAAGAATGCCACTGGAACCTGGGGCTGGAGTTGATAATGTAGCAGTGGCCAAAATTCGAGTTAGTGAGCTAAACGCATAACTTGTTGTTGATACAAAAGTTGATATTGAAGATGAAGCCGTTACCCGTATCTCAGATGATGAGGAAAAATCTGAAAGTACACTAGTGGAGTCTGGAATTAGTGGAGTTGGCGATGTTGCAGTGGTTGAACTTCCAGTTTCGGAGGTAGACGTAGAACTTGTTGCAAATACACCAGTTGATATTGAAGATGAAGTAGCTACCGTAACCTCGGATGATGTTGTAGAAGTAGAAAGTACACTACTTGAATCCGGTGGTTTTAGAGTTGACGATGTTGTACTGGTTGAACTAAAAGTTTGTGAGGTAGACTGAGAACTTGTTGCTGATACACTTGCTGATATTGAAGGTGTAGAAGCTACCGATACCTCGGATGATGTTGTAGAAGTAGAAACTACACTACTTAAATCCGGTGCTTTTGGAATTGACGACGTTGTACTGGTGGAACTTCGAGTTTCTGAGGTGGACTGAGAACTTGTTGCTGATACACTTGCTAATATTGAAGGTGTAGAAGCTACCGATACCTCGGATGATGTTGTAGAAGTAGAAACTACACTACTTGAATCCGGTGCTTTTGGTGTTGACGATGTTGTACTGGCTGAACTTAGAGTTAACGAGATAGACTGAGAACTTGCTGCTGATACACTAGTTGATATTGAAGTTGAAGAAGGTACCGAAACCTCGGATGATGTTCTAGAAGTAAAAAGTACACTACTTAAATCCGGTGGTTTTAGAGTTGACGATGTTGTACTGGTTGAACTAAAAGTTTGTGAGGTAGACTGAGAACTTGTTGCTGATACACTTGCTGATATTGAAGGTGTCGAAGCTACCGATAGCTCGGATGATGTCTTAGAAGTAAAAACTACAATACTTGAATCCGGTGCTTTTGGAATTGACGATGTTGTACCGGCTGAACTTAGAGTTAACGAGATAGACTGAGAACTTGTTGCTGATACACTTGCTGATATTGAAGGTGTCGAAGCTACCGATAGCTCGGATGATGTCTTAGAAGTAGAAACTACAATACTTGAATCCGGTGCTTTTGGAATTGACGATGTTGTACCGGCTGAACTTAGAGTTAACGAGATAGACTGAGAACTTGTTGCTGATACACTTGCTGATATTGAAGGTGTCGAAGCTACCGATAGCTCGGATGATGTCTTAGAAGTAGAAACTACAATACTTGAATCCGGTGCTTTTGGAATTGACGATGTTGTACCGGCTGAACTTAGAGTTAACGAGATAGACTGAGAACTTGTTGCTGATACACTTGCTGATATTGAAGGTGTCGAAGCTACCGATAGCTCGGATGATGTCTTAGAAGTAGAAACTACAATACTTGAATCCGGTGCTTTTGGAATTGACGATGTTGTACCGGCTGAACTTAGAGTTAACGAGATAGACTGAGAACTTGTTGCTGATACACTTGCTGATATTGAAGGTGTGGTAGCTACCGATAGCTCGGATGATGTCTTAGAAGTAGAAACTACAATACTTGAATCCGGTGCTTTTGGAATTGACGATGTTGTACTGGCTGAACTTAGAGTTAACGAGATAGACTGAGAACTTGTTGCTGATACACTTGCTGATATTGAAGGTGTGGTAGCTATTGATGCCTCGGATGATGTTGTAGAAGTAGAAACTACACTACTTGTATCCGGTGCTTTTGGAATTGACGATGTTGTACTGGCTGAACTTAGAGTTAACGAGATAGACTGAGAACTTGTTGCTGATACACTTGCTGATATTGAAGGTGTGGTAGCTATTGATGCCTCGGATGATGTTGTAGAAGTAGAAACTACACTACTTGTATCCGGTGCTTTTGGAATTGACGATGTTGTACTGGCTGAACTTAGAGTTAACGAGATAGACTGAGAACTTGTTGCTGATACACTTGCTGATATTGAAGGTGTCGAAGCTACCGATAGCTCGGATGATGTCTTAGAAGTAAAAACTACAATACTTGAATCCGGTGCTTTTGGAATTGACGATGTTGTACCGGCTGAACTTAGAGTTAACGAGATAGACTGAGAACTTGTTGCTGATACACTTGCTGATATTGAAGGTGTCGAAGCTACCGATAGCTCGGATGATGTCTTAGAAGTAGAAACTACAATACTTGAATCCGGTGCTTTTGGAATTGACGATGTTGTACCGGCTGAACTTAGAGTTAACGAGATAGACTGAGAACTTGTTGCTGATACACTTGCTGATATTGAAGGTGTCGAAGCTACCGATAGCTCGGATGATGTCTTAGAAGTAGAAACTACAATACTTGAATCCGGTGCTTTTGGAATTGACGATGTTGTACCGGCTGAACTTAGAGTTAACGAGATAGACTGAGAACTTGTTGCTGATACACTTGCTGATATTGAAGGTGTCGAAGCTACCGATAGCTCGGATGATGTCTTAGAAGTAGAAACTACAATACTTGAATCCGGTGCTTTTGGAATTGACGATGTTGTACCGGCTGAACTTAGAGTTAACGAGATAGACTGAGAACTTGTTGCTGATACACTTGCTGATATTGAAGGTGTGGTAGCTACCGATAGCTCGGATGATGTCTTAGAAGTAGAAACTACAATACTTGAATCCGGTGCTTTTGGAATTGACGATGTTGTACTGGCTGAACTTAGAGTTAACGAGATAGACTGAGAACTTGTTGCTGATACACTTGCTGATATTGAAGGTGTGGTAGCTATTGATGCCTCGGATGATGTTGTAGAAGTAGAAACTACACTACTTGTATCCGGTGCTTTTGGAATTGACGATGTTGTACTGGCTGAACTTAGAGTTAACGAGATAGACTGAGAACTTGTTGCTGATACACTTGCTGATATTGAAGGTGTGGTAGCTATTGATGCCTCGGATGATGTTGTAGAAGTAGAAACTACACTACTTGTATCCGGTGCTTTTGGAATTGACGATGTTGTACTGGCTGAACTTAGAGTTAACGAGATAGACTGAGAACTTGTTGCCGATACACTTGCTGATATTGAAGGTGTGGTAGCTATTGATGCCTCGGATGATGTTGTAGCAGTAGAAACTGCACTACTTGAATCCGGTGCTTTTGGAGTTGACGATACTATACTGGTTAAACTTCGTGTTCCTGACGTAGACGGAAAACTTGTCGCTGATACACTCGTTGATATTGAAGTTGAAGTAGGTATCGATACCTCGGATGATGTTCTAGAAGTGAAAAGTACACTGCTTAAATCCGGTGCTTTTGGAGTAGATGATGTTGTACTGGTGGAACTTAATGAGATAGACTGAGAACTTGTTGCTGATACACTTGCTGATATTGAAGGTCTAGTAGCTATTGATGCCTCGGATGATGTTGTAGAAGTAGAAACTACACTACTTGTATCCAGTACTTTTGGAATTGACGATGTTGTACTGGCTGATCTTCGAGTTTCTGAGGTAGACGGAGAACTTCTTGCTGATACACTTGCTGATATTGAAGGTGTGGTAGCTACCGATACCTCGGATGATGTCGTAGAAGTAGAAACTACAATACTTGAATCCGGTGCTTTTGGTGTTGACGATTTTGCTCTGGTTGACAGTCGAGTTTCTGAGGTGGACTGAGAACTTGTTGCCGATACACTTGCTGATATTGAATGTCTGGTAGCTATTGATGCCTTGGATGATGTTGTAGAAGTAGAAACTACACTACTTGAATCCGTTGCTTTCGGAATTGACGATGTTGTACTGGCTACACTTAGAGTTAACGAGATAGACTGAGAACTTGTTGCTGATACACTTGCTGATATTGAAGGTGTGGTAGCTATTAATGCCTCGGATGATGTTGAAATGGAAACAACACTACTTGTATCTGGTGCTTTTGGAATTGACGATGTTGTACTGGCTGAACTTCGAGTTTCTGAGGTAGACGGAGAACTTGTTGGTGATACAGTAGTTGATATTGAAGGTGTAGAAGCTACCGATACCTCGGATGATGTTGTAGAAGTAGAAACTACACTACTTGAATCCGGTGCTTTTAGAATTGACGATGTTGTACTGGCTGAACTTAGAGTTAACGAGATAGACTGAGAACTTGTTGCCGATACACTTGCTGATATTGAAGGTGTCGAAGCTACCGATACCTCGGATGATGTTCTAGAAGTAAAAGGTACACTACTTGAATCCGGTGGTTTTGGAATTGACGATGTTGTACTGGTTGAACTTCGAGTTTTTGAGGTAGACTGAGAACTTGTTGCTGATACACTTGGTGATATTGAAGGTGTCGAAGCTACCGATACCACGGATGATGTGGTAGAAGTAGAAACTACAATACTTGAATCCGGTGCTTTTGGAATTGACGATGTTGTACTGGTTGAACTTAGAGTTAACGAGATAGACTGAGAACTTGTTGCTGATACACTTGCTGATATTGAAGGTGTGGTAGCTATTGATGCCTCGGATGATGTTGTAGAAGTAGAAACTGCACTACTTGTATCCGGTGCTTTTGGAATTGACGATGTTGTACTGGTTGACAGTCGAGTTTCTGAGGTGGACTGAGAACTTGTTGCCGATACACTTGCTGATATTGAAGGTGCGGTAGCTATTGATACCTCAGATAATGTTGTAGAAGTAAAAACTATACTACTTGTATCAGGTGCTTTTGGAATTGACGATGTTGTACTGGCTGAACTTAGAGTTAACGAGATAGACTGAGAACTTGTTGCTGATACACTTGCTGATATTGAAGGTGTGGTAGCTATTGATGCCTCGGATGATGTTGTAGAAGTAGAAACTACACTACTTGTATCCGGTGCTTTTGGAATTGACGATGTTGTACTGGCTGAACTTAGAGTTAACGAGATAGACTGAGAACTTGTTGCCGATACACTTGCTGATATTGAAGGTGTGGTAGCTATTGATGCCTCGGATGATGTTGTAGCAGTAGAAACTGCACTACTTGAATCCGGTGCTTTTGGAGTTGACGATACTATACTGGTTAAACTTCGTGTTCCTGACGTAGACGGAAAACTTGTCGCTGATACACTCGTTGATATTGAAGTTGAAGTAGGTATCGATACCTCGGATGATGTTCTAGAAGTGAAAAGTACACTGCTTAAATCCGGTGCTTTTGGAGTAGATGATGTTGTACTGGTGGAACTTAATGAGATAGACTGAGAACTTGTTGCTGATACACTTGCTGATATTGAAGGTCTAGTAGCTATTGATGCCTCGGATGATGTTGTAGAAGTAGAAACTACACTACTTGTATCCAGTACTTTTGGAATTGACGATGTTGTACTGGCTGATCTTCGAGTTTCTGAGGTAGACGGAGAACTTCTTGCTGATACACTTGCTGATATTGAAGGTGTGGTAGCTACCGATACCTCGGATGATGTCGTAGAAGTAGAAACTACAATACTTGAATCCGGTGCTTTTGGTGTTGACGATTTTGCTCTGGTTGACAGTCGAGTTTCTGAGGTGGACTGAGAACTTGTTGCCGATACACTTGCTGATATTGAATGTCTGGTAGCTATTGATGCCTTGGATGATGTTGTAGAAGTAGAAACTACACTACTTGAATCCGTTGCTTTCGGAATTGACGATGTTGTACTGGCTACACTTAGAGTTAACGAGATAGACTGAGAACTTGTTGCTGATACACTTGCTGATATTGAAGGTGTGGTAGCTATTAATGCCTCGGATGATGTTGAAATGGAAACAACACTACTTGTATCTGGTGCTTTTGGAATTGACGATGTTGTACTGGCTGAACTTCGAGTTTCTGAGGTAGACGGAGAACTTGTTGGTGATACAGTAGTTGATATTGAAGGTGTAGAAGCTACCGATACCTCGGATGATGTTGTAGAAGTAGAAACTACACTACTTGAATCCGGTGCTTTTAGAATTGACGATGTTGTACTGGCTGAACTTAGAGTTAACGAGATAGACTGAGAACTTGTTGCCGATACACTTGCTGATATTGAAGGTGTCGAAGCTACCGATACCTCGGATGATGTTCTAGAAGTAAAAGGTACACTACTTGAATCCGGTGGTTTTGGAATTGACGATGTTGTACTGGTTGAACTTCGAGTTTTTGAGGTAGACTGAGAACTTGTTGCTGATACACTTGGTGATATTGAAGGTGTCGAAGCTACCGATACCACGGATGATGTGGTAGAAGTAGAAACTACAATACTTGAATCCGGTGCTTTTGGAATTGACGATGTTGTACTGGTTGAACTTAGAGTTAACGAGATAGACTGAGAACTTGTTGCTGATACACTTGCTGATATTGAAGGTGTGGTAGCTATTGATGCCTCGGATGATGTTGTAGGAGTAGAAACTGCACTACTTGTATCCGGTGCTTTTGGAATTGACGATGTTGTACTGGTTGACAGTCGAGTTTCTGAGGTGGACTGAGAACTTGTTGCCGATACACTTGCTGATATTGAAGGTGCGGTAGCTATTGATACCTCAGATAATGTTGTAGAAGTAAAAACTATACTACTTGTATCAGGTGCTTTTGGAATTGACGATGTTGTACTGGCTGAACTTAGAGTTAACGAGATAGACTGAGAACTTGTTGCTGATACACTTGCTGATATTGAAGATCTGGTAGCTATTGATGCCTCGGATGATGTTGAAATGGAAACAACACTACTCGTGTCCGGTGCTTTTGGAATTGACGATGTTGTACTGGCTGAACTTAGAGTTAACGAGATAGACTGAGAACTTGTTGCTGATACACTTGCGGTTATGGAAGATCTGGTAGCTATTGATGCCTCGAATGATGTTGTAGAAGTAGAAACTACACTGCTTAAATCCGGTGCTTTTGGAGTTGACGATACTATACTGGTTAAACTTCGCGTTCCTGAGGTAGACGGAAAACTTGTCGCTGATACACTAGTTGATATTGAAGTTGAACTTGCTATCGTTACCTCGGATGATGTTCTAGAAGTGAAAAGTACACTGCTTAAATCCGGTGCTTTTGGAGTAGACAATACTATACTGGTTAAAATTCGTGTTCCTGAGGTAGACGGAAAACTTCTCGCTGATACACTCGTTGATATTGAAGTTGAAGTAGTTATCGATACCTCGGATAATGTTCTAGAAGTGAAAAGTAAACTGCTTGAATCCGGTGCTTTTGGAGTAGATGATGTTGTACTGGTGGAACTTCGAGTTTCTGAGGTGGACTGAGAACTTGTTGCTGATATACTTGCTGATATTGAAGGTGTGGTAGCTAATGATGCCTCGGATGATGTTGTAGAAGTAGCAACTACACTACTTGTATCCAGTGCTTTTGGAATTGACGATGTTGTACTGGCTGAACTTAGAGTTAACGAGATAGACTGAGAACTTGTTGCCGATACACTTGCTGATATTGAAGGTGTGGTAGCTATTAATAGCTCGGATGATGTTGTAGAAGTAGAAACTACACTACTTGTATCCGGTGCTTTAGGAATTGACGATGTTGTACTGGCTGAACTTAGAGTTAACGAGATAGACTGAGAACTTGTTGCCGATACACTTGCTGATATTGAAGGTGTGGTAGCTATTAATAGCTCGGATGATGTTGCAGAAGTAGAAACTACACTACTTGTATCCAGTGCTTTTGGAATTGACGATGTTGTACTGGCTGAACTTCGAGTTTCTGAGGTAGACGGAGAACTTGTTGCTGATATACTTGCTGATATTGAAGGTGTAGAAGCTACCGATACCACGGATGATGTCGTAGAGGTAGAAACTACAATACTTGAATCCGGTGATTTTGGTGTTGACAATTTTGCGCTGGTTGACAGTCGAGTTTCTGAGGTGGACTGAGAACTTGTTGCCGATACACTTGTTGATATTGAAGGTGTGGTAGCTATTGATGCCTCGGATGATGTTGTAGAAGTAGAAACTACACTACTTGTATCCGGTGCTTTTGGAATTGACGATGTTGTACTGGCTGAACTTAGAGTTAACGAGATAGACTGAGAACTCTTTGCTGATACACTTGCTGATATTGAAGGTGTGGTAGCTATTGATGCCTGGGATGATGTTTTAGAAGTAGAAACAACACTACTTGAATCCGGTGCTTTTGGAATTGACGATGTTGTACTGGTGGAACTTCGAGTTTCTGAAGTGGACTGAGAACTTGTTGCCGATACACTTGCTGATATTGAAGGTGTGGTAGCTATTGATGCCTGGGATGATGTTTTAGAAGTAGAAACTACACTACTTGAATCCGGTGCTTTTGGAATTGACGATGTTGTACTGGTGGAACTTCGTTTTTCTGAAGTGGACTGAGAACTTGTTGCCGATACACTTGCTGATATTGAAGGTGTGGTAGCTATTGATGCCTGGGATGATGTTTTAGAAGTAGAAACTACACTACTTGTATCCGGTGCTTTTAGAATTGACGATGTTGTACGGGCTGAACTTCGAGTTTGTGAGGTCGACTGAGAACTTGTTGCTGATACACTTGTTGATATTGAAGGTCTAGTAGCTACCGTAACCTCAGATGATGTTGTAGAAGTAAAAAGTACACTACTTGAATCCGGTGCTTTTGGAATTGACGATGTTGTACTGGTGGAACTTCGAGTTTCTGAGGTGGACTGAGAACTTGTTGCTGATACACTTGCTGATATTGAAGGTGTCGAAGCTACAGATACCTCGGATGATGTTGTAGAAGTAGCAACTACACTACTTGTATCAGGTGCTTTTGGAATTGACGATGTTGTACTGGCTGAACTTAGAGTTAACGAGATAGACTGAGAACTTGTTGCCGATACACTTGCTGATATTGAAGGTGTGGTAGCTATTGATGCCTCGGATGATGTTGTAGAAGTAGCAACTACACTACTTGTATCCGGTGCTTTTGGAATTGACGATGTTGTACTGGCTGAACTTAGAGTTAACGAGATAGACTGAGAACTTGTTGTCGATACACTTGCTGATATTGAAGGTGTGGTAGCTATTGATGCCTCGGATGATGTTGTAGAAGTAGCAACTACACTACTTGTATCCGGTGCTTTTGGAATTGACGATGTTGTACTGGCTGAACTTAGAGTTAACGAGATAGACTGAGAACTTGTTGCCGATACACTTGCTGATATTGAAGGTGTGGTAGCTATTAATAGCTCGGATAATGTTGTAGAAGTAGAAACTACACTACTTGAATCCGGTGCTTTTGGAATTGACGATGTTGTACTGGTTGAACTTCGAGTTTCTGATGTTGACGGAGAACTTGTTGCTGTTACACCTGCTTTTATTGAAGATGTGGTAGCTATCGATACCTCGGATGATGTTTTAGAAATGGAAACAACAGTACTTAAATCCGGTGGTTTTGGAGTTGACGATGTTATACTGGTTGAACTTCGAGTTTCTGAGGTAGACCGAGAAGTTTTTGCTGATGCACTTTCTGATATCGAAGGTCTGGTAGCTATTGATGCCTCGGATGATGTTGTAGAAGTAGAAACTACACTACTTGTATCCGGTGCTTTTGGAATTGAGGATGTTGTAGTGGTTGAACTCCGAGTTTCTGAGGTAGGCGGAGAACTTGTTGGTGATACAGTAGTTGATATTGAAGGTGTAGAAGCTACCGATACCTCGGATGATGTTGTAGAAGTAGAAACTACACTACTTGAATCCGGTGCTTTTGGAGTTGACGATGCTGTACTGGTTGAAGGTCGAGTTTCGGAGGATGAAGTAGCTTCCGTTACCTCGGATGATGTAATAGAAGTAGAAACTACAATACTTGAATCCGGTGTTTTTGGAGTTGAGGATGTTGTACTGGTTGAAAGTCGAGTTTCTGAGGATGATGTTGTAGAAGTAGAAACTACACTACTTGAATCCGGTGTTTTTGGAGTTGACAATGTTGTACTGGCTGAACTTCGAGTTTCGGAGGTAGACGGAGAACTTGTTGCTGATACTGATATTGAAGGTTTAGTAGCTATTGATACTTCGAATGATGTCGTAAGAGTAGAAACTACAGTACTTGAATGCGGTGCTTTTGGAGTTGACGATGTTTTACTGGCTAAACTTCGAGTTCCTGAGGTAGACGGAGAACTTGTTGCTGATAAACTGGTTGATATTGAAGATATTGCAAGTGATGTTATAGGTGATTCTTTGGATGACGCTGTCAAGGATGATGTTATTAAGTCTATAAGATAAGAGATACACAAGATATTAAGTTGGTAAGTGAAACAAGAAGTTTCACTATAAAAGGGTTGGCACTTCCACATTTGACACCTTTGGGGCGCGAAATGCAAATGTTTACCACTGCATTCGTGGCATGTTGCAGAGTCAGATGTCCTGCAAACTGAATACGCTTCGCAATCTCATGAATCCAAAAGATACCGTGTTCGACCGTGTACAATAATAAGATATAACTTGTTAACGTTTCAGCGTAACATTCTCTGCAAAAATGAAACACATTTTACCAGCAGCTATCGTACAGAAAGCGAGGGTTGTTTGGCAGCTGTTTACGTTTTGATGGTTTATTGACAACTGGGCGTGAGAATGGCCAGGCCATGCAAGGCCCCTATTATACCGGAACTTCTTGTTTAAGGTTAGTTTATTTTTAGAGTGTGTGTACTAAGGATAAGAGGTCAGTCAGACCATTAGGCAACCATGTTATTACTTTTTTGGTATGCGTTTAAACAATTAAGCGGCGATGTTAAAGTCCATATTGAAATATCCACCGATTTTCACCGACACTGAGGTGAATAATTGTTCTGTTATATACCAAACCAGTGAAATGGCCGGGAAATAACTATAGGTCCAAAATTGTGTTTTGTTTTAGGACGAGATATTTAAAAATCTTTTTCAACGGATAATGCTTGGTGTGTACATGACAACACCCGGCAATAGGCAAATCAATATTAATAGGTGTTTTGTCGCTCGGAAAGATTTCAGTGTTTTTATTTTATCTAAAAGTCGTGGTTTCGTTCGTTTGCTTTTGACACACGAAACGTATAGAGTTTCATATTCGTCATAATTCACAAGTCCTACCGTTCCATTGCCTGGGAAACTTGCCTTGAAGCTGAAATTGCAGCTGTGAAACGTGATACCAGAAACTGAGCGTTGAAGAAGATTCTGCAGGGAGTCGAAAATATCAGAGAAGACATTTTCCAATTTTCCCTGATGTAGCTTTAGTGAATAGTACTCCTGTTAATTAGTTCTGTTAATTAGATTTGGGAAACCACGACACTTTTGTTATCGACTGGGAACTATTGAGATGGATGAAACCAGCCCCTACAAACTTGAATCGCCGCCGATATTGAAATATAATATGCAAGGATTTGTTCCCTTTTGTATAAAGAGACTGTTGCATTCTAGCCTCCCACGCAGTCGTTTTTAGGGGAGAACGGATTGCAATCGCTCCCCACAACTGCGTGGGAGGCTACAATCTTGGACAGAATAAAAGAGAAATTAGACCCCCCCCCCCTTCCCCCCGAATCAATGATGAATCAACGCGCCCATTTTCCCATCATTGAAAGGGGGGGGGGGGGGGAGGGGTGGTCCTAATTTTTCATTTGAATTGTCCAAGATTTTAGTTGCATTCAGGATTGAGGTAGGAAATATACTGTGAGGTTATTTGGACTGGGTACTTAGCGTTTAGAGTCAAACTTTTCGAAGTTTCAAAAACTAATTATCTAATTTCGCGACAGTAAACAAAATAATTTTACCGCATTTTTAGCAATTTTACGAGTGATACTTCTAAAAATGTTTCTTATGAGCACTTTTACCTATGTTATATAACGCATAGAGGTCCAGCGACCTCGTTTATGCAAAAGATATGCTTTTGGCACGTATAGGCGAAGCGGAGGGGCATTTTGTTTTGCTCGGAGGTGAAAAGCACAGGAGTTTCATTGAATAGCCAATCAGACCGCGCGAAAAGCACTACTCACTGGATATACTAATATGGGCCAATTCGCACTAGCGGACAAGTTTTAAATGTCATGACATTTTTGACAACAAAAAAATTGTCGCGACAAGTCAGAGACATTTTGAAGAAAACAAAAGGTGTAATTATTATTACAATAGCTCTGCACGTGCTTCTTTCATCCTGGTACATTCAGGCTCGGCACGGTCGTCTTGTGCAAACATCAAATAATCAGGCAGGTCCACGTGGTGAAAAATTTTAAAACGATTTGCATTTGAAGTGCGCGTGTTGTGATGTTTTTGTGCTCGTGCGGGGATAATGTCGCAGGTAAACTATTTCTTTTCCCCTCCATTTATCGGTACAAACTGGTTCCCTCCACATTCATTTGTTCCAACCCCGGTATTACCATCCTTCCACGACCTCACCTCGGCACATAAACATGTTTTGCCGCCTATCGCGGAAAAAATTCGCGTGTTGTTTTTTAGTACAATCCAGACCAAACACAATAGCCAATCAACAACGTATTGTTATCTGGCATTACGAGGGGCGTTGGAATGCGACTTGTCATGACTTGTCCTGCCTTGAGGCAGGACATCGGCCCCTTTGAAGATTTGTCCGTGTTGACAAAAATTTGCCCTTGTCCAACAAGTCGTTCGCACTTGTTTTTGCGATTGTTTGACAAAATGTATCGCGCGTGCAACGCGGACCAATCATAAGACAACTGCTTCTTTGTTTTTCTGCATTGTTGGACAAGTTCTAGGTTTCAAAAAACGTATTCGCACTTGTTTTCTGTAACAAGTGACACAAAAGTGATGAAATGTACCAATTGTTACAATTTTTTTCCGCTAGTGCGAATTGGCCCATAGGGCCAATTCGCATTAGCGGACAAGTTTTAAATGTCATAACATTTTTGACAAAGGGCCAATTCGCACTAGCGGACAAGTTTTAAATGTCATGACATTTTTGACAACAAAAAAATTGTCGCGACAAGTCAGAGACATTTTGAAGAAAACAAAAGGTGTAATTATTATTACAATAGCTCTGCACGTGCTTCTTTCATCCTGGTACATTCAGGCTCGGCACGGTCGTCTTGTGCAAACATCAAATAATCAGGCAGGTCCACGTGGTGAAAAATTTTAAAACGATTTGCATTTGAAGTGCGCGTGTTGTGATGTTTTTGTGCTCGTGCGGGGATAATGTGGCAAGTAAACTATTTCTTTTCCCCTCCATTTATCGGCACAAACTGGTTCCCTCCACATTCATTTGTTCCAACCCCGGTATTACCATCCTTCCACGACCTCACCTCGGCACACAAACATGTTTTGCCGCCTATCGCGGAAAAATTTTGCCTGTTGTTTTTTAGTACAATCCAGACCAAACACAATAGCCAATCAACAACGTATTGTTATCTGGTATTATGAGGGGCGTTGGAATGCGACTTGTCATGACTTGTCCTGCCTTGAGGCAGGACATCGGCCCCTTTGAAGATTTGTCCGTTTTGACAAAATTTGCACTTGTCCAACAAGTCGTTCGCACTTGTTTTTGCGATTGTTTGACAAAATGTATCACGCGTGCAACGCGGACCAATCATAAGAGAACTGCTTCTTTGTTTTTCTGAACTTCTAGGTCTCAAAAAACTTATTCGCACTTGCTTTCTGTAACAAGTGACACACAAGTGATGAAATCTACCAATTGTTACAAAATTTGTCCGCTAGTGCGAATTGGCCCATAGTCTCTATTGTCAGTTTTATTTTTTATATATTTTTATTTTGTAACTGACTTGATAATGACGTTGAGAAAACGTCGAAACGTCATCTATTTTACAATACGAAACAGTGTCGCAGATACTTATCATGAAGGTAACTTCATCTCCACAGTAAATAACATTTGATCTGATATACTGTGACTTAAAAGTCACACTACTGAATTTTGTTTGTATTTTGTTTTTAGAAATACAAACCATTTTGATTTTTGAGAGAGGGGTCGGATATTTTTCGCTTTTGATCAAATTTAATTGTCTTTACTTTTGTTTATACATATATTTCAGAGGCGGATCCAGACCTTCTGCTAAGGAGGGGTCTCGCTTGACTATGAATAATGGCCGTTTTTATACTAGAGACGCGTTACCCGTCTGGACGAGCTTCGGCAAAAATTTTGTAATTCGTCCGGTTATCCGTCTCTAGTATAAAGACGGGCATAAGACGCGTTACCCGTCTAGACGAGCTACTTTTCGAAACGCGTCTTGAACGACGGATTTCGAAAAGTAGCTCATCTGGACGGGTAACGCGTCTTGTGCCCGTCTTTATACTAGAGACGGATAACCGGACGAATTACAAAATTTTTGCCGAAGCTCGTCCAGACGGGTAACGCGTCTCTAGTATAAAAACGGCCAATGTTGAAGTCTGCGAGGATAATTCCGGCACTTCAAAGAAAATGCGCTATTTCCGAAAAAATAAGGTCCCCCCCCCCCCCCTGGCCCTCCCCTGGATCTGCAGCTGGATATACAGTTTTGCTTTGTTTAATTTTTCTATTTTTTCTCCACTTTTTGTCTGCAGGAAGTTTTTATGGTAACTGCCCAACGACACCTCCATCCCTGTCCGCCGGCGCGGATCGACAGACTGAGATTTTCCTTGGTCGTGAACATAAACATTATGATAGCTAACCGCAACATTAGTGACACCATAAGGAAACGAAAACAAACAAACAAACAACAAGGCACGCTCTTGGACCGCTGGTTAAATCAGCAGAAGTCGAGAGTGCAGTTCATTCTCCCCAGCTTACCCACGGCGTCGGGAAAATCAAGGATCAGTAGTGACAGTCAGTGAGAGCCAAAAGTTTGAATCATTTTGCTATGTCTCATTACCCGAGCTAGACGTCATCCAAACGCTGCGGTCAGATGGCACTAGATAGCGATTTCACTGGACACCGACTGATACAAAGAAACATGCGTCATAACACCAGAAAATGACAACGAATTTTCGTCATCAGTATTTCTCAGAATTGATAGTTTACAAACACCGAGTTTCTGGGAATATTGGCTGATTCGGGGAGCAGGACAGCTGCGAGGCGTCCTGGATAAAAACAACTTATTTGCACGACAACTTTGCGAAAGATACTGGCGATAAAATTTTGTGTAACGATTTGGATAAATGCCATTATGTCCATAATAGAACCATAATAGATATTTAAATCACTCTGGAAGGTTCGAAAGGTATCGATGATATGTTTTTTGGCGTCAAAAACAGACCTTGGAAACAGACCTTGTTTTGAAAACCGAATAGTGCATAGTTTTAATAAGATAACACGATATATTTTAAACCTATAGCAAAACATTTTCAGAATTCGCTAGAATTCTGTGTCGCCGTCTACCCACTTGGACATTTTTATTGTGTTCAGCAATGATATCCGACATTACCCACATATTTGTACGCACAAAACACACTGAACACAAAGTAAAACACAGATTTCATTCTTATTCGCTATTCCGTTTCTCATCTTTTTCTTCAATTGAAGGAAAGGTTCTTGATTAGTGTGGTAGCCGGTTCTAGTAAGTTAATTACGACTGTATTTTTATGTGATCATTATGTATGGACTGTTATGTAAAAAATGCACACGGGAAATAAACAAACCGATGAAAAAATAACTCTAATTGCATAAATCCGAAAGCTAAACATTAACACAGTATTTAAATTATTGGCTCCATCAGAAGATCTGCATGCCATGGGCTTTTGTAGCACTCTTTAATATATCGGTACGCCGGACCTGGAATTTGCTTTAATTTAGTAACTCAGTCGATGTTTTGATTTTATAGACTGGCGATAAAATGGAATCCTTCAGGAGCGCGCGTCTGTTGGTCAGTTTTCTAATACTATTTAGGAGTTCCTATTGTTGGGAGTCCCAAAACAATGTTTGGATCCTTAGTAAATTCTAGTAACTTACACAATTTTTCCTGTTTAGAATAGAAAGCTTATACACGCAAACTCTTCTAGTTCAAACAGCGATCAAATCCATAACAAAAACCAATCCAACCCAAAATTTGGTAGATATTATCCAGATGTACCACTTTTTTGCAATTTTCCGAACGCACATTAATAAAAGACTGAAATTGGTAAATGATCATCGCAGTGAATTTCCAATTTTAAGCAACTGGAATACAGAAGCCTCGCAATGTGTGGCTTCATAGCTCAGTTGGTAGAGCATCGCACCGGTCTCGCGGAGGTCACGGGTTCGAATCCCGTCGAAGCCCTAAAATTTTTTCAAGCTTCTTTCAGTTCCAATTGCTTAAAATTGGAAATTCACTGCGATAATCATTTATCACTATCATATACAACCGCAGTTCATATATGAATCATATTGCTTGCAATTCATGGTAATAAGGAAAAATCATAATTATTTTTGAAAGAAATGGAAAACTATTGCTTTCTTACCTCCATTTACAATAAGGACAAAACCAACAAGATAGATGAATGAGTACCCAACCGAATCCATCATGAATTGCTTTCCCTTCTACACCACCAATTTGCCACTGATGGTTTCTCTCTACCATGAAAAGTGTTAGTTTTCCGAACAGAAGCTCTGATGAAGCTCTTCGCCAATTCGTTTCAGACCTCAGACGCCGGAGTGCAAACTTGAGCTGATAGCAGACCTTGCGGCACGTGAAATACTCGGTACTTGAAAATTCGTATCTTCAAACACCCCTATACCCAAGTTAGGTGAAGAGATGCCAAAGTTTGTAGATCTTTTTCTGCCACTAGTTTAGTCCAAAAAGATCTGAGAAATCATCGAAGGAAATCTCTAAAAATCTCACACGCTTTGCTAGCATGCGCTAGGGTCTCGGTCGGAAACCAAAATACCAGTTTTACAATGATGAAACTATGCACGTTCTTAAATAGTTGTTTCCAAGAATCGAGGAGTAATTTGAGAGCAGTATATTTTGGCGGCTTTTTTTCTATTGCCAACACGTGTTTAAGACGCCAGCACGCCATATGAACGAACCGGACTGGTTCGTTAAAGTGTATATGACATGAAAAATATTTTCTGCTTATTTGAAACGCCTTTCGAAATACAGAAGAATGGCGTTTTTCTTTTCGAAATATCTTTTTTCGTTTCTGAGATATTGCCATTTTTGTATTATGCAAATTAGATAAGTTATGACGTCATAAGATTTGCAACTTAAAAATGGTAAAATACTGAATACACAATATCTCTAAAACCATTAAAGCAGTTGTCTTGGAACTTGGCACCACAAATGTGCATCACAAAAGAAACAAAATGACACCCTTTGGACTGTTGCCATGACAACACTTTTGACTGGGAAAATTTTCTCAAATTTCTCATTATACGTTGTTGAAATTAAAAAGTCTTTTCATCAACTTATTCGCAAAATGATTTCTTTTTCTTCACTGTAATAACGCATTAATAATTGCTTTTTCTAAAGAGGGAAAAATCTTTGCGACTAAAGGTCAAGCGCTTCAAAGCTGGGCCATTCTTTTTTTCACGATAAGAGTGGCTACAATCGTCATGTTGTTTTCTTAGAACAAGACCAACTGATTTCCGCTTAAACTGCAAAACAGCCGTAGCTTTTGCGAACGCGCTCGAGCGGTCCTCAACGCGAGGCCTGGAGCCAATGTCAAAACGGAGAGTGAGACTGGGGAGAAACAATAAAAAATAATAATGTACGGCTGTCGCCTTTCCATAGATTTTTCTCGCCTTACAGACCTTACAAGCCCTGCACCGTGTGAGGCTCGGGTGACAATGGGCGCTTCGCGCCTTCGACTGTTAACGATTTTAGAGAAAAAGCGACTGTTTTGCAGTCTAATTTCCGCTTGTCATCTCCAGGAAAATAAAGGCCTGATTTACTAGCAGAGGGATGGGGGAACTAAGCGTATTTCACTATTTCAATATCTTAGTTGTATGGGTAGGAGGCTTGCGGTTGAGTTTAGGGCCTCCTAGTTGCGCATGTCGTTATTTGTACGGCGATTTTTGATTCATGTGTTAGCCTCTTTTGCACTGGAGCTGGGATGTTAAAACATATTTAGGGGTGGGGGCCTAGCTCTCAGCGAAACACCCAGTTAAATAATCAAGGTAGTGTTATGACCGTTCCCACCCCCAGACAGCCTCGCTCCCCCCCCCCCCCCCCGCCTTCCAAGAGTACCTGTCTGATAGGGTAATTTTTTTAGCTTAGCAGAGAGGCAAACAGGCACAATCACTGTCGAAATTGAACGAGCACGTTTATTCGTTTCTTCAGTTTTGTGTGCCTTCACTATCAAGGTGAATCGGTTTAAAATGTTGAACGTGGCCTGTTGCGGAAGTCCATACACAGGGACCCATGCCAATATTGAGCTGTATTTAACACAGAGCTAGCGCGTGAGAAAATTCGCTTCTTTACTATAAGGACCACTCAATCAAACCAGGAATCTTAATCTCTCTCTCAGTGATGACGTCAAACACAAACGAGTTCGAAGAAAGTGCTAAATAATGACTTGCTAAATTGTGCTAAATTGCTAAAAAAAGTGCTAAATTCTTGGAAAACAATTTTGACAGACGCACGAGCACGTAACTAAAATTTAAATACGCGTCTGTTACTAGCCTGATTATCAGACTCTCCAACGCAAGATAGTGCGTGGCCACGAGCGGCGCCCTGGACTATCTGAAAGTCAGGCTAATCTGTTGCTGGCTCCAAGCTGTTGACGAGGTGGCGGAGGGAGTTAGGGGATGCTGGGGCGGCGGGGGTGACATCCCCTCAGGGGCATATCAGCAGCATTCCTATAATAATAACGCTAGACCTTCTAAAAGTCGTTCGCTTCTCGTTTCCGGTTCGGCAGTGTACTAAAGAAAGCGTCGGCCTTTATGAGATGCCGAAGTTGATCGAAGTGTTTATTTTCCTTGCTAAGTCCGGTGCAGATATTTTTATGTTCGTTGTGAGAGTTTGTTGGTTTATTAAGTTAAACTGGCTACTGTCGCTACTGTTACCAGTAACGGACTGAATTACTGTAAAATACTAATTCGTGTTCCTTGCAAGCAAACTAACTTTTCATTCGACCAAAAAAGTCCTTAAAATGTAGCTGAGAATTACTGAACACAAACTACCGAGGTAAATAATTTTTACTCGCTGAATACAACTTTGGCAACTCAGTTGGGGTCGCGATCTTGTGAGGCCAAGCTAAAATGGAGAATTTATTGAAATATATAACCAAGCTAAATTATTGAAATTCAGAGTTATGGAATTGTGCGCTCGAGAGAACATTTTTTTATTGTTTAAGCACCCTTCCACGGCTGGGACTTTGGACCATTTCCTTTCAACGATGTCACTTTGGAAACCACTCATATTTCTAAAATAATAAACTGCATTGAATAATAACAAAATATTTTTATGAAGTTTAACTTTAAAATTATTCGATTTTTTGTTGTTTTTCCTTTACAACAAAATGTGACGCAAATTTACGAAAAGGCGAACTGAATTTTGTAAAATTAGTAAATAATTTTTGAGTCAAAAATCTTGGGTTAGTTATAGTGAAAACAAAACTAAGATAGATAATCTGTTATGTTACACAGATTACTGAAATAGATATCTTCACATGATCGCTGAAAGATATCGAATATTTAACAATGTTATGCTAACCTTATCGATCATATAATAATAATTAAAAAAAAGTTGAATTGAAGGTCAATTCATTATATTGCGCGAAAGAGAACTATCCGTTATATTGCAAAGGAAAACTTAAAGCGTGGTTAAGTCGCAAGTGATATTTGTTTACATGGCTACAGACATTCGTTTAATTTCATTGGGGTAAACATAGACATATAAGTTACAAAGCTTTCCTTATCAATAGATGATACCTAGAAATGATAAAAAACGTACGTTGCTAAGGAAGGTTTCATACCTTTTCAAGGGAGAGATCTAATCTACAGAATCGCGCAGGCAAAATAAAGAGTGCCTTTAATGTTTTGAAACGTCCACGGTCAATTTGAATCAAAACACAGGGCTTGGAAGTTTTCCGGACAAATATTTACTCAAAAAGGGCGCGATTTGCATACCACTTTACTGTTCTGTTAAGCTGCAAACTGCTGGACGGAAATGATGCGGCTGGTAAAAACAAAACTTCTAGCAATTATTTCGCAACCCGTTAAAAACGACGCTAGCTAGAAGAGGAGAAAACGTTTTTAAACTTCTTGCAGATATACTGATCCGATTTTCACCAACTGATCACCCCTTGTAGGGTACCGTTGAAATAACTTTCGCTCACTCCTTAAAGCCCTGTTAAAGCCGGTTTTCCTAGTTAGAATTTTTAGTGACTTTTACAGCATGTTGCAAGAAATAAATGCCTTTAACATGCAATTTCTCGGTCTTTTCATGAAAAATGTAAAATGTGAAATTTTGCTTTGTTTGAAACGCGCCATTGCAATGTTTCCTCGTAGACAAATGTTAAATGAACTCACCTCCTTGGGCATGAAATACAAGGAATAGGATAATCCAGATAGCTTTCACACGGGAAATGCGATTTCCACTCATCCTTGCTGTCCACGCAGAAGCGTGCACTTTGCTGGTTTTCTTGAAAAACAAGCCCTTCAAGTTCCTCGATAAAGTCTTACACTGACGCTACAAGAATAACTATGCTCCAGAAAATATAAGCAGAGTAAATGTCTCAGGGTATTAAAAATCTGCTTATTAAAATAGCTGAGAAAATGACAAGTGACTCTGTATTCATGCCGACTGGCCTTGATTGACAGGATTTTTTCTAATCAATATAATTCTTGAAATAACTGTTGTGTTAGTCATTCTCTGCTCGCCTGGTAAATAGGAACTAACTTAAGAGTCTGCACGTATCACCAATGAGATTTCGCAAGAGACGAAACTATTTCAATATTTAAATGCGTTTGTTTAACTAATCCATGGTGATCATAGCTTAAATAAGAGCTCAAAGAGTCGAAACGTTAGGTGAAAATTTCCATTGACCGAAATCGAATTAAGCGAGGCAAAAGATGACATTGATTCTTCAAGCTGTGATTGCAAACAACAGAAAATTTAAGCTACTCTAAGGACAAGGAAAAACATTCCAACTCCCCACGCCACACTGTCAATTTTTTCAAGTGTTAGGTTTCTGGCTCGTCAACTGAAAAGCAAGTACAGATGTGTATCATTTTGTGTTAATCACATTTCCCTGTTGCTACGCGCGTCTCATAGAGTACCTTACGGGGGGTGACAACTCTAACAAACGCTGTTTGAGCAATACTAGGTCTTAACCTAAGTCGTCCCGGAAATTTGGAACATCGTCCCGAATTTTTGGGATACATTCCCAGAAAATTTTAGAATTCCCGGCATTGTCCCGGAATTATCGCGTGTTTCCCGGAAACATTGCCAAGTGTCCCGATTCCCGGAAAAATCTCCAGATTCCCGGAACAATTTTAGCTATGTCCCGAAACAGCGTTTGTTAGAGTTGTCACCCCCCGTGTACCTTGGAGCAAAATAAACTGAGCAGGAGGATCAACTCGCTCAAAAAGTCACATATCTTTGGAATCTTAGCTTGTTTAAATTATAATTATAAAAAAAAACAGCTTCGCATGATAGCAACATGAAAGCCCTTTCATCAAGTTTGATTTTAATTTGTGTTCATCCGTCATAAACGCATTTACCTTTAGTCGAAGATTTTCGTTAATTCTCATAATTTACTCCGATTGACAAGAAATCCATCTTGTATTATGCCAAAAAAAATACATGTATTCTTTGATCAATCCTGAGAAAGAGTAAGTTACACTTTCTCACGAAACTTAAACAACTGAGTGATCAACGTTTGACAACTATTCGAGATTAATTAAGGCAAGGTCATATGACCTCAGTCTTTCTAAACTGTGATCGTGGTAATTAGAGGTACGACGACTAGTCTTTCTTCCCAGTTGAAGCATTCAAGTGTACTTAGGCTCAGTAAACACGCTAAAGAAATATGGGGGAGGTCATGTGCAGTGAATATTTTGGCAGCTAATCATCGTCAACGAAGAAAAGCAAGGCTGATTGAACAGTTGGGAACTATATAGTTCCCAACTGTTCAATCAGCCTTGCTTTTCTTCGTTTACTATTTTGTTATAGCTGATTAGATCTTCTACATTTAGAGGATCCGGTACTTCTATTTCGTCACGGTGGTCCTTGCAAATTTAAATTCGTTGATAATCATCGTCAACATGTTGCACTGTAAACACAGAATTAAAGACGAAATAGTTGAATCGGAGAAACATATTTCAGTAGCCGTAGAAAGATACTTACATCCAGAATGTCTGATACACGTGTAAACATTGACGATATAGTACTTCGGCTTTACTAGTTTCAGAAGTTTTGCTTACAAAGAGGTGAACTAGTTAATTGCATATGCTTGCATTGAGGACGCCAGAGGGGGTTAAAACCTCTTGAGCTGCGATTCTTTAGTCTTGTTACATGTAAAAAAAATTCATATTCTCTGTATTTGGGTCCAATGTCAAAAGGCCCTACATTTTGTCTTATAGCCATCGAGCCCTGTCTTACATTTTGGCATTAGTCAGAGTTATGTAGCCTGCGAACAGGCTCCCAAACGAGGCAGGGCAAGAAATAAATTGGCCAGCGAAGCCAAGCGTGGCCTTGTTTTCTCCCCCAAGGCACGCTCAGGTCGCTTCGCTCGCCGGTGTCCCCGTTCGCAAACTAGAGTTATGAAGTCCTACACAAGATTTATTCATTTCTTCGAATTAAAGAACGTTCCTACAAGCGAAGGATGCTATTGTTTAGCAGAAACACTTCTCCTAGTCTCCATGCCGTCTCCTTCCTTCCATTCAAACAGTTCAAGCAGTTCAAGCACTCATCATGCATACATGTCATGTCGTGTGTGTGCGTGGCAGAATTGTGTATGTGACGTGAAACGTTTCTGTGATTGACCTTTGCTCAATTTGCAAAGGAAATTGTAACCTTGACAACACCGTCTGAAGGAGGCTATCAACAAATGCCAAGTAATGGTTTTCGTTTGAAGCGATTCTTTATTGAATCGAATATATATGATATATAAATGGTTTAACATGAAATCACAAACACAAACACTGACAGAAACGAAGAGACATCTGCATATAGAGGCATATGCACACAGAAAGGGAGACCAACAGAGGCACACAGAAACACATAGACAGACAGACAGACAGACAGACAGACAGACAGACAGACGGACAGATAAACAGGCCGCAACAGACATTCGCGCTTGGATTTGGACCAATCAACCATCAGCAGGAAAGCAGTTGATTCGCTACAAAGAAACAAAGAAAAAACTAGAATCAGTCAACAAAACAACTCCTTTTTGAAGTCAATGAGCGCTTAAAATTATCATGTACGTTATAGAATGAAGAACATGAACAACGCAAACGCTTTTTCTGGTTTTTAGTTGGTTTTAAATTTTTAAGGGCTACCTTCCTACAATGTAAGCTTATTGTAAGCTTATTTTTAAAAAAAGCAAAATACCAACAACAACAACAACAAGAAAGGTCAACAAAAACCCACTCGATCGTCTTGATACTTATTCTAGGTTTCCACTAATACTAACACTAATACTAGTGTTATATCTAATCATCTTTATTACGGACTCCGAAAAACAGTGTCAATGATTCAATATATAGATTTAGCCAATCCTAAAAGCAGAACTCCACATATACATTTTTTGATGGTTCTTAATTTGTGTCAAAATACTCTCATTGAATATACTTTTCTAGTTATTACCAAAGTTGCATTGTCTATAGTCTCATTACTGCTGTATAAAATTACTAACAGTGTCGAAAAAAATGTTCAAAGATTGTATTTGCTATCTTGCTAAAAATTATTGACAGAACACGCGCGCGCTTCTCCGTGGGCAATTTATTGCCATAGACACGGTTCATCGATTGGACAACCGTTTTCTTTTAAAAAACGTTTGATCAGTCCAGTAAGTATAATCACTCGCCTCTCAAAGTCCGATTCAAAGTCGTGTTTTTATTTTCTCACCCGATGTAAAGGAAAGTTTTATCTTTGTAATGTTCATACTTACCTTTCGACGCGACCATTTGTACGAAAGTACGGAATAACACTCGTAACAGCAATGTATGTTAACCAACAGGTGACTACAACCATTTTCACTGACTAGACTCGGTTGCAACAACTGCAACTGTATAATGCAGCCACACTGCTGAAAACCTCAATGTGTTCTCAGAAATTTTTGTCGCGTCATAATAGATGCCGGCGCTCGTGCACGCGCGAAAGAATGCCGTCTCTGGGCAAGTCTGTAGAAGACGGGCCAGACGATAATTAAAATAACCGAGAGCCGATGCCGACAAACTTTCGCTCACGTTTGTCCTGAAACTCTCGCTTCCGGTCTCGTAGACTATTATCCACTCTTGCTTTTCGTGAGAGAAGACAAGAGTTTTCGCTAGGAGAGTGCTTAAAATATTTGACCCTTGTTATATATTCCGGAGTTTTACTGGCTGGAGACCATTTGATATCTGCCATTAGAAACCCAGCGGCTGATTTTTGGCAAGACGCACAACCTGATTTTTTTACACGGCTCCCCGGGGGAAACGCTTAGTTTTTTCGCTGAATTTCATCAATCAAAACATTCAATAATTTCAATTTCTAGCGATATTCTGTTTTCCACAGATCAGCAACTGGGTTATTTTAAAACCGTTAGGGCGGCACGCTCTACAAAATTTTTTTGGGGTATTTTCTGACAAAGAGAAATTTGGAAGATTTATTGATATTTTATGGACGTTTTTTAACAAAACAGTTCTTCCAGGAGCGCGAGTTGGATACGATGTGGCAGATAGCAAAGAAGGTGCCGAGTTGGTTGTCTACCTGAGCTATCTGATTCTAATTAAAAAAAAGAAAACAACAGAGCAACCTTTTTCCCCATTTTATTTTCATAAGGTTCTAAACAGGTATCAATAATCTAATTATACTATAATTCCGCAAACTTAAGGAAAAGTAAGTAAAAAAGGTTCCAGTGGCTGGCCATGGGCCGTGTAAATCGAAAGATGTAGGCATATGTTCAGCTTTGATGATTGAAAAACTCATTCTAAGCGTGAGGCATCAATTGGTCCGCAGATGGCAGATCAGAATTACTTCACATTTACCAACTTAGCACAAACAGCCACCTGGCAGTTACTGTATAATCCGGGGTCTAGCGACGAAATAAATTTATCTAAGTTTGTTTTCGAGTGACGAGAGCGTCTGAGCCGGTTTTACCTTTATACTATCATTTTGTAGAATTCATTAATTATACCAGCTTGCAACTTACAATCAAATCTATCATTACACCTATCCAGACACGTCTCTATTACCTGGTCCGACAGAGACTAAAATTCATATAAACTGTACATCTGTAACACGGACACCTACATCACACAAACATCTCCCTATTACGGACAGTCCGACATAATAAACGTAACTCTACCTCTGTAATACGGACACCTCAATACACTGGGAGACCACGAGTAATAATTTACAATTATTGCGGTTCTGAGATTCAAGGATACAATGACACACGGAGCGTTATTAGCTGAAACCCCAGTCATTTTTTATCTGCCTTAAGTAGAACTCATAACCTAAACTTTGTGTCATCAAAAGACAAATGTAGCGTCTAAATTTAAAGTCAACATTAAAATCAACCTAAAATCTTTCAGCACAGTAAATTATACATTTAAGGCGGCTTAAACTAGCCCTAAATCTTACAGCACATTTATGATATATTTAAGGTAAATTAAACTAGACCTAAATCTTTCAGTGGATTTAAGGCAGCTTAAACTTGACTTAAATATTTTAACGAGTTTAATACGCATTTACAATTCAAACGTAAACCCGGTTTAAATAAAGCTGTATTTTTAAGTCGGGTTTAAGGTCCTTAAACCTGTCTTAAATTTCCATTTGGATTTAATGCCAGTTTAATATTGCTGAAATGTAGCTTAAATATGGCATTTCGCCCAGTGATAATGTACGGGCACTCTTATTTGTCCGTTTTGTCCTTATTATTAAAGAGGTTCGACTGTCAAGGCATTGGGTTTTACCAAATGTACATTACTACATACTACAGCAGTCGTAAGTAAGGAAAGCTAAGGTGAACTTCATTTAGCACGGCTAGGGTGGCCCATGCAGCAACATGGCTGGTATCCAGAGGAGCCCTGGTATTATTAAAGGCATAGTGATCGACAAGAAGAAAAAAATGGTTAAAAAAGTTAAGAATTGAATTTCTAAACTACAGGCATTGACTTTTATATTAAAGTTACCTTTGTTTAGGTAGCGAGTGCGTACTGTCTCTGAATCTACAGCTTGGATGATATTCATTTTGAGTCTCGTTTTGTGCAACGTTGGTAATCACGAGAGAATGTAACTATTTATTTTTTTCCTTTATCTAAAACATCTCAACATCAATAAAACAAAAAGTCAATACCAAACGCCTACTTCGCGCCTTGTCAATTGATTCAATATTCGATTGCTGATTAGACCTTTTTCAACTGTCATCATCGTAGTGCAGAAAAGTTCAGTATGTGACTGTGTTAAGCAAAACTGAATGAAATACATCTTTGCTGTTCCAAGTAGAGTTAATAAAAACAAGCACGTATTTCTTTCATTAACGAATAATCAGTAATACGATGATTGTCTCAACATCATCCAACACTTGGTAGTTTCCGATCTTCAGTCTGAACCTGAAAATAATAACAGCAGAAGGTATTTCAATGAAAACGCTCACTTTCAAGTTAACCAAGACTTCTAAAAAAATACCATATAGCCACATGTATACAGTTTTAGCCTCAATCTAAAGTAATATGAGATACATATCTGTTAGAACTTGAACTATTTACAACATTTTATCCTTCAGAACTTTCCAGCTGGTATTTGAAAATGTTTTCTCGAGATTGATGACACTACTACAACTGGAATATTTTTGTACAGCAGATTTGTACGGCTCTGAACTGGAATATTAAGAAGCTATTTGTTAAAGTGAACTGATGCAATAGGATTTACCATAGTTAATAGGAGGAAATGGTTAGGAAGCCCGGCTAACATCAAAGGAGCAAACAAAGAGGCCAAGATTGAGGTTGGAAGGTCCATGACCGTGCACATCGTTTGTTTTGCGCTCATACACTATGCATGAATTACGTAATTGCAATGTTTCTATTGGTTAGTTGCATGAACACACGTAACCACCTATTGTATTTTGTCAGGTTTTGTGCACGGTCAACCCCCAATAAAACCTATAACAAAGAACTTTGCCAGGCTTTATAACCATTTCCCTCTATTACACTATGGATTTACTGTACAGCTACGTAAACCTGCTTGTTGATAATGGTACGACTGTGGTTGCCACAGGATCTCAAAAATCTGCGAATTAGATAAGGAAAGGCACGCCATCCACTCATCCAATCAGGTTGCATCATTTTCCCGCGCTTTCCCGTGCTTAGGGCCAGTCGCGTGTACTACATTCAAGCTCTCATCGGCACATTCCGCTGTTTACGTTACTAGTTAGTGACCATTGCTTTGGTTTTTGATTTATGAGCATATTTTCATAGAAAATCGCTCTACGCGCTCGGTATGCAGGTCACAAGCACGAAAAAAAAGTAATTTCGTTTCCTGATTGCCTATTTCGTCTGAGGCTAGTTTCTAGAATCTGTTATGCATCAGGATAATTTCCATTGTAGGACGATTTTTTTCTTTATTCTCGCCGCGTGTCCACACAACAAATGTATTGATACTGAACGGAGAGAAGTTGTATGTTGATCACTGTAAGGAGTTGATAAAAGAAAGCCAAAAGAAATAGAAAGTAAAAGGAATGAAAGGAATCTAAAAAAGGAAAGCCATATTACAAGTTTGTAATTTTCTTAACCTGTAGACGGTGGATTCTCGTAGATGTTGTCATGGGAACAGGACGACGACGTCACTTCTCCTGGGTTCTCGTAATATGATTCCGAGGCGACAAGATCCTGATAGGTGTCTCCTGGGCTCTCGTCTAATGATTCCGAGGCCACAAGTTCTTGATAGGTGTCTTTAGGGCTCTCGTTAAGGGATTGTGAGGCAACGAGTTCCTGATAGCTTTCCGTGCTAGCTTCTGACTCAACTGTTGCTGTATCTGCATAAATACTTTCCACATTCGTCGTGTGTAGTTCTTGGAGTCCACTGGAACTTTCCACGTCTTTTTCTTTTGATGCAGGAAGCACCTCATAAACATTCGTTTCCGTCACTGATTGTCCATCCCCTTCGTTGTGCTTTCTTCTTTGTTGCAATGGCTCAATGTAAATGGAATTGTGGAGAATCCTTTTTGTTTCCCTACCGCGCTTCCTCCTCTGGGAAATACATGTAAGTCATGTTAATATTGTGAATTTTGTTTTATCGCACAGTACAGCTCCACGCCTATCTCGATCTCACACCTTGATTTATCACTGGAAATTAGTGCTTGATTTGGACATTTTTTGTAATTTTAGTGTTTTAAAATCATTGTAAGTTTGTTCATAATTTTAATTTTAACTTTTAGCTTTTTATTCCGTTTTTAATCTTGTCATACGCATTTGAACATTTTATGAAATTTGCGCATTATAAATGTTATTATTATTATTATTTTTACAAAGCAGAATTTAATTGTTAATAATCATTGGGCTACTTAAAAAAAAGCAGTAGCATTACATCAAAACCGATTGTTTTGTATTTACTGTGTTATTGTCTGTCCCTTCACTGTGTTCAGCCACCTCGATGGAGCCAAATAACGTTTCCGGACCACTTCAGACCCACTCGATTCAGGTATTTTATCGTACAGTCAAAACTAGGCTTATCCTTGCATTGTCATATGATAAAGTTTCATTCTGTAGTTAACAGCGCCTATTAAAACAAAGCAGCTATTTTTCTAATTCACCAGCTGTCGAAAAAGAAGGTACTGGTAGGGCATTACTAGACAGCGAAACGAATCGCCGAAACAGCTACACAAAGCTACGAAACACCGAAAAGAAACACCGAGACAACGAAACACTGAAACATAAGATCGAAACCCAACGCGCGCTTTAACAGCCATTTTACCTCTAATTAAATTTAGTGTCTTCTTTTTCCCAAGCAATACATTCTATACCAATATTTTTATACCGTACGTTTTCGTCGCGGTCCTCTTGGACACATTAGGGAGCTTACGCAAACTACGACGGCAACGGCAACGAGAACGTCACCAAACAAAAAGCTTAATGAGCAGAACAATAGCTCTGCACGTGCGTTTGAAGTCTTGGTACATTTCCTAGCCGTTCTCTGCAAATCAACAACGTAAAATGACCCAATTCTGCGTATTCTGGACAACGTGAACCACGACGGCAAATTTTTAATTTTTCTTTTTGGAGTAGAACGCTCTCTTTACACATTTAGCTTGAGCCAGTTCTTAAACCGACAGATACGCTGAATACATCTGAATAATCGCGAGATTCTAGAGTAAAATATAAATTCATTTTTCACCAGGCGTTGTCCTCGGCGTCGCCGTCCTGTTGCGTAAGGTCTCTATTAGGGAGCTTACGCAATGACGACGGCGACGCCCAGGACAACGCCTGGTGAAAAATGAATTTATATTTTACTCTAGAATCTCGCAATTATTCAGATGTATTCAGCGTATCTGTCGGTTTAAGAACTGGCTCAAGCTAAATGTGTAAAGAGAGCGTTCAACTCCAAATAGAAAAATTAAAAATTTGCCGTCGTGGTTCACGTTGTACAGAATAAGCAGAATTTGGTCATTTCACGTTGTTGTTTTGCAGAGAACGGCTGGGAAATGTACCAAGATTTCAAACGCACGTGCAGAGCTATTGTTCTGCTCATTAAGCCTTTTGTTTGGTGACGTTCTCGTTGCCGTTGCCGTCGTAGTTTGCGTAAGCTCCCTATTAAGGGTCGAAAACATCAAGACTTGAGATGCCCAAACTCGAAAAAATATTTTACTATAACTGAGCGAATTCCCGCGCGCTGATTGGCTAATTTTAATTGCCAATAAGAGTGCAGACGAATGAAATTTAAAAAGCTGACGCAATTAGCGAAAGTTTTGTCAAACTTCCGTCGTTTCAGCACTCATTCAGTACTGCATTCTTAAAAAGGCGAGAATCATATTGAGGCTTCAGACCTGGTAATTGGTGGTGAACGGGAACTTTATGCTGCAGTAAAAAGCTGAACTGCGTTTTAGCGGATAACTTTGTAAACAGTTTTCTCTGCATTAAAAGTAAGTTGAGAAATTCGAATTTTACCTTGTATTTCTGGCCGTATTCTTACTAAACGTTTTATTTACGAGCCTGGGATTCTCCGTATTACAGCGATGAAATTCAGATTATGCAGCGGTGCTGTAATCACATCCTCCATACTTTGACTCTTGCATTTCGTTTCTTCGTTTGACAATGAGTTTTGGCTTTTTGTTATTGTAAAAGCAAATTGACGTTAGTTTTTTATGCGTCTGTCCTGTTACAACACTTTGACAATGTTTTGACGCAATTTATCATCAATGTCAGGACAGACGCATAAAAAACTGATGTCAGTTTGTTAACTCAACTACAAAGCGGTGCTTGACATTTCTAAACAAAGATCTCCTGCTCTAAGAAGAATTAAACGAGATATTTCGTGGAAACTCTGTAAGAACTTTAAACTGTCAGGTATCTAGTTTTTTGATAACACTTCCCCGATACTGGGTATCGAAACACGACGTTCGGTAAAGTGCGCTTCTTATTCGCTGCGTGTGAACCGCGATTTTATACAGTGAAAAAAAAGGCTGCTGGATTTCGATTTTTTTTCAATGTTTCGGTGTTTCGTTTCGCTGTCTAGCAATCCCCCTACAGTAATTGAAAAACTGGAAGCAGATTAGAACAGATTGCGATATGGGTTTTGAAAAACTGTCAGGATGAACAGTTTTCAAAGTTAACGCGTTTGTTTATAAGTATTGATTATAACGCCCACAAGCTATGGTTTTGTTATTATGATCCATATATGTAATTTTCTTTTTGATAAAATTAAGTTTCATAGCAAGTATTTGATAAAACTTAAAAACTGCTAAACCAGCTGTGAAACATTCCCCTAGTACCAGTGAATCAAAGAAACAAGTTTTAGTATAAATCTACTAGCGTTCTATCACAAATGCCGCGCTCTGATTGGCTACGCTACCCACTATCTATTCTGTGATAGATAGTGAGTAGCGTAGCAGTATGCCCTTGCTAACAAAATGGCGGCCGCTTCTTTACGTTTTCGAAGTGTCCGTGAAGAAGATTTAGACAGTTTACTGGTCGAGGCTGTTCCAGAAAAGATTTATACTAAAACAATTAGATTATTCGCTCTCGATTTCTATTGCGTGATAGTTGACTCGGGCTGCGCCCTCGTCAACTATCACGCGATAGAAATCTCGAGCTCATAATTGTTTAATAGAAAGGAAAACATAGGATATAGGCTCTACGTAAGATTCTTGCACTTACCAGAAGTATGATAACCAAGACAATAACCAAAGCCAAAAATACCAGACAAACGATAACTATCAGTGCTACAGCCCAACCAGGCAGGGGGTCACTACTTTCTGCTTTCGATTCCACTTTGGGACTCAGTTTCGCAAATTGAACGTCTGTAACAACAAGTCCATCCAACGCTTCGGTTCCGTTTGCTTCTTTCAACCGCTCAGTCAGTTCTGCTTCACTTGTTGAAGCAGTATCACTAAAGAAAACCGAATAATTGGCAATCACACTGCCTCTACTAAAACCATCAACTATCACGCCAACGAAATTGAGCAAATCCTTAAATAAATTTGTCAGAATCTCTTCCACTCTGTTCTTAAGCTCCTTAAATTCAGAACTGCTAACGTTCCCCAAGGGCGGACTGTACTCCTTGTTTAAAAATCGAACACTGGCTTTGAATTCTACCACTACTTCGACTTCAGAAAAGGTCAGTAAAACAGTTCTTGGAAAAGTAGGTAGATAAGTTGGCGAATCGGTGGCTAGGTCTGTGGGCAGATTGGTTGTTTGGTCAGTTGGCGGATTGGTCGTTTGGTCCGTTGGCGGATTGGTCGTTTGTTCAGTTGGCAGATTGATTGTTTGGTCCGTTGGCGGATTGGTTGTTTGGTCCGCTGGTGGATTGGTTGTTTGGTCAATTGGCGGATTGGTTGTTTGGTCCGTTGGTGTATTGGTTGTTTGGTCAATTAGCGGATTGGTAGTTTGGTCCGTTTGCGGATTGATTGTTTGGTCCGTTGGCGGATTGGTTGTTTGGTCAGTTGGCGGATTGGTTATTTGGTCAGTTGGTGGATTGGTTGTTTGGTCAATTGGCGGATTGGTTGTTTGGTCCTTTGGCGGATTGGTTGTTTGGTCAGTTGGCGGATTGGTTATTTGATCAGTTGGTGGATTGGTTGTTTGGTCAGTTGGTGGATTAGTTGTTTGGTCCGTTGGTGGATTAGTTGTTTGGTCCGTTTGCGGATTGGTTGTTTGGTCCGTTGGTGGATTGGTTGTTTGGTCAGTTGGTGGATTGGTTGTTTGGTCAGTTGACGGATTGGTTGTTTGGTCAGTTGGCGGATTGGTTGTTTGGTCCGTTGGTGGATTGGTTGTTTGGTCAGTTGGTGGATTAGTTGTTTGGTCCGTTGGTGGATTGGTTGTTTGGTCCGTTGGTGGATTAGTTGTTTGGTCCGTTGGTGGATTGGTTGTTTGGTCCGTTGGTGGATTAGTTGCTTGGTCCGTTGGTGGATTGGGTGTTTGGTCAGTTGGTGGATTGGTTTTTTGGTCAGTTGGTGGATTGGTTGTTTGGTCAGTTGATGGATTGGTTGTTTGGTCAGTTGGTGGATTAGTTGTTTGGTCAGTTGGTGGATTAGTTATTTGGTCAGTTGGTGGATTGGTTGTTTGGTCCGTTGGAGGATTGGTTGTTTGGTCCGTCGGCGGATTGGTTGTTTGATCAGTTGGTGGATTGGTTGTTTGGTCAGTTGGCGGATTGGTTGTTTGGTCCGTTGGTGGATTAGTTGCTTGGTCCGTTGGTGAATTGGGTGTTTGGTCAGTTGGTGGATTGGTTTTTTGGTCAGTTGGTGGATTGGTTGTTTGGTCAGTTGATGGATTGGTTGTTTGGTCAGTTGGTGGATTAGTTGTTTGGTCAGTTGGTGGATTAGTTATTTGGTCAGTTGGTGGATTGGTTGTTTGGTCCGTTGGAGGATTGGTTGTTTGGTCCGTCGGCGGATTGGTTGTTTGATCAGTTGGTGGATTGGTTGTTTGGTCAGTTGGCGGATTGGTTGTTTTGTCCGTTTGTGGATTGGTTGTTTGATCAGTTGGTGGATTGGTTATTTGGTCAGTTGGCAGATTAGTTGTTTGGTCAGTTGGTGGATTAGTTGTTTGGTCCGTTGATGGATTGGTTGTTTGGTCCGTTGGTGGATTAGATGTTTTGTCTATTGGTGGATTGGTTGTTTGGTCAATGGGCGGATTGGTTGTTTGGTCCGTATGCGGATTGGTTGTTTGGTCAGTTGACGGATTGGTTATTTGGTCAGTTGGTGGTTTGGTTGTTTGGTCAATTGGCGGATTTGTTGTTTGGTCCGTTGGCGGATTGGTTGTTTGGTCAGTTGGCGGATTGGTTATTTGATCAGTTGGTGGATTGGTTGTTTGGTCAGTTGGTGGATTAGTTGTTTGGTCCGTTGATGGATTGGCTGTTTGGTCAGTTGGTGGATTAGTTGTTTGGTCCGTTGGTGGATTAGTTGTTTGGTCCGTTTGCGGAGTGGTTGTTTGGTCAGTTGGCGGATTGATTGTTTGGTCAGTTGGTGGATTGGTTATTTGGTCAGTTGACGGATTGGTTGTTTGGTCAGTTGGCGGATTTGTTGTTTGGTCCGTTGGTGGATTGGTTGTTTGGTCAGTTGGTGGATTAGTTGTTTGGTCCGTTGGTGGATTGGTTTTTTGGTCAGTTGGTGGATTGGTTGTTTGGTCAGTTGATGGATTGGTTGTTTGGTCAGTTGGTGGATTAGTTGTTTGGTCAGTTGGTGGATTAGTTATTTGGTCAGTTGGTGGATTGGTTGTTTGGTCCGTTGGAGGATTGGTTGTTTGGTCCGTCGGCGGATTGGTTGTTTGATCAGTTGGTGGATTGGTTGTTTGGTCAGTTGGCGGATTGGTTGTTTTGTCCGTTTGTGGATTGGTTGTTTGATTAGTTGGTGGATTTGTTGTTTGGTCAGTTGGCAGATTAGTTGTTTGGTCAGTTGGTGGATTAGTTGTTTGGTCCGTTGATGAATTGGTTGTTTGGTCCGTTGGTGGATTAGTTGTTTTGTCCATTGGTGGATTGGTTGTTTGGTCAATTGGCGGATCGGTTGTTTGGTCCGTATGCGGATTGGTTGTTTGGTCCGTTGGCGGATTGGTTCTTTGGTCAGTTGGTGGATTGGTTGTTTGGTCCGTTGGCGGATTGGTTGTTTGGTCAGTTTGTGGATTAGTTGTTTGGTCCGTTGGTGGATTGGGTGTTTGGTCCGTTGGTGGAATAGTTGTTTGGTCCATTGGTGGATTGGTTGTTTGGTCAATTGGCGGATTGGTTGTTTGGTCCGTTTGCGGATTGGTTGTTTGGTCCGTTGGCGGATTGGTTGTTTGGTCAGTTGGCGGATTGGTTGTTTGGTCAGTTGGCGGATTGGTTGTTTGGTCCGTTGATGGATTGGTTGTTTGGTCTGTTTGCGGATTTGTTGATGGCTCGGCTGGCAGTTTGGTTGTTTGGTCCATTGGCGAATTGGTTGTTTTGTCAGTTTGCGCAATGGTTGTTTGGTCCGTTGACGGATTGGTTGTTTGGCCTGTTGGCAGATTGGTAGCTTGGTCCGTTGGCGGATTGGTGGGTTGGTCCGTTAGTGGATTGGTTGTTTGGTCAGTTGGCAGAATAGTTGTTTGGTCAGTTGGTGGATTAGTTGTTTGGTCAGTTGGTGGATTGGTTGTTTGGTCCGTTGGCGGATTGGTAGTTTGGTCGGATGGCGGATTGGCTTTTTGGTCCGTTGTTGGATTTGTTGTTTGGTCAGTTGGCGGATTGGTTGTTTGGTCCGTTGGCTGATTAGTTGTTTCGTCACTTGGTGTATTAGTTGTTTGGTCCGTTGGTGGATTGGTTGTTTGGTCAATTGGCGGATTGGTTGTTTGGTCCGTTGGCGGATTGGTTGTTTTGTGCATTGGCGAATTAGTTGTTTGGTCAGTTGGTGGAATGGTTGTATGGTCGGTTGCCGGATTGGTTGTTTTGTGCGTTGGCGGATTAGTTGATTGGTCAGTTGGTGGATTTGTCGTTTGGTCAGTTGCTGGATTGGTTGTTTGGTCGGTTTGCGGATTAGTTGATGGCTCGGTTGGCAGATTGGTTGTTTGATCCTTTGGCGGATTGGTTGTTTTGTTCGTTTGCGGAATGGTTGTTTGGTCCGTTGGGGGATTGGTTGTTTGGTCTGTTGGCAGATTGGTTGCCTGGTCCGTTGGTGGATTGGTTGTTTGGTGCGTTGGCGGATTGGTTGCTTGGTCCGTTGGTGGATTGGTTGCTTGGTCCGTTTGCGGAATGGTTGTTTGGTCCGTTTGCGGATTGGTTGTTTGGTCCGTTTGGGGATTGGTTGCTTGGTCCGTTGGTGGATTAGTTGTTTGGTCAGTTGGCGGATTGGTTGTTTTGTCAGTAGGCCTATTGGTATTTTGGTCAGTTGGCGGAAATGTTGCTTGGTCTGTTTTTGGATTAGTTGTTTGGTCAGTTGGTGGATTGGTTGTTTGGCCAGTGGGCGGATCGGTTGTTTGGTCAGTTGGCGGATTGGTAGCTTGGTCCGTTGGCGGATATGTTGATTGGTCTGTTGGTGGATTAGTTTTTTGGTCAGTAGGCGGATTGGTTGTTTGGTCAGTCGGCGGATTGGTTGTTTGGTCAGTTGGCGGATTGGTTGTTTGGTCCGTTGGCGGATTGGTAGTTTGGTCTGTTTGCGGATTGGTTGTTTGGTGAGTTGGCGGATTGGTTGTTTGATCCGTTGGCGGATTGGTTGCTTGGTCCGTTGGCGGATTGGTAGTTTGGTCCGTTGGTGGATTGGCTGTTTGGTCTGTTGGCGGATTGGTTGTTTCGTCCGTTAGCGGATTGGTTGTTTGCTCCGTTGGAGGATTGGTTGTTTGGTCCGTTGGTGGATTGGCTGTTTGGTCCTTTGGTGGATTGGTTGTTTGGTCGGTTGGTGGAATGGTTGTTTGATCTTTTGGTAGATCACTTGGGGTGGTAGTGTATAGATTTGTTGCTGTTGCACATATGCATGTAGGGTCCTTTGTTGTTGGCACATGTGTCGTTTTAATTATTGGCTGTGTTGTAGGATCAGTCGCTGAAAGAGCTTGTTTTTCGGTTGCTGGTTTAGTTGAAGTATCAGTTGTTTGGTCAGTTGGCGGATTTGTTGTTTCGTCCTTTGGCCGATTGGTTGATTGGTCCGTTGACGGATTGGTTGTTTGGACCGTTGGTGAATTGGTTGTTTGGTCATTTGGCAGATTTGTTGATTGGTCAGTTGGCATATTGGTTGATTGGTCCGTTGGTGGATTGGTTGTTTGGTCAGTTGGCAGATTGGTTGTTTGGCTAGTTGGCGGATTGTTTGTTTGGCCAGTTGGCAGATTGGTTGTTTTTTTAGTTGGCAGATTGGTTGTTTTGTCCGTTGAAGGATTGGTTTGTTGAGTTGGCGGGTTGGTTGTTTGGACAGTTGGCAGGTTAGTTGTTTGATCTGTTGGTGGATTGGTAGTTTGGTCTGTTGGCGGATTGGTTGTTTGGTCCGATGGCGGATTGGTTGTTTGTTCAGTTGGTGGATTGCTAGTATGGTCTTTTGGCAGATTGGTTGTTTGGTCAGTTGGCAGATAAGTTGTTTGGTCCGTTGGTGGATTGGTTGTTTGGTCCGTTTGTGGATTAGTTGTTTTGTCTGTTGGCGGATTAGTTGTTTGGTCCGTTGTTGGATTGGTTGTTTGGTCAGTTGGTAGATTGGTTGTTTGGTCAGTTGGCGGAATTGTTGCTGGGTCTGTTGGCGGATTGGTTGTTTGGTCCGTTAACGGATTAATTGTTTGGTGTGTTGGCGGATTGGTTGTTTGGTCGGTTGGCTGATTTTTTGTTTGGTCCGTTGGCGCATTGGTTGTCTGGTCCGTTGGCGTATGGGTTTTTTGGTCGGTAGTTGATTCGGTTGATTGTTCAGTTGGCGTATTGGTTGTTTGGTCGATAGGTGGTTCGGTTGATTGTTTAGTAGGAGGTTCAGTTGGCGTCTCAGTTTTTGGACCATTGGGCAAATCAGTTACTGTGGCACTGTATGCATTAGTTGTAGGTACACATATGCATGTCAGTGGAGTTGCTGTAGGAGCAGTTGTCCCATCGGTTGTATGCCCTGTTGACAGGGTGGTTGCCGGATCGGTTACTGGATGAGTTGTTGAGTCGGTTGCCGATTGAGTTGACGCGTCGACTGATGGTTCAGTAGACGGGTCAGTTGCCGGACCAGATGGTGGTTCAGCTGTTGGGTCGGTTTCCGATTGAGTTGCTGGGTTGGTTGCAGATTGCGTTGCCGGGTCGTGTGTTGGTTGTGTTGGTGTATTTGATCCTGAATGTTATAGAAACGTTGCATTATTATTATTATTATTATTATTATTATTATTATTATTATTATTAGCTTTCTGATTGGTTCCCCCGCAATAAATCTGAGCGTTTATTAATATGAAAAAAGGAATTTATTGTCCTGTGTACTGGGAGTGTTTTTTGTGCTTCACGGAAACTATATTTTCTCTTCGCGGACGATAAAGAAAATTCGAGATTCCAGGAACTTTCGCTTCAAGAATTTCAGAACACCACCAAACACAAAAAAGTCGCAAAGTTCGGACTGAAAAAACAGTGTGTGTTTTATTCATTTTAAGATGCTCAAATATACTCAAAAATTGAAAGAAACATTAAAGCGCAACTTTCGTAATTGTTTATGAAAATCTGAATTTTCACCCTGTTTGAGAGTGACTTGCCAGTCCTGGTGGCCAAAAGTTTTCTAAACTGATCAGGGAATGGTCGGAATAAGATTTGAGTCTTCTTGAGACTTTTTCAATGAAATCCATTCGTGCCGTCATTGACTGTGTTCTTTGCTTTCTGCCGCACAAGCAGTTTTCAATAATTGATGACGCCGTCTTTACAGGAGAGAACAAGCGAAGCTGTTCCCGAGATAGCAAGACCGGTTCTGATCCAGCACAATCTGTTAGGATTTCATAGCGGAGCTCCCCAGTGGCCTGAAGGGCCGATGAGCGTAGCCCCACAGCCATAGAAAATTGACAAGTCATGCATTTGAGTTTACATGGTCATCATGGCTAGTGACATGGTTCGCGGGCGCGTGCGCCTAGCGACGACGACGCCGCCCGAACATGGCGGCCATAGTGGGCTAGTTTGAAAGCTTTGCCCGGCTGAAGAATTTACGAGCCTTCTCCAAACTTGATGTAACAAACGTAAATATGTACACTAAGCTTAAGTCTAATTTTATTGTGAGAATCTTTCACCAGTGTTTTGCTTTTTTATTGCTTATCCTATTGGCTCTCACAATACCCGTTTTAAGAAAGGTTTACGCAATGACAACTATAATCTACAAAGCCTTCTTTAAATATAAAACCGATTTCTCCTGATCGCAATTGCATCAATGTTTTAGTTTTTTACGAAATTGATTTGCGATCTGTGTAAACAGATTTTTCCATTAATTTGTAGCTGTTTTTCTCATTTCTTATAAATCGTGTCTTTTCAGATTGTTGTTTTCGTAACGCTTTTAATCAAGTTGTATGGCCAATAGAATTTTATTTGCCAGGAGATTCCCGCAGAGAATCATGTCTGTTCTGATTACCACACTGTATCTGCAATGTTTTTTAAAAAGCATTTTAGATCTTGAAAAGGTCTGTGCACACTGCTAAAATAAAATAAATTCAACGTAGCAGCCTTTGCGACGCCATTTTTTAAGACAACCTCAACCCTAATTACTTTAAACAATAAAATCTACTTTTCTCAAAATGGGTTAGTTTCGTCATATCACTAAGTATTTAGGGAAGATATGAGAAAAACTGGATTCAGTTGCCTGTCATCACTTTGGCTGTTCCCAGAATGTAAAGCACTTCCCATAAAAAGTACGGCACCGAATTGACATGCTACCATGGACAGTAATTCACTTGTGTCTAAAAAGTTTCGAAATCGAAATCGACTTCGATTAACGAGGGTTGCACGTAACAATCTAGCTTGCGATTGACAAACCTGTGGCCCTCGGATTCCCGATCGTATTGGAATTTAGAAGTGTTGCATGGCTTTTGGGAAGAAAGGAAACCAGAAAACCTGGAGAAAAACCCTGGGAGCAGGGACGAGAACCCACAACAAACTCGACCCACGTATGACGCCGGGTCTGGGAATCACATTGGCCACATTGGTTGGAGGCGAGCGCTCTCACCACTGCTATCTCTGCTCCACTAATTCTGAGAGAAAGTAACAAAATTAAAAAAATAAAAACCAATAATAAAAAACTAACTTACCGTTTGAAGCATTAAGGATGCTCAAAATGATCCCGAGCGAAAGCAGACTGATTAAGCCTCCAGCCATACTTGAGTCACTCTTAAAATACACTTTCGACTTTGCGCTTTCTCGAAATACTTTAGATAATCGTTAAACAGCAGTAAGGTAAAGATGCGTAGTTCTTGTTCAAAGAAGGATCTAATCTTCAAAAATAGTGAACACAAGTAATTAGCCAATTTTAACAACACACAAAGAAAACTTTTTAACTGTTGCTATGATGATCAATACCTATTCATTAACTCGTTATTGTTTCGTATCGAAAACAAATCCTGTTCATACTGACAAATAACGTCAAATAAATTATATGACGTTTGTCAATGTTTTGCAAAAGACTGTTACCACAATAAGATGCCTGCATTTCAAAATATTGACGCTGAAAGACTTTTTTCCTGAAGTCTTAAAAAATGCGAATATATGACTGATATGTAAACCCTTGAATGTATAATGATCCCTTAAAAATAGATCTCTATATTACTTGGCATTGATAGTTGCGATGATTTGTGATGAAAACTCACCATAATTCGAAAATGGCTCGTTGTTATTTTTGTTACTGAACTTCGCGGCTTGCACCTGTTAGCTTCTCAATTTAACTTACCATGCTTGTCATTGCTGTGTGGGAGTTCCCTGGAACGTCTTATCTTATGCAAATATATTTTTAATGACAAATCGTATTTTCTGGATCTCAGCACAGTTCCAGCGTTTGCCTTATTTTGTTCCATTTTCGCATTTTTGCGTTTTCATTTAATATTTTCCAATCTGTTATGTGTTGTGGTTCTAAAAAGCAAATTTAGAATATTGATAGGAAATCCTGCTTTGTATCTTGTAACTTTTGTGACCGTGCGACATTGGTTACTCAAAGTGAGTCATTCATCTGCATGCATGTTATTTTCGTTGGACGCGTCTGTTCTGAAATGCGTCCACTAAATAGGCTTGTTCTTTATTACTGACTTCACACTTACTTCGTTAAAAATATGTATATCAAAAATATATAATGATATTTATCTATAAATATGAAATTTTTTAAAAGTAAAATTGAATGTTTTACAACTGTGTCAGGTTTAAAAATAATACTCAAGGATCGTTCCAGGCTTTTCCTTGTCTTCTGTTTTTAGCACGTACTGATTTTATTTCACATAACGTGTGACATGCGCGATACGCATGTCTCTGTTTTGTTTTAACAATAATCTTTTACTAGGAAACTTTCAATCACATACATATGTGGTTTTCAGAGAGGCCTCAGAGTTTTGCGAAAGATTTCGTTATTTTGGTTAATATATTTCCCGCCGCTAAGTTTTATAAGTCCAACTAAAAATTAACAGTCTTGCGACTGACAAACCTGTGGTCCTCGAATTCCCGATCGAATTGGAATTTACTTAGACTACTTAGCTTGGACAGATAATCGTGGCATTTCACCGTGCACCACGCGGGGAAGTTGTGTCGGAGCGAATGTTCCGGACATGACAAGTTTTATTAAATAAACAAGTAAAGCTTTCTTTTCTGCTCTAGTGGTCCATTTTTCGCAGAGACCTTAGATTATTGTTATTTTTTTATTTTCTCTCGAGCTCTGTTGTTAGACGTTGTTGTGTTGTCTTGTACAAGTGCAGGACGCATAAAGCATCAAAATCACGTTAATTTGTCTCAGTAGAGATAGGAAGGTTTATTTTTATAACACGTACATTTTGTTCGCGTTGTTGAAATGCTTTATTATATTCCCTACAAAACGGCGTTCAAAATATCAAATTTCTGTGCGTGTCATTAACAGTTACCATTTTGTTGGTGGACAGCCTGCGAGCAGGCTCACCTTTGGGTTACAAACACGAACAACCAGTCGGCGAGCAAAGGTGAGCCTGCTCGAAGGCCAGTTGGCTGAGAGTGTTCTTGTTTCGGATAGACTGCGAGCAGTCGGTTTTTGTTCGCGAAAATCCTACGAGCGACAAGAAAAGCCGAAAATATGCAAATGAGGGGAAGGAACGAGGGGAGACTAAAGAGACTGCTCGCAGTCTATATTTCTGATTCAGTCACGGACGATTTCTTCATCAAATGAAAGTTACATTGTCTAGCATTCGCAGAAGTCAGCATGTTAAACCAAAATGGCGCTACATTGTGCATTTTTAAGTTTGCGGTTGTGTTTTTGCTCTGGGTTGAAGTTAGAACTCCAAAAATTAACGGCACCTGCACAGTTTATTTAAATTCTCATTCCCCAGCTGGATATACGATTTCCTGAAATCTGATTGGCTCACACAAAACCAAAACATTGCTTAGACCGCGTAAGGGCTACGCTCCAGTGGAACGGTGAGCAAACAAAGCTACACCTAATTGCAATGACGTTGTTATAGAAAAAAGCAAAATGAAAAAAATTACAGTGCTCTGGTCAACCTTGACGGTCTTGCAGGAAAGTGGAGAGACATCAAAATGCTGGAGGCCCAAGAAAGACGAAAAGCCTGGAGGTGGACACGTGTACAGTGTTCCGGTCAACCTTGACGGTCTTGCGCGTGAGCGGCTTTCCTTCAGTGTCTTTCATGAACGATTTCCATTAATTGCGAAATTGTATTTTAAAGTTCCCGTAGTTTCCCATGCGTTGTGTTTATTCATTTTAAGGGTATATTCAATTGAAAATTAAGAAAGGGGAGATGCAGTATCCCTTACGTAGTTATGTGAAGGGGAGCCATTTTCTATCGAAGGTAAATTAAAGGGTCACCTTTTCTGTCAAAAACCGGTAAATAAATGGGTAAGGGTTTGGGACTCGGGGCGGAACCTCGCGGTATTGCGTAGGGCGAACCCTGACAGGATGGCAATGATCTCGATGTAGTTAAACTTTCTCTTTTACAGTACTGTACTCCTGCAAATCTATAGGCTAATTTGGATACAATGCATCAAGAAAGCTTTAAAAAAATCGGGATTCTCGCGAGTCCATCACATGGTATTTAATAACGTTTCATTGATACAGTCTGTCATTTTTATTAAAGGGAATGAAAACATATATCAAAAGAACAAAACAGGGGGCACGGATGAAACATAGGATCAGCTGCGTGTACACAGTAAAGACACTGAAATCCGCTTAGTGTTTTCATGAATTTTAATGTTGTTCGACAGAAAAGACATCCTGAAGCACCCTTACATACGGAGCCTACAAGTGCATGTGCGCATGCTTGCGTGGCTCCACTTCTATGCCTAAGCTACAACTACCTTCAGATTCAAAGAATGCATATATACGCATGCGCAATGTCAATTGAAGAACGATCGCGTACTGCATCAAATTCACTACGAATAAACAAAAAGGCGGCTTAAAATGACTATGTGAATCAGCAAAACGTAGTTTAACATTAAAAGGTTTCGTGGAATATTATTGTGTCGCGAGAGAAACCAAACCAAACTACTGTCAAATGAATACCGAGTGAACATCACAGTTTGCCGGATACCTCTCTTAGTCGGGCATGGTTGGCTGGCTGGCTCTTGCCGAATTTCACTTGTTTGCCTGTAAATATATTAACCGTGCAAAAAGTCAGGCTGACTTTTTCAAGTTGAGATCAAAAGCTCCCGATGGTATCACAGTGATATCACTCTATATTTAGCTTCGGTAACACTGGCATAGTAATTTTAAGAAAACTTGACCACTGGAAATAGGTTTCCAATGGTGTAAACTGTTTTTGGGCTGTAGAATTTTTCAAGTTATACTCGTGACAGTGTCCCATTAACTGTGAAAGAAAATGCCTCTTTTGCTTCTTCACAATGGTAATACTCAAACAATACAATATATGTACTTTTACTAACGTATGAAACTAAAACGATGCAGTTTCGTTTCTTGCTGCCGAGTCTATGCTACGATGACAGTTCACTGAAGTTGGTAATAGTGGCTACTTAAGCAGAAGCATCTTCCAAGACATTCTCTCCAATGACATACGGGTCTTTCCCTGATTTACTGTCAGTCTTCTTTCCACGCCAACGCTAGAAAATTTAATTTTAAAAACCTCCTTAGAGTGATCAACATGCAACTTCTCTCCTTACAGTATCAATACAGTTGTTGTGCGGACACGTGGCGAGAATAAAGAAAAAATCGTCCTATAATGGAAATTGTCCTGATGCATAACAAATTCTCAAAACTAACCTTAGAAGAAAACGTCTCTTAATCCAGAAAGGACCGAGAACTGTATAAAATTGCATGCTATCGAGTTATGGTGCACGCGGGAAGTTTGAAGAGCACAAAAGAAGCGTCTAGAAAGCTAGCTTCAATTCTAGCTTCTCCATAACTCGATAGTGCACGCTAAAGTATGAAGTTAACCAATTGTTTTGTAACATTGCCGGTGAAAAACTCGCACGAGAAAGAAAATGGCGAAGCGATTTGCTCACGCTATCAGCGTGCACTATTGGATTATGGTACATGCCTACTTACACTGAATTTGATTGCGCAGCTTATAAAAACCTTTGGTATCCAGGATAACTGACACGTTGATATACGAAACAAAATTTTAGCCAAAAATAGATTATTTTATCTTGTGATAAGTAGAATGCCGTAAACAACTAAGATTGGTTAGTTGAGTCATGGGGGTTTACTTTTATACTTGAATTAAAATTATTTTGATAGGGTTACATTGGCAAACATCTTTTTGTTAAAGAAAACGCCAGAGCTTGAGAACTTACCTTGCTTATGAAAACCGCGGTAATGATCACGACCAGGAAAGCCACACAAGCAACGACTATTAATGCAATCGCCCAACGAGGCAGGGAATCTGTTTTCTCTTTCTCTTCATCACCGACTCGAGAATTGTGAATCCCTTCGTCGCTTTCCATTCCTAGTGCAAATCCTGGGCTTGGTTTTGACATAGTTTTATTTGAATTCTTAAATTTTGTGCTTGATGTGCTTGACCATTCTGTGGTTCCTGTTGGTGATTCTGATGAGGATCCAGTTGATGATGAATGTGCCCCTGTTGACGAGCCTGTGATTGAACTTGCCCCTGTTGACGAGCCTGTGATTGAATGCGCCCCTGTTGACGACCCCGTGGTTGAAAATGCCCCTGTTGACGAGCCTGTCATTGAATGTGCCCCTGTTGACGAGCCTGAGATTGAACTTGCCCCTGTTGACGCGCCTGTGATTGAATGTGCCCCTGTTGACGATCCCGTGGTTGAAAATGCCCCTGTTGACGAACCTGTCATTGAATGTGCCCCTGTTGACGAGCCTGTGATTGAACTTGCCCCTGTTGACGAGCCTGTGATTGAATTTGCCCCTGTTGGCGAGCCTGTGATTGAATGTGCTCCTGTTGGTGACCCTGTGGTTGAATGTGCCCCTGTTGACGAGCCTGTGATTGAATGTGCTCCTGTTGACGAGCCTGTGATTGAATGTGCCCTTGTTAACGAGCCTGCGATTGAATGTGCCCCTGTTGACGAGCCTGTGATTGAATGTGCTCCTGTTAACGAGCCTGTGATTGAATTTGCCCCTGTTGGCGAGCCTGTGATTGAATGTGCTCCTGTTGGTGACCCTGTGGTTGAATGTGCCCCTGTTGACGAGCCTGTGATTGAATGTGCTCCTGTTGACGAGCCTGTGATTGAATGTGCCCTTGTTAACGAGCCTGCGATTGAATGTGCCCCTGTTGACGAGCCTGTGATTGAATGTGCTCCTGTTAACGAGCCTGTGATTGAATTTGCCCCTGTTGGCGAGCCTGTGATTGGATGTGCTCCTGTTGGTGACCCTGTGGTTGAATGTGCCCCTGTTGACGAGCCTGTGATTGAATGTGCTCCTGTTGACGAGCCTGTGATTGAATGTGCCCTTGTTAACGAGCCTGCGATTGAATGTGCCCCTGTTGACGAGCCTGTGATTGAATGTGCCCCTGTTGACGAGCCTGTGATTGAATGTGCTCCTGTTGACGAGCCTGTGATTGAGTTTGCCCCTGTTGACGAGCCTGTGATCGAATGTGCTCCTGTTGGTGACCCTGTGGTTGAATGTGCCCCTGTTGACGAGCCTGTGATTGAATGTGCCCTTGTTAACGAGCCTGCGATTGAATGTGCCCCTGTTGACGAGCCTGTGGCTGAATGTGCCCCTGTTGACGTCTCCGTGGTTGGCTTTGCTCCTGGTGTTGTTTCCTGTGTGCTTGATGATGGCCATCTAGTGCTTGAAGTTGTGCCTGTTGGTTTGCCTGTGGCTGTCTGTGTTCCTGTTTCAAGTTTATACACACGACAGGGAAAAAGAAAAGTCGTTAAAGGGGGGATTCTTTTTGTGTTTGCTAATTTGAGTTACCAATTTTAAATTGACAAAGTCTTCTATTCGCAAAATGATGGCCACATAACAAACAAGAAGGATTTCCAAACATTATAAATAATATTTTCATACAAACTGAGATAATCTTGAAAAACAAGATCGATATTTGTCATGTTTACTCAACTGCAATCCGTTTCAATCTTCCATTTATGCTCCTGCTTGGCTGTTTTGTTCCTTTTAAGTCTTCCTACAGCACTAAGCCGTTACTGTGATATTTCAGTTAATTCATAGACCAGTTATTCAGTCCTGAAGTCATCTAAAATTGTGTGACCTACAAGTAGCTCGCTTATGAAAATCTACATTCTAAGAGAAAACAAGCCAAGGCGATTTTCTTTGAAAGTTTCTTATTTCTTTTAGTTGCATGACGACTAAATTGAACAAACTGCAAAAGCGAAGACAATCGATCACTACATTTGCAGAAAATGATCAATACAAGTAATACTAGAAAACCAGGTGTTGAAATTCCGCTTTTTTATTTTTAAGTAGAGTTGATTTAAGTGCTTGCAGATTAAATTTTCGAAAAGTTGGTGCAACTTTCTTGAACCAACAGCTTTCACTCTGTAATCAAATTTAAAGGATAAATAGCAAGCGTAACTCGAAGGAACACGCTAAACCGTTGACCATGACAATGTATAAAAGTAGCATTGCTTTGTTAACAATTTAAACTTAACTTGGCTTAGATGGATTACAAAAAGCTGATACAGTTAAAACGTTCCACGTCTTCTCATTTTTTATCAACTTACGCAAAAAGTTTCTAACTTTAAAAGTTCAAAGTATCTATTTTGTGCCAAATTAAAAATTGCAAACATTTCAATATTTCGTGCTCAAAACTTATTACGACGAAATGGACTAACTGTAAAGTTTGAACAAAACAGACATAATAAGAAAAATTCTCAAAGTTACTACTCACTGAAGGAAAATAAATTCATTAACAGCATCCCGGACCAGAGAATACCCAAAGCTGCAGCCATGTTAAAACAAGATTTAAATATGAATATTCTCGTCTCTAGCTTTGCACTTTTGTCAATAACCCTCAATCAGTTGAACATGAAATGAACTCAAATTGCACAGCTTTTTTCGCGGGTGTGACGTGGGTTCTTTGAAGGCTAATTGACATCACCCGCAAAGACGAAAAATGACTTGTTCCTATGGTGATCAGTAATTGTTCATAAAGTTTGAGTCGCAAGATAGAGAAACACCAAAAATATAATAGGTAACAACAAACTAAAAAGAAACAAGAAGAAAAACCTAAACAATTTAAGCGCAGTTTTTCAAGATGTGACGTTTTACCATGTTGGACGAGTAATTGGTTTCTAAGAAGACCCCTGCTTAAGGGACGGACCATTATTTTCCTGGAAGGGGGTATGAAAAATTTTCCTTTGCAAACCTTTTTTTTTTAATTTATGCAATCTGAACCTCTGCAAACATTTTCGAAATGCAAACTAACTTTTTTACACATATCGTGTTTGAAAGCAATTTATCTCGTCTTTTTAAGTCCTACAAGCAATTTTTTTTCAATATTTTTCATATCCCCCTCCAGAAAAATAATGGTCCGTCCATAATTGTATTCAACCTCTTTTGCATTCGTGTCTCCAAACTGGAGACAAGTCTTTCAATAAGAAGTCGCATGTTATAAATTTATGACGTTATTCAGTAGTTTCGTATTGGTTTCGTTAATGGATTTAGCTTGTTTTAAGAAATAATCTTCTCGATTTTCACAAATTCCCGAACCGTTTACGTCCCCATATGTTATTTCTCTTAAGCGTCATATTATCTGTCACTGCCTGGAGTTACTCGGCATGTGGGTTGGTTAATAAAAGATCTCCACTGTAACATTATTATGTTTAGATAATGCAAGTCGTATAAAGTGATGTGTTATTCACACGCATATGTTTGTTAACAATAAGAAAGAAAAAAAACTTTTTTCCTTTAGCATTTCTGTTTTTCTCCGACTTCATCACTACTTCAGTTAAAAGCTTAAGAGGCTTAAATATGGGATTTGACAAATTTTCGTCGAAAATTTTAAAACTTTTTAGGCAAGTTCAGTTGCATTTTATTTTCAATCAAGCAGCTGACATTTGCATTTGTAATGACGATAGTTCACAATTATGTTTGAAACTTTTTACCTTCGGGTCTCCCACAAATAAATCTACGATAAAATTTTTGCCATAGAAATGCACCAAAGCCCTTATCTTTATATACCAAGATCTCTAGGTAAAAAAAGAACTACAGTAACTAGAAACCCTTGACTACAAGATGTATTAAAAATAGCCAATGTTAAATTTCCTGTTTAGTTAAGTTGGTAAGGTGCCATGCAGTCGGTTCACTTCAAGGTCGGCGCCGGCGGATCCATTTATGGCCGATCCATTTTAAAATTAATGATGGTAACTCAGCTTTGAGATCTTGCAGCGATAAACAAACCATGGCTTTACCACCCACTTCATTAATTTACTGCCATTCATGCATCGCACATGGGTTTTGTGAGAAAAATTGAGTCTAAATAGACTTGCAGCGGTGTCTAGGTTCACCTTAAACGCAACCATCCAATCACATTAAAAAGCGCATTTTAGCATGGGCTGCACTTAAAATTTGTGCTATTTAAATGCAATTTCATTGTGCTGGAGGCTATGTTGCGTGCTAGAAATTTGCATTCTCCATTCTGTTATACTGATTTTGATCCGGGACTTCGGTACAGCAGTAGCGGCCTAGGATTGAATAAATTTCAAAAGATAAAAATAACGTTCGGCACTGAAATTTGAGTCCCAGGCCTTGCGCGATTTATCATAAAAACAAGATCACCACCCCACCACTCTATGTCTTCTATTTATATTTGACTTGTCTGGTCTATAAAAGGCAAAAAGAAAAAAACATAGGGTAAGACTGTCCAAAACTTGGAGGATTTGTAACTTTTTAGCCCCACGCAAAACGCTGTTAGTTATCTTGAAGCCATTAAACGTCTGCGTAAGATGCTAAGAAACAAAGCTTCAAAACAAAATCTTTTATTAATCTTATTAGTTATTTTTTGTAAAAAGAAAACATCTGCTGGCTTAATGTATTTGGAAACAACACACTCTAATGATTCCCGTTAGAGAAAACACGTTTTCAAGTTGGCCAGGTGCAGTCTTAACGAGCTGACTTAAGCCCAACCAGTCCAACCACCAAAACACGAGACATCATAGGAAACATCATGTTTTCCACAGTAATGTCTCCACACATCGGAAGCTTGATTATTGTGGCAACACTGACCGTTACAGTATGGACTCTCGGTGAGTTTTACATTCTTGCGAGTTTTTGCTAGAAAACGCTACGTGTCATAAATAAACTCAAAACATTCTTCTAGAATTACCTACTTTACTTCAAAATATTATACAACTGCGTTCCCTATAGCAGCCGTTATAGTTTCGTAAACATCTCTGGCCATGGGTGAATATTTCTTTCAATTTTCAGTGATGCCTGAACATCGGAAAAGCTGAAAAAGTGACATTTTACACCTAACACATTTTACTGTGGGAAAAGTCGGTGATATTCACTAATTGAAGAAGATATTTGGCGCAAATTGTAAAACTTGACATTAACTTTAAAATTGTCAATTTAAGTGAACGTTCGAACTGTTTACGGTAAAACGTATTTAGTTACTCAGTTGAAGTTAGAACATAACTGACTTCAAGTATAGAATATTCTAGAAAAAGACCTGAAAGGCGACAATATGATAATTACTAAAGTAATCCTTGTTTAATACTTCATTCATATTGCAATGACTAGAAATTTTCTTTTTGGAAGGTGACCCATACTGAAGGTTTTGGTCTCAAGCTTTTTAAACTTTTCGTAGCTCTTTTTCCTTTCCATTGGTAAGTCAGTGTTTCTAACTAATTGCACCTCTCATTCGGCATTTTAGCTTCAATCAATTCCAGCTTTTTACCATCGGTCAGAATTTTATCTCCGGTTTACAAATTATGAAAATAATGCGGCGGCCGAGTGCTAACTGACAGTAACAATTGAGAGAAGGCTTTTATCTGCGTTCGTGACCTCCCTGTTCTAGCCTTCAGATTGGCTTATATGGCGTAAAATAGAACACTTACTCGATGTTGTTATTTCACTAAACTATCACATTTCATCCGTTCTTCCTTTATCATTCAAATTTTAAACGTACAGTGGGCTTTAAATAACAAAAATATCCTAATTAGCATGAGAAAAAGTGAAAGTTGTTTGTACGGTACATTACATGAAAATTTCACATTTTCATGCATCGGTATGTCTCTATGAGAAGGTCCTTGGGAAACACTGAGACGAACTTGAAAATTTTCATGAAAAGGTCAAGTTACAGGTCGTGATAACAAGGTTCCTCGCCGAGTAAGGAGAATTTGTATCTTGGTCTGGACTTACTTACTTACCTACCTACCTACCTACCTACCTACCTACCTACCTACCTACCTACCTACCTACCTACCTACCTACCTACCTACCTACCTACCTACCTACCTGCCTGCTTGCATGCTTGCTTGCTTGCTTACTTACTTTGCTTCCCCCTATCTTGCAGATAAACTCGTTATTGAAGAAGTGCAGGTTAAACGCAATGACTCATCGATCGAATGGGACAAAAAGCTATCAGACAAGAAAAGCAAAGAGTTCAAAGAAATGGCACTGGCTGTAAAAAAGCAGTTGAAAGAGGATCTTAAAGACCTACAAGGTATAAATGAAATTAGAGTAAAAAAATTCACGAAAAAGGATGGAGATGTATTTTGCAACTTTGAATGCAAAGTGAATACCAAGCAGGTTAATAAAGAAGACATCAAAGATACCCTCAACATGACCGTCGACATCGGTGCCACTGCAGAAATATCGTACACTCGGATAAACATGAGTTTGAATCTTTCAAGCTTGTCGTGGATTGATGCTTACAATGATCACAACAGCTCAGAGTACAAAAACCTGACGACAGCAATAATAGCAGCTCTTTCAGAAGTATATCAAGACACGGAGGAAGTTTTAGGTTTTGAGATTGTCTCGATTTCTGAAGCGCACGATGGTTCGCTCGTGGTGGATTACCATGTGCTTGTTGATTCAGAATCAAATTTAAAGAAAAATGACTTGGAAGAAACAATAAAGGAATCCACCAAAGATGGCAGTTTTGGAAAAATGTTCACTGGTGTTAAGAAGCAGCAGGAGCAGCAGCAGCAAACCGGAAGTGAGGAGGATAAACTCGTTATTGAAGAAGTGCAGGTTAAACGCAATGACTCATCGATCGAATGGGACAAAAAGCTATCAGACAAGAAAAGCAAAGAGTTCAAAGAAATGGCACTGGCTGTAAAAAAGCAGTTGAAAGAGGATCTTAAAGACCTACAAGGTATAAATGAAATTAGAGTAAAAAAATTCACGAAAAAGGATGGAGATATATTTTGCAACTTTGAATGCAAAGTGAATACCAAGCTGGTTAATAAAGAAGACATCAAAGATACCCTCAACATGACCGTCGACATCGGTGCCACTGCAGAAATATCGTACACTCGGATAAACATGAGTTTGAATCTTTCAAGCTTGTCGTGGATTGATGCTTACAATGATCACAACAGCTCAGAGTACAAAAACCTGACGACAGCAATAATAGCAGCTCTTTCAGAAGTATATCAAGACACGGAGGAAGTTTTAGGTTTTGAGATTGTCTCGATTTCTGAAGCGCACGATGGTTCGCTCGTGGTGGATTACCATGTGCTTGTTGATTCAGAATCAAATTTAAAGAAAAATGACTTGGAAGAAACAATAAAGGAATCCACCAAAGATGGCAGTTTTGGAAAAATGTTCACTGGTGTTAAGAAGCAGCAGGAGCAGCAGCAGCAAACCGGAAGTGAGGAGGATAAACTCGTTATTGAAGAAGTGCAGGTTAAACGCAATGACTCATCGATCGAATGGGACAAAAAGCTATCAGACAAGAAAAGCAAAGAGTTCAAAGAAATGGCACTGGCTGTAAAAAAGCAGTTGAAAGAGGATCTTAAAGACCTACAAGGTATAAATGAAATTAGAGTAAAAAAATTCACGAAAAAGGATGGAGATATATTTTGCAACTTTGAATGCAAAGTGAATACCAAGCTGGTTAATAAAGAAGACATCAAATATACCCTCAACATGACCGTCGACATCGGTGCCACTGCAGAAATATCGTACACTCGAATAAACATGAGCTTGAATCTTTCAAGCTTGTCGTGGATTGATGCTTACAATGATCACAACAGCTCAGAGTACAAAAACCTGACGACAGCAATAATAGCAGCTCTTTCAGAAGTATATCAAGACACGGAGGAAGTTTTAGGTTTTGAGATTGTCTCGATTTCTGAAGCGCACGATGGTTCGAATTCGCTCGTGGTGGATTACCATGTGCTTGTTGATTCAGAATCAAATTTAAAGAAAAATGACTTGGAAGAAACAATAAAGGAATCCACCAAAGATAGCAGTTTTGGAAAAATGTTCACTGGTGTTAAGAAGCAGCAGGAGCAGCAGCAGCAAACCGGAAGTGAGGAGGAGGATGATAAGGATAAGCCCCCAGTAGGACTGATCGTGTTTGCAGCGGTTATAATTTGTTTGGTGATTTTAACCTTCCTCGTTATGGTAAGTACATACTTGTGAAGTGCAACTGAAAATCACAATGTCTGAAAATACGTAACGCTTGTCATCCACTTGAAGAGGAGAAAGTTCTGGCAACCTGTTGTTAACGTTTTAGATTAATACCGTCAAAATAAGTTTTATTTGCAAATTAAAATGAAGGAAAGAAACTAAAGAAGTACGTAAATGATAAACGGTTATATGGTGAAATGGCATTAAAAAGTATAACGACAGAAGTGGCGAGACAACCCTACAAAAAAATCACATGGCGTGCTTATCTGTGATTTGACAAGCTCGTTAGCATTCCATTTTCGTAACTCGTACGTAGGTGTAGTTCTTTTTAAAATATAGGATAAATATAAGAATTGCTTGTGGGAGGTGCGGTGACCTAATGGTTAGTGCGCTGGACTCCGGATCGGGCGGTCCGGGTTCGAGCCCTGGCCGGGGCACTGCGTTGTGTTCTTGGGCAAGATACTTTACTCTCATAGTGCCTCTCTCCACCCAGGTGTATAAATGGGTACCGGCGAATTTACTGCTGGGGTTAACCCTGCGATGGACTAGCATCCCATCAAGGGGGGAGTAGAAATACTCCTAGTCGCTTCATGCTACGGAAACCGGGATAAGCTCCAGCATGATGGCCCCTAGGCTCGTATACAGACTTACCCTACCTTATAATTCTACGTCCATACATAAAGTCGCCTCACAACAATACGTGTATTTACCACTAGACTAATTAGTCGATGTTATATTTGCCACTGGTTAGGTAAAATCTGTGTTCGAGTTTATATTGAAGTCCTATAGTGTTATTAATAGCATGGAATGCTAGTCCAACGTAAGGTTCCTCGCTGGTACCCATTAATTTAGCTCCTCCCTGACTTGCCTAAGAACACATCACAACGGCCCTGACCAGTGTAGAACCTGGACCAACGATCTGCCGTCCAAAGCACTAACCACCGCGCCTCCTACACTCACTAGACCTAATGTGCGATCTCTTGGCTGTTTTGACAGATTGTCCGTAAGCACTGGAAGTATCTTAAAGAGCACTCACCCGAGGCCAGCTTTGAATCCTACCAAAGCCGAAAAGGTGACATACAGTCTGTGACTGTGACAGAGAAGACCGACAGTACTGTCCCTTCCATAACCGTGGATAGCATTGTTTTAGATGTACCTGAAGGACCAGTGTCAGAGTAAGGGGTATAGAATGGCAAAATCCGAGACTCACCGAGACGCCGAGACCCTCATTTAAAATCCGAGACCGAGACTTACAATTTTTTTTCAAATCCGAGCCCGAGACACCGCGATTCAAAAATCCGAGCGCGAGACACCGTGATCTAGAAATCCCAGCGCGAGACTATTACAACGCTAGTCTAACGCTCTGTAGCTCTCTGCTTTGCTGTTGTCATTGCCGTTATTTCGTGACGGTTCAAACTGATTAAAACTTTCGCTTGGTTTGCGAAACTCGGGACTCAATTTCAAAATTCGAGATTCCGAGAGGAACGTTGTTTTTGCGAGCTTGAGATTCCGACACTCTAGTTTGCTACGCCGAAATTTCGAGACTCGCTTGTAATTTTCCAAGAGCCATGATTTTTCAAGGACCATTTTATACCCCTAGAGTTGTAGCAAAGCAACTTTCGATATATAGTTTACAGTAGAAGAATTTTTTTATGCTCCTCTCTCTGTTTTCGTGTTAGTGTAAATGACTCATTATTTCTGACACAACGAAAACGATGCATGAATTATCACTGTAAGATCGAATAGACACTGTGAAGCCGGGTTCACATTGCTTACTTTATGTTAGGACAATTACAAAAGCTTGCCCCAGGGCCAATGGATTTTAAATATAGCATTTTGAATTCTTCTGTAGTTTGAATTCCTTACAAGACGAAATTCCCCAAATGTGATGAACCTGAATAAAATACGAATCCGGAGTCATTTGCTCTAGTGTAAGCGCAGTCTCAACATTAACAAAAAATTAACAAGCCGCCTTAAAGTTTTTTTGTCGATTTCATTCATCTACAATAGCGTTGCTGTGGTACAAATAATACATGTTAAAAAATCACGTGATGGTACGATGCGGCCATCTAGCAATAATTCACTTTTCATAGGTGAAGTCGGAAGATAGTTTCCATTTTGCCATATATTCCCATATAGTCAACATTCACAGTTCATCAGAATAAAATTAATCAGGAGAGCAATCTCGGGGAAGATATAGGGCCTTCAATTCCCTGAAATGAACGGCAACCGCTATCGGTTCCGTGTGAGAAAATCGCTTTTTAATTAGCAAATGCGGTGTGCGTGCTAAAAGAATTTGATCGCATATATAGACATTTTATTGAGAATAATTCTCTTTATTGATGAATTTCTTTATTCTAATAAGCTACAAGCCTGTAAGGTTATGTACAGAAAATCCTAGCAGATTTAAAATATGGTCACTTATACAGTGAAATAATCTCCAATCTGTAGTGTATAAAACAGTTCGGTGCAAGAATTTGTTTAAATACTTTCTCTTATTAGTACTGGTTCACTTCTCGCTCGCACTGTTAGTGTATATGCAAAGGAAAGATTTAGTGTCCTTTAGCTTGTAAATAAATCATCATGTGAAGACTAAAATAACCTGACAATATTAATGACGTTCGTTCTCAATATCGCCTCGAAGCTAACTTGAAATCGTGCAATGTTACATACCATGATAAATATGTTTTTAATAATTGTATTTATTGCAACAGCGGGCTGATACAGCCTGTCAATTGTAAGTGGCACTTCCGCTTTTGTAAATACAAATCTTAAATAAAGAATATCCTAATTAACTAAATTTTGAATGAATCATTCAGCATTCCTCCGAGTTACATATTTTGCCCGCTAGAGTTGCCGCTTTTGATCTGTCTAGAAATGGTTTTCTAGAGGTGTAAACCCAGCATGTCCAGAATAAAACAAAAACTGTAATCGATATTGTGTTATCACAATTATTCAGCTAAAATTTCTGTCCTTAATAAAGGCATAAATAATAATAAAATAATAAAAAATAATAATCTCTGTGGTCCAACTGATAGCGCCCTTACAATTATTAAGTATTCTATCAAGCCTTTGTTCTTAACAACTGATAAAAACAAATGAAGTGAAATAATGTGAGTGAAAAAGAATCAATTTGATGATAAATAAATAAATTTAAAATAAATGTCATTGCCCATCAAATGTTTGAGAAAAAATCTTCTTCTGCCAGTCTCTTCAGGGCGTGGCTTGTTGTTTATATTGCATGTTTTTGTTGAACCTACATGAATAGTTCCTCTCTATCACTTTTTCTCTGGAGATCGTTACCACAGCCGACCCAGCTCAGTCACTGCTCATCTCCACTCTTGTCTAATGAAGGTTGTCGAAATGGATTCACCGTGAATCTCTGCAATAGAGGCAAAATCAACATATCAATACTGTCTTACCACATAACAGTTTCGTACATTTTTTAACAGGTGGGAGAAGTTGATGATAGATCAAGATCAGATATGTACTTAACTGGGGCTTTGTCACAGTTTTTAACAGATTTCTGACTGCCAGAATTTACATTTGTGTCGTAGGAAACCTAAAACTAGTGGTCCATTTTAACAAACATTTGCTATATCAGATCGAGCGCTGAAACTGTTAACAAGTGTCTTTGGCTGCAGATGGCTAGGATGGAAATGGATTGCAACTTGAAAAATCAGGGCTAAACTTTTCAAGTTGTTTCCACACGTCTTAAAAAAAAATTGATATTTGTAACCGTTGTTTGATTTCTCTCCACAAGTTTGGTTAAGGTTATATTATCCCGGCTTTAGATGTTCAAAGATAATATTTTTCATGGGCTTGGGGGCCTGCCACCACCTCTCGAGTAGTTTAGACCAAACATCCGTGAAATTCCCGTGACGCAGCTTCTTTAAGGTTTTTTCCTGTTCTTTTGCTAGATGTATATGCATTCTATTGTACATGCCTGGATTTTGGCCGTCCCCAAGCTCGTGTATTTCCCTTATTGCGGTTTGCCATACGTTCCTTGAGCGAGGATGGCGCGGGGGAGCGGGGATGGCGCAGTGGGGAGAGCACTCGCCTCCCACCAATGTGGCCCGGGTTCGATTCCCGAACCCGGCGTCATATGTGGGTTGAGTTTGTTGTTGGTTCTCGTCCTCGCTTCGAGGGTTTTTCTCCGGGTTCTCCGGTTTTCCTCCCTCCGCAAAAATCAACACTGCTAAATTCCAATTCGATCGGGAACAGTGGACGAAGAGCCACTCTGTGGAAGTGCCACTGCAAATTCCCATTTATTTATTTTATTTATTTAGTTCCTTTGAACGTTAGTTCTGAGAAATAAGTGTTACATCAACGTGTATCCTCCAGTTGATCATTTTCTTAAATCTCATTGACTGTGTGCTTGACAATGTGTTATATTGAAAGGAGAAATTAAATGTTCATCGCCCTTTGGGAATTATAAGAGAACTTACCCTAACAACGCCTCCTAGAGGTCGTATCTCTTCTTCTCGCTTTCGACGTTCTGCTAAAGTATCAGGTTGTGCTAATGAAGGGTTGTGGAACGAGATGTGTTTCAATTTCTTTGGCTCTTTTTTTGTTTCTTGATGCTTTTGATCCTTTCCTCGCTCTTCGTCGTTAGTATCAGCTCCTTTTTCAAAAGCTTGGACTTGAGAACGTATTATTGCTTTGCTGTTCGTTTCATTAGCCTGGTTCTCGGGTTTGTCTCGACTAGCAATTTCTTCCCCTTTTTTGTCCTTTGGAAGTGGATCCTAGAAAAGAAAATATCTTATTAAAAGCTAGCCATGGAATCTTGCTATTCCTGAGTTTCGATTGGTTTACAGGCCATGATATATGAGCTCATATATATAAACCATAGACCACACATATTGTAGGTGTAGGCCTCAGCGAGAACAGTTGTGGAGCTCAAATATTGAAATTCTTTGTACATTTTTAATAAAACAATTATTCCACTCACGCTTGTTGGCTACCTACCATATCATATCCAACGGAGGTTGTAGTCAGATATTCTGTTATTTATGTCGTGGTATACTGTCAAAGTAATTATCTATTGGGTCTCTCCATGTTCCAGGTGAAAAGTTAAGAGTAACGTGCAACAGACTTTTATAGCGTTTCATCGAGGAAAACTAAATAGTCCTATTGGCTTTATGCTAAGAAAATCAGAGATTAAAGTCTGATCGGTGACTAGGTTCGAAAATAGACAATCATTACAAGGAAAGTCATGTCCGCCTACAATTGTACCTTTCGCGGCGTCGCCCTTAGGGGGGGGGGGGGGGGGACGATTTAAGCCATACTACTCGCTACATTAGCTAATGTTTCCTTGTAATATACCTTCTGTTTTTCTTCCCGAGCTGGCAGCAGTGTGTCCTCCTGTGATGGTCCAGCGAAAGAGACCTTAGGTTTTGAATGGAGATCGTTTCTTGGCACGATGATCTGATCCTTGGAGCTGGGAGGATTTAAATTGTCCTGGAAAATCTAACAACATTTATACATATAGTATCATGTTTTGTTTATTTAAATATAGTATCAATTTGAAAAAAGAAAAACATTTTCAGATATCTTTCATGTTCATTTAGAGAGTGACTAGCATCAGCTTTTTTCCTAACAACAGAGAAATATATATCAAGTATGTGAATGAGATATACCGTCTGACAAACTGCTCAGAGCTAGCGTGAAAACAAGTCGGTGCGAGAACTGATGCTGTTTCAAACTTGGGACTTTAGTGTAAGACTTCTGCAAGTAGTGCGATGAACTCTTTTTCCCTGATGCGAGTTCCGGTTAACACTAACTGAGTTCTTCACGTTCGTGGTCATCGTTCAAAAGACGCAAAGGCAGTTTTAATCCGGGGTATTATGGGAGTCCCCCCCCCCCCCGGGGGGTTTAATATCTTTTCCCGAAAGCAAGCATTGTCTTCGGTGACAGAGCTTTGTGTACAACACCGGAGAACGAGTTACGTTATAAGGTATGGGATATTGGCGGCCGATTTGAATGGCCAAAAGTTTCATTACGAAGCAGTATATTTCTTTTTTCTTGTACCTCTACTCAAGAGTAGGTTTTCATCGGAAACGTAGAAAACAATGTATAATTATGATCATGGCGTGAGCAGCCTTCGATAAGTATCCTATTCTGCACTGCAACAATCATCGCATCGCATTAAGATTGGGGAGGAAATTCGGCGACACGACAAGAGTCGCAGTGCAAAAGAAGCACATTATGGGTGGGTGGGTGGGTGAAGTTGTACCATTCATGTTACCGTCAAGCGGAATGAACACCCGCGACAGACCCCAACAGTATTCAACAAACAACCAGCTGACTACTTATTGCACTTGGTATGTTCCCTCCGGTGTCGCACTTGAACACTGTCAATTTATTCATGATTTGTAGTTCTTATATGCAATGTCGATAATTTATGCAGTGCGAATAGTATCCTATTCTGCACTGCAACAATCATCGCATCGCATTAAGATTGGGGAGGAAATTCGGCTCCCACCTAGAATCACCCATGCTTCACTGATCAGGAGACCATCAATGGGCTCTTAATTCCCCAATACTCATATCCAAAACAAGAGGCCATTGATGGTCTCAGTATGAAGGCCAAGTCACACAACACAACACACAGCACCTATATCCATTCCCAACGGATAGATCAATATGTCAGCCTGGACATTTTCAAATATCAGCATACGTTTCATCAGTCCCAAATATCAATGGGCTCTTAACCCCCAATACTCATATCCAAAACAAGAGGCCATTGACGGTCTCAGCATGATGGCCAAGTCACACAAGACACCACACCACACAGCACCTATATCCACTTCCAAAGGATACAAAAAACGTCAGCCTCGACATTTTCAAATATCAACATACCTCTTATCATTCCTAAACATCAATGGGCTCTTATCCGCCAAAACTCATTTTCAAACAAAGAGACCATTGATAGTCTTCTATGGGGGCCAAGCCATGCCAACACAAATAAGCAGACAGCAGTAAGCAGTCTTATCTCACTACATCCTCCCCGACAACAATGATCCAGTCAACCTACGACTGTCACCCCGCTACCGACCCCACTTGAGTTCCCCTGTCGGACGATCCAGCTGATCGACCCTGGAGGAAAAAATGGAAAAACGAACAGTTTTCCTCAAACTCGGAGTTATACTCCTAATCCCAGGTCAAATAAGGTCGAAATTACATGGGAAAGAAAGGATAGCAACCAGTAGTCCCGTAGATATGCGACAAGACGAAACCAAACGTTGATAGGGGAACCCATGGGGCCAGCAAGGGATGACAGTCATGACCCAGCAAAGCCGGGGGAGTTTGTTTAGATACTCTTTTTCACAACTGTCACTCCAAGCAACCCCAAACGTCTTTCTAAAATCGCAACCTGGCAGTCACTCCCTGACAGAACTGGGAAATTATATGCCCACTGGTCATAACAACGTCATAAACAACAACCAGATATCACTTCAGAACAGGCAAATCACATGCCTCATTCAACTAATCACGATCACTGGTCAAGGAATTCGCTGTAGGAATCACTTCATGACAAAGACAGCCAATAATATGCCTTACTGGCCATAAACCTTCTCACCATCACGATCATCAATCAGGCAACACGCTGAATAAATCACTTCATGACAAAAACAACATATTATATGCCTTACTGGCCATAAACCTTCTCACAATCGCGATCATCAATCAATCAAGACGCTGAATTAATCACTTCATGCCAAACAGGGAATTATCTGCCTCACTGACAATAAAATTCTCACAATCACGATCATCAATCAGACAAAACGCTGAAAGAATCGTTTCACGACAAAACAGGTAATTATATGCCTCACTGGCCATAACATTCTCAAAGGTCACGATCATCAAACAGACAACACGCTGAGTGAATCACTTCATAACAAAACAGGCAATAATATGCCTCACTGGCCATAACATTCTCAAAAGTCACGATCATCAAACAGACAACACGCTGAGTAAATCACTTCTTGACAAAACAGGCAATTATATGCCTAACTGGCCATAACATTCTCAAAAGTCACGATCATCAAACAGACAACACGCTGAGTGAATCACTTCATGACAAAACAGGCAATTATATGCCACACTGGCCATAACATTCTCAAAAGTCACGATCATCAAACAGACCACACGCTGAGTGAATCACTTCATGACAAAACAGGCAATTATATGCCTCACTGGCCATAACATTCTCAAAAGTCCCGATCATCAAACAGACCACACGCTGAGTGAATCACTTCATGACAAAACAGGCAATTGTATGCCACACTGGCCATAACATTCTCAAAAGTCACGATCATCAAACAGACAACACGCTGAGTGAATCACTTCATGACAAAACAGGCAATTATATGCCTCACTGGCCATAACATTCTCAAAAGTCACGATCATCAAACAGACCACACGCTGAGTGAATCACTTCATGACAAAACAAGCAATTGTATGCCACACTGGCCATAACATTCTCAAATGTCACGATCATCAAACAGACAACACGCTGAGTGAATCACTTCATGACAAAACAGGCAATTATATGCCTCACTGGCCATAACATTCTCAAAAGTCACGATCATCAAACAGACAGCACGCTGAGTGAATCACTTCATGACAAACAGGCAATTATATGCCTCACTGGCCATAACATTCTCAAAAGTCACGATCATCAAACAGACAGCACGCTGAGTGAATCACTTCATGACAAACAGGCACCTATATGCCTCACTGGCCATAACATTCTCAAAAGTCACGATCATCAAACAGACAACACGCTGAGTGAATCACTTCATGACAAAACAGGCAATTATATGCCTCACTGGCCATAACATTCTCAAAAGTCACGATCATCAAACAGACAACACGCTGAGTGAATCACTTCATGACAAAACAGGCAATTATATGCCTCACTGGCCATAACATTCTCAAAAGTCACGATCATCAAACAGACAGCACGCTGAGTGAATCACTTCATGACAAAACAGGCAATTATATGCCTCACTGGCCATAACATTCTCAAAAGTCACGATCATCAAACAGACACCACGCTGAGTGAATCACTTCATGACAAACAGGCACCTATATGCCTCACTGGCCATAACATTCTCAAAAGTCACGATCATCAAACAGACAACACGCTGAGTGAATCACTTCATGACAAAACAGGCAATTATATGCCTCACTGGCCATAACATTCTCAAAAGTCACGATCATCAAACAGATAACACGCTGAATGAATCACTTCATGACAAAACAGGCAATTATATGCCTCACTGGCCATAACATTTCATAAACGCGACAAGTAATCCTTTTAAATACTTCGTAAGATAATACTGTTACGTACGGAGCCCAACCTTTGGCATAACGTGACACAATATCAATTCTGGTAAGCAAGGGCGCTAGAAGTCGAGCGAATAAGCACCACAGCCCAACCACGTGGAAAAAATAACAAAGGAACCACTCCCTTTGGGCATTATACCTCACCGTCAGTAACGAAACGTAATTTACATAGCCCAACCACGTGGAAAATAACTGAAAAAATCGCCTCCGTTTACAAAAATACCATGCTAGTAAAACGGACATTTGAACGAAAAGAGCCGCCCAGCCGACCCAGCACTGCCCTTCCGTCGCACGCAAAAACAAAATTGACAGAGCTATACCAACGCAAAGCCACATTAACCTGGACAAAATATTACCTCAGGAAAACACCGCCATGTTCGATTTAAGTCCAAGCGCATTTACGCCTTGCGTCGTCTATGCTTGAAGAAGGCAAGCCAAGGCTTGAGGAATCCGAACTGCTCCCTGCTGAGGCATTGCTGAAAACCTCTCTGCTGAAACTTCGCGTTCAAAACTATAAGACGCTCCACGTGTCTTCTTGGTGCCAACGAAACCTGTATCTGAAGTCTTCACATGAGCATTCAGACCGAACGATTCAGTACATAGCTTAAATTCAAATAGCAACTGGCGAAGGAAAAGTCGTACAAATTTGCCAACTGAATCAGTAAATACACATTCAGTCTGATGAGCCTTATCCTGGAATCAGGGTCTGAAGGCTAGTGTTGTAGTTCCGATGAAGAAGAAGGGCACAGGCATGTTCCCTCTGGCGTTGCACTTGAACACTGTCAATTTATTCATGATTTGTAGTTCTTATATGCAATGTCGATAATTTATGCAGTGCGAATAGTTGACGTTAAAAACGTTCAGGCTATTTCATCGTCAGTAAACGCGCGCAAAAGAGCGGCCGGCTGGGAACGAACATGGGGTGCTAGTGCTTAGCGACCGTTTTTCTGAGTTCTTTTGCTTCGGATAAAAACAAATTGACGAGGAAATAATATTGATACAGCGGCAAAGGTATTTTTTTAACAAGCGTAGTAACCAAGGATAAGCTAGAACAAAGTTCACTTCATTGAAAAGAGGTATTGCATTGATTGATGGTGATCGGCCTTAATGTGCAGGCGATTAAAGACCCATTAAACACACCTCATGTGTGGAGCGGCTCGAAGTGGAAGATGCAGCGACTGACCCGGAGTAAAGCTCACTCTTCTTGTTTTTGTCCTTTAACTTTTCATCTTCGATTTCTTGATTTTTGTTCGCAGTGTACACGTCTTGAGCTTGTTTTGGTCTTGAAGGCTGAAACTATACACGATAGTGTACATTTCTAGATCACATAACAAAATCAACTAAGCTAAGCGTTGTCATGTCGCTTAGGAGAATGTGCAGTATGTGCAGTATCCAACAATCCCGTTTTTGTCACGCAACTACGAAGAGCCGTTGTGTGACAGCCGCGGTAACGGCTGCGTAAGTAAGTGCGAATTTTAATAAGTGACTGCTTGCCGAGCAGCCGAAAACACTCGTCCATAGGGTGAAGTGGTTCCGCATAGTATCCAATTCACAGATAGGACTCTGTGCATGACTGAAAACTGTAAACTTCATTATCAGCTGAATAATTATTATTATTGAAATAATGGGCGTGATAAAAGAGTGAAGTGCGCAGCAAAGTTGCAAACTACTGCTATGTACGATGTAGTGGCATCTCCTTATTTTGTTAAAGGACAATTCTCGGCTTGCACTCGCTTAATTACACCCCTGACCTGCGTCTCGTCATAATCTCCCAGTGTATCTGTGCTTCTGTGATGTCGTTGCGCTGCCAGCTGTTCGGAATTTCTTAACAAATCCACCAACCTCTCCACTGACCTTGAAGTTCCCATGGAGAATGAGCGACTCTGGAACCTCTGACCCTAGGACAAACACACAAATGAACGTAACAATGCAAAAGCTGAAGTTATTGTATCAATGAGACTGAAAACCTTCCCCTTATTGTTACAATTCTGTGTCTTCAGCTGTCTGTTGAATAAACCATCAGAGCAAAATATATTATTTATCGAATTCCAATTCAGTTTTATTTACTTATTTACTTGTAAGTTTACTTGTAAAGATTTCTGTGCCCATAGCAGCGTTTTTAAACAAAAGAAATAGAACATTTCCTGGTTTTAAACCTGGACTAGAACCTGTGCACCGCCGATTAACTAGTGAAGTCCCTTTTCCAGGAGCGAAGTAATGAATCATTTGTACAGAGGGCGTAATTCTGAGGTCCAGGGTTCAGATTCTCCTCCCTGCCACTGAATAGGTTTTGTTTCCATCCTCACTTAGCATTTTATGCCCCTGATGAAGGATAATGTTGTCTATCGAAAAATTGGGTTAAGTAAAATATACCTATCAAAACAGTTGTTCGATCAGCCTTGCATCTTAAAGTTCCTAGGATTTGTGTTTGGTGGCCCTGAATTCAACTCCTTCACACTTTGTATATAGCCAACTGGTCAGCCTGCCAGTTTATGTTTATTTACATTTGTTTGTGTATTTTATTCAAGGGCTACAATGTAAGCTACCATACGGGAAACCAGTAATTGTGTTTAGGCAATAAAGTTTTGTTTTTATTCGGAGTGACACATTATCCAAACCTGTACTCCGTTTTCGTTGTGTAGAAACGTTGACAGTTCATCGGTAGATGACGCTGCTATAATGGACAGCGCCTCTCTTGTCTCCACTTGTCGCCTCTGTAGCTGGAGACGTTGGTGCCGTTCTTCAGTGTTACGTCTCTCTCGAGTTAAAGCTTTCTTCAGCAGTCGGTTTCTCAGCTGTAATTTTAAAAATATAAACGCATGACATATACTTTGCAGCTAGCTGGACAGTGAACTTCTCACATTTAATGTTCATGTACATTTTGCAATCCTTGTAATCTTATATAATGATGGCAAAGGGCTAAATTACGCTTTTTAGGCTATTCCTAATACAAACTGGTAGTTAAAGTAAAATTTTAAAATAATGGCCTGAGAAATACACAGAAGTAGTTTTCCATTGGGATCAGGAAAAGACAAGGTAATATTTTTTGGAGAGCCATTTGCACATAAAGTTAAAACGTAGCCTGGATCGCCTAACTATGCTACTCCAAAACTAAAAAAAAATAAAATGTTTCTATTCGTAACATATTAATTCATTGAACTAACAATTCCAAACGATTGCTGTTACGGATCTGGAGACTTACCAATAGACCAAGAATGAAGACAAGAAGAACGAAAACAATTAACAAGCCACCGAGAGAAATGATTTTCCATAGTTCGATCATTTGCGGAGCTTCGCTTTCCTCTGGTTCCTCGGTCGGCTGTGATTCCAAAACTATATTCCCCAACGAAAAATTCGCCAGTGAACCAGAAGACCAAGCCTCTGAAATAATCCTTTGCAGACGTTCATTAGTGAGCTCTGTATCTCCTTTTACAAAGATAGTAAAGTCTGTAATAACACTGCCCTTGTTAAACCATTGAACCACGCACATTACAAAGCCAGAAATTTTATTTTCTAAACCGTTGTTCAAAACTGTCTCGAGAGATGACTTAAGAGAGTTGTATTCAGGGCTTTTTACATTTGCGTATTGCGACTTCCAGGAAATATTTGTGATAGTAAATCGACCTTTAAATTCGCGCGGTCTTGTGATAACATCTTTGTTGCCCAAGTCGCCATCTTTCGTATTTTCTGTTGGTGACAATGATGACGGTGATAATGATGGTGATAATGTCATTGTCATTACTGTAAGTTGAGAAGATGTCGCCGACGGTGCAATAGAGCTTTCATTTTCCCTGCCTTGTGATACCATCGCCAAAACTGAAAAATAAACAAGAAAACACATCTCGAACTGAGCTGCTTGTCATGAGCAAATGTTCCGTTGCAATTTAACTGACTGTGACGCAATTTATTGAACGATAGATTAGTTACCATGCAAATGTAACGAGGCACCAATGGATATTGAGTTATCTTTTGCCTCTAATTGAAACTGCATGGGCCATGATGCAAAACTACTGATTTCCAAAAGTTTTAATCTCCTCTGGCTGGTTTTTATCAATCTCATTTTCGTATCAAGGTGTTACAACAGGACTCATTCTAATTTGGGTTCGTCTGTTTAGATCCCAAACAGTCAGTTTTGAAAATGTGGCAGGCAAGTGTCTGTACAGGCATCTGATGTGAAATTATTCCCGTTAAATTTATTATTTTATCATTTCAATACTGATCAATGAGTAAGTCAAATTATGAGATTAGTTTGATGTGCTATGAAAGAGCGCATTGCTGTTATCGGTTTTATCAGATATTTCAGAAGGCCGATAATTCCCCGTACAACAAAAATGAAGAACTGATGTTACCAAAACACCTTTGTTTGAAAGCCAAGAATACAGCTGAACTGAGAATCCAAAAATCCTCTTATCGTGAGCTATCCACAGGCTCTTCTTTTGCCCTTTTATTTCGTTCCTTCCAATTTGTCTTACTGGCGAGCTGTTCACAAGTTATTGCAGTACAAAAGATAGTTTTTTTGGCAGTCAGATAGCATAGGTATTTTTTGTTTGAATTTTTGAAAATAATTTTTGATGATAATAGTACGCAAGCGGGAATCTCTGAAAACATGACTTCACGGAAGACGTTTGCGTGTCGAACAAAACGTCGTTGGCAATGATGTTATTATAGTAAGGTCTTTACATTGTAAAATACTTTACATTTAAAATAAAATATTGCAATACACCGTTTCTGTCGAGTCTTTACCCACATTATCAAAATTAAAGGCGTTTTTTTATTGAAATATTCGATAAAATTATTTTTCACGCAGTAATAGCGTGATTTTTGCCCCTGACACCTGCAAATAGTTTTCAGCCGAAACAAAAAGAAACATCGTTTTGACATTTTCATTGTTAAGATGAAACTGATAAAAACAAATTCAATTAGACGGTCTTTTTGTTATTCGCTGAGGTGAAAATCGAAGATTATGATTCTGGCATTAAATGTGAGATTATTTAAGGGACAGTTTCTGTTTTTCAACTCCCGCTTTCAGTTTCACCTGCAAGCAATTCCTCCAAACAACAGCTAATCAATGCTATTCTTATGCATATTGTTTGCTCAAGATATTTTACTTTTGTCTTCGAATGGGCTTAACAGAAGAAGGTGAAGTAGTATAGTCGGAGTCAAACGAATACCACCTCGGGCGCACCCACCAAATTTTGCCTCTTTCCGTGACTAGTACTCCGGGGGATAAACCCCCTTCGTACTAGGGAAAGAGGCAAAGGTGGGTGCTGCTCGGTAGTATTCGTTTGACTCCGACTATACTACTTAGGAAAAACCGCAAAAACAGAGAAACAACTTTACAACAAAGGGCGGCGGGACAAGCATTTAGAGGAACGCAGCAGTCATGTAAACAATGGGACGAGAAAAAAAAGGAATTATTTCCCAAAGTCAAAAAAAAAATCAGAAAGCCCAAAATCAAACTGGCAACCAAGGATGTATTTATAGATCCACCAATACACATTTCAGACGAGCTGCTCACAGCAATGAAAAAAATGAGCCCGCAAGATTTAAAGAACACACTTATACAACCGGAAGAAGAACAAGAAGAAGTCAACTTAACAGATATGGAAGAGTACGATTTGACGGGAACAGGAGAGCCGGTTTACGAAACACCAATCATGACGCCGCAGCTGTACCGCAGAATAATGGCGAATGAGTTTAGCCAGGACCAGGTGGAGTACATAATAAAGAAAAGTTTGCACTTTTAAGAAGCAGCATCAAGAATAGCTTCCACAGCTTGAGCGGTAACAAGTTTGACATCATTTACCCACGAGGGGGAAGAAAGGTCTTTGAAAGCGAACACGAGCATGTGGACCAACACAATCATTCAGTCACGTGTATATGTAAATTGATATTTTTTTGCGCGCATTTGGAGAAAAGTGGCAGCAAGTTATCAAACATGGGCATAGCTGAATCAATGCAAAAACTCACACCCGAGCAGCAAAAGCTTTTCAATAAAAAACTGGCAGAGGCAATAGCGGCAGCAGCGAAAAAGTTCGAAGCGGAAATAAAAAAATATCAAGAAGACCCCTATGTACATTTCAATGGAAAGAAAATCAAGAAGACCCTAAAGCAATGTATCCCATACACGGAGGAACAATGGGAAAAAGTAACGGAAAAACAAAAGGCGTACAAAAACAAACAGCTGATAAACTTCATAGATAAAGTTTTCTTCCAAGACGGAGCGCTGCAATTTAAAGAAACGCGGCAAAAGGGTATAAACATCAATTAATCATATTAATAAAGGTAAACAAGAATAGATGGACACATTAGAACTAATACAAGCACTTCCGGCAGAACTTCGAGAACAAATCTTAAAGGAGTATGTAAAAATAAAACTATGGCAACGTAAAATGGAGGGCTGGGATGAAGTGAATAAAGCGATTTTGGATGCCCCCTACTGTTTGAAAAACGAGCAGATCACGTGGATTCTGCACTGCTACAAATGCTACCTAGAATGCGGGCGGAACTACATCTGCAGCCTCTGTTACACAAGAAAAAGGCAGAGGGAGTATTTAGGCCCGGACATATTTGATCCAGATGAGTATGACCCATGCTTCGAAAAGACGATAACAATCAACAGCAGAGTGTGGAGCTACAAGCATTAGCGCTATTTAGCAATCAAAACCAAACTCACCACAACTTCTTGGTATTTGATAAAAAGAGGCGAACCGTGACTTTGAAGCTTCACAATAACAAAGGGATCAGAAACCGAATTAAGCTCACGGCAAACTTACCTCTTAAAAGAAAAATCGTCTATTAAAATTAAACTTACCAATACACGTTTTGTATTAGATAGGCCTCTATCTAAGTGGTCGTGTTGAGATAAATAAACCGCAAAATAGTCTCCCGGGTCTATTTTTTTTCTTCCACCGCCATAACGAGGCTCTGCATATTGGTATTTTAAACCACTAGCATTACGTACGCTTGTAAATGGTCTGTCACTACCTAAACCGCGAGGTAAAGTAAAATTAAAACCTATTCTTTCATAAGTTCGAGAGGCACCCTTTTGTTCTATAATTAAAGCTGAGATACCGTCGAGTAAACAAGGAAATGGCGCCATCACACGAATGTTACTGCCGAATTTAACAAAAGTTCTATTACCAGTAACATTTTCATCGGATTTCCATTCGCCAGTTAATATTATTCTAGGTTGGAAATTTTTTAACGAATAACCGCTTAGATCTAAATCTTTTTGTAATTTGATAGTATCGTTTTCTATTGTGTACCCTCTATCATAATTTTTCAACGAAAAGCCGTTCATATCCAAATCGGTTTGTAGCGTGATTTCGCCGTCATCGATAACAAAAGCCTGATCGTAAACAGTTCCGTCTACATCTGTTTGATAACCTTTTACCCCATAAATAATCAAAGCAGCCTTTTCAAGTGGCGAAGAGCCATCATAACCCGAATTTGAAAAATCAAGAAAGATTGTGTTATCATTGTCTTTGTATTTGCGCGTGTGAATAATGGTGCGTGAATATTTAGGGCTGTGACTGTTGAAGTGCTTGGTATGGTAATTAAGAGTATCAACCGGGTTAGGGGTTGAAGCACTTATAAACCAATTAGTATCAACTTTCGGGATAAAGAACTCGACACATATAGTGTACTCTCCTTCGGGCAGAGGTTTTTTATTCAGCTTTAAGCGCGAGTTGAAAGAATTGACACCAGTTCTTACGAGATTGAAAGTATAAGCTTTTTTATTCACACTATGAAGGTTGGAGGTAAAGTCTTCAAACGTAACAGAAGTAACATTGTTTACATCTGTAACGCCTGACCCTCGCTCCAAATAGGCTAAGGCATTCTTTTTATGTGAGTGTCCTGCTGAAATAGAATTTGAGCCCACATATTTTTTCATTGAACCAAGATTTACAGCATCCTGATCACCCGTAGGATTCGCAAGTTGCTTTATCGCATGGTTTTTCATGAGAATATCTCCAGTAATATTAATGGTTGATACATCCCCACTATCACCCTTTTCCCCTTTTTCACCTTTATCCCCCATAGCTCCTTTCGAACCCGCAGGTCCAGTTGCTCCAGTAGGTCCCGCAGGTCCTGTAGCTCCGGTTGGTCCCGTAGGTCCCGTCGCTCCCGCAGGACCAGCAGGTCCGGTAGGTCCTTGTGATCCCGTATCACCTTTTAATCCTTTTTCTCCAGCATCACCTTTATCTCCTTTAGGACCTTGTGGGCCAGTATTTCCCTTATCACCTTTTTCACCTTTAGGGCCACGCGCTCCAGTTGCGCCAGTTGGACCAGCAGGGCCGGCAGGGCCGGTTTCCCCTCGGGTTGAAGTAGACTCTTCATGTGTTTGAGTTGCACCCGTCGCACCGTTAATAAACCCCATCTCTATATATTTTCGTCAAAATTTTTAAGTGTGGTTTTTTTTGGTTTGTCGTGGTATAAAAAAGAATATTTAGCATCGGTAGCCCTTTCAAGCAGCGCTCTGTCAATTCCCAATTCATCGGCAATACGGTTATTTTCTTTGGGAAGAAAGTTGAAAATGCAAAAGTGGCTACAATTATCTCGGATGTTTTTGGGGACCTTAAAATAGCTTTGAGAAAGATAAATGACGCTGCAATTGCGGTGGCGACCGTTGATAAAATAATCGATAATGTCGTTTTGGTTGCTTTCACAAACCATGTCATCGAAAATTACAATCTTTTGATTGTCAGTGGACAGCGTTTCCAAAGGAACAACATCGTTGGCGGCCTCGATAACATTATAGCCAGCCACAGGATTGACTCTTGTGTCGAAATCATCAATCATATATTGGTACTTGTCTTGATGCAGGTTCTTAGCGCAAAGGTAAATTTTGTCGTAGACCAACAGTCTGTAAAGCATATGCATGAGAATATTTGTCTTACCAGAGTTGCTTGGCCCGCAAATAAGCATCCGAAAGGTATCTGCTGGCATACAAGGGTGCCCTTGCTTGTAATTACTTTTTGTAGTCAAACTGGGGTCGTAATTGGGAATTTTCATTTTTTTTCTGTTATATATACGGCAAAAATATGTCCATGAAGAAGTGGCAAAAACTTGTCAGCGAAAAGGCTGAAGTTGAGCAGCAGAACGACAAAATCCTCGCGACAATAAAAAATAACAAAATCAATAAAGAGTTTGGCCAGCTATCAGGTGAGGATTTGTTCAAACCTATCACATCGCGGCTTGACAAACTCCAAATAGGGGATAGCAACTCAGTTGCTGAGCCAAAAGAAGAGGTCCCAGACGATGGTATGGATGAGTTTGATTTAAACAACCCCTTCGACGGAGATTTTAATCCGGATGCGGAAACACCACCTCCAACACCAACACCAACACCAACACCATCACCATCACCATCTCCTACATCAACACCGTTACCACCTTTGGCTGAAGAGGAAGAAACGGAATTAATGGAAGAAATGGAAGAAGAGCAACCAAGTAAATGGGGGCCACCACAAGAACTGGTTATCGAGGGATCAGAGTCAACTGACCTACAGGTACTAAACACCATGTTAACAAAAAATAAAAACAATCCGAACTATGTTGTAAAAAGCGAAAAATCAAAATTCCACGGCTACACAATGGCAAAAATAAAAAAGGCAAGAGATGAAATTCTTGAAAGGAGAAAACATCCCAGTAGGTTACCCCACAGCGGGGTTTTCTCCGATTGGATGAACCCCCCACCTGATGAGGATGAACTTGAAAGAGAAATGGAAGGAAGCGGAAGTGTTGATCCAAACGCTTTGGTTGAAAGGCTACACTTAAGCTTGGCGTCTATACAGGCGGGCAACACTTCACTGAAGCTGAAAAAACAGGTCCAGCAGATGTTGGGGTTGCTGGTAAAGCTAAAGGAAATAACACAAAAAGAAGCCCACAAAATTTTGGGAAGTATTATATAAGCAACATGTCAACCCATTTTCATTTCAACCTGTTGCTCGACTCGCAGCTGGCCAAACAAAACAACGCCAACAGCAAGTCACATGACTTTACAATTAACTTTGACCCGCCAATCGCTTTAGAACCCTTCAAAAAGTACAAGGCGGCGTTAAATGAGCTGGTATCCATGTCTTATTCGTGGTACAACATCGCGAAACTGTACAACAACAACAAGTTCAAATGGCGGAAAAAAACAGAGAAGAACTGGAAAACCGTGACAATTCCGGATGGAATGTATGATTACGAAGGTCTCAACACCACCATTCAGGCACTAATCGGAAGAGTGGATCCCAAGGATGAAAAATCCAAGTTTATTTTTCAGCTGTATTTTCACACCACAACATATCGGGCGGTTATTTTGTTGGAGGACGGCTACGAGCTTGACCTAACCGAAGGTGAATTCGCTCCGTTGCTGGGTTTTTACAAGAAAACAATAGACAGAGCGAACAACAGGAGCGACCGCGTGCCAAATATAACAAGAGGTGTCGACTGGATCTACATCCATTGTGATCTCATTACAAGGGCTGTGGACAACATCGGGGGTGACGTTATGTTTTCTTTTTCAACCGCTGAACTCACCGTCAGCTACCCCTTTTCAAAAGAGCCCCACCGCCTCCTGTGGCACCCGGTGAACAAAAACAGAATCAATAGCATAAATATCAAAATCACGGACGGGCGCAACAACATTATAGATCTGAATGACCAAGACGTGGCTTTAAGCATAATCATTGAAGAAGAAGAAAAAGAAAAATAATTTACACCTAAGTATAATAATGAATCATCCGAGTGAGTGGGCGAGATATTATGACGCGCCAAACGGAACATATAGATACAGACACAAAGGTACGGGGGTTGTAAGAGACACCCTGATGAATATAGGAAAGCGGTTCAAAAAGAAGGTCACCCGTCAGACGTTGGAGAAGGCTGTAAATGAAGCCTCGAAGCAAATGCTGAAAAAAGCCGCAGAAAAAGCAGAAGAAAAAGCGGCTGACAAGATACAAGCGGTTTTGCGAAATAGCAACTCAGTTGCTACTCCAAGTGTAAAACCTAAGGGTAAAAAGACCCCAAGTGTAAAACCAAAGGGTAAAAAGACCCCACCACAGAAACTTAGTACCGAGTCGCGGCAGAAACTGAAGAAGATGCTAAACCCTGGGGTAGCAACTCAGTTAAGCGGGGATTCACGGAAAAAGTTGCAACAGATTTTAAACGCGGGTCAGGCTGCAAGGATGAAAGTAAACCAATTGATAGCAGAAAATTAAAATAATTTTTTAAAAAGATATATAGGCCGCAAGATGTTCAGAAGCCACAGGCATTTGGAAAAAACAGAGTATGTTCGTATCATGTTAGACAAACCGATCACTATCCCGGGTAACAATCAGCACCAGGTAAAAACAAACTATAAATTCACACTCACCGACCGAGACAACTGGTATGACTGGTATAACGCCTACTTCCGGGCTGATTTCACTTTTGAGGTAACCGCGGATGGCGCGGTAGTTAATGCAGACGTCCGGGCAGCGCCTATTAACGGCTCATTTTCACTGATAAACAAACTTGTGGTAAAATCATCGGGCAAAAACATTTACAACGTAGACAACATTCACAAGCTAATATTTATCAAAAACTTGTTGGATTTTTCTGATGACTTTGCGAGGAGCGCAGCGAAAGATCAGTTTTGGTATTTGGATACAGATAATAGCAATGTAACGGCCGCCGCTGCCACTAACCTTGGAATCAGACAAAGGGGCTTGCTTGCCCACGCCGGCCTCACGGTTGAAACCCTCATACCGCTTAACAGGTACTCATTCTTCGAAGAGCTGAGTGATAAGCTTCTTCCCCCCATGCAGATGGAGTTCGAAATTGAGCTACAATCAGATGCAGAGCTGATTTGGCAAAACGATGGCGGCACCAATCGCAGGATAGTGGTGAGAAACTTCGAGCTGTGGGTTCCAATGCTGCGTTTCACCAGCGAAGGGCAGAAGCTCGCAAACGAAAACTTTTTGAAGCCTCAGAAATGGACGTACCTTAATGAAATGATCCAACCCAGCAGCAGCCGGCGTGACGCTTTCGGACAGTGGCAGATAAATCCTGGTATAAAGGATGCCAAACATGTTTTCATTTTCATTCAACAGTCAAGGAAGAAGGACTCCATGGTTCAAAACCCCTACTTCTTTGACACCTTTAACATTGACGGAGACAATTCAGCCAAGCTAGCGACCTGCCGGCTACAGTATGGCTCTTCACAGTACTATCCAGAGCTGGAGTACGACGAAAACTTCAAACTGCGCATTCTTAATGACTTAAAAAACTACCGGTACCGCAAAAACGACTACAACACCGGTGTTCAGCTTCAACCCAACAACTTCAAGGATTTATACCCAGTACTCTATTTTGACTTACGCGAAAACAAGGATAACATGACCAACGACCCGAAGCGGATGGTTTTCCACTACAGGCTCAACGAGGCGGCCAACGCGCAAGACTACACCATTTATGCAGGAATTTTGTACGAGTCCGAATTTGTTCTCAAGCAGGTGGGTAATGAGCTGGTGATGGTTTAAAAGTGAAATAATTTTGTATGAAATATAAGAGATGCCGAGTGCCTGAGTTGCTGATCCCTCAAAGTGAAATAATTTTTGTATGAAATATAAGAAATGACGACTTACTATCCGCACAAGATTTCACTTTCAGACGGGCAGAAGGTAAGCCTCGCGCGGGCCTTTGGGTCAGGAGAAGCAGTTACGCTCAGATTTAAAAACGAGGCTATAACCGGCGGCAGCGACACTTTGCACTTGACCGCCAGGCAGATCAAAAAAATAGAGCGCGCTATCAAGAACAAAACGGGCGTGGACATAGACATGAGCAAGACACAAATCAGACATGTGCGGCACTTGACCGCCAGGCAGATCAAAGAAATAGAGCGCGCTATCAAAAACAAAACGGGCATGGATATAGACATGAGCAAGACACAAATCAAATATGTGCGCAAGCTGGCGAATGGTGCAGGCATGCGGGTAAAACCCCCAACAGGTGGAAAGGGTATGCGCATCAACCCTCCACCATATATGCGCCCGCCACCATTTATAGGTTCTTGGGGTGACCAAAAAAAAGCTCGCCTTCGTTGATGTCCCCTTAACTGATTATGACTTGCAGCGATGGTGCCAATACTTGAAAATCCCCATCAAAGGTATATTTGCGAGAGACGAGATCCACGTGAAAAACCACTCCCCTTGTATAATCAACATGGATGATCTTGGAGGGCCAGGCACCCATTGGGTATGCTGCTGGGATGGAACTGAATATTTTGACTCTTTTGGTTTACCTCCACCCGCAGAATGGGAAATAGAGTTGATTCTTGAAGGTAAAAAAACCTTTCTACGAAATGACAACCAGCTTCAGGAGGAATCCAGTGTGCGCTGCGGCTACTACTGTTTGCTTTTCCTGAATGAGCGTAACAAAGGACGGTCGTTTCGAGATATTTTGAGCATGTTTTCGGAAAATACACACGCCAACGAGGCTGTGGTGAAGGATTATTTTACACATAATGTATAGAATGGATGTTTACTGTGTGAAAGAAAAGCGCTTCACACCCAATGTGGAGGGAAGTGAAAAAATTACAACCGCAAAAAACGGCAGAAGACTGCTTAAAGTAAAATGTGCTAGCTGCGGCATTACCAAGACAAGATTCGTTTCTAATAAAACACAAAATGGTGCTGCCCAAGAAGGAGGTAATATTTTGGAACCAATATTTAAGTGGACCAGAAGGGGTTTACCCAAAAAGAAGAGAGAAGAACTTGCACGCGCCGAAAAAAGAATGTTTGGAGGTGGGGTTTTTGATACAGTTGGAAATACAGCAGCTGAAGCTTTCTTTGAGTACGGAGTTCCTTATTTAGCAAAGCAAGGTGTGAAACAAGGAAGATACTTTGCAAGCGAGTTTCTGAGACAACCAGAGTATCAGAAGAAGTTAGCCAATAAAGCCAAACCAATCGCGAGAAAAGCTGTTAATTACACAATTGATGCTTTGTCTGGGGATTTGTTGACTAAAGCCTCAAACAGATTAAGACCAAAAGATATGATACCGGGAAATAAGTTGAAAGGTGGGTGTCACAATTAGTGAGGTTAACCCAAAGTTAATTTTCTTTAATTATATAAGATGGAGGTATACTGCGTGAAGGAAAAGCGATTCACACCCAACGTACCGGGAAGCGAAAAAAACACTACCACAAAAAATGGTAGAAGGCTGCTTAAAGTAAAATGCGCAAGTTGTGGCATTACCAAAACACGATTCGTTTCTAATAAAACACAAAGTGGTGGTAATTATGATATGAGAATTTATGCGGGTAATCGGGTAGATGACCCAACAAACCCCCTTTACCAACGCGGTGGGGCTTTTGATTTGCATAAAGCTATTGGTAAGCTGCCTAAGCCAAAAAAGGGGTGGACACTTCCGGGCCACAACTACACAGGGCCGTACAATCCTCTTGAAAAACAGCTTTCTTACGACCCCAAGACGGGAAAGATCTTGAAGATTTATCAGCAACCCACAGGCGCCACGGACGCAGTTGCAATGCAGCATGATGTTGATTATGCCGTCTGTGCAGGCAAGAAAAATGAGAAAGGCTGCAAACACGCTGCAGACAAAAAAATGGTGAAGGCGCTTGATGCTATTCCCAAAAACAAACGGCAATGGGGTCACGCCGCGGCGCGCAACGCAATCAGCTCGAAGCAAAAAGTAGGTTTGGGTGTCGGTGAAACGATCAATAAAAAGATTGGCGAAAAAATTCCAGGCTTTCAACCGGCTCAAGATGTGGCTGCTGCAATCATGGCTGTCACAGGTGGTGATAAGGATTTGTTTAAAAAGTATTGGAGTGGTGACATCGCAAAAGGTGCCTTTAACACGAAAACCGGTCTGTTCAGCAAAAAGTTTTGGACGCACCCTAAAAAGGGTTGCAGGGGGGAGATAAAGAAAATTAACGGCAAATGGCATAACACATATGATTGTTGATAACCTATTTTTAAACACATATATATAGAAATGGATTCTGCAACAAAATTCCGGCGGGCTGAAATAGAAATGATAAAGAAAAATCTTGAAAACCAGTTGGTGCATTACTACCAAACCTCAGCCAAGTTTAAACGGTGGCACACGCGTTGTCAAACGGTATGTGCGTTAACAGGTGGAGTTGCTACCATTCTTACAGGCTCTGGGCTGGCCGCTTCGCTTTCTGCGGTTGGCGTTGTTGTTGGCGCCCCTTTAATCGCAACTGCCACCTTGTTTTCATTGGTGTCAACCTCCTCCATCGTCACCGTCAAATTTTTCCTGCGTAAAGCGAAAAAACACGAAAAAATACAAACTTTGGCTGAAGCTACGCTGAGCACGATCAACTCTCTCATATCGACCGCTCTTGAAGATGGTAAAATCTCAGACAGTGAGTACCAAGATATTATCAAAAAGTACAACAGCTTTACTACTGCAAAGACAAAACTGCGTTTTTCAAACCACACTGACGGCGGGGTAAAGGTTAACAGAACATCAAAGACAACTTCTGTTTAATGGTGGGGTGTTTGCCTCCAACCACCATTCGTTGAAACTTTTTTCAGCTTTATTTCTGGTTTGTACCATCTTCGGCAATCTTTTCGTGAGTTTTCCCAGTATTGCATTTTTCTCCGGCCAATCGACTGATGAGACCTTTTGAAAATAGTTGTATAAAAAACAAACATAGTTACACGATCCGGGGTAGCAACTCAGTTGCTGATTCCGCTTGAACTGGTGAATGACATTGCCCAAAAAAGTCAACCCCATATTGTCACCGACCTGATCTACAGAAATGCCGACTTTTTTTAGTACCGCAAGTAAATACCATAATTTGAGGTGGTGTCTCATCTCTTCATGAGGCTCATCCGGCAGTGGGGGTTCCCATGAGTAAAAGTCAAGCTCGATTTCCGGTTTGATTTCTTTTATTAACGCTTCCTGCTCTTCCAACAACATTTTTTCCAGTTGTTGCCTGTGGGGGTTAGGTACGCGAAGTTTTGTATCCATGTATATATGGCCGCGCATAATTATTTAAATGGATAAAAAATTAGAGCGGCGTTACTACAGTCCGCAGGGTTACTGGAAAGGTATCTCTGCCATTAAAAAATTAGCGGTCGCTGCAAAGGTTCCTGAAGTTGTTGCCAAAGAATGGTTGTTCAAACAAGCGCTCTGGCAGATTTACCTCCCCGCACCGCGCTACATTCCTCGCCTAAAATTCGACGTGCCTACACCCAACAAAGTGCATCAGGCAGATCTTCTTTTTCTGCCACATGACAAAGTGGGCCGTAGCACTTACAAATACGCGCTTACCGTTGTTGATGTTGCCAGCAGATTCAAAGAAGCTCAGCCTTTAACCTCTAAAAACTCTGATGAGGTTGCCAAAGCTTTTAAGACAATTTATACACGTGGACCTTTGAAATGGCCTCAACTGTTGCAGGTTGATCCTGGGCGTGAATTTATGGGCGCTGTTACAAAAGAAATGGAAAATCACAAAACTTCTATCAGACGTGGCCACCCTGAAATTCATAGAGACCAAGCTATTGTTGAACGTTTCAATCGTACCTTGGCTGAGCGTTTGTTTGGCCACCAGTACGCCGTTGAAATGCGTTCACCTGAGGGTTTGCGGTCTACTGAGTGGGTAAAAAGGCTTCCCAAAGTTGTTTCTGCTCTGAACAACCAAGTCACTCGATTGATTGGTATGAAACCTGCTGCCGCAATCAAGAAAAAAAATGTTTATGCGGAGCCATCAACTGAATATTTGAGACCCGTTGGTTTGAACGAAAAAAAGCTCCCATCCATCGCTATGGTTCGGTATTTGTACGAACCTGGTGAGCTTGAAGGTGGGACGAAAAGAGCCACTGATCCAATCTGGTCTTTGAAAGTTTACAACCTTGAACGTTCTTTTACCAAACCGAATCAACCTGTTCTCTACTATTTGCGCGACGGGCCTAAGCGTGGTTTTGTACGTGAAGAACTGCTTGTGGTACCTCCGGATACAGAATTACCTCCAGCAGTGGGGTAAACCTCCACCTAAATGTGATATTCGATAGGTTCGGTGTGTATCCCATCGGGCAGCACCCAGCGTTTGTCATAATAAGCACTCAGCCCCAGCTTCTCCTGCTCGTATGTCACTATTTTCCCTTCCCGCATCCGGAATCCTCGGTTTGTTGCCATGTCTTTGTTGCCCTCCAACGCCGCTTTAAAGCGGTACCAGCTTATTTCGTTTTGGTTCTTAGACATACCTTTTGTACTTAGCTTCTTTTTTTCACCTCGATCGTCCGCATAATAACATTTGGAGCAGAGCGCTATCATCCGCTCCCCCTCAAACTCCTGCTTAAACAGACCGGGTGTTCTACCACTCCACTTGTCCCATGCCAACCAATTCTTTTTTTCTTTCTCGAATTCTTCTCTCAGCTCTGGTTTCACAATGTCTTCCAAACTCTTCCCTGAGATTGCCAGATAGTTGCTGTCCGTGTCCATCTGGATCAGCTCGAAATCTTTTCTGTCTATGTACCTGTCCAGGAAGTCGTAATAGAATTCTAACATCCGCAGTTTTGCCAGCTGATATACCGAGATCCCTATCTGAAATGGGCGTCTGATTGTTATCCGCGGTTTCCGGCTTTCTAACTCATACGCCTCACCGATTTCATCAAGATTGGCGAAATATGCGCTTCTCAGCGCCCTGTCTACCACTTTTTCATCTTTGGTGTAGATTACGTTGGTTTGCCGTTCCAACGCTTCTATCAGCTTCCCGTAGCCGCTTTTTCCCAACAATTTGAATATATCCGCCAGCAGGGCTTTGCTTTTTTCTACATCTCCTGTCCGGCGGGCCTCCGTGACTTGTTCCACAAACCAGGGGAAGATTTTTGCCGGTTTGTAGTCAATTGTCCGATATACCTTTGTTATTTCCGCCCCGTGGTTTATGTACCATTTCAACAGCGGTGCATATAGTAGGATCCTCTTCGCCGATAATGCTCCCACCAGTTTTCTCCCGTCTCCGCGGTTTCTGCCTGTGTCCGTCAAGTATTTGTTCATATGCTCGGGTACTGCTTCCGCTGGCACCACTTTGTTGTAGAAGAATGGGCACATTTCTTCGAACTTCGGGTGTAAGTGCTTCGGAATCTCTATGTCTACTTCCGCAAACCCGAACCAGCTTCCTTGTTTGAGATTTTGCGTTAGCTCAAGGGGCATTACCAAATCGTCATCGTAGTGTTCCACTTTTTCTTTTCCGCAGGGCATATCCCGCAGCATGGTTGAGAGATACAGCGCGTTGGCATCGTAGCCTAAAATGTTTTGGCACAGTTTCGCGTGGGCTCCTGTTATAACTTCTCCATCCCTTGGGACCGTGTATTGATGTGACCTTATTCTGGTTTTTCCCACTTCATGGTACCTTGTAAAAACGAGGCTCGGCCCTCCAACAACAGCTTCTTTTAACATCTCATATGCTTCTTTGGTTGGGGCGTATAGTTCTGCGTTGCGCTCTATTGCTCCCTTTAACAGGTAGTGCAAGCTTACACCTGGGATGCTGACTGCGTCTTTCATTATGTCGATCCCCTTTTCTGTGTAGAAGTTTCTCATCTTTTCCAGCGCCTCTAATCCTGGGGCTACATCTAGATTGTTGTAGTACCGCACCCACTCTTTAAACGTTTTCATCCCCTCTTCCCAGAACGTCTGTTTGCAGGCTTTCCATTCTGTTAGTTTCAGTGTGAATTCATTTTTCAGCTTTGAGTACCATTGCGGGTAATCCGGCAATCCTGGGTAATCCAGCTTTTTAATATCGTCGAACCACTCGTATGGAAGCCATGATTTTGTTGTCTTGCAGTCGTAGGCTTTTACCCATTTCTCGTATGAGGTTCCTGGGCCGAGGTAGTTCATTATGTCTAGAAAACGGAAGCCTGATGTCAGTAAAAACATTATTTTGTTACTGTTCTTCGCCACTCTGACTTTGCTTGCTGTGTCCGCCAGCTTTTTCACGAAGTGTGTCTTTATTAGATTGAGATCGTATTTCCCCGAGTTGAAACCCAGGACTGGGACCTGATCACACCATTCTTCTATTTTTTTCTTTTGGTCTTTTGGCAGCAGGGTGATGTCTGCTGGCATAAATTCATCTCTTACTCGTTTCCTGATGTTTTTTCCGCGTCTTTCTAACTCTTCTGCGAACTTGCGGATCAACTCTGTGGGATTTTTTTCACATATATGGGTTGGCTTTCTTTCTAGGGTGTCTCCGATGCTTACCGAGACTGGAACGTGTACATTTTCGATTGTGAGTCTGTCTGTCAGCTCCTTCCGCTGATTTTTGTCTCCGTATGTCTCAAAATCATACAAAATTGCATGCGGGTAACTTTTTGTTTTTGCTTCTGGGAGTTCTTCTACATATTTGTCTCCGACTTCGCACGCCCAACACTCTATTACTTTGTATCCCGCTTTTCTGAGATAAGCTGTACGTCTCTTTGTTGCTTGGTAAAGTTCTTCTCTTGTTCTTCCACAATGTTCTATTACTGTGTTTCGATCACGGTAACATTTTGGACACCCGTGCCAGTGGCATCCGTGATATTGTAGAACCAGTTTTCTCTCATGGTTATACCCGTCAACTGGCCTTTTTTCTATCCAACGTTCTCCCCCGTGTCCTGACATTGCGTGGGCTATTGGAATTTTCCAGTGCTTTGCCACGTACTCCAACCACTTTATTGATTCTTTTGAGGCTTTTTGCCACGGATAAAATGCTTTCTGGTAAGCTGACTGCGGCGCTTCCACTTTTTCTCCTGGGCAATCTATTACTGTTTTCCCTTGGGCGCATCTTTCTGCATGACGTTGGAGATTGGCAACCTTTGTGAATCTTGCGTGGCAATGGTTGCATTCGTAATTTTTCGCTAACTTTGTTATGTCTTTTATCAAAAATGCGTGCTCCCCGTGAATTCCTATTGTCATTATGTTTTTTAACTTTGGTGACGGATTTCTTATCAGATGCCATACTACTTCTTTATCATCTAAACGCTCTGGTATGTAAACTCTTATTCCGAGCCAATCTTTAACAACCTTGCCCTTGTTCAGGTGCATTTCTACCTTTTCCAATTCATCTAGTGAGGTTTTTACACAATTGGTCGGTGTATTGCGGAGTTTGAAGAAACTCTTGGCCAAACCTCGAGCTGCTTCTGTGCTTCGATCTGGCCTTGCACCTTTATGTACTGCAATACAACGCCATAAACACAAGTTATCTCTATAAGTGTCCAGCGTCACCATTGCGTGATTTCCACGTGCAAGGTTGTGAAGCCAGTCTGGCAATGGGCCTGTTCCCAAAAGTGGTTGACGGTCAAGCACTACTCTTACATCTACTGCGAAAAAGTGGTCGAAAACCCATTTTGTGTTTGGTCTTTCGATTGTATCTATTTCCAGTCGTGCTGCCTCCTTTTCCCTTATCCATTTTTCCGCGTCTTCTAGTTTGTTCATCCTTGGCGAGCGTTTTTCAGCTTGGTAGTAGGTTAAAAAGGTGCCGTCTTCAATGTTGCGCAAACTTATTGCGTAAACGTAAAATGTGAAAAATGATGTTCTTACTTCCCTTCTTATTTTTCCCATGAATTTTGCTGTTTGGTCTTTATTCAGATCTTTTATAATGCGCCATCTCTTGTACCGCCTCCCGCTTTTCTCTTCACCCTCGAATTCCGTGTCTTCAAACAGATTCATAATCTCATTCTGGTAGTCTGCCACATTTCTTATGTTATTCGGTTGAATGGGATCAAATTGTCTCAAAAGCTGTTCTCTTCTGTTCCTTTTTCTAGGTGGTGCTATTGGCTGGTAAGGTTTTGGTTGTAATGGTGGTTTTAATCGCTTCTTTGTGGTTTCTGGGATTGGTTCTTCTAGCACATTCTTTATTATCTTTTTCACTGTGGGTACGTTTTCTGAAAGAAGTTGCGATAAATAACGCAGTTCTGTGGGGTCTATTTTTGCAAGTTCTTGTTCGAGAGATTCGAGGTCTACATCTTCAAAAGAACTGAGGTCTATTTCGTCCATTGTATATTATGCAAAATATTTTTTAAATTAATTAATTGTTGTTTACATGACTGCTGCATCCCTCTAAATGCTTGTCCCGCCGCCCTTTGTTGTAAAGTTGTTTCTCTGTTTTTGCGGTTTTTCCTAAGTAGTATAGTCGGAGTCAAACGAATACTACCGAGCAGCACCCACCTTTGCCTCTTTCCCTAGTACGAAGGGGGTTTATCCCCCGGAGTACTAGTCACGGAAAGAGGCAAAATTTGGTGGGTGCGCCCGAGGTGGTATTCGTTTGACTCCGACTATACTACTGGTGAAAACAAATTGTAAAACTGAGGTATAACTTGATTAGCTAGGCCCTTCAAGTCTGAGTTATCAAGAATCTTTGTTTCTGACTGCAACATTGAGATTTTCTCTACGAAAATAAGTTGCATTAGCATAATTTACAGTGTATACTTCTTTGAAGTCACAACTGAGGATCGAAGTACTTAATTAGCAAAAGAAAACGTTTTTGTAATACAGTATTTCGCGCGTGACTGGTAAGCTGAAAATCATAAAACACAAAGAACTTGTAGAAAAGAAAGTTGTTTTGTGTTAAAATAACACCGATTGTGCGCGATCAAAAGTGCTAATCTTCTATTTTATAAGTAATGAATTACAAGTCTAGAAATCAGGAAACAAGAAAATACTACAGTCTGCTCTCATTAATGTCACGTAAAACAGTTATCTGGAGAAAACCGAAAATGGTGGTGCCATCTTTATTGTCCGCGCTGTTATTTTTTCCCTCTCTCTATCGCTCCGGGTTATCCGACTAACTAGTGAGTACTTCTTTTTATCCAGCCTCCTATTAAATAACAAGTGATATCTTGCAGGGACGTCGAACAGTGATAGCTTCCTGCCCTCTGGGACAAAAGATTTTAAATCCGAGTATCTAAGAGGCGATAATTCCGCTTTGCAGTGTTAGAATTTCCTTTTTTTCTTTGAAAACTAAGTCAATTATGACTAGACTCTAAAAAAACCGCTAAATTTGCTTGTTCCCTGGAATCCGTTTACGTGAAAAGTCAGAACCCGTCGATCACAATTGAGATACTATTTCGAGCGTCGTGAGATTCATCAATAAAAATTGCTTCAAACATTAAAATAAAGTAATATAAAAATATTCCACGGCCCAACTCGTAAAACTACCTACCTCCAATTAACAGAAGTAACTGCCAATACTTTCGGAATTTCATCCTCACAATCGGTCACTAGTTTTGTAAAAGTCGACGTAACTATTCAGACACAACATCTTATTATACAGCTAAATAATCATTGGACGGTTGTCGGTTTTAGTTTCCCCCGGTCAAATAAAGTATTGAAATTAAAAGTGTTTTTAAAAAATTAAAATTTCATAAGGGATGCCTCCTTCCTCCCTACAAACTCGACGGTTGGTATGATTAAGGAAATCAAGTTTTGTTCCTTATTCTTAGTGCCCTGTGAACAGACTATAGAATCTGCAAGGCCATCTTCAAAACAAAAACAACACAAAAGACGACTTCGTTGTTCAAAAATACATCATGGGGGCATATTTCGTGGAACTAGGGAGATTTAAAATGTGTACCTGCCTGACTTGGTGAGTTGGCAGCCGACACCTTAACTCAAAAATCTGCCTTTCATTAATATTTTGTTCGGTTGTTGAAATGTTTGCCTTAAATGCCAGTATAATGGCAGTCTTCCTGAACCGTCCTTAACTTTTCATTTATGTGCGAACCTAGCCTGCGGTGCAGTGTTACTTCCGTGTCCCAGGCTAGTGTCAATACTTCTACCATGTGACGAAATACAAGCATAATGCTGGGCAGCTAGTTTTTTTTATTACGAAATAACAGAAGCATGACCTATCTTAGAGAGAACGGTGACAAATAATAATAAAAATGTACAGCGATACTATACTAAAAACTATTTAGTAAATTAATCAAGGGCGGAAAATAAAATATTTCCGAGTGTCCAAATCCGAGTGTACTCTTCGGTACAGCTGATGATTGCAATTTATTGTAAAATCGCTGTCGATACATAATAATCACTTGAACATGAGAAGCAAAAAAAAAAAACTTCTAAACCTTATTAGTAATATTTTATAATTAGATCACTAAATTTTCTCAATAAAAATTATATTATAATTAGGTTATTTCCTCATTTATAAACCGTATACTTCATATAAAATTCTACACCCTATACTACATCTAATAGCTTCTTACTAACCGAGTGCGAGGGCCGTTCTGGGGAATATTGGCCCTCAGTCATTTTTGTACGCACTGAGCGCGCTAGGTGCGTGAAAAATGACTGAGGGCCAATATTCCCCAGTATGACTCGAGCAAGCTAGGTTAGTAAGTAATTTATTATATGGCACTCATTTTAGCTGCAACTTTTGAATTTGCCGACTTTCGAAAACAAAAAAATACACGGCTTATGACTTTTTCCTATGAAAAGGTCCGTATGGCAAAGTCCGGACCAAGAAAGAACCAATCAAAACGCTCGGATTTACCTCAAGACTGCCTTGCCATATAATAAACTCTACATACTACACGCTACATCCTACTCACTACTGCAATGCAACCTACTACATACATGCTACATACGTACGACATACTATACTATACTAGACATATTATACTTCATAAAATATACTACACACCACAGACTACATTCTACATACTTCATATTCTGTGTACATACACTACATACATACACTACCTACAACTTGCTACATGCTGCTACATATTATATACCATGTACTCTATGTTATATAACCTATATTGCTCTATGTTCGTTGATCACTGCGGAAAGTACAAACAAGTTAACCGACGTTCGTTACACAAGCTCTTTTTAAGAAAGCGCTTTCTACGTCTGAATTAAACTTCAGCCACCAATCACTTTCACGCCAAGTACCTCGAGTTATTCCTTTAAAACTTGAGTGGTGTATAATTCATATATCGAAACGCGGTCAACGGAAATGTGAAGCTGGTTTTCCGAGTCTTTTCCCCAAAAAACATTCTTGATGCCATTATTGATGTGTAAAATAAGACTTGAAATATCGTTTTGCATGGTTTGTAAGATGGTGGCTCAATTTTGTCACTACAGCTGAGGGGCAGGCCCATGCTAGGTACAAGCAAACACGCGAAATGTTAAGTCTGTCACGCCATTCTCAACTTCAATTTGCTGTAATATTACGTATGATTATTTTCTCCCTGCCAAGTTTTGGAAACGTTCGTTTCATTACAACTGAAGGTGGACTAATTGTGACCTGGCCTCTTTCATCGTTAAATAATCTACAAAATAGGAAATGCGTTTGAAATCGCGCTCTGCTAAAACAAACAAACATGATGCACAGAAAAAGCAAGTAACCTTTTCCATTTCAATAACATTCATTATTCCTTGCATTGGGTTCCCTTGGAACAACGAAATTGTACGAAAAAAAAACTTAAACTTATTGGAGGCATATTACTGCGTGAAGCTGAGTAGACCTTCTTCAGGTTGCGGTTCCTTCAACATGGCGCTCGCCTAAGTGTCGATCGAATCCCTCCATAGCTTGCACATTGCCAGCTTCTTGAATTGCCTTCATCAGAGAGTGTACAGTAGCTTTTGAGCCCTTTGATCGGCGCCAGCAACTGAGGACTTGATAAGACCGTTCGTCTTGTGAATTGTAATCACTATCAATGTTGTTGATGGTAGTGTCTGGGACAGCAAGAGATCTGCCAAGCCACCTCCATTCATTGGCCATTTCTTTGGCAACTAAAGCAAGACAACATCCCTCGACTTGCTCTGGTTAAAACCATCAATAAAAAATGTCAAGACCAAAAGATTGTGATAGAGAGACTGATCGATCTTTCGATTGAACGAAACAAAAAGTCAAAAGTAGAAGTACGAATGGTAATTATTCGACTTGATTTATTTTGGACAAGACGTTTAAGCTTGACTTATGTCATGGGTGGACAAAGCCTAATCTTTGGTCAATCATCAATGTAATCACCAATGCTGTGACAGAAAGCAATTTCAACAGAAACTTACTAGTTAATTGCAACTCTTAGTTAAGAAAGACAGTGAAGAATCACAAAACGTGCGTGACGTGGCCGCCAACATCATACAACAGTTTTCGGGTAGCTACATATTTAGGTATTCCTGTTAATTATTTTTAATTACAGTGAGACAGAGTAGCTTAAGATGGTACCGTACTCACTGGAAAAACACGAAGAATCCTCCGGGACTTTTGCGGCAGCGTTCTGGGGCTGGACAAAACAGAACGGTATCTGGATTAGTAGACTAGTCCCTACGAAAACTGCTATTCTGCATCAGCTAGAGGCTAAGAGTGGAATACTTCTGCCACTGCAGGCCTTAAGCAGAACCCTTTTTTTGCTCCAAACGGATGCCATTAGGCTTCAAGGTTTCAAGAGGGGCCTGAAGGGGAAATTAGGAAGTGGGATTTGGGCAAATTTTCACTGGAAAAATTGGATTTAGGTCACTGGGACTACTGTGACTGGGATTTCGTCACTGGGAATGGGAATCACAGACAGAAAAACAATAGAACTGGGACTGTAATTTTGAAAATTTGGGAAAACAATAGGCTGGGAAAGGGGATTTGGGCAAAATTTGGGCTGGGAAAATGGGATGTATACCTCCCCCCTTTCAGGACTCTCTTTCAGAATATCGGAAGAACGCCTCTACAGTCAAAACTCTCCTTCCCCCTCCCCCCACCTCTCCCTTATCATGTCAATGTTAATTTGGTGCTGGTCGACATACTTGAAAAATGCCCTAATGTGCAAGATGAGATAACTGGTTGCTCGTGATGTGGTTTTAAAATGCTCGTATAGCCCAAATCTAATCAAATCATACAAATTAGATATTAATGTATGGGCATTTTTACTTCTAAACTCCCTTGCCTTAACAAGCCACTGCTTCATTTCTTCAAATTCATGAACCGGCGTACTGTTGCACCATAATGGCTTTGATGGCACTGCTGGATCAATACAAATCACGTGCCGACGACTGTCCACTAGGGGCCCTTCACTGGCCTCATCACATGTGGAGTTACCATCAGCTTCATCATCACTTTCATCTGAGGATGGGTCTAATGGAAGGACCTTGCCATCAGGTGAGGAACCAGGACACCTTGGGTTGGGACAGATAGGTCCAAAGCTGAACTTAAGGAACCTGAACTGGCGCTGACAAATATCTGTCATGATTGACATCAAGATGCCGAACAACTCATGGAGCTTTTTACCATTTTTGTGCCTAACGACAAAGTGAAAGAGCAATCTACGTTATAACGCTACTAGTTGTTTCAATTACCCTGGCACTGTATGCCTCATTTCCACTTTATATGTGGATATAACACTAAAACATTTTTATACATTTTTATAGTCAGTGTTCTCGGAAGAGTTACGCATGTGCCAACACAACTTTAATAGTTACCAGATCCAAATACACTTGGAAAAAAGCTCACCAACAATACTTTAGTCAACCTTTTTAGAAATTTAACCATTTTAAGATGACTGTCTGATGTAAAGATTGGCATAAACTTGCCTGGAACAAATTCGAATCTGGTTGTATTTCTGGCACTTCTCTGCAAGGATGAAGTAGCTGTCTCCAAAGGAGAAGATGGCCATATCTTTGGCAATGACCGGCCTCATTCCATTGCTGGATTGGCTCTTTGCACCTGTGCGAACAATGAAGTAATGGAACAGAGCAGGAGGCAGAAAACTGTGACAATCAAACATTAGAACTTTATCCGAGTTGCAAATTCCTGCCCAGGTTTTTCGACAAAGCTTTTGCCACTTCCCTTTGAGACATTTCTCTCTTAGGTGAAAAGGAACGATGTACTTGCTGATTTCCGAGCCAATACTTTCACTTCCATCTTGTACACCACCCTCCTCCTGGTCTTCAACCTCTGCCAAACTCGAGATGGGACAAAGCAAACCGGAAGCTTCCAAGATGCCAACAAGTTCTGTGGCAGGGCTTTTAAAGTCTTTCCACAAATGCTTCAGAAGACCGATGTCCGTTATCCCTTGTTCTTGCAATGTCTTCCATTGTTTACTGTGCTCACGATCAACATCCAAACGCTCGGGAATATCGTGAAGGCAGGTCATGACATCAACCAGGTATTGCGGATTGATGACTACCAAGTCATTTAACTCCGAATTGTGCGGCGTCTCTGGTCCGATTAACTCTTCTGTAAAACAGATAAAAACAGGGTTTCTTCAGTCAAGCCATATGGCACGACTTTGCAATTTGCTCAGCAACGACAGTGACGAAACGGTTTTAAAGGGTTGAACGAAATACAAGCACCAGGTTGGAAAATAACGTTTGACCTTTAGGACACGACATAAACTGTCTTTCGGGTTGTGATTGTGCCAACTGATGTCTTAGCGATCTAGCAGTCTCTTACACTGGAAGGTTTCATATGAAATAAATCCGGTGGATTCAAAACTTCAATTGGAATTGTGTGTTAAAGCAAATTATTTATAAATTGTTTCGTTTACTTGAATTTTCCGATAATGCACACTTTTGTATGTCCATCTACTCTAAGACAGTGGTAGGTTTTACCGTATATCAATTAAATAACACTAAGTCAGCAAAGCACGCCCTAAAACAGAAGATCCAATTACCTGGCAGGATTATCACACCACTGTCATGGTAAAAATGCAGCATACTTTCAAACTCTTCTTCACCCACGGCGCGATAGCTTCCCTCCATCATGTCTTTCAGAAAGGTCTTACCGACACAGGCTCGGCAATCTGGCATCTCTCTGCGCTTGAGGATTTCCTCTTCAAAATGAAGCCATAGGAGAGGAAGTTCCTCATCCGTTAGCATAAGGCGGGAAGCCTCTTCTTCGAGAGCTTTTTTCAACTCCAAAGCACCAGCATCACTACCACCAAGGGAGTTTTCGACGGCGAACAAAAAGCTCTTTTCTTTGCTTCTCACCACTTGGTGCCCAAATTCCTCAACCAATTCATCATAAAGAACTTTCCCTGCGCGAGAAATGTTTTCCTCGCTTACTTTACTGCGGTGGGTTCCCACTAAGAACACTGGTGTCGTCTGAGGAGTGTGGACACATATAGAGTTAAGCCAGAAGTGAACTTTGGTTAGTGCTTGGTGGGTACTTTCAGGGCTACAGAGCTGAACCAGATTCATCACCACAAGATAGAAGGAGCGCCTGTTAAGAAAAACATGGTGCATTGCTTGATACAATGGATGGCCAGCAAAGTCCCAAATGCTGATTTTGGTATACTTCTTTTTGTTGTCATTTAATGACGCTTTACTCATCCTTCTCACAATCCGCTCGACTGGTATATCTCGCGGTAGCGTCTCTTCACATATTTTGAGACATCTGGAAGAAGGCACTGGAACCATGCTTGTTTGCTCACCTGTATTGTCCCTACTTCCTGATGTGAGTGGACCCTCAATACTGAGAATTCGCGTTATGCAAGACGAACGACGCTTTTCATGTAAGTTGGCCGGACCTGGGTCAGGGGAACTCAACATGTTATGAGACTGATCACCCCTGGGAGTATCTTTAATTCCTTGGCATACTTTATCGGCCAAAATGTCATCCACGTAGGATTTGTTCGGGTCAACGGCATGCCATTCGTCATCTAATTCTGTCATCTCAACCATGGATGTATCAATTCCATGTGTCTCTGTTCTTTCTTCTATGAAGTCCTCTCCACTGAGAGTGCGCACTAGGCTTGTTTTGCCCGCACCTACATCCCCAATCACAGTGAGCTGCATGCGAGACACGCACGCTTTCCCTTCACGTAGAGCCTGATTGAATATTTTAACTGCTACTTCTCCTCTGGCAAGAACTTCATAGGGTTCACTGCAAGGTTCTGGGTTCGGAAAAAGAAAATACCGTAATTTTCAGAACAAACGTCTTTTAGTTATGCCTTATGGATCACAATAAAGTAAAAAGGAGAATTGCTGCTCCCCCTGGATATGTCACACCTCAAAACGTTTTGCAAGGACATTTCAATAGATTTTCCATTATTGGTACAACTGTCTTAATTGAACATGGTGAACAATCGTGGCATATGTCATCATCTCAATTCCAACTGGGGTCTGTCTTGGCCCAGTTGCAGGGGGAGTGGGGTTGGTGTACATTGTGTATGAGGAAGGCAGACTTAGTTACTACCTGTATTCTCAGAGCAAGTACATGAAGGCAGGGAAGAAGGACAAAATATGACTATGTTCAGTCCACTGCCCTAACCATTAAGACCATTATCATACTAATTAGAACCATTAGCATACTAATGCCTCTGGTAATGTTACCTTCGCTGTTAGACTCCAACTGTGACACTTGACAGGCACCTTCACGTCCTTGACTGACCTCCTCAACACAACAGGATTCTTGAAGACCACTATGCCCAGAACGATTTTCAGCAGAAACACTGTTCAGTCTAAGTTCCATCGCGTCCTCTTTTGTTGTGCACTGTCTCAGGACTCTATCTCTATAAACAACTATCATTTAAAGTCTTAGATTAAAATTTAATGGTTAATATGCTTTAGTGAAATACATGGCCTACATTAATGTGTTTAAATAATTTAGTTACATGTAAAAAAATAATAATCTATATTTGGTGGATCTCTAAAATACAAAGATAATCTCTAAAACACAATAATGATAACTGAAAATTGAAAATGCTGTCCCAGGGCACCTAACCTGCAGCAGAACTTATATTTAAGACAATCTCCAATTAGCAACATGTTAATATCCAATTTTTTGCTGACACATAACATTTCATCATAATTGCCAAGCCCACTGTTATCTGATCAAAGGAAGCAAAGTCCCTTTCTTATAGAAAGTGGTGACTGTGACTAAGAACTGTGCCATACAGCACTCAGAATCATTACTAAACCAATTCAAATGAAATAAAATATTGGCTGTATGATCTCTATACTTTACCCTAAGGGGAACAAGTTCTGTTATTGGCAATTCAAGTCCTTGATAAGCAACAAGCTCGATATATCACATCCCTTAGCAACTTTAACGATGTCAAGAAAATTCCTCACAATTTTAATTCAAGTCAAAAACCACCTTCACTGGCTCATCATATTTTCAGATCTGACCATACCCTATTTTAAACTTACTTCTTGCATATCTGTATATCTTAGTGTTTTAGTCTTATACATAGTCTTATTATGATACTGTAAATAGCTGAGCCACAGGGCTGTTAGCTCCTTTGAGCTATTTTAAGTCTCCAGTAATTTTAGATCAAACGACCAGTGTTTATATTCATTTAAAGACCATCTCAAAGAGCCCCTCTTAGTCACCACCCCCTCCCCCCTTCTCCATCTCCTCACTTGTATTAAAGAGCATGCACTTGCCATCAACTTATCCAAGGGGAGAGAGGGCTCCAGGCCTTATGTGGGGGAATTCCAGATTCATAACCTCCCAGAGATACGAGAACTACACTCTTTTTTTTTATAAGAATATATTTTATAAGAATATCGAGGCTGAAATTTGCGAACTTTAAAGAATATTTTAAGAATAAACCGGAGGCTGAGATTTTGAAAAGAATATAATTTTGTGTGTTGAAAATCTGTAAATACAAAACAATTATATGTTTTTCCTTTCTCTAAACGGCAAAACTAGTCAGTAAAATGATAAAAACCTGCACTGGCCAAATGTTTGATTCTAAAACGGAGATATCATAAGTCATAATCTAAGAATATTCACAAGAATATTTTCAGCCTAAAATCGGCAGAAAATTAAGAATATTTAGCCTGGGCCGGAAAAACAACATTCTTATAAAAAAAAAAGAGTGTATGAACTTTAAAATGTACAGTGAGCAAAGTTCCCACCTCAGCCCGGGGTCCGCCCCCCTCCACCCCTCCTCCCCGGGGAAGCCGATGACGAGCCCCTTTTCATCACAGTATAAAACTCGACTCACCAGCCATATGATATAAAATTAGTGACCAACAGTATGGATCGCTTGTTAAGGATATTGGAGTGTTTCCATTGTGATCAGGTAGACGTAAATCACCTCCTTTTCTAAGTAACAACATGAGACATTTGCTATGTCCCTTCCACGCCGCAAGATGAACTGGAGTTCTGCCGTCGCTAGGATCAACAACATTTGGGTCGCCATCCGACCAGCTAAGCATGATCTTCAAACACTCGTAATGACCGCCGAATACAGCACAATGCATCGGTGTGTAGCCCGTCTGAGATCTCGAAGTCGACGGAAGATGCGAATCTCCAGACGCGTTCGCGTATTCATTTCTCATGAGTTGATCTACAAGTTGAAACTTCCCCGTACAAGCGGCGTGGTGTAGATCTTTCAGATGATGTCGATTATTTTGCAGATGTTGGATTAAAGATCTGGTACCTGAAAAAGATCTCCCACAATGACCGCAGCTTTCGGGCACTGAGCATCTAGAGATTTGATGTTTTTTGCTGTGCTGCAAATGTCGTATCAAACTCTCCTTTGAATCTCTTCCCGAGAATTTTCGATTGCATTTCGAACAGTTATGGATAGCCCTTACACAGGGCATATTCTTGTCGATGAACGGCATTTTCTTCCAAAAGTATATGACAAGAAAACCTACGCCTATGAAACCTAAACAACAGAATTTATACCCGCCAGATTTGGGTTGTTTCCAAGAATTCGCGTGTTTCTGATTTTCCGAGAATTTTATTCTTCCCACTCCCTCGCGTTTCTAAACTTTGCGGAAGGGAATAGTGCGAGCGTACTTCCGGTTTACCACAAACGCTACATTTAAGAAAAGACAGAGGATTTGTTACACTGAGTGTTTTGTTAAGTGGGATTTTGGAAACGGAAAATAACTGAGAAATACTAGTATTGTTTTCTTCCTGTTTTCTGGGTGTGTTCTAACGGCCCGTTGCCACCCCTTCACGATCGGATCAAACTGGATGGACAAAAGAAATTGGGGAGAATAACAACCACTGGGACCAAAGTACTGGAAATCAGTCACAAACTAACTTCCGGCTCCTCTCACGAATATTCGCGAGTTCAGTCTTTTCGACGTCGATGTCGTATTCCGTTCTCAAACGATTGTCGCTTAATCCCGATTTCGTTCTGAGGAAATCAAGCATGTGAGGGACATTGTGAATTTTCTGTTTCATTTTTTGGGTATATCTATATTTATTCTCTTTTGTACAAAATTTGCCCCCAAATTCAAGGGCATCAAGAGTTGGTCGACTATAGCTATCAATCCGAGGCGATAGGCTTTCCTGCGACAAAATAATTGACTGTTGCCAATCGAAACTGATGGTAATTTGGCCTTTACGAAGCTGTCACTCACAGCGATCACGCTACGCTTGAATGGCATTAGTTAAAAGACTTTATCGAACGTTTAATATAAAAGGAAAGTTTCCTTTTTCGAAACCCAGAGATTGAAACATGTCCGGCAACAGATACTAGGAATAAAATGCAGCTGAGCACAATCGATTTCCCGAACAGGTAACCTCTGTTGATGCGGCACAAGCTACGGAATATGTTCAGTGTAGTAACTGACAGCTGAACTGGCTGCACACTCAATTATGCCGCCAGTTCATATATACGAACAAAGAGGTTCTTGGTCGTGTCAACCGTCGCACCAATCCGGGCCCTCGCGTCAGACACGAGATTAATTTACATGAAATGTTTCTGTTTCTAGAATTAATTCCTGTCTAATTTTCTTTGACAGGCCTCCTGAAGCGACTAGAGAGGAATCTATGTGGGATAACACGTAGAACAATCGTTTTTAATTTGTATCAAACAAACTATGAACTTGTAGAAAAGAAAGTTGTTTTGTGTTAAAATAACACCGATTGTGCGCGATCAAAAGTGCTAATCTTCTTTTTTTGTAATTAATGAATTACAAGTCTAGAAATAAGGAAAAAATACTGCAGTCTGCTCTCATTTATGTTAAAAAGTCATCTGTGGAGAAAACCGAAAATGGTGGCGCCATCTTTATTGTCCGCGCTGTTATTTTTTCCCTCTCTCTATCGCTCCGGGTTATCCGACTAACTAGTGAGTACTTCTTTTTATCCAGCCTCCTATTAAATAACAAGTGATATCTTGCAGGGACGTCGAATAGTGATCGCTTCCTGCCCTCTGGGACAACAGATTTTAAATCCGAGTATGTGAGAGGCGATAATTCCCCTTTGTAGTGTTCAGTCAATTATGACTGAAATTCATTTACGTGAATTATCAGAACCCGACGATCACAATTGAGATACTATTTCGAGCGTCGCGAGATTCATCAATAAAAATTGCTTCAGACATTAAAATAAAGTTATATAAAAATATTCCACAACCCAACTCGTAAAACTACTTACCTCCGATTAACAGAAATAACTGCCAATACTTTCGGAATTTCATTCTCACAATCGGTCACTATTTTTGTAAAAGTCGACGTAACTATTCAGACAAAACATCTTCTTTAACAATAATAACTGCGAGGACGTCGGTTTTAGTTTCCCCCGCCCTGGGGTGGACAAAGAAAGTATTAAAATTAAAATTAAAATAATAAAAAAAAAGAATTAAAATTGTATAAGGGATGCCTCTTTCCTCCCTTCAGATTCGACGGTTGGTGTAATCAAGGAATTTTAGTTTCAGATTCGACAGTTGGTGTAATCAAGGAATTTTAGTTTTGTTCCTTAAAGGGGCTACGTCACAAGAACTTTGCGGCCGTTTCGTCTAAACTATTCTGAAATTAGTGGTAGGCAACTTAACCTATGAAAAACATTATTTTGAAAATCAAAGGACGATAAAATCTTAGTTTGCGGAGAGAAATCAAACCACGGCTATAAATATTAATTTTTGGAAGGCGCGAGGAAACAACTTGAAAAGTTTAGCCTTAATGTTTTTCAGTAGTAATCCATTTCCATCCTAGGCAAGCGCAGCCAAATACGCTTGTTAGCTGTTTCAGTGCTCTAATGCCGTAAAATTCCGGTTATAAGCTCTCCGCTTATACAACTTCGTAAGGAGGTTTGGGTGGGCTTGTAAACGGAGGGGCGTATAGTAAAAAAAAAAACGTTTCGTGATCGAAATATGTTTTTAAAATGTTATAGTAAAGTAACATTTAGCCCTTTCCAGTACTGTCATCCAGCAGAGGGGGGGGTTTTATCCAGGAAACTTATAACCGGATTTATTTTTTTTCCAGGTAGATGGGCCTATAACCGGGGCCGAGAGGGGGGGGGGGGGCTTATAACCGATATAGCGATTGTCAATAAAAATAGATCATTATTTTTGGGGGTTTCCTACGACAAAAATACATATTTTGGCTGCGCAAAAATCTGCTAAAATCCGTGACAAAGCCCCCTTAATCTTAGTGTCAACGCAACAGGCGACTGAGTTGTTCAAAAACATATTATGGGGGCATATTTCATGGAACTAAGGGAGATTTAAAATTTTGTATCTGCATGACTTGGCAGTCGACGCCTTAACTCAAAAAGTGGCAGCTCAAAATCTTGTTTTGTTGTTGAAATGTTCCGGCCAGTATAAAGACAGTTTTAGCTAAAAAGTACTACTACCATGTGACAAAATACAGGCATAGTGCTGGGTAGGCTTTTTTTAATTGACGAAATCAAAGAAGCATGACTTATTAAAAATCATAGAAAGTATACTAACAGTTTTCTCAAATATTATTATATGGCTACAATAGTACGCGCGCACTGATTGGCTGATGAGCGGGCAAGATTTTCTTGTAATGACCGGGCATTATGAAAATTTTTTCTTGCCTTAGCTTTTTATAACTTTTTAAGGGTCAAACACTTGTAAACACAGGTCAGTCTGTTTTGTGAAAATTAAAGTGGTTAAATATGCCCTAGATCTTGGCGTAATGAAGACAAAAATTGCTTCATTGTCGAAGAAACCGTTTCTTCTGGTTTGGATCGCATGACCTCGAATGACCTCTTGCGCGCGCAAGTGGATATTGAACAACGTTTCCCTTTTTTCAGCGCTAAAAGGCCATATAATAAATAACTTATTAACCTCGTCCGTTCGGTCATTTCAGGGAAATCTCAGACCTCGGCCTTGATGTATTGACCTCGCTATCGCTCGGTCAATACATCAAGGCCTCGGTCTGAGATTTCCCTGTAATGACCTCACTCTCGGTTAATAAGTAGTATATAATCGGTTTAAAAAGGCTACAGAGACAAATACAAATGACAACAAAAAGATACATCGATACTAAAATATATTAAATCATTTGAGGGCGGAAAAATTAAATGATATTTCTGAGTGTTCCAATAGACTCTTTCACACATTCAGTAAGCCTAAGATAGGTATATCTGATGAAAACGCTGAATTGTTAACGCAGCTCAATGTAAACGCACTGTATACACCTAACTGAAGAAGCGTTGACCGTGTGAAAAGCATAAACCATGAACGATATGACCCAATGGTATTCTGGGTAGACAGCATTGGTAAGCTTAGAAATATTCCTTTTATTGATCATCAAGAGGTGACGATGATTATTTCTACAGATTTCCCAGTAAACATTTGGGTCGTATCGTTCATGGATTATGCTTTTCACGGGTCAACGTTTTTTCAATCAGGTGTATACTATACATTACATAATAATAAAATAAAACATGAAAAATGGAAAAATTTGAACTTTATTTTTTTCTGAAGCATCTCAGTGGTCCGGAATCCTAAATCCTCGAATCTGATTGGCTAATTCTGCGCGCTCCAGCGGTCCGGATTTTCCCATCCGGACCCCGCGTACGGACCGCTCCGAGTTTTCCAGGATTGTTTTTCATTTCGTAGCGAGACGAACGAAGAACCCATGAAAGTTTTGCTCTCCAAATCAGCAAAATTAATGTAGATGCTCACCATCCGTTGTAAATGTGAAAGGAAAAATAAGCAGTGGAATTAAAGGCCTTGAAGTTCTCCAAAAGGCGAGTACTCATTCTCTTTATTGACAAAATCAAATTGTTCTAGTTTTATGGCGGTAGTTTGTCGATCGTTGTTTGTGCATTCGCACTGATTTTCACGCCATTTATACACTTAACTGCAAGTCGCCGGCTTACATACCCGATTGATTCTTTCAAAAGCTAAATTAGTAACGGAATTAAAGGCCTTGAACGCGGGTATTCTTTGTATTTATTGACAAAATCAAGTTGTAGTTTAATAGCCGTAGTTTGTCGATCGTTGTTTGTGCATTCGCACTGATTTTCACGTCGTAATGCGTTTTACTGCAAGTCGCTGGTTTACAGACTCGATTTATCCTTTCAAACGCTTTGCCTTTCTGCTACTTTTCCCCACACTCGAATACTGCTTATCACCATTCAAGAAAATGAGATGTTTTGATAAAAAACAGTCAATTCTCGCAAAATTGTGCAGTGTGCAGGCGACCAAACTACACACTCAGTTCAGTCAGTTCAGCTTCATTCAATTTCACCTTCGTGACTCGCGATTTTTTATGCTCTCTTTTGCTGCTACATTGTGCTTTTTCATTGTAAAGATACTTTTCTCTTTTTTTCTGATGACCTTTTCCGTGAGTACTGTTCACTTTAGCGAATTTATTTTGTTTGGCGGTACACAAATCATTCTTCACTCTTGCCGTAGCTTAGCGATCGATTCAACATTGGATGCGCGCGTATAATACAAACACATTTTGCAAGATAAATGTTTTAGTTTTTTTTTACCAAGTAGGAAAAAAATAAATAAGTTATTTACCGGCTTTGGGTCGGTCCGTATCGTGAAAAACTGTGACCTCGGCCTTGAAAATGCTGCCCTCGGCCTGCGGCCTCGGGCAGCATTTTCAAGACCTCGGTCACAGTTTTTCACGATACGGACCTCCCAGCCGGCAAATAACATATATGTATTAGTAACGTTTTTTAATCATAAATTAGATAACTACTAAATTTTTCTCAATTAAAAAATATATTATCAGCATTTACGTCTTACATATTTTTGTAAAACCGTTTATACTATTTTTTATTACAGTGCAGCTACTTGAACCGGGCAACTTGGAGAGAAATGACCAATCACAACCTTAATTTAAAACAATATATGACAATCTTTTTTTTTTACCTGAACTATCGACTCCAATCGACTACGGTATACAATTTTTAAATTATGATAATATGCAGGATGGGATCTTTAAAAAGATCCCATCCTTGGCTGCATATTATCATAATTATTACTTTTACCCGGAAATGTGTAGCTTGAAAAAACACGTGTTGTGGCTTCCAAACTGTAACCGCTCAACATTTAGGTTCAAATCTTCCACAACTTTGTCGGGCTTTCAAATTTTGTTGTAGAGCAATTGTTTGCATTCTTCAACGTAATTGGTTCATTCACGAAAAAAGTCGTGATCCATTGTTCACAATGTTAATTTTCTTCTAAGTAGCCCAGTTCGAGTAGTCACGCTGTAATACATACTACTCTCTTTATACTACATACTTCGTACACATATATATATTTCTTGCTTCATACATACTTCATACTATACTATAATACTACAACAACATACTACGTACCACACACAACTGTGTATATGTTTTTACGTCTTCAGGTCCCCTATCTCCCCTTCCCCTCCCCTCCCGGGCTTTAGCCACCAGTCACTTTCAAACTAAATGCCTTAAGCTAGTCCATTTTTGTTGTTGTTAAGTGGAACATAATGCTTATATCGAAACGCGTAACTGAGATGTACAGCTGGTTTTTCGAGCCTTTTTTCAAAGTAAGGCAGTCTTGATGCCTTGACTGATGTATATAATAAGGTAAGAAATTTTACTATTTAATTTAAAATATCGTTTTGCGTGGTTTCTAAGATGGTGGCTCAATTTTGTCACTTTATTCCTTCTCAACTTAGGACCCGACCCCTAATTAACTTTGCATCATAAGCCACCCACGTACAACCTCAGCATCTGAACATTCAATCTGATAAAGTCGGGTCTCACTGATCTGCCACGCCATTTCAATGAGATAATTCCAAAATTTAATTGATATAAAACGTCAGGTGGCTATTTTTTTCCTTGCCACAACCTAAGTTGTTTAAAAGAAAAAAACAGACTTCTTGTTCCACTACATTCGTGCCATATAACCTAGACAAGTTAAAAAAGAATATATTTTTACGAAAAATGTGCTCTAGTGAGAAATGATTTTCCTTACAGCAATGTCATGAATTGAACAAACAATTTTTGCAACTCCACACGTATGTTAGGACTGATTTCTGATCTGCAAGTAAGCTCATGGGTTACGATGAAAACAATCAAATAATCGTGATTAAATCGCTTCGTTCCGGGAACTCAGTTTCGTTTTGTAACATGCGTATGTGAAATTGCACTCTATATAGACAAACCAATTATTGAATTTTCAAAAAAATTTCATTTTTCCTCAAGGCCTCTCATAACAGTGACTTTTTACGAAGAAAAATGATTTCCCGACATGTTACATGAGGAAAAACCGGACCATCGTCAAGTTGCGGGTTCGTCAACATGGCGGTCGCCCAAGTGTCGATCGAACCCTTCCAAAGCTTCTACAACTCCAACATCTTCAATTGCCTTCATTAGGAAGTGTACAGTTGCTTTGGAGCCCTTTGTTTGTTGCCAGTAATGGAGGACTTGATACGACCGTTCGTCTTGTGATTCGTTTTCAGTATGGATGTTCTCGATGATTGTCTCTGGAACATCAAGAGATCTGCCAAGCCACTTCCACTTGTTGGCCATTGATTGAGCGACTAAAGCGAGACAACATCTCTCAACTTCTCCTTGTTAAAACGACAATGAAGAATAAATTATGAAGCAAAGACAGATCGATTTATAAATGGAATAAATGTCGAAATTAAAGAAAACGGCAAACGATATATTATAAACACAAAAAGGAGCACTGATAGTCAAACCTGAACAAGATTTAACTTATTTGTAAACAAGATGTCAGGCATTAGTCAGTTGAAATTAGTTTAATTTATTCATAATGTGCCAGAATTTCAACAGTAAACGGCCATTTTATCGCAGCTTAGAAAATGGACAGGGATCACCAAAACAAGTCAAGTCTGACGTGTGAGCATTTAGGGGTTGTTTTCCAGTATTTGACACAGTTTGCTGTAAAATAGCATTGTTTTGTATCAGCTTTCGGACAGCTATGAAACACTTATTGAAACAAAGGCACAATCATTATTCCATCACGAAAGCAATTCTAGATTACGGCAATCAAGCCATATAGCAATTTATCTTAAATGCCTTATATTAGAATGGCAATTTACTTACTGGAATAACAAGGAGAATCTTCAGGGACTTTTGAGACAGCATTCTGGGGCTGGACAAAACAGAAAATTATCTAGTTAGCGAGCTTGTCATTACGGAAACCGTTATGCTACATCAGCTACAGGCTAAAAACGTAAACTTACTTCCACAGCAGACTAACAGCATAACAAGCGTTTGTTATGCTGTTAGACAAGAAAACAAACTGTTCGTCCAAAGCTCTTCAGGAGCTCTTCGGAGACCCAACGGAGTTTCGCTTTAAGCCTTTCGATTTCAAAAGTATCCTACTACCGCTTCTCCTGACCCTTCTCCTCCTGCCCCCATTACGGTATCAATGTTAGTTCGGTGCAAGTCGATGCGTATTTAAAAAATACCCTAATGTATATACCGTATAAGGTAAGAACACTGGTATCCACCAATTCTACCTCAACCACTGATTGCCAAACTTTGGAACGGAAGGAAGAAACGAAACATAAAGGGACATTACTACTTCTTTACTATCTTGCCTTAACAAGCCACTGCTTCATTTCTTCAAATTCATGCACCGGCGTACTGTTGCACCATAATGGCCTTGATGGAACTTCTGGGTCAATGCATATCACATGCAGACGACGCTTCTCTGATGACCCTTCATTGGCCTCATCGCATGTGGAATTGCCATCATTGTCATCATCACTTTCATCAGAGGATGGGTCCAGGACTTTGCCATCAGGTGAGGAACCAGGGCATCTTGGATTGGGGCAGACAGGTCCAAAGCTGAACTTAAGGAATCTGAACTGGCGCTGACAGATATCTGTCATGATTGACATCAAGATGTGGAACAATTCATGGAGCCTTTTACCATTTTTGTACCTAACGATGAAATGAAAGAGCAATCTACGTTAAAAGCTTCTAGTTGCTTTAATTATCGTGCCATTATCTACCGCATTTCCACTTGGTATTTGTTTATGTAAATCGTAAACCATTTTCTTTATTATCCAGTTCTGGTAAAAGGTCCTCTGGCATTTGCCAACGATCCAATTTTTAATTGGCCCTTCAGAAGGTTACTGTTTCCTTAAGCAGGAAATAGCAAAAACACTAAGGCGCGGGTCTGCTTGTCTAATTAAGAGACTGTCCGCGTAAGATCCGACCACTCGATTTTCGGCCCAAAATAGAATTCCTTCAAATTTTCTGGGCAAGACAATTGATCCATATGATAAACAAAAATTGCAATATTTTCGCTTCTAGTGATATTTTGTAATATTTTTGTCGATGATTTCCGAGGACGGTCCAAAACCGAAAAAATCGTCCTGTTTCGAGTCAAATTAAGGCATTGCACTTAGGGCGCTGAAAAATTCCACTTTTAACCAAATAAAATAAAACTTCACAATTATTTTATTTTATGTCTTGTCTATAAATGTACGGCAAAATATTGGAAATCCGATTATGATTTTTTGAAAATACCCCACAAAGAGCCCTCGCAAAATTTAGGCAAACATGCTGTTGGTTAAAGAAGTATTTCTCAAAAGTATAACGTGATCTGGAGCCCAAACTACTACCCATGTTCAGTTCTAGGGTTAGTGTACCAAGAACAGAAAAAACATTTTTGGGCACTAAGCTTTTCGAGCTACAGGAGTTCGATGAACATGGCCTATATTCAATAGTCATAACGTTGCGTGACACAATTTTGCCGTATCCTGGTTTCTAACTTTTCCGCATGAAATAATTATCCAAGAGAGCAAATGTTCTCAAAACTAGCTTTGTGTTTGGGATAAAACATGGGTTTACTTAAAATCATCAAATATTGCCCCGAAATTAGGAATTAAGAAGGTTAAATGAGCGGCTACGATGTAAGGTGTCTTAATTTCCGCCTAAACGCTTTGAAAAAGCTGGTTCCGAGATTCGGTTATCAAAGGGAATAAACTATGAAAAAGAGCCTTTGACTTTAAGAATTTAACATATCTAATAAATAGAAACTTCAATAAACTTTTAAGTGCGTAGAAAAACTTATGAACCGCGAATGTGCCTCAGCTGTAGCAAAAATCTTTTTAGAAAATGTAGATTTCAGATAACACGCTGGAATGTCAAAATTATTTTAGGCATATCACGGACATTCGCGCTACTATAATATTTTATCCCGTTGCTTAAGTTGAAAGAGCGAAACGAGGACTACCAGATTTGTACCCTTTCCCTTATTGGTTTCAAGTTTTGGAAAAAAGCCTTTATGTCTTACCAGCTTTCTTTCCCATAGTTGTCTTCGCTGAATTCAATTTATGCTTTCAATTGGAACTTCCCTCCAATTTGTCATAGGGAATGGACTTTAAAGAAACTCTTCAGAATTTAAAATATTTAATAACTAGAATCTTTAGTCATAGCAGTTAGTGCCTATAAAAATTATGTAGCGCGAATACACATTGGCTGTAGCGAGGATCTCTTCAGAGAATGTAGATTTCAGTCGGCTAACACGCCGGAATGTCAAAGTTATTTTTAGCAGGTTAGATTCGGTTATCAAAAGGGAATGAACTATTCTTCGCTTGCAACCACGTGACCAAAAATTGCTACCTTATTAGCAGCCGCCATGTTGGGGGATAACCAAGCTTTCAAAATGGCTGCGTGCCAAAGGTTCCTGCCCGATAACATTCAGTTTTCGGATTATTTTGCTGGTTTGGATGGCCCAGCTAAGTCAAGATATAAGGAGAAAGTTATCGAGTGTGGTTTCGACCCGTATGCGCTGAAGAGAAGTGATTTCAGCGAAAATATCGCGCTTTTGCCAAATGTCCAATATCCGGATATCGTAAACTACCTGGTGTTGCAAACTTCATGGGCCACAAAAACGCAAATGAAGGCGTACAAGTCAATGGAAGCGTACAATTTCTTTGTGTCTGGCTGGGTGAACACTCTTTTGATGCGATCCGTTGAGACCGAGAAAGTTGCTGTTTATGCAAGGGTAAATATTCTATATTTTAAAATTGTTTAAATATATGAACTGTCACGAGTGCATGTCACAACAGTGGAAATTTAGAAACAAACGATAAATACATTTTCCAGTGATGTATTGCAGTTAAATTCCTTGGATATTTGATCTGCTTAGAAGCATGCACATTTAAAACTTTATTTTAATTTTCATCTTTGCCTCCTCACTTAAAGTGCAGTTTATGTCAATCAAATAAAAATACTAGTTATATTTTTCTAGGTAAATCACTCACAGAGGGCCAGGGACACACCCCTAAAAGTTTGGTTTTTAGCAGAAAATTCTGGAACAGTGATAGCAGCCCATTGTGATTGCATGGCAGGTTTGTGTGAGGCTTGTTCCCATGTGGGTGCAATTCTTTTTGCTGTGGAGGCCGGTGTCAGAATGAGAGATTCTAGTACATGCACCCAGAAAAAGGGTAAATGGATTATGCCAGGATATGTCAAAGAAATTCCATACTTGCCTGTCAGTGAGATGGATTTTACTTCTGCGAAAAAGAAGCATAGTTTATTATTAGAGGAGCAAGTCACGCCTATGACTGCCAGAACTGCTAGTGATGCTACACATACCACCCATGTACCTGTACCAACCACTGAGGAGCAGATAAAGTTTTTCTCAAGTATATCTGGATCAACACTTAAACCAGCAATCCTGTCAGTTGTGCAGCCATTTAATGAACAGTTCACTATGAAAGAAAATGATACACTACCCAAGCCACTGCCAGAGAGCCTTTATAAAGAAGAGTGTATTCAATTGGAATATAAAGATTTACTTCAGTGCTGTCAAGTAATATCTCTAAATGTTTCCCCAGATGGGTGTCAGGCAGTTGAAGCTGCAACTAGAACACAGTCAAATACTAAGGTCTGGTTTCAGCAACGAGCAGGTAGAATTACTGCTTCCAACCTAAAGTCTGCTTGTAGAACAAATGCAAGTAAGCCATCAAAAAGTCTCATTAAAACAATTTGCTACCCTGAAGCTCATAAATTTTCAAGTGCTGCTACAAGATGGGGCTCTGGTAATGAATCAAGGGCACGTGATGCCTATCAGAGAAATATCAGCCAATTTCATGAATCATTGACTATTTCTGATAGTGGTTTACATGTCAATCCTAAGTGGCCACACTTAGGAGCCTCCCCTGATGGGATGGTTGATTGCAATTGTTGTGGGTCGGGTGTTTGTGAGATTAAATGCCCGTTTACATTCAAGGACGCCAAAATATGTGATGCAGCTGGTCAAAAGAACTTTTGTTTAAAGAAAGATGAGGATGGCAACATTTGTCTGGATACACACCATGCCTATTACTTTCAAGTCCAGGCCCAAATTTTCATTTGTGGTGTTGAATATTGTGACTTTGTGGTGTGGACAACAAAAGACTTGTTTGTCCAGCGAATACTTCCAGACCTAGAATTTTGGGAAAATGCAGTTTGCACTACCTTAGAGCTGTTCAACAAATGCGTTTTGCCTGAACTAGTAGGAAAGTGGTTCACTCGTCCAGGGTGTGAGGCACAAGCCCATCCTTCATGTACTTCAACTGATGCCGAAGATGACGAAGAGGGTCCTTGGTGCTATTGTCAAAGACACTTGGAGGGAAGCACACTGATTGGATGCGATAATGAAGCTTGTAAGGTCAAGTGGTACCACATGTCATGCTTGCGGATGAAAGAAGAGCCTGAAGGAGAATGGGTCTGCCCAACGTGCCATAGATTACAGTAACCAGGCAGAAATTTGAAGTTTATTAAACTTTATTGAACCTATAACTCAACTTTATGATCACCATTGCTAATGTTAAAATGATGACTTATCAATTACTTTATCCCTATTTTTTGTCAAAAAAATTCAATTTCATTGATTCTATGTTGTTGCATGTAAAAGGTTTGAGTTATAATTTTTCAACACAACATATGTAGAGTAATTAAAACAGCTCCTTTTGGGCATAAAGTTGTACCCTAGTTACAACAGTTCAACGAATGGTTAAACATTCACATCATCAATCAAAAGGTATAATTGACTCTGACAAATTGGTAAGTGCACTGCAAACTAGAGCAATCTTGTCAATAGGAGCCATAGCCTCTCCTGATTTTGCCTTTAAAAACTCTATGGGTAATATGCTTTGTAGGATTACATATTTTCTGCGCACTAGACCAATAACACGTTCTACGTGAATCCTTACATTAGCTATTTTTCTTGTTTCATCCACTTCATGGGCAGATAGTTGACTTTTGCCCTTTGTGAAAGCTGGTATATATAGTTTTGCCTGGTAAAACCCAACACTATCTGCAATATCGAACCCCCTGTCAGCTAAAACAATATCCCCTGGTAGAAGCTTTCTCAACAGTCCACTGTTTTCAGTAACATGTTTATCACTAACCCTTCCTCCCCATGCCTTTGATATAAATGATATGACTCCCTGTGGGGTGATTCCTATTAAAAATTTGACTGTGTTGTGGTGCTTATAATTTGACCAAGTCATTGCTCTTGCAATTAAGCTAGAAGGTCTATCTATAAAGACCTCAAAGCAATCTATTATCACTGCCACTTTGTTGCCAAAATTCTGTTGAAAAACTAATGGCATTGTTTTTCTCAGTTCTTCCCTCTCTGGCCACATAACTAGAAATTGCAAACGTGTACTCATGGCATCAATCCACTTATAAAATATTCTACTCACAGTTGACAAGGATATACCAAACCTGTATGCCAAGTCTTGAAATGGAATGTTCAACTTTATTTTAATTAATGCAATAAGGAATTCTTGAAACTGCGACAGGGCATTTGTTGATGTATGTTTTACATAAGGGGCAACTATGTTCAAAACATTAATAAGAAAAACAAAACTGGGTATACCAGTATAAAACTTGGTTTTCTCATCGTTGTCACGAAATGACTGTTCAGATATGTTAACATTCAGTAGCTGTATCTTAAGCTCGTTGAGTTCCGCGACACAGGTGCGAATAAAACATGCCTCCTTCTCCATGTCCTCCATTGTGAGGGTTGTTTGACAGCCTTTGTCATTATCAGTGTCAGGAAATGGATCAGAATCAGGAAATGGGTCTGTTCAATTGGAAACAAAGTCAATAAATGTTTAATTAACTGGATAGCAGTGTACCTTCTTGCCTTAGAAGGGTCACGAAGGGGAGTTACAAATCCCATTTCCCAGCCCAACTTTTGTCAAAGCCCCATCTTCCCAGTCTACTTTTTTCAAAATCCCAGTCCATCCCTACTTTTCATTGTTTTGCTTTTTTGTGATTCCCACTCCCAGTGATCGAAATCCCATTTTTAGAAAAATTTAGATCTGTTAAGTTGGCTTTCTGAACTTTTTTATTTGTTACGGAAGTTAAGTTGCTTACCACGTGGCATGATTGGTGGCTCGATGATTTCGTGTTCAATCAGTTCGGGTTCATCATGGAGCTGATCATCGAATGGTTTTTCCAATGCCTTTGCCTCTTCTGCGAGCTTCCTTTTAATGCCACGCTCTTTGGCTCTTGAATGTCGATCAGAAGCAATTTTAACATTCAATAGTTTCTCGTGGCCCATGTTTTTGGTTGGCGCCCAGTCAGGATTTGTTTTATCATAGAGGGCTGATGGCGAACCTATGAACAACCACACAGGCAAATAAATTCATTGAACATTTGGTAATTCGTATAAACCGAGAACTAATGTTACCTGAGATAAAGTGATAGCTGCAAACGCGTGAATGTTCCGCCTTTTTGTCATCAAAATCGGCCCTGTTGATGTTCGCCAGCCATTGCCTTCTGCGTTCCTCTGTCAACTTTCTCGTTTCATCTCCCTGATGATTAATAACTGATGGAAATCGAAAGAATTTGAATTTGTCCTTATCCCGTTTTGAGTTATGCCCACATCCATACACTGCACAAAGATGTGGCATGATTTAAGCCGGTAAAGCGTAAATCCATACGTAGTCACGCTTTGGCGCTTATCCCCCAACATGGCCGACTTCCGGTTTTTTAATTTATTCCTACGTCACGTGCAAGCGAAGAATGAAAGAAAGCCTTTGACCTTTAGAAATCTTCAATAAACTATTAAGTGCGTAGAAAAACTTATGAACCGCGAATGTACCTCGGCTGTAGAAAAAATCTTTTTAGAAAATGTAGATTTCAGATAACACGCTGGGATGTCAAATTTATTTTAGGTATATCACGGACATTCGCGCTCCTGTAATATTTTATCCCGTTGTTTCAGTTCGAAGAGCGAAACGAAGACTACCAGACTTGAACCCTTTCCATTATTGGTTTCAATTTTTAGAAAAAGCCTTTATGTCTTTTTTACCCGCTTTGTTTCTTATAGTTGTCTTCAGTGCTGAATTCAATTTCTGCAAATTTGGAGCAGGTTTATATCTACAGCGGTAAAATTTTATTTTGTCGATAAAGTTGATTTCAACGTAGTAAAATTGTCAGAAAAACATTGGGTGTCTAGTTTTCTACGCTATGCTCCCACATTTCTTAAGAAAAACTGTATGTATCGTTCACATCGATTGCGATTCCCATTAAATTAATTTACAATTTTTTACCTTTGTTGATTTTATCGCAATGCATGACTTATAAGCCATTTTCGTTCTCTCGGTTTATAAAAGAAACTGTTAGAAGTATTTACAACAACTCAGTACATCGGGAAATTGACGGCTTGCGTACTTTGTTTTCTTAATATCGGCGACAGTCACATCCTTCTAAGAATGTGGATAGGTCCGCTACCAGATTTTTTTTCCGATCTCCTGAAGTAAAGGGAATCTCAAAATATCTCAGTATCTCCTTGAGCATAACTACACTGAAACTGTTAAGTTTCTCCTCTCGTGAGTAGTCACAAAGGCAGTAGGAATCGTAGCAAATTGGATGCCTGGGACTGAGCTGGGCGGCTACGCTCTCCAGTACTTCATGCCTTTCTTGTTCTTCCTCCTCTGCGTACACGTCCTCTATTTGTACCTCTTCGTTCCCCTGCCTTCATCATGTGGTCGCCAGTCTCCAAAAAAAACCCCTGTTCGTTAGCCAGTCTTTCCTGTCTAACATCCACAAGTCATCTAGTCTTCTTGCTGTTCTCATGTCTGCAGACACTTTTCCGGGATCTGCCTTGTTGCCAGTTCTCTCTCCAAGGTCGAATTTCGTCGTTAGGTACTGTTTAACCTCAGTACTCCTATCTTGCCCTAGACCATCAGAAAAATGCCATGGAAAATGCTTAAAAGAGCATTTCTGAGCCTCTAGATTTAAAAAATTTTCTCGGGGGGGCGGAGGATGCCCCCAGACTCCCCTAGCGGATCGCGCCTTCAGCGCTCGAAACTTGCCTCGTCTTGTTCTCAAGTCTGGCTACGGCCATAAGGACTACATGATTGCACTTCACATCCTCCCACTCCCTCCCAAGACGTAAAAGAAAAAAAAAATTTAGGAATGTGCAACGCACAGCTAAGTGTTACTTTCCCGGGGCTATTGTTAAGCAACTATGTACAAAAACAGTGGATAGGATTCTTTATTGTTTTCTTTATCTTTATTATGATCGCTTGTTAGACACGGTAAAAAAAGTTAGGCCAGACAAACTATATAACTCTATATAAACTTAATTGAATACGCATTCTAATTACATTCTTGTTACATTTTATCTTCCATTTGGGAAGGGTGCCGTGTGACCTAGCATTTCATCTCTGTTTCAGCCTACAATGGAAACAATGAAAAGGGAGTGAACAATGCAAGTATAACACCTACGCGAACCAACGGGTGTAGCTTCTCCAAAGAGGTTTTTGATTTCCCTGGCCAGCTTGAAATTAAGGGACCGGTCATTATTTATGTAGAGGGGGGAGGGGGGGGGGGGAGGGAAAAATATATTGGAAAGATCAAAATTTCTGTAAGCCCCCCCCCCCCCCCCTTCCAGGCCAGGTAATTAGCAAGTGACCCCCCTCGTTTTTCAATATTTACTTGATGACCCCCTCACCTCATATCTCCTCTTATATGCCTTAAAGGAGCAATGTCACGGTGTTTTAGACATTTTTCTGATTACTTTGAAATTGAAGGAAACCTTAAAATAATAGCTTTCTAACATAGAAAAACACCAATGGAATAATAAAAACGCGAAAATAACCAAGGATGGTTTCAACTGACGAAGATTAAGACCGATTACAATCAACAAACTTGAAAAAACTTGCCAGTTTTTTCAAGACGCATTGTCCGTGACGTAGCTCCTTTAAGTAATTATTAAATGCATGCTACATACAATCATAAGATGATTTAATAGCTACTTTGCATAACAATGGAACTAACCTACTATATCACAAAATCGGCGTATCGTGTGGACCAGTGGCCAGTTTTTCGAACATTTTGAGAACTAAAAACTTATCTTGCATATGTGGATGAGCAGAGACAGTAATATAAGAAGGGTGATTCACAAACAGGGCGCATGCGTAGGGGTGCAAGGGGTGTCAAGGGGTGCTCATGACGTCATAATAGACCGGGGGGTAAGGTCATTTCCCCTTTTGGAGGATGACATCATCGGAGTGGAGGGGTGCATGCGCAAGGGCGTAAGGGCGTTCATGACGTAATTCTCCATTGTGGGGGCAAAATTATCGATATTTTTAAGCTTCGCGGAGCAACTGAACGAAAAGCCATGGGAGCGATTATTTCTCGTTCCCATTCTCACTCGGGCCATAGTTCTAGTATAAAGTATTGAGCTTGACGAAATGTTTTGCTGTGATAGACCAAAGTCGCATTTTTGTATTCTGATCATCTCCGGTAGGTTTTCGCTTCATGTCCAAATCACCTTAGAACTAGAAATAACTTCGTGATCCTTCATCACGTAGTAAGTTAAACTAACGCCAAGGTTTATTGTACACGAATGCGCATCGATTTGTACTTAATTAGTTTACCGAGTCAACATTTCACTAGCACCTTTTTGTTTAACGGAATAACCTTTGCGAAGATCAATGTTGTCATACTTTAATTTTCTACTCCATGGCAGTAGCGGTTTTCAGCATTTCACAGTACAGGCATGAATACCGATTCATTTTTCATTTCAGTCAAAGCCACTAAACCATTTCGTTCTGTTATTATGCAAGCTCCTTGTCGCATACATTTTCTACTGCAGACATAATTGTTTTTAAACAATGATATAGACTCGATATGCTCTAATGAACTCAATTAATTATAAACAGAGCATGACCAATCAAACTAATCCTTTCACAAACGAAAAATAAAACAATACCGTGTATGCGCTTCAGTGGCCACGCCACGGTTTGAACGAGTTTTAAGCACGAAAACGAATTGCCGCGAAAATAACATTTATAATAAACACACAGATAGTCAAGCAAAACTTTTATTTCAGTCGCTTAATTCAAATTAAACTCTTGTTGTAAATCGGCGAACTGATTTATTTTAACTGATAACTAATTTCATCGAGTGTCTTTTGCAAAACAAACTTTACTATTGGTGTAGTAAGAATTTGTTTAAGAGAAAGAAACACAAAACTTAAGCTTTCTTCGAAAACATTATTAAAAGAAACATAGGGAAGTAGAAATTTGAAGTGGAATTTGTCGGAATCCTTCAAAATATATTTTTCAGTGGCGGTGGTGGTGGTGGTGGCGGTGGTGGTTAAACAATACAAATGTGGTGCTTCCGGCACAAAAACCACAACTCTATTGTTCCACCACCACAATTGACACCCCTTGCACCCCCACACATGCGCCCTCTTTGTGAATCACCCTTCTTATACTACTAGAGACTAACCGCTATAGCAATACGTATGACAAGTTAAATACAGAGGTGTCAAAAATCTAGTAACGGGAAACCGTGCAGACCTATGACCTCTGAAAACATTTCCTGGGCGGCAGTCTTACGGCTCTTCTCAACTAAAAACGCCTCCTAATAATACAGCTGACAGCGTATAGTGCCCTTTCTATACAAGTGAGAAGCAAACTAAATTGGACGACCAAATCCAATACAAAACAGCAACTTACAAATTTCACAAACGTAGGAGTCTGTGTAGGCCTGTCACGTGCTTTTTACTTTGTTTATAGCAGAAAATAATTTCAGTCAAACCAAATATTAAACCAGATAGGTCTGGATTCTTTATTGACTAAACTTTGAGATAACAATGGAGTTTAGAGTGCAAACAGTATTTCTGTAAAATACAAATCACTAAGTTGTACGTAATAGTGGAGTTTATGCAAAAGAAAAACAATAGAATTAGCATAAAATTATACAATTTAGCATTACTGTTTCACAGATAGTGTTTGCACTCTACTATTTAACTGTTTCATCCACCTTGGCGCCAATGAACACCTCTTACAATACTGTATACCTCAAACTGCTGACCCCCCCCCCCCCCTAAACTTCTTTATAAAAAAGTTTAGCCACCCCCCCCCCCCCCCCCCCCTCTAGCCAATGTCTTGGATACTGGCAAGCCCCGAAGCCTTGCCAGTATCCAAGACAACATGGAAAGAAAAAAGCGGTGATACTTTCCTAGAGTAAAAAGATGAGCTGGACAAACCATCATATTCGTAATCTGCTCTTCTGTGAGCTCTAAAAGACCTGCTCTTGCCAGTATTAAATCCTTTTCACATGTATTTTTTCTTGTCAGGTGGTGATGTGCTAGATGTGAACTGATATCGCCGTCACAGTTATTTAGGGCTGCACATTCCGTGTATCCTTGAGTACTCCCGCACTTGCCACCTGTAACTGCCGAAAAGAAACTCCTGCCATTTCACAAAACAAAACAAGGAGAATGGCAAAGAGTAGAACTATCCTTGGCATAATGTAAACACACTCGACATCAACTGCCACAAATTTGCATAAGTTAATTAAGCACAAGGGCAACACCAAAAATAAAATATAAAATTAAAATTACAAATTAAATATAAAAGACAGAGCTTGTAGGCTATTCAAAAACTTAAAACCAATAGCAAAACAATTTATTTTTTTCCAGAAGGCAGCATTTTGCATTACAATTTTTTCGCATACGATGAAACTAACCTGTTAAAATAACTTTGAGTTTGACATTCCGGCGTGTTAGCCGACTGAAATCTACATTCTCTGAAGAGATCCTCGCTAAAGCCAATATGTATTCGCGCTACATAATTTTTTATAGGCATTAACTACTATGACTAAAGATTCTAGTTATTAAATATGTTAAATTCTGAAGAGTTTCTTTAAAGTCCATTCCCTATGACAAATTGGAGGGAAGTTCCAATTGAAAGCATAAATTGAATTCAGCGAAGACAACTATGGGAAAGAAAGCTGGTAAGACGTAAAGGCTTTTTTCCAAAACTTGAAACCAATAAGGGAAAGGGTACAAATCTGGTAGTCCTCGTTTCGCTCTTTCAACTTAAGCAACGGGATAAAATATTATAGTAGCGCGAATGTCCGTGATATGTCTAAAATAATTTTGACATTCCAGCGTGTTATCTGAAATCTACATTTTCTAAAAAGATTTTTGCTACAGCTGAGGCACATTCGCGGTTCATAAGTTTTTCTACGCACTTAAAAGTTTATTGAAGTTTCTATTTATTAGATATGTTAAATTCTTAAAGTCAAAGGCTCTTTTTCATAGTTTATTCCCTTTGATAACCGAATCTCGGAACCAGCTTTTTCAAAGCGTTTAGGCGGAAATTAAGACACCTTACATCGTAGCCGCTCAGTTAACCTTCTTAATTCCTAATTTCGGGGCAATATTTGATGATTTTAAGTAAACCCATGTTTTATCCCAAACACAAAGCTAGTTTTGAGAACATTTGCTCTCTTGGATAATTATTTCATGCGGAAAAGTTAGAAACCAGGATACGGCAAAATTGTGTCACGCAACGTTATGACTATTGAATATAGGCCATGTTCATCGAACTCCTGTAGCTCGAAAAGCTTAGTGCCCAAAAATGTTTTTTCTGTTCTTGGTACACTAACCCTAGAACTGAACATGGGTAGTAGTTTGGGCTCCAGATCACGTTATACTTTTGAGAAATACTTCTTTAACCAACAGCATGTTTGCCTAAATTTTGCGAGGGCTCTTTGTGGGGTATTTTCAAAAAATCATAATTATTTTTTATTAAGTCGGATTTCCAATATTTTGCCGTACATTTATAGACAAGACATAAAATAAAATAATTGTGAAGTTTTATTTTATTTGATTAAAAGTGGAATTTTTCAGCGCCCTCAGTGCAATGCCTTAATTTGACTCGAAACAGGACGATTTTTTCGGTTTTGGACCGTCCTCGGAAATCATCGACAAAAATATTACAAAATATCACTAGAAGCGAAAATATTGCAATTTTTGTTTATCATATGGATCAATTGTCTTGCCCAGAAAATTTGAAGGAATTCTATTTTGGGCCGAAAATCGAGTGGTCGGATCTTACGCGGACAGTCTCTTAATACCAATTACTTTGAAACGGAAGAGTTACACATGTACCATCGCAACTTCAAACAGTGACGAGGTCCGAGTACACGAACAATGCCTTTAGCTCATTAGAAATGTAATAGTTTTAAGGTCGCTGTCAGATGTAGAGGCTGACAGGAACTTACCTTGCACTTATTTGAATCTGATTGTATTTCTGGCACTTCTCTGCAAGAATGAAGAAGCTGTCAGCAAAAGAGAAGATGGCCATATCTTTGGCAATGACCGGCCTCATTCCATTGCTGGATTTGCTCTTTGCACCTGTGCGAACAATAAAGTAGTGGAATAGAGCAGGAGGCAGAAAACTGTGGAAATCAAACATCAGGACTTTATCCGAGTTGCAAATTCCAGTCCAGATTTTTCGACAATGCTTTCGCCACTTTCCTTTCAGACATTTTGCTTTTAGGTGAAAAGGAACGATGTACTTGCTGATTTCCGAGCCAATGCCTTCACTTTCATCTTGCACACCACCCTCCTCGGAGTCTTCAACCTCTGCCAAACTCGAGATGGGACAAAGCAGACCTGAAGCTTCCAAGATGCCCACAAGTTCTGTGGCAGGACTATCAAAGTCTTTCCACAAATGCTTCAGAAGACCGATGTCCGTTATCCCTTGGTCTTGCAATGTCTTCCATTGCTTACTATGCTCACGGTCAACATCCAAGTGCTCGGGAATGTCGTGAAGGCAGGTCATAACATCAACCAGATATTGTGGATTGATGACTACCAAGTCATTCAACTTTGAATTACGAGTTTCTGGTCCGATTAACTCTTCTGAAAACAGAATAGAACATTGTTTCTTCAGTCGCCGTTTTTAAATGCGTACCTCAATTTCAGGGTTTTTTTATCCTTCAAGCCATAGGGCACAACTAAACTACAATGCACCATGCAGTTTGTTCAGCAACGACTAAATATCGTTTGAGCTTAAGAGGTTAATACGGGTGCGACCTCAGCTATCTTTTGCTTGTTTGTTTATGCCAACAGAAACCTTAGTCATCTGACCAGTTTCGTACACAGAAAGATTACATATTCAAAACTTCAAGTGGAATTGATTTGTAGCTAAATTAAAGGTAAATTGTCAAGTTTGTCTGAGTTCTCAATACACACTTTAATACATCCGCCTATTCTCAGAGCTATCTTTCATTTTAATTGTTCTCAGGTTTCAGCTCTTACTCTTTAGGCTTAATCACACCAAGTAAGCAAAGCACAGCTAAGAACAGAAGCCCCGATTACCTGGCAAGATGATCACACTGCTGTCATGGTAAAAGTGCAGCATGCTTTCAAACTCTCTTTCATCCAAGGCATGTTGGCTTCCCTCTATCATGTCTTTCAGAAAGGCCTTAGAAACACAGGCTGGGCAATCTGGCTTCTCTCTGCACTTGACGATTTCCTCTTCAAAATGAAGCCATAGAAGAGGCAGTTCCTCATCAGCTAGCATAAGGCGGGAAGCCTCTTCTTCAATAGCTTTCTTCAACTCCAAAGCACCAGTATCACAACCACCAAGGGAGTTTTCGACGGCGAACAAAAAGCTTCTTGCCTTGCTTTCCACCAGCAGCTGCCCAAATTTCTCAACTAATTCATCGTAAAGAACTTTTTCTGCCTGAGTAATATCTTCCTCGCTTACTTTACTGCGGCGGGTTCCCACCAGGAAGACAGGTGTCGTCTGGGGAGTGTGGACACTTATGGAGTTCAGCCAGAAGTCAACCTCTGTAAGTGCATGTTCTCGGTGGGTACTCTCAGGGCTACAAAGCTCAACCAGATTCAACACCACAAGATAGAAGGAGCGTCTGTTTAGAAAAACGTGGTGCATTGTTTGATACAATGGATGGCCAGCAAAGTCCCAAATGCTGATTTTGGCGTACTTTTTCTCTTTGTCATTTAGTGACATTTCACTCAGCCTCCTCACAATTTGCTCGATTGGTATATCTCGTGGTGGTGCTTCTTGATGTGTGCTGAGACATCTGGCAGAAGGCAATGAAACCGTGCTTGTCTGGTCACCTACAGTATCATTGGTTTCTGCTGTGGGTGGACCCTTAATACTGGGAAGTCGCCTTATACCATGAGGACGATGCGTTTCGGTTACGTAGGAGGGTCCGGAGTCGGGAGAACTCAACATGTTACGTGACTGGCCACCCCTGGGAGAATCTCTAATCCCTTGGCATACTTTATCGGCCAAAATGTCATCCACGCAGGATTTGTTTAGGTCAATGGCACGCCATGAGTCATCTAATTCTGTCATCTCAACCATGGATGTATCAATTCCATGTGTCTCTGTTCTTTCTTCTATAAACTCCTCTCCACTGAGACTGCGTACTAGGCTTGTTTTGCCTGCACCTACATCCCCAATCACAGTTAGCTGCATGCGAGACACGCACGCTTTCCCTTCACGAAGCGCCTGATTGAATATTTCAACTGCAATTTCTCCCCTAGCAAGGACTTCATAGGGTTCACTGCCAGGTTCTAGATTCAGAAAATACTACTGTCAGTAGTTTTCAGTGCAAACATCTTTGTATTACACCTTATGGATCACAGATGACATAAACCAAACAATCACTACTTTAAAAAGGAAAATTATTAATTAACTACTGCACCTGGATAGCCTGCCCCTGAAAAAAATTGACCAGATCAAAGAAGGCAATAAGAAAGCAAAGTACCTTGCCGGGAACATAAGGATTAAACTCTTGCAGAATAGAGAGATACCACTGTCTCACTTCCAACTGGGGTCTGTCTCGGCCCAATTGGGGAAAATTAAATTGGTGAGGGTTGTTTTTGTAAAATGCGTAATTAGAAGCGTCTGTTTTCGGTACTCGGTAGGAGTTAGTAGCTGTCTGCAGTAAATACTACTTGGTTACTAAATGCATACTCAAGGCAGGTTGACGAGGTGGGAGAAGTGGTTGGGGGGAGGCAAAGATTAACTTTTTGCAGGCTGAGAAAAACTTTGGGCAAATCAGGTCAGATGTTCATTCGTATGAATGATAAAAGTCACACCAATGGTGAACTGGTCCACACAGCCTGCGATTTTTCTAGATACTTTACCATGAAACAGCTAGGAGAACTGCCACTGACACTGGATCCACACCCTTACCCAAAGACACAACACAATGAACATAGTCAGCACTTACACCTAGACCTCCCCAATGCCCTAACCTTCAGGCTACAAATACATCTCCCACAAATGTCGATAATTTTACCTTCATTACTTGACTGAAGCTTCACTTCACCTCCTTGACTGATCTCCTCAACACGACAGGATTCTTGAAGAGTTCTGAACTGCACAGGATGCCTAGAACGATTTTCACCAGAGAGGCTGTTCAATACAAATTCCATTGACCTCTCTATTGCTTGGGAAGGTCTTAAATTGTGTCGTGATTCTATCTCTATAAGAAACAACCATTTATTTCAGTGTAAATATGCTTTAATAATATGGCCTGTCTCAATCAAAATAATATGACAATTATGCAGACGTTTTATGCAACTAATATTGACATTTGAAAAAAAATATTCAGTTATGATATCCCAGTTTTACCAACATGTGAGAATTACTTGAAAGATCTTTATTCCATTATATTCATTCTATTTTACAAAATGTCAAATATATCTGCTACATAAGATAATGTATATAATGGCTGGAGATCTCAGCAAGCTCTACTGAGCTTTTCTAAGAAGATCCCCATACATACATATAATATATAGATTTAGGCAGGCCTAAAAGCGGAGCTCCCATTTATTTTTTTTTTTGCTTGAATTTACAGTGTTTTGATGTCCCTGCACTTTATTGGGTTCCCCACTTATGCACGGAGGCGCACATGTCAAATTTTAGTATAAAAACTTTTTACAACTTTTTCTGTACACGAATAAACCTCCTAGAGCAAATCAGTGTAAAAAAGGACCTCGATGAAGGCAAGGAAATTTGTTTTAATTTACTTCAAAACAGTCAAGGCAACACAATCAACTCAAGGCAAAAAAAAAAAACAGCGCGAAAAAAAGTCAACACGCGGCTAAAGAAAATGAGTTCACGCCAGAACAAAGAAAAACACGGCCACAAAACAAACCTGGCAAATTCATTGGGAGCCGGTGATGCAAGTTATTTTAAAGCAGTTTTTTGTATGAGTTGTGGCATTTTGTGATGTAGAAGTGGTGCTCGCTATCTAACAAGCGAACAATGTAGTTTGAGCCGTCTCGTTTTGGTTCCATGATTAACTATTCTGTTTTATCGTACACGTTGCTTAATACCTTAGAGAATTTTATATAGAGAACTAAATGAATTTTCTTTGTTTCTGGTAAGCAAATGTGCGGTAGAAAAAGTCTGAACTCACTCACCCAAGTACAGGCAACTCGCAATATAAAAACTGGCGTAAATACTCGTTTACGAATCTAAAAATTTATCACGCGTACGAGATTTCAACACACTCACCAAAATGACAAAAATGCAAGCGAGTGAAATAGAGCAATTGGATGATAAATCGTTTAATCGTTGGTGTGAAGTATCGTTGCCGAAGGTTTACTCGTTTTTTTGCTTTGATTTGTTTGCGGGATTTTTCTGTAAATGCAGCGCGCGAAATCATGTTTTTGTAGCTCAATAATAGAATATTCTTTTCAAAATCCAACGATGAACCTCACAGTTAACTCCATTAACTAAGAAAACACAATATTTGAAACGTGTACAAAAGTGATTAAAGCTAAGAGGTTTGAAAGCAGCCGTTTTAACGAAATTTAAGCGGTTTAAGCTTATAATTGACGGGAAGATCTGAAAACCGACACAACATCGAATTCGCTCATAAATGAAGTATAAACAGATTCTCATAACAAAATGTGTACATTTACGTTTGTTACCTCACATTTTGAGAAGGCTTGTAAATTCTGCAGGGCAAAGCTTTCAAACCAGCCAAATAACAACGGAGACGAAGCAATGAAAACGGTAGTTTCGTCCAATGTTCGTAATAAACTCACACCACCAACATATGCATAATCTGAATTATCAGCGAAGATCAATATCTTTCTTCCTTTCGGTGTAGCTTTTAACAGTCTTTTATCTGTCACTTCAGTCAACTTGACCGGCTCTGAGCACACTTTTATATTAGCTCAGACTTCAGTTAATTTTCCAGTCTTGGTCAGCCGCAGGAGCCGACGACAGTGCTTCAACTCTCGCTGTATTTGATTCGTACTCCGATATATCATGTTAAGGTCAACAATTATTTCGGATCTTCCCGTTAAGAGGTTATCCTAAATCACTTGGCATAAGTTTCCATGCTGTAGATAAGTAATTAAAGCGAGAAATATTCACGAAGATCTATGTCTTCCAGCACGCTTTCTTCCCGTCTTTCAATTCAGCAGTGAATAACGTACAAACCAGTTTGCCGCCTTTTCATACAATCGCTTCGTTTAAGTTGAAATGAAATGTCCAGATAATTTTTTTTTAACAGAAAAAAACTTTTCACAATAGATATAGCCATGCCTAAAAGCTGAGCTCCTCGGTTATTAGCTTTGCCCATTATTATTATCTGAATTAACGCGATGATCAAAAAATTTTTAAAAAACTAGTACTTGAGCCCGCGATCAACTAGAAAACCATCATCTGGTCAGCGGTCAACTTCACAAAAACACGTGACCTCGATGAGCTTCACATGTGAGCCCGCGATATGGCCACGTGATACCGGTCAGCAGATACCTTGATTTGACAGCTGTCAATTGATCAAAGTTGTAAGCTCTGTTTATGTACGTAAGTAGGGATAAGTAGAGATGGCATTCATCTGCTCCCCATCTCCCTCAGCCTATTCTCCTCCCCCAACCCCCGGTCGGGCTGCCTTAGGACTCCACTCCCCCTCCCCGAGAGTCTGTACGCGCGGGCGGGTGGACGGGCGTACGCACCAAATTTTCTCAGCCTCATGGGTTTACCAAAAATTCTTACCCATGGTGCTCCGCTGGCGCGCTTCGCGCGCAGGAGCTCCGCTACTATTTACAATTTAGCAGATGGTTGTAAGTATTTATTGAATATATTAACATGGGATTTGCTATTTTTTACTAATCTAGCTTATATAATTAAAGGACTGCATATGATTTTGAATATAGTCTTTAGTTGATTTTTTAAAAAGTCGATATGATTTCTGTGTCTTCAGATCTTTAGGTAAATTGTTCCATATTTGGGGCCCCCTAAATTTTAATGAAAATTTCCCATAATTTGTCCTTTTATAATCAATATATATGTTTGAGGATGTTCGTGTATTGTGACTATGGATCTTTTCATTTAATCTATAATAACAGAAGTCCATAACTAGAAGTGTACATCTCTGGTAATAGGCTTTGAGATATGTCTTTCGCGTGTACCTCGCGCTCCTCGCGTGTAGGCTATTTTTAGAACAGCTTTGCCGCGAACAAGTAGCCAATCACATTGAAGTATTTTTTAATTCGCGCCTTTGATTGGTTGAACAAATTTTTGAAGAAAAGCAGAACTACAGAGGACGAGTGAGGCATTACGAAATTTCTGTTTGTTGTTCATCGTAATTTCCGTTTTGTGAGGATTAAATCGTCCGGACAAGAATCATCAGGCCATCTTTCATCGATGACGTAGCATCGAAGTTGTAAAAATTCGGAGCATCCAAATAAGCGAGAGGACCTCAGTGTTTTGGAGTCAGAATACGAAATGGCAGCGGGCAAGATAGACTAATTCCGAGTCAAATTCAAAATGCGAAGACACTAAAGATTAATAGTACTCTCAAGATGAAGACAGGCATTAAGAGAGCAAGTGCATTTTGGCACAGGTTCGTTGCTATTTTGAAAAACAAAACCGTGGTCCCTGAAGCGCTCAACATCGAGCGCGGAATGAACAGAATGAAGTTTGATTCGTTTGAGAACAACATTCAGAGAAAACGACAAGTTTGGCGAGTTTCGCATGTTTTTGGAATTATAAGGACGGCATGAAAACAAAAGACTGACTAACGTAATGTACTTGTTTTAATATGAATAGAAATATGAGTTTAATTCATCGAACAATGATGATTTCATTCACATCCGTCAAAAGTTTAATTCAAGTTGTGCTTCTCGGGCACTTCGCAGTGTGCAGCTATTGTGTTGTGTATGTTGTTCAGTATTTTAACACGAGGATATGCTGTACAAAATAAAGACACACTTAACTACTAAAAGTTTGGGGAACTTCTGTTCATAAATTCTCTCGTAAATTATAAAAAGTCGACCTGATTGTTTTGTGAGTTTGTCTACGGAAACCCGGCGACGGGTTGCTCTTTCACTCGCCTTCAAATGCCACTGAACAGACGTTTGAAATCACTATCTACGATACTACTTCTGTCGAAATGTGAGAATTAAAGAGAATGGCCTGTCAAGTGTTTTGATGTGATTTGATTTATTTCACCTGCCACTTTCCAAAATATTCGGCCGCAACTTAGAACTCCAATCGTGTCGAAATAGTGGGTTACGTCATTTTCTCGCGAGACATCAGTTTCTAAAAATAGCCTACACGCGAAAGACATAGCACGCGCCCCAATACCAGATTTAGACTTCTAGTTATGGACTTCTGATAATAATTACAAAAATAACTTGGTAGATTACCATTAAAGTAGGAATACATAAAAAGTGACATTTGGTATATATTTAACTCGTATATATTAAGAATCTTTAAAGCTACAAAAAGTGGCCTAGATTTTTCACTGTAATTTTTAAAAGTCATAATTTTAACTATCTTTTTTTGTATCATAAATAATGAGTTTAGCCTAGTTGGATATGTACTTGTCCAAACAATATTACAATATGTCAAGTAAGGTTGTACCATAGTGTCATAAATTGTCTGTAAAGTTTTGAGAGATAAGTAGTGAATTAAACAAAATTTGCTGATGGCCATCCTTATCTGGATTGGTAAGTGATGATAGGGTGTGCTGTGCCATACACTTCTTAAAATCACTTCAGATGAATCATTGTAAGTCTTGAGAAACAAGTGCTATTATCAGTAACGTTTTTGTTTTCAACAGCCAATCAGAGTTTCGGCAGGCTTGCAGTTTTGCTCAGAGGTCTTGATCCCTAATGCACCCCCCCCCCCCCCCCCCACCCCTTGCCAGGCTCATCATATTTTTAATTTAAACCTCTGAAAATACTAATACTCCATTTGAAACTTATTTCATGCACAGTCTTCTTATATAGTAATTCTACGTCATATCTGAACACCGGTGCTTTTATAGAGAAATACCTTCTCGAACGGTCCCCGATTCGTCTCCGCCTTCCCCCCACCATCTCGTCCCTAGTTCCCCCACAAGGACATTTTGTCCCGTTATTAGCAGACAGAAAATAAAACTCACCAGCCAGATGATATACAACTAGTGACAAACAATATGGATCTCGTGTTAAGGATATTGGAGTGTTTCCATTGTGATCGCGAAGATGTAAATCGCCTCCCTTCCTGAGTAACAACCTGAGACATTTTCCATGTCCTTTCCACGCCGCAAGATGAACTGGCGTTTTGCCGTCGCTAGGATCAATAACATTGGGCTTTCCATCCGGCCAACTAAGCATGATTTTCAAACACTCGTCATGGCCGCCAAATGCAGCACAGTGCATCGGTGAATATCCCGTTTGTGATTTCGAAGACGGACGATGCGAATCTCCAGGCGAGTTCGCGTATTCATTTCTCATGAGTTGATCGACGAGTTGAAACTTTCCGGTACAAGCGGCGTGGTGTAGATCTTTCAGATGATGCCGATTATTTTGTAGATGCTGGATTAAAGCTTTAGTATCCGAAAAGGATCTTCCACAATGATTGCAGCTCTCGGGCACGAAAGGCATATGATGTTTTGCGTTGTGTTGTAAATGTTGTATCAAGCTCTCCTTTGAATCTCTTCCCGAGAATTTTCGATTGCATTTCGAGCAGTTATGAATAGCCCTTACACAGGGCATATCCTTGTCGATGAACGGCATTTTCTTCCAAATAATATAACAAGCTAAGAAAACGTGTCCCTAAATAAAACCTGAACAGCGGCAGTAACCTGCCAATGTTTCAGGTAGTTTCCAAGAATCTGCGTGGCTTGATTTTCCGAGAATTTTTTGTGTTCCCCACTCCCTCGCGTTTCTAAACTTCGCGGAAGGGAATAGTGTGTACTTCCGGTTTACCGCAAGCTCCACAGTTTGTGAATTTGCACTGTGTGTTTTGTTATTAAGCGGAATTTTGGAAACAGATAATAACTGAGAAATATCATCTCACATTTTCGACAAAAAGGTTTTTTTCTCAGAAGCTCCTCATACTCTGTTCCTAAGTTCCCAGTTGTTTTCTTCCTGTTTTTCGCGAGCGGATCAAAGTGGATCGACAAAAGAGAAGAAATCGGGGAGAATAACAACCACTGGGACCAAAGTACTGCAAATCAGTCACAAACTAATTTCCGGCTCCTCTCGCGAACATTCGTAGCCTGTGTACAGCCGTCCGGCTCCACTCAAAAAAATCGGGGAGGGGAGCGGGGCGGCTGTACACAGGCTAGAACATTGGCGAGTTCAGTCTTTTTGACGTCGATGTCGTATTCCGTTCTTAAACGCTAGTCGCTTAATCCAGTTTTCGTTCTGAGGAAATCTATGGAGGGGGATACTGGACAAAAATGTAATTGTAGTGGTACTGCGTGCTGCATTATATCGTACCACGCGTTGATACCCGAAACTACCCGGTGTGTTGTTATATCGTACCCGATATGTCGCTTTATCGTACTGCTCAAGCCATAACACCGTACTGTGTGCTGCTATATCGTACCCGATCATTAAATATTGTAAGTGATATGCAGTTATATCGTAGTGCTAAAGCCATAACATCGTACCGTGTGCTGCTATATCGTACCCGATGATAACATATCGTAAGCGATATGCAGTTATATCGTACTGCTAAAGCCACAACATCGTACCGTGTGCTGCTATATCGTACCCGATGATAACATATCGTAAGTGATACGCAGTTATATTGTATTGCTTAAGCCATGATGTCGTACCGTATGCTGCTATAATGGTTTATCGTATCGTTCATGCCATTTCATTGCGACAAACTGGTCAGCGGCTTATACTTAGGTAGGTACCTCATGCATGGGGACACAAAATGTCCCGGATTTTATTTAAAGACGTGTAACTGTAAAGGAGTGCAATTTCTACATCTACATTTGATTTGGTCGGTAAAAATCTACAGATATCACACCAACCGTTAAAAACTAAAATGAATGTTAAAAATGTAAAAAAAAAAAAAAAAACCTTAATAAAACTAATTAAATAAAATATTAAAAACTATTAACTAACTTAGATTTAAAACTATTTACAGAGGTTGTATTTACAATATCATCTGGAAGGGAGTTCCATTCACAGATTGTTCTTGGAAAAAATGAAAACTTAAAAACATCTTTCTTTGATCTTGGAACTAAAAATTTAAAATCGTGGCTCCCACGGGTTCTTCTTTCATAATTTGGTTTCAGATGGGCTGTTACTGAGAAATCGGTAAGGTTGTGGGAGAGTTTATACATAAAGGATAGTCTGGCGATTTTTCGTCTCGTGGCTAGGGTTTCCCAATTAAGTTCCTGAAGCATATCTGTCACGCTTGCATAGGGGTTGTAGTTGCCCGCGCAGAATCGCGCTGCCTTTCTCTGAACTCTTTCCAGCTTTTGAATATCCTTCTCGTAGTGGGGATCCCATGCGGCACTTGCATATTCGAGGGTAGGTCGGACTAAAGTCTTGTACGCCGTTTCTCTTACCGATCTTGGACAGTTATGTAAGTTTCGCCGCACAACGCCAAGTGCTTGAGATGCTTTGCTTGAGACTGTCGATACGTGTTGATCCCATCGAAAATTATCAAACTTGGCCAGAATAAAAAAAAAGTACTTTAAGTTCAATCAAATTTTTCTTGTACGCGAACGGCGATGTTGACGGTTTGAAAGCTACGGCACAAGGGGCTCATACAACACATGATTTAAAAATTTACCAAAAATGAACAAAAAGTAAAGGCACAGTAAAGCAATTAATACATCATTCATCGACTTGCATTTATTTTAACTAAATTATGCCGTGATTATCGCGCGCTGTAGGTTTTTCCTTTTTCCCGCGATGAAGCGCGTTGAAGAAATTAATCGGAGGGTTATAAAATAAATAAACCCCTTCCTGGCTTGCTGGTATATTGGAGGATAATGCCCTTGGCTGAAAGATTGTCCTCAAAATTTCACAGTTACCCTCGAAGCTTCGCTTCTCGGCCAACTGTTCATTTTTCGGACAATCTTTCAGCCTCGGGCATTATCCTTCAATATACCAGTCGCCTGAAGGGGTTTATTTACTAAATATCGCTTACGATATGTTATCATCGAGTGCGATATAGCAGATATAGCAGCACACGGTACGATGTTGTGGCTTTAGCAATACGATATAACTGCATATCGCTTACGATATGTTATCGTCGGGTACGATATAGCAGCACACGGTACGATGTTATGGCTTTAGCACTACGATATAACTGCATATCACTTACGACATTTAATGATCGGGTACGATATAGCAGCACACAGTACGGTGTTATGGCTTGAGCAGTACGATAAAACGACATATCGGGTAGGATATAACAACACACCGGGTAGTTTCGGGTATCAACGCGTGGTACGATATAATGCAGCACGCAGTACCACTACAATTACATTTTTGTCCAGTATCCCCCTCCATAGAAATCGAGCATGTGAGGGTCATTGTGAGCTTTCTGTTCCATTTTTTGGGTATATCTATATTTATTCTCTTTTGTACAAAATTTGCCCCCAAATTCAAGGACATCGTGAGTTGGTCGACTATAGCTATCAATCCGAGGCGATAGGCTTTCCTGCGGCAAAATAATTGACTGTTGCCAATCGAAACTGATGGTAATTTGGCCTTTACGAAGCTGTCACTCACAGCCATCTCGCTACCCTTGAATGGCATTAATCAAAAGATTTTATCGGACGTTTAATATAAAAGGAAAGTTTCCTTTTTCGAAACCCAGAGATTGAAACATATCCAGCGACAGATACTAGAAATAAACTGTAGCTGAGCACAACCGATTTCCCGAAAAGGTAACCTCTGTTGATGCGGCATAAGCTACGGAATATGTTCAGCGTAGTAACTGACTGCACACTCAATTATGCAGCCAGTTTATGTATACGAACAAAGAGGTTCTTGTTCGTGTCAACAGTCGCACCAATCCGCGCCCTCGCGTCAGACAGGAGATTAATTTACATGAAATGTTTCTGTTTCTAGAATTAATTCCTGTCTGATTTTCTTTGACAGGCCTCCTGAAGCGACTAGAGAGGAATCTATGTGGGATAACTCGTAGAACAATCTTTTTAATTTGTTTTATCGGCTGGAAAAGGTTAACATATACTCTGTCAGTTGAGGTACATTAGCCAGTATTCAGCTTCCTGTTTCCGTCCTAAGGGCAGCAGTGAACTGCACAACACTGCGGCGAAAAAGAAACATCCCAGGACGTGACGATACCTGAGCAGTTATAATGGATTCAATCAAATTTTGCATCATTCTTGCTGTGCTGTTTGGGATCACATCTTTCTTAGTTGTCGCTGGAGCGTCTGAGAATTCAAGTACACCTCAAGGTAAACAAAGATTCCTGTGAATTTGAGAGTGCGTGAGCAAATTCACATTTCGGCAATCTTGTTCTTTTATGGATAACTTAACAATTGACGGATTTAATCATATTTTCAACTTGATGATCAGATGTTCCATTAGGTTTCAGCAAAATTCCTGGCACGAAATCATAAATAATGTTCTTATCGGCCTTGTAACAACTGCGCAGACCGCGCGGTGATGGTTTCCACAGTGTATCAAAGGTCAATATATATTCTATTCTTCAAACCGTTTATTATTGAAAAGCGATAATTTTATGATTGGAATAGTAAGAATAACTTTTTAACTGTAGGTCCTGTAGTTATTTCCTTTAACGCCTATCAGTCAATGCTCTGGTATGCAATACGTATCAACCGATTAGTCAATATCGCGAGAGTGACGGATGGTTTATGCTATTTGTCTAGGAAACGGACATGTTGAGACAAGGAACGCAAGCATGCAAAGAGTAAGATAGGCGGCAAAAAATGTAAAATTGTTCTTTATATGTTTTCTCTCACTTTTGTACGTATATACAATTTCTCTAACCCTTTGCCAAGACGAAATGATATAATTAGCATAACTAATCATAACTCAGGTAATAAGGAAGTGAAATAACTATTTTAATAACTATTTAAAAGGACAACAATGCACTGTCACTGCCGTCCACTTCACGGGCGTGAGTGAATAAAATTTATGCACATCACGGTCCGCTAATTTTGTTGATAACTATGAGGTAACTCGAGCCGGTTTATTTGGGTTGAAAACCACCTTACCGTTTATATATTTCCTTTGTTTTTCAATCACCCGTAGGCTGCGGTGGTCTGACAGCGTGGGAAATAAACAGCTTGGGGTTTTCGCGGGAAAGAGAGTGCGTTTCGCTTCTGTGTTAAAATGTATAAATGACTGATTAATGAATAGCCTGTGTACAGCCGTCCGCTCCCCTCAAAAAAAATCGGGGAGGGACGTCTGTGTAATGGGTTCGCTAACGTGTTCCGGAATTATTTAGCATAAATTAAAATTCTAGTAATTTCCGCTGATCGAAATCTTAAACGCGCGGGCTCGTGCTATTTAAAGTCCAATATGGCGTCGGAAGCGTGGTCGAACGCAAATTTCCACCGGGTGATTGACAGTGTATGTGAGGTTTTTAGAGTTTCTTCGCTCTATCCAGAACAAGAAGAATGTAGCAACTTCAGAATACCCGGCCACTTCATTTACATTTGTCGGGACTTTTTAAAGAACGAGGCATAACACGATAGATGCTATTCTTATTCAATGACATGTAAATAAGTGGCTGGGTATTCTGAAGTTTAGCCGAATGTTTAAAAGCAATTTTGCAAGGAAAAGATGTGTATGCGACTCTAAGCCTTCGTGCAAATTGTTTACTTTAGTTTTGCTCGGCCATTCAACTCGAACTTGAACGGATGTTTTCGTGTTGGCGTTTTGATCTTCGCACGCCTCATCATTGATCGGCAATTCGCGATCGATCGATTGTGCGATCGGGGAAACAGCAACTGTTGGGCTATCAATCCCTTGTCCTCCTTGTTCCCTGTACGGAGTAGATGTCATGAGTGGAATTCTGCCACAGGCCTGAGGACGTTCTGGCGATCGTCCATCCTGCAATGCAACACGCTTCGCAGGCTGAACATCGCTTTCAAAGAGGGCGCGAGAACATGTCTTTGTTGTCATTCTTGTATCACTTTCTTCAGAACTTGCGCCATTCGACGAACTGGAGTAAATCTGTCGCAAAGAAGCATTCACATCCCTTAAGTTGGAAAGAAGTGCTCTCCTTTTCTTTAATTTTCCGAGGCAAGACTTGCAAATGTAGGAAGATTTTAGATCCACTCTAAAATCCAGTGACAAGATTTCCGATTTGACGTTAAATTGGGTACGTCCATCGACCAGATTTTTGTCTCCATTCTTTATGATAGCAATGCTACATAGCACACATGTACTCACGAGTGACCCGACTGACATCATGGAGAAAACATCTTGTTTTGAAAGGCCGTAGTAGAAAAGCAATCGAAGATTTAAGCGATTTCCCGGCGATTTACGAGGTGATTTTCCCGCATGTTTCTTGGATCCCGCGGAATTTGGCGGATGAACCAATTACAACACGGAAAATGTCTTACGTAATGCAGATCAGTATAACAGCCAATCAGCGTACTTTCCCTACATTCCGGGAAAACCACCTGCAGCGCGGAACACGATTAGCGAACCCATTACACAGACGTCCCTCCCCGATTTTTTTTGAGGGGAGCGGACGGCTGTACACAGGCTAATTAAAGAATTTAGCCTACTTTAGTAAAACTTTAGCGATCATTTGAATTAATTAACTTGAGCGTTAGTGACCAATTAGCACGGATTTTGGCTGTTTCATGTTTGGTTGCAATATCCAATGAGTATTAAAATCCTGCTTGCCAATTCAAGAAAACTGTTCAACCGATACCAATTAACAAACTAATAAATTCAATTGATTGAATAATTCTTATGAACAATAAGGGTAAGTGTAAAGCTATGATGCATATATAGCGTACTTTTTTCTTACCTCTATTCCTTGTTTTAGTATTTTTTTTTATCATACTTTGATAGATCAATAATATTACCCTTCGGTCGGTTGATGAGTTTCAGTCAGTTTCATCATTTTCTTGACTTAACAGATCATCATATATAGCCTGAATTTCTTAACAGCCCTTAATTTAAGCCCTTTGAATTTTCAGCAGTGGCAACCCCAGTAGCGACGGTGACGCCTGTGGTAGAAGTCAAACCAATGCACTTTGCAAACTTTCTCTCTTTCCACAATGGTAACTACAACATGTCTTGGATGTTCAATAGTAGCACGGACACTTTGCACTTCCTGGTCGAGGTGAGGAGTACAGGTTGGATAGGCTTTGGTATTGCTAATCAAGCTCCGAACAACATGTCGGGGTACGATGTCGCTGTAGGAGGGGTGTTATCGAATGGAGCAGGCTACTTAAAGGTAACACGTTTATCTGCTATTTATATAATTTGTTCTTGGAGATACCAAAGTCACCTGTGGACTTGCCGACCTTCAGTTTAATCATGGAACGAAATCCACCACTTCTAAATCCCTTCCATAGAACACAAAAACTAGCTTTTGAGTTTTATTTTTCATAGAAACTAATTTTCTGAATAATTTTGTTGGTAAAGCAAGAAATCCATTAACTTAACGCAATGACTACTTTTTTAGTTGCCTTAAAGGGGCTATGTCACGCAATTTTAGGCAATTTCGGCACTGACCAACTTGTCATAAAATTAACTGAAATATAACAATAACGGCTTAAAACTGTAGAAGAACTCAAAAGAAACACAGAAAGACCAAAAAGGGGCATGGATGGGCAAAATTCGAGAAGATTGAAACGGATTGCGTTCGGGTGAATTTGAAAAACGTCGGCCCGATATTTTTCAAGTTTCTCTCAATTTGTATGAAAGTGTCATTTACAATGCTCGAAAATCATCCTTGTTTGTTATATGGCCATGATTTTGCCAATAAAAGACTTTTGCTCTGCCAATTTGAAGTTTAGAACTCTTAATTAACGAAAATAAATAGAATTACCTAAAATACCGTGACCTAGCCCCTTTAAAACTGCATTAATTAAATTAAAGAACTTTTTGGCCAAAAACGTAAAATTGGGAATAGAAACCTAAACTTAATTTAACATGTTCACTAGCAAAGCGCGCGCACCCTGTCCCTATCAGCGAATTGACAAAAATGGGAGAACTAATTATATTCCTGGATTTTCAATAGTACACACTGTGTGTATACTAATTTGCGTTATTCTGCCAGGATTATCGGACCGTTGGCAGGGTACAGCCTCAGTTGGACTCCCAGCAGGACTGGAAGCTAACCTACGCCAGAGAAAACAACGGAGTAACAACGTTAAGGTTTTATCGTCAGAGAGACACCAATGATTCTGTAAATGATATTGTTATTCAGGTAAAACGTTTACCATTTCATGAGTTCACTGAGATTATTTTATTCAGCAGTGAGGCGTAAGCAAATCAGTTGACAACTCTTTATTTCACAACTATAACCTCTCATATTTTTAACTCACTTCTCATATTTTAAGCTTAGTTTTCGTGCATTGCTTCCACAGCCAGGGAAACCACCTTTCGTTGTATGGGCCTATCATTCTACAGACGATGTGGAACAACCAACTAACTTTACTTCGCACGTGCAGGGTGGTGCAAAAGGCGGTAAGAACCAAACACTTTTACAACCACCACCCTCATTGTCATCACCTTCATCACCTTCATCACCGACAACAGCACAAACACAGGCTCAGCCATTAACACCGGCAACAGCACAAACACCGGCAGAAGCACCTTCATCACCGACAACAGCACAAACACAGGCTCCACCATTAACACCGGCAACAGCACAAACACCGGCTCCACCATTAACACCGGCAACAGAACAGACACCGGCTCTACCATTAACACCGACAACAGCACAAACACCGGCTCCACCATTAACGCCGGCAACAGCACAAACACCGGCAGAAGCACCTTCATCACCGACAACAGCACAAACACCGGCTCCACCATTAACACCGGCAACAGCACAAACACCGGCAGAAGCACCTTCATCACCGACAACAGCACAAACACAGGCTCCACCATTAACACCGGCAACAGCACAAACACCGGCTCCACCATTAACACCGACAACAGCACAAACACCAGCTCCACCATTAACACCGGCAACAGAACAGACACCGGCTCTACCATTAACACCGACAACAGCACAAACACCGGCTCCACCATTAACGCCGGCAACAGCACAAACACCGGCAGAAGCACCTTCATCACCGACAACAGCACAAACACCGGCTCCACCATTAACACCGGCAACAGAACAGACACCGGCTCCACCATTAACACCGGCAACAGCACAAACACCGGCTCCACCATTAACACCGACAACAGCACAAACACCGGCTCCACCATTAACACCGGCAACAGAACAGACACCGGCTCTACCATTAACACCGACAACAGCACAAACACCGGCTCCACCATTAACGCCGGCAACAGCACAAACACCGGCAGAAGCACCTTCATCACCGACAACAGCACAAACACCGGCTCCACCATTAACGCCGGCAACAGAACAGACACCGGCTCCACCATTAACACCGGCAACAGCACAAACACAGGCTCCACCATTAACACCGGCAACAGAACAGACACCGGCTCCATCATTAACACCGACAACAGCACAAACACCGGCTCCACCATTAACACCGACAACAGCACAAACACCGGCTCCACCATTAACACCGGCAACAGAACAGACACCGGCTCCACCATTAACACCGGCAACAGCACAGACACCGGCTCCACCATTAACGCCGGCACAAGCACCTTCATCACCGGCAACAGCACAAACACCGGCACAAGCACCTTCATCACCGGCAACAGCACAAACACCAGCACAAGCACCTTCATCACCAGCAACAACACAGACACCGGCACAAGCACCTTCATCACCGGCAACAGCACAGACACCGGCACAAGCACCTTCATCACCAGACACAGCACAGACACCGGCACAAGCACCTTCATCACCGGCAACAGCACAGACACCGGCACAAGCACCTTCATCACCGGCAACAGCACAGACACCGGCACAAGCACCTTCATCACCAGCAACAACACAGACACCGGCACAAGCACCTTCATCACCGGCAACAGCACAGACACCGGCACAAGCACCTTCATCACCAGACACAGCACAGACACCGGTACAAGCACCTTCATCATCGGCAACAGCACAAACACTGGCAGTACAACCATCATCTACACGGCTGGCGCCATCATCTTCACCATCGGCAGCAACAAAACCACAACAACCACCATCAAAACCGCTGGCTTCATCGTCGGCAACAGCACAACCACATTCATCGCCATCACTACAGCAAGCGTCATCAACTTCACCATCGGCAACGGCACAACCACAACCACCATCACCACAGCCATCACCTTCTTCAACATCAGCAAAAACACTACCACCTTTACAATCATCACCATTACTATCATTATCATCATCGCCACCACTAACACATTCGAAACAAATGGTTGAAGTAACAACTTCAACCGTAGCTTCCATGTCATCAACGAAAGAATCATTCACAACCCCGTCAACAGGTAATGATACATATATAAATAACAATAACAAACTGTAGAAAATAACGTTACTTAATTTGATGATTTCAACTGGTAAAAATTATTATAACTAAGTTTTATGCCATAAAGTGATCAAATGCGGTAAAGCTCATGACGAATGTTAACGAAAGAAAAGCACGTGGAAATTTCCATGTACCATCCATAATGAAACATCCACATCTCAGTTCGATCTCCAGTATGATATCCCGTTTGAAAAACAACTGTAAGTTTATAGGATTTTATGAACACGGGAGGTCAAAGTCTCCGAAAAAACGTTTTATTATTTTTAAATTATCACGTTTCATATAACGTTTATTAATGGTAGTTGTTTCTTTTACATGACTACAACAGAAGGCTCAAAGGAATTTGAAGGAGAAGGATCAGTGGATGCAGAATGGGACAATGACTATGGCAACAGTAGTACCGCTAAGTACAAGGAACTCTCACGCAATCTGACAAACTATTTAACTGCAGTTCTCGAGAAATCATATGAAGACAATTTTATCGGAGTAGAAGTGAAAAACTTTCGGAGAGGAAGCATCATTTTCGATTTTATTGTTTACCTAAAAGCCACGACGAGTGTTAGCGAGGACACACTGAAAGATGTAATAGAGAAAGGAGACGGAAGTTCAGGGTTCAAAATCTCAGTCATTAGTGTGAAACAGGTCGGTGGCCCCAAGTCAACAGAAGAGCCGGAGTCGGGATTAGACAAATGGATAATTGTCCTAATCGTAACTGGAGCCGTCATTGTCATTTTAATTATTGCTCTGCTTGTTGTTGTGGTAAGTCCTTAGTCTGTCAGGAAAATACAGATATCTCTAGCTAACGAGCTGGATTTGATGCGGTAAATCAACTCTGTTCTCGTGTTTAGACGCGGCTGACATATGCCTTCCTCATTTGCATCGCGGTCGCGCGCTCAGCTGTTTCCCCGAAAAATTTTCGTACTGATGACGTAGCCTTACAAAGGTCTGTGTAGCGTCTCTGATTGGCTGGAATTTCCCACGCAAGTATCATCCATTATTATTCAACAAATTCGCGCGATGCCCATATATGATCAGAAAGTCATTGTTATCCGTCATCCGTACATAACAGATATCCTGCGATATACCTAGGTTGCCAACATTCGTCTGAAACCTTGCACAACCACAGTCTTGCTGCAAAATCTGTTTCGTTGACATAATAATAAAACAATTATCGTGTTCAATCTTGCAGGATTACTTCAGAGCCACTTCATAGGTCTAACGGTTACACATTCACTGATTCCGAAGAAAGTAAACGTTTTTTACAAGAACATATCCATCAGCCAGTGAACAAACTTTAGGGAATCGAAGTTCTATTTAGCTTTCGCTTTTCGCGCAACCATTTTTAATTTGCTTTTTTGTTCTCCTTTTGTTCTCGTCTTGTTAGCACTTGATTACCAGCAATACTAATTGCATTCTTTGCCTGCATTTTAACCCACTAGCGACAAAACAGAAGGCTGAGAGGTTTACGTGTGAGGAATCTTTCAGTACATCGCTATGACAATGATAAGTTTGTGCAGCGCCGTATGTACAGCGTATCTTCGAAGGAAATGTACCAATTATCTGGCACTGAAGAGAATGCAGCCCGCACGGCCGCCCGCACGAGCAGTCATGGCTTTACGGTGGGTTGAATGTTTTCAGAGTCAGGCAATTCTTTTGTAGTGCGGAAGGCTAAGAGAATATCTATTGGTGATGAAGTCGCCGTGATTTTGCGTGGCGACTTCGAATGACTTTTAGGGATTTAGTCGGCTAGTTGTGATTTAAAAAGTAAAGAGGGATTAATACCAGCTTTATCGACCATACAGCAGCCTATGGTCGCTTGAACTCGTTAGGATAATTTCATACAGCGTCATATTGCTGACTTCTAACTTGATAGATAATCAGTAAACTTCCGTAAAGCGGTCAGAGACTCTACGACTGAGCTGCAGTAATGTTTACTGAGCTATTCAACTGATAAATGTGACAAACATAATGCTTACTCAGTGCTTGAAATTTTTACATCGATAGTATGAGCTATGAAAGTCTGGTTTGTGCTGAATATTTAGCTCAGTGAAAAGTGGTAGGTGTGTAGCGCGAAGGGATAGGGGTAGAAATCCCAGGAGTAAAGCGCGTATTTAGGAGAGGCAGGAAAAGAGAGCACAGTGGGATGATGCGAACATTGAAAAAAAAAATAGAAATATAAATTTCGCAATAACTCGTCATGTTTTGTAACGAAAAAGGCACAAAGAAGGTGGAAGCTTCAAAGGAAGGAGTGGGAACCGATACTAAAAGTTATGGGAACTGGGAAGCTCAGCCCCCTCCCCCTCCCCCCGCCATTTACCCCCTATCAATGAAGTAACAAAATATAGTGACTTTATTTGCATTTTAATCTATTAGTCAATGTTTATCACTGTGTCTCCTTACACAGACATTTAGCGCTGATAATGAAGGCTTTAATGGCACCAGCAGTACAGCTTCCCTAAAAACTGACGAGGATAAAACAGAGCGAGAAAGCAGTCAGCGACTAGACGGCGACAAAAGCGATGCATCATAAGAAGATAAAAACAAAGGTGTTAACTATTTACCCGGAATTGGTTTCAAATAATAACATTGCAGTGTGTTACTTGTTAAAGGAATGGTGGACAAACATGATAGTCCGTCGAAGTTTAAAAAGTCATCGACAGCGTCTGTGACAAGAGTTTCATCAGTAACATACTTGGGCAACAAGGCGAGATTTCAGTTGCAAGGTCGACGAATAGTTTCTCTTTACAGTTCAGAACACTGTTAAGCTAACAGGCGATAGTAAGGCGGAGAAAAGAAGTTGTCTTGACATGAACACTGGTTTAATGTAATATCAGAACAGTACTGATGTAGCAAATATTTTGCTTATCAACTTTGTTTCTGCACAAGGAGCTCAGGCTCACGTTATGACCACTCGCCCAAAATGGCAGCGCGGTAAATTATAGGAAATCAATATGTATAAAACTTTATAGGTTAAATTCATATCGAAAAAAAAATTATTATATTCCAGCAAAATTTACATTTCATTGCTTCACAGCCACTGCCTTTTAATGCGTTTACCGTGTAAGTGTGTTTTGTTTTTCTTTCCTTTCTTTTCTTATTTAACATGATTGTGTGTGAAACCTTTACTTCTTATAAATATTGCAATTAAATAATTTTATAAATGAGGACTTTGTTGCTGCAATCCTCGTTCCCAAGGGATGAAAAGGAGAGAGGGCCTGGGAACTAGGTTGTTGTTGCTGCCCTTTGAAGTTGTAGTGTATTTTTGAGAGTAGCGTATTAAATTGTAATTGTAGTATTTGTTTTGCGAGTAGCGTTTTTCTTTTTTAGCGGCAAATTGTAATTTTTTAAAAGCAATGTAAATAAGAAGTGTGTAGTGCTGACAAGGATATTGTGTTGAATTCAGTTATTGTTCCATTTTATTTATAAGGAGTGCAAGTATTTTGTATTGTTTTTTTTTAATAATAATAATAATATTAATAAAGTTTTCATTTCACATTATATGTTGTCTATGTGCTGCCTATTGACTGTTCGAAAAAAATTTAACCCGCATATAACCGATTTTAAATTTAAGTTTACTCTTACCAAAAATATTTCGAAATATTGCAAGAGAGAACACTTCCAACGCTCGATAATCTGGACTGTTCGACGAAAGAAGCCAAAAACATTACCTATAGTACCCAGAGTGTGCTCACCAACTCGTCCGTGGCACGCTTAAAAATATGGATTTTTAATAATGGGAATAGGACTGAGTTCAGTCTTAAATCATACGCCGAGTGATTTGTTGAATCACAATTATGATTACAGACAAAATTGGGCGACACGAAGTCCTATTATCTTTTTTTTTATCAATTAATCATAAGTATAGCAAAATTCGAGGAAAAAATAATTTAGACAAGGCGAAGCCTGACTGCCTGATGACGATTTATCATCAATATGACAAAAAAAGCCAATTTTGAAACTGGATGATGAATGTTTTAGGAATATGTTTAGCAAATATTCACCGAAAAGGAGGTCACTTTTACCGACACTGAGGTGAATAATTGTTTTAATATATACCACACAAGCTGAATAACTAGTGGACCGAGACATTACTTTCGGTACCCAAAGCGACACAGGAAGCCATTTTGTTTCTCTTGCTCAAATGGGAATAGTACTTTACTAATTACCTCCGAGTTAACCAATTAGCGCGGGTGGAAAAGCACTATTCACGGCGGTATATACCAACAGGGAGTATTCTGTTATAATGAGGAACCAAATAAAGAGCGCGCACACACACAGCAGGCAAACCTTGCTGTTGGACAGTTTAGAATGTTCCAGGCCCTCGGTAGTAGGGGGCGAGCTAGGAAAAAACTAGGGGAGTTTAGCTTTGTCTGGACAGTTTAGCTCCGACAATTTCCTGAAAAAATAGGGCGGGCCAAGAACCAAACAGACTCGACAATTTTGTCATAGTTATGATTAATTCTATCGCATTCGTATACCGTAAAATTCCGGTTATAAGCCCCCTGCTTATAAGCGTCCCCCCCGGTTATAGGCCCATCTATTTTGTAACTGGAAGCAAAAAAAAATACATCCGGTTATAAGCCCCCCCGGATTAAGCCCCCCTCTGCTGGATGACGGTACTGAACAGGGCGAAATGACTTCTTAACTTAAAAACGTATTTTTATCAACACTGCCGTGACTCGTTTGAAAACATTTGTTACTCCGCTTATAAGCCACCCGGATATAAGCCCCTCCGCTTATAAGCCCACCCAAAGCCCCTTACGAAGTTGTATAAGCCCAGGGCTTATAAACGGAATTTTACGGTATTGTACTTGCGAATGCCGGATAACGCAATTATATCTAGATTATTCAGTGTAGCAAAAATTATACCCCGGGCATTTAGAGAACTTTACAGAACCGTGAAAGCAGCCTTCGAGAGAACGGAACACCAACAAAGAAAACCTGAAGAAGGCCGTGATGTCGAAACGTCGGTACTTTGAAAAGAGAAAACAGTTTCTCTTTATCGATCCATCCCAACAAAAAGATTAAGCATGTATCATGAGAGCACACTGCCGCTGCACGTGCGTTTACATATAACCTTTATACATTTCCGGCCGTCCGGTTTTAAAAAAACGTTTGGTCAAGTCCACGTGTTTTTTTGGAACTTGAATAATGAATACTTACTTCTATCTTGTGTTAAGAATTGAAGGCCGATGGTTTGCATATTTTGTTAAAACTACTTTTTGAAGAAATGGATACAGCACGGTGTGCAAAAAGCGAATTTTACACTGGGCACTAACGAAAAACTAACTTGGTAAATTGTTTCCAACGGTATCTAAAAAAAACGTCTAGCTCGCAAAATATTGTGATACGAGGCAGTCATTTCCTTGTCACCAAGAGCAATAAATATTTTAAAATAATTAGTTATCACGGTTACTCAAGTTAGCCATGGGGCAGTTTGATTTATTTTGATGAAAATAATGAAAGATTAGACCCTGCCCAGTCCCCCTCTTTTGTACTCCATCTCCTCCCTTCTGAGATGGAAACCTGTGACAATGAGTCTGAAAAAAAAGTTTACACAATCCTACTAGTCACAAAATACAATTCAGACAGCTTTAATAAACTTTAATGGTACATCTTGCATTTATTTCCATTTGATTCATGACCTTCCATCTGTCACAATTTCTCAGTTTTTTGCATAAAGGATCTTAGATTTATTGGCCGTCGAAAAAGGCTCATCTTCGATCACGAAAGACCATACTTACATTTCATTTCGTGATGCATTCACATAATATGTGCAACTGCAAAAACTAGTTAAGTCTATGAACTCTTCTGTTGGTTGCCATGTAAGAGTTGAATCTGGGATGACTTTATGTAACCACACATAAAAAATATACCTAGATATCAAGTTCCAAATTGTTTTATTTTTAAATTATACCCTAAATTTATTATTTATTTCTAACAACTTAAGATGTTTATAAATACATTAAGATAAAGACAAGCCAATGAAAGTAAAAAAAGCAATGAACATAAAATTTTCAAACGTAAATGGGTATATGGCATAGGGTATGTCATCGAAATGTTTCGTTAAATTTTTTGCTCATCTTTCTCTTAAAGTACTTAATATTTTTATTATAGTACTGGTATCAGTGTTTCTGTTGGTTATTTTTTAACATAGCTGTTGTCATTTGAAACCTGGTATCAAGGTTTACTTTTCATGCATGGTTACATGAAGTCATCACAGATTCAAATCTATCATGGTGACCAACTGAAGCGATCATAGACAAAACTGGTTTTGTAGTCACATATATGTAGTAAATGAGTGGTGAAAGTAAATGCAAATGAGATCTTTTCAAATCGAGATGCTGTTAGATAATGCTTTCAATTCTCCTTACTATTTCCTATACATTTCTTTTAAATGTCTGTCCTGAGAACTTGGTGTTACATCACGGCAATATTCCCCAGTTGATGATTGTTTTCGTTCTCACCACTTGACTGATGGACAGTGCACTAACATTGTAAGGAGAAACCAGTTGTTGATCTTTTCAATCATGCTTGTCAGAAGAGACAGGAATCTTGGCTGCACTGCAAACACTCATTGATCACTACTGCATGCTGCTTTCCATTTGTCATGAACAGTCTGCATGTGATTGTATTTACTGCATTTATTTGATGACAAGTTAGGACACAAAGCAATTAAGGCTTGGCCTTCTTTTTGGGATTGTGTTGGACTGGGATCCTGCAAAGAAAGAAGAAAAAAATAACTCAAGGTTCACAAACAAGCAGTCTGGAGGTGTCCACAATTTTTGAACAAATGTTCTCAAAAATTACTGTTCCATCACAGGCGGCCCAGACGTTGTATTCAATTCTTCAGCCGATAAGACAATGTATGAGAATACTTTGAACATTGCTTAAATAGAACTTGTATTAAAGATTTGAATGAAAATGTCTTACACTATGTTTATCTTACGTTATTTTGACATTTCTGTGCTCCTGGAGTGGGTTTAAAGCTGTTAAGACGAAATTTTCATTCTGAGGTGTGCTTTCCCTAAAGAGAAACGAAAGGCAGGCCACCTAGTTCGCCAACGGTCCGCACTCGAAGCTCCATAAATCCCACAAAAATGGTTGAATCTCACCAAAATTGCTTCAATACAGCCGTCGATAATTCTTTCGATTTCCTTCACCTAAGGTTCCAAAGTTTATCTAAACCGCCCGAAAAGCGCTCGTTTTCAAGCGCTGGGTTTCCAATTTTGCAATGTCTGAATGCGTGGTCAGTTATCTTGGGCACAAGATTCAAATTTCAGCTTAGCGACCGCGCCATAGCGACAAAAATCACCATCAACCGTGGGGAGGCGCAGGGCAATTTGCGTCATGTAAAATACACCATGTGATGGTCCCTGGAGAAATTTCACCAGAAAAGGCGGGAAATCTCTGAGACAGCGTGTAAACTCAGATTGGTTCCCGGTTGCTTAGAGAATGTTTCTTAGTTGAACTGAAGCTTTCACCAGTGCTCCTTAGCGCTGAAATCAGTTTGCCAGGTGTGTGTATTTACTGACCCTGCATTTGCTGGTTAGAGTCTTTCTTAGATGAAGCTTATTTCAACGAAGCTTCTAAGCGCTAAAATCAGTTCGCTAGTTGTGTTTTGCCAAGTGTGTTTTTAGTTAACAAGTGTGTTCTTAGTAAACAGTGCTTTCAAGGTCGCTATAATTATGTATGCATTTATTTTAAGAGTATGCACGAACTGCGACGACTGAAGCCGACAACAATCGAAATATTCATGAGAATATATTTTTTAAAGTTCTTTGTATAAGTATTTACATGTTATTGTTCTCCGCTTTGTGTCCTGTGCGCTGGAACGTAGGGAATTATCATAATTCAGCATAATTAGATTTGAAGCTTCGAATAAAGCGCACGTTGTTGTAAACACTGACTCGGTATGTCTTCTGAAGCGGCAAAACCTGCAATTTTGTGTCCAAGTTTTCTCCACCGATACAGAATTTCATGACTTTTTGCAGGGAACATAAACTTGGTGTACTCTATTGTGTTCTGGTCAAAACGGATTTTTAAAATCCCTTTTCAAAAAGAAGATAGCACGTTTCAAAGTTTAGATTTCACATTTTTACCCTCTTAGGAGCCAATAACTCCTGGTAATTATTGAATTTGAGAATTTCGTTCTGACCAGAACACAAAAGAGGTTGTGATTTACCACTAGGTTATATAGTCGTTTAATTTGGTGCGCTATTCTAGCTGGAAACTTGGACACAAAATCGCATTATCTGCAGATTAACACTTAAGAGCTTGTAACATCAAAGTAAACGGTCATCTCTCAGTAAAACGACAATCATGATAAAATTCCATCAACCCCTATTATCCTTGATAAGTTTTGAAGGAATCGGTGTTCAAAATTCGAAGAATTAAACATTTACAACATGACACCCCGTCAATAAATTGCTAATGAATTTATTAATGGGCAAGGGTCCAGCGCGGCCTTAAGCTGTACGCAGTGAGTTCAGAGATTTCCCGCTGCGTCCGGTGAAATTTCCCCAGGGACCATCACACGGTGCATTTTACATGACACAAATTGCCCTGCGCCTCCCCACGGTTGATGGTGATTTTTGTCGCTATGGCACGGTCGCTAAGCTAAAATTTGAATCTTGTGCCCAAGATAACTGACCACGCATTTAGACATTGCAAAAATGGAAACCCAGCGCTTGAAAACGAGCGCTTTTCGGGCGGTTTAGATAAACTTTGGAACCTTAGGTGAAGGAAATCGAAAGAAGAATTATCCACGGCTGTATTGAAGCAATTTTGGTGAGATTCAACCATTTTTGTGGGATTTATGGAGCTTCGAGTGCGGACCGTTGGTGAACTAGGTCGCCTGCCTTTCGTTTCTCTTTAGGGAAAGCACACCTCAGAATGAAAATTTTGTCTTAACAGCTTTAAACCCACTCCAAGAGCACAGAAATGTCAAAATAACGTAAGATAAACATAGTGTAAGACATTTTCATTCAAATCTTTAATACAAGTTCTATTTAGAGCAATGTTCAAAGTATTCTCATACGTTGTCTTATCGGCTGAAGAATCGAATACAACGTCTGGGCCGCCTGTGGTTCCATTTACTTTCAACCCAAATTTTTTGGTTAAATGGTCAGCACCGGTGGTCTGAAACCCATCGTTGGATTTGTACCTTTGATGTGTTTTGGCCAATGAAAGCGAGTAGAAATTAAATGGTGGGTTACAACAAAAAAGATTGTTAGCAATAAATACCATTTTTATTAGGTCCTTTATCTTCACCCCAGTCTGACATCTCTGCTATTTAGTAAGGAACCTATTGACATAACAGCAAGTCATTCATCCTTGTCTGTGTAGACTGGAACCCAACTAAGAAACAAGATTAAATGATCAGTACAAATGTAGCATTAGAAAAATGCAAACTCTGTCAATATAGACAAACTATGAAATCAAGTTATTTAATTATACCACTTGTGAACAAGTCAAAAAGGTCTGCATTATACTCACCCAGAAGAACACTGTTGTAATATGTCTTTCTTGCCATATTCATCATCCTTGGAATACTTGGCACACATAAGTCAACATCCAGTATCCCAACCTGGAAGATTAAAGAAAACAAAATGCAAATTGATGATTTATCACATAACAAATTGTTTTACCAGTAACAACACATTCTTCATAACACGTCCAGTCCAATGCTGTAAAAGTTCCAAAATGAACCCAAAGGTCCTTTCCCTTAAAAATAAGTCCCATAATTTGAAAAACATATTTGAAGAAATACCATTTTTCTTAGGTCCTCTATGTTCACACCAAAGCGTCATCTCTGCTATTTAGCACAAAACCTATTAACACAACAGCAAGTCATTGATCCTTGTCTGTGTAGACTGGAACCCAACTAAGAAAAAAGGTTATTAAATGATCAGTAAAACTGTAGCATTAAAAAAATGCAAACTCAGTCAATATCGGCAAGCTGTGATATCAACATATTTATACTACTTGTAATAAATGGTGAAAAAGTCAAAAATGTCCAAAGGTCATTACTATAATTACCCACACAAAAGAACACTGAATTTCTTTTCCCTCCATATATACTGTCTCATAATTCTTGGAATACTAATTGGCCCACATAAGTTAACGTCCAGTATCCCAACCTGGGAATTCAAGAAGGCACACAATGCGCGCAGATTAACCATTTGTAAATATACCCAAGTTGTTTTACTGCAAGGACTGAAGACACTACCTTTAATTATTATTAGTGCCTTAAATTCTTCCCAATTTTACAACTTATACTAAAAGATAACACTGCTTTGCAGGTTATGTGTACAAAGTCATGTCGGTCAGGTGATATGTGCAGAAATTGTTTTGGCCTTTGGGGGTTACAATGTACTTTTAACCAAAACGCTAGGGAGGGGCAGGTACCAGGCCATAGTCTTAACCCTAGATCCAACACAGGTCAAGGTTGACAGGGAGGAAAACCTGTGGATGTATAAACAATTTAGTTTCATTCGGATCACACATCAGTTTCCGACTCCAATACTGTAAATGTTTCATAACAAGCCCCAAAGCCCTTCTCCTCTAAAAGAAGTTATATAAATTTGAAAGTAACACATCTTTGAATAAATACCTTTTTTTTGTTCCTCTGTCTTCACACCACAGCATCATCTCTGCTATTCTACAAGGAACCTACTGACACAACAGCAAAAACCATTGATCCTTGTCTGTGTAGACTGGAACCCAGCTAAGAAAAAATAGTAATAATTAAGTCTTTAGATCAGTAAAAAATGTAGCATTAATTAATTGCAAAGAAAGGCAAGCTCTGCATGATCACAACATATTCATACCACTTGTAATAAATTGTGAAGTCAAATAGCAATTAGTAATCAGTGCCCGAACGTGTTTGCTTTAGATGGATTAGACTGCGTTCATTTCTTTAGCACTTGAAGTTTAGCTAGTCTTCAGGCAAACTTAGGCGGCCTTGAAAGGCAATTACTGGGCACATTTACCAGCCGGATCCCAAAGAGAAAACTGCAATTTTATTTAGAAAACTAACAAGAAAGGATGACTTATTCAGCCTGGTGTTTTTTTCAAGAGAAGTGAGTCAACAAACTACACACGTAAACTTGTTAAAACTTCAAAAAGCAACCTCGTAAACGAAACTTACCATCCGCCATCTTGAATATGAAAGAAAAACTGCTGGTCAACTATTTGTACTGTCGGCTCATGAGACTACCTCGTCCCCAGGATCTTCTCTTCTTTTGAGATTTCAAAACACATTGATTTTGATGATCTGCAGACAGACACAGAATCACAAATTTTATAAGCTTACAAGGAAATCATATTACAAAGTAGCCATACATAACCATACCTTACACATATATATCTAGAAATCGCGCTACAGGTGGATATCGATAGACGTCATCCAGGCAGACGAGCAGTCTCTTTCTTTCCTATCATCCAGGCGATCCTGCAGGTAAAAAAACTGAAAAACAATAAGAACAAATTAGAGCAAAGTGATGTATAACAAGGAGATGACATCGAGGCAAAAATGATATAAAACAAATATATTAAATTGTTTGTTTTTATATTATTTCTGTCTCAAATCTATTCTCCTTGCCGTGATGATAAATTTTTAAACAAGGCTGACTGAACAGTTGGAATGATAAACTATAATTTCTAATATTTCGTCAGGCATTACCTGACTTCTTCAGGGAATGAACTGTGTTGTTCATTACTAACTACCATATAATTTTATTATTATGACTCACCCAGAAGAACACTGGTATAATGTCTTTCCCATCCATATTCATCATTCTTGGAATACTTTGCCCTGACACAAGTCGACATTCAGTCAGTATCCCAATCTGGAAGATAAAGCAAACACAATGCAGATTGATCATTTGTAAACGGATCCAACTGGTTGTTTTGCTGTTACGACACATTCTTGAAGACATCTCACCTCAATTTTACAACTTTTACTGAAAGCAAATACCTGGCATAAGGAGGCTTGATGCAGATTCAAGCCCTAGGGTAGTTGGGTTTTTATGAAAATTATCTAGGAAACCAGCCTTTTTACTGGTTTCTTAGCAACAAAGGTTACCATAGAAACAATTACTAACTTCATAGTTTTAGTTTAATATGACTCACCCAGAAGAACACTGCAGCTAAAATGTCTTTTCCCTCTACATTCATCATTCTGGGAATACTTTGCCCACACAAGTCAACATCCCGAGTATCCCAACCTGGATTTACAAAGATAGATTTTTTTAAAGTTTAACCGAAAATACATGTGTACTATGGACATAGTAGTAACTCTGTGATAATTAGCAATCAGTGCCCTTCCTGAACATGTTTGTTAATTTTGCTTTTAGACAGAGTAGACTTCATTCATTGCTATATACCGGTATATCATGTCGAAATTCATACAAAATAACACATTAGCCTTTAGTCCTCAGGAAAAGAGGGCAAACATGACGTGCACATACTTGAAACGCAAAATACTGGGCACATTTATCACCTGGAATCCGAGGAGAAAACTAAGATTTGGCTTAGAAAACTAGCAAGATAGGATGACTAATTCAACCTTATGTTATTTTCAAGAAAAGCGGGTTAACTGGAGAACTGAGAACTCGTATGAATTTACCGTTCCACAGTCTGCCATAAGATGGAAACAAAACTGCTCAGCTCATCTAATATCTGTACTGTCGTCTCAACCTCGTCACCAGGACTGTTACCATGGTCTTCTTTCCATTCAAGCTGTGAATAATGGACATACATGTATCAGAGACACAAAACACAATTTTTATGCATCGTAAGGCAATCATATTCCTACGTAACCCTTTGTAGCCATACATAACCATTCCTTACCCATATCTATCCAGAGGTAACGTTCCAGTGGATATTGATTGTCATCCAGGCAAAAACCTGAAAAATAATGAGAACAAAAAGCAAACTGATGCACAGCAAGGAGGTAGAAATGATATCACAGACAGACAGTTGAATACAGGACAAATGTATTCAACTGTTTGTTTTATATATCATTTCTCTCTCAATATCTTCTCCTTGCCGTGATGATCATTTTTCAAACATTTTTCATTTTTGTAATAAAGGAAACCTTACACGGGCCCGTATGGTTGCCAGATGGTAAACTGTAATTTCCAATATTTATTCAGGAATGGACAGTGACTTCTTCAGGGAAGGAACTATTCAGTTCATTCTCTAAAGAAGTCAGCCATGCCTGAAGAAATATTAGAAATTACAGTTTATCATCCCAACCGTACGGTCACCCTTCCTTTGTTTAATAAGTTGTTTGAATTGTCCACAATTTGATTTAATTCACTTCGCAAAAATTTTAAGTCTTCAGAATCAATTTTTTTTGTTTGTTATTTTTTTTTGGTCCATAGCGCAAACAGGTAGCATGATGTAAATATTATTTTTAAGGAAACCTCCACTCTTACAACAAGTTGACGATGAATTGTTTGAAATGATGCCAAAATTCTAAATTTTTGCTTTAGCAATAATGATCTTATCGAACGATTAATAATTCTTGGCTTCGGGTCCAGTCCCCCACAATGCGTCTGGACTCGGTTTGGATGATTCGAGCAGGATATCCTTTTTCTCTCGAAATTGAATCGAATACTTGCTGTTCAGTTTAGGATATAGTGGTTTCGATTTGCGAGAAGGCGTTGAAAGTTGGCCTGGATACATGTATGTGCCATTGACGTTTTCAATCAGCAGATGTGCATGTGAGACGCACGCATATATGTGAATGATTTCTTTAAGTTTATCATTTATCATAGCAAGTGAGCTTAGCTGAAATGAATCCTATTCTGGAAAGCAAAAATCCTATTTATTTACTCTTGAATGAAAGAATTGGTACACTGCTCTCCTCACTTTGCAATGTCAGGAAAATTTATTTATTAAGTTATTACAGTTCATGGCAGACACCACACCACCACTGCTGCCGAAAACCACCACCAGCACTATTACCACCACCACTTCTGCCACCAACACCATTAACACCACCGCTGCCACCACCAACGCCGCTGCCTGACCACCACCACCATCACCACCACCACCACCAGAACCGCAGCCATCACCACCCACCACCACCACCTCCACCACCAATACCATTACCACCACCACCTCTGCCACTGCCACCTCCACCACTATCACTTCCGCCACTACCACCATAACCACCACCATCACCACCACAACCACAACCACCACCGCAACCCCACCACCGCAACCACCACCACCACCACCACCACTACCACCACAACAACAGCAAAATAAATAATATCATTACAACAATAAAACTGAGAAAAATAAACTATACGATAAAACAAAGGATACCAGTTACTCGAGGTTTTCATCTCTAGTCCCTTTTTTATCCAAATCTGGAAAAGATCTCAAAGAAACAAGACATACAGAGAAAAAACGTGTATACGTACGTGTGATTCCAAACAAGGCTGACAAGAATCAAAAACACTTTACCATACATAGACCTGCATATAATCATACAAAGTGATACAAAACCTCAGAGCCATGAACATTGTTTATACACTAGTTAGTTGCATAGCCATACATTGTCATATATATACATGGGCCTACATAATCTTGGAGTCATACATGACCATTATTTATACACTAGTTACATAGCCTAAATACATTGTCATAAATAGCCCTACATGACCTTATAGAGTGATACATGACCATACAAATTGTTCTATAGCCTTACATAGTGATACATAGCCATGCGCAACAATAAATAGCCACGCATGGGCCTAGATAACCTCACAGAGTTATACATGACCGTTATTTATAAAGTACTAGATAAATATCCTAATATATGGTCTTACATACATAGCCACATAAGGTAATATGGTATAGGTGTACATAGACATTCATAGTTATACTCTACGAGACAAATTGCAGCAGTCCAGCGGTCAGGCAGTCACATGATCCTCATCCTGTCTTATGTAATTCATAACTGACAAGTTAGTACACTTAAAGATTATTCCCCAAGCATGCTTTGCATAACAGAGATCAGTCATTATGTATTGCCGGGGTTATGGAAGGCAAAATTTTTGCTGCAACACCACAGCATTCAACTGATCCCCACCACCCCCCTCCCTCTCCTCCCATTAAGCATATATATTATCATTGGTGGTTGAAGCTTTCATGATCCCCCACTCCCTGCCCCCTTCTTTTCTCCCAGCAAACATGAATCACCTCCAATTCCATGTCATCTTCAAAAAGGACAGAAAGAAAATGAAAATTAATAAGGAGAAAAGACAACAGCAGAGGGCATTAAATTGTGTTCCTAAGATAACGTTTGTCCAGAGAGGTAGCTTAAGAGGTCTTTGATTCAATCCAATAAAAAGGATACTTTAACGAGTGACTAACAATCACAGCTGAGTTTAACGGGAAATAAATCAGATGTCTTCATCTTGTCCCCATAATATGGGGGTAATAGTGGCCAGTTAAACTGAAATATGGCGAAGGCCCATGTACAGGAAAAGAATTTTGTAAATGAATCTGACAAGGAGGCCATCCAAGAGTCAGTGGAGAGGGCCGTCCACGAGTCAGTGGAGAGGGCCGTTCGCGAGTCAGTGGAGTGGGCCGGGCCATCCAAGAGTCAATGGAGCTGGCCGTCCACGAGTCAATGGAGGGAGCCGTCCACGAGTCAGAGGAGGGCCGAGGGCCGACCAAGAGTCAATGGAGCAGGCTATCCACGAGTCAGTAGAGGTGGCTGTCCAAGAGTCAATGGAGGGGGCCATCCATGAGTCAGCGGAGCGGGTCATCCACGAGTCAGCGGAGGGGGCCGTCCACGAGTCAGTGGAGGGGGCCATCCAAGAGTCAGTGGAATAATTGTTTCATTAAAGCAAACACAAAACATCGGTAAATGGCAAATGAAATGAGTCAGAAATTGAATTATAAGCCTCCAGTCTCTGACGTCAATATAGTTTTTTTTTCATATTAGTTTTTAATCAATCAGATCAATCAGATAAATATCCTTATATGGTCGTACATACATAGCCACATTAGGTATTATTACATAGGTATACATAAACATTCATAGTTATACTCTACCCGACAAATTGCAGCAGTCCAGCGGTCAGGCAGTCACATGATCCTCAACCTGTCTTCATGTAATTCATGACTGATCAGTTAGTACACCTAACAATTATTCCCCAAGCATGCTTTGGATAATAGAGAGTGGTCATCATTTATTACCAAGGGAGGGAGTGCAGAATTTTTGCTGCAACACCAAAGCATTCACCTGATCACCTTTTTTGATTTGTTTCCTGGTTTCAATCAAAAAGTAGCATATTTTAACGAGTGTCATAACAATCAATGCTGATTTATTCGGGAAATTAATCAGGCGTCTTTATCTTGTCCCCGTAATATGGGGGTAGTAGTGGCCAGTTAAACCGAAAAATGGCGGAGGCCCATACTCAGGAAAAGAATTTTGTGAATAAATCTGACGAGGAGGCCATCCAAGTCAGTGGAGAGGGCCGTCCACGAGTCAGTGGAGAGGGCCGTCCACGAGTCAGTGGAGAGGGCCGTCCACGAGTCAGTGGAGAGGGCCGTTCGCGAGTCAGTGGAGTGGGCCGGGCCGTCCACGAGTCAATGGAGCTGGCCGTCCACGAGTCAATGGAGGGAGCCGTCCACGAGTCAGAGGAGGGCCGAGGGCCGACCAAGAGTCAATGGAGCGGGCTATCCACGAGTCAGTAGAGCTGGCCGTCCAAGAGTCAATGGAGGGGGCCGTCCATGAGTCAGCGGAGCGGGTCATCCACGAGTCAGCGGAGGGGGCCGTCCACGAGTCAGTGGAGGGGGCCATCCAAGAGTCAGTGAAATAATTGTTTCATTAAAGCAAACACAAAACATCGGTAAATGGCAAATAAAATGAGTCAATAACTTGAATTATAAGCCTCCAGGCTCTGACGTCAATATAGGTTTTTCATTTAGTTTCATATGTAATTTCTTTTGTCTTCACTGTAACTATTTGTTGATAATGTTTTAATCAATTAGATCAATTGAACTATAATTTGATGGTCACTATCGTTATCTTGTCTAAAGGCATGCTATTTAGTCCACTGAGAAGTGCAACCCGTTCTCGAAAACCCTAGATCACTTATTTAATTTTTTAAAGATATTTGTATGCAGAAAATACGAACACGATATTCGAAATATGCAATCCCCGCTTGAATACAGGCAGTCCTCTGGGGGTTAGAGCCGGTCAGAGTCGGAAGGCGTTCTGAGGGAAGTACCGCAACCATTCAGAAGAAGAACCACCAAATCTGACTCTCATGATCACATGTTATCTGAGTTGACTCGTATGGTACTAATGATACCTACGTGCAGTGACAAATAGGATGGGTTTCTGATACGAAACGCATAGTCCCTAGCCCCAACCGTCCCCCAACCGTACTGCAACCGGTCCTCGGGAGCGATGCAAGTCAGACAAGCACCAAGTGGAACGCACGAAACCCTCCACCCAGCTTGGGATTGCGACAATGTCTCCAGCTCCGATTTCAAGGTGAAATTGCTATCGCCTTGTTTTGGTATTGATCTAGGATTTTTACAGGAAACGAGTTGTTACCTGGGTTTCTGCCTCAAGCTTTCTGTTCCTCCGTGAGTTGACAGCTGCAGGATTCGTTCCAGGATACATGTAATAAACTCTACTGCAACCAGTGTTTCATAAAGTTGTGATGCAAAGAAAATAATCGACATTTAGATTAGTAAACCGCAAAAAAACGTGGTATAGGCGTTAAACTTTTGTTCTTTTTAGGTCTTGCCGTGGCTTGTCGCAATTATTCTTTCATGAAAAAAAAATACTATTAGAAAAGTAGCAACCAAAATGCGCGAAACTCATCTACCAGGATAAAGTAGTAGTCTTCTATCAAATTTAAGACTTTTTTCACATCAAATCATTGCCGTTTGAATGTTGATCTCTAACTAAGAAAGATCGGTTTTTTGTTGGCGCTTTGAATCACCGTAGAGACCAACTGAGTTGCACTTTTCTGAAATTAGGTTTAGCGAGTTATTGTTTAGACAGTCACGTAAATGGCCCTGTTATAAAGTATCAAACAAAATTCAATCTATTTGGTGATTATATAAGACAAAAGTTTTTAAACTCTTAAGTTACCTGTACAAGGCTGGCCTTTTCCGTTGCCTTTAAGTGTCTTGTCTGTGGCCACTGGCACACGCTTTAACTTGGAGACTGTATCCAAAGATCTTCTGAAAAAATAAGACAAAAGTACTAAAGTTTGTCGGCTTCCACTTATAGGAATGGTGCAGTTCAGTAACTGAAATGCTGACAATTCTAAGAACCACACGAGTAAATCAATTATTTAAGACGAGAGTTCTAAACTTTAAGTTACCTCTTCCTTTACAAGGCCGGCATTTTCCATTGCCTTTAACTGTCTTATCTTTGGCCTCGCATTTGAACTTGGCGACTGTATCCAAAAATCTTCTGAAAAAAAAAAAGTTTAAAGTACTTAAGTTTGTCGGCAACCTCTTAGGAATGGTCCAGTTCAGTAGCTGAAATGCTGACAAGTCTGAGATCACGCCGTTAAAGGAATCAATCGATCAATAAAATTTATTTACCCTCTGAGCTGACGGGGGCTTACTAGGCCCTTAGCAAACATATGCTAATATGCCGAGAAAATAAATAACAAATATATATATATGGAGAACGAAATAAATAAATGAATAAATAAACAAGTATTAAATTGGAACGTTTCCTTACCTTGGAAGTCAAGCAAAGCTTCAGTTTACAATCTTGTCCATGAAAGCGGAGTTCTTGTTCAATTTCCAAGCAAAGCTCACTGTATCCATAAAAGCGGATTCGTTTACCTCAGTGAAGTTGCACACTTGAACTTAGCGACTGTATCCAAAGATCTTCTGAAAAAAAAATAAGACAAAAGTACTAAAGTTTGTCCGCTTCCACTAAGGAATAGTGCAGTTCAGTAACTAAAATGCAGAAAATTCTAAGAATCACACGAGTAAATCAATTACAGTGGAACCCCGCCTTACGGCCACCTCGTTATTACGCCCATACATTTTCTTATAATAAAACCCCGTTAATGCGGCCACCCCGTTAATACGGGCAACGGCCACATTCTGAAATCCCAAACTATACAATCCTTTACAATATTACCCCGCTAATACGGCCACTCGAACCAAATACTCATTAATAATTGTCCAAACGAAACAAATACAGTACTTGAGAAACAATATTGGATGATATTATTATATTCAAAACGCCCGTGGATCTCTTTGAGCTTTTCTCCTCTTTTTGAACATCTCTTACAGAAAGATTGTTATCAAGGTCCAATAGATTTGTTAGCATTTTGATGTGGCTCTGTTCAATTGTGATATGTATCTGTCAAGACGTCACTTGAAGTAAACCAGTCATGAAATTTGACCCTACCCCGTTAATTCTTGGTTTTCATGTTACGTCATAAAATTCTGAAATCAAAATTCAATAGGCCTGCTAAACTTTCGATGCCACTAGGTGTAAGATACACTAAAAATATATCTTTTTGCAAATTTCCAGCTTGGTTGTGCCCTTCGTTTTAAAAACAGAGCATTTTGAATATTCGAGTTCTCCGCCGTATGTGATATCAAGCTGAGTGCCGTGACAAAGTTGTTTTGATTCAAAAAAGGCCTTTCCTTTCCATTTTGGCAGATTGAACATTACCAATGTACTAAGTTCTGTTTATGTAAAAGTATAATAGATCATGAGCCAAAAGTAGTCGCTATTAATAGCAAAATTAAGTCCCAGATGGTTTCTCTGACATCACGGCGGCCATGTTTGTGCCCCTCGGAAGGACACAAATATGGCGTCTCCATACTGAGCTTTATAAATTTGCGTGGAAAGTTTCGGCAAATAACTCACAAACGGTGCACCGCATAGACCTGAAATTTGGACGAATTGTTTTTCTATTTATCTTCTATAATATCTGAAATTCATAGCTTCTGTCGTTGAATGGTTTCGATTTTATTTTTTTATTGCGTGACAGTGAAAACCACCAATACGGCCAAACTTCCATTCTTCCATGGCCCGTTGGTGTCAGTATTAACGGGGTTCCACTGTATATAAGACGAGAGTTCTAAACTTTTAACATACCTCCACAAGGCTGGCATTTTCCATTGGTAACTGTCTTATCTGTGGCCGCACACTTTAACTTGGCGACTGTATCCAAAAATTAAGTTTGTCCGCTTCTACTAAGGAATAGTGCAGTTCAGTAACTGAAATGCAGAAAATTCTAAGAATCACACGAGTAAAACAATTATATAAGACGAGAGTTCTAAACTTTTAACATACCTCTACAAGGCTTACCTGTATTATCTGTGGCCGCACACTTTAACTTGGCGACTGTATCCAAAGATCTTCTGAAAAAGAGAAAAATTAGACAAAAGTACTAAAGTTTGTCCGCTTCCGCTTAGGGATGGTGCAGTTCAGTAGCTGAAATGCTGATGAAAAACCACCCGAGTAAATCACGCCGTTAAAGGAACGTTCCCTTACCTGCGAAGCAAAGCTTCAGTTTACAATCTTGTTCATGAAAGTGGAGTCCTCATTCCATTTCTAAGTCAAGCTCACTGTATCTTTTAAAGCGGATTCATTTACCTGAAGTTGAAGGACGATCGGTCAACCTAACGGGAAGTGGATGTAGCTTTGTTGAAAAGTTTTCAGTCGGAGCAAACTTAAAGACGGTTACGAAATTTGAAAATGCAAGTGAGCTGAGGTGCGCATGGATAAATAAATTCGCCTCATTAATTTTGAATTATAATCGAACGTGAAAATTTCGCACGTGAAGTGAAGTAATACGTTTTTGCAAAATACCCACATTAGCGCAGGTTTAGATCTACTTATTTACATAACAGGTACAGTCAATTCTCGTTGTAGCGGACACGCTTGGGACTTCGTTTAGTTCCCGTATTAGCGAGAGTCCGTAATAGCGGGAGTCATTTCCAGTCAAACTTCTACGGCCGGGGATCGCAATTTTGTCCGTAATAGCTCGAGTGTCCGTAATAGCTCGAGTGTCCGTAATAGCGAGGTGTCCGCAAGGCGAGAGTTGACTGTAGTGTTAAAGTTAGGTGTGGCTACACGGAGCGAATTTTCGTTTCCCGGGCGTTGGTATTAGCGTACCGACGCTCAATTTTCATCTCTGGTCTCGGCATCTATGCAGAGGCAACTGGTAGGTGAATGACAGCTTTCTAAACTATAAACGAACAAGTGAGGATACTTTTTTCAGTTCCGCGATATTTGAATTTGACTAGTCGAACATCTGGGAAATACACGTGGAAATACGGTCTTTAGCGAGAAAATCTGTATTAACTGATTTTGAATGAAATTTAAGCATGAAAAACTTAGACTGAAAGAGAATAAAAAGGAAATTACAGTGATAGTCTCGCGGGCATCTTTCTCATAAAACAGTTGTAAGAATAAAGTAAAGTACAAAGAATACATATCACTTATCGATAAAACCCCGTCCCCAACCCTACCCCCAAAAACCTCTCAGTCTGGCACCCAGGGTATTCGATCGTTGAAAGCGGGAAAATAATTGTGAAAGCACTCGTCAAGTCGCTTCTCTCGTTGTTTCTCTGAGGTTGTGCACAGTGTACGCTGAATGTGGCTGATTATTGCCGCGGCGCTCAGTTCTGGTCTCTGCAGTATGAATAGCCTGCGAAGTGCTACGTGTGTGCTATTCTGGTCGCGCGGAAATTGGGGCGAGAACAAAAAGGGGAAAGGAGGGGGAGCGAGACGCTTGCTACCCAGGCTACAGTATAAAACGACTTGGAGTATTGTTACTCACTCCCCACAGATGGGATGGTAGTCTATTGCAGGTGACCCCAGACCAGGCATTTTGCCTGCAAGGTTGCCGCGTATGCTCCTGGGTGGAGAAATCAAAAGTGGATATAGCAGCTCGTTAGCTTGCAGTTCTACTTGTGCAGCAGCTGCTTTTGTTTTGAGGGCTAGACCCGTTGTTTGTTCTCTCGAAAGGCAGCAAGCAATTTATGCGAGACCTTGATAGAGCTGCTGCCCATAAAAGGCCCAACACTACTTTACAACGATCCCGGCTAGCGCACAATATTTATTTTTTTTAGCTAATGCTCTTCATAATTCTCATCACGTGCCTGCTTGACAATGTGCCGATACTGTTAGGAGAAAATAGATCTTTATCACTCTTGAAAATTTCCGATTCAGTTTGTGCAAACCAAATGATAAACACAAGACTATCACTTTTCTTCATTTATTTCCTTCCTTCCAGAATCTTGTTAACATCATACTTGATCATAAATGTAAACTATCATTTTTATATCCAGTGTTGTGTTTTAGCAAAAAATTATATATCACCTCAGCCTAGGCTATATTATTTCTCGCACAATGACTTCACTTAGGAACAAAATATCTTGAGAAAAATATAGCACAACAAGTGAAACTACAATTCAGTCTAAAGCTGACTGATCCAAGCGAGACGTCCGATAACTGGGGGACTATTTTATCCTTCATAGCTTAAGATTTAAACCTTACACAGGGCATTCATTAACACACAAGTTTACTTGCAAAAACAGTTTCTAGGAAACTCTACTTGTTTCGCGCTCAGACAAGTCAACTCTGAGCTAGCGGCTTCCCGACTCTTATTTGGTACCTCAAGTAAGACCACAGCCAAGTGTCTTTACTTAACACATTACCTGCTAACGCACTTTGGGTTCCTTGCGCCACATCAAAATTGCATTAATTTTTGTTACACGAATAGAGTTTAAACGGAATTATGCTCTTTCTGATGAGATTGATCTCGCATGCGAATTAAAGAGCTATAAAATTATCTATCAATTTTTCGTGTCAAAGCCCTGAATGGGCAAAATTTTATCTTAATATTCTACAGTCAAAACCATTAATTTTGAAGTTTTCATGTATAGGAGCAAAGTTCTCCCCACTGCTTTGACGTATTTTCTATAAGTCGCCTTAGGAGACTTAGCTTACGTGATTTGTTGCAAATATTTTAGAAAAACCGAGGAATCATATAATCACAGGAGGATGGCAGTTCCTCCCATCCATGAACCGTCGTTAAGCATTTCAGCGTGCTCTTAGACTCCCAGATTGTTTTATACACTCATCTGACATTGTGCGCGTGTATCTTTGAATGCTCCCAAAATCCTGGATAGCAATCACCCAGAACGTGTTACTTATCATTTCTAAAACAAAATCTTAAATAGCCGATATGTCGATTTTAGAGTGCAGATTGGTGTGCCAACTGTGTTTGTTTGATATAACTAAGAAAACCTAGCTTCATTATAATTACAAAACGTTTGGTGTTAAATCTCCGTCTTAAACGTATAAAACTATAACGTGATGACCATGACGCTTGTTTTACGTACAAAATACCGAATAGAATTCTGTTTTAATTTGCTTTTATCTTAATTTGTAAGATACATCTAGTTGGAGAGCTTGAACGGTTCCAGGGCCCGCGCCAGCTTGTGAACGCCGGATAAGCACTGGGCCCAGGCGGTCTGTGCGGCTGGGAACCTCTTGATAATAAGCCAGGAGGAGAACAGAAACAAGATGAAGTACATCGTCCAACGGATGTTACGCAGTCTGAAAATGAAGAGGTTAAAAACAAGCTTTAAACCCACGAGATAAAGAAGAGGGAAGGCCAAAACAACGAGAATATTTGTTGCACACCGGCACACACACGCACCACGCACGTAAATAGCGGGGTAGAGTGGGGCGGGGAGGGGCGGGGCTTAAATGGGAGAGTAGGGGACTATATTCACGAGGAGGTACTAAGGTTTTCAACTGATAAATAACATCGTTAAAGTTTACACATTTCGCGGCTATGCTTGGTCCTCCACCCAGTTTTCATCCTCAAACCCCTACCCTGGCTATGTTTTGGTCCACTCTACTCAGCCCCGACTGCTCGGTCCCCCTAGGGGTCCCAGCTAGGGTCCCCCCTACCCCTAGACTTCTTTCGAGGTTCGCCTTTGTACGAAAACTTTGGAAACCAAAACACCGATGTCCGCTTCACAGAAACCCGTTTATAAAACGCGATGAATATACCATCAAAAAGAATCTTACTTGCGAAGACGGCTCTGTGCTACAGGAATGTTAGCTAAATCTTCCTTCAGAAGAAACTTCTTGAGGCCCAGAACGAAACGCAAAAAGTAAGTGTTCCAGTCAATCTTCTCCACGTCAAAGCTGAAAGTCTGAAAAAGGAACCCAACAACACCAGTAAGGTTTCTTCTAAACAAATTACAAAATGACAAAAGCAACTTTATTCCACCACACTACAAGTAGTTCAAGATGGCTGCCATTTTTAAAAATTCTTTTTAGTTGCGTGACGCGTCACACAACGCTGAAGGGTGTTAGAATCAGAATGGAAACAAGTTAAATTCAGTCACCTCTCTGTCCTGGGGACTCATGTCCTGGATCAGTCCACGATAATTATCCATCGAGAACTGCAAATAAAAAAGAAACAACTTCAGCAATATGAAAACACAGCAACAACTGCACTAAGAATTATTTCTCAATTCTGGCTGAAAAAAAGAAAAGGTTATTAATCTTAGGTGCTAAATGGATAATCATAATATTATGTAAATAAAAAACACAACAAATTACCTCCCAGCCTCTTGACGTAAAGTAGATTAAACTTCTGGTAGCCCTCTCAAGCTTCCCATACAACTTGTTCATTCTGTTGAACACAAAACATTTAAGAGGATGCAGTTTTTATGGACAGTCTGCAACACTACATAAACACAGTGTTTTCCTCGTTTCCCGGGAGCTATGTACAAAGAGGATCAATAAACTTACATTGGTCTCTGTCCAGCACAAAACGATGTCATATCAGCGATGAAGGCAGGAATTTTGTGGCTGATGTAGCACCAGTAGTAATGCATCAGTCTGCAATGAAAATGTTTGTTTTTTAAAAAAAAAAGGTTATAATCAGCGCCAGAATAACTGGAAGCCTAACTTTATGCAGGATTAAATTATACCCGTAATCTCTGCCAAGTATTCTTGGTTTGCATGTGACGTCATAATATTTTTAATCATTATTGTGAGGTCTTCTAATTTTTTTCCTACACTAGGTTGAAGATGACCTAGAAAAAAATCATTTTGCAAGTTTTCAGTCTTGTAGTGTCTGTCGCTTTAAAAATACAGCATTTTGAATTTCCTAATTTTAACCTTGCATGACACGGAGATAGTGGCCGCGACAAAGCTGTAATGGTTGAAAAAAGGTCTCCTCTTGTGGTTTTCAGCACTTAATACATTTTAAAGTCTTAAGCCTGGTTCACACTAGCGACATAACGACATAACGGCAAGGTCACGCAAATGCAAAAAACACCTTATGTTGATGTTTTATGTCACCAGTGTGAGCAACTTAACATAACGACATAGTAGGAACATAATGACATAAGCATAACGACATAAGGAAAGAACTGAACTTTTCTTTATGTCGTTATGCCCATGTCGTTATGTCGTTATGTCGCTAGTGTGAACCAGGCTTTAGGAGTTGTGTTTATGCGCATATATAAGAGCTCACGAGCAAAGAGTACAGGTGTAAGCGCTTTCATCGAAGAAGTGAATTTCAGATGATTTGGCGGCCATGTTGGTGTACTAAAGTTGTACACCAACATGGCGTCTCCATACAAAGCTCTATAAATTTGCGTGGAACGTTTTGGCAAATAACTCAGAAACGGCGCATCACAGAGACCTGAGACTTGGAGAAGTTTTTCCAGTGTAGGTCTGTTATACCATTCATTTTCTTAGCTTCTGTCATTGAACGGTTTCTAATTTATTTTTTTATGGCGTGACAGTGCAAGCCAGTAATACTGCCTTTAGCTACTAACAACATCAGCTACACTTACTTTCTTGACTCAAAAGAAAAGTTTGGTCGTCTAAACACACCCTCAAAGGGATAAGTGTAAAAATGGCTGCTCAACATGGTACCTGCAAGAAAAACATTCTTTTATTTTGATACAATCAAGAGCAGAGCAGAAAATTTAAGAACACTTACAGGCTGACGCACTATTCCAAGAGGTCTACAAGGTTGTGCACAGCGAAGTCCATACAAAAATGACCGAGGGCCAATATTCCCCAGAACGGATTGAGCAAGTTAGGTTAGTTATTACATGGTACATGGTTTAAGCTGCAAATTTTGAATTTGCTGGCTTTCAAAAACAAAAAAAAAATACACAGATTATGACTGTTTCCATGGAAACATATGACAAAAATGTATAACTAAATATCCAGACCAAGAAAGAACCAATCACAATGCTTGGATTTACCTCAAGACTGTCTTGCCACAGAATATCCTGTTTTTCTATCAATAGACAAGCTTCCTATCTTACTGGCGAGGACCTATTGTCTAACTTTACTTACACAGGTTGCCCCAGGTGCACCCATTCAACATCCCTGTCGTCAAGTGATAGATTGGAATGCTTGTGTGCCTAGGAACAAATGATCACTGAATGCAAGACACCAAATTAAAGTGGCTACAATATTAACCTATTATTACCCCTATGTCCTTTACAATGTGCCACTCCCGAAAAATCCATACCCCCGCTTGACACAGAATTTTAGATTTGAAAGATTTCATAACTTTCCAGGTCTTCCATGACCCATACGAACCCTGCAGGGGAGGGTTGAAGGGTGTCCAACTTTTGACTTATGTGACTTCTCTGAAAAATAACAGTCCTAAGTATATACCACACAAGTGAATAGTGCTTTCCGCACGCGCTGATTGGTTAACTCGGAGGTGATTAGCAAAGTACTATTCACCTCTGAGCAGCCGAAAAGAAACAAAATGGCTTCGCGCGTCGCTTTGGGTACCGAAAGTAATGTTTTGGTCCGTTAGTTATTCAACTTGCGTGGTATATACTAAAACAATTATTCACCTCAGTGTCGGTGAAAGTGCGGCTCGATAAATATGCACCACTACTCAGCTCCACTTCGGTGAATAATTGTTAATTACTGCTCTGATGCTGATACACGTTATGTAACTAAATTACCTTTTCACAACTCTGTGCCAGGCAATGGCAAGCATCATGTTTGCGGAATAGTCCACAGGGATAATGTCTGCTACAGCATTCAAGTCACCGATCATTGACCGCAGCATTCCTTTCCCAGCCTGGAAGAATAAAAACACCTCAGACCCATTATTGACTGCTATAGCTTTACATGTTACATAGCGCTTGGAACTGTTATCACTGGTGAAAGCTGCAATCTGACAGTTGTATGGCAAGGCTTTTTGATCAAGAACATAAAGTTTCAATTGACACTAAAGGTTTTTGCTTGGATAATTATTATAATAAAAAAAGGTTCAGTTGTAAGAATAATCTGTACAATCCATTTGGTAAATGGGATATTAAAGTTGAGTATGGACTTAATTATTGATAATTATCAAAGCCATATTATGGTATGCTGATAGCTGCCAACATTTTGTGAGTGAATTTTGCAAAGGTCTCCAAAGGTTTGTGCAATAGATCAATGTAGAATAAAGAAATTTGAATGAATGTCTTATACTTGTCGAAACTGTGAACCCTCTGACTGGCAGGCAACAAAATTTCAACTTACAGCAACAAATAGTCCACTGGGTCCATTGAAATTGTCAACCCATCCCTAAAGGGAAAGGCGATAAATGAATGAGTTATACATTACAAACCAAACGGATACCGTAAAATTCCGGTTATAAGCCCCGGGCTTATATAACTTCGTAAGGGGTTTGGGGTGGGCGGATCAACAGAGGGGCTTAAATTGCCCTGTTCAGTACTGTCATCCATCATCCAACATAGGCGGCCTTATAAGGGGAAGGGGTGGGGGGCGGGAGTTTTAACCAAAAGTTTACAGCATCAACCAACTTATTTTGATTAATGGATATTCTGATGGAACGGCCATTTCCAAACTCATAAAGTGACATAATAATTAACACTAGAAATAGTCTGAATGCATGAAGTATTGTATAAATAATGATGTAAAATAAGGCAGGGTAATTTTTCAAGTTTTTTGCCCATGCTCGACAGGTGAAATGAAATTTCAAATAAAAACAAAGTTTTCAAATTCTTTACAGACACTGCGCATCTCTGAAAACCATAAAATGAAATTTGAGAGTTGAGATACTTAGTTTATACATGTGTGACTTGTCAGGGATGTGACTTAATAAAGAATAGTGAAAACTACCATGTGATACTCACTTCCCAGGGCTCTTTCCATGCTGCACCAATGATTGATGGTCTGAAGATTGCTATGGGGAAATTGTCAGCCTCTTGAAGCAGCACATGTTCAGCTAAACTCTTTGTAAATGTGTAGGTGTTGGGTCGCTTGCCAATCAAATGTGGGGTAAGTGCATTCACCATGTTGCTGTCCATCCACCTATTTGAATGAAACAAAAGAAGATATTGTGAACTGTGCAGCAATAAAACAAGCAAACTTCTGAAAAGTTTTCAAGTATGTCGAAAGATATACAAAATAAGTCATGCATGACTCTAAAAAATGTATTGAGAGTTTATTTTGCCACTCTGCTAGAATGCTTTGTCATCCGGGTTTTCATAAAAGATACAATGCATTTTTTAAAAGCTGCCCTATATACATGACGAGGACGGATTGAAAATAAAATAGTAAAGAATCTTTAAAGCTGTTTATAGCTTTCTGACCGAGGCCAAACTGAGTTCAAAACAGCAGTAAAATATGTGTGCCTTGAAACTCTTAATATTTATAACATAATGTAAGATTTGTAATAATCATTAGTTTAAATAAGTCTGGTAATACAAGCAGCATTTCTGCAGGTTTGTCAGCTGACAGGCAACAGTTTTAATCTCACTGATGCAATATGATTGCAAGTTTAAAAGTGTCATTGTGCATATGTACCCTGATCCATGTTGTAAGTTGTTACCACTTCAGGACAAGGGTGGTAATAAGCTTAGCAAAGCGTTTCACCTTGCAAAGCGGTAAGGAGAACGTTGTGAAAGGTTGCAAAAAATGTTGATTGTATTACATGTACTTTGGCCTTTGGATACAGCATTCATTTCGTAATTTATCTTACCCAACTGAGTTGGCGAGCCTGTCGGGATCCACTGATGGAGGGTATATTCTTTCTTCAATGGAGTCTCTGTCACAGTTAGCGTAAGCAGTGGAGACATGAACTAACACCTGAATTAAAAACGTAATCAATGAGAAAACATTCAATGACAGACTGTATCAAATCAATTTTTAAAAAAGTATGCAACAATTAACAGCACAATCTGACTGGCTGCAACATTCAACTGTTAATTAAAAAACAAAATGCAATGGAAGTTATGATCTGCAACTGGCTACTCAGACCAGTTATTTAATTTTCAATCATTTTTAAACATAAGTTAAAGGAATTCATTGTGCTACCATTTCCTCTGTTGCTGTCTATTTGTCATCTTTAGCTGTGTAACCCCTTAGTTAGGCCAGCCAAAATATATCATAAAAAATCTCCTGGATTGCTCTGAGACTCCAGGATGTGGACCAAGTCATCTCAGTTTTCCAAATGGAAACTCAATTTAACTCTTGGGCACACAAAGGGTCAGATGAAACTGACAACTAAATTTCTCTCAGTTTTTCTCTGTTAACTGTGATACACAAGAGACAACGACAATCTATTTTCTGCCTGATTTGGATGAGTATTCAGATCTGGATCTTTTCGCGATTGAACCCACAGATTCCTGTTTTGTCCTCCCACAAAGTATACTTCACTACACAAAATAGTTTGATGGTAAAATTTAGGAACAAAACACATAATACTACCTGTAGATTCTTGATTCCACGACACAGTTTAATGATATTCTGTGTTCCATAAAGATTTAGAGTCAATGCATCCCTGCAAGATAATATAATAATAATTATTATTATGTATTAATAAAGAGACATATCACAAAAAATCCACTAAGGGATTGCAGTGTTACAGTACATGTTTGCAATGTAGGCACATCCAATACAATTTATTCAATTCTATATCAAAGAATACTAGAATTCTGTACACAACTTTTTGTACAAGAGGTGAGATGCAACTATGCAAAATGTGTGGACATACAAGCATCAATGATTATTTTAAATTGTTTTGTCTTTCATATAGCGGAAGGAACATAGCAGTCAATTTGGAATATCACCAAGGATGAAAAAACAAAAAAGTAGACACAACAGGAAGCTGGTCATTAAAAAGCTGCCTTACTAAAAATTAAAATACTTGGCTGCTCATAGGATGAATGAAATTACTGTCAACTCACTTTAAATCCTCATCAAATCTCACAGTTGCAGCTGAATGAAAGACAATTTCAACATTTTCTTGAAGCATTTCCCAGTCCTCATCTGACATTCCGAGATTTTCTTCTGCAATGTCGCCTTTCACAGGCACAATTTTACTTCTCCAGTCACCTCCGATGTCTCTCACTTTGTCGAAAACCTGTAGAAAGGATTTATTTAAACTTTTCCTTTAGAATCAACATATATGTATTTATTCCCAAAACATATAGATATACAGTAAATGTAGAAATGAAACATCATTGAGTATGTCTTGCCAGCATCTAACAGAGAAAAGCAGCTCCCTTGCAATATTTATTATTTTGATAGCAAGTTTAAATTATAACATTCTATCAGATTTAATTTCTTAGATACAATTTAGAAACCTGAGGTTGGAAAAATGATTTGATGGAACAAATTTCTTACTATTTACCAGTATTTGTATTAATGAAAACCAAAGCTTGATAAACATTGCATGGCTCAGTAAATTTATGTTGCTATACCACGTGCTTCAAAACTCACCCCACTATCCAACAGATTATCAATTCTCTGCTGAGGATTGACGCCGCGTCTACTTCTGGTCAGAAGGTACATCTTCTTTACAAGCGGACATGCTCTCAAGAGTTTCTCAATCACTATTTTACCAAGAAATCCTGTAGCACCAGTGATAAATATGGTTTTCTCAGCATAAAAGTCACTTATAGACAGCAGTTCTTTAGCTTCAGCCATTGTTGCTTCTTTCCTTCACAACTGTTTCCTGAGTTATGACGCTTCACCTAGACGCTGGGATTTATATTGATGACATTAGTCTATTGCCAAATCATTCACTGTGCAAGTGATTAAACATTACACAATGTCTGGAGTCACTACTTAGTGTCCAGCAGTGAAGTGCTCCCACTAATGTTTTCCTTCTCTATGTTTGTTTTGTCAGCTCTTTGTTGTTAGTATTTGTTTGTTCTTTGTTTTACGTCACCGGTGAGTTTCACAGGTTCTTACGCCAAAGATGAGCCAAAAATTTAAACCAAAGCTAATTTTAAACCACAACATATTCATCTGCAGGATTATACATGTACAGATCAGGGTACTATTTTGGGTACTTAAATAATTACCTGATACATGTACGTGGTTGTACACACAAAGCAAGGAATATTTATAGATGTCATCAACTTTTAAATAAGTCTGATTGACTGTATAACTGTTCTGTGGTTTGAATAACATGTTTCAATTTGGGCGGAAATTAACATAACGAAATTGTGTTAACTCGAAAAATTGAATTTAGTAAACCGTGGCCTTTGGTGGGTTTTTAGGTGACTTTATGCAATTTGTGAGCCAAATTTGTATTTATTTCAAAATAAACATTAATATGAGACAGTTCAAGGGTTAGAGGAACTCAAAAGCTAAAATTAGTGCACAACGAAATACCGAGACGGCGAAAGATTATCCTTGGCAATTGTTTATGGGACCGGGGTATGTGAAATCAATTTTTTGGCGCGCTTACGGGACGATAACATCACAAAATATTAAGACAAGCACAGAACAAGCAAACTTCACAAAACCTATGAAAACAACATAAAAAATGGGAATAGCTGAGCAGTAATGGGACGAACATGAAATAAAAAAGTTGGATCATGCAGAATTTACCAGCATTTGCACGGTGCATATTGTTTTTGTTGAAAGGGGAGGTCATCCTGGCTATCATTATAACGGCAATTCTTAAGTACTTTGCTGCAAAATCTGTATCACTCCAATGACGGACTTACTCATTGCACAATGAATTCCTCTATAAAAGAAATGAAGCAATTCTTGAAAATACTTTTAGCGAGTTTCGCCCATAACGAGTTTCGCCCACATTGTTTCGCCCAGAACGAGAATGGTTTAGACAGGTTTAGACTGGATAAGAACGAGGTATACTCATGTGTTTAGCACGCTTGCTTCGGCTCATAGATTTAAGAACGAGGTATACTCATGTGTTTAGCGCGTTTGCTTCTGGGCGAAGCGCTTCATGGGCGAAACTCGTTATGGGAGAAACCCGCGGCCTCCCCTCACCTGTGGGAACACGCGTGTGCCGAGCTCACCTAACGCCTTTCAAAGTTTCCCATATGCCACTGAAACAACGTCTTTTCACCAAATACAAAATAAATCCGATGAAAAAGGCTATAGCTTTCAGGTGCGCTTGAGTTCAGCCATAATAATCACGGGTCAAAGTAAAATTTACAGAAGTTCACCATTCGACGACGTTCGACTACTCAGCACCCGATTATCAGGTGATCTTCGTTTTGGCAACTTATTTGTCAGCGGCGAACCGCTTTAGATTACCGCCAAAGGCCTGGGTATGAGCACTTGACGCGAATTTCCATGAAATTTTTCCTTGTGTCAGCTGAAAGTTTATGGAGTTTTAAAGCTTTTTATTTGTCGGTTTAAAGCGATGTAGGACAAAGATTCGTGTTGAAGACTCTTCAAATGTGTAAGCTGTATAGAACAGCCCTTTTAGCTCTCCAGAATCATGGAATGGTTGATGGGGTAAGCAAGTTGGTCAGCCAGCTCAATGTTTGCATTGTATGTCATGTCCTCTTTATCTCCAGCGTTAATTTTTGGGTGCGGTCTAGGAAATAATTATGAAACAAAGAAAGTGAAATAGTGTTTACTTGTTACTTTGTCAAATGACAGGAAATCGCTCGGTAAAATCTCGGCGGAAAGTCAGGTTTTTGACCTTTGGAAAGCGAATGAGTGTGTGACGACCACACGATATGCGATCATCAGTAATCTTGCAAATTTGGAATCCAGCTCAAATATCGTTACTGTTCGTAATCTGTTTACTTTAGTTGATAAATTTGTATCTGAATTACGTGTCAACTCTACTGAATTTTATTTCCAATGAAAGAATAACTCAGACTTGATTTAGAACTATTTATAAAAGACAGTCTCGAGACCAATTATTCCTTTATTTTACTTAAAAGTAATATTTTAATAAGACTTAATTACAGTGAAGCGCTGTGTTTATACATCCGTTAATTTATAATGAACTAAAAACAAACTCTTCTGCATTCTGTACACTGCTTCACGATTTTTTTACTGATCAATAATCGGCTGCAGCTCAGAGAATTAGTGTTGGAGACATAATTGATAAATTGATAACATAATTCATTAAAACAAAGTGAAATTCACTAACAAGGACTGCCAGAGATCTATCGATCTATATTTACAAACAAGGACTGTGAGATAAGGGGATCCACAAATTGATTCATTCTCATTTCCAATTAGCAGACTGTATATTTTGATACTCTATGATCTACATGTTATGAATTTTTAATGATAATCATGTATTTTGTGACTTCTGAATGTATGCCTAAATCAAGGTCATTTGGAATAGAGTTGTATATTTAGCTGAATGTTTAAAAAAATGAATGATTATTGATACCAGTAGTGTAGCAGCTCTTGTAAGCTTATAATTCTTCTGGTCCTAGCCTGTAGTGTAGCAGTTGCTATTGTTTTAGGGGTTAAGGGGCATTGTTCCTATTGTTTGTTCTACTGCTTGCTTGCTCAAAGGGTTGTAAGCCATTTATGTGAGACCTTGCAAGAGCTACTGCCTGACCCATTGATACTGATGTTATTTTTATTATAAAAAATATCGGTATTGAAATTCAAGTAGTAGATAAAATACTCGTGTCCGATCTGTATGGGTGTTTACAATGGTGAGCTGATAGGCGAACCATTGTAAATGGCTATACAGATCAGACACAAATATTCTATATTTCTACTTGTGAAATGAAAACAATATATTGAATGCAAAGTATTGTTATGCGATTTGGTAGAGATCTGTATCAAAAGTTAATGAATACTAATTAGCTGAACAGGAGTTTGTATCAAAAATTAATTCTATTGTTCGATTTGTATTGGGGTTTACAGTTGTGTACATGTGATCTGAATACTGTGCTGGGATTGGTTTGCACCCTCATGAGTAATTAATGAATTTTACAAGTAGTGTTACAGAAGGCATCAAAATATTGGATCATGAATTAACAGTTATTGTAGTAATATTTATTACTTTTAGCTTCAGTAAACAGACAGGCTCACTTTTTTCACTTTTCGAGAGATTCTGAGATTGAAATGAATTTGAAAAGTTCTGTAGTGATAATGATCAGTGTAGCGTTTTGAAAAAATAATGATCAATGAATAAAATAATAATCAATCTGAGGTACTGTGCTGCTGTATGTGAGCTACATGTATAGTTTGTATGTCACCATTGTCATATATAGAATTTTTCACTTCAAAACATTCTCATGCCACTCAGGTGGGAAAGAATTTAACATCGTAAGAGAAATGTCTGTAGTGTTTACTTTATGGCTAGTGGGAAGTGGGGTGGCCTAATGGTTAGTGCACTGGACTTCAGATCAAACGATCCAGGTTCAAGCCCTGGTCGGGGTCATCATGTTGTGCTTTTGGGCTTATGCAGAGGCTTATGATTGGAAAACGTTTTTCTTTGAGAGCTATAAAAAATATGAGCCAGTGAGCTCACATAAGGAGGGCTTATTTTCTTGCATCTGGGATGTACACTATAGCATATAATGTAATTTTAAGCTCCAAACCTGGATCATTTTCTGTGTCAGAACATATTTTCGCAACAAACACATTTTGATTGCTAAGGATATTTCTGCACAATTTTGTTGTTTTTAGGAAGGGAAAGAAAAAACCTGTTGAACCAGAAATAAAAGAAAATAAACCCTACTTGGAGGAGCAGTATGTTAACAGTTTCATCAGAGAAATATCGGAAGTCAAAGAACTTGTGCCCCTTCCTTCAGGCATTGACCTTTACGAATGGATTGCCACAAACAGTAAGTGTAATATTACAGTGAAGTTTAGACTGAGGGGCATGACTGAGTGCACATTATGTGTAACTCAAAGTAATGAAGTTCATGTAACTCTGAGCACATGCATGGGCTACCTGTTGCAATGATTTTCTCATGGTTTGACCAACGCGGCCAACACATGACTTGTTGCATGTGATTATCAATCTAAGTCTATCACTGACAAAATGCAACCACCACAGGCTTCACCTTTATGGACTGTATGCAAAATGTATTATACATGTAGATACCATGTTCAGTAATGGAATGGAGGATCAATTATTATACAGTTAACATTGTACTGCTTATAATGCTCCTGTAAAATAAATTACAGTACATGTTCATTTAAATGTCACTCCAGGGCTTCTCAGATAAGTATTAATACGTGAACATAGTTATAGAGAGAGGTGCACGTGGTGGCCCTAGTAATGTTTAGTGCACTGGACTCTGGATCAGGTGGTCTGGGTTTGAGCCCTGCCTGGAGTCACTGTGTTGTGTTCTTGGGCAAGGCACTTTTCATAGTGCCTCTCTCCACCTACCCAGGAGTATATAAATGGGTACCGGGGAATTGTTGGGCTAACCTGACAGAATGCTGGGGAGTTGTATGGGGGTGGGGGGGGGGGGGGAGGGGGGGGGGAGTAGCAATACTCCTAGCCTCTGGAGCCTAAGCCAGTTTGGCTTTACTTACATAGTCATAGAATGTTTATTTTTTTCCCATCCAGCTTTAGCATTTTTCAACCAAGTTGACTTGTTATATGGTAGTGTGAGTGAGAAGTGCACCGTATCATCCTGTCCTACAATGTCAGCTCCTGGCTCTGTGTAAGTTATCGCTCTGACTACTTTTATGACAATCCACAGTACAAATGCACTCACATGTTTCATTTGTATCATTTTCATCAGCAATAATTGTATTTTAGACTGTGTTTTACAGCATTTGTTTTGCATAGGTGTAACAATATGGTAGTCTGGTTAGGCAGGTCTCACATGAATTGCTCCCCACCCTTTGAGAGAACAATTATTAATAATATTATATTGTAGAACAAACAAGAGGAACAATGCCCCTAGCCTCACACTAGAAGACCAGTAGAATTGCAAGCTAATGAAAGTCAATACAGTCAGTACTTATAATTCTATTCTGCACTGAAAAGTTAAGCGTCAGAATAGCCAGCTGACAGTTCAAGCTTGCTGATGCTTTATGCTGGTTTCTTTAGCAGCTGGTTACTGAAAGTGACTAGGGGAATAAACTTCTCAATAATGGGAAACTACGTCTAACTAGTCTCTTGCAGGATTGCAGGTCTCCTCATTTATTTCAAGGGATGCTTTATCAGATATATTAGAAAACATCCTGTAAGAGAGCACGCACTCTAAAAGCTGTTAGTACTTCAGTCTATAACTCAATAGAAATTCACAGAACTAGCATGAGCTATTGATGTAATGATGGCATGAGCAAAGAGAATTTACATTTAGATGATCAAAATAATCGAGGGATTTAATTCTTTTTCCTCATGGTGTTTTCTAAAAGAAATAGAAAGCATGGTTTCCATATTTCTATCGAGTTATAGACTGAAACACTAGTGTAAGTTTTGGAGAACTTGAAACAGCTGTGGAAACACTCACCAATTGGCTCGTGTTCCCACAGCATTTCTCGTTCTCCTAAACTTCCACATGTGTTTCTTTAGCTGAGTAGGAACACGGAACATGTTATCTATTTCTAAATAATTGTTATCTAAAAAAAGTAAATAATTGTTATCTAGCCTTTCACTTGTGCAAAACAATAAAACACAAACTTAGGACAGAACAACTTTATTTGTTAATTTTCAAAATGCTGTTTTTTTAGTCAACCAGAGTGTCTGCATGCTGTGCCTTGTCATACTTGAAAGAAATGTGACACAGGTGGTCATGTGATTTTGTTTGATTTCATTATTCAGAATTTATTTGTGGCATGATGACAAGGGGAAGAAAATCACAAAAACAAATGTTTCAGCCCCGCAGTACATTGATTATGTCATGACCTGTTGTCACAAGTATCTTCATGATGATGCCGTATTTCCAACAAAATTTGGTGAGTTGAAATATGAAAACTTTTCGTGTGGTCAGTTACCTAGAGAAGAGGAAACATACGACATTGTAAAATCTCTTGAGATTTCGAAGACTTCCTTGGCTCTTCACAGACTTACTGTAACCTTAATGATTTGATGTGATTAGTGCCCTCCTTCTGATTAGTAACTACCGGTACATGAATGTACAACTTACACTTAAAATCACCTTTTTTGATGAATTTGTTCCACTGTTCTTTATAAGCAGCTCTCTTTCATATTTATGGCAATAATATTGTCAGGGATGTGTCTGTCGTGTGTGATGACTACTTTTCAATTTCACTAGCCTGTCAATGTTGTTAGTACAGGTATGCAGGGCTCGTAAAAAGTTTTTTCCAGTTGTCTAGGACAAGTAGATTTGCCAAGCGAGTAACTTTTCTTGCTCTCTTGGCTGATTGGCAAGGCCATAGACAAGCCATCTGCTGACTAAAATCATAAATTAAGTAAACTACGACAAGCATACTACTGCTTGAGGCAAGCAACATTTTGTAGTTGTTTGTTCGAAGGGCAAGCTGAATTTTAGTTTTTTAGTTTTTTTAAGCCCTGAGTATAAATGCTGTGACCAGTTCAATTTTATCTTAATGGTTCAAATTTTATTTTCATTTGTTTTAACCTCAGTATCATAAATTACCATACCCAAAAACACAGGAAAATGAAATTTGAACCAAGGATAAAATTGAACCACAACATATAATGTAGGCCAGGACACAAAACTTACTCTAGTAGCCAAAATTGAATGGCTTTCATTAGTCTGATGAAAACTGAATAAAATCCTCTTTAGAGATCAGCGACTGTTAGTTGGAAATCTTAATCTTACCTCTTTCTTGTTCTTTCCACAGGAATGACGTTTCCACCGACCTTTATGACAACAGTGCGCAAAATGTTCAAACTTCTTTTCCATGTGCAGGCTCACATGTACTATGCGCACTTTAATGACTTGTTAAACCATGGACTGCATTCTCATATGAACACAGTCTTAATCAACTTCATTTTATACCATCAAGAATTTAACTTGTTGGACCCGAAGGAAACAGTACCATTGGACGACCTACTACAAGCAACGGGCGTAATTAATCAAAGTTAGTTTTATAAAATATCTGGTATATGATTGGGTATATGTATTTTTAGATACATTTGAATGTGTGTACTAAGTATATTTTCAATATTATTGGTGTTTATATTTGTGAGATCCGAGATGTGTACAACACGGAAAAAATGTCTCCAATTTTGAATTTAATTTAAGGTGTATTTTAGTGATAGTACATTTCAAATCAGCCTTCAGTTGACTTAAGTTAAGGCTGATTTTGCATGTTTGAAAGTTTTACAGGTTGACATAGTTTAAGAGCTAAATATTTATAATAATAATTATAAATTTGAATTGTTAGGGATTCAATTTAACATTTTTCATTGGCAGTTCAATAGCAGGACCCAATCATTGGTAGTTCGGACATGTTTTAAATTATTAAACACATTTCATAACACATTACATATTACTCAAGTTGGTTCATGTTTGTTTAAAGCACCCATTTTAAGATACATTGGTTTTGTTGTTCAGTTGAGGATAAAGCTTAATCCAGCATTGAACTAGTCCAGGATTAGTTGCAATCTACATGTATCCATTTCATAATTTTTGTTTTTTTCATGGATCTTGAAAAATTGAGCCAAAATTTAATGCAGTTCAGAACTGCGTTAAATTTTGGCTCAATTTTTCAGGGTTGTCGCTAAGGGCCGGCTGCCGGCTAATTTCACCGGCTGAAAGAGAACTCAAATCCGGCTGAAATTTCACAGAAAACAAAGACTTAGGTAAACTTTTAGGGCTGCCAAGGCCAGAAAAGCCAGATGGGTTTGTTCATGAGCCGGACCAGCATTTTCTTAGCTACATCCCTGCAGTTCTTTGTAATCTATCTTAGTCATCCTCAGTTCAAAGTTTATTCAGACACCTCCTTTAGAATGCACATAGCAACCCTCTCAAGCTTATATTAATTCTACCGGTCCTGTAGTGTTTCAGTTCGTATTGTTTTGGGGGCTGGCTAGGGGCTGTGTTCCTGTTGTTTGTTCTATTGTTTTCTCGAAGGGTAGCACGCCATTTCCTCTTCTACCTCAGACAGAAACTGTTTGAGGTCAGTTTCGATTTAGAGGTACATACAAAAGGTGCCGGACTGATACTCGGTTAACTTTTAATAATGATTGACAATTTGTGGATTAGCATTAATCAACTTGTGAACAACTAAGTCCTGATATCAACATACAAAGAATTTCTCAAATACTAAGTCTCGATGCATCTCTTATACAGTTTGAGAGATTTCAACTGATTAGAGAAAATTATATAATAGGACAATTTCATTACGTACACCCTTGGTTTTGTATGATCCATATTTTAGGGAGAAAACCTGTGATAAGGATTCATTAGGGTTGGGTGTTTTAAGATTTCCTTTTGAACCATCTCGTTCCATGCAGGACTTGTTAATTGATAAAGACTTTGTTATAAACTAGTGCGACGTATTTTAGGGCTAAAGGCAAAAAAAGAGAAAAACTTGTAAGGCTTCAATAGTTTGTACATGCATATCTGGCCGTGCTCATGTTTACTAGTTCTGAGCTTATTTTGGCTGGAAATAAAACGCCATTGTTGTAAAAATTGTATTGTGTCACTGCAGAGAAATGTGTCGCTCTACATCGAGTGTCCACAGCTGGCAGTTTTACCAGTGATGATCTGATTAAATTTTTTATTTCCTTGCTGTCTGTTTCTTACCGTTACATGTATGTAATCTTGTATGCACAGATTTATCCTTGTATTAACTTTGGCGTTGCTCTACTTACGTGTTAGTTTGTTTGCAGTGATGTTGCTAAGAGCAGTTCTAATAGACTTCTGGTTCTCTGTCTTGAGAAACTTTCACGTTGTTAAAAGCAAACTGTTTTTTGTTTAGTTTAATACAGCTTAAAAACGGTCCTTACCTTCCTGACTGGCTGTTGAATATGTTAAAATAAGTTGTGCTTAGTTGTGACATAAAGGGAGAAAACAGTGAAATGGAAACCCGCTGATCATGTGGTTTGACTAAAGTGGTGAATAATCCTAACCTAACAAGGGTCTTAATGGGGATGGCTTTGAACAATTGATCATCGACTACCGCTACAAAATAACGCTTTGAGTTCCTTCCGCAATACCGCATGAGAATACTGATTATAGCATTCGTTTGAATGGTCACACACTAGATTTTAGACAGGAGATTTAGACCTGAGAGTTACGAATTGTTGACAGTTATCTGAAAGGTAGGCCATTAGATGCCATGCCCCACTCTGACCCTCGTTAACTAGTACAGTCGGAGGGAACAACTACCATTTTTTGGCGAATCTTCTTTGAAGCATTATTACTTATCAAGGAAGTATGAGCCCTTGAGGGTTTGCCATTTGCACCCAAAAAAAAAGCACGGTCGGAACGGAACCGTCCCAGTGGTATTGCCAAATTCCTTTGGAAGCGGTTTAGCTAGTTCGGGGCGTTTACCATTTCAACGAAACGACCGGTTGGAATGAAACGGCCCTAATGGTACAACTTAATTCCTGCGCGAAGCGTGCATGGGGCGGGTGTGATTTGACAAATGGTACAGGGATTTTACGACTTTTACGGTCATTTCGTTGGAATTGAAAAACATGAATACGTGTGAGGATTTTCATCTTTTCCGGAAAGTTTACACTGGAATGAGCCTTTTGACTTTTCAAACCAAAACTTCCGGTTTTTCATGACAAATGGTAAGCACCCCTTGTGTCACTTTGAATGTTAACGCCATCATGACGTCATCCGTTGCTTGGAAACCTTAAGACGAAACTTTCGGATACAACCAGTCTCGGAAGTCCGAATGCTATTTGTTCCCCCGACTATTAATAACACTAAGACCTACGACGTAACGATGCCGAATTCGCGCCCGCCTTGATGGTGGACTGCACTTTGTCGCAGGTTACGACGCATGCATAGTCACGTTGTACGTCCTTGCAAGGATTGTCTTGGGCTTTGGTTTCTTCTGGGGAATGTTTTTGTGTTCTAGGGACGTAGATGCTATAGGCAACCTCGTTCCCAGCCCTGGGAACGAGGTTGAGCTGTAGGTCTTTGTAAAGGTTTTATTACATGTCATTTGTGAAAAATAAATTAAATGAAGTTGCTATTGTTTTTCGTGGTGATCAGAGCATTATTGCCTCGTGTGGTCTGTTTATTTTTTTTATTTCCTTCAATCTTGGACAAAACTGTTCAAACACTTTCCCCCAGCGATATATTAAAAAGGCTATGAAGGGTTCACTGCCCTGTTCCTGCCTCCCAATGCAAATGTTGTTTTAAACCAAGAACCGTGCCTCGAGTATGGAAGCAACCTTTGCCTATACAACAGCATTTGAATGTTGTTGATTCCGGGCATTCAAAAAAGAGCCATTTTGTCGCAGCTAGTTTTCATTTTTTCACAGACGTCGTTTCGCTGCGCAGCTAGTAGACGGCAGTACTTGGGCGTGAGTTAGTACGACAAAACGCGGTGCCCCAAAATGATTTGCCTAGGTTTCGAAACAGACTTGGTGTAAAACGTTTGCATAGCAATGAACTTAGGCGAAGAACCCACCATTTTCATGCAAAAGGTTTCGCACCGTCACTCGTTTCTCGGAAAACAAATTAAAGGTGAAAGGAACTTGTAAGTGGCCTTTTGTTTTCACACGTGCGATATCCCGAGAATGGTAGGGACTTGTGCAGTCAACGCAACTGGGGGCTCATTTTAGTTCGACAGGTGTTTGCACTGTTTTCTGCGTTTGTGTTTGACAGACAGCACTTCTGTTTTTGACTACACGCGCACCATAGGTAGTGAAGATATACGGCGCCTATTTCGTTTTCCCCTTGATCCTTGAAACCTAGGTTTCTCGAAACTCCCGATTTCTCGAACCAATTTTCATTTACACTGGAGGCTCAAGAGATCGGGATTCTTCTGTATTCCTCTCTCCATTTCCCCACTTGCCCGCTCTGTGCCACTGATTTCCTTTTCATAAACGGTCATTGGTAACAGCTTTTCGGAATGGACGATGCCATATCTGCTCAAGTTTACGCCGATAGTAGACATTTGACCTAGACAAGGCGATTATTAAATCTTAGATTCACGCTTAGGCTAGGCAGAGGAAGAGTCAAGAAAGGAACCTTATATAATCAAAATTTTCGGGGATTTGACAATTGGCGGATTAACGTGGTGGTGTACTATGGTGGTCGAGAGTGGCCATCAAAATTCAAACTCGAAAGTCGATTTGTAAAACTCGAAATTCAAATTTCGAACTCAAAGTCAATTTTCAAAATCCAACTCGAAAGTCGATTTTCGAAATTCAAAATTCAAAGCGAAAGTCGATTTCCAAAGCTAAAAGTTAATTGAAAATTCAACTCCGATAAACTCAGTTCACAATTCTCAATTTCCACTTTGAATTTTAATGGCCACTCTCGGCCACTGTAGTGTAGTGCTGAGAGAGGGATGTGATGGTGACGAGCATTTACTATTATTTTTAGTTAAAATAGAAAATTCCGATGATAATGAACAAAAAATTCAAGTGTCGCTAAAATGGCATCGACCGTTTCCGAAAGGGACAGTGCCTCAGCGCCCTTTTCCCCCAAGGAGCGTATAATTATATAATCCTATGTTTCTGAACAGTATGCATGTATGCATGTATATGTTACAGGTCAAATTTAAATTCAGGTTAAATCATTTTTAACCTAGGTAAAATTTAGGATTATTATTAGAGTTTGGGATTTGAACCCACGTCCCCCGCATGCTAGTCGGGTGTGATAATCACTACACCATCAGGACAACCATGCTGGCAACATTGCAATCAAAGAGGTGATTTATGTGATAATGGGCAGTGGGATCTGTTGTGTAGCAGCTCTCGATTACCAGGCGCTGTTCGGGGAATGAGCCCGCGCTCCTCCCCGAAAAGGAGGAAAGACCGAACAAGAGAGGACGGCGGAAATCGAGCCTATGGGATCCCTGGAAATTTTCTTTCGTTTTATTCTTTTCGAAATTTCGTTATTAACCCAAAGAAGCAAACGACTCACTGTGAGGTTTTTAATAGATGCTTTATGGCACAAAAATATTTCAGATTACAAACGGATGTATACTACAAAAGTTTTCCTCAAGGGTCAGGTTTTTTTAAGGTCATTTTGGCGTTAAAGTGGAAGGACATCAAAACAAGATGCATCATCTTATCAAACAATCGACTGACTTCAAATCGTCAACAACATGTCAAAATTATTAACGCAAGTTTTCTTTTTCAACGTTCAATTTGGCCAACTTCCTTCTTCTCTTTGCTAGTGTTGAAATTCGTAAGAACCGAATTCAAGATTACAGGCCGCAGATGTCTGAGTGTAACGGAGATCCCTTCCTGTCCAAGGAGTTATTCGAGCTGCAATCAAGGAGGAAACAACCCAACGTTGCTATCGTCTTCATAAAGTACATTCTTGGGTTTCACCATCACTGCAGGTGGTACATCGGTCTTTCCCTTTACAAAACGAATTTCTTTGAAACTTGGCGATTTACTGTCAGCTGGAGATCTTAGCAGATTTCTTTTCCAGCCATGTTCTGTATTTTGTGAGAGCAGTATCCAGCATCTCTACCAAGTGATTTGCCAACTGCATGGAGACAACAAATAAACAAACAACAAAAACTTATAGATCAACAACAACAACGGAACTGGTGAAATATCGAAATGGGCTACTTCACTCTAATGTCACGCCATGGTGAAGAAACTCGGTCACGCTAGTTCCAACAGGACAATTATTTCCTGATGTGTTTTAGCTGTAACAAATAAAGAATTCTGAGCATCATGAACCATACTGTCAGATTAAACCTGCGTTGGACATGCGTTCTGTCCGTCGACGAAACTCAAATTAGATTAATCTGAAATAAATCTGATGTAACGCTTCTAATCTCGTTCAGTTTTATCATGCTTAGAACTAACTGCCCTTGGGTCTCTGAGGATGCGTTGGGGTCAAAGAATTGATGCAAGACAGGGACAGAGGGGTGGGTGGTAAGGGCAAAGGAAGATAGAGGTACATTGTGAATGAACGACAAAAGCCTGGTATAACTTAGTGTTGTGGAAACCATCGTTGGTCAGCTACCGTGTTTTAATGTGGGCGTTGCTTACAGTGCTGTGTTTTATATCTTTTGTTTTACGCCATAAGCGATCGCAACGCCAAACGTTTGTCCGACAGTAGATAAGGGACGGACCATTAGAAAAGTGATGGGGGGGGGGGGGGGGGGTGGGGAAAAAACCAAAAAAAAATTCATGCAAGGAAAAACCCAAAGAAAAAAAATTCATGCACAAGATGGGCCTTATTTTGACATTAAACCAGAATTGTAATTCTTCTCGAAAAGTGTTTCAAAATGCACCAAATGGCATCAGAGCGTGTCCGGATTTTCAAAATTTTCCCGGGAGAGGATGCCCCCGGACTCCCCAACGGAAATGGGCCTCCCGCCCATCTTAACACGGCAGGGCTAATTTGCGGAGCGCAGAAGGCCGAACGCGAAACAAAATCACCGAAGCAAGCAAAACTCAACCGGAGTGCTTGCACTTAGGTTAGCCTGAAAAGCGTTCCGGTTAGTTTGGATATCGCTCAGGTTGGCCTAAAAAAAGGCCCAGGTTAGCGTGTTTATGGTTAGCTCTCGATAATGGTAATGGTTTTGCTTGTTTCGGCGATTTTGTCTCGCGTTCGGCGTTAAGCGTTCTATTTCGCCTGCTGATTTTAATACCTTATTGTGACTTAATATTTCGAGAAAATTGTCAAAATACTGAACTGCATAAACAAACAGTTAGTCTCAGAATTGGCACAACTGATTTTGCTTGACGAGCTTTGGCCTCAAAAAAATTATGCCCAGGAGGTTGCCAGGAAATGCGACATGAAACAGGACCGCAGATCTGTTCCTTTTGTCACGCAGTCTCTGCATTCGCGGTTTTGAAAAAGGTCTCATGTGGTCGTATAAATGTATCCAGTGACATATTCATCTGTTTCTCTTTTTCGTTCTCTCTAGGGAAGCCGTGAATATTATAAACTGCTAGAAAGAGTCTGGAAAATATTTTTGATCAAGTTCGAAAAGGTGTTACTGCAGACACGTCAGTAGATGGTGCTTATTTTGCGAAATACGTTCTTTTATTACAGTAATAATAAGCCATGGGTAGATTCAATCTACCCTTAGCCTAATTTGCTTTTTTTTTTTCGATGGCAAAGTTCGTCAGTTTCCATAGCAATAGTTTCCAATGACACTGAACAGAACCATATTCTGGGTTTTCATGTTACGTCATAAAATTCTGAAATCAAAATTCAAAAGGCCTGCTAAACTTTTGATATCACTAGGTGTAAGATAAACTAAAAATATATCTTTTCGCAAATTTCCAGCTTGGTTGTGCCCTTCGTTTTAAAAACAGAGCATTTTGAATATTCGAGTTCTCCGCCGTATGTGATATCAAGCTGAGTGCCGTGACAAAGTTGTTTTGATTCAAAAAAGGCCTTTCCTTTCCATTTTTGCAGATCGAACATTCCCAGTGTACTAAGTGCTGTTTATGTGAAAGTGTAATAGATCAGAGCCAAAAGTAGTCGCTATTAATAGGAAAATTAAGTTCCAGATGTTTCTCTGACATTACGGCGGCCATGTTTGTGCCCCTCGGAAGGACACAAATATGGCGTCTCCATACTGAGCTTTATAAATTTGCGTGGAAAGGTTCGGCAAATAACTCGCAAACGGTGCAACGCACAGACCTGAGATTTGGACAAATCGTTTATCTATTTATCTTCTATAATATCTGAAATTCATAGCTTCTGTCGTTGAATGGTTTCGATTTTATTTTTTTATTGCGTGACAGTGAAAACCACCAATAACAAAACGAAACTGAAAACAGTTCGACATTTTCCTTTCCAACAAAGCAGAGCTAGTTTGACGACTGCACCAAGTACTGCAGAAAGATGATATTGATTCAGAAGAAGAGAGCTCGAACGCCGAAACTTAAGTAATAAATTTCGCAAAAACCTTTTTTTGCGGGTCGCGATTTTTGAAAATCGCGAAAATTAAGTCCCGCGAAAATAAGTAACAATAAGGTACATCACAATCAGTGCTAACTTTTGGGCCCCCTCACCTCAAAATTCATTCCTACGGGCCTCAAAAGGTATATTAATTACACAATTTTTCACTATACACCTGTAAACTGCCAGTTACTTTTTGAATTTGTCATAAAATAAATGGAAAGTGACGTTAAAGTACAAGCTATGTATTTAATAAATCAAAGAAGCGCTGTTTTTAATAAATTCAATAGCAAATTGTGCATGAAGCAGATTTTATCAAAAAAAAAAAATTCGTGCACAGCGCTGCAGTCAAAAAAAAAATTCTTGCACAGGCAATAGGCCAAAAAAAAAATTCTTGCAAGCCAAAAATTCCCCACCCTCCCCATCACTTTTCTAATGGTCCGTCCCTAAATGTGGAATCTTATACATACATGAGTATTCTCCATTGTTAGTTGACTGCGAAATTGTTGCAGCTTTACATCCCTGTATCTTTCAAGGCTTTGCCCAATTCTTACCATCTATTGAAAAAAAAAACAATCAATTAATCATTCAATCAATCAATCAATCAATCAATCAATCAATCAATCAATCAATCAATCAGTCAGTCAGTCAGTCAGTCAGTCAGTCAGTCAGTCAGTCAGTCAGTCAGTCAGTCAGTCAGTCAGTCAGTCAGTCAGTGTCTTCACGTAAGTGTCAGTGGTACCTAGCCATAATAAAACCCTCTACTAATTGGTGAAACTTAGGTAAAATAAATCGCCTTATTATTTTCCGTAACAATAGTTGAACGGTGAAAACCAGGATCTCAACGAAGACAACAGTTATCTCTAAAGGCCCGTTTACACATGCGATTTTTGTCGCGCCGAAGTTGCACGAAGTTGCAAGGCCCGTTTACACAGGCGATTTTTGTCGCGCAGCTCAATGCAATTTTTGTCGCGCCGAAGTTACATCAAGCTTTGAACATGTTCGAACATGTTCGAACATGTTGCTTAACTCTCTACATGTAGAGAGAGTGATAACTATATATCTTCTGCAATGAGAGAGGAGGCGCTGAGATTTTTTTCCAAGTCAGACTGGCGCTTTTTGATCATTTAATTGATATGCAATCAACTTGCACCTATCTGTGTGTTTGGATCATGGGGAACAAGGACAACTGGGACCCACTCTCTACGTTTCGCTATGCACCCGTCCCCAGCCTGTTGGTCTAAGTTTTGACTTGCCCAAATCATATCGGATAGTTCTCACCTTTTCTTCTAAGAACTGTGTCTTGACAGGAAAACACGACCAGAAATGTCTGAGAAGTTCAGAAAGTGAATTGTACTGCAGCTTGACCTCCGCCTGCAGTGACGAGGAGACTAAATCTGTACAAATACAAACAAAAGTTGGATTAAGGGTAAATTTAATGCTACAACAATAAATCGTCTATTGGTTTTTGTTTTGTTTTGTTAGCTCCTTTTACCGTAAAATTCCTGGGAGTTGAGACAACGCCCGTTTTAGCGACTGAACTGGAAATTTAATTGCAATGGAAACTAACGTGACGAGGGAATATTACTTAAACAGCTTCATGTTATTGCCTTTTGATAAGATTACACGGTTGAGTTTCTAGTGGAAGCTGGTTGAAGTTCAACCCAGGACATACTTGCATCTACCATCACAGAATATTATCATGGGGGAAACGCTAGAACGTTACTCAAGATCAAAGTTGACGAAGATTTGCGCACTTACGTTGCATGCTTGTTTCAGAAGTTGTGCTCATCAAGGAACCTCCAGGGGACATTTCTGTAAGCACGTGACAGGCCATGTCACTGGGAAGGGCCTTGGTAACAAAAAAAGTCTGTGTTAGATTGTCACAAGTGTCCAGGTACACATTTTAATGCCCGTGTGTTTTTTTTAGCGAGCAAAATAAGGAGAAACACAATACACCGGCCACTTACGTCCGGTAGGTTTGGTTGCCAATGTTCTATCTCTCTTTGGTTTGCATGGACAGCTAATGAAACGTCTGTACGGCTCCTCTTGGAGTGAAGTAATCCCCTATCCTACGAAAAACAAAATGAAAGCAAACTATAGCGCTTTGCAGTACGTAAATGTTTTACCCATTCTTCAAATCCGTCGACTCATTAATGGTCTCAGACCAAGTCCACACTAATCAGTGTTCAGGTAAGAGAGGGCTCCAAGGTCAAAATCCCGACAAGGGCAGTTAAACCTGACAAGGCAGAATGACATAATTTACTTCTGATCATTTGGTGGGAGCAGTGCAGATTTGGCCCGTCTTAATTCCTTTTTGAACCCTTGCCTTAAAATCTTATCTGGATTCCTGACTAATGCACTTTTGACGTTTTTTCGCCTATCGTCGACACACAGATATGATTTGGCTCCGTATACTAATGTCTCCACTCTGAACAGCGTTTTCAAATGTTTGTGTTTTTGAAGAAAACGATGAGCATCTTCGATCGCATCGGAGTGTCCACAGTGTTGTTTCAAATAAGCAAACTTATCTTTGCTTTTTATGTGCTTGCCTGTTCCAACAACATAAGAGTGTGATATATAAAGAGCATTCCTTTGTCTAATTAGTTTTATTTGTTATTTTCCTTACCTTGGGGACTGCAGGTATCAGACCTTGAGAAAATTTTGACGAGTCAGCGATTTTTAAGCTTGGAAGCTCACTGGCTTGTTGTTCGGCCAAGTCATCATATTCCACCATTTCACGGAGACGACTCTGGAAAACATAAAATAAACAATTCTGTGTTAACCTGTTTTCCTGCATCTCACCTCCAAATCTTTCCCTTCGCACTCGACGGATTAATAAAGAGAGCGTGCTCGTACTCAAGCGTTTGGCTAGCACTTCTTTTTGTTTATAATGAACTTGTTCATGAAACTCGCAGCAGACACTCAATCGTCTAATATTGCAAATCCGCGAATCTGATTGGTTCTCTCATCGTTGGCTATTCGCTGATAAACCACCGACAAAAATCATGTACGGGCTGCCTTTTTAACGGGAAAACTGTTCTTGATTTTGGCTTACAAATGATGGCTGTTATTTATCATATATTCTATTTGTACCTTGCTCTTGTTTCATACGAGTAATTGTCAACTCGGATGAATTTTGCTACGTTGTTTACACGGGCAATCAGATTCAAAATCGCTATTTGCCTGACACGACCTTCTCGCACTTGCCACCACAAATTGATCGTTTTCCTTTTTTCCAGAAATTAGAGAGATGACTTGAAATGGCCGGATAAACTTCACAATCACATGCTAGGTTACTGGAAATGGATTACAGCTGCCATCATTATAACCTTTTTAGTGGGAGGACCTGCTTCTGTAACGTCCCCATTATTTCCGTTTTTCTCCTGTTCGGTATTTGTGCTGGACCTGAGAAAAACGGCAAAAAATAATCAAACAATCACCTCGATAGAATAAGTGCAAGTCAGTGCACCTAACGGGCTAAGCATCTTATAAGGCAAGTAACAATACCTCGAGTTTCCATGCTGTTAATGGTCTGTATCCTTTTCCACGTTTGCCAATATGCCAGGTACGAGATTTTTTGTCAGGTTGTCTTTTTTTCGAATTCAAACCAGACACTTTGGCCAAAATAATGGTATTTAACATTGATATTGCGCAAATTTCATGACTGTGCATGATCAAATGCGTGTTACAAACAAATATGAATCAAATTAAACGTGGTATCTTAAGAAACCCAACTGGCAGGAGACTGACCAGTTGGCTATTTACAAAGCATGGTGGAGTTGAGTTCGGGGATACCAAAAACAAATACAGCTCATGTGTAGCAGAGAGGAGGATTTGAATCTGGGACTCTTGGATTACAAGTCCAGCGCTCTAACCACTTGGCCACGCTGCCTCCACTGACCAGTTCTTACCCGGCAGTTGTGGCTTGTAGCACCATGAGGCTGTGGTGGTTCACTCTTCTAAACAAGGACTGGGTTGTCATATTGTTCTTGGGGTCTATAAGTTCTGCAGTCAGTCCATAACCCTGTTAGATAGAAAGGCAACTATATAAGTTGCATTCATGTACGATGTGAGTCATTTAACAGAAATCATTACAAAATGTGGTCGTCATGAAGCTCTTGGCTTGTTAAAGTATAAAATAGTTTACCTCGTCTGGAACTGGCGAGTCTCCTGTTAAGTCCAATAAAGGATCTTTGAAGGTTGCAAGTTTCCTCGACAATTGTTCTGCATCAAAAAAGAAATGTGGTCATTTTGTAGATCATTTGACTTAATGTCTAACAGTGATGAAGCTGTTTTTATTCTTACCATGCTCATCCTCTTTTGCGCATTCAGTGAACATGTCTCCTGGCATTGGTCTAGAGCTGACCCTGTCTCTGTGGAAATAATGCGATTGGAAAAACTTTGTCCAAAAGTCTTTCTCTGGCATCTGAAAACAAGAAAATAGCATTTTAGTAATGATTACAGAAAGCGCAATGTACCTACACATGTACATGCATAATGACTGAATGAATAAACAAACAAGGAAACAAACAAATGTATGAATGACAGCACAAATAAAGGAAGGGAGGGAGGCAGGAAAGAATGACGGATGGATGGGCCGGTGGGCAGATGGAAAGACAGATGGACGGATGAACAGATGGATGGAGGGATGGATGGACAGGTGAACAAACAAACGACAAAGTAATGAATAAACAGACAAGCATTTAGACAGCTGCACGTAATGATCATGAACAATGTGTACTTAGAATGGCCATCAACAAGGCAAATTTGACTGATACCTCATGTGGCACAACTTCTTGGTGCTTTCTCTTCACTGATAAAAAAATAAATAAAAACCGGTAATTAATTAAATGTATAATAAATTAACTGTTTTCCTTTTGTGCTGTTTGCTATACCATCATGACGGAGTAGACTCTGCAGTAAGGGGTCTGTGACCTAATTACATTAGTATGGGTAATCAAATGGTGACGAGTGAAATTAGGAAATAGTTTCACGTGCATTTTGTCAAACTTCTGAAGGCTCGGGAAATTATTAGAATTTGGACAAAATGCAAGTGAAATTATTTCCTAATTTCACGAGTATACCATTTGGTTACCTTTTAATATCATGGGTGACAAATTACGCTTACAGTTGTAGTTTCGTAACTTGTTTATTGTATTGTCATGAACGAACCGGCTGGTAATGACGCCAGTGTGAAACGCTCAAAAATCCGCTAAATGCCATTCATGTTATCGCTAAAAGTTTATAACACGACCAAACAAACTAGCCAAGGTGAAATTCATGCGAAAATGTGCAAAGGTTAAGCTTCAAGATCATCTTTTAAACTCCTGCACGTCATCTTGGCACTGAGACATGGGAAACGTTGCCATGGCAATTTTGTAATTTCACATGTGAAATTATAAATTAACGCTAAAATTCCGCGCCAAAATTAAGGAGTAATTTGTCACCCAAGATATTATGGCTGTTATCATTCTTCTAAAAAAAGTAGTAGAAAAAAATTAGCAAAATTTACCTGCAGGATAAGTCTTAAATATTGCCTCAATAGTGTCAACATTCAAATTGTATTTGACTTCATTACAGCCAGAGCTCTCTGGCTGCATATCTGCCTGTAGAGAAAGAATCAAAGCATTACCATGCAATGATTGACAAGAATATGAACATTACCGGTATATACTTTATTCATACTTGGATAGTTATTAATTTTATGTATAATCAGGCTCCAGACTACAGTAATGTAGCTTTCAAGCTTACAAGTTACAAGGTTGGGCTTGAGCACAATAATATGGGCCTTCAAGGTGACTGTGCTCCCATGCAAAAAATATCAACTGCATCGGCACCAATCAGAGGGGCACAAGTTAACATACAAGTAATGCTGATGATAATCCAACAGCCTGATCTGCCTGCACAGCCTGGGTGTCCTGATTCTGTGTAAAAAAAAAAACCAACATTTATTAGCACCTTGCTGAATTGAGAAATAAAATTTTTATTATCATAGGTCTGCAATGTGTTCAATAAAAGCAATCGCACCAGTTTGGTCTGAAATGAGGTATCGATTTTTGGGGCCAGGTCTGAAATAGGGAGGGAAAATTGCATATTTTGGCCAGAAATGAGACAAAGTGCAGTGCAACTCCCCTCCATGGGGCTGGGGACAACCCACTTTGTAAGTTAAAGCTAAGTGCCATTACTGAATAGCCTACTGGCTCCACTGATAAATTTAAAAATAACTGAAACAGACATCACCACTAAAGGAATGTGATATACATGTCCATGGTTCACCGCACCAAGCCAGTCATTTGAAGATGAATATTATTGTTTAACCAGCTTGGTTACCTTTGCTCTGTTTGCCCAGAACTCTTCAGCAGTGATTACTCCGCTGACAACCAAATCTTTATACAGTTGATACAGCTCAGGATTGTCTTTTAACACTCTGTGATCAAAATATAGAAAGCAATATGATTATAGGTACAAAATGAATGCTAATTTAATTAATATATTATCTCCCATTTTCCTGAGTTTAATGCAAGTGTGGATGTCAGGAATTTAGATTTGCAAATTATATGGTCTCCTTAAACCTTTTTAACGACATATTAAAGAAGTTGATTAATTCAGTGATGTTTAATGGAAATCATAGGAAAGGTGGGAACTGTGAAAGGCACAAGAGGTAAGAAGTTCACCAATCGCCCCTCCCTCCCCCCCTCTCCCCTTTCCCTCTCCTCACCTTGAAAAAAAATAATTATTATGGAGTTTAAACATTGAATGTACGTTAGCAACCATTACACCCCCCCCCCCCCCCCCCCGCCCCCTAGAAAGAAATCAGAAAAATTAGCTGTTGGTGCAATTTAGCTATATATTTGAAATACCCAGCTAAAATCTGCAGTTTGCACTGTGAAATGAAAACATAATATAGTTAAACCTCGATTATCTGGACGTAGATTATCCGGATTTCTTGATTATCTGGACTTGCTTCTCTGGTCCTATTTTTTCATGAAAACATTGAAACGGAACATCAAAGTCTTACCCACATTTTTAGTGCTTTATTATGATGAACATCCGTGTTTCCACCAACTTTGACATATGATTGATCTTTTTCTGGTATTTGTTGTCATGTATTTCTTTATTAAGCAGAGTTTTTCCATAGAGTTTTGCACAATGACAAGAACGCATGTTCATGAAATGCTTATAGCTTAGTAACCAGGCATTAGATTGTCTGGCTTATTAATATTCATATTTTTTATTACCCGGACTCTCGATTATCTGGACTCTCAATTATCTGGACTTTTAAACCCTCGATTATCTGGACTAATAAGCTAAGTCTGCACGAGTCCAGATAATCAAGGTTTGACTGTACTGTGCATAGTATACCTGTTCTTTTCTTCAAGCTCTTTGTTTGCCTTTTTCCTATGAGCTGGGATGAGCTGTGCTAGGAGATCTTTTATTTCATCTCTTTCCTTTTTAGCCTTCACCGGTGAGTCATTTGTAAACTGGAAAGTGAAGTTGTTCCCGTCATGAAGAACAAGTTGTATTTGCACTTTGGAGCTTCCTTCAGGACTTATTCGTTGAACTGTTGATAAAAAAAGTTAAAATCTGTGCTAAGGTTTTTTTCCGAGTTCCCATTTAATGATGCAAATATTTATCTTGTTGTATTTCTTCTAGACTCACTTGGTGGTTGGATGGTTGCATCTCAGATATGCCTTAATGTGACTGCGTGATGCAGTTATGAGTCATTTGTATCTGTCCTGATTAATTGACTATGTGACCGCGTGATGCGGTTCTAGTCATATCCACTAGATCACGGAGGGTCGTGGGTTCAAATCCCATCTGGTGCTCAGTTTTTTTTTCCCAAGTTCCCATTTAATGATGCAAATATTTATCTTGAAGGTTTTATTTATTTATTTATTTATTTACTTATTTATTTATTTAATTCTTCGCCCTTACGCAAACTTCTACAAAATACTGCTTGCCAAAATACAGGCAGGAAGACTGTGTAGACTACCAGAAAAAATCATTCTTATTGACGATCAGTCTAATTAAAAATACCACCGATTGGTCCTGCTCAGGATGTGTTTCAGTGTTCTATATTATATATTTATGTATCACTCCTCGATCTGCAGACGCTCCTTCAGTCTGTGCACTTTCGTTTCCCTTCTCCCCAGGCTCTGCATGCTTAGCTTTCACCTCTCCCCATTTTCCCAGCCCGTATGAAAAAAAAGAGGCCTTTGCAGAGGAGGGAGTATTTATGCGGTAGAAATATTTACAGCTAGATTTTTTGCACAGGCTTATGTATATTGATCCTGCAACAGGGGGAACAGAAAAAGGAAAAGAAGAAGGTTCAACCGCTAATATGGCTAAGGGACATTTACCTTTCGATTTGATCAGCACATTAATCGACGTAATAAATTATGGAAATTACAGGTTCTGTCACAAGAATTCAAAGACAATTTGAAATGAAAATAATAACTTCTTAATGCTTTTAGTTAAAACTGTTAAACCGAGCGTTCTGAGTGATATCTTTGAAGTCTTCAGTCGATATTTTGATAAAAGATGATGTTTTAACCTTACACAACTAAGCCAAATTTATATTTACTGCCCACACTTTCTCAGTACACGTGACATCGTAGCTAAAATTACATCGTTGGTGAATTTTACCTTTGATTTCGGAATACGCACACGACAGCTTGGGACTATCTGATCCATAAGGAATCCAAATCAAATTGTTTGACATAAGACGCAAACTTCCACCAGTCTTTTTGTGCTTTGTGTTTATCACTTCCAGAAGAACTGACTCCCGGTCCGCCATCTTGGATGGCACTAGCACACCGCTGACTGGCCGCTGACTTCATTTCCTCGCTAATTAGAACCCAGTCTTTTCTAACAAACGTCCCCCAGCTGCAATCTTGGACAGAATAAAAAGAGAAATTAGACCCCCCCCCCCCCCCTCTCTCCCTCCCAAAACGCGCCCATTTTCCCATCATTGAAATGGGGAGATGGGTGGTCCTAATTTTTCATTTGAATTGTCCAAGATTGTAGGCCAGCAAATAGCTAGAGAAATATCACTGAACATTCACTACGTTAGCTTTTAATGTTTCGTCCTCAATAGGTCCTGAAATGTTTTCTTGTGGGTTAAAATTATATTTGAGATTGATAACGTTAATTATCAATATTACATGGTAAAAATATTGATGCAGGAAATACGGAATCCAAGATGGGTCATAATGATTAATGATCAAAAATGTAGGAAAATTCTCTGACTACAAGTAAACAAACATACACCAAGCTTTCAGCTGCCAGTCTGCCTATCTGTGATCTCTCGACCACTTGTTGTGAGTTTAAGCTAATTTAGGATAGCATTTTTCGACCTCAGTGACATGTCCCCATCACGTCCACAACATTAAACGACCATTGGGTGGTCAGTCTGAATGCAAATAACTCACAAAAAATCCCAGTGGGAGGAAGACGTACCGATAATGGAGATGGTTCTCGTTTCCTTTTGAATTCTGTAAGGGTTTTAGTTTCCAGGAGCAACTATTGCCAATCTGCGCAAAGTGCAGTTTAATTGATCGGTTATAAAATTTTAAGTATTTATACGTAAAATGGTAATTACAGCATCAGAGTAACCACTTTGGAAGGTCAGAAATAAAAACGTCACTCTTCATTTTGCTGTTCATTTCATGTCTCTTTCGTTGGGCAGTGGGTCGTTAGTGAGCAAATTTGGTCTCCGTTTAAAAGCCATGAACAACAAGAACCTTTACATACACATATAAATTATTATACACAGAAGCGATGGTCAACATGACAATTATTGTAATTATGATTATTTTTAACATTTCCTAGTGAGATTTTTTTAGGTATAATTATTTCATCCAGGGGAGTCCAACATATTTAATGCCAGATTCGAACGATCGCGATTTCGGGAAAATCTTTTTGTTGGGAATCTATTTCTTTTAAAACTTTTCACGGTAATTGAAGTCATATCAAACATTTGCATTATTTGAATACCCTGAAGACATGGAAATATTGTTTTTCGGCCAACCTTTTTATTTTTTTGGTTTGCGTGACTTGAGAAGTCTCTTTCTTATCGGTCGATTAAAATTTGTGGTGATAACAAGCTGCAATAGGTTTAAACATAAAAAAAAAAACAAAGGACGTTTGCGCCAAACAAATGGATCTTATTTTAAATTCAGTCTACGACGATCAAATTTACATTTCGCCCAATATTGTAACAGCAATTAAAACGCTCTTGAAATAGTTTAACTGGCACTCTCAAGCGGTTTGGGACATCTGCCGCTTCAGTTACCCAGTAAATTCGAAGGTTTTCAATTTGCTTTAATAAGGGAACGCCGAAGTGGTGAAAATATAACATTTCAATTAAAAAAATGTAACCTGACCTGTCAACACAAAAAATACTCTTAGAAATTGTTTCTTTGCCAGGTGTAATGAGATAAGTTATGCCTCAATTGAGATCGTGATCCCAGTTCATTTGCCGCGAAAAAAAGAGTTGATTGTTGTTTGTTTCTCGAAATGGCCGCTAACCAATCGCATTGAAGATAAAACAATAGGTTGTGATTGACAGATCCCGGATAATGAGGTTCAAAACTGAAGGCTTTCGAGCTGAAGTTTGAGACTTCTTCTGGACCTCATGTTTAAACCGTAGAAAGGATGCCGAAATTCGGGAGATTTGGGGAGTATTTGATTTTTTCCAAATCATTCCGGTAGCATAAGTGTTGAAAGACTTTGATTTGCCATGGCGGGATGCGAAATAAGATCTGTGGGACCTTACATTCTCGAAGGAACTTTGGGCAGAGGGCAAACCGGTACGAGTCGACGATTTTCGCGCTAAAAATGGAGGCTGAGATTTCTTATTTTATTTTGTCTTGCTTCGCGTTTTAACGTTTCGTTTCGTTTTCACAGGGCTGGTAAAACTCGGAGTTAACTGTGCCACCAAGAAGAAAGTGGCGGTTAAAATCATCGACCGGACAAAGCTTAGTGAACAAGTTCTAAGCAAGGTAATAATTTCTCCCAAGTAGGTCGTTCCGACGCAAATACAAACTTCTGTGAAAAATTGAAAGATTCTAGAATATTCCGAAGATGTAAACATGCAATTTGCATCTGATTGTGCGATGGAAATAACAAACGGCTTGACAGATCTACATTTACATTGAGATTATCCCGTAACGGCCTTATCTGGGTTTCGCTGAAGCCAATATTCTCGTAACGACAAGGGAAACAAATCAGTTTGCCTGCAGCATGTGCCGTCCGCACGTCCTAATGTACATGTTTGTTACTCGGTTATAAACACTTGATTTCGGCTAAGTTTTTGCTAAAACTTCCCCGTTTGAAATATTTATGAGTTTCAGGCTTGCTTTGTTTCCCTTGGATATGTCGAAAATTTTGGATTTTTCGTTTGGCTTGTTTATTGATGATAAATCCATGAGCTACACAGGAACTATTCGCTTTTTCTGGATGGTAAATCTTCCGTGACAAATTTAACCTGATTAAGCTTCGAACTCCGCTTTTTCCGTCTTCTGTCAACGACATGACATATGACGGTAATGTTCGACATGAAATAAAACTCAAAACAAACATTCGCCTTTTCTTTTTCACCGTAAAACACTTTCGATTGTTTTGTTTTGAAGCAAAATAGAACATGTCAATTTCGCTTTCAAGCACGTATTTCCTTCGATCGATTGTTGTCGGTTTGGAAACCAAGACTTCGTTCTTCGAAAAGAAAAGTCAAAGTTAAAACAGGAAAGAGCTTTATCCGAATAAATAACTCTTATGTACGTTAAAATTTTCAGAAATTGCTTCCGTTAATTTCCAGGTTGTGTTTTGCTACGTTTTACTCGACTATCTTTCTGTCAACTGGCCAATTAAGGGACTTCATTGCAAAACATGTAGATGTTGATTTCAGCTTCTATTTTCAAGAGATCTAAGATTCGATCTCAAAACTTCTAATTCTTATGATTTTACGATTTCCAGGAAGTGTTCTTTAGAGGGGTTTGACCCGTGCTGTAAATCATTTCCTGTATTGTGTGAAACTTACAAACAACTTCGTATTTCTTGATCGATTGAACAAACTGTTAATAAAATTGTTCGCCGTTTTCGTTTAGAGCTACAAATTTACTGCAATGTGATCTAGCTAATTCCTTATAAAAAGGATTATAGGAAGAGTAATCGCCACGTTTCCTATCATTGTTTATGAAATTTGTCTCCGTACGCGTACATGCATCATTTTTGTTCAACTGATTCACAGCAAGTTCATTTTTCTTTGGAATATTTCATTACAAATTTATTGTTCGCACTTCGTACTTCTGCTGCCGGCTTCTTTATTTACATTGCTCATGTAGTAATCGTAGTCCCGATTGTTAGATTTGAAGATTTTGTTTTGCTTTTCTCGATTGGCACATGAACAAAAATTGTTAGAGTGCAGAATGTTCTTGTTGCACTGTGCTAAAAGAAGTCATGATCAGTGACAAGTTATATTGTCAGACTGGCAGCAGGAAGCAAAAATATCATCCTGTCAGTACAAGCACTGCTGTGAAATTCTACGGTTAACTCTTGTGATGACTGTGTTTGCGTTGCACATCCTACTGTGCTCCCATTTGTGTGATTTCGATATATTCTTTGAAACAGATCTTACACATAATTCACATGCAGATGCTCACAATGTGTTTCACTGAGAACACTGCAGATCACATGTTTCACCAGCGTTAAACAAATGAATGCTGTTCTCCCACACATGCTGTTGCAATGAAGTAACATTCTGCTCGAGAAATTTAGTTTTCAGATCTCAACATTAATTCTATTATCACCATAATTACAACAGCCATTATATTCAAACATGGGCAAAGATGTATAATAACTTCATTACAGAGTCACAATTTGACTTGTAAATAAGTATAACAGCACGACCCTAAGTAACAGGACTAGTGAGAGAAAATGCTGTTTGTTGTAAATGTTGGTATAGTTGAGCCATTTGCACCATATTATCCTGATTATGTTAATATTAGTTTTTAATTTCTGCAGACTTTTCTTTGATCTTTTTATGTAAATGTGTATTTGGCTTCAAAACTGCATTATACCTTGCATCTGCTTGAGGATGTAAGTCTGCATTATATTTTGGTGTGTAACGTTTACACAACTCACATAGAGCATACAGCAAATGTGCAATGTATTCTTTACATTTTATACAGTATGTGTATGCTGTACGTAGTTTAACTACGCAAATGTCTGAAAAGTTACTGGGTATTTTACTGAATATGTGCTCTTGTTATAATGTAAGATGAAGAAACAACATTTCGAAGTGTATACGGTACACATGCTATGGTTATATTTTTTTCCTTGGTTCAGAAATATATTTTCCTTTGTTTTTGGGCATGGTAATGTATGATAATGAGTTTAAAACAAAGGAAAATAAAATTTGAACCAAGGATAAAATAGAAACAACAGCGCATACAACCTGGTATATATGTAGAATGTGTAAAGGGGACATTCATCACCTAGGCAACAAGCAAAGGTATTTTTAGAACCAGAAATTAAGACTCAAAATCAGTTTGTTCTGTATTTGCATTCAGTCTTTATTCAGCTTGTATCTGTTGTCCTGGCTTTAGCAAAGGATATAAAGAAACATTTTAGTAAGATTTTCCAAAATGTTTGTTTCCTTGGTATTGCATGACTTTCTGGTTCTGTTCTGATATAAATAAGGAAACCACTTATTTTTAATTTCCTGTACGGATAATGAAAACATGATAAAATTTTGTCCTTTTGAATAAAAAATATAAAATAGAATTCATCTCTAATACCTTAACAGTGGAAGTAGGAAATAGATCAATTAAGCTTGAGACATAAATATTGTTTTTTCAAAGGGTATAAGGGACAGAAATTTATTTCTTGGCCTACATATTTCTTCAGTGGCAAAATTTGCATTAGCAAGTGAAAGATTTTGATTGTACACCAGATGCAAAGTGTCAAATCAATTCCAGAAAGTGTTGATTAATTGCAATAAAAATTTTAGAGGTTTTACGCTTTCCCTTACTTGTCACTGTTTGATGTTCTTTGATAAAAATTACTAAACAATAACGGTGGAAGTACATGCACAACATTATTGTACATCGCAAAAAAATGAACTTTCTAGAACAATGCTAGCCATTATTTTCATTGTTGGACTGGCTAAATTACTCAGTGGTTGCTATAATTTATACAGTCCTATCCTGCTGTGTTCGTTTATGTTGTGTACACGTACTCTGGTTCAAAAATAAAATTACACAGATGTGTTTTGATTATATCAGTATTTTTAGCTTTGTTCCTGTTGACTGAAACTTAGTCCAGAGATAAAGAATAAAAACATGATTTAAGAATATTATTTTAAGTATCAAATTGTGTTGAGGTTGTACACTCTAGATAGAAAATACAGGTGTATGCCGGAATGTGAATGCGAGAGCTTCACTATGTGCTTTAAGAATATTTTTAAAATCAAATTATTTTAAGGTTGTACACTTGAGAAAATACAGGTGTATGCCGGAATGTGAACATAAGAGCTTCACTGTGTGCTTTAAGAGTATTTTTAAAAATCGAATTATGTTAAAGTTGTACCCTTGAGAAAATGCAGCTGTATGTCGTAATGTGAATGTGAGAGCTTGACCTTCAACAACAACTGAATATAGACCTGCTGTGTTTCTATCGAGTTATTGAAACTAGATTTAATAGAAAATATTGCAATAAATAATTTCAAAGGAAAATCACTTGTTTATTACAGTCACATTTATCAAAATGTAAATTCTCACTGCAGTACAATCAATATACCATCAGCTTGTGCTACATGTTATACATTAATACTTGCGTTGTACTTCTGTGTTTCTGTAATACAAAGAGTTTTAAAAACCAGTAAAAAATGTCCTTGCAATACACATACATGTGTAGGTAACCTGCTGTTCTTGTCAGTTTTACTCAAATATAATTCTTGGCTTACAGTCTCCAGTGACAAGTGAAGAAATTAAATCCTAATTGTATGAATAATATCTAAAAACAACTTGCTTTGCTCCACAAAGGATTGTCAGTAATTGTATTTGCAGAGCTGCATAAAAAACTGTAATTTCAATCTTTATTTTTCCCTCCCAGATAGTGTGTGCCCTGTGACAGGTTAATTATACAGGCCCCAGTTGTTCAAAGGGTGGATAATGCTATCCACCGGATAAATCGCTATCCAGTGGATGGTGTAGTTTGTTTTGCTAACACTTATCCGCTGGATGGCGATTTATCCGCTGGATAGCAATTTATCTGCTGGATAGCATTTTCCACCCTTTGAACAACTGGGCCCAGGTGTATAGGATTCTTCATGCCTTCATGTTTCATGTTTAGGCCTTATAAATCAATGGGAAAACCTTGGTCCGTATCTTTCAGTACGGATCTCTAGGCTGTTCACAACCTCTATCTTTCGATGCAGAGTAGCACGAAAGTCGGCAAGCAAAGCGAGCACAAAGCCAGAATCACAGGGGCTGGCATTCAATAATCAAAGTAAAACACAAAAAATAGAGGGCTATAAATAGTCTACAGACCTCTCACTGGATTAACAGAGATGTGCAAGTACATAATGGATATATTATGTTACAACTGGTTTTGTTTCAGGTTGAAAGAGAGATTGCGATCATGAAGCTCATTGATCACCCTCATGTCTTAGGGCTCTATGATGTTTATGAGAGCAAGAAACACCTGTGAGTGGTTTTTGCCTGTTTCAGTTTCAAACTCCAATGATCAAGAGTTCTCTTTGCCTAATGCCCTAACATTTCTTTAAAATGCTAGTTCTGGGTATCAGTGGTGTATAAACACAAATTATCTTGATCTACTAGTACACTGTAGCTGCAGCTTTCATTATTTTTACTGTTGGGTTCACTTTGTCTGCTTGAGTATAATAGTGCAAGGGAGTGATAAGGTAAACATTCCTTTTTTCCTGGCTCTAAAATGTTAATAATAAAATGCCCCTTCCCAGCTCCTGGTTAGTGGCAGACTTTATAACAACAATTAGTGGGAAGTGCGGTGGCCTAATAGTTAGTGTGCTGGTTTCCATATCGAGTTCTAGCCCTGACCAGGGTCATTGGGTAATGTGTTCTTGGGATTAAGACACTTTACTCTCACAGCGCCTCCTTCCACCCATTTGTATACATGGCTACCAGTGAATTTAATGCTGGGGTTAACCTTGGGTTGGACTAGTCCCATCCAGGGGGGAGTAGAAATACTCCAAGTCCCTTCATGCTAGGATAAACTCTGCCCTGATGGGTCACTAGGCTCAAACTTTTACTTTACCTTAAAATTGCCCACTCTAAAAATCCTTGAGTCTTGAAGAATGAAATAAAAATACAAATTCAACAAAAGGGGCATTCATGGGAGTGACAAAAAACAGGGCTGTACTGATGCTATGAACATCGATGCTTTTGCTGTGGGAATATTCTTTAGCTAACTCAGTAACTGGTATTTTATTAAAGTTTTCCAACCTGCTGTTGTGTTTTTTTCAGATTTCTAGTATTAGAGCATGTGTCAGGTGGTGAACTATTTGACTACTTGGTGAAAAGAGGAAGGCTTCCATTAGGAGAGGTACCATTTAAATCTTAAAATAAAACTGTTTAACCCTGATGTGAAGAACCCCTTTTAATGAATCAGATGTCCCCAACAAAATGAAGGATAATTGTCTGCCCAGCGAAAGTCACAGTGAAATGTATTGGAACCGAACACAACTTACCCCTGTTATAACTAATGATTGTCTGCAGTCTTCTATGCCTGTTGTGTCATGCCTTTCTTGAAGTGATGTTCTTTCCTCCTGTTAAGGCAAGAAGATTTTTTGCCCAGATGATCTCAGCGGTTGATTTCTGTCACAAACATTGTGTTTGGTGAGTACATCTTACTTGTACTACACGTATCTCACCAAGTCAACATTAGAGTTAGAGAGACGGATGGCTTCAACACACTCTATCTCACAGCTAGTGGTTATCTTTTAGATATTGTTATCGTTAATGGGCCCTTTGTAGCCAACGGTCACATGATACAAAATTTGCTATACTAGAGAGCAAGCTACGTGAAAGCATGACTGGTTAAAGTCACTTTGTTTTGGATGTCCCTGCGTGTTGCTTGCCCTCCAGAAAGGTGTTATTTTGTAGCATGTGATCGTCAGCAGCTGCAAACTTAAGGGACTATTGTTAGTGGGCCTAATGCATGGTATGCAGAGTTCTATCAGTGCTGCATTGTCAGAGTTTAGTCTTTGTGTTGTGTTCTTGGCCAATAGACACAGCTTACCTGTGATGGACGGAAATTAGCATCCATCCAGGAGGGAGTGGCAATACTCCCTATAGCATCCTTGCGCTGAAGAATTTGGAGTAAATTGCTTTGCCAGTTGAGACTGTTAGCTCCCAAATTGAAAACTAATAAGCCTTTTTAATACCTCCTTCATTCTGTACATTTAGCCACAGAGACCTGAAACCTGAGAATCTGCTTCTGGACAAGAAGATGAACATCAAGGTTGCAGATTTTGGAATGGCTTCCTTACAGGTAAATAGGTACACGTTACTGTTTACATTCACAAGCTTGTGCAGACGTTATCAGGGTAAAGTCTGTATACGAGCCTAGTGGCCCATCAGGCTGGAGCTTATCCTGGTTTCCATAGCATGAAGCAACTAGGAGTATTTCTAGGGATGCTAGTTCATCGCAGGGTTACCTCTGGCAGTAAATTTACCAGTACCCATTTATACACCTGGGTGGAGAGAGGCACTATGAGAGTTAAGTGTCTTGCTCAAGAACACAACGCAGTGCCCCGGCCAGGGCTCAAACCCAGATCGCCCAATCTGGAGTCCAGCACGCTAACCATTAGGCCACTGCGCCTCCCAGACGTTATCAGAGAGCACATAAATTAAGTATCTCAGATCTGCAGCATTTCTTGATTGGTTGAAATCTAGTATTCTCTTACATTCTTGACCATTGTTTGGTCTGTTTATTTTTAGGTTGGAGATAATGCCATGCTTGAAACAAGCTGTGGGTATGTGTCTCACTTCATTTCACATACACCACATCCTTGCCCCCTCTCACAGTAATGTTAGTTGAAAGGCCCTTCAATCCAGATTTCTTCCATGTTGCTGAAATTGGTTATTAATAATTTAATTACCTGTTCATATCATTATCTCATATTTTTCCCTCAGGTCTCCACATTATGCTTGTCCAGAAGTTATTCGAGTATGTATCAGCCAAATCAATTATCACAAACTGATGAAATCTAATAAATAATGTTTTATTTAATTATAGCATGCATTTGTATCATTGAATGGCTGCTGCACATCTTGAAATTTGTTTGTCATTTGATCAATTTTCTTTAATAGGGAGAAAAGTATGATGGTCGCAAGGCTGATGTTTGGAGCTGTGGCGTAATTTTGTATGCACTTTTAGTTGTAAGTTATCTTAGCCTAGCTGTAGTTTGACATTATCACCATTTATTATTTCCAGACCTATTGCAACTAAACCTTATCAAATGGTTACGGATTACTCTGATTAAGATTGTAAGATAAAGAAAAAACCACTGATACACTAACAACGCATCATCCACTCGCCAAATATCCTTGGTAAATGATGCGAAGAAAAATAGTTGCCGAGATGTTAGCTAACGCATTGTTTGGAGTGGATTTGTTACCTTTACCTTATATTGCAGCTTAATAATGCACTAGATTTAATAAGAAACCCATTTGACCTTTCACCATCCTTGACGAGACTTCCATGCCAAATTAACAACATTAAATTTGTAATTTCCAGCTAAATAAATAAGTTAAATGTAATTTCAATTTGAATTTGTCAAGTTTGCTTTTATGATAGGCAGGGACAAAAGTCAGACAGGATCAGCTCGGATTGCTGATTTGAATAAGAATAGCAGCTATTCAAGAATGAGGAAATACACAATACTGCTATTCTTATTCAAATCAACAATCTGAGTTGATCCGGTCCAACTTTTGTACGTGCCCTTTTATGATTAATTTTGAAATCAAATACAATTTGTGAAAATAGTACAAGTGCACATAATAAAATTAAGTGTGATGATGTGCATAACAAACTAAATAAATCTAACAATTACAATTTTTTTCCTTGCTAGGGTGCACTTCCTTTTGACGATGAAAATTTAAGAAATCTGTTGGAGAAAGTAAGTCCAGAAATTAAGAAGGGGTGCATTGTATATAAGTATAATTTTTATGTGACTCTCCACTGGAAAACAGGACAAAGGTGATAGAGCACTGACAACATGATTACACAACAGCCTTAGCATGTTTAATATCACTGATTTGAGTATATGTAAAAAATCCTTACAACAAAGTAGGACATGCTATGCTTTGTTTTGGAATACCCCTTCTCAAACTCATTAATAATTCATCTGGTTAACACAAAGGAAATCAGAACCGTGACAGTGGTTTGAAATCTGTTCTTAATTAGCATGATTTTTAAGATTTTATTTCTCTGTTTTATCCGTAGTTTTAGTTTCAATTGAGAAGATATATCAAACACTTTTGAGAGTGTTTCATCACTTGTCCAAACACCTCGAAGTTCATCAAAAATACCCTGCTACGCGTCGTATTTTCAACTCTCCTCTCAGTGTTTGGAAATGTGATGAAACGCTCTCCCTCGTGTTTGATAATATATTACTTAGCACACTTACACTGTAGCCCTTTTTCTCTAAGTTAGGTTTACAGTACAAATGCACATGCGTTTACACCACTTTGGGCTCTCTCCTCCGCAGAGGCCTCTTATTTTTTTCAAACAGGCTGGGAATGTGAAGATGTAAAAAGTAAGCATGTAGAACCTGGGGAGAAGGGACCTCTTCAGAGAGAGATCCACTTTGGGTGTTATGGAGACTTCATGCCACAAGTCCACCTACATGTACAATGCTTACTTAAGTTATGAGCACTGGTAGCTCATTGAGTGATGAGAAGCAGCATTGGAAAAATAATCTGCGGCAGACTTTTAGCCTTTTATGTAGACTTTTATGTCTTGCAGTGATGGGAGCATGCCTCCCTTTGCAAGACCCCCTATAATATAGAATATAGCAACTGTAGTGTTTTGGCATGTATTTAATAGTTATTGATTGGTCACATTTGTTTAATTTCCAGGTGAAGAGGGGTCATTTTAGCATTCCAGTCTTCATTCCAATAGACGTTCAGGGAATGATCCGAGGCATGATCACCGTAGACCCAGAAAAAAGAATTACAGTTGAGTACGCTGTTAGCTCTCATCAGTGTTTATATTTTTGAAGCCCATCAGGCCCAGCACTGTAGACCCCAAGCAGCTTCTGTTTTTCTCTGAAATCTGATTATCAAACACGCATGATTCATGAGCCATGAGTAGTGTGGACTAAGGAGTACTCACAGCTTGTGGCTTGGCCACTTGTTGCCCATGAATTGCACTTGGCCATTTTCACATTTGTTTATACAAGAACAGTAAAAAAAATGTTTCCTTGTCTATGGACTCTGGCAAAGATCAAGGCATTGACACTTGGCAGAATGGTGTAGGTACTTGCCATTCAATCTGATAGGTCTGGCCTACTCAAACTTTGACAATACATTGCTGACAAAGATCACATAGAAACTGTCTCTGGGATGTCCTATTATAAATGCTACCTATGCTCCACCCCCCCCCCCCCAAAAAAAAAAAAATGCAATGTTTTGTGACAGTGAGTTACATATCTTTAATATACTGAGCTAAATTGCTTGACATGAAAGGCAAAACAACAGCTTTGTTTTAAATACTTGTGTTTTAAATTCATAACATGCCACTACTACAGTGTCAGAAGCAATATTTTACCTTAAATTGCAGATGGAAGATGTCAAGAAACACAGCTTTTTAAACAGGTAATTAAATATGTGATTTTCTCATAACATTTACAGTAAATTGGAGCTGTGATAGTTCATACACAGGTACATATCCAAAATGAATACTTTTATTATTTTTCATTAAGACACTGAGTATGCAAGTTTACAAGTTTTGTAAAATCTTGCAGTTTTAAAGAAGAACTTCCAATTGAGCCTCATGTTGTCGACATTGTGAAGGTAACGAAGCACTTACTCTTATTCTAATAATCTGCTTGTATGAAGACATTACTTAAAGTTAGTGAGATGTCAACTGCATTGTATTTAACATCTGTTGCCAACTTGCTACAATGTAGCTGCTGCAAGGTTGTTGGAATTACTGATTGCAGCATGTGCTGTAACAGCTTACTATAGCCAATGAGAGTGTAAATCCTGGCAGGTTTCTGTTTTGTGTAAAAAGGTCCAGTTATACTACTTGCAAATTTTGTGTTTGGTACATAAATGTGAAGTTTCCTCGAACATGATTATAAAACCATGTTTGTTCTTGCTGACAGACGGAAGTAATTCCAGGAAAAGAGGAAATCGACCCTGATGTTTTACACAGTATGTCATCCTTGGGTTGTTTCAAGAACAGAGAAAAATTACTACGCAACCTATTAAAGCAAGAGTAAGTCCTCCATAAGTGACTACCCTACCCTACCCTACATGTCTCTCAAACAAACTGTCCGTGTCAGTTTGTAGTATATTCTAGTTTGTCTACACAACATTGACATGTACTATTTAGAAGTTTAAGATTGTTTGCTTGGATAAACTGTTAAGGGGGGTCCTTCTTAACTACAGATCCATAGCAGTTGCTAAGGGATTGCTGAAGACGAATTTTGGTGGCAAGCCATTTTGCAGCGTTTCGTATTGCTAAATGGCGAATCTTTTAGAGGGGAACATCTGCTTTGAAAAAATTGACACTGCTCGCGCGTACCTAGTGCCAGTCCCAAACCGCGCTTTAGAATTTAAAATTCCTAAAACTTGGAGGAAAGAAGGTAGAGTTCCATACTTTTTTAAGAATCAGAAATAACTGAGCCTTCTTTACAATCCTACGTAAGGATTTACCATTTACACATAAAAAAGTAACGCTACTGAAGAAAGTCTGGAAATACGGGTGTCTTTTACGTCATAACTTTTATAATAATGCGAATTTCATAAAACCCATACGAAGCATTGAGCATGTGGACGTTCTTTATTTATTGGCACTGATTTTAATTTTCAGATCTATATGCCCTTTCAGTTTTAGGGTTTTTTCTATTCTGGTCACGTGGCTTGTCAAATATGGACGTGTTTTTAAACTCTTGAAGGACTCTTCAATTGAACAAAGGTTTCCAAAATACGATGGTTAGATACCTTCCATAGCAACAAATTGGTAGTTAAGAAGGACCCCCCTTAAATTGCAAGTCACTTAAACTGTGAATAGCCACTGAGAGAAATTAAAATTTCTGTTGAGAGAAAAAGGAGGTTTGGTTACTTCAAAAACACTACAAAATGGCCATGCAAATTGAAGACAGCACTAGGATCTTAGAAAGACGTAATTTTATATAATGTTTTGTCTGACTTCATCCTTTAGAAAGACGATAGAGAAAGTCATCTACTTTATGCTGCTGGAGAGAAAAGAAAGATCTCCGACTAATGAGGATGCTGCAGTAGCGACAAAGAATTTGAAAGAGATCTGTAAGATTTTGTTTTGAAGAATTGTTGGTTTTCATTTGACTGGTTCTGCATTTACTTAGCTCTAATTACTTTAAAATCCCCACTCATCATGATCCATCCAATCAGAACAAAGGTGGTGTCGTATTGTTTTTTTTCAGCCAATCAGATGCAAAACCCTACGTTCTTGCAGTCGTTTGGCTTATGCCACTTTTCCATGCACTTTGCACTGGTTACGTGGACTATTTTTCTCACACTGTGCACCATTTACACTTCACGTTTTCTAGGCTTTATGAGTAAAATGATTAGATGACGAAAAGAGCGAAGTAATTTATTGAAGTAGAGGGCTAGTTTTCTTTGACCTTGGCAGTTGAGAATATTTGAAAGACAATGTAGGCGCTATTAATTTATAACAACACTGTTCTCTTGTTTTGTAGTGGAAGACGCGCCACGAAAAAGAGTTGATTCATGTGGATCTCCAAGATTACAAAGACCAAGGTACAGTAACAATGTTCACGTGCAAACTTGTCAGTGAAGCCCGCGAACTATTTCAAAAATGATTTTTATTTTATAATTATAGCAAGAGAGGATCTTCTTTTAATAGAAGATGCAATGATATATGTTTAGCCACAGTCAGCCCCACCCACAAACCAAAACAATGGCATAGCCTCTTCTAGCCTGTTTCACCTTGGGATCATTCCTAATTTTACAGGGTTGTCACTTATTTTTCAAGTAGGCAGGGAAGGTAAACAAGTAACTGGGGGACAAAATTCTTTTTGTTTGTTGTATTTTTCACTTTCGAGTGCCGGGAGTGGTTTGTTTCGAAGTAGCCGGGGCTCAAACTCGTAGTACCTGGGGGAATTCCCCGGCCCTTAGTGACAGCCCTGACTAAATTTACTTCCAAACGATTCCCTTCAAACTGTGTTGTGTGATTTTTTTATAGGAAGTCGTCATTGACAGCCTCACCGCCTGTTACCCCAAGAACAAGAGCAGAGACTTACTCAGGAGTTAGGTATTATAACAACTTGGTTACCGCTGCAAGCACTTCTATGTAAACAAATTAAACCACTAGCACTATGAATCTCTAGACATTGACATGTTTAATATAAACCTTCTCTAACTTTGGGCTATTGGGGTTTTTACAATGCCTGGCGGAATTCTGCGCACTCATTGGCCGAGAGCTGCGGTAAGAGAATATGGATCGCAAAAATGAGGTCACTGGTGGTGTGGTTTTTCCTACTGTCATCCCATGCGCACGATCTTTGCAAGTCTACTCTTCTAGACCATTCAATGACGCTGAAAAAGTTGCAGCTCAAGTGGAACCAGACCAGTGTAGACTGTAGAAAAATGAGTTTGCTGAAGAGGAATTCTGATTAGTAAATTAACCACCGATGATGTTGTCCATAAATGCACCTGCATGTTGTCAACAAATGCACCTGAACTGTGGCTGCAAATTGCACTGTGTGGAACTGGAGTTTTTATTCGTTTGTTCCTCAGTGTTGGCCGTTTGGATTCTGGTTAACAGTTTTTACTCATGTTCTTTTGTTTCCATAGATGGGTGGACCCTTCCCATCAAGGAACTTTGTCTGCTACTGTTTCATTGCTTTGTATTTCAATGTTTGCAGTCCTCTGGTACATGTGAGTCCCAAGCACCAGCCGTACAACCACCTGCAGCAAGACAGTCCCCTATCTAGCCCCCCTGAGTCACCTACGCACCACGCCACCACACCCCCAGGGAGCCCCTGGCGGACACGTCTTGCCACATTCAAGAATGCCATTGTTGGCTCGCCAAGATTCCACAGGAAGAAGTTATCACACAGTAGGTTTTAATATGTTACACAGGATTTTTTTCAATGATGACATTTACAACAGCATAACAAACAAACCGGGGAGAAACAGAAAAGGTGTGTCTGCTTGCAAGCGCGAGAAATGACACGAAAGCCACATAGTGTTAAATTTATTTCTATTAGAGCACGGTCAAAATAGCTAAAGCTAGCGCGAACGCAAAATTTAGAGTGGAATCTCGATATTCTGGCTCGGAAAATCGGGGGGGAAATTGCAGAAGCAAATTCAAGAGAAATGACTTTTGGATCGAAGTAGCGGGATGTTGGAGAAACTGGGTTTCCACTGTAATTTGAAAGTCATCAAAACGCACTTGGTAGTCTTTCTCATGCTACATCTTCAACCTTGATGTAACAAGAGACCAGGAGGGTACAGTTTTGTAGTAGTCCTTCTCTCAGAAAGAGTAGTTTGAGTATTAAAGTTGTGAATGGATGTATGATGTGATCGCGAGTTTTAAATTTGAGGCCCTATTAAGGGATACGGGATATTTGGGGAAAAAATTATAGGGATACGGACGCTGGAGATACAAACAACCAGAATTAACGGGATATTTAGGCCAAAAATTAATGGGACACTCATCATAATACTCATCATTTAAATTTGTTTCTCTTCAGATTGCGCGGAAAACAGCCCAGTTTCTGCCTCTCCAGATTCATCTCCTGAGTAAGTTTAATTTGAACATTTGTAGCGTTGTGCTCATGTTTCAATTCAGTAAATCCAAAAAATGATATCTTTACGCAGTATCGTCAAGCGCTCCTGGTTTGGTCATTTGATGTTAGGACACCATAACTCTCACTCAAGGCATGAAGTAAGTCATTATATCATACTAATATCATAGTTATCATAATACCGGCGTGTTTGATATCACTTATCATGGCCAACGAATAATATGCCTTTCTCTATTTCCCTGCAGCCATTTTTTATTATCACAAGAGAAAAACCCTTCAGCACCGTTAAAGCCGACGTTGTTCATGCATTTTTATCAGTAAGTAAAGTTTAAAAAGTTTTATTGCGCCTGTTCACGCTGTTAGTAAGTGTGGTCGATATAGGGAGTAGCCAGTCAGCATTTGGTCCATTTTGGTCACGTGTTACAGATATCCGATTGGTCGCTCTCTGTATCGACCACGACGACCATAATGTCGATCCCAGGAAATAAAATGTCTCTCTTGGAAAAAGAGTTCTTTTCTGACGGCGCTGTAGCGGTCATTGCATTGACTGTTGTATGTGGAAGCCATTATACGGAAGATAAAATCTTGAAGCAAGAATTCGGTTTTTTTTTAGGTCAGTCACTTAACGCATTCCGTCCTTTCACAAAACGGCTTCAAAGCTGAATACAAGAAACCTGGAGGTACGTTGAAAACTTTTTTCAAACAGGGTTTAGCGGGAGAGGGGAGGCATGCTGGTGATCCCTAAATGAAATTGTTTCCTTTATTGGTGTTCCAAAACAAAGAAACGGTGTACCAAACCATCCCACCTGGAATTAAAATCTATTTATATTCAAAAATCGTCGTTTGTTTAGGTAAACCAATATGGCCGCTGGTCACGTGAGTGAATACGCTCTATTAGGCCAACACTTCTTACAGCCAAAACACGTTAAAGTACAAAATACTCGGCAACAGTGCTCAGTCAGATGTACTCTGCTTATTTGTTATTTCAGGGAAAACAATGTTCAAGAAGACAGTCCGTATATCGGTGAATATTTGTCCGACAGCCCAAACCAAGCAGGAGAACAGTACAGTTCACACGATTTCGATCGTTCTGGAGTCAGGTTAGTGTTTATGTAAAAGAAACCCAGGGCTTATTACGTCGGCTTTCAAAGCCGTGCGAACTCTGACAGACGTTTCTACGTGGAGCAAACAAAAAGAAACATTTCCGAGTAAACCTGCGTGCTGGGAGGGGAGGGGAGGGGAGGGGGGAGTGGATAGGACCGATCGTCAGAGGACTAAGGTGACGATATGGTGCCCAAACCCCTCACAATCACGATTTGCTCTCACATTCAATATTCACCGCGGTAAAACGTAAAAAACAAGAAAACTACTTCAAAGATAAGGTTTTCATTTTCACTGTTCAAAGTTTGATACTTAACAAGTATTCTCCTGGTTTACTTAATTTTTTGGAACTTTACTAAAAAAGTTCTAAGCGTTTGAAAACGGCGAAATGCTGACTGTCGGCGCCATTGTCAAAGCAATTTTGATCGGGTGCAGAGCATTTTAAAAGTAAAGAATCTCGTTTGAGAGAACTGAAAATATATTTATCATATCCATACCATATTTAAAATATCCTTACTGATGCTTCCACGTTAACGTGAATGATGTTTCTCGAAATAAGAAAACAAAAACATCCTCAGACGTTTGACCGCGGTGAACATTCAATAAGGGTTCAGTTTTTCTGCAGACAGCCATTGATAGACATTTTAACTTCTCAGATCGTATTTTTTTTAACCGCCTGTGTTCGCAGGCTACCAGAAAAAAAATATTATGCAGTCGGCAGAAATGTTAGTTTGTTGAGGGCTTGTTTTCCTCAACGTCGCGCTCTTTTTTGTTTATTTTCGTTTTTTGACTTTGAAAGGAACATGAAATGCGTCGAACTTGGTCAAAGTAAAGGAATAAAAGTTTGTGTGGTAATAATGTCGTCGAGGAAAGCACTAAGTACCTTTAAACGAAACGGGCTTACTGGTTCCTTTTCTTGTGGTTCGGAAACGTGACTTAAACACTTCTAGTGATTAATATTTTAATACTGCAGATGTTTCTCGGAAATATCTTGCGTGCCTATTTTTACTGCACTCATTTTTCTGGAGAAAGCTTTCATAAATAATTCACGTATTACTCCGTCAATTTGTTAACTGTCCTGACATGTTTATATTTGGAGCGAACTGAGGGACACGTTCGCACTTATCTTTGATAATGAACAGCGAGTAAAGTTAAAAAACATTTTTGTCAACACCACCTGCGAGCTGTCATGATGGCTTTCAGTTGTCACGCAGTCTAACTTCTATCTGTGAGGTCACGCCATCCGTCAGCGTGACTGTTTTACCTGGTCGCCTTTGCTAATATTAAGAGAAACTTCATTTGCGATTGCATATTGTGAACATGTGCTCAGTGCCGGCTCTCCAAGCTGAAAACGCGAAACAATTTGGCGAAAAACACGGGGAAAGTAATTTTCCCAAACGTCGCGAACAAGCGACTATAGTCAAAAGCCTAGAGTAAAGTATTCACGCGTTCGTTTTAAATCTTAGGTCCCGTTCATCGTTTCAAGAAGTTATGCGAGAAACTCCAGCTTATTCTTCTGTCCAACACAAGACGAAGCACTAGCAATTGCCGGGCGGAAGAAGACGGCACGGAGGAAAAACCTGCATCAGACGAGAAAATTTCCTGTTCACAAAGCGCCAAGCTGCAGCTTGCTCAATTATCAGACACAGAAAGTGAAGGCGAGCTGTTAGACAGTCCAAGAGTATCCAAGAAACCTCTCGAGACCAACGTGAACGGGAAAAGCGCTGAAAAGCTAATTTGAAAAGTTGAAATTAGAAGCCAGAAGGGGCGTTCGTAAAGAAGGACCATGACAGTCAGACCACGTCCAAAGTGCAGGAAATTGTGAAGAGAATTAGAATCATTCTGAATCGATTTACTTACAGTCTTCGAGGCGTGTGGCACGGTGATATACGCTGTCGACTTCACTGAAATGAAAACTAAGGTGATAGTTCAAATGCACATAATATTTAAGCCTCCGGTCACTCGATTTGGATGCAAATTATTTATTGATTGCTGGAAATCCACGACAATGGAATTGAAATTTCTGGATCTGTTTACTCAGTCCTCGAATGAAAAATGTGGAATCTTAATATGAAATTTGTTTGTCGTAAAAATAATCACCCTAAAAACGATGGCATAATAGCCATGAGGATGATAATGACGATGATAACGGCGACGATGACGATGATGATGATGATGGTGGTAATGATGATGATTACGTTAATTGTGACGACAATGATGACGACAGTGAAGTAATGATGGTGACGATTCTGAATATGATTATTGCAAACCTTGTTACGATGATTTTAACAAAAATTGAGACATCGACTATATTTAAATAATTTACTAAAGGTGACAACCGCACGGCAGTGCTTTCAATAATTTGTTACCATAAACTAAAGGAGATCTGAGGAAAGCCATACCAGTGATTGTGATAAAAAATATGACTGTTATCCTATCCTGTAATGTGACGATGGTGGCAATCATGATCGATGAGACTCCAACGAAGCCACCTTACTTCTGAGAAGGGAAGTATCAAGGCAATATAACAATGAATAATTATTCAGCTCTGAAGTTGATGTCGGTTCCAAGTCGCCGTCACGAGGCACAATGTGCGTTTTGCTTTGAGCCCAAAGTCAACATACAGATTCTCATGACTGGTCTCTATACATTAGTTGTTGAACGAGTTGTGAGAATATGATGAATTTCCCCTTGTTGATCAGTCGATGATTTTCATACGTTGTAACTTCATTTTAATATTTTGAAAACATGTTAGGTTCACTATTACACTGAAAGTGTTGAGGTGTCCTTAGTGACGGCGGCTTGTTTACTTTGACAACGACTATAATATTTAATTCAACAAATGAGTTTAAAGGAGCACTGTCAACTATTTTAACATGATTTCGAGAAGCTACAAAAAAATCCTAGATCACAGAAATAACCAAGATCTTCTTTGTGTTGCAGCGATTCCAAACATTCCGCAGTGCAGTGTTGTAAGACGTATAAAATTCGTCTTCATCCAGGTGATCATGTTTGTAAAGTGAGCAATCGAGGCTTGGGACAAGTCTGAAAAGGAACACGAAGTTTATAATTCAACCTTTGGATTTTCACCCATGCGTATAACCTTGACAGTGCCCCTTTAAATCATCCTCTTATTTAAGAAACGAATCTACTCCACCCTTGTGCTTGCGCGTTAATCCCCACGTATACCAGTCAAAACATAGTAGTGTAGACATACTCTGATTCTGAATAGCGGGTTAATATCTGTACTTCATTTTCTACTTGTTTGAATAAGCCATTTCCGAGTTGCCTTATTGCCTCTGTTTAAAAACGTGTCCAGGTGCACAACCTTACATATGGAAATGTGTTTGATCTGCAAGACAGTGGACATGCAAGAAAAGGTCATTTTCATGTTGGGTTTTGCACCAGGACTCGTTTTGAAACAGAGGCAAAAGCCATCTCGGAAATGGCTTAGTTTTGTACTATTTATACAACCTTAGATTTTGGATAGATATCTTTACCCATCAAACGGATAATCCTTCAAACATTTGCCGCTCTGTTTATGTGATATTTAAAGATGGTTAACAGTCGTTAAGTGTGTCATGCTGTGACGAGCTTTAGGTTTCGCATTTTGGTAGAATGACCCCGTCAAAACAAAGCTTGATAAAAAGCCCATGTTGTGACTTTTGTAAGCCGAACTGCGAGGAATGCCTGTACACACAGCACGATAGCTGTGTGACATTTGCAGACTGTAGACTGCTTGCGGTTAGCCTTCACTGCAGTCTGCTTGCGGTTAGCTGTTCTTTGGCTGTTTGGGGCAACACTATTTTGCTCTGTAAACGGCTAAAAAAGCAATCATAGTCTGCGGTCTGCAGTCTGCGAATGTCAGACACCGGCACAACAGTGAGCTTGCTTGAAAGCTTAGTCAGTTCCAAGAGTGATCTACGCCCATTATGACCTTAAGTTTTCAATACGTTGCCAAGCATGTGGGTTGTGAAAATACAAAAATCATCAGCTAGAAAATTTTTCTTGAACCGCTAAAATTCTCAAAACTAACCTGAAAAGAAATATATGGCGACCACCAAGGAGATTCTATATTTCAATCTTGGAACTGGAAGGATTAAGTCTGTTGCCGGCGATAACTTTAGCCACCTTGATGTGTACAATTTTTACTGTTTTGAATTCTACTCAGGTTTCGAAAGCAAACCTTTTCCTATTTAATAAATGTACCTTTTGTGAACTAGCCTGAAGGAAACTCCCTAAGAGAGCTTGCTCGCACCCGACGCTTCTAAGAGAGTTTACTCGCAGGCTGTTTGTGAAGAACTTTACTTAAAAAATCGTATTTTAAAACTGACGTAATCTGCCGGCAAAACTAGGCCTTGATAATTTAGTAATACCTTCTTTATCCACTCGTTTTGTAAACTTTTACTGTTACAGCTCCATTTTTTAACCCGTTCCTTCATACAAAGTCCTTCAGGATCGAGAGTGAACTCTAAGGCTTTCTTAAAGGCTCGCTCGTACAATGTAGCAAGCCGATGTTTTCGTGTTGTACACAATTATCTTGGAATCTAATGAAAGCTCAAAATAATGGTTAACTGCGTAATAATAAACTTTAAAGGAACAAGGATTAAGACAGGTCCGAATGGCGAATATGAATAATTTTCAATGCAAAAGAAGCGCCTTCTCTTAGGATCACGGAAGATAGAGTTCACTCGCGACCATATTTCAACGTGCTTGTCTCTGAAAGAAGCCTATATCAAACTTCTCAATCTACTTTAACACTGTAATTAATCGACTCGAATGAAATGAAATTTGTAACTATTTAATAAAGGATTGGTAACTCCCTTCACAAAGTTTATTGCGCCGTTGTGCGAGTTTAAGTTTATGCGGGAGACTGTTGGAGTAATAATAATTTAATGATATAGTCCTTCCAAAACTTGCCTGGCATGAAAGCAAGGGAACTGGGATATATTTTGCAAATTGGTTGATAATGCGATGAACAGGCTATTTCCGAGTTGCCTTTTACCTCAGTTTCAAAACGTGTCCTCGTGCAAAACCATTCAAATGAAAATGACTTTGATTTGCATGAAAATGGAGTTGAAGGAGGAAGGCATTTTGATATGAATACTTTCGCACGTAGACTCGTTTTGAAACAGAGGCAAAAGGTAACTCGGCAATGGCCTATTATATTCCCTTACAGAAGCATACTAGCGATATGTATAAAAGCTCGTAGTGCTATTTAAACAGAAGTTTAATTTTAACATGGAAAGTTTTAGAAAAGCCGCATATCAGCAGTTTGCCCTGTTGAGTTTGCCCTTCTTGCGCAGTTCTAAAGATTAGAGAGAACTAGCCTTAAATTTCAGTCTGCTATAAAGACAAAATTGTTTGAGTTTGTTTTGGAAAATAATTTTAATAGAAAACCTCTCGCCTTGTTTTCACTGTCGAGGAATCTTTTGTCAAAGGAATCTCACTGTCGAGGAATCTTTTGTCAAAGTTTAGGAGAAGTCATAACAAGTGTGTAATTATACTTCGATGAAAAGAAAAACGAGAAACAATGATAAAGGGAAGAGATGAAGCATCCTATAATTTCCGCGAATGCTTTTTCGACGAATTCGTAAAAGTATCTAAACAATGCTAAGGCTAATGAGAATAGCTCAACTCCCGAGTTTTTAATATATATTTTATGTTTCGACGAAAACGTTAATTACCAAATGCATACTTAAAAATTCACAGCTGCAATAATGAGGTTCGGTCTCCATTCATCACCTTTAAGTTATACTTTTGGGACACATGGTAGCCTGTAAAAGCTTTTAGCATTCAATTAAAGCATGGGCCGATAGCAAACAAATGGGTGTCTTGTTTCAGGCATAAATTATGTGGGCAGAAAATTTTCAAAGCATGTTTCGTCTACGATCAGAGTTTCGTTACCCATCTTCCATTGCTTGAGCTTGGTAAGTTGCTCTTACGTGTTCGTTGCTTTTTCGGTTTCAAGCATGTAAATTAGTTGGCTGGCGTGTAGAATAGTTAATATTCAAAAAGTTTGACAGAGTTCATCATAAGTGCTCAATAATTGTGCTGCACAAATAACAGGAGGAACATGAACGTCGGAAAGTGAGCTGATTACCATCGGCAGCTGCGCTTGCTTGTAACATAGGGACATATACCCGGCACATTTTCCTTCGGACTTGGTTACAGTTTTCACTAGCTGTTTGTACTGGTTATCCGGTTCAAATAGCAATGATTATCTTGGCTTGCCTTAGTTTTATTCTGGCAGTAATATAAATTTATCTTTTATATCATAAAGGGACTGTGAAATTTATTCAATTGATGCAGGTGTTCAAAAGCTTTTGCGATTCACTGCAAACTATACAAACGGTGGTCTATGCAATACACTGCAAGCTCTAGGAAGCTAGTAGTCATTCTCAAATACAATTTTATTTCATGCCTAAATTAGTTTGCAAAAATAAGGTCAGATTCACTATTCGAATACACAGTTAAATTTGCAATATTGAAATGAATACCTGACTTAATTGCTGGATAAATTTAGCGGTTACTCGCCAAAACAAGTTTCGCGAGAGTTCTTATAATATAACCCCGGCAAGCAAACGAGACGTTAGCAAGAATGGAGTAATGTATATGTTGCGAATGCTTGGTAATTATTCGTAAAATATCAGTCTTGGGCTTATTCGATGCCACACTAAAAAGTCTCATCGAGCAACACACCGAGCTGCTCATTAATTGTTTGGCGGTTTTTGTTAAGAGTTTCTTGAAGAAATTAGGAAGGAAAGTGTTGTTTTTAGGAACTTCCCCAGCATATTATGAATCGAGACATTAAAGTAAGCATTTGTGAGAATTTTCCAGCCCACCAAACAGCTGATTAACATACAGGCACTCTATAAAGTGATGACAACTGACTAAAATTTGACCTTGAATATGGATTAATGGACTTCGATTTAACAGCTACAGTGGCCATGTTCAAAAGCTTTTTCAGTTTTCCGTGCGGATTTTCGCTTCTGTTTTATAATTAATTACAAGTTCCTGCATGAATAACCGCGAAGCAGCGCCCTCCCTGTGGAAAAGATTTCAGTTTATGCGAGGAATTTAAGCCGTCGTGTATATTGGGTTTAACGAAGGCATCAGGAAATTTCTTTGTCCAATCGCGAGAACGAAACGAAAATAACGAAAATAATTTAATTGCCTGCACGTACAGTCAAACTGAAATCAAAGTTGTTTTCGCGAGTATACCTTTGCATTTCTTTTACGAATTTCCAAGAAATTGTGTCGATAAATAACGCAACAACACCTGCTTGCGGCATTTAACTAAAGCAAGTTGTTTATCATATTCTAGGCGTCTTTTTCATCTTTTCTATAACATAACTTGCAATATTGTCTATTTCTATACCTCCCGTTGGTTTTCAGTCAATGCTCAAACTTCAGACTGATTAACTTTCAGTGGCAGATCCCGTGTAGATATGTAATTTCGCTTCTGTTTGTATCGTAGTGGATATTTTATCGTTACCTGCAGTTACCGAAGTTCTGTATTTGACTCTGTTTACTTCTTGATGCTTTTTTCAAGACATTTATGCATGTGGTTTAAGAAGAACCGGCATTTTGATTAAAGCATGGGCCGATAGCAAACAAATGGGTGTCTTGTTTCAGGCATAAATTATGTGGGCAGAAAATTTTCAAAGCATGTTTCGTCTACGATCAGAGTTTCGTTACCCATCTTCCATTGCTTGAGCTTGGTAAGTTGCTCTTACGTGTTCGTTGCTTTTTCGGTTTCAAGCATGTAAATTAGTTGGCTGGCGTGTAGAATAGTTAATATTCAAAAAGTTTGACAGAGTTCATCATAAGTGCTCAATAATTGTGCTGCACAAATAACAGGAGGAACATGAACGTCGGAAAGTGAGCTGATTACCATCGGCAGCTGCGCTTGCTTGTAACATAGGGACATATACCCGGCACATTTTCCTTCGGACTTGGTTACAGTTTTCACTAGCTGTTTGTACTGGTTATCCGGTTCAAATAGCAATGATTATCTTGGCTTGCCTTAGTTTTATTCTGGCAGTAATATAAATTTATCTTTTATATCATAAAGGGACTGTGAAATTTATTCAATTGATGCAGGTGTTCAAAAGCTTTTGCGATTCACTGCAAACTATACAAACGGTGGTCTATGCAATACACTGCAAGCTCTAGGAAGCTAGTAGTCATTCTCAAATACAATTTTATTTCATGCCTAAATTAGTTTGCAAAAATAAGGTCAGATTCACTATTCGAATACACAGTTAAATTTGCAATATTGAAATGAATACCTGACTTAATTGCTGGATAAATTTAGCGGTTACTCGCCAAAACAAGTTTCGCGAGAGTTCTTATAATATAACCCCGGCAAGCAAACGAGACGTTAGCAAGAATGGAGTAATGTATATGTTGCGAATGCTTGGTAATTATTCGTAAAATATCAGTCTTGGGCTTATTCGATGCCACACTAAAAAGTCTCATCGAGCAACACACCGAGCTGCTCATTAATTGTTTGGCGGTTTTTGTTAAGAGTTTCTTGAAGAAATTAGGAAGGAAAGTGTTGTTTTTAGGAACTTCCCCAGCATATTATGAATCGAGACATTAAAGTAAGCATTTGTGAGAATTTTCCAGCCCACCAAACAGCTGATTAACATACAGGCACTCTATAAAGTGATGACAACTGACTAAAATTTGACCTTGAATATGGATTAATGGACTTCGATTTAACAGCTACAGTGGCCATGTTCAAAAGCTTTTTCAGTTTTCCGTGCGGATTTTCGCTTCTGTTTTATAATTAATTACAAGTTCCTGCATGAATAACCGCGAAGCAGCGCCCTCCCTGTGGAAAAGATTTCAGTTTATGCGAGGAATTTAAGCCGTCGTGTATATTGGGTTTAACGAAGGCATCAGGAAATTTCTTTGTCCAATCGCGAGAACGAAACGAAAATAACGAAAATAATTTAATTGCCTGCACGTACAGTCAAACTGAAATCAAAGTTGTTTTCGCGAGTATACCTTTGCATTTCTTTTACGAATTTCCAAGAAATTGTGTCGATAAATAACGCAACAACACCTGCTTGCGGCATTTAACTAAAGCAAGTTGTTTATCATATTCTAGGCGTCTTTTTCATCTTTTCTATAACATAACTTGCAATATTGTCTATTTCTATACCTCCCGTTGGTTTTCAGTCAATGCTCAAACTTCAGACAGATCCCGTGTAGATATGTAATTTCGCTTCTGTTTGTATCGTAGTGGATATTTTATCGTTACCTGCAGTTACCGAAGTTCTGTATTTGACTCTGTTTACTTCTTGATGCTTTTTTCAAGACATTTATGCATGTGTTTTAAGAAGAACCGGCATTTTGATCACCTCAGTTCATCCCTCAATCAAGCTAGACACAGTGTTTTTCAAGTTTGGCTGTTTTACCTGCTGGCCGTCCAGGTGCATTAACAGATTAAGAGAAAGACAATGAAAAAAAAACATTTCTAAACATTTTACAAGAGAGTTAAAAGTTGGGCTAACTTACCCCCTCAAAACTGTAGTAAGCCACGTTAACACAGTACATTGTTATTGAAGCTGGTAAAAGGTAAAGGTTAATCTGCATACGAGCCTAGCTAGTGGCCCATCAGGCCGGAGCTTATCCCGGTTTCTTTAGCATGAAGCAACTAGGGGTATTGCTACTCTCCCTGGATGGGATGCTAGGCCATCGCAGAGTTACCCCCCCCCCCCCCCCCCCCCCCGCAGTTAATTCGCCGGAATCCATTTTCCATTTCTACACCTCGCCCAAAAACACAACGCAGTACAGCGCATTAACCATTAGGCTACCGCGCCCCCACATTCAAGCAGGTAGGTTGTGAGAATAAAAAAAAACGACCAGCTAGAAACCTTTTTTTGGAGCATTAAATTTTCAAAACTATACTGAAAAGAAATGTCTGGCGAGCACTAAGGACTATATATGAGGAAACAGGAGTTCATAAACGTAGCAGTAACAGTAAAAGTTTACAAAAAGAGTGGATAAAGAAGGCATTACTAAATTTTCAAGATCCAGTTTTGGCAGATAAGGGTGCTGCCATTTCAATCTTGGAATTAATTAACTTACTCAGCCAACTCACATTATCTTATTCAGTCGTCTTGATTTGTACACTTTTCTACTGCTTTGAACTCTACTCGGAGAGGTTCCGAAAGCAAACCTTTTTTTACTTTCCAAAAGGACCTTTCGTGAACTAGCCCGCGAGTGAGCTCAGCTTGGGAGCTGACAGCACCCTTATCTGCCAAAACTGGATCTTGAAAATTTAGTAATGCTTTCTTTATCCACTCTTTTTGTAAACTTTTACTGTTTCTACTCCGTTTATGAACCCCTGTTCCTTCGTACAAAGTCCTTCGGGGTCGAGAGTGAACTCTAAGGCTTTCTTAAAGGCTCGCTCGTACAATGTAGCAAGCCGATGTTTTCGTGTTGTATAAAAATATATTGATATCAAAGGAATAATGGTTACCTGCGTAATAATAAACCTAAAAGAAACAAGGGTTGAGAAAAATCTGAATGGCGAATATCATTATGAATAATCTTGAAGACGCAAGCAAGTAAGGGCCTTCTTTTCAGATCACGGAAGATAGAGTTCACTCGCGACCATATTCAACCATGTCAACATGTCAACGTGCTGGCCTCTGAAAGAAGCCTGTATCTAACTTTTCAATCTACTATTTAATAAAGGATTGATAACTTCTAGCAACTCCCTTGAGGACGTTAATTGCGCCGTTGTTAATTCCTCCCATCCAGTTCTAGTTTGAAATCAAAACCATGGGCACCCCTGTCAGACAGTAGCCGCGCATGACGTCATTAGAAGGTAAAGAGCCAAGCTCAGAAAAAGAGGAAAGACCGAGGGTGTTCCAAACTCTCATTCAAAGAAAATAAAATTGTCGCTGGCATTTTCAAAAGTCAGTCCTATACGGCATTATAATTCAGTACATTATTTTACAATACATTTATTGAGCCTACATTGAAATCCACGCTGCATCGCAAACAATTACAGTTGTCTTACAAATCCTTAAATGCGACATTTCAGTTTCAATTTCCTAACAAATTCTTTTCTTCTTTTGAACTGATTTGTTGAGTATAAAATGTAGTATAAGATAATTTAGCTTCTTGACACCGTAGGGGGATGTACTATCATGGAATCATGATCATTTGGTATTTTCCTGAAGAGTAATTCAGTTATGTTAAGTGAGTAGGAGGTACCACTTCTATGTTAAGCCGTTAAATTATTTCCGAAAAAAATTCGATAATATACAGTTTTGCTATATTAGTCCCCAATCCTTGCTTGGCAGCGCGGAGACCTGAGAACAATTTTAAGTTTCAGTTGTGGGAGTAACAATATAAGTTTCAAAACTTGCCGGGCATAAAAAGCAACGGAACTGGGATATATTTTGCAAATTGGTTGATAATGCGACGAAAACTTTAAAGCCAAAATTGTTTTAAGGGTTTGTTTTGGGAAGGGATTTTATTAGAAAACCTCTTGCCTTGTTTTCACTGTCGAGGGATCTCTTGCTTGATTTAGGGGAAGTCAAAACAACTGTGTAATTATAATTCCATGAAAAAAGAGAATGAAAAATAATTATAAAAGGAAGCGATCAAGCATCGTTACATTTCCGCGAATGTTTTTTACGACAATTCCGTAACAGTATACAAAACATGCTTAGGCTAATGAGAATAGCTCAAATATCGTCTTTTAACTCCCAAGTTTTTAATATTTTATGTTTCGACGAAAACGTTAATTACCAAATACATAATTTTAGGTTCTCGGTTCTATTAATGAGATTCGGTCTTCATTCATCACCATAAAGCTATATTTTTTTTACACACATGTCAGCCTACACAATGCTTTCCGCATTCAATTAAAGCATGGGCCGATAGCAAACAAATGGAGGTGTTGTTTCAGGCATAAATTATGTGGGCGGAAAATTTTCCTTGAGGTCTGTCTCGTCTACGGTCAAAGTTTCGTTAACCATCTTCTACTGCTTGAGCTTGGTAAGTTGCTCTTACGTGTTTGTTGCTTTTTCAATTTCAAGCGAGAAAATTCTGCATGAGGTGGCTGGCGTGTAGACTAGTTCATATTCAGAAAGTTTGAAAAAGTTCATCGTAAGTGCTAAAAAATTGTGATGCAAAAATGAATGGAGGACACAAACGTCAGAGTTAAGCTGATTAACTACAGCTCGCTTTAGGGTCATAAGCCAGGCAATTTTTCCTTCAGACTCAGTTACAGAATTCACTGTTAGTAAGTTCTGGTTATCGTTCAAAGAGCAATGGTGATCTTGGTTTGCCTTAGTTTTATTCTGGCATCTTTTATATCATAAAGGGACTGTGAAATTTATTTAACTTGATGCAGGTGGTCAAAAGCTTTTGCGATTCACTGCAAACTAAGGGGCTTGATGGCCGCCAAAAGAAGGTTCCTTGCATACGGGGTCTATGCAATATACTATAAGCTCTAGTCAGCTAGTAGTCATTTTTAAATACAATTTTATTTCATGCCCGGCAAAATTGGTTTGCACAAATTGGGTCAGATTCACTATTCGAATACACAGTTAAATTTGGAATGTTGAACTTCGTACCTGACTTAATTGCTGAATAAATCTAGCGTTTGCACACCAGGACAAGTATCGCCAGCGCCTACAACAAACGAGACGTTAACAAGAATGGAGTATTGTATATGTTGCAAACGCTTGGCTTATTAGATGCCCCGCTAAAGAGTCATCGAGCAAGAAGAGACTGAGCTGCTCATTAATTGGTTGGCGGTTTTTGTTAAGAGTTTCTTGAAGAAATTAGGAAGGAAAGTGTTGTTTTCAGCAACTTTCCCAACATATTAGGAATAGAGACATTAAAGTAAACATTTGTGAGGATCTTCCAACCAACCAAACAGCTGATTATAAACATACAGGCACTCTATAAAGTGATGACAACTAACTAAAATCTGACCTTGAATATGGACTAATGGACTTCGATTTGACAGTTACAGTCACCATGTTCAAAAGATTTTTAAGTTTTCCGTGCGGATTTTTCGCTTTAGTTATATATATTATAATTAATTACAAGTTCCTTAGTAACAGCGAAGCAGCGCGCGCCCTGTAGAAAAGCTGCCAGTTTATGCAAGGAATTTATTTAAGTGGTCGTGTGTATTGCTTTTAACGAAAACATCGCAAATTTTTAGTTTTCCAAGCTCGAGAAACGTTAACGAAAATAATGCAATTGCCTGTAGGTACAAGCTGAAATCAAAGTTGTTTTCGTGAGTATACCTTAAAGTTTGCATTTCTTTTACAAATTTCTAAGAAATTGTGTCGATAAATAACTTAACAACACCTGCTTGCGTTTTCTTTAAGGCACTTAACTAAACTGAAGTTGTTTATTATATTCTAGGCGTCTTTTTCATCTTTTCTTTAATATAACTTACAAAATTGTCTATTTCTATACCTCCCGTTAGGTTTCAGTCAATGCTCTAACTTCAGACTGATTAATTTTCAGGAGCAGATCCCGTGTAGATATATAATTTCGCTTCCGTTTCTCAAACAATGAACAAAGAAAGATTTGCCGGCGAAATACACGACCGACTATCATTCAAGAACGAACAAGTGCTGTTAGATTTGATAGGCTCGTAAAGCATAAGTAGTTTGACTACGAATATAAAATTGTTCGAAACTGAAGGCCAAGGGCAATTACTATTTTGCCTGCTATGCAAAATAAGCTTTTCCGGTAAAATGATTCTGCTTTAGTGTCTTCATGTCAATCTTTTTAAAGAAATTTGTACATGTATTTCAAAAAGAACACGACATTTTAATGTTCTTACAACAGAGAAAAAAAAAAGGTTTGTGATCGCTGGTTTACTCCCATTTTATTTGACCTTGAATATGGATTAATGGACTTCGATTTGACAGCTACAGTGGCCATGTTCAAAAGCTTTTTCAGTTTTCCGTGCGGATTTTCGCTTCTGTTTTATAATTAATTACAAGTTCCTGCATGAATAACCGCGAAGCAGGGCCCTCCCTGTGGAAAAGATTTCAGTTTATGCGAGGAATTTAAGCCGTCGTGTATATTGGGTTTAACGAAGGCATCACGAAATTTCTTTGTCCAATCGCGAGAACGAAACGAAAATAACGAAAATAATTTAATTGCCTGCACGTACAGTCAAACTGAAATCAAAGTTGTTTTCGCGAGTATACCTTTGCATTTCTTTTACGAATTTCCAAGAAATTGTGTCGATAAATAACGCAACAACACCTGCTTGCGGCATTTAACTAAAGCAAGTTGTTTATCATATTCTAGGCGTCTTTTTCATCTTTTCTATAACATAACTTGCAATATTGTCTATTTCTATACCTCCCGTTGGTTTTCAGTCAATGCTCAAACTTCAGACTGATTAACTTTCAGTGGCAGATCCCGTGTAGATATGTAATTTCGCTTCTTTTTGTATCGTAGTGGATATTTTATCGTTATCTGCAGTTACCGAAGTTCTGTATTTGACTCTGTTTACTTCTTGATGCTTTTTTCAAGACATTTATGCATGTATTTTAAGAAGAACCGGCATTTTGATCACCTCAGTTCATCCCTCAATCAAGCTAGACACAGTGTTTTTCAAGTTTGGCTGTTTTACCTGCTGGCCGTCCAGGTGCATTAACAGATTAAGAGAACGACAATGAAAAAAAACATTTCTAAACATTTTACAAGAGAGTTAAAAGTTGGGCTAACTTACCCCCTCAAAACTGTAGTAAGCCACGTTAACACAGTACATTGTTATTGAAGCTGGTAAAAGGTAAAGGTTAATCTGCATACGAGCCTAGCTAGTGTCCCATCAGGCCGGAGCTTATCCCGGTTTCCTTAGCATGAAGCAACTAGGGGTATTGCTACTCCCCCTGGATGGGATGCTAGGCCATCGCAGAGTTACCCCCCGCAGTTAATTCGCCGGAATCCATTTTCCATTTCTACACCTCGCCCAAAAACACAACGCAGTACAGCGCATTAACCATTAGGCTACCGCGCCCCCACATTCAAGCAGGTAGGTTGTGAGAATAAAAAAAAAACGACCAGCTAGAAACCTTTTTTTGGAGCATTAAATTTTCAAAACTATACTGAAAAGAAATGTCTGGCGAGCACTAAGGACTATATATGAGGAAACAGGAGTTCATAAACGTAGCAGTAACAGTAAAAGTTTACAAAAAGAGTGGATAAAGAAGGCATTACTAAATTTTCAAGATCCAGTTTTGGCAGATAAGGGTGCTGTCATTTCAATCTTGGAATTAATTAACTTACTCAGCCAACTCACATTATCTTATTCAGTCGTCTTGATTTGGACACTTTTCTACTGCTTTGACCTCTACTCGGAGAGGTTCCGAAAGCAAACCTTTTTTTATTTTCCAAAAGGACCTTTCGTGAACTAGCCCGCGAGTGAGCTCAGCTTGGGAGCTGACAGCACCCTTATCTGCCAAAACTGGATCTTGAAAATTTAGTAATGCTTTCTTTATCCACTCTTTTTGTAAACTTTTACTGTTTCTACTCCGTTTATGAACCCCTGTTCCTTCGTACAAAGTCCTTCGGGATCGAGAGTGAACTCTAAGGCTTTCTTAAAGGCTCGCTCGTACAATGTAGCAAGCCGATGTTTTCGTGTTGTATAAAAATATATTGATATCAAAGGAATAATGGTTACCTGCGTAATAATAAACCTAAAAGAAACAAGGGTTGAGAAAAATCTGAATGGCGAATATCATTATGAATAATCTTGAAGACGCAAGCAAGTAAGGGCCTTCTTTTCAGATCACGGAAGATAGAGTTCACTCGCGACCATATTCAACCATGTCAACATGTCAACGTGCTGGCCTCTGAAAGAAGCCTGTATCTAACTTCTCAATCTACTATTTAATAAAGGATTGATAACTTCTAGCAACTTCCTTGAGGACGTTAATTGCGCCGTTGTTAATTCCTCCCATCCAGTTCTAGTTTGAAATCAAAACCATGGGCACCCCTGTCAGACAGTAGCCGCGCATGACGTCATTAGAAGGTAAAGAGCCAAGCTCAGAAAAAGAGGAAAGACCGAGGGTGTTCCAAACTCTTATTCAAAGAAAATAAAATTGTCGCTGGCATTTTCAAAAGTCAGTCCTATACGGCATTATAATTCAGTACATTATTTTACAATACATTTATTGAGCTTACATTGAAATCCACGCTGCATCGCAAACAATTACAGTTGTCTTACAAATCCTTAAATGCGACATTTCAGTTTCAATTTCCTAACAAATTCTTTTCTTCTTTTGAACTGATTTGTTGAGTATAAAATGTAGTATAAGATAATTTAGCTTCTTGACACCGTAGGGGGATGTACTATCATGGAATCATGATCATTTGGTATTTTCCTGAAGAGTAATTCAGTTATATGTTAAGTAAGTAGGAGGTACCACTTCTATGTTAAGCCGTTAAATTATTTCCGAAAAAAATTCGATAATATACAGTTTTGCTATATTAGTCCCCAATCCTTGCTTGGCAGCGCGGAGACCTGAGAACAATTTTAAGTTTCAGTTGTGGGAGTAACAATATAAGTTTCAAAACTTGCCGGGCATAAAAAGCAACGGAACTGGGATATATTTTGCAAATTGGTTGATAATGCGACGAAAACTTTAAAGCCAAAATTGTTTTAAGGGTTTGTTTTGGGAAGGGATTTTATTAGAAAACCTCTTGCCTTGTTTTCACTGTCGAGGGATCTCTTGCTTGATTTAGGGGAAGTCAAAACAACTGTGTAATTATAATTCCATGAAAAAAGAGAATGAAAAATAATTATAAAAGGAAGCGATCAAGCATCGTTACATTTCCGCGAATGTTTTTTACGACAATTCCGTAACAGTATACAAAACATGCTTAGGCTAATGAGAATAGCTCAAATATCGTCTTTTAACTCCCAAGTTTTTAATATTTTATGTTTCGACGAAAACGTTAATTACCAAATACATAATTTTAGATTCTCGGTTCTATTAATGAGATTCGGTCTTCATTCATCACCATAAAGCTATATTTTTTTTACACACGTCAGCCTACACAATGCTTTCCGCATTCAATTAAAGCATGGGCCGATAGCAAACAAATGGAGGTGTTGTTTCAGGCATAAATTATGTGGGCGGAAAATTTTCCTTGAGGTCTGTCTCGTCTACGGTCAAAGTTTCGTTAACCATCTTCCACTGCTTGAGCTTGGTAAGTTGCTCTTACGTGTTTGTTGCTTTTTCAATTTCAAGCGAGAAAATTCTGCATGAGGTGGCTGGCGTGTAGACTAGTTCATAATCAGAAAGTTTGAAAAAGTTCAACGTAAGTGCTAAAAAATTGTGATGCAAAAATGAATGGAGGACACAAACGTCAGAGTTAAGCTGATTAACTACAGCTCGCTTTAGGGTCATAAGCCAGGCACATTTTCCTTCAGACTCAGTTACAGAATTCACTGTTAGTAAGTTCTGGTTATCGTTCAAAGAGCAATGGTGATCTTGGTTTGCCTTAGTTTTATTCTGGCATCTTTCATATCATAAAGGGACTGTGAAATTTATTTAACTTGATGCAGGTGGTCAAAAGCTTTTGCGATTCACTGCAAACTAAGGGGCTTGATGGCCGCCAAAAGAAGGTTCCTTGCATACAGGGTCTATGCAATATACTATAAGCTCTAGTCAGCTAGTAGTCATTTTTAAATACAATTTTATTTCATGCCCGGCAAAATTGGTTTGCACAAATTGGGTCAGATTCACTATTCGAATACACAGTTAAATTTGGAATGTTGAACTTCGTAACTGACTTACTTGCTGAATAAATCTAGCGTTTACACACCAGGACAAGTATCGCCAGCGCCTACAACAAACGAGACGTTAACAAGAATGGAGTATTGTATATGTTGCAAACGCTTGGCTTATTAGATGCCCCGCTAAAGAGTCATCGAGCAAGAAGAGACTGAGCTGCTCATTAATTGGTTGGCGGTTTTTGTTAAGAGTTTCTTGAAGAAATTAGGAAGGAAAGTGTTGTTTTCAGCAACTTTCCCAACATATTAGGAATAGAGACATTAAAGTAAACATTTGTGAGGATCTTCCAACCAACCAAACAGCTGATTATAAACATACAGGCACTCTATAAAGTGATGACAACTAACTAAAATCTGACCTTGAATATGGACTAATGGACTTCGATTTGACAGCTACAGTCACCATGTTCAAAAGATTTTTAAGTTTTCCGTGCGGATTTTTCGCTTTAGTTATATATATTATAATTAATTACAAGTTCCTTAGTAACAGCGAAGCAGCGCGCGCCCTGTAGAAAAGCTGCCAGTTTATGCAAGGAATTTATTTAAGTGGTCGTGTGTATTGCTTTTAACGAAAACATCGCAAATTTTTAGTTTTCCAAGCTCGAGAAACGTTAACGAAAATAATGCAATTGCCTGTAGGTACAAGCTGAAATCAAAGTTGTTTTCGTGAGTATACCTTAAAGTTTGCATTTCTTTTACAAATTTCTAAGAAATTGTGTCGATAAATAACTTAACAACACCTGCTTGCGTTTTCTTTAAGGCACTTAACTAAACTGAAGTTGTTTATTATATTCTAGGCGTCTTTTTCATCTTTTCTTTAACATAACTTACAAAATTGTCTATTTCTATACCTCCCATTGGTTTTCAGTCAATGCTCTAACTTCAGACTGATTAATTTTCAGGAGCAGATCCCGTGTAGATATGTAATTTCGCTTCCGTTTCTCAAACAATGAACAAAGAAAGATTTGCCGGCGAAATACACGACCGACTATCATTCAAGAACGAACAAGTGCTGTTAGATTTGATAGGCTCGTAAAGCATAAGTAGTTTGACTACGAATATAAAATTGTTCGAAACTGAAGGCCAAGGGCAATTACTATTTTGCTTGCTATGCAAAATAGGCTTTTCCGGTAAACTGATTCTGCTTTAGTGTCTTCATGTCAATTTTTTTAAAGAAATTTTTACATGTATTTCAAAAAGAACACGACATTTTAATGTTCTTACAACAGAGAAAAGGAAAAAGGTTTGTGATCGCTGGTTTACTCCCATTTGATTTAGGAATGACTATAGTTACTAAAATGCATGCCGATAGCCATAAGTAAAATTTGGAATTCTAAGCAGCCATTAATCAGCTGAAAACCATTACAGTTGAAGAGAAGAAGAGAAATAAACTCAGATAATTGAGGATGATGCATGAACGTGAGAGAATTGTTTCAGTGAATACTCCAAAGATAATTTCGATAACTTTTATAGTATATATAACTTTTATGTGGTATATGTAATTGAGCGTTTTATTGCCCAGTGCTCCTGTTGATAGCAGGTTGTTTTTAAGCCCCTATTAGGACTACCATGAGCTTCATAATTAAATAGAGGTATCCGAATTTTTTATAACATGTCTACCAGAAAATGGCAAACTGACATCAATGGCAAGAAAAGGAAGCCACTCTATTTTCGCGGCACCCAGAAAAAAACCTGCAGTGGGATTATATACCGCATGGCTCTTAATTACTCTAACCCAAAGTCCATCAGAAGCAACATCTACCGTCAGCTCTGCAGTGACCCCAACAACGTCCACAACGTCTTCTGTAGATACGGCATCTAATAGCGCAACAAATTATACATTAGCAACGGCAACGGCAGTAGCGACATCTTCAGCAGGTGTAAGTGGGACACCTGATGCCACAACAAGTGTCGCACCAACAACGACAGTAACGTCATCTTCAGCCAGTATAAATGGGGCACCTAATGCCGTAACAAGTGAAGCACCAACAACGACATTAGCGACATCTGCAAGTATAAATGTGACACCTTATGCCACAAAAAGTGAAGCACCAAACACGACAGTAGTGACGTCTTCTGCAAGTGTAAGTGGGTCACCTAATGCTACAACAAGTGAGGCACCAACAACGACAGTAGCCACATCTGCAAGTGTAAGTGGGTCACCTAATGCCACAACAAGTGACGCACCAACAACGACAGTATCGACATCTTCTGCAAGTGTAAGTGCATTACCTATTGCCACAACAAGTGACGCACCAACAACGACAGTAGCCACATCTGCAAGTGTAAGTGGGTCACCTAATACCACAACAAGTGAAGCACCAACAACGACAGTATCGACATCTGCAAGTGTAAGTGGGTCACCTAATGCCACAACAAGTGACGCACCAACAACGACAGTAGCCACATCTGCAAGTGTAAGTGGGTCACCTAATGCCACAACAAGTGACGCACCAACAACGACAGTATCGACATCTTCTGCAAGTGTAAGTGCATTACCTATTGCCACAACAAGTGACGCACCAACAACGACAGTAGCCACATCTGCAAGTGTAAGTGGGTCACCTAATACCACAACAAGTGAAGCACCAACAACGACAGTATCGACATCTGCAAGTGTAAGTGGGTCACCTAATGCCACAACAAGTGACGCACCAACAACGACAGTAGCCACATCTGCAAGTGTAAGTGGGTCACCTAATGCCACAACAAGTGACGCACCAACAACGACAGTATCGACATCTTCTGCAAGTGTAAGTGCATTACCTATTGCCACAACAAGTGAAGCACCAACAACGACAGTATCGACATCTTCTGCAAGTGTAAGTGCATTACCTATTGCCACAACAAGTGACGCACCAACAACGACAGTAGCCACATCTGCAAGTGTAAGTGGGTCACCTAATACCACAACAAGTGACGCACCAACAACGACAGTATCGACATATTCTGAGAGTGTAAGTGGGTTACCCAGTGCTACAACAAATGAGTCACCAACAACAACAGTAGCGACATCTTCAGCAAGTTTAAATGTGACACCTAATGCTATAACAAGTGACGCACCAACAATGACAGTAGCGGGATCTTCTGCAAGGGTAAATGGGATATCTTATGCCACAACAAGTGAGGCGCCAACAACGACAGTAGCGACATCTTCTGCTAGCGTAAGTGGTTCACTTCATGCTACAACAAGTAAAGCATCAACAATGACAGTACCGACATCTTCCGCAAGTGTAAATGGGACACCTAATGCCACAACAAGTGTAGCACCAACAACGACAGTAGCGACATCGTCTGGAAATGTAAGTGGGACGTCTTATACTACAACAAGTGAAGTACCAAGAATGACAGTAACGCAATCGTCTACAAGTGTGAATGGGACGCCTAATGGTACAGCAAATATAGCACCAACGATGACAGTTGCGCCACTGTCTGTAACTGTAAATGCAACAAGTGGAGCAACAACAGTGACAATAATACTATCTTTAGCACCTCATGGTACAACAAGTGTAATAAGTGTAGCACCAACAATGAATGCAACGACATTTTCTGCAAGTGCAAATGGGACACCTAATGCTACAGCAAGTGTAGCACCAACAATGACAGTAACGACATCTTCTGCAATATTAAATGGGACACCTTTTGCTACAGCAAGTGTCGCACCAACAATGACAGTAACGTCATCTTCTGCAAGTGTAAATGGGACACCTAATGCCACAACAAGTGTAGCACCAACAACGACAGTAACGTCATCTTCTGCAAGTATATATGAGACACCTAATATTACAACAGCTAAAGCACCAACAATGACAGTACCGACATCTTCCGCAAGTGTAAATGGGACACCTAATGCCACAACAAGTGTAGCACCAACAATGACAGTAACGTCATCTTCTGCAAGTATATATGAGACACCTAATATTACAACAGCTAAAGCACCAACAATGACAGTACCGACATCGTCTGCAAGTGTAAATGGGACAACTTATGCCACAACAAGTGTAGCATCAACAATGACACCGTCTGCTAGTATGTTATCTAAGGTTGCAACACGAAAAGCACAAGAAACGGTAGTAACGATATCTACTTCAAGTGTGCCACATGACGCTACCACAGGTTATCCACCTACAATGGCACCGACAACTGATAGTATAACAAGGTATGTACTACCAACTTTAGTAACATCAGCAAAATCGTGCTATGAAATTGTGAAATGTGATGCTGCGGCACGTACTTCATCAGCACTGACAGCAACACAAACGACAGCATTCTCTGTAAGTGAAACACTTCAGGGTGGATCAAATAATGCAACAACAATGAAGGTAACACTAACAACATCATGCTATGCAACTGTGACATGCAATGCTGCAATAAATTACACACCAATTATACCAATTTCGCCAACAACATCGTCTTCAAATGTGACACTAATGACAGCAGCAGCACCAACCACAACACCTTCTGCGATAATAAATGCTACAACACATGGTACACTGGCAATGACAGGAATACTAACATCTTCAGCTAGTGAAACGTCTGAAGCTGATTCATTAACGACACCACTAACACTAGCAACATCATCTTCTGCAACTGTAACAAGTGAAACACCACCGACGACATTGTCGACATCTTCTTCAACCGTAGCATCAAATGCTACAACAAGTGAGGTATTACTAACGGCAGTAGCGGTACCTACAAGTGTGACCTCTAGTACAATAACAAGTAAAACATTCACAATGACAGAAATACCAACCACATTATCTACTGTAACTGCGACAAGTGATGCTACAGCTGGTGATGCAACAGCAACGGCGGCAGCGACATCTTCTGCAAGGACAGTAAGGACATCGTCTGCGAGTGTAAAAGTGGCACCTAATGCTACAGCAAGTGAAACATCAACAGTGACAGTAATGACATCTTCTGGACGTATGAAAACAAGTGAGAAGCAGACAATAGCAATGATGACTTCTTCTTCTTCTTCTGTAAGTGTGACACCTATTGCTTCAACAAGTGGTACAACGACAGCGGGCGCATCGACACTAGCAAATTTGACACCAAACTCTTCAACCAGTGATGCACCACCGACAACAGTAACACCACCAACAACATCTAGCTTAGCAAATGTCACAACTTATGACACATCAAGCGGTATACTTGCAACGGTGGTAACTCCAATTACATCATCATCTGTAATATTAGCATCATCCTCTACGTTTGCGGCAACTGAAGGTACAGAAAGTGATCCAACGGCGACGGCAAAAACGACACTATCTTCTGTTAGTACAACTCAGGCTGCTGCAGGAGATGCTTCTACAAAGGCAGTAACACCAGCACCAACACCACCGTTTTTTGTAAGCGTGCTATCTAATGTGTCATCAAGTGATGAACAAACAACAGCAGTATCACCCATAATAACTTCTTTTGTAAGTAAGGTATCCGATACAAAAAATGATGAACCAGCAGCGTCAACGACAGCAACAACATCATCTTCTGTAAGTGAGACTTCTGAGGCTATGACAGGTGTTACACCAAACTCTAAATTCATGACAACAGCTCCATCTTCTCTAAGTGAGGGAAGGGAGTCTACAACACGAGAAGCTCCAGTCACGACAAAAATACCAAGAATTTCGTCTTCTTTAATCGACACACCAGGTGATGGAGTAATAATTTCATCTGTTACAAGTGTGAAATCTGATTCTACAAAAACAGATTCGCCAACAACAGCAGTAACGCGAACAGCATCATATACCGTAAGTGAGACACCCAAGGCTACAAGAAGTGATGGATCGTCTACGAAAGTAACAACACAGGCAGCAGCATTATCTTCTCTGGGTGTGAGTGATGCGCCAAAAACCACAGTTAGATCAACATCATCTTCTCAAAGTGTGATATCCGGTACTTCAGCAAGAGACGTGGCAACAACGCCAGGGACAGCCACAGTAACATCTTCGTTTGCTCTTCATCTGTCTTCGGAAGTTTTAACAACCACGATTCCAGCAGCACCATCGCCAAAATTATCTGCCATTGTGGCATTTTCAACATCCCTGATAGTTTCTCTCAAGAACACTAGGACCACTGGGTCACCGTCGTTGACACCGTCATTATCGTCTTGTTCTAAGGGATATACTGGCGTAAATTGTTCTGGTAAGTCTATCTACAAAATCCCTTAGAGTGATCGGTTTTCTGACCCGATTTTATTGGCTCTATCTTAAATTTCGCGTCAATTCCATTTTCGGCTAGTGTGGTGGCACTTACTGGCGCTTTAGAACAGATTAAGAAGAGGAAATGGTTTTGTACAGAATTAAAGCAAATTTAATTTGTCTACGACACTTTTTAGTAGAAATGGCGATACTATCTGTGCCACACATTTGTTCTCGAATTGTATAGTTTGGAGACATGATTTAATTTTCGTATGATTTAATTTTGCCTTATAGAAATTGACCGATGTCGTCCAAACCCATGTCGGAATGGTGGAATGTGCACGCAACAAGGACATTCTTACAGTTGTAAATGTACAGTAGAATATCAAGGAGAATTCTGTGAAAACGGTAAGAATAATGGCATACTCCCATTTAATTTCTTTTGGATTCACGAATGGTCAATTTGTTTGTCCTACGTATTTTTTTTCTCAATCGGGGAAACCAAGGAAAAAAACTAAACCAACCATCCGGTAACAAGTGATCACAATAGAACACAACCTTACCTCTGTTTTGTTTCTCTTTGTAGAGAAACCGGCTCCAAGAAAGTATGAAACAACAGTGAGAGTGCAAGCGAACTACGAACCGTCTTACAGTGACCTCGATTCGTCTGAATCTCGCGCCTTTATTAAGAATTTCACTAACAAGGTTGAGCCTTTCTTGAGTGCACGACTGTCTGGGTTCCGAGGTATTGAGGTGACAAGGCTATCAGATGGAAGTGTTGTGGTGGATTTTATCATTTTACTAGAACGTAACTCGAACGCGACAACGGACACCATTGTTACCGCTCTGATCGATGGAAATAGCACAGGAAAGCTTGGGTTCGTGTTAAGAGGGAACGTCAGCATACAAGAAGTTACAGAGCCTTCCACTACAAACATTCCACGTTCGAGTGCCAGAGAGAAAGGTACCAATTTAATTTTTAATTAATAATTTCATATCAGGCCCTCTAAACTGCTTTGCAGTTGATAATAATATCAATTCACAATTTTCCTGTTAAAAAGCAATGAAACAATATTTAGCTATTTTTGGATGATACCGAATTTCGCGTATCGATTTCCTGCTTTATTTTATGGCCATTACCAATAATGTATTTTGCGGAGTATGTTCCCTTATTCAGAATCATCCTCGATTGGAAAAGAAACATTTTGCAGTGATCCACAAACAGGTTACATTGTAAACAATGGTGCCGACGAAGCTAGCTAAAAACCAAAGAGATTATGAAGCAAGAAGAGCATATCCATGCAAATACATTGCTACTGCAGCTCCTAAAAGACAGTTTCTCTTGACTTTTTCTTAGATAAGTTTCTTAGATAAGCATTAATTCTCATTCAGCATTCATGTGCCCTTAGTGTCTCAGAACTTCAGCGCGAGTCATTTTACGATGTGACGCATCGTTTATATGCCTCGGGCGGAGAAAACCACTCCGTGCATGGCTAGCTGTCCATCCGTGCATCCCATACCATCCCATTCCTGTTTCTATTTAACTTAATTTGATGTAGTTCTGCCTGTGACTGATTTATATCAACAGAACCTGATCGACTCGAGAAGTGGATCATTGTGACAATTGTAGCTGGAGCAGTTGTCCTCGTTCTTATTCTGATTATTATTATTTTAGCGGTAAGTATTTCCGTCCATTGTGCTTTTAATCAAGTTCAGTGGAGCCTTTTCTAAGCAGATACCCTTGAAACCAGAAATGGGTCCGCTTTTGAAAGTCGTCGACATTGCACACATTCATAACGTTTGACGTTTAGGGCGGATCAAGCGGTGTGGGATAGATCTAGATTGTCGGTAGCTGGATTATTGTGCTGTGTTCTTGGGAACAAACACTTTTCGCTCAGTGTTTAGTTTTGTCACCCCAGGGTGTGTAAATGGGTACTGCGAGCTGTTAAGGGCAATCAAACAGAATGCTGGGGAAGTGGGAATGCTGCGATGGATTAACATCCCATCCAAGGGAGGGGAGTAAAAATATTCATAGTCGCTTAATCCCACAGAAATTATGATGATTGAATCAAACGCCAGGTACCGCTGAGCCATCTGTTTCTTCTGGTCCCTGCATGGGACCGGAACAGATTTAACCGTTACCATTGATCTCCCCTTCACAAACCCACAGCTACGATACCGACGTGTTATCAAAGCAAAGAATCGCGACGACATAAAGATGGACGGAAGTTGGGAATTCATGCTCGAAAATCAAGGCCGTATGCGAGCTACCGCTAGCGAGGTAAGCAGTGAAAATACACGTGCTAAAAACTGTTACTAGCACGATCTAAAATACAACTCTCTCCTCAAAATGCGGCCTGGAAACTGCTGCAGATGAAAGATGGCCGCAGGTTGTTTTACTTTGAAGTGCCAGGCACATTAAAAGCGCCGAAGCAAGTAAATTGTCACGTTTCTGATTGTATTAGAGCACTTTCTGGAAATCGAATTCTATATGCGGAAGATGTTCTGAATATAAGAATCTTGATTCGTAAGGAGACTCTGTTGTCTGTAGAGTACAAGCTATGTAGGTATGCGCGCCACCCTTTGGACATAAATATCGTTATGGACCTCGGCTTTGACGACTTCGAAATTATTGGCCATAAAATTGGCGATTTGTTTAGGTAATCACATGATTTCGAGTGCAATTTGGGATAATTAAGGGGACCTTACATGATAATATTAAGGGAAATTGATCTTTAGTTGTAAGGGGAAAACGAAATGTTACCCAAAGAAGGCTTTGGTTTTGACAGAGATTTAAGACTGTATGGAGTCTGAGATATGGTGCCGAAATTTTATAATTATACATATCCAAAGTGGGCTCTGAAATAGGATTCAAGGTTTAAAGGACATGTATAAAATAAGTACGGAGTTTTCTGGACTAAGTGGCTCAAGAGATTTGTGTCGAATGGAATGCTTGCCCATCGCAGGTAATTACCAGCATTTTGGCAGGTTGCTTTGAAAGTTCGCTTGACCGTTACACACCAGGGAGGTGACAGGCACTGAGCGATAGAGAGCTAGAGGGTAGGACAACACAATGGCCCTGGTCAGCGCTCAACCCGGACGGATCGATTCGGAGTCTAACACGCAAACTGATAGGCTAAAATTACAGCATTAAAGAAAAAAAAATTAAGTGTTACTTTTATATAGTACGGTTTCACACAAAATCTGCCTAAACTTGATTTCTGTAATAGCGGCTTGCTGGTCTTTTTTGTTATCTTGGGCCACGATATCTGTGGAATTGCTATTTCTCATATTTTCTATTTTTATGTGACTGGCATTTTTCTCCAACAGCGCGCGCTCTCATTAATTGGCTAACTAGAGGTCAAATGACATCTTATAATAAGACTGTTTCCCGCCAAATATCGTTGCGCGTGTAACGTTGGAAAATCTGGGACGTTAGAGGATAACAATGCGTCCGTTGCACGCGAATGTGACCGACACCCACTTAATGACTGGTCATTTGAGCTCGGGAAATCAGTTAATTTTGTTTCCCTCGGCTCTGCCTCGGGAAACACTGAGATTCTTGGGAAACAAAATTGACTGTTTCCCTTGTGACCAGTCCTTAAATGTTAACTGATTGTAATGTCAAATACCAAGGTTTATTTTTGAAGGGCCACGTCCGGAACATGGTGGTCGCGGGTACATCTAGGTAACAAATATTTTTATAATAATTCAAAGAAAAATCGTTTGAAAAGATTAATCCTTCCTTAAAAGAAATAAATATATTTTCTCCTTGGTTCCATTTAAGTTCTTTCAGCTTCTACCTTGTTCATAGTGTGTGTATAAATTAATTTTTTCTTTACAGTATTTAATAATTATGATCTGCAGATTTCAATGGCACGACTAAATCACTTTAGCACAGAGTATGACGTCAGCGAAACCGAGATGAATGGCGTAGATATGAAGAGAGTGTGACAAGATACAAGATGGAGAGGATATGGATAGAGAAGTAACAAACCCTGAAGGAAATACCATAAAAACAAACAACACAAACTAGAAACTTAATAGTGAATACGCTGAATTTTACACCATTTGCAAGACCCTCCCCATATATTCTCACAACGTATCTTTCTTCACAGTTTGTCAAAAAAAGTAAGTGGACACTTGACTCGAAGCTCGCAGTTGTTGGACATCCCTTTGTTTTAAAGTAGTACAGGACGAAGGAGTTTTTTTAAAAGGCATTGTCAGTTTATAGAATAGGCTTATTTCATACCAAGAATTTTGTACAAACAAGCACTTTGCTTAGTCTTTTACAGTAAGGTTCAAGCTCAAATTAAACAGGAAAATGTTTTGTAATATGTATAGAATAATCAGATTCGTTTAAGTGTTTGTTCGGCATCGTTTTTTAATAGTTTTCAGTTTTTGTAGTACAAATACCATACCATCAAGGGTAAATAAAGTGTTTTTTAGAATTGCAAAATAAAATGCTGTCGTTATCGCTAGATGATACTCTCGATAACTTTGGAAGTAAGCCTGAGGCAAATATATATTCCACAGCCTATTTATTGATTAATTTATTTGTTTATTTATTTATTTATTTATTTATTTATTCATTCATTTAATGAAGGTACTGTGACGTATATAAGCTTTTATAGAGTGACGATATATAATTAAATACAAACGACGATATATACTGTGAAATGCATACCATAACATCACAGAGGCATCAACAGCTATTAATGGTGATAAGCATATCCTGAATGCGGCGACTCTCTAAAGTAGTCCCTATACCAATCCTCTGTAATAGTTCCTTGTACGGTGCAGAAGAAGAGTACACTTGTGAATGACAGATCCAAACAAATAATCCAAATTCACAAGTCAATTAAACGATGAAGAACATTACGTTCACATTAAATAAAACTTTATCTTAATCAATAGTTTACTAAAGTAGAGAAACATCAAAATTGTAATCTTAAACCAACAAGGAGCAAAATCAGGAAAGACCTAGATGGCAAATGATGAACTTATGAGATGCGCCATCCGTTACACAGCGGCGTAATTGAATTCATTATCTGCCAGTGAGCTGAAAAAAATATTGTGAAAAACGTGTCTTAATTTGTTTATAGTCACTCCGAACAGCAACGAACAGCATTATAATAATTGCTTTGCTTTTTGCTTGACAGGAAGTTTTTAACTGATGGAATTTACATCCGCTTTTTAGCAGCGGCTAACAATCGACTTCCTGTCCTAGTAGAGGGTAGTTTCAGTCGCAATATGTTATAAGTTTACTTTTTTATTTACAAAGGACGCGCATATAATGAGCACCTGTCGATTAATCAGTCAATGAAGTGGGACGGAAACATTTCGGCGCGACAATACCATAACCTCGATATCAATTAGCCAAGTTCAGAGGCCCCAGTTCGTTCTCCGACGCCATCTATGGCCAGCTGTTGGTACAGATCATGGAAACATTGTGATTATGGTTCAAGCACGTTTTGGAGTTAAATTATGTTTAGAGGGCTGGCACCGTTCAGAGAAATACATACTTTCTATGTATGCGAAATCAGACTGGACCAGACTGCAAGTTTGACTTATAACACCGCCGTCTACTTTTTAATCCCATACAGATAAACAACTCATTAAATCGGTTGTTTCACACTCTTTGTTGGTATAACAATTAACATTGAATTAACATAACAGTTTTTATTTTGTAATAAAATTAATGGTTCAATAGACTTCCAAATAATGTCATTGTATAATTAGGTTTGCTTTCCCTATGATAGCTATCGGTTCCACACACATGTGCAGACACATCAACGTATGGGAACGCTTTACTTGCCGACTACATTTGCTCCCGGTGGTGGTCCAGGGGGGTAGTGACCGTGATATCCTCCACCTTGTCCAGTCCCCTTCCCAGCACTGTAACGAGTACGCTTACATGAAGCATTGAGCTTCCTGCGGCCGCATGGCATCTTGGGAAAACGTTCCTCGTGCGTCGGCCATGTTGTTATCATCGTGAATAGTAGCTCTGTTCTTGGTTTAAAATATAAGTTGATGTTTTGGTACCTGACTGCCTGTTTAACAATCGTTACATGGTGTCAGAAGTCCAACGGACCCGTACGCCAAGAGCACTGGAAGATTTGTGCCAGAAACAAGCAGCGACAATGGCGAATTTTCAAATTCCACCCCCTGACATTCTCGAGCTCACCGATGGCTCCACGGCTTCCAACTGGCGAACTTGGGTTGCTGCCTGGAAGAATTATACGTTGGCTACAAAGTTAGATAAAGAGGATGAAGCCCGCCAAGTAGCGACGCTCTTGGCAGTAATCGGAAAAGAAGCAAACAAGGTGTTTCGTACTTTCACTTGGGCCTCGGAAGGCGATGAGAAGAAGATAGCGCCCGTCTTAAAGCAATTCGAAGATTACTGTATACCCAGAGAGAACACCATTTACGAGCGCTTTCTATTCTTTACTCGAGATCAGCGGGAGTCTGAAACAGTTGATCAATACATGACGGAATTACGCCAAATTGCAGCGAACTGTGATTTTGAATCACTCACACCGGAGCAGCTTCTCCGTGATCGTTTAGTAACTGGTACCAGGAATGGCAAGGTACGTGAAAACTTGCTCAAAGAGAAGAAGTTGACTTTAGAGAAAGCCTTAGATATCGCTCGCGCTGCAGAAAGCACAGCTGCTCAAATAAAAATTATGACCGTGGAATCTGGCTTGAATGCTGTCAAACAGAAAGAGAAAGAGCAGTCTGATGACACTCCATTCATGAACGACAGCAAGATCAGAAATTGCAGATTCTGTGGCAGGAATCATGAAAGACGCAACTGTCCTGCATTTGGCCAGACATGTGCATATTGTAAAAAGAAGAATCATTTTGTAGTCAAGTGCCCAGCAAAAAGTAAGGTGTCTACTGTCCAGGAGCGGTTTTATTTGAGTACTGCAGGTGTTGCAAGCGGTGAAGGACGTGAGATGGTGACCCTCAGCGTGTCAAAGGATGCTGAGAGTATGACAGGCCATGAAGTTGCCTTCTTGATGGACACTGGAGCTGAGTGTAACCTACTACCTTTGGATGTCTACAAGGGCGTGACTGGTGATCTGGACTTAAACTTTCTTGATACTCGAGTAAAGTCGGTTCTGATTTTGGCTAATGGATATGAACAACCCATTGAGGGCAAAGCAACCCTGTATGCAACCCGTAATGGACACACACACAAGATACAAGCTAGTGTAGTCAAGGGTCATGGCTATGAGCCAATACTGTCTAAGAAGACTATGTTAGATTTGAACCTGATAAAGATCCTTGATTGCGATCGAGATCCACGCATAAATGTGTTGAAGACAGGTAAAGACCCCTTACTAGAAGAGTATGCTGACGTGTTTGAAGGCCTTGGAAAGCTAGATGGGAAGTATAGTATTGTAACTGACAAGTCCGTGAAGCCTGTAGTCCACCCACCAAGGCGTTTACCTGTTGCCATGACCGAGCATGTGCAGAGGAAGCTGGAGGAATTGACAGCTGATGATGTCATAGCAAAAGTCGATCAGCCCACTGATTGGGTATCCAGCATGCTGGTGGTGAGTAAGCCACCTTCTGAAGGTAGTGGGGAAACGAAGATACGCATTTGTTTAGATCCCAGGGATCTGAATGTCGCCATAAAACGAGAACATTTCCCAATGCCAACAATTGAAGAAATTGCAACTAGGCTAAATGGAGCAAAGCTGTTCAGCGTGTTTGATGCCAGCAATGGTTTCTGGCAAGTGGAACTTGACGAAGAATCTAGTGTGCTCACCACATTTAACACCCCTTTCGGGCGTTACCGCTGGAAGCGAATGCCATTTGGCATTAACAGTGCACCAGAAGTTTGGCAGCGAAGAATGCGAGAGCACATAGAGGGGCTTAAGGGAGTAGAGGTCATTGCAGATGATTTTGTGATTGTTGGATACGGCAACACACCCGCTGAGTGGCAGTCAGACCATGACCAAAATGTACGTGCTTTCCTAAATCGCTGTCGTGAAAGAAACCTGAAGCTGAACGAGAAGAAAGCCCGGCTGAGACAGCAAGAAGTTCCCTTTATTGGTCATATTTTGACCCCAGAAGGTCTCAAGCCTGACCCGTGCAAGGTGGAGGCAATAGTGCAAATGCCTGACCCCACTGATGTTCACTCTTTGCGTCGATTCCTTGGCATGGTGAATTATTTGGCAAAGTTTCTGCCACGCTTGTCAGATGAAACAGAAGTCCTGAGAAAACTCACTGAAAGGGATGCTGAATGGTGTTGGTTACCTGCCCATGCTGATGCTTTGGCCCGCGTTAAAGAAATGATTGTAACCGCCCCTGTACTTGCCTACTATGATGTGAGCAAACCAGTAGTCATCCAGTGTGATGCTTCCCAGACTGGACTTGGAGCTGCCTTGTTGCAAGAAGGGCGTCCAGTGGCTTACAGCTCCCGTGTGATGACCCCTACTGAACAAAATTATGCTCAAATCGAGAAGGAGTTACTTGCAATAGTTTTTGCATGTGAGAAGTTTGATCAGTCCATCTTTGGAAGAAGCGATGTAGTTGTCCAGTCAGACCACAAACCGCTGGAAACCATATTCAAGAAACCCATCCACAGCTCCCCAAAGCGCCTCCAACGAATGCGACTCCGTTTGCAGAATTATGACATCCAAGTGGAATACAAGAAAGGCACCACCATGTTCTTGGCTGACACCCTAAGTCGAGCATATGTCGAGGGCGAAAAGGTGACAGTCCCAAACAGTGATGTCCGTTCAATTAAGGAACGACTATTTGCCTTTGAGTTAGAGCAGATCAAACACGATGAAGAACTGACTGTATCTTCTACTCGTTTGGAGAAGCTGCGCGAGGAGACTGCTAAGGATGAAGAGTTGCAGATCCTATCCAATGTTATCCGTAAAGGTTGGCCGGAGACCTTGGCACAGGCATGTGAAAATGACAGGCGTCGGAAACAAGTGATTGAGCTGTATTGGAACAGCCGGGATGAGCTGACCACAGCGGGTGGTTTGGTATACAAGGGTCATCGTTTAGTCATACCTGCTGGTGAACGTTCGGACATTGTGAAGAGCCTGCATGAGTCGCACATTGGGGTCGAAGGGACACTGCGTCGTGCTCGTGATATTGTTTACTGGCCCGGGATCACGGCACAGCTCAAGGATTACCTATCGAAATGCAGTATTTGTAACAGTTATCGACCTGAACAATGTAGAGAACCACTGCAGCCCCATGCTGTGCCCAATCTACCGTGGGAGAAAGTTGGGGTTGATTTGTTTACACTTGAGAGGCAGGCCTTCCTGATAGCCGTGGATTACTACTCTGGTTATTTTGAGGTACAAGATTTGAGTAACACCACAAGCAATCGTGTCATTACTGTCTTAAAGACCTGGTTTGCCAGACATGGCATCCCTGTGACAGTTATTAGTGACAACGGACCGCCTTTCAACAGTGGAGATTTTGAGTCCTTCAGTAAAGAATGGGACTTTCATCACAATACGTCAAGCCCGCGCCATCCGCAGAGTAATGGTCGTGTCGAAAACGCTGTGAAGTCTTGCAAATCATTGTTGATGAAAGCCCGTGCAGATAAGCGTGATCCTTTGTTGGCATTACTTGAATGGCGGAACACACCTACTGAAGGAATGCATGCTTCACCTTCTCAGCTACTCTTCGGCAGGCGAACACGCACTCGTCTCCCACTAGCTAAGACACTGTTAGAGCCTCGTGTGATTACTAAGGTACCAGAAATGATTGAGAAGAGGAAGCAGAAGCAGAAGCATTATTTTGACCAACACACGCAGGAATTGCCGAAATTAGATGACGGTGATGCCATAAGAATGCGCCTGCCAGGTGAGAAAAAATGGTCCCTTGGACAGGTCATTGGAGATATAGGCAACCGTTCCTATCTGGTAGAGGTGAATGGGAAACAGTATCGCCGGAACCGCCGATGGTTAAGAGCCACTCCTGAAAAGTTGGAGCCCTCCGAAACAAGTGAGCCGACTGAGCTAACCGAGCAGACTGAGACAAGCTCAGTTGAGTTGCCACAACCATTGGTTCTGTCAACACCAGTAGTTCCAGAGCCACCTAGTCGTCCAACGCGTGAACGTCGACCACCACTGTGGCTACAAGATTACGAGTGCTGAGGAACGAGACACCTTTGACTTTGCCTCTTTGTTTTGTTTGTTGTTCCTTTTATTGTAAGGTCTACCTACTTATATGCACAGTTTGTTTCGTACATAAGAACCTTGAGGCATAGAAACATTTCGGAACATTATATTTTGTGTTTCTTGAACTATGAAACTGACTAAGGGAAGGAGATGTAACGAGTACGCTTACATGAAGCATTGAGCTTCCTGCGGCCGCATGGCATCTTGGGAAAACGTTCCTCGTGCGTCGGCCATGTTGTTATCATCGTGAATAGTAGCTCTGTTCTTGGTTTAAAATATAAGTTGATGTTTTGGTACCTGACTGCCTGTTTAACAATCGTTACAAGCACCTTTCTTAGAAACTGTCTGGGCGCTGACTGTGACAAAGATCATCCGTGCGCCAGTCTCTGTGTACAGTATATACGCGTCTTGGCCTGTTGGTGGGAAGTTTGTCTCGCTCTTGGCAGCTTGTCCCGCATGATTGCAGCAGCCGCATGTTGGGATGAGTATCATAAAGCGAATATCGTGCTGTGGAGTCTGGGTTGTACAGTAAACGTGTGCTGTTGCGCGGGCGGTTTGACGATCGCCTGGTTTACAATTTTGGTTGGGGCAGTTGTAAACACAACACCTCTCAGTAGTGACAGAGTGACCTGTGCATTTGTTCCATAACTCTCCAGCGCTTCCAGTTTGTGCTGGTGTTGTGATAGTTGTTGCACGGTCACCGGTTGTTAAAACTGCATGGGTAAAGGCCAATGACCAGCCTGGTTTCAACCGAAAGATTCCGTCACCAAGATAATCAAATGCGCTGTGGAAGACTTGTGGAGTTATCCCAAAATCATTGTAAAAGGAAGCCGGAAGAGAAGGACATGTACTGGAAGATGCTGCCATGTTACGCTATTTGTAATCGTCAACTTCGTCCTCAGCTTGACTCTAACGATATCTAATGGGCTTCTTCTTCTGTCTTGATGGAAGGATCGCTTCGAGGACCTTGTGTTTATTATGATATTGTGCTGCTTCAGAAGCTCATCACCTAGAAGCGCGTGACTCTGGTTCTATGCTCCCGATTATTCCCGACCAATCAAAATTAACTTCCTCAGCTGGTTAGTTTCCTCGTGCCGGCGGGCAGAGAAATACGCGCGAGTATCACGTGAGACATTAGGGAAACTTTGCAACATTTTAATGTGAAAAGAAAACTTCATTTTGTCGTGGTGAAGTTTGATGATGGAGGAAATGGGATACCCCAGAAAAGACCGAAACAGGATTTCTGTCGAAAGATCGGTGAAATTCGACCCGCAGCCTTGTTGACTCCGTTCAACCACAAGCCGCTCGACAAAACTATTTTTGTACGCACTACACGCCGATCGCTTCAAAACCTGCGACACTGTTTCCTCGGAATCCCGTTGAAAAATCATCATCCACCGAAGCCATCGATAGTCTGACTCTCGATAGAACACTTGTACAAATTCTGCCAGCTGGCCCGTCGAAATTAAAACCCGATTTCGACCCATTAACCCAATAAGTTAGTTTTAGTAAAAATACAACGACTGGGATTTCTTTGAAAAAAAAAACAACAACTTTTAAAGTATATTTGCCAATAAAACCGGCCAAAGTTTATTTTGCTGTGCACTTATAATAATTGCTTTGCTTTTTGCTTGACAGGAAGTTTTTAACTGATGGAATTTACATCCGCTGTTTAGCAGCGGCTAACAATCGACTTCCTGTCTTAGTAGAAGTAGTTTCAGTCGCAATATGTTATAAGTTTACTTTTTTTATTTACAAAGGACACGCATAAAATGAGCACCCGTCGATTAATCAGTACTCAGAAGTGCAAAGATTAAACCTCGAACTAAACAGAAAAATGTTTTGTAATATTTATAGAAAATATCAGATTTGTTTGAGCGTTTGTATGATCGTTTTCTAATAGTTTTGTAAAAAGTGTGTTTTTATAATTCAAATACCATTTACCACTGAGGGTAAATAAAGTGTTTGTAGAATTATAGATTAATACGCTGTCGTCACTGTTGGATGATACTCTTAATAACTTTTGAAGTATTTTATATCATCGTCTTCTAATACCAGTTTCTAATAGTTTTGTAAAAGTGCTTGGTTTTTATAGTTCAATCAAATACCATATGCTACTGAGGGTAAATAAAGTGTTTTCAGAATTGTAAATTAAAATGCTGTTGTTTTTGATTGATGATACTCTTGATAACTTTGATAACATCACAGAGGCATGAAGCAACCAGTTCCACCCGCAACCCGCAACCAGAACCCGTAACCCAAGCCCGTAGCCAGTAAAATGACTGTGGGCTTGAAGAAGAGCAAGAGTACACTTGTGAATGACAGTTGTAAACAAATAATAGAAAACAATTTAGTCATTTCAGCGATGCAGAACATTGCCATCACATCGAAGAAAGCATTAAAAGAATAGCTTATTAACATAGAGACACATCAAAGTGCTTTCTTAAACCAAAAAAAAAAAACAACAAGATCGGGGAAGCACATGAGCAAGTTTTGACGAAGATAGCTCATGTCAAAGAACGGAGACTGAAACATTTGGGTGCGACGACGTTATAACTTCGATATTAGCCGAGCTAAAAGTCCCTAGTTCATTCCCTGATCACGTCATCATGTGCAGCCACTTGTACAGGCTGTGCACACATTTTGATTTAATTTTGCTTCAAGCACGTTTTGGAGTTAAAGGATGTTTAGAGGGCTGGCACCGTTCAGAGGCACATATACTGTCTATGTACTGTACGCGAAATCGGAGTACAGGTTTGGCTTCTCACACCGCCTTTTATTATTTATTCCGTTACAAATAAACAATTCTTTTTAAATGGGTTGTTTCACTCTCTTTGCCGCTGTAACAATAAACATTAAATTAACATTGGGGGTTTAATTTTGTACTACAATTTGGTTCAATTTACTGCCAAAAAATACCATTGGCTAATCGGTCACACAAACACAAACACACGCACACACACACAACGCATAGCGTGAATCCATCATGTTCCGCCTAACTTGCCTACTATGTTAGCTCCTTGCGGTGGCCCACGACCGAACTGAACCGTGATATTCTCCGCCTTTTCCAGTTCCATAGCTGACTTGTCCTTGTTTAGTTCCCTTTCCCACGCCTTTGTTATAAACTGTTTGGTCACTGACTTTGACGAAGATCATTCGTGCTTCAGTCTCCGTGTACAATACGTGCGATTTCTGACCTGTTGCCGGGAAGTTTGTCTCGCTCTTGGCAGCTTGTCCCGCATGATCACAACAGCCGCATGTTGGGATGAGTATCATAAAGCGAATATCGTGCTGTGGAGTCTGGGTTGTACAGTAGACGTGTGCTGTCGCGCGTGCTTGTTGACGATTGCCTGGTTGACAGCTCTCGTTGGGGCAGTTGTAAACACAGCACGTCTCTTTAAGGACAGAACGGCCTGTGCATTTGTTCCACAACTCTCCAGCGCTTCCAGTTTGTTCTGGTTTTGCGATATTTGTTGCACGGTCACCGGTTGTTAAAACTGCATGGGTAAAGGCCAATGACCAGTCTTTTTTCAATCGAAAGGTTCCATCAGGAACAAAATCAAATGCGCTAAGAAAGACTTGTGGATCAATCCCAAAAGCCTGGTTAACTGCAGCTAGCCATGGAATGGTACTGGAAGATGCTGCCATGTCGCACGATGTGTTATCGTCAACGTCGTCCTCAGCCGACTCTTGCTTGTGTATTCTTAGGGCTTCTTATTGTATTCTTTACTGATGGAAGAATCACTTCAAAGGCCTTAATTATGTTTATTCTGATATTGCGCTGCTTTTATACAATAGGGTTCGCTTAGGTGTGGCATAGTTTGCCTTTTAATGGAATTTTTCGCATTTGCGAGGTAATTATGTCATGAGCGGAAACAATAACGAAGAAAGTAGCTATAGAAGCAAGCTACGCCACGCTGCACTTTCTTAGTGTTAACAGAAACTCCGGAGTTTCAGAAACCCTTAACCCTCTTGGCTCGGTAAGCAAAGGCTCTGTAAACACAATGCGCTGTCTTGTTGGTTTTCAGGGTTTTGACTCAGTGACTGCGGCGGAGATGATAACCAGCCAAAGTTTACTTTGCTGTGCACTTATATTAATTGTTTTGTTTTTTTGCTTGACAGGAAGTTTTAACTGATGGAATTTACATCCGCTGTTTTTCAGCGGCTAACTAGCGACTTCCCCTCCTAGTAGAGATGGTTACAGTCGCAATATGTTATAAGTTAACCTTTTATTTTATAAACGACGCCCATAACATTAGCACCCAGTTGATTAATCAGTAGTGCCATGTGTACGAAAAACGTGACACAAAATCGTTTCAAAATGTGGACACACGATGCAGTTCAGAAAGCCATTTTGTCTTCATTCCACAACTGAATGACACACTCATCTTGAGAGAAAAGGACTCGAAACACAATTGTTTCCATGTCATTTAGTGGTTTTGGAAGCGGCGTTTTAAAGTATTTGGGATTTGAAAAGATAAAAAAACATGCATAAATATTATTCATTCTTGATTATGCCCTAAGGAAATAGAAACTCTTTCGTGAAATTTATTTGTAAAAAGGGTAATATATTGAGACGTTGCAAAATTTAAACTGGCCTGACACTGATTAAAGTACTGAACGTAATGAACAACGTTCACAGAAAACTAAATCAAGACGTTTCTTCGGTCCTCATCGGTTTCAAATGTCGAAACCGATCAAGACCGAAGATGACATTTGAAAACGATGAAAACCGAAAATGTTCCGTCGAAACGTCCTGATTTAGTTTTTTTGTGAACGCTGTTTATTACGTTTAGTACTTCACTCAGTGTCAGGCCAGTTGAATTTCTTTTTGCCTATCCCTGACTGCAAAAAAGTATTTTCACAGTTACAGAGCTATCTGGCTTCAATATATCGGTGAACCGTGCTTTTCTTTCAGGCTGAGTGTGTCATTCAACTGTGGAATGAGGACAAAATGGTTTTCTGTTCAAAGTTTGAAACGATCTTATGCAAAGTAGTACTGCACATGGAACTGTTGATCAATCAACAGGTGCTCATTTCATGCGCGTCATTGGTAAAAAACGTTATCTTGTACAACCAACAACGTATTAGGACTGAATCCACCTCAGTCAACTAGGACGGGAAGTCGACAGTTAGTCGCTCCTTAAGAGCGGTTATAAAATGGGGTTCAGTATGTAAGGCAAATATTTGCTTTTCCTTCTTTTTAGTCGGTGTTATTTTGTCACAATGTGTAGTGTTTTAAATTTATAACTAATAAAGAACAAATGTTTTAGTTACGTTAATTCAATTCCTCTCATAACTGAGGTTGGTTCAGTACAAATCAAATAACTCTATTTTCAAATAACCCCGGTGTGATCAATCGATGACAATTGATCTTCGGAAATCCAATCGATCAATCGATACCAATCGATGTGAATTAGTTAATTGTTATCGATTGCTTTCAGCCAATCGATGACCAATCGATGATCACAAGCTTGAGTCTACAACTGTCATCGATAGCCATCGATTCTCATTGACTATCGTTTGCTGTCAAGCAGATTATTTTTGATCAATTATCTATCAATAATCCCGGCAAAACGATCCACGTCACATGTAGTTCTGCATGTAGTTGCGTTCTTTTGCTACGGCTTTTGCACGGTGAAATATGTCTTGAGTTATTTTGACCATCTTCCAGGATGAATGAACGCCCATTTGCCGTTGAAATTGGTGAGTGATTCGTCGCTCGACTCAGATCGCGGGATTGCGCTGAAGGTGATCGATACCATACATGATCGTGGCCATCTGGGTCACCTCCAAAGGGAGTTAGTAGCACCGCTCTGGCCTTTGAGAAACAAAATTTTAGTACATGCTTCCATATTTTTTCTGTCAAAGCGTTTCTTTTTTTACCTCCCCAAAAATATGGAAATTAATTAATCAATGACAATCGAAGACAATCGATGTCAATTGGTGACAATCAATGAAAATCGATGACAATTAAAAAAAAAAACTTTTTTGGCCATTGATTGGTCAACAATTTCCGATATCAGTCGATTAATTTTTATCGAGTGATATCTATTGCCATCGATGATTATCGAGTATCAGCTTTATCGATTGATCACGATAGAAATAACGTATGGGAAATATAATTAGGGTATTGATTTATCCGTGGCACTTTGAAATCAGTGGAAACTTGCAGTGGCTAGCGTTTGTGCGTATTCTAAAAGAAAGAAAGGATAAAACAAACAAACAAACAAACAAACAAACAACATAGAAACACACATGTACACGTACAGAAACTGAACGCACTTTGAAGAAGGACTTAAAAAGGTTTAGAATTGTTTCAGGTTAAATGACAAACAATACTGCAAGGCCGATCGTACTACATAAAAAATAAACCCCGTGAGACACCAACACGACTAGAACCGATATAGCAGGATTGCAACCGTGGACAGCTGTTTCGTTCTTTTTGGAACTCGTCAGCACGGTGTAGCAAATCTAAATAACGCCAGCGAATAAAAACGCAGCATATCCCATTCGGATCTAAAAAGATCTACGGTCCAAAAAATACGTAAAAGCACAAATTAAAGCAAGGGACCGCAAACGAAAATGCTGCTAATGTAGGATCCAACAAGGGATCTGATCAGCGTGAAAATGATAAATGACAAACAATACTGCAAGGCCGATCGTACTACATTAGTAGTACTTTATTCAGCATGGTTGTGTCCATGCGCTTAAATGTTCGGAATGGCCGTGCCATCCACATTTATCACAATTCGCTTTGTGAGACATCATCGCGACACTTTGGTCTTCTTGTCCCCCGAAACACGTGATGTGGCAGTGCGTGATTCGGGGGACAAGTAAGTTCAAAGTACGGAACTTGATATAGCGTATATTGGGCAATCTATTTGCGTTGGCTCTTTCGCTGGCGTTATTTTGATTTGCTACACCGTGCTGACGAGTTCCAAAAAGAACGAAACAGCTGTCCACGGTTGCAATCCTGCTATATCGGTTCTAGTCGTGTTGGTGTCTCACGGGGTTTCTTTTTTATGTAGTACGATCGGCCTTGCAGTATTGTTTGTCATTTATCATTTTCACGCTGATCAGATCCCTTGTTGGATCCTATATTAGCAGCATTTTCGTTTGCGGTCCCTTGCTTTAATTTGTGCTTTCAGCTTAAAGCGATATTTTTGATTGATTGAAGTAAAACCAAAACCAAAGTAATCACTCTTGCCAATCAAAAACACACAAACAATCCAGTGAGCCAATCAAATCTCAAAACAAGTAATGTAGGCGGCACGAAGCGCGGGAAAACGTGCGCGAGTGAGTCGTGATACTGCTGATTGGTTAAGAAAGTGGCACGAGTTTGTTTAAACCAATCACTGCGTAGTAACGCAAACTAAAGCAAACGCAAATTACTTACGAGATAAACGTTTTGTCGGCTTATGGCTTAAGACAACCAATTCATAATTGGTAATTTTAAAGTTTTCTTGTTCTGAACCTCTCGTAAAATACTCGTAAACTCGACATAGGCCATCAAAGTGCTTAATTTTGTTCAACGTTTACAGCTCCAAGTGCTGTGTCATATGCTATACTCGCTTTGTTGAACATGGCATTCCTCTGACCCACGTGTTAGCAGGATAGTAAGCCACTCTCCTTTGTCCACTTCAGTATCAGAGTCCTTCAACACGGTCGATCACGAGCTAGAACACTACAACTCCAGCACATGTCGTATTTCCTTCCTGTCGTCCCCTTCTCGGTACAGGAAGGAAATGAAGGATCTTCTACATGACACAGGCAGATGTCTTCTACAAGACAAACCCCAAACTGTCAAAACTGTTCTGTTTCAACAGGGCGATTTTTCACAGTCTCATCGTAAACATGTTCATACAAATTGAATATGCAAAGAATTGCAAACCTGCCAGATTTACAACAGAGAAAGTTTGCTGCGATCTTTATCTCCAGTTCTACGTACGTCCGACGACTTAACTTGAAACTGACCTATTTTGCAGGCGAGCAGAAAACGTGTCAACTACTGTTAACTAATCATGTTTTCATAATTATCGCTAGCAGTCCTATACACTTAATTGAAGAAACATAGACCCTGTGGACAGCATAAATCATGAACGATATGACCGATTGGCATTCTGCGTAGAGAGCATTGGTAAACTCAATACTATTCCTTTTATTGATAACCAAGATATTTTCTTGATTGATACAACCTGTCCTATTATCATTTCCATTCTGTGACACACGATGATTATTTTTCCGATTTCCCAGTAAACATTTGGGTCGCATCGTTCATGGTTTATGCTTTTAATAGGTCGACGATTCTTTAATTAGGTGTATACGGAACTTATCACTCGATTGGCCAGCACACTACGATTTCACGAACATGCTTGAAATACATGCCTTCTGCCAAAAGTCTTTGTACATGTTTTCATTTGTACTTGAACCTTTCAGTCGCATTTCAGCGCGTTCATGAGAGCGTTTAGTTAACCCAGAAAAGGTGCATATAACTCACTGAAATGTGGCTTAAAGCCTTTAGAACAGTCGACAAACAACAAATGGACGGCATTTGGTATGTAAACTTTATTAACTGCTCATCATTATTTTTAAATTATCTATGTTAGCGATAATTATTTGCTAAGTGTGAGGTCCTCATAAAGAAATACTGACCTACTTCCTTTTTTGTCCACTAGTGGAAAGAAACGAAGTCGAGGATAAAATGAAGAAAGAAATTACAAACTTTGGTTAATATTTTTTTATCATTTTTCTAACAGCGAAAGGCTGGTCAAATCGGATAGCGCAAGCGCGTTTGAGTGGACCGGATAAAATGCGAGCGATACTGATAGAAAAAATCTACTACTCCCCGTTTAACCAATAAAATTACGTTATTCATCTGGACCGCTCGCGGAAAAAAATGGAATATCATAAATTTGCTGGAGTATCAACATTTGAGAGATTAAGCATGACGTTTGTTTTTCCCGCGAACAGCAAAAATTCCTTGCCGGCTGCCGTTTGGCGTTTGTACGCGGAAATGAGTAGGTTTGAGTATGCTGTGAATGTGTGATTTTTCCACTATTTTTCTGAGGATTTATTTTAGAGTTCGATAACAGGGTAACAAATGATATATGTATAACGTCATGCTTAATCTCTCTATTGTCTCAAAATAGCATATGAGCATTTTTCTAATTTATACTAAATAATTGGGTTTTATTGTTTGGTTCAAACAAGATGATTGTTTTATTGAGGGTCGATGAAGAAACGTGATATCACTCACTGTCAATGACGTAATGTCGTATGCAGTCTGAAGCCGGTCGCACGAGGCTTGTTCATTATTATAGCGTGCAAAGGCACTTAACTTGGCTTTAGCTATCATCGACAGGTTTTAGAGTCAGAGTTATATATTTATTGAAAGTGTTAGTTTGAAGTGACTCATATCACGCATAAAAAGGACGCATAAATTCCGAGAAACGGCCTGTGGATCGGTTTTTCCTTGTTTTATCGGTTTGTGCTGACGCATAACGCTTTTATGACCTCTCGCTTGGGAAGCATTCCGCGGTTTACGGTTTAAAATGATAAAATGAATCACTGGAAATGCAGGAACATTTCAGTGTTTTCCGGTATATGGCACTTGTAGGTAAAATTGTATTGCACAATATTCCGCGGACTCAAAGGACTTAATCTGATGCGTGACGTGTTAAGTGGACGACCAGGCTGAAGTTTAACTTCCGAAAAGTTATGAGTATGCAAGGCACGATCTGTTTATACCTTCTTAAAAAAAAATGAACATAATAAACTAATCAAATTTCGAAAGCAGCAACAACAAACAAATAACATATTTACTAATTTGATTTCTATAGAATCTACTAGCTCCAAGGAAATACGTAAATGCTCATTACTTAAATGTTTCACCAATGAGCTGTCAGCTTATCAATTATCCAGGAAATAATTTTCCCTCTTTTCATGTGGAGACTAAAAATGCGGATAATGCATTCTTGAGCATTCGCTTGAATTATTGTGTCCTCGAGAAACGCTTGTTCAGGTTAGTATTGATTTTCATTGAAACTAATGAGTTCTTTCTGAGATAGAACGATTTGTGTGTCTGTGTACCTGTTAAGAGCGAGTCGGCAGAGTTGAAATAAGCTTCTGCTTCAGAAATTAGTTGTAAGACTCATTATTTAGAATTGGTGCGCTTCGATGAGAAACGTTCATTTTTGCACCAGTATAATACTGACTCTATTTACAACCAAGTGCAGTTTCCATGCACACCAAAATTCAATTCACTGCGAGTAAAAAATCATCACGCGAGCTGGAAACGTGATCTGTTTTTTCCATTTTAAGATATTGACCGAGTTTTAACCCAACGCCAAGCTAAACCATGCGGCATCTCTTTACCATGACATGAGAGGCATTTGACAACATGCAGCTTACGCTAGTTGTCTTTGATCTTTTGCGTAAGAGATGAAGTTTGCTTAAAAATAGTATCGCTTCTTCTACAATATTTGTTCGTTTTATCGAGAGGCTTATACGATCGAATCTCACATTTTCATATATAAATTATTGCATAGTGAAGCGATTAAGTATAAAAACGCTAATCGATATCGGATTTTGTTTCGAGCTATGAGGGCAAAAACTGGGATTGTTTTAGAGTCTTACACTTCGCTACTTCAAAAGAACGAAAACACGATTAACCGTTGTGAAGTTTATAGTGGCTGCATAACTAGTAAAAATATAGTTTTCCTAAGTCAGTTAGAACTGCCACTTTTGCTTAGTCACATAGCAAATCGAAATATTTTTTAACAACAGTTCATATTGTTGAGGGTTAGTGTGTTGGTGGACGCGTTATTTATTAATATTTTTTTAAAACAGCTTTATGGATATATAAAACTCCATTATGCAAAGAACCGTTGTGTTTTCAGTCTTTTCAATTACGCAACACGTTTTTCTAGCGGGCATGCTAATTATACGTTGTAAATAATATTGGATTTAAATATCAAGCTTTAATTACTCATCGATTGAAAATACTCCAAGTGAATATGAACAAGAGCGTAAGAGTCTCATTTGCGTTCATTTTTCTGCTTTACCAAGAATAGTTGTTGATTACATTTTGTTTGTCACGTCGTCTAGTTCAATGACTTATTTAACTAAACTACAGTGAACATTAGATTGAATTAACATCAAAATCAAGGAAAAATTGACAGGATTGACTTTGACGGTTTCAATTAATTTTAAGTGTCAAAGGGCAAGTAGTCAACCGAGTCACTGAATATTTGCATTTTTGTGGCTAGTGTATTAACAGTGCATAACAATGTTCAAACAAAATTCCACTGCGCCTACTTCACTCAGCGGAGAAAAAATAATAATAATAAAAGAAACATCTCGTAAACTTCCCTATTTATAGATCATAGAAGTATCTAGAAAAAAAGAGAGAGAAGAAATTTTCTACATGACTGTCATCCGCACGTATTATATTATATTTAAACAAAATGTTAAAGAATACGAGTTAATGTCGGTGTTTAGCCACTGAAATATAGTTTTATTTTTGCAGTGGGTGTGTTTGAAATCAAGTGTCGCTAGTGTTTTTGTAGATGATATGAACGATTACTTCAAGGTGTGAAAGAGACGTGTAATTTTAGGTTCGGTGGAAAACCGCTGTATAACTTTCCTGACGAATTTGTACCCTACGTAAATATATTATTCAGTACGTGGAGTTGGCATTAAATATTTTCATAAATTGTTCAAAATGGCGTAAAAACGCAAGCCATTTGGTATATTCACACTGGAGCCTAGTCATCGACTGGATTGATACAAATTGATTTACAGCAAGCAATTGAAGGGTTGGTTACTAAGCAACATGCTATCAATAAAGGTATAAAAAATCGTAGAATAGAAAAGTCATGATCAAGGGATAAATGCAACCTTCTTTTGGCTTCGCAAACGATAACGAAAAGGTTTTTCTTGTACTTAAAAATCGACCGCAACTTTGGAGATCATAAATTGAATTGGTGGACGACTTAATTAGAAAACTTAGTCAATTGAATATAATAAAAGTTCATAACTCGAATGGGATTTCTTAGGCACGTTCAGTTCTGCGCGCGTACCTTTCCCGAAGAAAAAAGAAAATGATTTGTTTGACACATGCCATGACAACCGTGATTCAGGTGATTCTAAGGTTCACTAATTTTTAAACTCCCACAGTACAAGCAGTCATAACAAATCTAGAATGCTCAATAATTATTGATAATTGCGAAAACTAATGACGTTAGACACTTGAACAAAGACATCTATTGTATCTTCAAACTTTTATTTTCTTGGGACTCTATTTAGGACTTAACTTGTAAAAATGGCGATCTTTCCAGCTTAAATTGTCGAGAAGTTCGCGAATATACTAGAGTTTGAAAGCGGATTAACATACAACAGAAAACGTGGCAGCTTGTCATTTTGTCTGAAATATGCCTCTAGGCATGTCTCTAAAGACATAAGAGTGTTTATGCAGGAACGTGCAAATCAGACTGAAAAGGAGGTTAAATCACATAATATGAAGAGCCCGGAAAATTCTCGTGGGTTGCAATGTTTCGATAAACAGTAGTCCCCTTGGCTACAAATGATACCTTTATTTGCGATTTGCAGCTAGCATATTCGTTTAGCGCGTCACGGAATCTTGGATCAGTACTGTTGAAAAGAAATAAAACTTTTCCATAATAATCAAAATGTGGCAAAATAATCTATTTAGGTTAACTAATTTTGTCGAAAAGAAAATTTCTGAGATCATGATATAACGCACAGTGAACAAAAAAGTGGCATGGCATGTGTCATGGAAATTAGGAATTATACATTTCAAACAATTGAACGTCAACTTGTCCCACGAGTGGAGGTTCCCTTTAAATTCCACAGCGAGGAATGCCACCTTGTGAACTGGCAAAAATTCAATCAAATTAAATACAGACAGAAACAAAACATCAACAGAAAAGAAAAAATTTAACAGTCTGAAATTGTCTAAATATAAAAATCAAGGGGATTAATGTTGATTCATTGATATTGTTCTATGTCTGAAAATATAATAACAACCAAATCATAAGTAAGTGGCTTTTAAAACTTTAGTGTTTCTGTTCCAGACCAGTAGCGGTGTTTTAAAAGAAAACAAATATCAGCTATTTTGCATTGTTAATCTCACAACTTGCGACTCTTTAGCATAAAATACTAATTATATAGGGATACAACACGCCCTTTTGATTTTTATTTCTTCTATGCACAGGTTGCTAAATAGTTTAAGCGGAACAAAGTAAAAGAAAAAGAAACAACAAAAGTTCAATTCTTCAAGCAATCATTGCATTGTGGAAGAGGTCCGTAGTCACGATGACGAGTTCTAAAAAACAGCTTATGGTATATTTCTTCGCAGCGTTGATTCTGCTTATCAAGTCAAGAGGTAAGTCAGTGTTAACACTAAGATCGTGAACCTTGACTGTTAAGCATTACTGGCAGCAAACTTATAAATAATTACTTGAATGCTAGTTAAAGTGCATATGAAGCGAAATATATTTCTACCAATGTAAGGTTTTCCATATGTATAATAAACCACTGTAAACTTAAAAATTCTATTCAACAAAGATTTCTGCCAGTTTGTTGGGGTTTAAAGGAGCTACGTCACGAACAACGCATCTTGAAAAAACTGGCAAGTTTTTTCAAGTTTGTTGATTGTAATCGGTCTTAATCTTCGTCAGTTGAAACCATCCTTGGTTATTTTCGCGATTTTATTTTTCCGTTGGTGTTTATCTATGTTAGAAAACTATTATTTTAAGGTTTCCTTCAATTTCAAAGTAATCAGAAAAATGACTAAAACATCGTGACACTGCTCCTTTAAAGTGCGGTCTTTCCGATCAAATTGTCCAGAGCCTGGATCGAGTTTTATGCAGATTGTGACGTCACGTTGGTTGCAAAGGTTTTGATTACCGAGGATTGCGATGTAGACTGCAACCAAAGTGACGTCTCGAGGTAGTTTGGACGCGCGATTCGAAGAGCAAAATTGGGTAACTTTCATGAGTTATAAAATCGTCAATTTGTTTCCCCACAATCTCCAACTTTCACATATTTTCTTTGAGATGTCAAACATTGGAAATATCCATTCAAAATTTTCGCTTCATATGCACTTTAAAACGGTTGCTATCTAGTTGGCTACGTTCAGTGTATAATAGTTTTTTATTCCTATAAGAGGGGCCTTGTCAGCTCACATTTCTCTTATCTCAGCAATAATACAGCTGACGAGTGACAAGAAATCACTCCAAGGAAACATAGCATTATCTAACACATCAGAATCACAAAACATATCATTTTTACCTAAATTAAATTTACAATAGATTTTCAATGGGAAAACAAAAAGACAACAACATGGAATAAGCACTACTGAAACAACTAAAGTTATTAAAACATGCGAAAAAGAAACGCGCCCAAACTATATACATTTACTTTACATCAGCAAGATCCGGCAAAATACACGAACAATGAGTTTATATATGACTAAGGAAAATGACGCAGAAAAATTCAAGGGTCTAAAGCTCATTATTACTCAAACACATATGCACGCACAGCTATGATATATATGATAAAATAGAAGCTACAAGCGCATATCTTAGCCAATTATAACAAAAAATGTTTAATTTAAAGGGTAGTTTGTCCCCATCGAGTATAAATAGCATATTATAAAATCACTCCAGCGAAGAAGACACTGTTATCACTTTACAAAATTCCGACATGAAAATTGAAAAAGCTTTCGTCCACCCGATTTCATGGAACCATAACAAAAAACTATTATTTTTTATTTAAAGAATCAGACTGTATTACGACTACACTTGTTCCCATACCGTCACAATCATTCAGTGTGCCAGTAACGCAGACTCCATCACCATCGGCAACTGTATCAATAACGCGGTCTCCATCGCAATCGGCAAGTGCACCAGTAACGCAGTCGCCACAATCACCTAGGAGTGTACCAGTAACCGAGGTTCCATTACCATCTGCAAGTGTATTAGTTACCGACGCTCCATCATCATCTGCAAGTGTACCAGTGACTGAGTCTAAATCACCATCTACTATAGTACCAGTTACCGATGCTCTATCACCATCTGCAAGTGTACCAGTAACTGAGACTTCATCGCCATCTATTAGTGTGCCAGCAACTGAACCTCCATCACCATCTGCAAGTGTACCAGTATCTGAGACTTCATCGCCATCTTCTAGTGTACCAGTAACTGAGACTCCAACGGCATCTACTAGTGTACCAGTAACTGAGACTCCATCACTATCTACTAGTGTACCAGTAACTGAGACTTTATCGCCATCTGCAAGTGTACCAGTACCTGAGACTCCATTGCCATCTACTAGTGTACCAGTGACTGAGACTCCATCACCATCTCCTAGTGTGCCAGTAAGTGAGACTCCAACGGCATCTACTAGTGTACCAGTACCTGAGACTCCATCGCCATCTACTAGTGTACCAGTACCTGAGACTTCATCGCCATCTACTAGTGAACCAGTAACCGAGACTCTATCGCCATCTACTAGTGTACCAGTAACTGAGACTCCATCGCCATCTACTAGTGTACAAGCAACCGAGAGTCCATCGCAATCTACTAGTGTACCAGTAACTGAGACTCCATCACCATCTACTAGTGTACAAGCAACCGAGATTCCATCGCCATCTACTAGCGTACAAGCAACCGAGAGTCCATCGCCATCTACTAGTGTACCAGTAACTGAGACTCCATCGCCATCTACTAGTGTACAAGCAACCGAGATTCCATCGCCATCTACTAGTGTACCAGTAACTGAGACTCCATCACCAGCTACTAGTGTACCAGTACCTGAGACCTCATCGCCATCTACTAGTGTACCAGTACCTGAGACTCCATCACCATCTACTAGTGTACCAGTAACTGAGACTCCATCACCATCTACTAGTGTACCAGTAACTGAGACTCCATCACCATCTACTAGTGTACCAATACCTGAGACTTCATCGCCATCTACCAGTTTACCAGTATCTGAGACTTCATCGCCATCTACTAGTGTACCAGTAACTGAGACTCCATCACCTTTTACTAGTGTAAGAGTTACTGGGGCTCCACCCCCATCTACTAGTGTCCCAGTAAATGAGACTCCATCACCATCTACTAGTGTACCAGTAACCGAGACTCCATCGCCATCTACTAGTGTACCAGTAACTGAGACTCCATCGCCATCTAGTAGTGTACCAGCATCTGAGACTTCATCGCCATCTACTATTGTACCAGTAACTGAGACTCCATCACCATCTACTAGTGTACCAGTAACTGAGACTCCATCGCCATCTACTAGTGTACCAGTACCTGAGACTTCATCGCCATCTATTAGTGTACCAGTAACTGAGACTCCATCACCATCTGAAAGTGTACCAGTAGCTGAGACGTCATCACCATTTACTAGTGTACCAGTACCTGAGACTTCATCGCCATCTACTAGTGTACCAGTAACTGGGACTCCATCACCATCTAGTAGTATACCAGTACCTGAGACTTCATCGCCATCTATTAGTCTACCAGTAACTGAGACTCCATCACCATCTGCAAGTGTACCAGTAACTGAGACTCCATCGCCATCTACTAGTGTACCAGTAATTGAGACTCCATCGCCATCTACTAGTGTACAAGTAACTGAGACTTCATCACCATCTATTAGTGTACCAGTTACCGAGGCTCCATCACCATCTACTAGTGTACAAGTAACTGAAACTTCATCGCTATCTACTAGTGTACCAGCAACTGAGACTCGATCACCATCTACTAGTGTACCAGTAACTGAGACTCCATCCCCATCTACTAGTGTACCAGTACCTGAGACTTCATCACCATCTACTAGTGTCCCAGTACCTGAGACTCCATCACCATCTACTATTGTACCAGTAACTGAGACTCCATCACCATCTACTAGTGTACCAGTAACTGAGACTCCATCACCATCTACTAGTGTACAAGTACCTGAGGCTCCATCACCATCTACTAGTGTACCATTACCTGAGACTTCATCTCCATCTACTAGTGTACCAGTACCTGAGAGTTCATTGCCATCTACTAGTGTACCAGTACCTGAGACTTCATCACCATCTACTAGTGTACAAGTACCTGAGACTTCATTGCTATCTACTAGTGTACCAGTATCTGAGACTCCATCACCATCTACTAGTGTACCAGTAACTGAGACTTCATCACCGTCTACTAGTGTACCAGTAACTGAGACTCCATCACCATCTACTAGTGTACCAGTAACTGTGAGTCCATCACCATCTACTAGTGTATCAGTACCTGAGACTTCGTCGTTATCTACTAGTGTACAAGTACCTGAGTTTTCATCGCCATCTACTAGTGTACCAGTAACTGAGACTTCATCGCCATCTACTAGTGTCCCAGTACCTGAGACTCCATCACCATCTACTAGTGTACCAGTAACTGAGACTCCATCACCATCTACTAGTGTACAAGTACCTGAGGCTCCATCACCATCTACTAGTGTACCAGTAACTGAGACTCCATCACCATCTACTAGTGTACCAGTAACTGAGACTCCATCACCATCTACTAGTGTACCAATACCTGAGACTCCATCACCATCTACTAGTTTACCAGTAACTGAGACTACATCACCATCTACTAGTGTACCAGTAACTGAGACTCCATCACCATCTACTAGTGTACCAGTAACTGAGACTCCATCACCATCTACTAGTGTACCATTACCTGAGACTTCATCTCCATCTACTAGTGTACCAGTACCTGAGAGTTCATTGCCATCTACTAGTGTACCAGTACCTGAGACTTCATCACCATCTACTAGTGTACCAGTACCTGAGACTTCATTGCTATCTACTAGTGTACCAGTATCTGAGACTCCATCACCATCTACTAGTGTACCAGTAACTGAGACTCCATCACCATCTACTAGTGTACCAGTAACTGAGACTCCATCACCATCTACTAGTGTACCAGTAACTGTCAATCCATCACCATCTACTAGTGTATCAGTACCTGAGACTTCATCGTTATCTACTAGTGTAGAAGTACCTGAGTTTTCATCGCCATCTACTAGTGTACCAGTAACTGAGACTCCATCGCCATCTACTAGTGTACCAGTAACTGTGAGTCCATCACCATCTACTAGTGTATCAGTACCTGAGACTTCGTCGTTATCTACTAGTGTACAAGTACCTGAGTTTTCATCGCCATCTACTAGTGTACCAGTAACTGAGACTTCATCGCCATCTACTAGTGTCCCAGTACCTGAGACTCCATCACCATCTACTAGTGTACCAGTAACTGAGACTCCATCACCATCTACTAGTGTACAAGTACCTGAGGCTCCATCACCATCTACTAGTGTACCAGTAACTGAGACTCCATCACCATCTACTAGTGTACCAGTAACTGAGACTCCATCACCATCTACTAGTGTACCAATACCTGAGACTCCATCACCATCTACTAGTTTACCAGTAACTGAGACTACATCACCATCTACTAGTGTACCAGTAACTGAGACTCCATCACCATCTACTAGTGTACCAGTAACTGAGACTCCATCACCATCTACTAGTGTACCATTACCTGAGACTTCATCTCCATCTACTAGTGTACCAGTACCTGAGAGTTCATTGCCATCTACTAGTGTACCAGTACCTGAGACTTCATCACCATCTACTAGTGTACCAGTACCTGAGACTTCATTGCTATCTACTAGTGTACCAGTATCTGAGACTCCATCACCATCTACTAGTGTACCAGTAACTGAGACTCCATCACCATCTACTAGTGTACCAGTAACTGAGACTCCATCACCATCTACTAGTGTACCAGTAACTGTCAATCCATCACCATCTACTAGTGTATCAGTACCTGAGACTTCATCGTTATCTACTAGTGTAGAAGTACCTGAGTTTTCATCGCCATCTACTAGTGTACCAGTAACTGAGACTCCATCGCCATCTACTAGTGTACCAGTACCTGAGACTTCATCGCCATCTACTAGTGTCCCAGTACCTGAGACTCCATCACCATCTACTATTGTACCAGTACCTGAGACTCCATCACCATCTACTAGTGTACCAGTAAATGAGACTCCATCACCATCTACTAGTGTACAAGTACCTGAGGCTCCATCACCATCTACTAGTGTACCAGTAACTGAGACTCCATCACCATCTACTAGTGTACCAGTAACTGAGACTCCATCACCATCTACTAGTGTACCAGTAACTGAGACTACATCACCATCTACTAGTGTACCAGTAACTGAGACTCCATCACCATCTACTAGTGTACCAGTAACTGAGACTCCATCACCATCTACTAGTGTACCAGTAACTGAGACTCCATCACCATCTACTAGTGTACCATTACCTGAGACTTCATCTCCATCTACTAGTGTACCAGTACCTGAGACTTCATCACCATCTACTAGTGTACCAGTACCTGGGACTTCATTGCTATCTACTAGTGTACAACTATCTGAGACTCCATCACCATCTACTAGTGTACCAGTAACTGAGACTCCATCACCATCTACTAGTGTACCAGTAACTGAGACTCCATCACCTTCTACTAGTGTACCAGTTACTGAGGCTCCGTCACCTTCTTCTAGTGTACCAGTTACAGAGGCTCCATCACCATCTACTAGTGTACCAGTTACTGGGTCACCTTCCCCATCTTTTAATATATTATCGAGTTCTCTACCACCATCAAGTGTTTTTTCCGTGACCGAGCAAGCAACATTGTCGCCTAGTGTTTCGACAAGTCAGGCAACATCAACCATTTTGACTCTTCGTCCAACCGCTTCAACTTCAACACCCCTGCCGTCTTGTTCACCGGGATTTACTGGGCTGGATTGTTCTACTGGTAAGTGTTGTTTTTAAAATCATTCTTCGTTTTTGTTAATAACATAGCTGTTACAAGAAATGTGTTAATCAGTAAGGACTTATGATTTTTTTCCCACTACTGTAGCTAGTGTTCATGCTTCTAAACGTCGGTCTAATCTTTCTGCAAAGCGTTACATGTACTAACATTTCTTTCCTAGCGCTCTCACTTGTCACCCTAGTAGGATGCCGGAGTTTTGTCACATTTGAACCGAGTTATATGGCGCAGTTCTCACGTGTGTCTTATAGCTTACAGAACGAGCGTTTGACTAGTGTATGAAGGCCATGGCATCGGCTCCAAATTAATGAACTGGGATTTTAAGTTGCTTGTGAGCATTACTGACTTTAAACCTATTAGTGTCAAATTGACTCAAGAATTTTGTTCTTGCATTTAATGACTACTTTATTTACAACAAAGGCACTACATTAATACAATTAACTTAACAAATAAGAAAAAGAAAACATACAAATGTCTGTGCACTCCCTCGACAGAAAATTGAAATTAACTAATATAATTCCTCGAGTTACAATGCATTGCTTAAGAATAAGTCCCTACTGAATTGACTCAAGAATACCGCATTTTTGTACCGTTACAGTGCTTTTACGGTGCCACGATATTAAATGTCCCTAAACTTTGCTACAAAGCACTTTTATTTACTGAAGTAAAATTTTGATGAAGATTTTAGGCTAAAATGTACAATGATTCACTTGGGCGTATGCGCATAAGGCAAATCTATCGCTGAAACTTTGCCGTTTTTTACTTGCTCCTTTTCTTTTCGTTTTCTCGGCTTTCTTTTTCTCGCTGCTTTCTACTCTTCACATCCTTCGTTCTCGCCGGAAAAGGTTTGTGAATCGTTGATAAACACTGGAAAGGGATGCTTGATCAATTGCAGGTGTTTGGGACTGTTTTACCACCAAAAACCGATTAGATTAGATTTGTCAGAATGCAGTTGATATAAAGAGTGAACCGTTCTGTGAAAAGATCTATCCAAGCTGTATATGTTGGTCATCACAAAAATACGCTGACCTGCAAATTGATGACGTCACATGTAGTTAAATGACGCACCTCCGAATGTCGACAAAATTCGACTACAGTAATATTTCTACCAAGATTTTAAAACATATGGAATCTCTTCTATCCTCATGTAAGCTGTTTAGTAGTATTTATTGTGTTTCTTGTTTATAGATATCAACGAATGCGAAGGAGTTAATTGCTCTGGCAATGGTGTTTGTAAAGACCTTATCAATGGATATTTCTGTGATTGCAAATCTGGGTTCGTCGGAGACAATTGTGAAGCAGGTATGCTTTATCATTTAGAATCGCACGCCACTTTTTTCTGAGTGCCACTGACCTCATTTCCACGTAGCATAAGTGAGACCAGTGCGTTACTGTATTGTATGTCGATTAGTGATTGCCTAGAGTATTGGATATATATGATTTCTATAGTCATTAAAACTCCTCTTTAATATATGGAAATTGGGATATGCTAATTATACATACATACATACGTAGACTTTATTTCCTCTCGAATTTTAGAGTAGCTTGTAATATTAATATTAGTAGCTAATATCTTCGAGAAATATAATAAAAAATACACTAAAATACGTTACAATTATTGGACACTAAATGATGTGATAGTCACAGGAAGTTTCAAGAGATGCCATTTATGATTTTATTGTGACTTGGCATGGCATAAAAGTAAAAGAAAATGTGAGAAGTACTATGATGCTGGTGTTTTATTTCAGAAATCGATCGGTGTAATCCCAACCCGTGTCAAAATGGCGGAACTTGCAGAGAACAAGGAAGTACCTACCAATGCGAATGTGCTGCCGAGTTTCAAGGACGTAACTGTGAAATAAGTAAGACTATTTCATTTTATGGCTTAGGGTATTACCTTGTAAGGAGCTAGTAGTAAAAGATAGCAGTTTGAGGAAGATATTGTGGTGTTCCGATGGTTGACTTTTGGCGGGAAATAGTGAGGGGATATGTGAACAAATTAACTTATATTAACTTAAACGCTACAACTCTATATTAAAATGAAAACTAACGAGGCAGCATAAATTTTATGCAGTACTTTTTATTATGCCTTCTAGCTTTTAATTTATGGATGAAACGCTTGAGTGCGAGAATTAAATAAATATTTCGAGCAATGCGTTCGTGTGGTTGTGTTTTATTATAATTTTCCAAGCGCATCTTTTTTTAATTGCTTACATTGTACTCTCGTCGGAGTGAAAGTGTTCAATAAAATAACAACCACTTGATGGACCCACGCACAAACAGTCTGTGTAAAATTCGTGTTAGGTATAGCTGCAGTGTTCACATAAGAAAACTCCACTTCGTTTACAAATTTTTATTTAATCCTTTATTCTTTTTTTTTTCAGCGAAGCCACCTAGACGATTTTCCTGCAAAATTAAAATAGACAAGAAATTTGACCCATCCTATAATACCATCTCCTCGCCAGAATCTCGTGCCCTCATTTCAGAACTAAACAGGATCTTCGTCCCCTTCTTCAGGAAAAAATTTAACAATTTTCTAGAAATCATTTACAGAAGATTTTTCCAAGGGAGTGTAGGGACGGAATTTGACATTATATTTCGACCAACATCGAATGTGTCTAACACGAGCATCGTCAAAGCTGTGGAAGATGGCAATGCAACGAAAGACCTGGCGTCTTTAATCATAATAGGAAGCATAACTGTAACAGAACAACTTCAGGTTACGCAGACTACAGTTCAAAGTCCACCGTCAACTGTTGTACCTACAGGTATTTTGATCTATTTTGTGTTGTTGTTTTCGGGATATATGTAGCAATTTGTTTTAAGCTATTCTTCTAAGAAGTAGAAGCGTTGTTATGTACATGAGGAAAAAATTGATGGAAAATTCGTTTACAATACATGTGGTTGTCATGGCGGTGATCATTTCAGAAGGCCGTTAAGAACGGAATCCTGTCTATCGGCAGTATTCAAGTACAGTGTAATATTTACAGCCGAGTGTTTTAGACTTGATAAAACACAAACTGCCAATTTATTGAAGTCTGGCTTCAAAATCTTCTGATGTAGATCAAATCATTCTCGCACTAATATTAAAATTTAGGGTTATTTTGGCCTAGAAAATTGGACGGAAAGTTTAGCCGTGTCTTTATCAGATAGAATGACACTCATTACACATAAATTTCTTTTGTACTTTCTTCATGAATTGTTAATGGTTTTTGAAAGATAGTAAATAAATGGTTGTGCTATAGCCTCTCGTTGAATACCGTGAATATCCATTTGGCTTGAAATGTATTTGTACTCATCTCTCACCTAAAGGTTCTTGCGCCTACAAGGTTACATTTGTGATATTAAACGATGTAAAAATCGAAAGCGCGAGCATCGGAACAAGTTGCTAGAGATCATTCTTAATTAAACTGTACTCAGTTATTGCCTTGTTTTGACGGTTTTGGGTTCACGCATTTTTTTTTGTCAGCAGAATCAGACAAACTCGACACCTGGCTCATCGTACTGATTGTGGCTTTAGCAGTCGTCCTTGTCCTTGTTTTGATAATCGTTCTTTTAATAGTAAGTGTAAACTATGTTCAGTAGTTTATGTTAGCTTTCACATGGGAGTCCCCCCCCCGGGAGTTTATGTTAGCTTTCACATGGGTAATATATTGACAATGTGGCTTTAGAATTGAAGTAAAGGTGATGCCATCAACATTCATGGTGCACATGATAATTATGATAATTTTGGCCTAGTCACAGCTTCAAGATAGATATACCGACACCTCTACAGATAGTTCAGCTGGTCCGAAAGAAACTGAGAAATTTCATAAAAAACTGTACCTTTGTAACATACGAACACCTCTGTTAAACGCACACGCTTCCATGTCCTTTTGGTGTCCGTATTGGAGAGGCTCGACTGTAAATCTAATGAAAGTTTTCGGCACCGTTCGCGTCTCGAGAACCTCTTTGAAAAATTTTTACAAAACAGGGAATTCCAGACAAATTTACTGATGTACTGAACCTGCGTTATGCGCCTAATGGCGCGACGAGAATAAATGACTGAACGAACCACATGTATGTGACGGTATGGCGGAGTATTTGGCGGAGAATGTCGTAAAAATGCGATAAATAGGGCTGGGAGTTATTTTCTTTTGGTCGTCAAGATTACGCTCGTCAGACCAGGTGTTATTTGTCATTAGTTACTAACAAGCGCATCTGTTATCTTTTTTACTTAGCTGGCATACAGACGTGTAGTTCAAACAGGCAAACTTGATACGCTACCGACCGATAGCTACTGGGAATTAATGGGAGTCAGCCACGACAACATGCGAGCTCATACTGAAAACGTTTACGATCACGTGACAAACCAAAATGGAGCAGCTGCCAAGCCTACTAATGTAAGTCACTGAGGCTTTATAAAAATTTACATAACAGAGCGCGCACAAAAGTCTCGGGAAATTTTATCAGAGTATAAAACACGGAACGCCTTGCTTTTTCACTGTTTTATATGCCAATACAGTAGTGTTTCACTGTCGCTAAAAGCACTCCGGTTAATTGAAAAGGAAACAGGAAACCTTCGGCAAGATAATTAGCAGTCAAAACAGATTTTACCAGACGCGTTGAGAAAAGCTGGAAAAGATTAATATTGCGTTTTTTCCAGGAGCCCACGACAGTCGAGAATCTGTATTAAGTACCCCAACAAGCAACCAAGCCCTTCACTTGCTTTGGACTATTGAGACTAGCAGACTACATATAGTGATTTTTACGGGATTTTTGCTAGCTTGATCACGAAAGTACATATGCGCCAAAACAATAATAATCTAAACACGGTTTTTCTCATATGAAAGGCGCGGGGATGCTCGTCGGATAATTTGAAATGAACCCCAAAAGGACACCAATCTGGGCGTGTCTCAAACATCGGTATATAAACCGCCAATACAGCTGCCTCCTTTTTTTATTTCTTCATGTACAACCCTAAACGAGACCTCAACGGCTGAAAGATTGGCGTTCTGTCCTGAAAGTCCGAAGTGACGGCGAAACCTGATCTGTAACTGTACACCCCCTAAGCGAGACGACGAGCATCCCTTCTCTTTCACATGAGAGTCCCCACCGGGTTTTCATGTTCAATGTATTTGGAATAAGCTCCCTCTTTATTAAACCAGGTTCCCCTTAAAGTCTTATAGCAAGCACCCCCAGGCTAAACGGTAATCTTTTTGTTCTTTTACAGAATTCTATGTGGCACACGAACGAAACAAATGGGAAAGCTGTTAACGAGGCATTTCTAGAGGATAGTGCGATGTAAATCAATCTGCGCTGGACAAAAACATCAAGAGATGACAAATACTCCTGTTAATAGTCTTCTAATATTTAGCCCAGCTTATTTTTTGAAGCCGTGCAATACTACTTATAAAGAACTGAGACGTTTCACATGGGATACAACGCTAATTATGTAAAATATACGCAAGGAAATGCAAATTTGCAGCATTCACGACAGAAGGACGTTGCTGCGGTCTAGCTCGCGACGATCCTCCATACGTCGACCTAGCCACTTTTAAATCTGAAATCTATTTTTGCACAAATATGGGCAGAAAAGGAAAGATTTAGTGAAATGTGGAAACTCGCCTGAGAGCAACTGTAAAGTAGTTCAGACGAACATGTGACATTATGGTTTTATAAGGTCCCACTGTAATATAAATTTTGTAAAGTGATTTTATAAGGCTAGCCTGCAGCACGCTTATGATTTTCTGACAAGATATATCAACTGATCTGCTATCGCCGTGTCACATGATTAAACACGGGGGGGGGGGGGACTCCCTTATGGAACGGACGGGGATGCTCGTCGGAAATTTTGAATTTAACCTCTAAAAGAGACCAATCTGGGTGTGGCCGAACGTTATGCAGACCCCTATAGAATTTCTTTCTTCTTTGTTATTTCTTCGCGTGCAACCCTAAACGAGACCTTGACGGCTAAAAATAATGACATTTTTCCCAGAACACCCTAAGCGAGACCAAAATCCGAAATTTACACCCCTAAGCGAGACGACGAGCATCCCCGTCCATTTCATATGGGACCCCCCCCCCCCCCCCCGGCAATTTTACAAACATCTTCAGAGTACATGCTCGATAGTGCCAGAAGTTGTTATGTACAGTGCGATACAGTACAGTACAATATAATGCAATGCAATGCAACATAGGCGATAAAATGCAGTGTAATAACTTTACTTGAACACGATTATGTCTTGCTCGGGTGCCGTGTCGCGTAGCAAAGTGGTTAAGTCATTAAATATTGTTCAGAAAATATAACCACAATAATACCAAGACTACTAAACGACGAAAATTATCAAAGCTTAAGTTCCGTTATTTATATTTTTTTCCCCTAAAAACCTTAAGCAACATTTTGGATAGTTCATGATAACTTTTAGTTCGTCTCTAGAGAGTATTACCAACTGAGAAACACCTTTAAGGAGGCTTAAACCCGTTAAGAGACAACACAAAATGTTCTATACGTGCAGCTGTGTATACCATGGTGTAACTGATATAAAAGAACTAATTTATATTTTCAAAGAAAACGTTCTGCCCCATGTCATGTAGCTACCGCGTATGTCTCTCAACTTTCCAAGAGTTTTAACCGTCTTACAAATTAAAAAAAAAAAACATTTTTTATAAAATATGCATGCATTGAATTTCACTACTTATTGCATGCGTTGGATTTAATTTTATTGTTCGCAAAGCAGGAAGTTGCTTACTTGGGTGCATGGCCGATCGCATAAGGTTTGTTCGATATTGTACTTGAATCCGTTATCATGGGCTTTTTAATACTGATAAAGAAAACAAGTTTAGGTTCTTGGGAGGCATCGGCTTCGACAACCTTACTCCCAGGGCTTTTCCCTTTTTGCGGCTTGGAATGGCTGCGGTGACACCTAAGAGAATTTATGCAAATTACACGTCTGCTCCATACTGCAAATGCAGACTTGTTTTTCACTGGATGTTCAATCTACAGTATCTCTAACAACTGCTGGGGTACGAGTGTAGGCTTCTGTTAGCAAGACAAGTTATCCATCTTGATAACGATTGTCATGTAGCCGAATAGTGATGATGTCGATGATGATGATAATAATGATGATGATGGTGAGGAGAAAGAGGAGCTGGAGGAGGAGGAGGAGGAGGAGGAGGAGGAGGAGGGTTGAAATGCTAGGATTGTGAAATGCAAGATGGCACTTCGTATATAGGTCTTTACCGATCCTGAAAAAGCTAGAAAAGTCTGAAAAGTTTCTGATACGATTTCAGATAATGTGCACATTATTAATAGGGTGTATCTTACAATCTTTTTTTTGCAGTAAAGACTTTCGGCAAAACAAGCATCAACCAATTAGAAACCATGACAACAGCCTTTGTTGCCACAAATGCGAAAAGTGCTCAAGTGTGCTCAAAATGCAAAATAGTGTTCCAAAGTCGAAAAAGTGCTCAAAAGTTGCTCAGCAATATCGGGAAATGTCTACTTGTATGTTTCCGAGTCACATAGTACGTTCGTTTCTGATGTCTTGCGGCGGAAAACGTTTTGCACTCTCGTACGTTTTACAGTGCGGCTACTATTGCCGGGGTCACCCAGACAAAGTTAACCAATCACAAAGCAGAACGGAAACAATAGGTTTCAACATTTTTAACTTCAGCCAATAAAATGTCGAGTACAGAACAATGAAATTTCAACTTGTTCGTTCGCCACGAAAACAGATCGATACAAATTTTGGCTGTAAGGCACTGAGTTTTCAATTAATTTCGATTGTATCCCTTTTGAACTTGAGTAGTTGTGTCAGCAACATTTTGAAGGTAAATATTAGCGATGTTTACGAAAGAGAAATTCGAAACAGGGAAAGCAACGACCGTACCGTTTGTCTTAACTGTTGCGTGGCGGAGTTCGCTCGTGACAATTTCAAGTTTTCTCTACGGCTTCAACTGGAGTTTTCACCGTCGTAGTACCACTTTATTTGGAAATTAAATGCACGTGATGCTAGTGAAGGAAGACTTTCTGAACTGCCTAACGTACCAGTGAAAGCGACGGTCATAGTTTAGCCAAAGTGCGTGGCGTATTTGCAAACAACCGCGAAAACTTGTTCGCCAGCGTGATAGATTTAGTTTTCTGCGCTGTCGGATAATTCAGTTCCACCGAAAGCGTATCGGCCGTTTACATCCAAAGTTTCGGCAATTCAGCGAGTTTGAATAAACTCGCAAAAAAAAAAAAACACTCAACCGTCTGAGTAGAATATTTGCGGGCGCGGGTTTATTTCGTTTCGGAACGTTTTATTCTTTAACATGCATTTCAACTCGACACTGAGCTTGTGAAGGAATTTATTTCGGAAAGAAAAGTTTATAGAGCAATTTCACTTGTATCCTAGTCAGTGTAAAAAACAAAACCGATTTTCCTGTTCGGAATTCGTCCTGTGTCCTGCAGTGTCACATTTGCAAGAAAATAGTGAAACGGCGGGCGGTTGTTGTTTTTTTTTCGAGAATCAAATTCCGCCACACAATTTGCCAAACAAAAAGCCGTCGCGTTCACTGCTTGCATAGAGATTGACATCGATTCTTGCAAATTAAACTTGCATGACAAATGACATTCATTTATACAGCATGTGAAACTAATCAAATTTTTAAATCTAAGCGTCAACGCTAGCTAATGCTATGTTCAGCATAAACTGCATAAGCTTCACGGACTTCACGAGTGAACACATTGAAATTTCAGTATTGTTATTTACTCAAACACAAAAAGTTGTAATCTTAGCTTTCACTGGTAGGTTATGCCATGAAGAAAGTCTTCCCTCGCTAGCATTTCTTGTATTTATTTTCCAAATGGTACTACCAAAACTCCAGTTGATGGCGTAGAGAAAACTTGAAATTGTCACGAGCGAACTCCGCCACGCAACAGTTGAGACAAACAGTACGGTCGTTGCTTTCCCTGTTTCGAACTTCTCTTTCATAAACATCGCTAATATTTACCTTCAAAATGTTGCTGTCACAACTACCCAAGTTCAAAAGGAATACAATCGAAATTAATTGAAAACTCAGTGCCTTACAGCCGAAATTTGTATCGATCTGTTTTCGTGGCGAACGAACAAGTTGAAATTTCATTGTTCTGTACTCGACATTTTATTGGCTGAAGTTAAAAATGTTGAAATCTATTGTTTCCGTTCTGCTTTGTGATTGGTTAACTTTGTCTGGGTGACCCCGGTAATAGTAGCCGCACTGTAAAATAGCATTTGCAAAAGAGGGAGGCGTTGGGGCCTATTAGAAACCGCAAAACCGCACAAAAATTCATAAAAAATGCAAAAGGCATTTCAATTAAAACCGAAAACCGCATACAAAACCATCAGAACACAAAATTTACACAACAATTTCCAAACCCTGTGATCAATCGGATTTGAAATGGCGACACGTGGAGCATACTGACCAAACGTTATTTCTTCACGGCATTTTGTGGATGCCATGGTACAGAATCCTGCATGTCTTCTCTAATTTCTGTTTAAATAAGTCAGAAAAATTCGCAAAAGTCCTCCATTGAATCACAATATAGCACTTACGGGAATTTTCCGATCGCTTTGAAACCTCCATTGAAAATCATAACCTGTAAACCAAATGGGAAAATAAAACTGAAAAACATGTGGGATATCATGGCCGATCTAAAAAATGGTCGAATCCGCAAAAACGAAAGTCCCAACGTCCAACCCCCACCTCCTTCGCAAAACAGCGATCTGCAGCGGGATGTAGCGGGATGCCCAGTGATGTCAGGCGGCTGTGCAGATCAGTGCAGTTGCAAGCTTCAGTAACACGTGAATGGTCACAGAGGGATTAATGCTTCCAGATAAAATCTACCAAATAACAATCTTATGCTCATTGCCTAAATTCCAACCGATAAGCTATTAGCCTGTAGAGCAAAGAATTTAGGGGCATAACAGCGTCTCTTGACCGCCTCTTTTATGGACCACTGATCTGTCAGCTACTAATTTATCCAGCAAACAAACAAATGTGAATAATGTATTCTCGAGCATTCACTTGGTTTATCGTTTGATCAAAGAATACTTTTTCAGGTAAGTTATCCTTTTCGGGTTCTGAACTTAGTTCTAAGGTAACAAAGTGACTGAAGTGTCTAATGGTCAGTTTATATGTTTGTGGTCCAAAACATAAGTCGTAGGACTGATTCATTGAAGTGGTGTACTTCAGTGGGATAAACAAAAGGCAAACATTCATCTCCACACAAATTAACCAGTTTGCCATATCTACAAGTGTTACGCCAAGTTTTCAAAGGCAGACTACTAAAGTCAATATACATCAATGCGATAGCTATAAAAGTAATGTCTTTCTCCACTCTAAGACAATGATCGAGTTTTGATCGAACACAAGACTAAACAGTGGTAACTCATTTTTATTTTGACCAGGTCTTGTCAGCTTATACTGTGGAATCCCGATTTCCGCGGCTTCCAAGAGAAACGAAAATTGGTTCGATAAGCCGAGATGTTAGAGAAATCGGGGGGTGAAATTGCAGTGCTCGACTGAGGAAAGCAGACCATTTGTGGTTCCAGTTATCGGAGGATTCCACTGGTTCCACCGAAGACTCCTTACAACCCTTTTTTGTAATTTAATATTCGGGTAGTGGATCATGACCGTTTAAACATAAATTAATTTTCCTTCTCGAATCATCATTAATAACCCTGATATGGCTTTTAAACTAACTATTTTTGGTTTGAGAATGGGTTTTACATTTTGCCATTTTTGTCTAAAATTGAGTATCATTTGACGTTTGCCTTTCCCGTGTATAACGTCATTCTTAATCTCACTACTGCTTTGGTAACGCATGGAAACGGTTATGAGTCTAAAAATTGGGATGAAAAATAATGCGCTTAAGATTGTGCAACCAGGGCAGCACGACATGAACCGAGACAATGTACACTTCATGACAAAGAAACAACCATGATCACTTTCCTTGGATGATCGTTTTCCTTCGCTGTTCAAGAATTAGGCAATCCACTTTATTTCAGACATCAAATATTTAACTTTGTTCAAAATCGCGGAAAAGCGGTCAACTCGTCAAGTCTTCAGGAAAATTATTTACCTAGGACACGGCTTTTTTCTGAAAGGGCGTGATCGCAGGTCACCTGATTATCGCCTACGGTTACGGAAATTTTTAATAACATGATACTAGCGACTAATTGGTGATAAATCAATCTACCGATAGCATGAAACACGCAATCAGAACCCCGATTTCTAGAGCCCTCGATTTCTTAAACCAATAACTCGAACCAGTAGTCGTTTCCCTTCGGATTTGCCTCACTCAGTCGAATTAATACTGCAATTGTATCCTCGATTTCCCGAATTCCCGATCTCTCGAACCAAATTCTTTTCCCGGCTTGAACGTTCGAGAAATCGGGATTCCAATTCCACTGTACGAATGTAATCGCGATCGATAAAAGTCATGAGGGTTGTCTCTCCAGTTATCCATTAAACATTCTCCAAATGATGAAATTTTATGATTTGAAAGAAACGATGTCTTTGTGGCGAAAAATATTTTAATTTGTTTTCGACCACACACCGTGGTTACCATAATCTTGAACTCCACGGTCTAGTTATCGAGATAATGGGCAATTTAAATGGCCTATAAATAATCTAAAGATATAGATGGGTTTGAAACCAAACTATTTCAACAAAATAGTCAAAACAAAACTATAATTGGCTGTCAGTATTGAATGAATGTGAAAATGACTTGAATTGAGCAAAGATAATTACACTTTGACTACAAGTTCAAACTCGATTCACACTGATGTGCTTCTAAACATGTCGCCAAAGACATTGACATGTATTTAAGAAATAAAACCTCCGTTTCAATATTTTTCTCTGATTAAAATTACAGCCAGGCCAATTCGCTCCCGTTCTGCTGCTGGTACGCTGTATCGTCTATTTTTCAGTATTCTGATAATTAAGGTGGCTGGTATCGGTTTCCAGCATTTTCAAGCATTTTTCAGCTCTTACACTTTTGACGGGTCTGTACTAGAAATCTTTATCAGTTGATGCTACAATAATGGTATCAAATAAATGCCCAATGATTGGTGAATATGTTCTGGTCATTTTCTTGACGTCGCTGGTTACCATAGTAACAGGATAACCTGTTAAAAACACCCTTAATTTTAGCTTTAAGTGCTTATAACTCAAAAACGAGCTCGGTGACCCCCATTTTTTATTGTTGAGTTATAATTAGCATGTAAAGATACAACTTTTTGTAAAGTTAAAAAAATTTCTACGAAGCGGTTTCAGAGCCACCTTAAATTTTTAAAAATTTAAGGTGGCTCTGAAACTGCTTCGTAGAAATTTTTTTAACTTTGCAGAAAGTTGTATCTTAACATGCTAATCAATGTTCAATAATAAAAATTGGGGGTCATCGAGCTCGTTTTTGAGTTATAAGCACTTAAAGCTAAAATTAAGGGTGTTTTTAACAGGTTATAGTGTTGCTATGGAAACCAGTGAGGTCAAGAAAGTAACCAAAACGTACTCGGCAATCATTGGGTATTTATTTGATACCATTATTGTAGCATCAACTGATAAAAATCTATTGTACTATCCAGTCAAAGTGTAAGAGCTGGAAAGTGCTGGAAACCATTACCAGCCACCTTAGGGCACTGTCACCAATTTTTAGGATAACTTTGAAAAGCCAAAAGAAATTCTAATCATAGGAGAACCAAAAATACTGGTTCAGTTTGTCTTAAAACTACCCAACCAGTTCTCTGAGACTATAATTAAGTGTGTTTGGCTGCGGATCGCCAAGATGTGAATGACTGCAACTTGAAAACATCAGGCTGACTTTTTCAAGATTTTCCTTTGTTTCCTGTAACTGACTATGGTTTGTTCTTCCTTTGGGAAAATCAATAGATTTCCTTCTCTTGACTTTCTGGGAGTATTCTGTGTACGTGACAAAGCATTTCATTTCATTTTTAGCACATTTTCACCCCACAAGTCAAAATCCCCGTGACAGTGCTTCTTTAAAGAACATTTTTTGTATCAAAAGATGCTTACGAGAATCTCAGATATAGTATATAAAATAGGTACAGTGGAATTCCACAATTTCTCGATAACTCGAACCAAAAGTCGTTTCCCTTAAAGGGGCTAGGTCACGGTATTTTAGGTAATTCTATTTATTTTCGTTAATTAAGAGTTCTAAACTTTAAATTGGCAGAGCAAAAGTCTTTTATTGGCAAAATCATGGCCACATAACAAACAACGATGGTTTTCGAGCATTGTAAATGACACTTTCATACAAATTGAGAGAAACTTGAAAAATATCGGGCCGACGTTTTTCAATTTTACCCGAACGCAATCCGTTTTAATGTTCTCGAATTTTGCCCATCCATGCCCCTTTTTGGCCTTTCTGTGTTTCTTTTGAGTTCTTCTACAGTTTTGAGCCGTTATTGTGATATTTCAGTTAATTTTATGACAAGTTGGTCAGTGCCGAAATTGCCTAAAATTGTGTGACATAGCCCCTTTAATAAGGTACGTTCCACTGACCATTTTCCGGAGTAAGGTGCCCGTTCGATGAATCGCTATTTCGATTCCGGAATACGCGGAATGTATTCCAAGTTTTATGCTCTGCTCTGGGGAGCAGAATAATCTCTTGGAACAATCCAGAATAATAACGTCACTTCGTCCTCGCCTCGCGGCCGTTTTCAAACAACAAGCAAAATGGCTACCGCCGGCGACCACCAACGTGTGAAAAAAACAAATTGTTGCTCAGAAAAAGATACTCCAAGACGCTTTTCCTCATTTCCTTATACGAAGAAATGAAAGATATTTTTCAAAACGTCAATTACAGAAAGAAACAAGTCTGGGAACTGATTGCGGGCATTATTCCCGAAGCGGAATAATCGTTTTATTGACGTACGGACGGAATGACTATCCTGGATTATTAAAAACTAGCAATGGTATATTGCAATTGCTGAGTTTTGATTGGTTAACAGGCAATGGTATATGAGCTCATATACCATTGACCACAAATATCGTAGCCGATACGCGTCAACGAAAACAGCGGGAAGCTAAAATTTTGCAATTCTTTTGGGCGTTTTTAATAAAACAATTATTCCACTCGCGCTTGTTGGATATGAGATCGTTATAGCCAACTCGGCGCTACGCGCCTCGCTGGCTATCTACCATCTCATATCCAACGCGCGCTCGTGGAATAATTGTTAAATAATCCGGATTATTAAAACTTAGCAATGGTATATTGCAATTCCTGAGTTTTGATTGGTTAACTGGCAATGGTATACGCGTCAACAACAAACAGCTGGAGAACTCAAATATTGTAATTCTCTGGGTGTTTTAAATAAAAAATGATTCCAACCACGCTTGTTGGATATGAGATCGTTATAGCCAACTCGGCGTTGGCTATCTACCATCTCATATTCAACGCGCGCTCGTGGAATAATTGTTAAATACATTCTTATTCCGGAAAAGGGTTAATCAAACGCAACCTAAGTGGAACACTGCAATTTTAAACCTGATTTCTCGAACTCCAGGCTTCTTTTTTTGGCGGTGAGATAAACATGGACTGTATATAAGATGGTGTCCTAAATCATTACCTAATAATCACTGATAAAACAGACTTGCGTGCAAAATAACTCGATAGTGCACGCTAAAGGAATTGCAACGCATATGATTTAGTGGCTCTCTGCAGCATAGTAATACTGTGCTACATACATAAGACATAACGACCAAATGACATCTAACCCTAAATATATTTCAGTCCAGATAGAAGCCCATAGGTTAAACAACCCGTTATGTGTTTCTGGAGTATTTCGCCAACGACAGCTATTATGCAAAAGTTAATGAAAAATAAAAATATAGAAAATCACTTCTTACATAAATGTAAACAGCAGTACTCATAAACGAAATTGTAAATGACTACTCACCCTCCTTCTATTTGACTCTCTCTACCCACATGAAGCTCGTCGCTGATTAGCTAAAACCGAACACAGTGCCAGGAACAGCAAACATTCATCAAGCAAACGTCGTGATCTGGAAACACCCTGCACATGTACAAACGTGGTGATGGCGACGTCCTCCAAGAAGCAGCTTTTGGTATACATCTTTGCAGGAATCATTGTACTTGTCAAGTCAGGAGGTAAATCGACCTTTACGTATAACCGTCACGATCATGATCATATTCACGAAAACAATCACGAACACGTCCAAACACAGGAACGATCACGTTGACAAGTGCATAATTTGATCGCTTGTAGATTGGCCAAAAAAATAAAAACAGCAATGACGTTCCCGGGTTCAAATCTTCCATGCTTTGAAATTTATGAAACCAGTTTGATTTTTAATTTTTATCGTCCCATTTATCATAATCTGAAGGAAAGGGAAATCAAACTGGTTCTATCTCATTTAGTGTCCAGAAATAGTGCAGTAGTGCCCAAAACTTTGGCATTAATTTAATTTTTACAGTTAAATTATAAAACATAAATATTACTATATATATTATCACCATTTTAAAGTTTTTCTCCGTTTTTATGTATTCATGCAAAGCGCTTTTGATAACTTTCTACCTGCAATTTAAGACTTTAAGTCATTATTACTTTTATTATTACTATTATCATTGTAAACTATAAACTTTTCACAGGATCTACTTCGTTTTTGACAGTTTTTAAAAGAGCGTTAACGTTTTGGATCACTGCTAATGTTTTAACTTTCTACTTAATAAAATGCGCCTTTAAAAAACGTATCACTTTAAAACACGCGTTAACGAAAATATATGTTTCCACCTTATTAAACAAAAAGCGAAAAAAAGTCAAAGCAAACAACAACAAACGTATCAACAAATATGACCAGAACTACAAACTTAGCGATTTAACTAACTACATCATAATATCTTTAATATATAAAGGATCCATGGCAAGTACAAGTTCACTGTCTTCAACGACAGCAACACCGAAAAATTCCTTTTGTGTTTGTGTGACAACAGGAGCTACAATAAGTACACCGGCATCATCGACAATGAAATCAATAAACTCATCCTCAGTGAACGCAAACTCTGAGTCCACAACAAGTTCATTTTGTGTTTGTGCGACAACTGAAGCTACAACGAGTACACTGCCTTCTTCGACCGTATCGCCAACATCCTCTTCTTCAGTGAGTATAACAACTGGGTCTACAACAGTTGTGCAGTCATCATCAACCGTGTCACCAACAAACTCATCTTCAATGAGTGTAACAACTGAGACTACAAGTTCACCGCTAACGTCGACAGTCTCACCAACAACCTCATCTTCAGTGAGTGTAACAACTGAGACTACAAGTCCACCGCTAACATCGACAGTTTCACCAACAACCTCATCTTCAGTGAGTGAAACAACTGAGTCTTCAAGTTTACCGCTAACATCGACAGTGTCACCAACAACCTCATCTTCAGTGAGTGAAACAACTGAGACTTCAAGTTTACCGGTAACATCGACATTGTCACCAACAACCTCATCTTCAGTGAGTGTAACAACTGAGACTACAAGTTCACCGCTAACATCGACATTGTCACCAACAACCTCATCATCAGTGAGTGAAAGAACTGAGACTACAAGTTTACCGCTAACATCGACAGTGTCACCAACAACATCATCTTCAGTGAGTGAAACAACTGAGACTTCAAGTTTACAGCTAACATCGACAGTGTCACAAACAACCTCATCTTCAGTGAGTGTAACAATTGAGCCTACCACAAGCTCACTGCCTTCAACGACAGCAACACCAACAAATTCCTTTTGTGTTTGTGTGACAACAGGAGCTACAACAAATACACCGGCATCATCGACAATGAAATCAATAAACTCATCCTCAGTGAACGCAACCTCTGAGTCCAGAAAAGTTTCATTTTGTGTTTGTGCGACAACTGAAGCTACAACGAGTACACTGCCTTCTTCGACCGTATCACCAACTTCCTCTTCTTCAGTGAGTATAACAACTGGGTTTACAACAATTGTACAGTCATCATAAACCGTGTCACCAACAACCTCATCTTCAGTGAGTGTAACAACTGACACTGCAAGTTTACCACTAACAACGACAGTGTCACCAACAACCTCACCTTCAGTGAGTGTAACAACTGAGTTTACAAGTTCACCGCTAACATCGACAGTGTCACCAACAACCTCATCTTCAGTGATTGAAATAACTGAGACTACAAGTTCACCGCTAACATCGACAGTGTCACCAACAACCTCATCTTCAGTAAGTGAAACAAGTGAGACTTCAAGTTCACCGCTAACATCGACAGTGTCACCAACAACCTCATCTTCAGTGAGTGAAACAACTGTGACTTCAAGTTTACCGCTAACATCGACAGTGTCAACAACAACCTCATCTTCAGGGAGTGAAACAACTGAGACTTTAAGTTTACCGCTAACATCGACAGTGTCACCAACAACCTCATCTTCAGTGAGCGAAACAACTCAGACTTCAAGTTTACCGCTAACATCGACAGTCTCAACAACAACCTCATCTTCAGTGAGTGAAACAACTGAGACTTCAAGTTTACCGCTAACATCGACAGTGTCAACAACAACCTCATCTTCAGTGAGTGAAACAACTGAGACTACAAGTTCACCGCTAACATCGACAGTGTCACCAACAGCCTCATCCTCAGTGAGTGTAACAACTGAGACTACAAGTTTACCACTAACATCGACAGTGTCACCAACAACCTCATCTTCAGCGAGTGTAACAACTGAGCCTACCGCAAGTTCACTGCCTTCAACGACAGCAAAACCGACAAATTCCTTTTGTGTTTGTGTGACAACAAGAGCTACAACAAGTACACCGGCATCATCGACAATGAAACCAATAAACTCATCCTCAGTGAACGCAACATCTGAGTCCACAACAGGTTCATTTTGTGTTTGTTCGACAACTGAAGCTACAACGAGTACACTGCCTTCTTCGACAGTATCACCAACATCCTCTTCTTCAGTGAGTATAACAACTGGGTCTACAAAAATTGTACAGTCATCATCAACCGTGTCACCAACAACCTCATCTTCAATGAGTGTAACAACTGAGACTACAAGTTCACCGCTAACTTCGACAGTCTCACCAACAACCTCACCTTCAGTGAGTGTAAAAACTGAGACTACAAGTTCACCGCTAACATCGACAGTTTCACCAACAACCTCATCTTCAGTGAGTGAAACAACTGAGACTTCAAGTTTACCGCTAACATCGACACTGTCAACAACAACCTCATCTTCAGTTAGTGAAACAACTGAGACTTTAAGTTTACCGCTAACATCGACAGTGTCACCAACAACCTCATCTTCAGTGAGTGTAACAACTGAGACTACAAGTTCACCGCTAACATCGACAGTGTCACCAACAACCTCATCTTCAGTGAGTGTAACAATTGAGCCTACCACAAGCTCACTGCCTTCAACGACAGCAACACCAACAAATTCCTTTTGTGTTTGTGTGACAACAGGAGCTACAACAAGAACAACGGCATCATCGACAATGAAATCAATAAACTCATCCTCAGTGAACGCAACCTCTGAGTCCAGAAAAGTTTCATTTTGTGTTTGTGCGACAACTGAAGCTACAACGAGGACACTGCCTTCTTCGACCGTATCACCAACATCCTCTTCTTCAGTGAGTATAACAACTGGGTCTACAACAATTGTACAGTCATCATCAACCGTGTCACCAACAACCTCATCTCCAGTGAGTGTAACAACTGAGACTGCAAGTTTACCACTAACAACGACAGTGTCACCAACAACATCATCTTCAGTGAGTGTAACAACTGAGTTTACAAGTTCACCGCTAACATCGAAAGTGTCACCAACAACCTCATCTTCAGTGAGTGAAATAACTGAGACTACAAGTTCACCGCTAACATCGACAGTGTCACCAACAACATCATCTTCAGTGAGTGAAACAACTGAGACTTCAAGTTTACCGCTAACATCGACAGTGTCACCAACAACCTCATCTTCAGTGAGTGAAATAACTGAGACTTTAAGTTTACCGCTAACATCGACAGTGTCACCAACAACCTCATCTTCAGTGAGTGAAACAACTGAGACTTCAAGTTTACCGCTAACATCGACAGTGTCACCACCAACCTCATCTTCAGTGAGTGTAACAACTGAGACTACAAGTTCACCGCTAACATCGACAGTGTCACCAACAACCTCATCTTCAGTAAGTGAAACAAGTGAGACTTCAAGTTCACCGCTAACATCGACAGTGTCACCAACAACCTCATCTTCAGTGAGTGAAACAACTGTGACTTCAAGTTTACCGCTAACATCGACAGTGTCAACAACAACCTCATCTTCAGGGAGTGAAACAACTGAGACTTTAAGTTTACCGCTAACATCGACAGTGTCACCAACAACCTCATCTTCAGTGAGCGAAACAACTCAGACTTCAAGTTTACCGCTAACATCGACAGTCTCAACAACAACCTCATCTTCAGTGAGTGAAACAACTGAGACTTCAAGTTTACCGCTAACATCGACAGCGTCAACAACAACCTCATCTTCAGTGAGTGAAACAACTGAGACTACAAGTTCACCGCTAACATCGACAGTGTCACCAACAGCCTCATCCTCAGTGAGTGTAACAACTGAGACTACAAGTTTACCGCTAACATCGACAGTGTCACCAACAACCTCATCTTCAGCGAGTGTAACAACTGAGCCTACCGCAAGTTCACTGCCTTCAACGACAGCAAAACCGACAAATTCCTTTTGTGTTTGTGTGATAACAGGAGCTACAACAAGTACACCGGCATCATCGACAATGAAACCAATAAACTCATCCTCAGTGAACGCAACATCTGAGTCCACAACAGGTTCATTTTGTGTTTGTTCGACAACTGAAGCTACAACGAGTACACTGCCTTCTTCGACCGTATCACCAACATCCTCTTCTTCAGTGAGTATAACAACTGGGTCTACAACAATTGTACAGTCATCATCAACCGTGTCAACAACAACCTCATCTTCAATGAGTGTAACAACAGAGACTACAAGTTCACCGCTAACGTCGACAGTCTCACCAACAACCTCACCTTCAGTGAGTGTAAAAACTGAGACTGCAAGTTCACCGCTAACATCGACAGTTTCACCAACAACCTCATCTTCAGTGAGTGAAATAACTGAGACTTTAAGTTTACCGCTAACATCGACAGCGTCACCAACAACCTCATCTTCAGTTAGTGAAACAACTGAGACTTCAAGTTTACCGCTAACATCGACAGTGTCACCAACAACCTCATCTTCAGTGAGTGTAACAACTGAGACTACAAGTTTACCGCTAACATCGACAGTGTCACCAACAACCTCATCTTCAGTTAGTGAAACAACTGAGACTACAAGATCACCCCTAACATCGACATTGTCACCAACAACCTCATCATCAGTGAGTGAAAGAACTGAGACTACAAATTTACCGCTAACATCGACAGTGTCACCAACAACCTCATCTTCAGTGAGTGAAACAACTGAGACTTCAAGTTTACCGCTAACATCGACAGTGTCACCAACAACCTCATCTTCAGTGAGTGAAATAACTGAGACTTTAAGTTTACCGCTAACATCGACAGCGTCACCAACAACCTCATCTTCAGTGAGTGAAACAACTGAGACTTCAAGTTTACCGCTAACATCGACAGTGTCACCAACAACCTCATCTTCAGTGAGTGTAACAACTGAGACTACAAGTTCACCGCTAACATCGACAGTGTCACAAAGAACCTTATCTTCAGTGAGTGTAACAACTGAGACTAGAAGTTCACCGCTAACATCGACAGTGTCACCAACAACCTCACCTTCAGTGAGTGAAACAACTGAGACTTCAAGTTTACCGCTAACATCGACAGTGTCAAGAACAACCTCATCTTCAGTGAGTGTAACAACTGAGACTACAAGTTCACCGCTAACATCGACAGTTTCACCAACGACCTCATCTTCAGTGAGTGTAACAACTGAGAGTACAAGTTCACCGCTAACATCGACAGTGTCACCAACAACCTCATCTTCAGTGAGTGTAACAACTGAGACTACAAGTTCACCGCTAACATCGACATTGTCACCAACAACCTCATCATCAGTGAGTGAAAGAACTGAGACTACAAGTTTACCGCTAACATCGACAGTGTCACCAACAACATCATCTTCAGTGAGTGAAACAACTGAGACTTCAAGTTTACCGCTAACATCGACAGTGTCACCAACAAACTCATCTTCAGTGAGTGTAACAATTGAGCCTACCAAAAGCTCACTGCCTTTAACGACAGCAACACCAACAAATTCCTTTTGTGTTTGTGTGACAACAGGAGCTACAACAAGTACACTGGCATCATCGACAATGAAATCAATAAACTCATCCTCAGTGAACGCAACCTCTGAGTCCAGAACAGTTTCATTTTGTGTTTGTGCGACACCTGAAGCTACAACGAGTACACTGCCTTCTTCGACCGTATCACCAACATCCTCTTCTTCAATGAGTATAACAACTGGGTCTACAACAATTGTACAGTCATCATCAACCGTGTCACCAACAACCTCATCTTCAGTGAGTGTAACAACTGAGACTGCAAGTTTACCACTAACAACGACAGTATCACCAACAACCTCATCTTCAGTGCGTGTAACAACTGAGTTTACAAGTTCACCGCAAACATCGACAGTGTCACCAACAACCTCATCTTCAGTGAGTGAAATAACTGAGACTACAAGTTCACCGCTAACATCGACAGTGTCACCAACAACATCATCTTCAGTGAGTGTAACGACTAAGACTACAAGTTCACCGCTAACATCGACAGTGTCACCAACAACCTCATCTTCAGTGATTGAAAAAACTCAGACTTCAAGTTTAGCGTTAACATCGACAGTGTCACCAACAACCTCATCTTCAGTGAGTGAAACAACTGAGACTTTAAGTGTACCGCTAACATCGACAGTGTCACCAACAACCTCATCTTCAGTGAGTGAAACAACTGAGACTTCAAGTTTGCCGCTAACATCGACAGTGTCAACAACAACCTCATCTTCAGTGAGTGAAACAACTGAGACTTTAAGTTTACCGCTAACATCGACAGTGTCACCAACAACCTCATCTTCAGTGAGTGTAACGACTGAGACTACAAGTTCACCGCTAACATCGACAGTGTCACCAACAACCTCATCTTCAGTGATTGAAAAAACTCAGACTTCAAGTTTACCGCTAACATCGACAGTGTCACCAACAACCTCATCTTCAGTGAGTGAAACAACTGAGACTTTAAGTGTACCGCTAACATCGACAGTGTCACCAACAACCTTAACTTCAGTGAGTGTAACAACTGAGACTACAAGTTCACCGCTAACATCGACAGTGTCACCAACAGCCTCATCTTCAGTGAGTGAAAAAACTGAGACTTTAAGTCTACCGCTAACATCGACAGTGTCACCAACAACCTCATCTTCAGTGAGTGAAACAACTGAGACTTTAAGTTTACCGCTATTATCTACAGTGTCACCAACAACCTCATCTTCAGTGAGTGTAACTACTGAGACTACAAGTTCACCGCTAACATCGACAGTGTCACCAACAACCTCATCTTTAGTGATTGAAACAACTGAGACTTCAAGTTTACCGGTAACATCGACAGTGTCACCAACAACCTCATCTTCAGTGAATGTAACAATTGAGAGTACCACAAGCTCACTGCCTTCAACGACAGCAACACCAACAAATTCCTTTTGTGTTTGTGTGACAACAGGAGCTACAACAAGTACACCGGCATCATCGACAATGAAATCAATAAACGCATCGTCAGTGAACGGAACCTCTGAGTCCAAAACAGTTTCATTTTGTGTTTGTGCGACAACTGAAGCTACAACGAGTACACTGCCTTCTTTGACCGTATCACCAACATCCTCTTCTTCAGTGAGTATAACAACTGGGTCTACAACAATTGTACAGTCATCATCAACCGTGTCACCAACAACCTCATCTTCAGTGAGTGTAACAACTGAGACTGCAAGTTTACCACTAACAACGACAGTGTCACCAACAACCTCATCTTCAGTGAGTGTAACAACTGAGACTACAAGTTCACCGCTAACAACGACAGTTTCACCAACAACCTCATCTTCAGTGAGTGTAAAAACTGAGACTACAAGTTCACCGCTAACATCCACAGTTTCACCAACAACCTCATCTTCAGTGAGTGTAACAACTGAGACTACAAGTTCACCGGTAACATCGACAGTGTCACCAACAACCTCATCTTCAGTCAGTGTAACAACTGAGACTACAAGTTCACCGCTAACATCGACAGTTTCACCAACAACCTCATCTTCAGTGAGTTTCACAACTGAGACTACAAGTTCACCGCTAACATCCACAGTTTCACCAACAACCTCATCTTCAGTGAGTGTAAAACCTGAGACTACAAGTTCACCGCTAACACCGACAGTGTCACCAACAACCTCATCTTCAGTCAGTGTAAGAACTGAGACTACAAGTTCACCGCTAACATCGATATTGTCACCAACAACCTCATCTTCAGTGAGTGAAACAACTGAGACTTCAAGTTTACCGCTAACATCGACAGTGTCACCAACAACCTCATCTTCAGTGAGTGAAACAACTGAGACTTTAAGTTTACCGCTAACATCGACAGTGTCACCAACAACCTCATCTTCAGTGAGTGTAACAACTGAGACTGCAAGTTTACCAGTAACAACGACAGTGTCACCAACAACCTTATCTTCAGTGAGTGTAACAACTGAGACTACAAGTTCACCGCTAACATCGACAGTTTCACCAACAACCTCATCTTCAGTGAGTGTAACAACTGAGACTACAAGTTCACCGGTAACATCGACAGTGTCACCAACAACCTCATCTTCAGTGAGTGTAGCAACGGAGACTGCAAGTTTACCACTAACAACGACAGTGTCACCAACAACCTCATCTTCAGTGAGTGTAACAACTGAGACTACAAGTTCACCGCTAACAACGACAGTTTCACCAACAACCTCATCTTCAGTGAGTGTAACAACTGAGACTACAAGTTCACCGCTAACATCCACAGTTTCTCCAACAACCTCATCTTCAGTGAGTGTAACAAGTGAGACTACAAGTTCACCGGTAACATCGACAGTGTCACCAACAACCTCATCTTCAGTCAGTGTAACAACTGAGACTACAAGTTCACCGCTAACATCGACAGTTTCACCAACAACCTCATCTTCAGTGAGTTTAACAACTGAGACTACAAGTTTACCGCTAACACCGACAGTGTCACCAACAACCTCATCTTCAGTCAGTGTAAGAACTGAGAGTACAAGTTCACCGATAACATCCACAGTTTCACCAACAACCTCATCTTCAGTGAGTGTAACAACTGAGACTACAAGTTCACCGGTAACATCGACAGTGTCACCAACAACCTCATCTTCATTGAGTGTAACAACTGAGACTGCAAGTTTACCACTAACAACGACAGTGTCACCAACAACCTCATCTTCAGTGAGTGTAACAACTGAGACTGCAAGTTTACCAGTAACAACGACAGTGTCACCAACAACCTCATCTTCAGTGAGTGTAACAACTGAGACTACAAGTTCACCGCTAACATCGACAGTTTCACCAACAACCTCATCTTCAGTGAGTGAAACAACTGAGACTTTAAGTTTACCGCTAACATCGACAGTGTCACCAACAACCTCATCTTCAGTGAGTGAAACAACTGAGACTTTAAGTTTACCGCTAACATCGACAGTGTCACCAACAACCTCATCTTCAGTGAGTGTAACAACTGAGACTGCAAGTTTACCACTAACAACGACAGTGTCACCAACAACCTCATCTTCAGTGAGTGTAACAACTGAGACTGCAAGTTTACCAGTAACAACGACAGTGTCACCAACAACCTCATCTTCAGTGAGTGTAAAAACTGAGACTACAAGTTCACCGCTAACATCCACAGTTTCACCAACAACCTCATCTTCAGTGAGTGTAACAACTGAGACTACAAGTTCACCGGTAACATCGACAGTGTCACCAACAACCTCATCTTCAGTCAGTGTAACAACTGAGACTACAAGTTCACCGCTAACATCGACAGTTTCACCAACAACCTCATCTTCAGTGAGTTTAACAACTGAGACTACAAGTTCACCGCTAACATCCACAGTTTCACCAACAACCTCATCTTCAGTGAGTGTAAAACCTGAGACTACAAGTTCACCGCTAACACCGACAGTGTCACCAACAACCTCATCTTCAGTCAGTGTAAGAACTGAGACTACAAGTTCACCGCTAACATCGATATTGTCACCAACAACCTCATCTTCAGTGAGTGAAACAACTGAGACTTCAAGTTCACCGGTAACATCGACAGTGTCACCAACAACCTCATCTTCAGTCAGTGTAACAACTGAGACTACAAGTTCACCGCTAACATCGACAGTTTCACCAACAACCTCATCTTCAGTGAGTTTAACAACTGAGACTACAAGTTCACCGCTAACATCCACAGTTTCACCAACAACCTCATCTTCAGTGAGTGTAAAACCTGAGACTACAAGTTCACCGCTAACACCGACAGTGTCACCAACAACCTCATCTTCAGTCAGTGTAAGAACTGAGACTACAAGTTCACCGCTAACATCGATATTGTCACCAACAACCTCATCTTCAGTGAGTGTAACAACTGAGACTACAAGTTCACCGCTAACATCGACAGTGTCACCAACAACCTCATCTTCAGTGAGTGTAAGAATTGAGCCTACCACAAGCTCACTGCCTTCAACGACAGCAACACCAACAAATTCCTTTTGTGTTTGTGTGACAACAGGAGCTACAACAAGAACACCGGCATCATCGACAATGAAATCAATAAACTCATCCTCAGTGAACGCAATCTCTGAGTCCAGAAAAGTTTCATTTTGTGTTTGTGCGACAACTGAAGCTACAACGAGGACACTGCCTTCTTCGACCGTATCACCAACATCCTCTTTTTCAGTGAGTATAACAACTGGGTCTACAACAATTGTACAGTCATCATCAACCGTGTCACCAACAACCTCATCTTCAGTGAGTGAAACAACTGAGACTACAAGTTCACCGCTAACATCGACAGTGTCACCAACAACCTCATCTTTAGTGATTGAAACAACTGAGACCTTAAGTTTACCGCTAACATCGACAGTGTCACCAACAACCTCTCCTTCAGTGAGTGTAACAACTGAGTTTACAAGTTCACCGCTAACATCGACAGTGTCACCAACAACCTCACATTCAGTGATTGAAATAACTGAGACTACAAGTTTACCGCTAACATCGACAGTGTCACCAACAACCTCATCTTCAGTGAGTGTAACAACTGAGACTACAAGTTCACCGCTAACATCGATATTGTCACCAACAACCTCATCTTCAGTGAGTGTAACAACTGAGACTACGAGAAGTTCACCTCTATCATCGACAGTATCAACAACGACCTCATCTTCATTGAGTGTAACAACTGATGGTACGACAACTTTATCGCTAACATCGATAGTGACACCAACAGCCTCATCGTCAGTGAGTTCAAGAATTATGTCTACAACAAGTGCACCGTCACCACTGACAGTATTACCAACATCATCATCTTTAGTGAGTGCAGCAACTGAGGCTTCACCGCCATCATCCATTGTATTACTAACAACTGTGTTTACAACAAGTACACCACCATCATCGACAGTTTCATCAAGAAGCTCATCTTCGGTAAGTGCAACAACTGATCCTACAGCAAGTACACCGCCATCATCGACAGTGTCACCAACAACCTCATCTTCAGTGAGTGCAACAACTGAGACTACAGCAAGTACACCGCCATTATCGACTGTGTCACCAACAACCTCACCTTTAGTGAGTGCAACAACTGAGTCTACAAGAAGTACACTTCTATCATCGATAGTGTCAACAACAACCTCATCTCCTGTAAGTGCGACAACAGTGGCACCAACAACACCGATGAAAAGTAAGTATCGGTTTTAACCATAATCGAGAAGTCAGTTGTCGTTCGATTCCCATGTTTTGAAGCATTTTTTCTGGCTTTGCTGTCAACAACAACTTAATAATTTTAATCAATTGAGGTTGTTTTTCTAGGCGTTAGTAAATGCGACGGGGTTAATTGTTCCGGCAATGGCGTTTGTATAGAGCTCATCCAAAGCTTTTACTGTCAGTGTAATACGGATTTCGTCGGAGACAATTGTGAAGCAGGTATGTTTTCGTTTCTTGATGCTTATGTCATTTACGTATTATTTCGTATCTTCAGCGGGGAATAAGCTAGTTACTGAGTTTTGTGACAACTGTACTCTAGTTTATTTGGTGATGCACAATGGATGCACAAAGTTTATTATGATGAGATTCCGTCTCTATTCCGAATCCTTACCCATCATGACAGAACATTTTTGAGAAACGCGATCAGTAATCTTCTCTATTTAAATCGCCTTACCCCTTTCACGTAGCTTCAGTAGAAACACTGTCTCCTTTTTCTCTTCCTTTGATAGAAGTATTTTGAAAGGCCCTTTAAAACTGAAATGACTGTTTTCTCTACACTTTTCTTCTTCAGTCCTATCAGATCCCTACACTATTACATACCTATGGCCTGATAAAGGTACTCTTGTCAGGTGGTGCCTCTCGTATAATCCATCGTGGACCCGAACGGGATGTGATCGTCACGGGAACTTTTTTGAGATTACCATTGCGATACGATAGAAATAGCAATTGTAAATAAAAATCTTTATAAATCATCTTATTGTTGGTGTTCTCTTACAGGTATTAATCAGTGTAACCCCAGTCCTTGTAAGAATGGTGGAACTTGCAAAACACAAGAAAGTACATACCAATGCGAATGTTCTGCCGGGTACCAAGGGCGTGACTGTGAAATACGTTAGTATCACAGGCTTTTCTTTTCCTTGTTTAGCATCGTGCCTAGTATTACAAAATACTTTTCCGGGTTCACATAAATGATTTTACCGTCTTGCATGTAGAAATTGTGGCTCTGGCTTTTGTATAGAATTTCTCTGAAGTTCCAGGGCGCGCGCAGTTGGGGGGGGGGGGGGGGGGGCTCAACCGTGAGCGAGTTTTTATTTTTTTGTGGGGGGGGGGGGGGGGGGGATGGGAGCGGAGGCATGGTACCCTGGGAAAATTAGAGTTTTAGTTACACTCAGATATCGGAAGGTGGATTTAAAATTAACAAACAGTGTATTAAAGCGCAATATTTTTATAACGTGAAACAGCAAGGGTCCGCAAACAAAAATGGTGCTAACGTACCAGGATCTACAATAGATTATTGCAATTTATTGCGCTGGCCTTCGAGTTGGCATTATTTAGATTTGCTACACCGCGTTGATGAATCCCAAAAAGGACGGAATGGCTGTCCGCGATCATGTAACCCCACTTTATCGTTCTGGTCGTGTTGGTGTACAAGCATACTAAACATTTAGAGCCAGACCTATAGATTTACTATCAAATCCTGCTTGAAACAATATATTATAATTTACTCAACTACTGCATTAGCGTTTACAAACCAGGAATCTGACGATTTTTGCTATACTTCAGCTTAAAGCCCCGGCCAAACGCTCGCAACCTTTCAACGCAACATATCGCAACATTGTTGGGTCATATTGTAAGATGTTGTGAAGGAGCCGGCCAAACGCACGCAACATTTCGTCACAACATATCGCAACATTGTTGGGCACAACATGACCCAACATGTTGCATACGTTTGGCCACCCTGTTGCAACATGTTGGATAGCGCAAACCGAACTAGTGCGCGTGCTGCGGCGCAACAATGTTGCACGAACGCGGCCAAACGAGTACAACATCATACAACATCCAAAATGTTGCGAGAAAAATTTGACCATTTTCAAACTTGACCCAACAACACGCAACATGTTGCAACATGTTGTAACAGGGTGGCCAAAGGTGCGCAACATGTTGTGCCCAACAATGTTGCAATATGTTGCGTTGAAATGTTGCGAGCGTTTGGCCGGGGCTTAACGTTGTAAATGGTATTTCTCTTTCTGTTATTGCTACAATCTGCAAATTCGTTAGTCTTGTAAAAAACCATTCTTCGCGACTTTTTATCATTTTCAAGTTACTAAATCTGTCTTACGTCATTGTTGCGCAAAATGTTTATTCTTCGGGCAGTGGAAACTGAATAATCATTCATCAGATGCACTCGATACATGATTAACCAATATGGAACTCAAAAACAAAATTTATCACCAGCTTCTGGAAAGGGAATCAAATGAAATACTTTAAGTAATTGTTCGTTCAATAATAATAATAGTTTTTCCTTTTATTTATTTATTTCTTTACTTGCTTATTTACTTAAATTATTTTTCTTTTTACTGTAAAAAAGTGGGGAGCCCATCCCCCCAGCCCCTCCCTATGCGCGGGCCCTGAGTTCGAATTAAAAGAGGGAATCCTTGCGTCGGATTAGGGATAATGAATTCTAGTAACACAATTTTTTTTTATCTATGACGGTTTTCATCAATTCTTATCAGTTACTTTCGTAAGGAGTGGTAGTTATTTCAATTCATCTTTTTTTTTTTCAGGAAAACCAAACCGACGATTTGCCTGCCAACTGATAGTAGAGAGGCAATTTGATTCCGCCTACAATGACCTCTCTTCACCAAAAACCCGTGCCCTTATTTTAGATTTTAACAGGATCCTCGTACCCTACTTCAGGAAGACATTTCTCTACTTTCTAGAAATCCTTTTCAAAAGATTTTTCCCAGGAAGTATAGGGATGGAATTCGATATTGTATTTAGCCCAGATTCGAATGTGTCAAACACAAACATCATTGAAGCTTTTGAAGAAGGGAACAGCACAGGCGACCTGACACCTTTAAACATTATAGGGGGTGTAACTGTAACAGAACAGCTTCCGGTAACAGAGATTACAACTCAAAGTCCATCCTCTTCCACTGCTGCACCTACAGGTATTTTGTTGCTGTTACTGTTGTTCGTTTAGGCTTTGTTGCAATTGTTGTTGTTGTGGTTTCACAAAGATTATCAAGATACGCTTTCTGCGTTTATTACCAATCTTCCCACTTATTACAAAAATTCTTATAAGTTATGCTGATAGTAGGATTTGTAATTTTGGCTTAAGATGGCATATTTGTCTAATGTTTTACAGTGGGATCCGGGTCTCTCGAACTATCGATTCCTCCAACCTCCCAATTACGGAAACCACACGTGGTTTCCTTTTAACTTACTGAACTGAACTTTATTTTTGTTATTTAAATACTGTTACAAAATTGCCTGCCCTCTTTCCTCAGTCGAACACTGCGATTTTACCCTTGATTTGTCAAACTTCTCGATTTCTCGAACCAATTTTCGTTTCCCTTGGAGGCATGGTATGGTTGGTATGGCGGGGTGGCCTAATGGTTAGTGTGCTGGACTCCGGATCGGGCGGTCCGGGTTCGAGCCCTGGACGGGGCACTGCGTTGTGTTTTTGGGAAAGATACTTTACTCTCATAGTGCCTCTCTCCACCCAGGTGTATAAATGGGTACCGGCCAATTTACTGCTGGGGGTAACCCTGCGATGGACTAGCATCCCATCCAGGGGGGAGTAGAAATACTCCTAGTCGCTTCATGCTACAGAAACCGAGATAATTAAGCTCCGGCCTGATGGGCCACTAGGCTCGTATGCAGACTCTGGTATGGTATGGTATGGTGTGGTATGTATGGTTGAAGTTTGAGATATCGGGACTCCATTGTATTTGGTTCGCAGAATTGCTATAAATGCTCCGCCGTTCCTGCGTTCTTACTGAACACATCAACAGCAACTCTTTACCTAACAATGGATCTGCCTTTTATTTAAGAAATAGAAAACATGGAAGTTTGGGAGAACGAGAAATGAGTGTTTCTACAGCTTTTTCGAGTCAGTCTCCCAAACTTTCACGAGTGTTTCTATAACTCGATAGAAACACGAAAAACATGTTTTCTATTTCTTTAAGAAAACACCGGGACTAAAAAACGAAAACAACTTGTTAACTTTGAATATCAGAATGTAAATTCTCTTTGCTCGCGCCATCATCACGTGAACAGCTCGTGCTAGTTCTGTGTTTCTATAGAGTTATAGAAACACGATTTTTAACCAATCAGCGCGCGTATTTTCTCAGGACTGTTTTCTAATTATCAGTATAAATCCAATCAGAAGGTTGCAAAACAATAACCTTTCTGAATTTGTATCTGAAGTATTTAATTGCAGTTTCCTCAAGTTCATTTGAAAACAACAACTTAACAGATAGACTTCTTCAAATTGAATCAGTGGTCAAAGCTGGTGATGAAATTTGTCGATTTAGTCTAAGAGTTCTTGCAAATAATTGGTCAAGTCTTTAATTTGGCAATCTTCGGTAAACTTAGCATCAATTGCAAAATATTCAGAAAATGAACGTATTGCCAGTTGTCAGTTTATTGTAGCCTCTTCTGCCATCTATATTTTTTACCACTAAACCTTCGTGGCATTGTCACAGCAGACTGCTGAAACAAATATTACCTGGAGTGCGGTCAGTTATTGTCACCGTACTCTCATGTAATTTTCCATGTGCTTTATATAAAGGCACAAGAAAAGTTCCATCTAACTGTACTTTAAGTCCAGATTTTGCTGGGGAAGGTGGAAATTTCCACGTACCTTTATGCAGTAAGGATTTAGAGGAACATATAAATTTCCATGTACTTTTATGCAGCACGAATTTAAAGGAACATGGAAATGTCTATGTATTAAAGCAAAATTTCCGTGTACTTTTATAAACACATACTTAATACAATAAGGAAATTATCATGTACCTTTATGCAGCACGCATTTAAAGCAACATGGAATTTCCATATACCGTTATGCAGCACCAATAAAAAGGAATATGGAAATTTCCATATACTTTTTATTGTTTAGAATAGAGTCTTCCAAAAAGGAGCCTTATTAAATTTGTTTTTCATTTGCATTACCTTTGAAAAAATATCTTGTTACAGATACATTTTCGTTTACCAGATAGGGAATAGGTAGGGAAACTATTTCTGGCCTCGAATGACACTTAGAATGCAAATGTCGAATCATATAGTTTTAGCCTAGAACATGTTGTATTTTTGTATATTCACAGAATCAGACAAAATCGACCTCTGGGTGATGGTCCTGATTGTAGCTGGAGCGGTTGTCTTTGTACTTCTTCTGATTATCGCTGTTTTAATGGTGAGTAATTATAAATTGAAGACTATAATACAGTGGAGGTGCCACTTAGAGGTTTCTTTGTAAATTAACTAACCCATATGTACGTACTCGAATCATGTAGGCTAGATTTTATTTTCACACCCATTTCTGATCATCTACTTACTCTCCTCGCATACTCACTCTCCCCCCCCCACCATCCACTCAACCAGCAAAACCAACACACACCGACCTATCCACCAAACCAGCGACGCACACCGACCTATCAACCAAACCAGCAACACCGACACCCACCGACCCATCTGCAAAACAATTTGAAGCCACCCATCGTGACATTGACGAATCGTTAAAAAATGCACAAAGTGTCTCGCCAAAAAAAAATCATGGAAGAAGGTTGCACCCTTTTTTCATTCGATCTTCCACAGGAACTCTTGAAACCACTCATTTATTTAAAATAAACAAATAAGCTTTATTGCGAAACATAACAAAAGGATTAACATAAAGAAATACATAGAATGTAAATTTAATAATTAAAAATTAAAGACAAAAACATTTAATTCCAAAAAGGAAGAGCGCTAACCGCACGCAAGTATCAAAAATTAAATCTTGAGTTCCTTTAAATCCTCCTTTAGCAGCAATTGTATTCTTTGGAGTTAACATGATCCCATTCTCCACCATCATGCGTTTGCCTTCTCTCTGTACACAGCTGAAATACAGACGTGACGTTCAGACGGCCAAGGCGGATTTGCCATCTTTTGATGGATACTGGGAACTGATGGCAACCAAGCACGGAACCATTCGAGCAAACGCAGACGACTTCTACGCTAACGTGGCATATGAAAATGCCGGAGCAACGAATCTTACTCATGTAAGGCATGCATTCTGCTCTTAATATTTTAATGTAGATTGAATATACTACGCACACTTTTATTGGCTAAATAAGAATGGCGTGGGAAATCGTGTTTTATACATACAGTGGAACCACGCCTTACGCTCATCTCATAATACGGTCACCTCGTTATTACGTGCTTTTTGTCACGTCGAAACGTCCATGCATTTTCTTATAAAACCCCGTTAACGCGGTCGCCCCGTTAATAGGGTCACTCGAACCAAATACACATTTATAATTGACCAAACAAAGAAAATACGGGGTGTTTACCATTTGTCGGGCGGAACCGGTTGGGATTTTCCAAAATCAGCGAACCAGCCGAAAAAGATGGTGCCTACTATTTGAAATTCGTTTCCTGTTATTGTTTTCCGTCGACGGGAGACTGAAACTGGGAAACTGTGCAAATGTAAGGAAATTTCTGACGTTTCGTTCCGGCATGGACAAAGAGGAGTACCTCTGGAGGTAGTCCACAATTTCCGAACGGATTTTCCGAAAAATTAATTACTGTTCCATTTGACTTTCAACCGAAATGTCCGGAATTTTTTTGCAAATGGTACGCATCCACAGGTACTAAAAAAGTCTCGAATTTGAAAGTGAACCAATTTATTACACTTCAAAGTAAACTGTTAAGTAAGAGAGGTCGAGACCTACTTTTGTTTTTAAAGGATATGTACAGCCGAGTCTGTTCTAGTTTCGTTTTTCAATCCAGTTATATTCATTTTTCCATGAACTGATTTAATTTGTTTTCAAATTACAATCTGCATTCCGGATGTTCATTAAACAACAGTTGTTTAGAAGTACAATTGTGATAGATATTATGTTTCAGGACGTCACCAAAATGACCCGTCATGAAATTGGCCCTACCTCGGTAACGGCCCGTTGGTGGCCGTGTTACGTGATCTTGGCATTTTGGCATAAAGATGCATAAAATTTTAGGTTTTGGACTGCAATCCTTCCAAGTGTCTTCTTCGTCCTCAGGGTTTTTTTTCTTCCCGCCCTCTCTCGCTCTAAGGGGCTGAAAAAGGAGTTTACCTCAGAGTTTTGGAGCTATTGTTTTCCTTCTCTATCTTTGTTTTGCCAGCTCTGTGTTGTATTGTTCGTTCTTTGTTTTACGTCACCGGTGAGTTTCACAGGTTCTTACACCGAGGATGAGCCGAAAAAAGAGAAACCCTGGAAGCGAGGCTACTAAACCAATCCACCGTACGCAAAAAGATGGCGACTGGTACATTTACCTATTGCTGGTTTTCACTGTCACGCCACAAAAAAGTAAATCCAAAACTATTGAGTAAAAAAACTCTAGAATATTATAGTTTGTAGAATATTACCAGATATTCTGTTTGTCCAAGTCTCGGGTTTGTACGGTATTCCGTACTCGAGTTATCCGTCAACATGTTTCACACAAATTTACAGAGCTCTGTATGGAAACGCCATGTTGGTGCCCATGTAGTTGGGCACCAACATGGCGGCCGGAAATCAATGAAAACATTTGAAAACTTGAAACCTAGCATGAACAATGTTGTTAGTACGGGGAAGAATTTCGCTAAAACATAGCTTTCTATGTGCCATATTGGCTGTGTTAGGTTCGCAGGGTATTGTGGTCAAATGTACCGCCGCCATCTTTTTTCTTACGGAGGATTAGACTAGACTTCGCTTTCTATGAGCGATGTACCTCGTTGACTATTCGCTCATAAAAGCTTGGTCTAATTGTTAAGTATAAATTACGAAACGTCTTTCTATACCAGTATAGATTACATCAGCGAAACATATATGTTTGTAACGAAAAATCTTTTAACTTTAAAATTGACAAAAAAAATAAAAAAATGGATACCAGTAGACTAATAGGTAAAATTACTTGATTCGAAATGAATGCGTACTAGTACTGCAATCCATTCATGGGAATAATTTTAAGTTTTGTCTCGGGGAGGGAGCTATCTGACAAGATTACCTTATTCTCACTAAATTTCGCGAGTATTAAATTTCGCGAAAAATCAAGAGCCATATTTCCCGAGTATAAAATTTCGCGATTTTGAGAGGAAGGTAGAATTGTAATGTACTAAATTTCGCGATTTTTTTCTATTCTTCAATTTGTAGCTTTGACCTCAGAACTGTAACAACATAATCAAGATGATCGCCATTGTAAACAATAGCAAACAAAACAAGCTAGATAAAGCAAAGCAAAAGGTGGGAGGCGCGGTGGCCTAATGGTTAGTGCGCTGGACTCCGGATCGGGCGGTCCGGGTTCGAGCCTTGGCCGGGGCACTGCGTTGTGTTCTTAGGTTCCCATCCAGGGGGGAGTAGCAATACTCCTAGTCGCTTCATGCTACGGAAACCGGGATAAGCTCCGGCCTGATGGGCCCCTAGGCTCGTATACAGGCTTTACCTTTACCTTACATAGGACTTAGCGGCAGAGGACAGTTGGGACAGCGATAGCGATGCAGTGGGGGATAACTGATGGGCAAAATCAAACAAAAAACTCCTAAACATGAAGCTGAGACACGTTGAAATAACAGTAATAAACAACAGCTTGAATTTCGTTGTTTTATTGATATTATACAGTATTAAAGTTCCTGATTATATTTTTCGCGTGTCCTATATTTAGCGAGTATTAAATTTCGCGAATAAGTTAAATGTTTCCCTTAAGGTGGTTAAAAAATAACTCAGAATGTAAATTCGATTCCGCATTATGGACTCCTGAATTGATCTTATTAACATTTCTCTTTTCAGACTTCGTTTTCCTTCATGAGTGAGAAAGATGATTAGCCTGTCCAGGAGGCATATTTTAAGGATACTCATTTCTAAACAAATCACAGCGTACAACGTCAGTAGTTAGTCTTCTAACCTGATATTGGTTTGGCATCACTGAACAATTCATTAGTTTTCTAACTAGTTTAGTACCGAGCCTTGTATGTACTTGGTAAATATTATGTTGTGGTGCCACGTTTTTAAGCTTATCATAAGATTGTAGTTGAACTGAAAATCCAGTTAGGCTAATGACTGCCAAAATGGGTTTTCTGATTCAACCGAGAGCTGACTGTCTACTCCACCGGGAGAGATCTCCGCGGCATGGAAAATGCATGAGTGTGTCTAACCCTGCAGTACCAATTAAAGAATCAAAGATTTTAGCATGTTGATTTTCTTAGTTCGCACGTCTAAAAATACCTTAATATAAAGCGATTTCCACTTGAGTGTCGAAAGGAATTCGCGTTTGGTTTGGTCTTGCATCACAACGCGTAGTGATTATTGGTCTAAAAAACTTACGAAACTTTCTAAATCAATCAGAAGTAAAACCAAAACAAATCGAGACCAGCTCATACACGTTTTCCCGCGCTTCGTACCAACCACACGTATTTGCTTGGAGTTTTGATTGGTTCACTAGATTGTTTGCGTTCTTTGTGATTGGCCAGAGAGATTACCGGTTTTACGACACTCAATCGAAATCGCTCTAATACAGAATCGCGTTTGGTATCTGCAGGTTCTGTATTTTAGCTGTTTATTGGATGGATAAACCCGTTATGATCATTATGCCTGTGCAACCATACATGCAGGTTTTTATTCTTAGTCAGTGTAAGTGCGTTGAGAATTTGAAATGCGTAAATAAGAAAAAATTAAGCTTTAGAAAGGGCAAACGAACAAGCAAAGGAACCGGATCCGATATATTAAATATAGTAGTTCAATAGAACCTTATTATTATTATTATTATTATTATTATTATTATTATTATTATTATTATTATTATTATTATTATTATCATCATTATCATTATCATTATCATTATTGCTATCGTTACCGTTATTACTATTATCATTATTATTATTATAATAATTGCTTTTATCGGACAGTTGACACGCAATGCCTGTGTAAATTTACAAACATGACGCTTCATATACTTGAATTATTGCAGCGTACGCACCATTTAGACTGTTTGCAGTTTCTTGCCATGTGATAAGTATAGGTAATCACATGATTTCGAGTGCAATTTGGGATAAATCAGTACGAGTAAATTTTTCAAAGGCTAACCAAATTGCACGAGCCCGTAGGGCGAGTGCAATTTGTAGTCTTTGAAAAATTTACGAGTGCTGATTTATCCCAAATTGCACGAGAAAAATATGTGATTACTTGTTAATAATACGCATACAAAAATTTCTCTGCAAGTGGATGACAAACAACAGCAAACATGGTGTGTTCAGTCGCTTACCTTTCCGACTCGTTGTTAAAACATTACGGAGTTGCCAAGCTTTGTAAATCCAAATACTGCTACGGAATTTTAAAGCTCTCTGTCATGCATTATCAGGTGCTTTTATCCTCATTGAGTTACATGGGAATGAGCTGAAATGTGCGACTTCAATTCAGGCTTGTAATCTTCCTTCTTTACGAGCTGTCGCGAAAGAAAATCCCCGATTAGCTCCAATTGGTAGCCTTCAGTAGTTTCGTAGAGCCTCTTTTGTGCTGCACAAACGTCCAGTTGCTAGTATATTAGTTATACACTCATAATTTTCGTTAAATCGGTAAAACTTTGCATTAATTGATGTTTTTGTTCTCTTCAAACGCTCCGACAGCGGCCGCCATTTTGTTTGTCGCGCTTTCGCGGCTTTGCTGTCAATCAACTTAATTTCAAGTTTCTGCACTCAATTTCATCTTTTTGCACTCAATTTCAACTTTCTGCACTGTTTGTGATTAATTGACGTGCTCTCAGCCAATGAGCTTGCTGAAATTTTTGCATGTGTATTATTATCTCCGAAATGTACGTTTGTGTGCAATACTTAATGCCGGTAAAATCAACTCATATATGTAAGATTGGGATTTTTACTTGATAGACATAAATATTAAAATGTCTATAAATGTATTAATACCAGCATTTATTGGATAAAAATAATACAAGTTAGTTTTCAGTTTTAGTCAATTTTGACTACTATGGTTATCGCGTATAAAGTAAACAATATCTGTGCAAATTTTTTGCCAAATAGAAGGCAATCTGTACACTGGAAGCATAGTAATTATAATAAAAAGAATGATTCTCACGAGTTAGTCACTACACTCTATACACTCTATACACTCCATTCACAATTTACATATGCCAATTTCTCTTGTTATCTTTGCTGACGTATTTAACAATTAATCAAGTTCCCAGGGTACCAGCTTTCAAAAATTGGAAAAAGCTTCTTTCGATCCTTCTTCATACAGGGAATTTGTGATCAAGTTGCCATCATGCATGGTCCGAATCTTCCAAAAATATTGACAGCTTGAGGTCAAACGTTTGGTAGTTGAATCCAAGCATTAAATTAAAAGTATTTAAACTTTTCAAAGAAGATCTGATTGACAAATTTGTATTCCTTAAAATCCCTATGATAACTCCGCATCCCCCCCCCCCCCCCCCAATATCTTCCAACACCATTTCGTCTGGACACATCACCTTAACCCTAAAAGCGAACAACGTATTTTCTTTGGATTATTACAATAGCCTCCTGCGGGTGTTTTGGGGATAGCGTACTGCTATCTGTATGTAAAATTTATTTACCGAAGAACCAAATTTTATCATCGTGTTTTTTCTAATAAATCTTTATTTGTAATTCAAACATTTAACACGCTTCGCTTTATAAGGTATCGTTTCCTTATGCCTTGCATATGTCGCATATCAACTACATTTTGGACATAAATTGATAATTCTTCGATCGAAACTACTGTTTTTAGTGTTTTTTTTTTAAGTTTGTTCTCCAGTGTCTCAGTTCAAGGCAGTGTTAAAACTTTTTACATATTTCCATTTTGAAACATAAAATTACGATTACATTCGCCCTGTGAAGGAAAGCATGGAAATCCCAACGCACGCGTTCTTCTTTTTTCAACCGAACGAATAAAGTTTAAATCGGAACTCGAAAGTGAAGCTTATCGCCAACATTCTTTGTTAATTAAAATTGCGATTTTTCCCTTTCAGAAGTCGAAGTTCATCTCACGCAGCTGGCGATTGTTTACGAAAACCTTACAGTTACTACCCGATTAACGTTAGGTTTGATAGATACAGCTTTTAGCACTCGGTTCGTTTCTAAAAAACACAAGTTTGGATGCCGCGCCGTTCTCGGACATTTTCCATGTTTGTATTCTCCATTTTCTACAGTCGTTTCGGCTTGATGTATTTGTTGCTAAGCTAGGTCGAGTGCGTCATTAGGTATGCAAACCTTCGTTTGTTTTGTTATTAATTTGTTTTATTAAGCCCACATCTCAGGTTAGCTCAATCCTGCTCCCTAAAAGGTCATGCATCGATTGTCCTGCCTGCCCCACATAGCGCGACAGGTGCAACAAAGACAATGCCATAATCGGCGTCGAAACTGGGAAAACTGTTAATTATTTATTGAGCGATTCATCGAGCGATTCCTTAATTTTACCGGGTATAGCGTTACAGAAGCTAGCGGGAAGGTCTGTGCACGAACGAAAAGCGATTATGCCCTAGAAATTCTTGGTTATTGGCTAAATGGCGTCTCGTTGGATCTTCCCAGCTGTCATTTTTGGGATTATCTCCCTAGTTTTAGGTAAGTCTTTCGTTTGACGTTATCACTTCGATAAGTGCGGGACTTTGTTTTAAATCTCCATTGTTGAGTCGAATCAAACGAAACTTGACTCATGAAAAAAAACTGGCATGCTTCGAAACGTTTTTAACTGTTTTGGTCGACACGTATTTTTCTCATTAGACAGTATTCGTGTCCAATCTACAACTAAAACAATCAGTCTGCAACTAATGTGCTGAATGTGTTAAGAATTCTTACTAAAAGTATTTTTATCGAACATAAAGTAAATTACTAAAAAAATTTTTGACCCTATGTTATAAAATTCAGCTTTAAAACACGGTTTTTACGAAAAAAGGCGCTAATTTGATGCGAAAAGTTGTTTACCAAGCCGCCGTAAAAAACAAAATCTTTTAGGCAAATGTCATGTTTGACAAGAAGAATTGTTTGCTTTGTTAATGGTAGACTGACAGTTGTTTGTTTTACTTTTTCCCGATCTGTTTCTATTAGAATTTATTGTTTTGTTAGGGCATCCTCAAATTTTTTCCTCTGTCTTTTTTGCGAATAAGCAAGTATGATTTATGTAAATTTCAATTTTTCTGTTACAAAAACTTAAAGTAACTTGCGTGAATTTTAAAACCAAATTCAAAGAATAATGATGATTTCCGAGAGTTTAGTCAATTTAATCGAAACATTATCGTGTGCTTCTAAAAATAGCACTGATGTGATGGTAAATTATTGTGAAAGGTGTTTAAGACTTGGTTCACCAGGAAGTCGAGTAATATTTATTCAAGTTTCTACCCTAAATAAAAGGTTAAGATGCAAGTAATTACCCGTGATAAAACCAACAGGAATTTCTTATCTGACTCTTTGAAAATAAATTTCACAAGCTATAGGCCAATTCTCACGTGGAGCCATTTTGTAAAATCTTCTTTCAGTGGAATTCAGTGGAACTTCGAAATTGGTTTTCGATGTTTGTTGTTGTTAGAAAAAGTTTCTTTCGTAAAGATATTTGAAGAAGTAACACAAAAGATTGCAACAACGTGTAAATAATTTTGATACAACAATATCTTATCAGAGCCTGAGAAAATGAAATTCAAAGCTCACAAGCGATAGGCAAAAGCTAACGTCTTTTATGCGATTAAGTGGAATTCAGTGGAACTTCGAAATTGGTTTTCGATGTTTGGTGTTGTTAGAAAAGATTTCTTTTCATAAGATATTTGAAGCAGTAACACAAAAGCTTGCAATAAGGCGTAAATAATTTTGGTACATAATTTTGTCAAATAAATACTCGAAGTCCTGGCGGATTCCGTCTTAACAACTATTCCACAAGACCTTTAATCGATAACTGTCCGTAACCTGCCGTTACAAAAGCCGTATAACTAACGATATCGACAACAAGGGAACTCAAACAACTATTCTTCGTTATATCAGATGGACATAGTACTTGTCAAAAATTGGTCGACCAATGTCTCTTCTGGACCACATGGCTACTGCCACAAACGCGTAGTAACGTTCTTATATTCGTGTTTCGAATATCAGCTTTACACAAACATGTACCAGGATTTAAAAAATATAAATTGAGAAGATGATTTTTGTGAAATGACTTGTTCTGAAACGATCGGCTGAATTCGAAAATTAGATTTAAACGTTACTTAAGACTAAAGAAATCAAGCAAAATATACCTTCATTAAAAGTAAAAGCGTTTCAGTTTGATGAAAGGTTTCACCATGGTTGCTATGCACCAACCCACAAAGGCAGGTTTGTTTCACCATGAATCAATAAAACTTTCATTAAACAGTGTGAAATGCAAGACTGAGTCACTGCCTACATTTCTATATTAGAGCGCTCAATGCAAATACCCGGCTGCTAAACAATAATGTTTAATAGCAGAACATGGCGTAATATCGAGTTATAGCTTCTTAGTGTATTTACCATTAAACCTGAAAATATTATTATGCTGTGATGTATTCATATAGTTTCTCAATCAGAGCTAATGCTAATGCGGAATTTACAGGAAGAAACGAGACTTCTACTTTAACCAATTACAAACCAACTACGGCGGAGCCAATCCTTCAAACATCCATCAAACCGTCTTTACCGTTCATCTCGAGCATTATCTCGCCAACGCCATCGTCAACTTTTGAGACGAGTTGGCCTGCCACAAGATCAACCACGGATCGGCCTTTTGGATCAATTAGTACCAATCTTCCTAGTTACTCAAGCTGGACATTATCGTCTAAATCCGAAGTCGCCCTGGACAGCATCCAAACACATACATCAATTTCATCACATGTATCACTGCCATTCATTAGTACAATCTCAAGCATCAGTCTTGATACGACGGACACTTTAAGTACAGAAACGACAACTTCTGTAACTACTAGACAAACTGCAGGACTTCCACCTGGCTCGCCATCGCCATCACCAGTTTTTGGGCCTTTTGGATCAGTGAGTACGAATGTTCTTCCTAGCTACCCAAGCTGGACATCGTCATTATCATCGTCATCATCATCATCGTCGTCGTTGTTGTTGTCATCATCTTCGTCATCCTTCTCCTCTTCCTTATCATCGTCGTCATCATCTGCGTCGTCATCGTTATCATCACCATCATCGTCGTCGTTGTTGTCATCATCATTGTCATTATCATCGCCATCATCTGCGTCATCCTCATTATCAAAACCATCGTCGTCTACGTCATCATCATTTTCGCAATCGCCATCGCCAGTTTTTGTGAGGATTTCGCTTGCCACCAGATCAACCACCAGATCAATAACTACGAATGTTCTTCGTAGTTACTCAAGCTGGACATCATCTTCTAAAACCAAAGCCACACTGGACAGCATTCAAACACAAACGTCATCATCATCATCATCATCGTCTTCATTATCATCGTCATTATCATCTGCGTCATCCTTCTCCACCACCTCCTTTTCCTCATCGTCGTCGTCATCATCATCGTCATCGTCGTTGTTACCATCACCATCATCGTCGTCGTTGGTGTCGTTATCACCATCGACATTATCATCGCCATCATCTGCGTCATCCTCCTCATCAAAATCATCATCGTCGTCGTCGTCATCATCATCATCATCATCATCATCGTCATCATCATTGTCGCAATCGCTTGCATTGCAATCGCCATCGCCAGTTTCTTTGACGATTTCGCCTGCCACAAGCTCAACCCCTGGTCGGTCTTTTGGATCAATTAGTACGAATGTTCTTCCCAGTTACTCAAGCTGGACATTATTCTCTCATATCAAAGGAACTCTGGACAGCATCCAAACACAAACGTCAATTTCATCACATGCAGCACTGCCATTCACTAGTACAACCTCAAGCATCAGACTTGAAACGACTTTAAGTACAGAAACGGCAACCCCTGTAACTACAACACAAACTACAAAACCACTACCTGAGAGTCTAAAACAATTTGAAGGTGACATGGTCTTAAAGATGACTTGGTTGCCGGAATACGAACATTCTAACACTACCGAGTTCCAAGCTCTTGCGTCCCAAATTACAAGAAACCTTACTACGGCGCTGCAAACTCTCGATGGCTTTCTTTCTGTGCAAGTTGTACGCTTCTGGCAGAGTAGCGTTGGGGTTAACTTTATTGTGTTTGTGAGAAAAGGTACAAAAGTAAACGAGACTGTGGTAGAGAAAAAGCTCATTGAGGCGAACAATACTGGTGTTCTAGACCTACCTCTGACAAGCATTCAAGTGACGGAAAGAGGAACTACGAAAATGATGGCATCATCATCACCATTATCACCATCGTCATTGCCATTCTTGTCGTCATCGCAATCACCATCACCATCATCATCATTATCATTATCATCGTCATCGACGTCGTCTTCGTCGTCGTCAACAACAACAACGTCATCGTTATCATTAACATCGCCGTTGCCACGATCGCAATTACCTTCTTCATCAGGTCCAACTGTTGTCATCAATAAATCAACAGTGCACACTAAAACCCAAATACTAACAAAGAGAAGCATGTCCAACTTTCAAGATCTACAGACAGACAGTACTTCAATACAAGTTACATCAACGATTATTCTCGAACGCACGGTGAGCTTGAAGCTCGGATCGCTGACCAGCACGAAATCGTATTCTACAAAAACAGTGTCAAGTCAGTCTACTCCTCAAAGTTCAAACACCTTAGGATCGAAGCAAGGAAATGGAGTTAGCTCGGAGGTCTATTTCACAATAACTGACATGACAGCTGGGGTATCTAAAACCCAAACAACAAGAAACAAAGTTACCAATGTTATGAGCCTACAAAGAACAATGACACTTGAAAGCCTTACAGAGACAATACTCCAATCTTTGCATACCACAGGAGTGGAGGGATCCTTTTCTCTAACATCTTTGGCTGATAATACATCTATTATGTCATTATCAAGTCTAGGAAATGGATCATCATCGCTTCAAAATTTCACGAAGGAAAGTGAATCTTTACCAACCTCTGCAAAAACATCTGTTTTCTTTATTGAATTAACGACCATACCAAAGACTAAGCTTAGTACCAGTTACAATACGTCAAAGGTGTTTAAAACTCTCCACGTGACAGAAACGTTGAAACTGTCAAACAATGTCTCAAGAATGAGTGTGCCAACTTCAACTATACCAACTGCTCAAAACATTACCTCATTGATAAACACGATTACCTCTTCAGGTGATCTGCCAGTCATCGACACAACTAGAAGTTTTTCAATGGGTTCGTCCTTACCATCAACCACCATGATGACTACAATCACTTATTTTGCACCAAAAATGACGTTAAGCTCCAAGATATACAAAACTACAGACGTTCTTTCAAATGTCGTTATCACGGTCCCCCCAAATGTCACGAAGGTGCCTTCTTCGCCTAATTCCCTTAACAAAACCTCAAGGTTGGAAATGATCACGTCTTTCAAGATGTTTAAAACAACAGATGCGTTCCCAGAAGTGCATGCAACAAGAATGAATGCTTCAACAGGGTCATCTTTACAAGCGATCCTAAACAAGACTTCTTCCATACCAATGTGCACCTCGTCTCACTCTTTCGAATCTGCAAGTATTTTCTCTGAACCAAAACCCTCATCTAACAGTGCTTCAGAGAACAAAGTCACATCGATATATAAAACAGAGGAAAAGGCTGCTTCTGTGTCTGTGGCGCACAGTACGGAATTCACTTTCAAGAAATCTAGATCAAGAGGAATAAATGATACTGTTAGTGAAAGCTCTGACGAACACGCATCAAACACATTGCCAAGCACCCATTATGTTCTAACAACGAGAGCCCCGTTGGTATTTTCATCATCGGTTGAAGAAACCAAGAGAAAGATCAGTGCCTCAAACATAAACATAACACTTACTGCTGTTACATCTGGACGTACTTCAAACATCAGATCTACCATGTTTCAGTCCTCAGATAGTGTTGCTAATTCACTCACGGCTAAATCAACGTCGTCAGCCGAAGCGTTCATAACAACAATTCCATCTACAAGATCGACGGCAGACAGTGGTAGCCGATTGCGTTCTCAAACATTGACGCCCGTATTTTCCTCTTTGTCCTTTGTTGCAAGCTCTGATGCTTTCGAAACGTTTCCGCTAACAACACAAAAGCCATCGCAAGTTGTGACAGTCATCATGAAAGACAAAACCTCCATCCTTGATTATGCAACGATAGCACCCAGTCCCTCAAATAAAAGCAACTTGAGTTCGACTGCAGGATTAGCTTCGACAAGTACCATCAAGCAGGAACAAACGTCGAGTCTTCCATCTTCAACCCTTACGAGTGTAGCTGACACAAGGAGGACCTCAACAGTGCAGAACACCTACGATAATTCCAGACCTTCACTTACTGAGAAGTTCAGCAGGGCTTACGTATCACCTAATTCCTCACAGCATTCTTTACAATTTTCATCAACTTCGATGACCAAGGAAATCATGCCCAGTTACTCATCACTTATTACATTTCAGGTGTCAACGACGGCACTGCTACACTCCACTCGTGTATCGACGCCAATGTCTGTTCATTCCACGCATACTTTGAATTTTCTACCATCTGCTACACAGTCAAAACCAATAAGGAACGTGACGTATACAAGAACCACGTCTCAAGGAACACCTCATACCTACACGACAAGGAAAAAAAATTCCGTGAACCAAAGTAGTTATATCGTATCAAGTGAATTACAAAAGTCGGCGTCGAATGATGCAAGATTGTCAGCAACGGTAACGACACTTGGGCCATCGTCCGCGGCCACGAATAGGTCTAAATCGGCTATGAGTTTATTTATCGAAAGCCCCTTCACAACATATCAAACAATAACGTCACTATTCTTTTCGCATGACAGCACAACTGACACTGGAGTGTTAAGTAGTCAGACCATTGCGAGCAGTAACACCATATCAACGGACTCTATCATGGGCTTTTCAAGCATCACAGACTCTTTGGAGAGGCAAAGTAGTCTTGTCTCTTCGACCGGTAATTCTACATATCGAAGCTCACCTTCATCGGTACTGACGTCCTTGAAATCATCAAATGGTATAGTGTTGACTTCGACTTTAGTTACTTCGTCATGGAGTAATGAAATCAAGGAAGTGAGTACTGTGGCATCACCAGTTTTTGAAACGAGCTCGCCCGCCATCAGATCAACCACTGATCGGTCTTTTGGATCAATTAGTACGAGTGCTTTTCATAGTTACTCAAGCTTGACATTAGCTTCTAAAAACAAAGTCACACTGGACATCATCCCAACACAAACCTCAATTTCACCACATGTAACACTGCCATTCATTGGTACAATCTCAAGCATCAGTCTTGATACGACAGAAGCCTTTAAAACTCCAACGATAACTCCTGTAACTACAGTCAGTGTTCTAATACAATCTGCAGTACCTCCACCTGAAAGTCCAAATCAATTTGAAGGTCGCATGGTATTACAGATGACTTGGCTGCCGCAATACGAATTCTCATACACTCCAGAATTCCAAGCTCTTCAGACTACAATTACAGGAAAACTTACCACGGCACTGCAAACTCTCGATGGCTTTCTTTCTGTGCAAGTGCTACGCTTATGGCAGAGTAGCGTTGGTGTTGACTTTATTGTGTTTGCGAGAAAAACTGCACAAGTGAACGAGACCGTGGTAGAAAACCAGCTCATTGAGGCGAACAATACTGGCGTTCTAGACCTGCCTCTAACAAGCGTTCAAGTGAAGGAAAGAGAAACTACTACTGCACCTTCATTACCCACAACCAGTTCAACAAATGAAGACAAATCGATAGAACGATGGGTTATTGTTCTCATTGCTGCTGCTATACTGGTATTCTTGCTGGTGCTAATTATATGCATTTTAGTGGTAAGTGCCTTTTATTGTGATTTTTTATACCATACATTTTTATCTTGTAACTTTTTAAATTCTTAAACTATTTTTAATTTCTTAATTTTTGAATTTGAACTATTATTTTGCAGGGCCTCACTGAATAACACCTTTGGTGATGTGAGCTCCCTGGATAAATAACATTATTATTATTATCATTATTATTATTATTATTATTGGTTCATGCTGATGAACCGTATTGAGTCCTTCGTCGATTTGAAACTAATTTAATCTGTACCGCTAAAAATGCATTAGCAACGTTTGCACTATTGGAACCTCGTGATTCGTGCTTTGAATATCCACCATGTAATGCAACTCCTGGGGGACCCGTTCTATTATACAAACTTCCAACAATCACAACATGAGCATATTGCCCTTTTTTCCTATTCAGTAGGTTTTGACCATAGTTATTTTATATGTCATACAGGTAAAACTGACTAAACAACATGGTGGAGTTCGTAGAAGCCGAAAGTATCAGGTTTCTACAGCCAACAATTACCTCAACTATCTATACACTGAACACCCGGTATCAAAACCGGTGATACTGAGGATGGAGGAAAGGAACATGGAAGCCAAAAAGAGCCATTCATTTGACGGCATTATGAACAGTAACGGCGAGGAAAGACTTTCTCACAAAGAAGGACGAGTGCCGTCCAAAGACAGTAATTATGAGTGGGTAAATTCCAGCTCAGACCCAACAACATCAAACAATTTTATATCAAGCATGGAGACAAAACACGTCAAAGAAGAAGAAGAAGCTGTTGGGATATATGACACTGTTGACAGCAATAGCAAGGAAAACCGCTCACCTTACGAGGATAGAATAACGGGCAGGACGGGAAATGTGTGCATACACAACAGTACCTCTGAGCACAGCAAGGACTCCATAATATCAAACACTGTGACATCACCACTAAATGAACCAAATCAAAACAGTAGAGAAAAAATTAACAGTAGCAATGAAAGCAATGAAGCAACAACATCAAGCTCGAGTGTATCTCAAGCCATAGAAAAGGTAGGTTCAGGATGTCGAAGGGGTTCTGGGCGTAAGGGCAACGTGCCTCCAAAGAATATGTAACCGGGCTGTGTGATAAACGTTTACAGCAAAATAATATATTAGAGCTCCAAGCCCCAAAACGATGGAGTTCCTGAAAACCATTTGAGGGTTCCCAGTCTCTTACCGTCCGGGAATCGAACCCGAGCCACATCAGTGGGAGGCAAGCGCTCTGCACGTACTGACATAAGTTCAAAGATAAAACCGCGAAAAAATAAACAGCAATTTAAAATATTTCTATAGTTTCTTAGCTCAAATCAACATAGGATAATTCATCCCTTTTTGCTCAAGTACATAGCAGTTTTAAAACATCTGTCAAAAATTACTTACTTTACAGGAGACCATATCAACCGACGATAAAAGTGCTCACCAAAATCAAGGCTACAAAGATGAGGAGAAATTGTAAAAAACAAAAACAATTGGCGAATGCACTCAAAACTGACATCAAAATCGGCAATCAACTGAAATGAGGAATACTTCCTAGCATGGAAGACGTTAAAGCAAAACATAAATGGTTTTAGTAGGTAACTAAAAAGGCGTATTTAATTAGCAAGACAAGATGGGCGCACTAGCGGAATAGTGTTAACCGAAAGAATAATTTATTGAGCAGATGACTGTATTAATGGTTTCAGCTTTTTACAACGCACAGCTTTATTTTGACTATATCGTAAAATCAAGATCAATGAAATCACGCAAGGCCAACAGGAAAATATCACAAGGAGCCAATCAAAACGTGCAGCAAAAATACGGAAACGTGCATGCGTACTGATGCAAAGTCACGATTGCTGTCCCCCAGCGAAGTCCTATTACAGCAATTGGTCGTTTACGTTGCTCAGCCAACCTGATTGGTTGAAAACAAAAATCGCACGTTTGTTCCGATTTGTAGATTTAACGAGCTAACTATTTGACTTTATAAAATGTTCGAGTAATTGCGCGCGCTGTGATTGGTCAGTTCGAGTTTATTATATACCACTTATTAACCGAGAGTGAAGTCATTACAGGGAAATCTCAGACCGAGGCCTTGATGTATTGACCGAGCGATATCTAGCGAGGTCAATTCATCAAGGTCGAGGTCTGAGATTTCCCTGTAATGACCAAACGGACGAGGTTAATAAGTTATTCATTATATGGCCTTTTTAGCGCTTTTCTAAAAAAGAATATAATCAAGGTAAAAAACATCGGAAGTAATTTTCAACATCCGCTTGCGCGCGCAAGAGCTCCTTCGAGGTCGCGTTCACTAAATCGAAACGAACCTGGCGATGCGATCGAAACCACAAGAAACAGTTTATTTGACAATGAGACAATTTTTACTCACAACTCAAAAGAGCCGTCGAACCGAGAAAATTGTCATAATGCCCGGTCATTACAAGAAAATCTTGCCCGCTCAGCAGCCAATCAGAGCGCGCGTAGTTTAGTAAAAAATAAAGCTCCATAAAGCACGCTGCTTACGCCACGAACTCGAAAAGCTTGTAAATCACTCGCCTGACGGCTCGTGTTCTCCCAACATCCCGCGGGAGTTTATTGCACGGGTAAACCCCTAGAAAGTGTAGTCTATTACTTAAAAAATGCACGCGGCTTACGTCACGAGTTTGAGCGCGCGCTATTTCCTTATCATTTTAATATTGAGTTACCGTAAATGATCTTAGAAACGCCCGGGGCGTCTATTAAATTTTAGGGGTCCTAGGAGGGGCGTTAAATAGATGTGAGGGGCTTGTTAGAGAGAGGCGTTTATTTCACTTGTAATAAACGTCAACAAAACAAATAAGACGCGTAGCTTGCTCGCGGAGTAAGATAGAAAACAGTTTGCGAGTAGCAAACTGATCCAATCTGCGCAGATGTCGTTCATAGTTTGATACCAATGTCTTCATCGTCATCGAGGTCAACCATGTGGGCATCGTTGCCCTCTTCGATGGTTGAGGCGATTGTTGAGAGGGGGGGGGGGGGGGGGGGGGGGGGGCGTCTATTAGACACGTGGCCTTTATTAGAGGGGAGCGTCTAATACAAACTTTGTACCTCAAGGGGGCGCTTATTAGATAAGTGGCGTTTATTTGAGAGTGGGCGTTTATTAGTCATTTACGGCATATTAGCACGCGGGAATCTTTTTAGGAACACTCGAGAAATGCGAAATCACAGTAAAGCTATGCACTTCTATCGTGTTCGTAAAAATTCCCGCTTATATAACTCAACAATGCACTCGGATGCGTTTTTTATTCCTTTCGTAATGTAACATAATTCTGAAATTTCTTGCTCAGGCTTTTCAATGCAGAAATGTCGTGTGTCTGTAGTAATGACAATATCAAGCAGTCCGTTAACATTCCTTACAATTGTTTGACAAAATAATTATGATGATGAACAGTTGTACAATAATATTAACCTGTGCAAATGGACTATGTGTAATAACGGAAACACAGCTTGAAGTACACAGTGCAACACTTTATTTTCTAATTTACGATTCATTTTTATAAAAAAGTCATGTTAAAACTGCTTTAGTTTGTTCTTCTTTCAGTTGATTTACTCTGACAGCTAATTAAGTTAAGCTATTCAATAAACTTAAACATAAACCAAGTATGAAGAAGTTCCAAACTTTCTTTTATCTGACTGGCTACAAAGTAAGTAAAGCATGCATGCAGAAACACTAAACAACCCAAATTACTTACTAAGTAAAAGGCAAATAATACTATTTTCTTTTGGCGTTATTTGCAATCTCCTGACCGTCAGTAGGCTACTGGTGTAAGATGGAGGACTAATTTTGGCCCATTCCATTTTAGTTCATGTTCCCTCTTCTCCCTCTCCTATAAACCCTACTGCCCCCCCCCCCCCCCCCCTCCCCCCTCCCAGCGCCACCACGCCCACCCAAACCCGCTGTTTGTACGTCAACAGTTTCGCAATAATCCTGGAAAAAATCCTCATTACAGTTACTGGGCGCGTGAAGGCGCACACGAAACTCACAACAAATTACACGTATCTGTAAATCGGAAGCGCGAGTGTCAAGTGACGAAAACACTAATTATACAAACTGGCACTTACTGTGGAAGACAGCACGCTGGCAAAGGAGCAAATCAGTAGAATTACCTAGGTGACCCGCACAAGATAAAATTCTACGGTAAAACTGATAGTCTTATGTCTTTATAAACAAGACGAACCTGTAAACAAGATTTCATTTACAGTTTACATCCGAATATACTACAAAGTTAGGAAGAAAAGCCACAGCACTTAATTAAAATACTCAACTCGGAGAAAACAAGGCAAATTAACCGGCAGCTTTTTGCATATGACGTTTCGAACGTTAGCATTTGGTCACTTGTTCTCGGGGCAACGCACTGGAACAACAGTATCACTACAAACTAATTCTGCATATCCATCAAATAAAGGTACCTTGTCTTGGCCCGGTTGTTTGTTTTTAAGCTTTTTTAGATAATGCTAGTTCAGTTTTGTAATCCCAACATGTTTACATCTGGAAATGTCACGTTATAACTTGTGGCTGCAGAACTACAAATATTGGACAACTTTTTAATCCCTGAGTGCTTATCGTTTAAGGGACACTGAAAACAAACTAGCTCTTCCACAACCACGCACTGAGACGTTTTTCATAGAGTGGAACCCAGTTGTGCAACAACATACCCACAGAGTTACGGCAAGCGACTTTTTAAAAATGATTTTAAGGCAAAATTGAGTCGCCATTTGTGATAATAATTTTAAAATGGCTGATGGAAATATGGTGTCTAAATAAAGTTATCGTATCGTATCCCACATAATGGTTAATAAGCTTACGTAACAACCGGGCCTTCAATTGAAACTATTCACTAATATAATTATGTATCTGTATTCGTATCAACTAGGGCAATAGACTTGCATTCTGATTTTTTTTATATAATGTCATATAAACTCTCTATATAAAATGGTTTTTTATATCTCCTATAAATTCGTACGATCAGTGTTAATAAAATGGGTTAATAATCACACTTGCAAAACGTCATAAGCGAAAAAGAAAAACAGTTCAAGGAAATAACACTCTTAACGGCAAGTAATATCTCAAAACGCCAAATTACTACATACATGTATATTTACACAGTTTTCATCCCGTTAACCTAAACGTCCCGGAATCTGTAAAAAGAACCACTCCTTCTCACATATTTTCTTCAATTCCAAGTTTCTTTCACAAGTTTTACTACGAACGCCAAAAAAGGATGCTATTGGGCCTTAAAGGGCTAAAATAGAAGAAATCAAGCACAAAACACAAGCGCGAGCGTCAGAGATTTCTGTCACGTGAAAGCGAACACCGACGCAAACACTGTTGCTTATGCTGTGTTCTGTTTTCACATAAGCGAGTGCAAGTACAAGGAAAAGGAAAAAAACCCGGTAAAATAAGGTTGTACTTTCGATTGTGCTTGCGTCGCTAGTGAAAACCAGGCTCAGCATGGAGTCTGTAACTAAAAAATTCTATTCTGAATCATGCTATAGCTTTAGGTTGACTCATCTACTCAGTTTGTTCACTTTGCTGGCATCCGCCGTATCTCTTCTTTGTCTGTTCTTTTGTCTGATGGTAAAAAGAAAAAAAGAAAAGTAAACAGTAGAAAACGAACGTAAATCACCTAAAATGTTCGATAAGTTATTTCGTCATGCATCATCAGCAGTTTGTCAAGAAGACAGGTGATGCGAGTTGAGGAAGCTATATTCTCGGGTGACCTTAGACCTCAGGTAAAGGGTATTGTGTAAGTTACTGGCACAAAACCCTTACAACCAACAATAAAAACAGGTAATTAATAGCTGGAGCTTGGAAAACATTTCACAAAGCTGTCCATTATCCTGTCAGGGAATTGCACGTTTGAAAGCGTGTCGGAAGATGAGGGAGGGGAGAGAGGGAGTGAGAGAGGGAGAGGGAGGGAGGGAGAGAAAGCGGGAGGGAGTGGAAGCGAGAGAGAAAAAGAAGGGAACGAGAGGAAGAGCGAGGAAGAGGGGGAGGGAGGAAGAAAGAGAGGTAGGCCAGGGAGATAGGGAGGGAAGGAGTGAGAGGGAAAGCGGGAGGGAGAGAGGGAGGGAGAGAGGGAGGGAGGGTAGGCAGGGGGGAGGGAAGAACGGAAGGAGAGGAGGGTGAAACGGTGGGAGAGTGAGAAGGAAGGAGGGAGTGATGAATGGAAGGGAGTAAGGAAGAACGAAGGGCCAAACGAGAAGGAACAAAGGAACTACGAACGGAAAGAAGAATCACACAATCGCTATGAAAAAGATAAAACCCCATAATATGGAAGACTCCTTTTCCTCAAGGTCGCGCAGGAACCTTGCTATTCTGGCTGAAAACCTTGACACAAAATCACAACTTCTGCAGTTAAACTTCAAGAGCTTGTGAACAGTGAACAGCCATCTCTCAGTAAAACGACAATCACGATGTAATTCCATCATCCCCTAGTAAGTTTTAGAGGAATCGATGTTCAAAATTCAGAGAATTAAAGCTTTACAAGATAATACCCCTAAGAAATGTGGTTAATGAATTTATCAATGAGCAAGCGTCCTGCGCGACCTTAACGAGGTTTTATCTCGTGCAGTAAAATATCTGCTCACCCCAAACGTAACCGCTCCATAAGTTTCAAGTTCGTTTGTCGTTGATAGGCCTGTTCGAAACACCATTAGTGGTTTTCACTTCTGAAGCGCGCAGATTTCGTTCCCACATGAGGAGATCGTCACTGCTTCGTATCCACTCAGAATCGTTGATAGCCATGTGGTCAGGAAAATGAGTTTTTTTCTTGAGAGTCCTGTATTTACACTGAAAGGCAAACAAAAGCAGCTGACCATCATGTTTGGCTTTTTAGAACTCTTAAAAATGGCTTGGCTGATCATGAGGGGGAAGCGAAACAGGGTGACATGTAAATGGAGTTTACGCCAACTCTACGGCGACAAATAGTGAAAGTCACTTTCAAAATAAACTTCTAAAATACTGCAATTCTTACAAACGGGTTCATTCTCGCTACAAAGGAGGCTACATAAGTGTCCCAGAACTCCTGGTTTAAAAGGTCAAATAAAAAACAAAGATCAAGAGCAAATGTAACGCCGGATAAACACTAAAATTTAGAGGTCAGTTCAGTTAAATGACCGATTAAGACTTACACAAACGCAGATCAGAGCAATGAGAAGGATGATAATCACAGCCACGGCCACCACAACTATGATAAATGTGCCCATGGGCGTGGCCAAGTCGATGGCTTTATCCCAGATTTCGGTTCTCTTTGTTGAACTTGTAGGAGTCGTTGGAGTGGCCTTGGTTACAGGTGCTGTCTTTGAAGGAGTAACTGAAATGAAATGAAAGAATATTAAGGTCACCGAAGAGTGAGTTGCATCCCCTAACGCATGCTATCCGTTCTAGAGGGGTGAGGTTGGGTGGACAAGCGAGGTGCGGAGGGGAGGAGGGTTAGGGGTGATGGACGTGGGGTAAGGGTGAGTGAGGTGTCGAGAGGGGTGAATAAACCCGAAAAGAGGTATATTGCTGAGGTCAAAAATGCAAAGAATAACGAAGAAATGTCATGCACGAAAAAAGGAAAAATTTGCATTTTGCGCCGGAACGGTGTGAAATGTGTAAGGTACCATTATTAAAGTGTGGCACTTTTTGTTTAACAGATTCTCGTCAAAAGGCAAGTTCTCCCTACGCGAATGAAACAAAATGTATGACTAGCAATAAGGAGAGCTTGGATGCTATCAGTATACCTGCTGGAGCGCTTGCCTTGACAATAGGTGTTCCAAGAATCGTGTATCCCAGTTCCGCCGTACCATTGCCATCTACCAGAGCCTTAACTATGCTTTCCACTGTCGCATTCGACGATTTCTGTACCTCAATATCAAAATCTACCACCACGCTTCCATTTGATAGCTTCTTAACCTCAACACGTCGAAAACCAATCAGCCGTCCACTAAAGAATGGTCCTACTTTTTTACCAAAATCACTTGCAAACGCTGTGAATTCTGTTGAACTGGTGTTGCTGTATTGAGGTTGATACGTTTCATTCACAGTAATTCTTGCTTCGAACTTTTTTGTAGCCAGCGGTCCTAAAAGGATGATAACAGATATTATTGGATCATAATCTTATTCTGAGGGCCTATGGATAATCCTGGACATGATGTGTCATGTGTCATGTACATGTCCAGAATTGAAGAGCGTGACGTGTAGATAGCGGTCACAGCAACGAGGGTGTACAGCGGTCGCGTAGCTAAACAGGGGAGGAAGGGACTATCGTGTTGAGTATCATTCGCATTTACTAACTGCAGAAAAAGTGTAAGAGCAACGGAAAGTGAAAATGAATGAGGAAAACGCAGAAGCTTTAATTTAAACCAACTAACAAAGTCCGATAAAGAACACAAACTAACATAATTTTTTTACGTTGTTTCTCAAGTATCAGATTAAGTGTAATTCAGAATGACCAAGGTCTCGATAAGTGTTATCAGCCTCCAGTCGGTGGCAAATATCCGACTGTATAGCTAACAAGACATCAGAGAAGGTTCTTCTTACTTGCATTAAAATACACAATGCACGTTGAACTGCTGGCCTACAGTTTAAACTTACCAGCTGTGGTTGAAAGTGCAACACTACTGCTTGGGGTTGGAACTAAAGATGAGATAAAGATCAATCAATCAATCAATCAATCAATCAATCAATCAATCAATCAATCAATCAATCAATCAATCAATCAATCAATCAGTCAGTCAGTCAGTCAGTCAGTCAGTCAGTCAGTCAGTCAGTCAGTCAGTCAGTCAGTCAGTCAATCTTGATATTAATCAACTTAAAATCACTCTTCACGGTCAGCTCGTTTTGCCCACGATTTATCTCTCACGTTGAAAGATAGATCTTTGTTGTCCTTTGCTCACAACGGCACTACTATGTATACTGTTGTTGTGTCCTGGTAGGTAGTTTTGTGTGAAGAAATTCTTAATTTAGAATAGGCTTTGTCGATAATTTCACTATAAAACATTGCAAAAAGACAAAAGTTTAAACCATCACGGTTAAAAACTCTAAAAACTGTAAAAAACTCTAAAAAGCGACGATGTTTCGACGGTTACTCGACGTCATTTTCAAGTCAAAATGAATAAGAAAACGTTATTTCACAAGCCGTAAATTATGTTTTGCTCATTCAAGGTAATAAAGTCATCGTTCTTAAAGTTCCACCAATTACAAAAAGTTTTCCAAAAAGCTTGGACATCAGGCCATAATACAAAAAGTTGAGTGAGTTGCATCCCCTGCCTAAGCTGTAACGCATGTTATCCGTTCTAGAGGGGTGGGGTTGGGTGGATAAACGAGGTGCGGAGGGGAGGAGGGTTAGTGGTGAGGGAGGTGGGGTAGGGATGGGCGGGGTGTCGAGGGGGGTGAATAAGCCCGAAAAAACGTATATTGCTGAGGTTAAAAATACAAAGAATAAGGGAAAATAAGTTCCCTTACGTATCGGCGTTCTTTTAGCCTTCGATGACAAAACATGAAAAGGAAGGGCCGGATGAACATGATAAAAAAGATTCCGGTGTAGAAGGGGCCTTGCCTGGCCATTCTCACAACCAGTTGTAAGTCAAACGTAAATAGCTGATAAACAACCTGTACTGTGCTTTTCCTACGATAGCTCGCGATAGAATTTGCTTCATTTTTGCTGAGAATTTTATGTTAAAACGTCAGTACTGTAATTTTCTGTCAATGGTATATTATGGTTTCAAGAGTGTTCAGTTTGCGCAACACTTGACTCTGCAACATGCATGTCATGCAAGCAAAAGTACAAGTTGGCATTTTGCGCCAGAACTGTACGAAATGTGGAAGGAACCATTATAATAGTGTGGCGCTTCATGTTAAACAGATTCTCATAAGCGTCAAAAGGCAACTTCTCCTTACGCGAATGAAATAAAATGTATGACTAGTAGTAAGGAGAACTTGGATGTTATCAGTATACCTGCTGGAGCGCTTGAAGCGGGTGATTGTTGTATTGCCTTGACAATAGGTGTTCCAAGAATCGTGTATCCCAGTTCCGCCGTACCATTGCCATCTACCAGAGCCTTAACTATGCTTTCCACTGTCGCATTCGACGATTTCTGTACTACAATATCAAAATCTACCACCACGCTTCCATTTGACAGCTTCTTAACCTCAACACGTTGAAAAACAGACAGCCGTCCTCTAAAGAATGGTCCTACTTTTGTACCAAAATCACTTGCAAACGCTGTGAATTCTGTTGAACTGGTGTTGCTGTATTGAGGTTGATACGTTTCATTCACAGTAATTCTTGCTTCGAACTTTTTTGTAGCCAGCGGTCCTAAAATGATGATAACAGATATTATTGTATCATAATCTTATTCTGAGGGCCTATGGATAATCCTGGACATGATGTGTCATTGTCATGTGTCATGTACATGTCCAGAATTGAAGAGCGTGATGTGTACCCTCTGTGTAGATAGCGGTCACAGCAACCAGGGTGTACAGCGGTCGCGTAGCTAAAGAGGGGAGGAAGGGACTATCGTGTCGAGTATCGTTCGCATTTAAAAACTGCAGAAAAAGTGTATGAGCAACGGGAAGTGAAAATGAATGAGGAAAACGCAGAAGCTTTAATTTAAACCAACTAACCAAGGCCGATAAAGAACACAAACTAACATAATTTTTTTACGTTGTTTCTCAAGTATCAGATTAAGTGTAATTCAGAATGACCAAGGTCTCGATAAGTGTTATCAGCCTGGAGTCGGTGGCAGATATCCGACTGTATAGCTAACAAGACATCAGAGAAGGTTCTTCTTACTTGCATTAAAATACACAATGCACGTTGAACTGCTGGCCTACAGTTTAAACTTACCAGCTGTGGTTGAAAGTGCAACACTACTGCTTGGGGTTGGAACTAAAGATGAGATAAAGATCAATCAATCAATCAATCAATCAATCAATCAATCAATCAATCAATCAATCAATCAATCAATCAATCAATCAATCAATCAATCAATCAATCAATTAGTCAGTCAGTCAGTCAGTCAGTCAGTCAATCAATCTTGATATTAATCAACTTAAAATCACTCTTCACGGTCAGCTCGCTTTGCCCACGATTTATCTCTCATTATCTCTCTCTCTCATTGAAAGATAGATCTTTGTTCTACTTGGTTTCACAACGGCACTACCATGTATACTGTTGTTGTGTCCTGTCAGGTAGTTTTGTGTAACGAAATTCTTAATAGAATAGGCTTTGTCAATAATTTCACTATTTCGACTTATTAAATATTCTGTTGGCCTTCGTTGTCACTTGCGATCATGTAGAGTTTGAGAGTAAAACTCAGTGAAAGTGCTCCGTTGCAGGGGCGGATCCAGGAATTTCTGAAAGGGGGGTTGTACACTATTGTAGTAACCTTTAACGCCAATGGTGTGGAAGGCGAGTTACGGCCCCGTGCCTCTGGCATGAGCTCTTAAGGGCTCCAGAGCCATGCCCCTCCTCCAAAAAAAATAATGTTGCCGATTTTTCGTTCTAAAACGCCTTTTGCAACATTCCCGAGACGTCAAAAGAGTTGTGAGGGCATGATATAAAATCTGGAATTGATCTTATTTATATTATTTCTTATTTTTAGTAGTCGTCAACTCTCGTTGACGACTACTTCTAATACATCTCGAATTGGTGAGCCTAAACTTGCTGTTCTTGGAACTTAGGATATTCCCGCGAAGCGTTTTGAAAACATATGCATACGGCTTATGAATAACATTATGAATTTCGTTACACAAAACTACATACCAGGACACAAACCGGTTGTTCATGGAACTTAGGATATTCCCGCGAAGCGTTTTGAAAACAGATGCTAACGGCTTATGAATATCATTAAGAATTTCACTATAAAACAAATCTCTACGCAATATCGACAATAATACTGCGCTTGATGATGCAAGTGATGCCACCTCTAATATCGTGGTACCACTACCATTTAAAGATCAACAATGAGCCAACTCAGTAACAAGAGAAATGCAAACTGAGCGCAAAAATTGGAGTACAAATAAAGCCTGACTTTCAGTCAAAAAAGATCGGTCAGGTCCTCGCCCCGAAAGAGAAGAAGGCGCCGATTGTCAACAATCAGTGCGTGGTCTACAAATTTTGATGTGATCTGTGTGACACAGATTATGTCGGGTACACAACCCGACACTTGTACCAACGCATTGGCGAGCATAAACATTCTCCACTTGGAAGACACTTGGAAGACCATGGCCTATCGAAGTCTGATTTGAAGGGCAAACAATTCTCGATTTTGAGGAAATGTAGATCGAAGTTTGACTGCTTAATATTGGAGATGTTCTGTAAATACCCAGAAGGACGCCGTTCGTGCTAAACTGTTTACGTGACACTGCGTGCAAATATTTCTCGCATTTAATACTGGCGGGAACCGGTCCCTTAAGAGAACGTTTGTAACCTTTCGTTAAGATCTATAAATAAACGGATTTTTGCGTCTAAGATGTGGGGGAGGGGTGGGGTGGTGGTGGTGGTGGGGGGGGGGGGGTTATTTTCGCAATTAGTCACTGTGGCGATCTTTGTGCTTCAGAAGATGTTACGTATTCTATTGGAAATCCGCGAATCTGATTGGTTCTCCCACTGTTCTATTTAACAATTAGACTACAAGCGCGAGTTTTCTATGAGCGAATAGTCAACACAAATAAACACAAATAAAAAATAAAAAACTCTATTCATACTGAAAAGCCAATTAGTGTGATCTGAGATCAGCTGGTGTCAACTGTCAATCAGTGCTATAAATCAAGATGTAAATACAGCTATAATATTATGTGAAAAAATACTAATAAAACAAAAACAAAAGTCTAAAAATTAATAGAAGAAATGCTTGTTTTATTCTACAACAATTAAAAAAAGACACAATCGGAGTGTTCTCTACACTGGAATCGCCCAGGGCCAAGATAACGTCATACCTGCTAACCAAGAACAAGCTATCATACTTACCAATTGAAGATGGAGCTTGACCGCTTGTTGCTGTTAATAAACAGAGCATGATATAATAGTTATTTTAATTCCACTGTTAAACATATGAAACTTGTTACCTTTTTAGCACTGACATAAAATGGAATCGCCTAGCTTCATAGTCCGACTTATCGGCATATAATTCGTCGTGGCCGCCAAACGAACTTGGGCTTCTAAGAAGCTTTTGTTACTTCCCTAACCAAAACACGAAGGGAAGTATAGCCCATTTGCCGATTTCTTCCGCCATTTGGAAAAAGTTCCAAAAATGTGAAAATTGCAGTTTCCCATACATCGATTTCCAAATCGTGAGTTTGGGACGCCTGTGCTGCTATACACAAAATGCGATGTTTCTATGGAAATCCGGTGACAACTAATTTTCGTATGAGTCTTATGATGACAAAAATACTACTGACAAAATTTTTAATATTCCCGGCAATATAACTTACACCAGCTATGCCGAGGTTTGTAACATAGTCAAAGCATATAACACATAAACACTTACACATACTCTACAGACATCTCTGTTTTTCTTAAAAGCCGATTTGCGCGTTTGCCAACCAAGCCACCATGCCATTTACATTTATTTGTTATCAACAGATGTTACAGGGATTCCCAAACCATGACTAAAAAGTGAAATCTGTCAAACGATACACAAACACTTCGTAAAAGACTACAGATTCGCGATATGGTCAGTTATATAACAGCGCTGATGTTTAGTATTTGGGCGCGTGCTGTGTCTTCTCCGAGTAGGCTATTTTTAGAACAAACCTAGCGCGCGAGAAAATGACGTAGTTTATTGCAACCAGGAAATGATGGCGAGCACGTGCAATGAGATTGTTGCAAACTGTTGCAAATTACGAAGGGCAAATGTTCAACGCGATTGGCTACTGATACGCGGTAAAGCCCTTCTTCTTCGTGAAAGACATAATTTTATCTCAAGGCCCATTACCAGAGATGTATCCTTCTAGCTTAGGAACTTCTTCTCTAATTTCACGTACGCCCACCAATTCGCCCCCAACCCCCTGCTTCGTGATTTTCATGATTGTCACAAATTACATTTCATTACACAGACATATATTCATTTAACCATAAACTTATCATCCATTCGGAGACAACTAATCGGATACATAGTCGCAACCTACATTTATAGTGAGAGTCAGTTACTTCGTTTAGCTCGCATTTGAAAACGCGATGTTTCTATGGAATACCCGTGACAACTAATTTCCTCAAAGTACGATCGAGATTTTTGATGACAAAAATTCTATAAATATTCCCGGAAATATAACTTACCAGCAGGACTGGGACTTGCAGTTGTTGCATTTGGGGTAACTGAAAGAAACAGCACAGTCAAAACATTAACAATCTCTTAATATATAACACATAAACACTTGTACATACTCTACCGACATCTCTGTTTTTCTTAAAAAAAATCTTAGTCGAGCTTCTAAGCAGCTTACATGTAACGTCCCAGTATCAAATGTGTACGGAAGTATATCTCAACATGAAGTATAACAAATTTCTTCTGCCATTTGGAAAAAGGTCAAAGATGCCGTAAAACACATCGTGTACATGGATGGTATTATGATGTCGATCGACTAATCTCTGTAAAATAGAGGTTTTGCTGCACAGTTTCCCACACATTTGGCTGCAACTATTCTGCTACATTTTCTTATAGATAAATATATACATAAGACTAAACTGACAAGTCTACATGCTTCCTAACGACTAAGCCCTATATTTTAGCTGACGCTTGCACTTTTTGCGTAAAAAATGGCAACTCGGTTTGCAACGGCAGCAAAGTATATATGCAGTTGATGCGTGATAGTTTTGTTGAACCGAAGGCATTCCGCTGAAAGTTCGAGCGATAACTCCAAACATTAATTGCCAAAAATCTACTCAAAGCAAGGTAACGTTTTGTATACTATTTGAAAAATCTCATTGTTATTAATTCCTGTAAGTGACCCCGCGGTTAAATTCTAAGGCATTCTCGAGAACGTTAATGTCAAACCTTGATGGGAAACGTCCGTTTTAACTAAGGTACGGATAATTTCAAATTCATTTTTCTCTCGCGCGGGGTCAACTTAAGAGCTAAAGTTTCGATACGTTCTCCTTAACTGTATTCAAACACTGTTACCATGCCATGAGTTTTTTTGGTTTCTTTAAACCTTTATTGCTCGAATGTTAAAAACAACAAAAGCCGATATAGTTATATATCGAATATTCAAACTGAAACACTTTCAGATTTTGTCTTGCCCAGCAACAAATGAACTGGGTAGAAACAGGACGGAAACTGGATTACAACTTTCGAACAATGAAGATGATCTTTTTCAACAATGAACACGAACTTTCGAACAGCTTGTATGCAGTGAATTTTCTAATCACGTGTCACATAGATTGACCTTCAATCAGCACAACCGGTCTTTTGTAGATCAACGTTTGTACTTTGGAACCCAAAGAATATAAAAATACCACAATTCTTCCTTGTTTTAAAATAAACCCTAATCCACTTCCCGCTGTAGACGAAAAAAAAACGTAAAATAAACAGCTATTTCCTCAATGCAAGGCTTTACAAAAAATCCGCAAGAAAATACGATTATATAAACGCGAATGAAGAAATAAAGATATAATGAAACTGAACTCATTTCTTGATGCTCTGCCGAGAATTTTCAACCTTTTTCAGCAAACGTACGTTAAGTATTCTGGACTTTCTGCCCGCTCGGACTACCAACAAATCGCTCACAGGCAAATAAGTTATCCTTTAAATTGACTCTCGTTATAATATTACATCGCGTAAAACGGGAAAACAACACGAATAAACGAGCATTTTAGACTGACAGAAAATTCGTTATATCATAATAATCAATTTGTTATCGGACATGCTATAATTCCATCAGAATTTTACTGACTATGTACAATACGGTCCGTTATACATGGAAAAAAATATAACAGGTCTTCCACGTAATCATATTAAAGTCGTTAGGACTTCTAGGGGTGGTGAATGGTCTTTCAAAAAATGCGCGTCTCGCAAAATTTAAGCCAAATTCCAGGGGTCTCGTCGTCTCGTATTTTTATGAGGAGCCTTCTCGGAGTCTCGATTTCGTTTTCAATGCTAAGGAAGTCTCGGGCTCGCAGAAAATGTATCAGTCTCGCCGTCTCGCAAAGTCTCGCATTTACCATTCGACACCCCTACTTCTGCCAAAGCGAGATATTACATACTTACACTCTACCGTTTTTCACCTGACGGCTTTGCAAACGAAGTGCAGTTTATTCACAGAAAAAAAAAATCGACTTATGTTAGCCACATTATTGCGTGCACCACAAGCGGTGGTCAAGGATATGGTGGTTAATGCGGTATTTGACTACTCTTAGTGCCTTTAAAGCTTGTCTTTCCCTGGCTTAAAAAGTTAATCGGCTACTTCTGAGCATCGCTGAAACACAATGTCCTTTAGGTACTTTTTTTTAGTGTTAAGACGGTTAACAAATGAATTCTCACATCTAAAAAGATATTGTGCTTGTAATTTGTGTTTTGTTACGTAGCTTTCACTAAGCTAGAGACCTTAATATAAGACACGACCATACTTGCCGACCAGTTCACGACAAAAGCTTCTTTAAAAGTTATATTTTATGCGGTAAAAATAATAAATAATAATAATAAAAATAATTATCGCCCCATCAAAAGCATGCTCGGAACACGCAGAACATTTAAACTGTTCCGATCAATATTGGGTGCAGAGATAACAAGCTGCTATATTTGTATTCCTGTAAAATAAACAAAATAAATAAACCTTCGAGATGAAACGCATCAATTCCACGAAATGCAATGTTAGAACAGAAATTAAGCGTGCTTTACAATTTTTAATTGCTCCGCTGAGGAAACAAGTCGTCATTCACATACAAGGGTCCACACGTATATATATACCTGCGTTAATATCATTATTGCGTTACTTCCGGGGATGAAATAATACTGTGTTCAAAATCAATTCGTTTGGCGCTCGATAACAAGCTACATAATCTGTGATACCCAAAACATGAATTCACGCAGAGAAAACGTTTCTTCATTTCAATGCAGGCCATATAAAACGTGCTTTAGTGGTAACAATAAAAATGGTTTCTTTCCGAAATCCCAAAAGTGCAATAGACAGTTATAAATTTTAATAATGAACACTCCTTACCCGTAATCGAACTACTTGAACCATAATGTACAAAAGATATGAGGACAATGAAGCTGTACACAGGCCGTAGAATTCGAGCCATTGTTGTGTTGACAATTTTTGAAGGTTTACTGTGCGATTGTAAGAGAAGATAAAGTTAGTTAGTGTGGCAGATAAACCGAGTTCATTCATTGATGTCGTCGAGAAATATGGCGGTCTTCTTTAGCGACGAATCGAACAATAATAATAATCAGCATACTAAGACAATAACTAAACCCGTATCAACCCGTTGGTGAAATATCGATACGAGATGAGACCGCAGTCAACAAGGCGTTTGGGAAAAAAGATCAATAATTAAAGCTTACCGTTTGCTTTCAGCAACCAGAACAAAATGGCCGTCTTATGACAGCTTCGCACAAATAACTTCCCGTAATCCAGGTGACGAATGAACAAGCCAAATTTATGTTAAATTATCTGAAATTTAATCCACGGAACCGCAAAACACTGGAGGGCGAAATCCTTAATCGCAGCTGTTTGGAAAAACAACGCAGGGATTGCCGAATTGAAACACCAAAATCCGAGAGAATAAGCTTGTTTACCCGTTCAATAAATTTTACTTTGACGCAGAAGGCATTTGCCTATACAAACAGTGATACGACAATCGGGCGGGTTTATGCATTAATAACTTTCGCAGACAAAAGGAAAGACTTCAGGATGTCTATCACTGCAGCCGCGTGACGTAATGCCGCAAAAATTGAGTTGTTCTGCTTCATTTAATTTATGCAAAGACAACGCTAACCTAAAAATAGAACTGTGACTAATCATTCAGTTCGTGTTGATTGTCACTATCAACGTAAAGTTCCGTATTTTTTTTAACCTAATGGCAAGTTTTGTCTTGTATCCGACGAAATTCGCTTTCTCTCCCATTGCTGAAATTTAGTAGCAATTCGACCTTGCAATAACGAGGTGTCTGCTTTCATATGGTAACCTACCTTTTCTGAGTGACTTTCAATGGACACTTGCTTTATAGCGAAAAAGTCAAAAATAATACAACAGCACTGAACTCGAGTGTCTTGATCACGTGCTTCCCTAATGCTCATCATTCTCACCTGCTTGTTAGGAAAGAGCGGAAGAACAAATATTCCGCGAAAGGTTGTGTGAAACAGCATTCTTCCTTACATAATCTTGATATCTAGCTTGTTCTTGGCCGTTAGGAAATTTCATCGGCAGGCATGCAGGAAAAATCGAGGCCTGATACCCCCCCAGCTAGACGCCGGAATTAAATTTGAAGAAAAAAGGTGGAGTTTCTCTCAAAGACGTCGACAGTTTTAATGAAACTTTTCATGACACACTAAACGTTCTTACTGACAACTAGCAAAACTTTGCCTGATCGGTGTCTAAAGAACTGTTATAATAATAAAGTATTTTTCGTTTGCCTGACGAAGTAGTCACGTGTGATGGAGATCGCGACATTTCGACTGCACACTGCTACTAGGGTGCTTACCATTTGTCAGAAGGAACCAGTTGGGAAGAACATTGAAAAATGGCAAGGGTTTTTCCAAAATCAGTAAACCAACAGAATGAGATGGCGCTTACCATTTGAAATTCGGTTTCCTGTTATTGTTTTCCGTTTAATGAGAAACTGGAACTGGGAAATCGTGCAAATGATAAGGAAATTTCCGACGTTCCGTTCCGAACGGAAAAATAGGACTACCTCTGGAGGTAGTCCACAATTTTCGAATTACTGTTCCATTTGACTTTCGACCGAAATTTCCGGATTTTTTGGCTAAATGGTAAGCACCCCTAGTCTTCATCAGGCGATAAGGTCGACTGGTTATGCGTAAACTTATAAAGCACGCTGCTACGCTTTATTATTATTGCACTCTACCATGATGAATAACCACAACATTTTTTACGATAAGAACTGTTATGTTGCATAGGTGGACAAGTGAACGGCCACCTTGGTCACCAAGCAGTGATTTCTCAATTCAACTGTTACGCGCGCTGTGTTCGCGGGGGTATAATTATGGTCAACCAAGTGTGACAAATAAAAAACTTGAGCTGACAACAGATATTAACGGATATTAAAAGATTATCAAAATTGTCTCGACAGCGATTACAGCTCAGTTATCCCAACACAATGCAAATGACAAAACAATTTAATGACATATATACTCTCGTGATACAGGGCAGTATCGAGAAAAGGATTGAGACGGCACTCAAATACAAGCACACCCAAAACTCGAAACGAGCACCCAGAAAAGTCATATAATAAGAATTAACATTCGCCAACTTGAATTAAGAATTAACATTCGCCAACTTGGCCTAATAAATGCAAATAAAAAGCTTAAATTTTATTCAGTTTTTAAGAATGAAACAGACAAACAGATTTTATTGATTTCAAAACCCTGACCACAGAAGAATTACTTTTAAGGACGGTGCCTACTAATAGCGAGGTATTTTTGCCCGGCCAATGACTATGCAAGGGAAGTAGATGTTACCAAGGGCTATTAAAATCCAAAAAGAAAATTGGGGGTAGCCACGCAAATTTTCGAGATAATTAGGTTTGAAATCTTGAAAAAAGTGCTGACGTGGCATTTTCAAAAAACGTAAAAGGAAATAAAATTTCCTTACAAATTACCTTTGAATTTGGTTTTTCATGAACAAAATCAACATTAAATATAACGATCTTAAAAATAACTAACAAATACTATCTTTGAAACTGCGGGAACCACGTTTTTATTAACAAAACGAGTGCACTTGAGCCATTTTTGACTCTAACAGCTCTCTCTTGCAAGGCCAGTGAAACAGCCTAAACAATTTTTGCATTGAACGAAAAATTAATCATGCGTTCTATAGACTTACCACTTCCATTTTATAAAATAAAAAGTATGGGTCACCACACGTTTTTAAAAGTTATACGAGTTGTATGGAATCCCTTTTGAGGTCAGTTACACTTTTCCTATCCCCTCCCTAGAGAGTTGAATATTTCCTTCTCGCGCAATTTTTCACGCGTGCACTACGCCATATGTAGTTAGCAGTTTGCTGATTACGTTTGAGCGATTAGCGATTTGTTTCAGACTGTTAAATGTGAGCCATTTTTATCGATAAGCGTTTAGGGCTTACTGATATGTTACTCTTTCGCTGTTCCTGGTTTAGTATGTCCATTAACTGGATTTCGTTGCAACCGAAATTTTCTTGCATTTTAGTCGCGCGCTTGGTCGCGAAGTTGAATTCGTCATTTTGAGCGAGCAAATTCCCTTAGCGCGCGCGTCTAGTGCGATCGATGCCTTGCGTGATGCGCAGAAGATGTGCGCAGTAACAAAAGTAGGCACCGTCCTTAAATAGCCCAATTTCGATATAAATTATTTTAAATTCAGCTTAAAACAATACACCTCAGTACGAGGCTCCGGGGAATAAACTAAAGAGTTTGTGGGGTTTATTCCCCGGGGCCTCGTAGTGATGTCTATTGTTTTAAGCTGAATATTAAAATATCGAAATTGGGCTATTCTGGTTAGGAAGTCATGGCTTACGAATTAAAACTGGCAGATTTACAGCCCCTTGGAACTTCAGAAAATTTACGAACTTGTTCTCAATGCACGCTAATTCAATTGAAGAACAAATGTACTTTTTATTTCACTGTACATTATATAATGATCTCAGAAATATTCTTTTCGACAAAATTGGTGAACGAAAGATATTTTTTGCATTTGTTCTACACTCTCTTGTACACTCCTTATTTGTTTCCTCACCTCTGGAAACTGCCTAGCAGCTGTTATTTTTAGTAACCACCTGCTGCAATGTTGGGAGGCGCGGTGGCCTAATGGTTTGTGCGCTGGACTCCTGATCGGGCGGTCCGGGTTCGAGCCCTGCCCGGGGCACTGCGTTGTGTTCTTGGGTAGGACACTTAACTCTCATAGTGCCTCTCTCCACCCAGGTGTATAAATGGGTACCGGCGAGATTACTGCTGGGGGTAACCCTGCGATGGACTTGCATCCCAACTCCTAGTCGCTTCATGCCACGGAAACCGGGATAAGCTCCGGCCTGATGGCCCCCTAGGCTCGTATACAGACTTTACCTTTTTTACCTGCTGCAAGTGACAATATCATTTTCAGAGTTTATGTTTACTTTCGTTGTTGTCGCTGCTCTGTTCTTGTTGATGTTGTTGTTTTTGAGGGGGGAGGGGGGGGGGGGAGAAGAGGGAAGCAAACGAGGAACATAAGATAGTAGAAAAGCTTTTAAACATTACTTTTCAAAAGATAAAGGAACACCATTTTAAATCACAAATTTTTATTTAAGCCCTTTAAGGGCTTTCTATTATATCTAACAAAGTCATAGTAACAATTTACAATATGTAATGCAAAGTGCAGTGATTGAAGGATGCACTCAAGGAAGTGTTTACACCCTAAATAACCATAGAATACAATAATATAAATAATAATAATTTTTGCTTTATTGCCAACCACCGTCTTAGTTTTAATCTAATTTAACTTCGCTCAGCTCGATAAGCTTTTTAGTTTTTCTGAGTGTTGCTACCAATACCCTGTTTTAATTTATTTTTTTTTTTGAAGCATTGTATGAAGTCTTTTTTTGGTAATAAAGTTGTTGTTGTTGTTGTTGTTAAATAATGAACTAAACACACTCTTAATAAAACTAGTTACAGTGAGATTGGTGTAGTAATGTACAAACTTATCCTGCGAGCTAACTACTTAGTTTTTTCAGAGTACTGCATATTTTGCGTGAGAAGCTAAAAACAGGCTAATTATAAGAGATACCAATCTTTGTAAAATCTGTTTAAGGAAATATACACAGTAAGATGAAGTTTATTTTTTCAATACATTTTATGTTACGAATATATTAAAGGGCAATTTAGCAACAGCGAGGATTTTCTTTAAATGTCAGCGGAGCAGTTTATTTGGATATGTAAAAAATTCGCATATTATTTAATATATTAAAGTACTTCGAATACACTATCTATATCTATACAAAAATCTTAATGTCACCATGAAAAAGAAAATCCTTTGACCTTTCACAAATACATTCTACCCCTGATTCTACCAAACATCTTTGATAATTCAACCCGCACCTGTGCGCTATGCTCTATCTACGAGCGATCCCGGGGGGGGGGGGGGGGGGGGGGGAAATGGCACCCTATCCAAGGGGAGGAAACGCGTCGAGACGCGACGCGACGACCCACACATAAGAGAAATAAAACGGCTAACCGCGCACGGCAAAACACAAATCTTTATAAAATCGCCTTACTAATACTTAAACGGATAGCTCAGTTTTAACAGATCATTTTTTTCGTTTAACTGGGCTTTTACGCACTGAAATTTTACCTGATAGAATTTCGGTACCCTATATAAGGATCACACTGGGAACACATTGCCAAAAGGAGCAAAAATGATACCCTGTTTAAGGACCAAGAACTTCAAACACCATCAGTATCCCGAGGCACATACCTTGGGAGATTCTGACACATTAATAAAGTTTACTACTACTACCAATTCTAATATTACTTAAATAACTCGGCTATGACAACTGTCGTGCATCAAACAAATAAATACTTAACTACCAATTCTAGAAAAATAGCTAATTCGACGATATATTCAACCTCGTTCCCAGGGTCGGAGACGAATTTGCGATATATTATTATACAAACGTAATAATTATGATTAAGTTATATATTAAAGGACTCCAAATTTACTTGGGCCTTAAATGTAATTACTTAGATTCAACTTTTTATCATAACGTTCCAACGGTTGACATGTAGTAACCGAACAACATATCCAGGTAGAACAGTTTAGATTGAGCGATCGGGGAAACTCCTGGTGGCGGGATCAGAACTTTTCAGTAAAAGCCTGTGAGGTTTATACCTTAATTCCTCTTCGGGTAGGCATGTCATAAGCTGATATATCAACTCGAAAAACGGTACTGACTTCTCAGGAGCCTTATCACAGAAAAGTTGGGACAAATTGCCAATTTTATTTTTTCGACAACTCATGCCTTACGAAGTACCATGTAGCAACTGTAACATTTTGGAATGGAAAGCACTTAACTGCACCAAAAAACGATTTCAATCCCGAAAACTGGTGACCAACAGCAGCTGTACCCCCCACGGAATATACTAAACAGGCTAATTTATGTTATTTATAACGTAAGGGTGGTGGCAAACGAGGACACATTGTTGCGGACACATTGTTGCTCACGATGTTTCTTGGGTGGGCAAACGAGCGGGACACAGACAAAAATCAGAAACATTTTTTGTGTCTCGGGGCAACAAATGTTGCGCGCACGGGCAAACGGGGAAACATTTGTGTCCGCAACAATGTGTCCGCAACATTGTGTCCTCGTTTGCCACCACCTTAAGCGAAGATTTTTATAGCTACCTCTTATCAGGTCAATAGAAATCTAGAGAGCGTACTAGAACATTATATTTATAGTATAATAATTCATAACATTGGCTACCAAAGTCTATTTTAGGCTAATTATGAACATTTTCAGTAGAAATGACCTTAAAGCGAAGTGTATTCCAACGGCATTCACTCTAGTCTGCAAGAGCACCATTGGAACCGTAGGTCTGAAAAAGAAATGAGCAAACAATTTATATTCTTGAAAACTAAAGCTATTAATAAACAAAGATTGGAAACTGATCTTGAATAGGGTTCCATTTCATCTAGTACAGGGCGACAGCTTTTAGGCGCTACACTTTTCTCGCTGTTTTGTAGAAGGCATCCCCTGACTCGTGGTGTTAAGTGAATTATACGCCCAAAATAGCGTTTAAAAAGCAATTTTAAAGGTCTGGTAATGTTCCAGAATGCGAAAAGGACTGAGATAACATATTTCGCGAACTCATAGAAGTGCCTAACTGGAATAAAATTATTAATTCCAAGAGAGCTATTGTTCTCACAGGCATAGCGTATAATCGCTCGCCAAAATCCAAGAGGGCTTATTTCTTTTCTATAGGCGCTTCTTCTTAGCAGTGGAAACCCAAAATGGTATAACTCGCCTAAAAAGCCTCTGATCGGCCTGAGAAGCGAGATAACAACAGTGAAGACAAAGGCAAACCTAGGTAAGTTGATTTTATTGTCAAAATATCCATATGGCGTCAGGCGAGAGTCACGCTTGGGCCGCCTGTGTTCTAGGCGCTTCAAGGAGGAGCGCGGGGGGGGGGGGGGGGAAGGGGGGGGAGGGTGATGGTAATAATTAGGGGTACTAAAATAAGAGTAATCAGAGGAGACACTTTAAGAGTATACGCATATCTTTTGTTTCAACGATCTCATTGGTTAGTGACCCTGTTGCAGCGGAAAATATATCACCATGATGATACTCACAGGATTAGTATGTGATCCAATAACTCGTCTCTCAGCAGTAGATTTTTGACCATGTCCCTGATTAGCCCGCATTTTATTGTCGCCCATTGATACTGTGTCGTAGGTGTGTACGAGTCCAATTTCCCCGGTAGACACGAAGTATGCATCACTGCTTCCATAGAGGGATCTCCTGTATTTAACCTGCATGTGATCGAAAAGGGGACCTTGACAAGATTAGGTGGAGAAAGATAACGACAACGGGTTTGTTTGAAATGAGACAGACTCGAGATGGACTGGCAAAAATGAACGACCCACGCTGACAGTTCGGACCTCAGTGGTGACTATCTGGCTTAGATGCAATTTAAATAGACCGACAGTTGGGAGTGAGCCCAAATCTTATTACACAGGAGGAAACGTTGTACTTACACAGACGTAAATCACAATTATAAGGAAAACAGCTGACAGACATCCCAGCACAATCATGACAACCAAGGCCCATGTTGGCAGTTTCTCGTCGGTTTTCACTGCGCCATCCTCTACAACCTTTACACTGTTCACTGTGTATCCTAGTTTTCCCTCTTTGGCTGCTTGCTCCAACTTTTCTTTCAATTCGCTTTCCTCCACTTTTGAATCTTTGGCTAAAATAACGATGTAATTACACACAACACTTCCTTTCGTTATAAAGAGAATGCGCACAGCGACAAAGCCTTCGACGTTCCCATAAACTTCCTCCAAGGTCGTTGTCAGATTTTTCTTCAGTTCCACGTACTCTGGGCTGTTTAAATCGCTGTATTCCTTTTTAAATTCTATTTCAAAGGACACCTCCATGCTGACAATTTTGGTTCCTTCAGGTGGTAATGTAGGAGGCGGCGCAGCGGTCGAGGCACTAGGCGTGGTCTTTAAAGAAGCAGATGACGCGTTTATTGGAGGAGACGGAGTCGAGCTCGAATTGCTTGCGGATACTGTCAAAGACCCTGCAAAGTGTTGTGTCATAACAGAGTCTATTTCCATGGAGGAAGACTGGGCAAGTATCGAAGTGTCGAACTGAGTGGATTGGCTGACATTTGGGGAATGCATAATTACGTCTGAAGATGGTAGTCGGCTAGTGTTGGACGTTTGACCTGCAAAACGTACAAAGAGGCGAAGAATAGGCATGAGTGAAAACGGAAGTACTATTAGCCAACTTATGGCTTACTCTATGACAAGTAATATAGTATTCAGTGTATGAGGGTACCTTATAAACAAAGCCTAGTCTTATTCAGAGGAGATTAGTGAATCCTAGAGGATTGCCTCATTCAATCAATCAATCAATCAATCAATCAATCAATCAATCAATCAATCAATCAATCAATCAATCAATCAATCAATCAAACTGTCGAACGATCGATCGATCAATCAATCAATCTATAAGTATTTATTCTTTAAGCGGGGACTGTCGTAGCCCTAGTTTTTGCAGTTTAACGCGATTATTCTCCCTGGAAAAGTTGCTACCGAGTCCATCGCAGTCATAATTGCCAGGCTGCCCCAACTATTTAATCATTTATAGTTATGCATGCACCAGAGTGTATAAATACACTGAATGAATCATGGTTCTTGTCGAAGAACACAAACTGACAATATACCTAATTCTGAGAGCGTGGAAATGGACTGCAACAGAATTGATGTTACGGAGACAGTTGATGAGGGCGAAGACTTCGTTGTCATATTGAACGATGTGAACAAGGAAGGAATTGGAGAAACTTGCTGAGTTGGTTGGGAAGTTTCATTGGAATGAACATATGAACCAGTTGAAGAGGTAGGGCTAGGTTGAAGACTTGTAGAGGCATTCCCAGATACAGTGCTGTTTGCAGATGGATAAGGTGCAGGCGTTGAGGAATCTAAAGTGGGCTTGAGTTCCAGTGCGGAAGTAGACAGAGCTATTGACTGTGGCGACGGAGATTGAGTCGAATAAGGCCTCATGGAGCTACTGGCCGTATCAACAATCTGAGTACCATTTCCAGGTTTGGACACAGTAGAGTTGATTGTTTGTTTGTTGATCGTTGATAAAGTAAAAGTAGCTGTTGCGGTTGAGGTGTTATTAGCGGATGTACTCACGCTGCTCGAATTATTAAGAGCTGGCATGACACTTGTTGCGGCCGCACCACTTGAATTATTAATAGTTTGCATGTCGACCATTGACACAGATGCATTATAGGCGATGCTTGTTGTAGCCACACTGGTTGTTCTATTACCAGTGACCATTGGAGTAGACCCATTAGACGCGATGCTTGTTGCAGCTATACTGCTTGCAATATTAGGTGTTTGCATGACGACCACTGATGAAGCGGACGTATTAGACCCGGCGCTTGTTGTCGCCACATCAGTAAATAAATTATCAGACGTTTTCACAGAGACCGTCTTATTTGATACAAAGCCTGTTGCAGCTACACTGCTTGAAGCGTTAGCAACGCTGATGGAAGTAGTCAAACTTGCTGCAAAATCAACAAATATGCATATCAAATATAATTGCCTAAAAACTGTGTTTCAACGGTTTTTTGCGAAATCACGCACTGAATATTACTTGGATTAGTTTATTTCAGAACGAGAAAAGAAATAATTTTTTTCTTGTGCTAACAAAGGAGTTTGGAAAGCCTAACTGATATCGAAGATACAACTGTTTGGTTTCCCCCACCTTCAACTCTTTCATTACTTTATAATTATAACTTAAAGGGGCTACGTCACGGATTTTAACAGATTTTTGAACAGCCAATATTTATATTTATGTTGATAGAACCCAAAAAATAATGTTTCATTTTTATTAACAGTTGCTATATTAGAGCACAGAAACTGTTAACAAGCGTCTTTGGCAGCGGATGGCTAAGATGAAAATGGATTGCAACTTGAAAAGTTGAGGCTAAACTTTTCAAGTTGTTTCCGCACGTCTTCAAAAATTAAGGTTTTGTATCCAACAATATTAAAATAAAATAAACAACCGTTTCATTCACACATGGCTGTGGCAAGGACAACAAACAAGGCAGAGAGTTCACAGGTACAATAGCAACTTCTAGAACACTGACTTCGGTACATTCAGAATGCACACGTTTTAACGTTTTAAACCCGACACCGATATACCGTGTAGCATGCATGTACGCTGGAAGAATGTAGACTGCAAGCGGTCTCTTTTTCTTTAAGTTTAATAATGGAGTACACGCGATCCGACATTGGAGTGATTTTGCATGATTTGCGAGCGCCAAGCAGCTAAGCCGCGAGGCGCAAGGAACCATAAATAAATAAATAAATAAATAAATAAATAAATAAATAAATAAATAAATAAATAAATAAATAAATAAATAAATAAATAAATAAATAAATAAACCAGGAGAGGAAGCCCGAGAGAAGAAAAAAAAAAAGAGACTGCGGTGCTACCTTTGATCTTTCGATTCCCCCATTCCCTCAACATTTTAACCGTTGATTTGCGTAATTCACGGTTTCGCTCGCTGCGTGTCACTTTGAGGAAGGACGAACGGTCGCTCGCGGTCTAGACGGTAATGTAAAATGGTAGGGATTTCATAAGTAGAAATAATGAAAAGTGCAATGGTGGCTTGGCTGCTTACTCGGTTTTGTTCCCTTCGTAACAGCTGTGCTCGATTTTTTTTCCACTCAGAACCCCTTGCTTGATACTTTTTTAGGATTTGTACAACACTCCCCCCCCCCCCCCCCAATCAAAAATCTAATGGTCCACCCCTTAGCTAGTTTAGTATACAGCTGTTTCAATTAACGTTGTCGGATTGAAGCTCAAAGCTTAAAGACAAGACCGAAAGGTAGTATGGGCGAAGAAAGAGTGTTCCACGCGTGCTGAATACTAATGAGATACAGCGATATAGCAAACGAGACGTTTTTCGTTTCCTTTCTCTTCAGACATGTGTAGAAAAGATCCTTTTTCGCCTCATTTCATTTAAAAAGACTGAATCCAAACCACATAACGGCGAAAGAAAAGATACAAGAAAGGTTTCACGGAAAGAAAAACAAACATTCCACGTGCAAAAATACAAACTTGTAGATTTCCTCAATGGTGATATGCAAATTGCAGTAAATACCCATGGCACCATTCGGTCTTGACTCGTAGGTTTGAAGAACGTTAATTGAAATGCTGTATGTCCGTTTATACAATAACAAAGGGAATTCTCGAGCGCTTATTGGTCGAGAGCTGTGGACGATAAAAGTATTGAAAATGAAAATGACGTAACTTGTGGTCGATTCGTTGTTAAATATGTATAGAGGACCGAGTGATAAGCGTGCAAATAAGTTAACTGCTTTGCCCATTTAAGCTACGATTTTTAAGCATCCGCACTGACTCATAACATTGCGGAAGTTTTACTTCAATTTTTCCTTCCTTAGTACCAAATTCAATTGTAGCTCGAGGGAAGATGCTATTTTAATTCAGACCCCTAATGATTTATTATGGTCATTTTGTTAAATATTCATACATTCTTTTTTGTTTCCAAAATAAGTAAACTTTCATAATCATTAAATCCCGTGTTCTAAAGTTAATCCAACAGCACACAAATTAATTTGGAATATAAATGCTTAAAAGTTTTCGGTTCTGGGTCGAATCCAAAGGCGAATTTGTTAAATAAACAGCGCCCATGCATGTTCACTTATTAAAACGAAACTTGGCGCCAACCACGTAAAACTATTATGTTTGTTAGACATTTTTAAATTAGAAATTCAATTCTTTTATGAAAAAGGTTTGCTTTGAGGAGGTTAATTTGATGCGAGATTGGACGTTTAAGTGTCAATGTTGTTAAGTGTGACGATATCGGTAAATGTCTTCATGCAAATTTAGTTATTGCAGTTGTTTCAAGCATCGTGTTTTGATTCCTGAGTTGTTAAGAAAAAAAAAACATATCACAGACATATTTACTACTTTTTCTTCAAAGCTTACAAAGCATTAGTGTTGCTTCATGGCATGAAATCGAGAACAGTTAAGAGCAGCCGACATCACTAACAAATTGACTGCCTGTCCCGGATTCATGGACATTACTAATATTATATTACGAAATATTCGTTTCGAAGCTGTATGCATGTGCTTTCCCGCACGAGAACTCTTCCGATAGTTAAATGATTATTTCTTCGCGGACACGTCCACGAACACCTGTGTGTGATTTATTCAAATGTCGGCACGTTTACTAAAAAACAAGAAAACTGGCCAAACGTGATTTACTTCAGCTATTAAGATCACCGATTGCATTACCAGCTTTCGAAAAACCCCGCTGTTCATTTTGATTAAAACTCATGCCTAAAAACAACAGATTTTTAATAAGAAAAAAAGATTTGTGGTGAGCTTAAGAATTTTATTCGATCCAGGAGTTAAACGCAAGACTTAATTTTATTTTCTTAGTCACAATCCAAAGCAACATTCTGTTGTGAATATTCAATTTCTGAGTCCGTATAACCGCGCGTCCGCGTCTTGAAGGCAAGCGATTATTTCCACCTGTGGGTGGTGAAACTATAAAACGGTATATTCATTGTGAATACTAATCCTTGCCAAACTTGACTTAAAATAACAATGCAGACTAATAAAAAGTGAAATGAACCTCCGGCATGATGAGATACGCTTTTTTCATTTCACTTGCAATTTATTGCTTGTCAAAATCGGCTGAGTTCGAACTCTGTCATGTGAAAATTTGGCATAGCATGTCGCATCTATAGTTTTTCGTTTGAACGTTAATAGTCCTTCATGACCATAGCAAGTTCGTTTTCGTTTTAGTGTTAAACAGAGCTCAGAAATTGAAAAAAAGTGAAATGGATATCTAGCCTGTTTTTTCTAATCATTTTTATTTGCTTTGAGTCATTCTTTATGCGAATCTACGATCAAAGATAGATGCGCTTTTTGTAATAAGAAAGCGCAGGACTAATTGCACTCGACAATTAATATCCCTCGCAGAAAGATAGCGACATAAAAATTGGTCACAAAGAAACAGAGGTTTACAAAATTGACCATGGGAAGCATAAAAAACGAGTGGCTTTTATCTGTGTTACTTTGCTTATCGAGAACGTTAACTGTTCATTTCCCTACTCCAAAAAAGTTGATATTTTCATTCGATATCCCGCGAAAAAAAGTATGAAAGTAGGTTACATGGGAAATATTAATTCATCTTACCTTGCACCAAAATTGAGATAAATTGTGCGTACACCAAAGTTTCGAAGCTGTTCATTTCGAAGAGAAGATGATTTCTCTCGAGGAGCCAAATTCAAGATGTTGCACCGACGAAAGGTAGCCAAAAAGCAGCTATTCTAACCCGGACCGTGTTTTGCCAAACGGTTCCTTCGACGGAAAGCCCTCGATGATGTTGGGGACGAATTTTCTGCTTTTTTAGACAAGCTTTTCTCTGTCTATGCAAAAGGTGGATGGGAAAACGGGTAACACTCCAATCTGGTTCCGTCATAGAATAAATTTCCATATCAAGGGGGCGTAAATTTCAACTGACGACTGGCCGAGAATGACAATCATTGTGGACAAGTAGTGCCAGCTTGCACTCAAAACTTTGTTTGTTCGATTTTCTCCAAGACACTCTGGTTTTAATTAGTACACAAACCCACAGAAACTTCACAGATGACAACAGATAATATCATGAAAACTACCTGACCCATCGCTAAAACATGTATGCTTATCCAGAAAATACAAGCGGTGCTCTGAATGAGCTACAAAACGACCGCTAAAGTAACAGCTATGGTATAATTTATTTGTACAAAATTTCAGTTTATCGAGTTCAGGCGAGTGTGGATATAGCGTTGGCAGGTTCCAGTCCAAATACACAACTCTTTATCTCAAAATTGTTTTTAGAAAAGTAAATGAAAAGAACTAAATCGGTGAGCCTGGTGGCAGTATTTTGTAAACAAGAAGCCGCTAAATTTGATTACATGCAAATGAACTTGTTGCAGTCGTAAAAAATTAGTCGTTCTTTAAATTATATTCACAAGCCTCCCACACAGATGCCGCTCGGATAGGGAAATATTGTCATAGTTTCAACTATTTTATTCCATTTTATTTTTAAATTCTGGGTTTAGTCTTTGGAAGAAAGATTTAAAATTTACTTTGAGCTAAAAGGAAAAAAAAAACAGAAAATTGCATTCAATATGTCCTTATCGCAATCAAATGGATTATTTCCATGGAAACGTACACGAGAAGATTGGACGTAGTGGCATGTGAGGTTACCCTGCCAGGGAGAAACCCTACAACCTCCATCAACCCAATTCCCCAACAGTATCCTGATAGACCGTAGAAAAAGCGGCAGTGAGAGACACGGAAGTATCCCCCCATATGGCACTCAGCAGAGTTTACCACAAGTCTAAAGTAACCCGGAATTTTCTTACTTCGCTTAGCTTACTAAGCGTTATCTTGGTAAACAACCAAAACATCAACAACAGAATAACTGCGAAAGCTTCTCAACTCTTCAGATTAAAACCATTGGCGATCTCGTCATGTGCTTCGATGGTTCATTGTGTTCGACGATATTCGACTGAAAATCGTTCAGCCTGGAATGACCTTCAGTCCAGTCTGCACTTGTATTTTTAGAAGATTTCGTTTTATAATCATCGGTGTTCATGTTCATCACTTCACATACAACAGACTACGAGGATTTCCTCATTTTTCTCAGGGTAAGTTCTTTTTTAATACAACACTTGCAGTGAACAAAAACTCAAAAATATCTCAATATGTACGATTCTATGAATGCAACTTCAAAATTAAATAACATTGTATAAAACCACGCTGAAGTTAACATAAAAACACTAACATTAACACTTCTTCGAATCATACACGAAAACCAACGCATTTATATTATCGGGTCGACAGTAAAACTTCCTTTTGCCACTTGATAAAATGTTTGATCACATGTTGACATCTGTCAGATTTCCTCAATTCTTGGCCAATTACAAACCGAGTTAATCCATGGACGCGAGGTAATCGAAGTTAATGCTTTGATTGTCTGAATGTTTGGGAAACCAACTGAAAGACGTCAACATGTCAGACAAAATAATCTAGTGGCGCGTTAAAAACTAAGTGAGGATATTTCGGTTATGAATTAATGCACGGATTACGTTATGATGGCACTACAAACTTCATGTAAGACTACTGAAAAGTATCCCTGGCCTGCACCTTAACAAAGCTTCTTTCACACGAGCATGGAAACAATTATGAACGCCTGATAGAAAGAAAACATAAAAAATACAAAATACCCGTGACGAATTGTTACACAATTATTATTTGATATTATCATACATAAGGAATCCTTTGTTGAAAACAGGACGAATGCATTTGATGTTACTTCTGTTAATAACAAAACTTAATTAAAATATCTCCTTTCATCGCAAAAACAAAACTGGTAAACGATTATTTTGCGCTACCGTTTACAACAGAGTAACTGCGATACATTTGTTTTTAGTTAAATTTAAAACAACTTGTCTATTAATTTACAATAAAAAAAAATACTTGAAACCTTACATTATGTCGAACTCTCATGTCCAGTAAAAACGGTGATTTACAAATTGGCAAATATTTATATCAATAAAGGTTGTGGGAAAAAACTGGACAAGCTGGTCAGAACTTACATTGCGTTATCTGTTCCTGTCACGCAATTGTTGCACAATTAGCACCGAGAGCGTGACAAGACAAGAACAAGAGGTGAAAAAAAAAACTGCTTGTTAAAATTCCGACACGAGTTTCAAAAGCATTGACGATTCCATCGTTAAATTGAAATGTTTTAGGCAAGGAAATACCTAGTATTTACAAACCTCATGCAATAAGAACGATTAATGTAGCATTTTCAAAATAATGGCAGTCTGCCTTTTGAACTCTGTATCCAATTAGTTTCATCTGGGCCTCTACTCACCTCCTTACCCCACCCCGCAAAAAATTTAAACCTGGAGGAGCTCATAATATTAGAGTGAACCATCGTCTATTTTTAGCCTGACTCCTGCCTGCCGCTGATAAGTGACAAGGCGACCAGTTCGTGAAGTAATCACAGTGCGGTCGCCATGACACACAGACAGCACACAAGTGATAAGGTTTGAAAATATACCAGCTTCAATTATGCACGCCCCCTAACAGATCTGACATAGAACATGAAGCGCCACTGACACAGACCAGGAAATCACATACAGCAAAACCAAAATAGTACACATGAAGGAGAAAGGTCATGTTATTTTGGTCGACTCTAACATTATATTAAGAAGAACTGCCTTTGAAATAGAACGATAGAAGAACACATGAAAGTATAGGGAAGCTGCAGAGAAAAGCAAACGGTCAAACAATTGTTTACTTTCTGCAGAAACTGAGACATTAGAAAGTGGTATAAATCACTTGGGAATCTTCATTAACTGCCGCATTCCTCATCTGCCCTTTGCGACAGCCGGCGCGATGGCGATGAGATAGTCAGTCACCCAGACGTGTAAACATTGTCAGGATTTAGAGAATTTTCGAGTTTCGAAATTTACAGCATATTTGATATTTTTGGAACTTTAAAGAAGTCAAGAAACACCAAAATAACATGACCTGGCCGCTTTAAGGCAAAATGTTAAAAATTAGAAGTACAATAAAAACACAGAAATCACGTGCCCCATTGCCAAAAATTGATTTGGTTCACACTTCTGCTCTTCCATTGTGCGTCCTCGCCATATCGACTACCACAGCATGTTCCTTGGCCTTCATCCTCAGAGCCGCAATGCTTGAGGTATGCCGCTGAGGACACTGTAATGAAGGTTCGCGTTCTTCACAGAAATTTTGTGACGTCATAGATCCTGGCGAACCGTGGCAACCATCACCGGGAGAGTGATTTCCGCGTTGCTGTGGAGCATGCGCGCAAGGAGGAAGTTGCTTGGAAGGACCATGCTGTGAAATGGTGACGTTTGGATGCGCAATGGGCGACCTTCTCATTCCGGAACTTGACGTTGTCATGGCACCCACTTTAGCACAATGCGGAGGAGATTCTGGAGATGGAGACCTTGGCGAATGCCTGTTTGGTGGTAATGGATGGTGCACGTGTACAACAGGCCCATAGCTCGGTACGGACATGTGATGCGGTAAGGGCCCCCCACCATGCCCCGACGGGTTCATACAGCTGTTGGACGGACGAGACCAAGCTGGGGCCTGGGGATGGCGATCGTAGATGGGTGCCATGGTGATTGACCGTACTGGAACTGGGACTGGGGCGAAGCGTTCACGCTTGCGCCATTTGGCTCTTCGATTCTGGAACCACACCTATGGACAACATTGACTTTGTAAAAACCGCATGAAAGTAATAGTCTACATAATTTGTCGCAACAAGCTTTGTAGCCATATTTTGGTAGTTCACAAAAAGTTCTAGGTAATATCATGACTGTTTCCACCAGAAAATATTTAGCAATTATTCCACGAGTGCACGTTGATATGATGGTAGATAGCCAACGAGGCGAGTAGCGCCGAGTTGGCTATCTACCATCTCATATCCAACGAGCGCGAGTGGAATACTTGTTTTATTAAGAACACCCACAGAGTTCTCGCTGACGCGTACACCTAACATATTTTATGGTCAATGATATATGAGCTCAGATACGGCCTGAACTCAGGAATTGCAATATACCATGGCTAGGATTTAATAATAATAATAATAATTTTTATTTTATTGAGTCGAAAACATTTCTCTTGAATGTCATGGATTGTGATTGCATGTTAAGGCGGGGGTACACCTGAAAGCCGTTTTTCCACCGCTTAACTTGGGTTTAATGCGAATATCTCATTCGCTTTTCAAGCAATCCAAAACTTCTATCCTTATTCCACAAATCTATGTTTTGCGGTGTTTTGTAAATTTTTGGGTGATTTTGGGTGATGTTTGGGAAGAAACAGTTTTTCTCAAAGGTTAAGTAAAATTTGGAGAAATAAGAAATATGTAAGATTTAATGTGATTTTAAATTTAGAATTTGAAGTTAAAAAATAGTAGATGGACACAAACACTCCCCTGACAACCTGGAGTGCTCCTGCGTTGGGGTCAACGGTCTGGTGGTGTTCCAAAAATAATTTTGTTTTATCTTCAAACTTCACTCAAATTCAGGTGTACCCCCGCCTAAGAACAGGCGCCTCAATTGATGACACTTCTTTCTTTTCGCCACTTTTCCAGATGGAAGTAAATTGATTTTGTAGGGAGAGAATAAATTCTGATCACTTAGGATTTAAAAGGTCAATTTTAATTTACGAACAACGTTCTCCCAGAGCTTTGGCTGTTACTGGTAATAAAAGCCTGAAAAGTTTCGATGACATCAATCATTATCGGTTAAATTAACATTAAATATACAAAAAAATATATCGTGCAAAATTGGATTGTTTTTTAATTTGTGTCTATTTTCGGCTCACAATTTGTCTTGTGATAACAAAATGTAAACATTCGCTGATTTAACAGTTGATAACTAGACGCATATCGCACGTCAGCTGTTGACAACTGTCGTGAGAATATCTCCATATCGGCGACAGATTGAATTTGTTTGATTAAAATTAATATAAAGACCTGGCAATTTCTATTCAAAACTCTGCGTCGGGCCGCAAGGCGGGGTACACCACAATATTAAGGGTAGGGTCGGTGGTGTGCACGGTTAGTACCTCCCTGTGTACTGGGAGCATTTTGGGCAAGGTGAGTTGCAACTGCAATCTTTGTTTACCGGGTCGTTTTAGCCATGAAGTTCAGCTAAAAATTCAAAAGTCATTGTTTGGGATATGATATTAGACGCAATTTTAAGTTATTTTGGATAGTAGTTGATGACACATGTCATAAAAGCAACTGAAAACGTTAAAAAAATGTTTTGGCATTTTTCCATCCTCTTCAAGTGCTTAATTATGTAGAGGCCAACGGTTACATGTGTAAAAGCAACTACTTAAATTAGCATACAAATCGCAAAAATTATCACGCAGGACTACTGGTATCTTTGCTTTGATTACTGTTCCATTCCTATACATTCAAAGATGTTATGCAAAGCTAAATTCTAAACCACAACAAAAATCCTTTCCATCACGATTTTTTTATTTTCTTTCTTTTTTACCACAACTCTGGAAACAAGCAGGCGGCGACAAAAAGAGAGAAAAAATAATCACGCACTTTGGAAAGTTTTCTTTAGAGATAATATTATCTTCCCAGCGGTAGCATTAAAATTAAATGAATGCATGACAATTCTTGAATCATTCTTTATTAAAAAACAGCTGCGCCAACCACTTAAACCACTTTTTGACATACACGACGAACAAATGTGATAACTGCCAAGGACAAAACACGGAATACAACCACCCTTTTAAATGGGCAAAATGGTGAAATTTCCGAAAATCATTTCCTTTGTTCATTTGCACATCTGTGTGTTCAGTAAACCGGAACTAAACGATACAGATGGATCGAAATAATGGCGTACAGTGTCACGCCCTTTACGGACACATGCACATCAACACACGTAAATTTAAGTCAACATGAAAAGGTTTGCGCCAACCTTTGGAAAAGGCACACCGGAAATTTGCGTCTTGTTGTGAATAGTTATATCTGTTTACTGTGGGTTTCCTGACTTCGGGAGCACGGAGGGGGAATGCATCGTCTAGACACGAAGGCTCCGGGCGAATTGTAAACAAGCCCTTAATTTAGCATGAAAATAACATCTCTATTTTTGAGCGTTTCAAGGCAGGGCGTTGGATAGGACGTGAATTGGCTGGCCCTCATCCTGATATCAGCAAACAAATTCTCTTTGCTGGTCTCAACACTAGCTGGCAGAATTTTGATGAAAAACAAGAAAAAAAATTCTGTTTGGTAATCAGCTGTTTCATTTTTGACCTCCATGTTTCATTATTTGGCTCGAGGAGAAGTAAGTGGCTGACAGCTCGGTTAGGACTGAAAGGTGCAGATAAAATTTAAATGAATGACATTCAGTGCACACCAGTCATTTAAGCAGAGCCGCTAGCGCTACTGCCATGCATTTATAGGTTTCGCAGTATCATTAAAGTCCAAGCTTCGCTATTGAACCAACTCGTTCTCGTCTGTTTTTATTTCCATATGCACTGTGGCCTTAGATCGAATGAAAGCTGTATAATATCATAAGTAGTTTAGTAAGGAAGAAAAATGCCAAAAGCCATTGAGGATTGTTTACGAATTAGCTAGACTCAATTCAAGGTGAGCTACATTTTTTTAAAACAAAAGCATTTATCTTGGGAACGATTACTATTCCTGTGAAGCTCGACGTATTATGGGCTTGAAGTCCAAAAATGTTGCAAAAGGAGTTAACGTGATAAAGCCCCTTAATTCCCTTAATTCGCTAAGATATTACTTTAGAAGAAACCGACATAAATAAATCCTCATATCCACGTAATTCCTTTTGAAATGCTCTTCTCACCAAGACAGCTAACTGTAATAACACCACTATGTAACAAACCCATTTCCGTGACAAGCAAGTTGCACAAAACAGAAATAAATTTCTGGCTAATCACGAAACGGGAAACATCACGCGATTAGTATCCTGCGGTCAAGAAATTAACCGCCAAAAGCCCACTAACGCTAACATGTTTCTATCAATTTTCAATGACTAGAAACTCCGGCAACTAAGAAACTAAATTTAAAAGATGGGTTTACGTGGAAGAAAGGCTTGCCCTAGCAACGAAATACCGCAGAGAAAAAGACCGTTTGCAAAAATCCAAGGTATGGCTTCTGTGTATTCAACGCAGAAACAGCTAGGGCAGCGGATAAAGAAATCAGTGCAAGCTTGTGCATTCAAAATGCCGTGTATATGTCTAATCAACAGCCATTCCTCCTACCATGTGAGGGGAAATGGGCATCCGTTGAGTGCACATTTCAAGACACCCAATTGGAACAATTTTTCACTTAGAAGACCTCTTGAAACCCGAGGTAAATTTGGAAACAAAGCTTGCATTTAGCTTACTTTACTGACGCGATGAAAGTTCTCTTATGCGTTTCGGGAATTTCCACTGCAAACCTCTGTAGAATTTTTGTCGTGCTATTTTTAGGCAATTCTTTGAGTGCCGTATATGCTCTTACGTAAATTATGCGCCGCGCACAAGCTCATAAAATCTCTGTTCTACTACAAAAGAGAATTTCTGGGGATTATCCACCACATTCTCATAAAAATTGACCTTAAATTGATCTCCGTCGGGGCCAGGCATAAATCAATCTATACTTGCAGTCCCTCATTGTTAATTGTTCCCGATATTGTGCGTACATCTTGAAGTGTTGATTGTATATCTTTTGCTTTTTCATTTTTCAAACCATCGCTTAAACATTTCAATCAATTTTGAGACCAGTTTGTATGTCACATAATCATCGAATATAGCGTGACAAGACCCAATTTCGAGTACTCGAAGAAGAACAAGTAAACAGAGATTAAGTGTGGATTAAGTTTGAAACCTTCTCAACTGTGAGTATTAAGGTGGATTATAAGACTAAGTGTAAATATGAACTGAATTATCTTTACGGGTCAGAAATGGGGCAGGTGGCATTTATTCCCGTTGCTTCGGCTGCCTCAAATAAATAACAGGCAAATGTGTGCAATACGACAACTCGTTGACCCTTTTCTCTTCAAGAAAAGGGCGTTTCCACATTCGGTCACGATAGGACTGAGTGTCCAAATTTTGTGAAATACCCCTTCCTCGATATCAATTGTGCAATTACGTAATCTCTGCTAGCCTTAACAACTGTTCATATTACCGAAAATGACTGTAAAAGTTCCAGTTTAATTTGTAAATCTAACGGAATTAAAACACTTAGCCTAGCTTTCTTCGGAAAAATCTCAGCTCCTTACAAAAACAACGGTCCCTATCTGCAAAATCAATAGATATCCATGTGAAGATTCATAGCGAATAATGCTCAATCTTAAGATATTTCTTAAGATCTTGTCTATAAGGGTTTCAAGAACACACAAGAGCCAGGTCAGTCTTCAACATCAACAGCGATAATAGCTCAACAGAAAGGAAATATGCCAAGGGATTATCCTCGAATTTTTCTTTTGTTCAAGCTTGACAAATTGGTCTTACTCTGTGCCACGCAAAGTTAATATTCTCTTCAGACATAGATAAGAGTCTCAATATTTTGATTTCTAAGACTGCAATGACAGATTAATAAAATGAGATTATTTCTTTGCATTCCCCTTCACTTTGAACTTATGCAACCAGCTTAAAAAAAGATGTCGACATACAAAAACGACTTTCTGACAAATCATAGCAATTTCAAATTGAATTCATATCCGTGTTGAAATTGCAATTAATCTCAATTGACTAGCAAGACTTTGGCTTTCTTTTCCAGTCCACAATAGTTCAGTTAAATTCAACAAAAGTTTAGTGAAGCTGGAGCATCTTTCGATTACTTCAGTAGAAAATGCAACTTAGAGTACACTAAAAAACCCTCTCTCTAAACAAATTACGACAGTTCCTATGAAAGTAGAAGAGAAACCCTTTTCTAACTTTCCGGATCCAACAAATTAAGTTGTTCGAGAATTATACTTTCAAATAGCTCAATTATATGCTATACATTTGGCTGGGGAATCTCAACTAAGATGGACTTACATAATTTGGAGCAAAACTAAAGTCTGTCTCAATGAATTGCAACCTCACAAAACGTATTTAAAGCTACATAGGTAGTTAAACGCTAGAGATCAGAATAAAAAGTTTGAAATTTGAAATTGTCTATTTTGAGACGCTCGCCTTTACGTAAAAATCATAACGCCACATAAACCTTCTCAGAGATAGCTGAGCGCCAAGTTTGGCATACAAGAAAATCAAGTAAAAAGCAGTTAAATGACGCATTCGTGTCGTAAATACGTTTTAAAGCAATAGTGAACACTTCTAGAATTTGGTATCTTAGTTATCGCACGATTTTGGCAGTCTAGTAAATAACTGAAACTGGCATCGAAGACAAAACATTGCCACTGCAAAATATCGAATTGGCTTGGAGGAACATCTTGACAACATCTGTAACCCTGGGGTTATCCATATCTATTTGCCATATTTTGATCTTTTTGAGATTGCAAGCTTGTTAGCGATAAAACAAACGTACGAAACAGTACCATTTTATTTTAAAAAATCAAGACAAAGGCCGTTTGGATAATGAGCATTTTGTATTTGATTGAGGAATGTGGTTTACCAAAAGGATTACGGTCGCGTGCCTCGAGCGTTAAAAACTGTTAAAGCTGCAAAATTCCGCAACTTGTTTCACTGCTAAAACATCGTCGGTTACTTAGATGAATAAAAGCGTAAATCAAGCGTCTATTTCACCCAGATATGTATATTATACTGAATCGATCTGCACCTAAGAAGTATATACCAGAAGGTGAAAACTACTACAACAATCTTACAAGCGTACACGGCGTATAACTGACAAAAAAGTTTAAAAAAAGTGACTATTTTTTAGACTATAAGGCATTGATTCCATTTATCAACGCATCATAGCAGGGGCAGCTAGGATTGACAAAAATAAAAACTGGAAAAGCAACTTCTGATGTCCAAATAGCTGATACATTATGTTGAAAATCTAACTCTTTTCCTGTCAGGAATTCAGCAATAAAACAATTACAATAACTGTGTATCAAAAGCAATAACTGGCATTGCATTTCTGTACAACCAACTGAAGAGTTGTTGCAATATTCTTCTATATCTAGATAATCTATACCAAAGTCAAACAGAAGAAAACAGAGCTCAGGGGAATACGGGCCGTGTAATTTTTAATCTTGGCGTGCCGGTTCAGCTCAACCCTACGTGGAACTAACGAAAATATAATGCGCATACAGTAAAATTAAAACTAACTTTGATCCATGTTCAAGATAAACGTAGAGGTGGTCTTGAAAAATAAACTGAAAATCGTTATTATTAATCCACTTTAGCAAATAGGGATATATAAAATAAAATTTAAGTGTTTTGCACATTCGATTGAAATCATTCTTCAATAATTTCTTGAAAAATTTATAAAGCTATGCCGGCTTACTGGACACAGCGTCCCGGGAATTCTAATGGAAAACGATAACAGAAAGTTATGAATCGGTGAGACCCAAAACGATTTCCATTGTATTATTTAATTAAGATGCGCAAACTTAGCTAACAACGAATGAATAAAGAAAATAATAGCCTGGAAATTAATTCTTTACATCGTATTTATCGCCTCGCTCGTGGCACAGCGGTGATAGTGCTGTGGTGTTAGCCACGTTTTAGGAAAACAAAGAAGAACAGCACCTAGCAAACTTATCAAACACTTCAAATTTAAAGAAAATTGGGAAAACCTTAGTTCAAACTACTTCCCATAAATATGACAGGAAAATTTAATTCCAGCAAGAATAAGCGATATCGAAATTGAGAATTTGTTTGATAGTGGAATGGTTGCGAAGAGCCGTGGTTATGCACAGAGCAGGTGGTAGACGATTGCCTTATCGTTCGACGCTTTAGGTGGCAGACCTTAGTTAATAGATAATTACTGACGTTCACAATTATACACAATAACCTCAGTAATTATCTATGTTAACTATTGACCCTCCTGAAACCGTATGTTTCTCTCTCTGCATGACATCGACGATTTCGGTCGCTTCCACACTGATGTTTTGGTACATGGCTGCAATCGCAGATATATCGGAGAGAGAAAATAATAAGATTTTAGGAGAATCAGTAATTATTCAACAATTATCATTGGTTCTTCCTTTATCGAAACTTTCAGATGTTGTCATTGGCTCACTGACTTGCTAGAAAGTTCGTAAATATGAAATTTTGGCATTGAATAAATATAAATTCAAATGATCTAAATAAGCGTTTGTTTCCATTCCAATGTAGACCTGGCTAACTTGAGTATAACTTGAGAATAACTTGAGTATAAATGTAATTTATCTGTAATTGCAGACATTTCAACTATCGCAAGAGAGTTTTCTGCAGAGAAAGAACCTTTTTGTGGATAGAACGACAAATCAGATTTAAACCGTTTGCAAGTAAAATATCTCTTTTTGTTTCTACAAACTTAGCATAAAGGTGATGAAGTCATTTAATGAATGTATCGAGTGGACGTTTATTTTTAATGGGCTTGAATGATGACTCAACCCAGCAACAACTGAAACTCAGTAAACAATGAACAACAAAAGATTTGAAGACGATATACTGAAAACTGTCTATGGAAACGTCCAGTTTAATGACATAGCCACTTGAATTTAAAATTTATGTCGCCGTTTGGATCGCCATTTGGATTAGAATATTGTGTTTTCTCACAAATAAACAGAAGCTGGTTTCCTGCTAAACTATATTTAGGAGTACGCAAATACAGGAATAAGCATGTCTACTCTTATTCTAGATATGAAAACAGCACCTTACAACCTTACACCTTAATTTGTGTACAAGAAGCCCCTTAGCAACCAAACGAATTTTTGGAGCAAATCTGTTGCTAACGGCAGTACTACTATTACTAAATCCTGTAAGAGAAGCGATCTATGTAATAAGTTCTGTCTCATCTAATTCATAATCAATAAAATGCGCGTTGAAGTAATAGACACAATTCATGTCACTTGCTAATCCTCTTATGCTTATAGTCGTGATTTTATCTCATTCAATAATCTCATTCCAGCTTTATTTTCAGTAACCTTCGCTGACCCGGGGCTGGCCGCCAACTCGAGAAAACGCCAACTTTGCTTGTGATAACACTGATTTCTACATTCCTTCTCAGCTCAAAGGTCTTAGCTATGCTGCCTGTTTTTCTTCACCATTGAAACTTTTAAATCCTACAAGAGGGTAGTCGTGCACAGATTCACGCCCAACGCCCTTTTCTTGACTCAACCATGGAATTTTTGAGTTTTTATACAAACTTTTTGTCATTAAAGTTGAAAGTATGACCAAAACATTATAGATCTATATCATTAAAAAGTGATGTTCATGCAATATATCTAATTTTTCAGATACTAGTAGTTCTATTCTGCACACTCGTTCGTTATTTTTGTACACCTTCTCCTCTCTCCGACCACAGGCAATATTCCGACTAAAAAATATTCTGTCGAAAGCAAATTGATATTATGTGTAAGCCGACTAATACTCCAAAAGCCTGCGTTTCTTATGATAAATATTAGGTTTTCGAGCAAACGCGAAAACTGCCGCTAAAGTAGTAAGCAGATTTGCTTTTATGCTTCCTGGATAACCTCCCATAAACATTGCTGAATCCAAATACCATCTCCATGGAAAGGAAAACCTCATGTAATGAAACTATAATAAACAATCCTGGCTCTAAATACCATGTTCATGGCAAGGCAAACCTCATGGAACGTCCACGATATCATTTTCTGAAGAAACAAACAGTTTGTTGCTAGCATTCTCATTTTGAATATATACCAGGATTAAAACTGAAAACTAGAATTGAAAACTAGTGTAGAAACTATTTCGAATTAAATCGAATTTTCAAATAAGACACTTCTTTCACGATCGTGGATATTTCGGTTCTGGTTTTGCCCTCTCCTGTTCTGCAAATCACCACTGATGTCACACAAATGCGGCCAAACTACAAGTCTTCTTTTCAAAAAATTCTGAACATCTTTGTGACTGAGCAGCTCAAAAAGTTATTTGGTAAACCTTTATTGTTAGAGTAAGTGAAGTATGGAGAACAATTATTCAAAGATCGCATCGAACTGCTGAAATTCGCTCGTCTGATAGATATTAGATCTCTGTACTCGCCCAGTTCCCAACACAACTTTTTAAAACATACACAACTGATTGAGATTGCTAGCTTACATTTTCAAAAGTTTTCTTAACAAATTGGTTATATCCCTTTCCACAATCTGAGACTATAGTAAAATAGTAACTGAAGCTTACTTGCGGAATTATAAGAAAATAATCCTGTAGGAAAAGAAAATTATCGAATTATGGAAAATCCTTTGCGAAATACTGCAGGATCAGATCTACCCTGACTCGCTCACTGAGCTCAATGTATAAAATACTAAGTACAATGGCGAGTTCTATTCAATTGTAATTATAGGTTTCCCTAGTAGCTCCGAATTTAATATGGTGACGATTTTAGTACTTGTATGCTGTTGTAAACTAATTTCGATATTCAAGTGATAGATCAACGTTTTATTTGGGCAAGATTTTAACTTTGAAATAAGACACTACACAGCTGAGAGTGTTGGACCTCAAACAGAACGCTCTAGCTGCAACTGAGCCAACGGTACAGGACAATATATACACTGTAGCGTTCAAAACAACAAGGCCTTCGCCTTGTTGTTCAATGAATGTGTACTTGTACAAGAGAACAAGAAAGGGCGTTTTCCTGTCACCTTTCATATCATCCGTACACTCAAATTACGTTCTTATACTTGAGCACCTTCCGTGTGAAATTCAACCTTTTGGTGTATAACTCTTGCTACTGCACAACTAAAAACACCAGTATTTGCAGGTAAGGGAAAATGAATGGCTAAATGAAGTAAAAACACTTCATCGTAAATGAGTTAGTTCAAGAACTCTTGCGTAACTTCTTAGTTTCGGCTTCATTATTCTACAGCAAATAACCATGTGTTTAAAACGATCAATTCTACTGTAAAAGCGAAGTTAAATTAAAAAGCGCTTGGCAACTAAACAGTCTATCTTTGAAAATATCCCTACCCTCTGACAAACAGTATTGCATATAGCACGAGGTAAAGAAGAGAATCTTGCTGTATCGATTACTACAGTCCAATTGTAGGATACACCGAGAAACAATCACGACAGATCTATGGCTATTGCTTACAGCTAGCTAAATCTAATGACAGAATTAAGAAAAAATCTAACAGCCTCTTCTCACAATTGAAGATGCGCAGGTTTAACACCGATAGAATTTCTCTTTTAGTATCAATCTGGACGTCAACACAGCTATATATTTCAGTCCATGCAACGAGAAAGTTTCTTAAGAGTGTTTGGTTTTACTAAGAATGGTGCTTGAAGATCATAGCGAAAAGTACTTACTCTGACACCTTTAGCTAGGAACAAACTTTTGTCTAAAGAATTGAAATATATCTGAGATTTTCAGTGTTCACGAAGGCAATGAATAACTGTGTCGGCTCACGCAAAAGCGAAAGCGGAAGCAGAAGCGGAAAGCGGCATGAGGGAACATTGAGGATTGCTATAAAATCTTTACAGTAAGACGAAATCATCCTTAAGTTGTCTTTACAAGAAACAAGAAAATAACCAAATTGTGGTAAATGGAGATCTCGCTCATGTGGCAAACACATGTTGCAAGTTGCTTCATTGAGCGTCAAACACTGGCTTGCTTCATTGCTTACAATATATAAGTGCGGTGCTATACTTTATACTGTATTTTTCATTTGATTTTCCCTCTTCACGTACTTTAAATGCAAACTTAACTGATCACTGCGAGAAAATTACAAACGCGGCCGCAAAATGACAACAACTCGCTTTCCTCTCGACCTTAGTCTTATCTCTTATCAGTAATTTATCCAAAGAAAGGAAGTGTTTTCTAAAATATTATTAAACTGTTCTATAACTTCCCCTTGAGTTATATTCGAGACCGTTTCTGGAAAATGATTATTCAGTCTTGGATGTTTACTAGACGCTTGGCCGATCCCAGAACTTTACTTAAGCTTGAAACTTTCTTCCACGCTTATCTACCAAAATCTGGCGACCACGCTTGCTGTATAGAAAGCGAAAATTGAAGCAGAAGATCAATTTTCCAATCAAAGGTTACAATCGATGTATGTCTCTAAAGAATCGCTCCTGCAAGATTTATTTCTGATGGATGCAGCACAAACTAAGCGAGCTTGGGCATGACGAATAGTTCTATTCCACACCTAACCAAGCTCTCTTATCTCATGACGGCGATAAACCGTTCAACCCCGTTTATTGCATGATAGCTGTGCGTGCGAGTTTGAAGAGGCTTGTTGAGCACATTGCGCTTGGATTAACCCCTCTCGGTTCTTTCGTTTTGCCGACGGAATCTATTTACGACAATTTATCGACCATCAGATAAGTGGCTGCGAGCTAGGTGAACCTGGTGTTGGCAACAACATCACACGCCTTGTTACTCTGAAATGTTCTTACTCGCACACCCAATTTAGACATCCCTTTAAAATGCAATATGTGCAAGAAGAAGCGAAGTAAAATCATTCAAGATCTTGCGACTGAAAGAAAGTAGTCAGACAGACGTGAAAAATTTCTCGCAAAATAGCACGTCCCTTTCCGATATCTGTAATTAAGAAAATCTAGATGTACAAGTGTACAAATTGATCTTCTTTCTAAAGTAGAATGTGGCAACTCTCAGGACAAAGAAACGCATATGGCTATTGCTCAAAGTGAAGCATTTCAAAATGAAACCAGTGCTTTTAAACCTGGTTTTAAAACAGTGAACCAAGCGATAGGAACGAGGCTTTTAGTCTCCGCTATCTGCACACTCGATAATCGTGTACCATTGCCAATCCCAGCCTGGGTTGTACGCTGTGATCTCCCACAATGAGAACAATTGTTTAAAACGAAGAAACATTTGGGCAATGACCACCAGACACAAGGAAAAATAAAAGAATTATACTGGAATGATAGCACCACAAAATTTGAGATGAATAAACAAAATGGATGGTGGATGTAAATCGGCTGACATAAGACTAAAGGAGACCTGGACATCGACCGAATGTTATTTCGAGGCGACGACAGCAGATTTCCGAGGACGATTTCCAACTAATCCACAGGAACTCTAGTCTTGACTTCGACGGTTAAATTGAACACGAGTTTGTCAAAAAAGGGGCAAAAGTGAACATACAAGAATGTTCGAGTATTACTAGTGGAAACTACCCATACCGTGGCGAATAAAGGTGATCAAAATTTATCGTTGCAATTCATCAAACGGCATTATTGTTTTAAGCGGAACAAAGTACTTAAAAGAGACGAATAAAAGGCAGTTGAAGAATTACGTGAAGCTCGAGCAGACGGGAATCATAAATTGTTGCGTGGTTCGGCAGTATCATGGAGTCAGACAACACACATCCCAACTTCCGGTATCAGTTTCCTGAATGCGTCAATGAAAACAACGCTAAAAACACGCGCGTTTCTCCAATCCAACTTAGCCTGCTTTGCAATTCTAACCTTGACCGTTTAAAAAAATTAAAATATTTGGTCAGAGTTAATAGGATAAACAAATAATGTCTCAATAGCCGCTATTAATATTCTCGCTGTCAGCTTTTCCTCAGCTCTCTCGATAAGAAACGAAAATGTGATATTGCTGTGCACCCGAAACATTCTGTTTCGACCTCTTAACTTTAAATGCTTATTTTATCTATTCGTGTTCGACGTGAAAATTGCCCGAACAAAGCATTTAATTAGGAAAACATATAAAATCATTTAGCGGTCCAAGCTAACAAGTTTACAATTTGCTTATGGAGAATAAGCAAACAGACATAAGACAGACAGGCCAACGTAACGCCAGCCAAATTTTATCGGGTTTCCTTTGAAGTTGCCGCCACATTTTTTGCAAAAAATAAAACGCACGGTAGTTCGAAACCAAGGCCATGACTAAATTGAGAGCAAATGACCGTACGCGGCGGTTCAAACAAAAATAATCACTTTTAAAACACTGTTTTCCCGCCTCTTATATCTTGCGTTCTCCAACTTAAAAATCTGACAGCTCAATCATCATTCACAACTTGCGATACATATCGACGTATTGATATGGAAAACACTTACGATCAAGGGCTAGATAAGCGATTAACAAAGCAAGAATTTCGCGCATCGAAAAGTTTGGAGAAGTAAGCGCTCGTAGAGCTTGTGTTCCGCCCTTCCTAGATTGAAAGTTTCTTTCGGAACACTCAGTATTTTTCCACGTAAAAACGTGTAACCGCATTTGCGGAAGAGCCAGACGAAGACCTGCCATTTTGTAAAAGACATGAAACAACGTAACGGCGTTTGCTCACGCCCTTTCTTAGATCCTATAAATCACTGCTTATAAAAATTCCACAAGAAACAAACGATGAACGATCAAATAAGAGCTAAGTTCTCGTCGATTTGTAATAAGGACTGGTTCCAGATGCTTTTTCTAACCTAATAAAATCACGATGGTTACCCTGCTTGATTGCCTTTTTAGCGTGTGATTGGGGCAGCCTAATTAATGTGTTTATTGTTTTAATCGACCATAGCGTAACAAATTGCAATTTGCTAAAGCAGTTATACGCGCGCTTTACTCGTTCAAGCCTTATAGTGCGGTTATAGATCTTGTGTTGCGTCATTCAGACCAACGGTGCGAAGTTAAACGGACGATAGCTTTTTCTAATGATTGATGAAAGCGCGACATTCGTTTTCTTAAGCGCAATCTCACGTAGTAAAGCTCTCGCGTAGTAAAGCGTCGTGAAGAAAGATTTTTATACCCTTTGGGGTTTAGGAAGTGGAAAGCTCCAGGAATTGCCGAGAAATTGTACTTTAAATGTCGAGAATTGTACAAACGGAATTCTTTTTTTAAAGCTTTTGTCCGACGGTGATTCGGAGACCATTTTCGAATGCTGAGACTTCAAAACCAACAACTTTAGCAAAACTTCTAAATTTCTTTGTTACCTCGTGTATGTTGTAATTCACTTGAGCCAAAGAAAGAAATTAAAAAAGAAACTTAAATTAGCTTAGAAGCTTCAGAGTTATTTAAAACAACGTGACTTGTTTTAAATGAAGGCAATTTTCCGTCTTGTCACCCAAGAACGTCATGCACAATGCCTGTCCAGTTTAGTTAGGAAAGGAGTTGACTTGTAAGTCCCTCGCTTTGAATATCACGCAAAAATTCCTAACTACAGTTTTTGGACTCTTTAAACCCCGCATTTTCTGGCAGTAAGCAAGCATAAGCAAAGAATGTGTGGGAGATTGTTGAGTTGTAGGCTGTCATTTCCTTTCCTGAGAGAAAGGCTATCCAGCATATCCGCGTAACATGTGCGACTTCTCGTCGATTCTGTGTCTTTCTTTCAGATGGATCAGTTTTCGGGTGGTTGCAGTTTCTGTAGTTAAGCCTACTTGCATTAAAATTAACAAGTTTCTGGACGAAAAGGGTGATGTGTTTACTGTATTTCCCTTCACCTGCACTGTGAAATATCATTATAAACCACATCTCTTGCAAGCTCTTGAAAGTCGTTTAGGTCAAAGTATGCCGACTCAACCACAGGCGCTCAAAATGTTCGTTTCAGTACACCGCACGAGCTTCGATATCTTGAATAATCGGCTAACACCTTCGCTAATAATGGAAAAGAGAGAAAATCTGCCTAGCTTTGTTCTCACATAACACATGTGCATGCACCTGGGGCAGAAATTTCGCTCGCAAACGAAACCTATACTCTTGAAATATAGACATGAGCTCGAAGTTGTCGTTGCGAAGTGCCATGGAACAGGGTTTGTGAGTATCAAAATATGTCCCAAGAAGAAATATGCTTCAGTGACTTTAAGATAGTAGACTGCTGCAGGAATAGTTAGCTTGATAAAGGTAAAAAAGAAATGATATTTTCTGATTTTACTGCCACCTACTTAGAGTTGTATTATCAAAGGTATCTTCTACAGAATGAGTAAAGTAGGTCTGTTGCATAAGTTGTGATTTTTCTGGTGGCTTCTAACTCTGATTCTCAGCCATTTTAAGACAGAAGGACATTGACAACGTTATACAGTGAGTTAAGATACTGACGTGTTAAAACCGCGAGTAGAGAGCAGAGTCTAACATTAACTACTGTAATCTCGTTTCGTTATCGTATGGATGTAACAACAACAACTTAATTGAATTACTATAACAGGTAGTAAAGTGGTCATACAGTTCATGCAGGAAGTTAAGCTCTGATATTTGAAGGACGAATTCTCGAGAAGCTCAGCGAGACGAAAAGTGCGACTGCACACGCAAGCCCGTGCATTTAAAAGCCATATTTACCTGCACTCTAGCTTCCGTCAAGTCGCAACGCAGCGCCAACTGCTCTCGCGTGTAAACATCAGGATAGTGCGTTTTCTGAAAAATGCGCTCCATTTCTTCGAGTTGAAACGACGTGAACGTCGTTCTGTTTCGACGCTTTTTACGTTTAGAGGAAGAATCGTTGCTTTCATTCTCCATCTCCATACAGGACTGAGGGCTGGGAGAAAGCTGCGTTGAACCTCCAACTGGAGGCGAAAATTTTCCTGTTGGGGTAATTGGAACACAAGTACAAAACATTGTTGAACGGCGCAAAATTCAATTACAATTAAAACACGGCTCAAGCAATTCACCACGCTATTAAAATCAATCACAACAGCTTCGCTTATGTGCGCCAATTTCCGGACACTAATACGATTCTAGAAAATGAAATAAAAATTTTGACATTACCAGCTTGGGGCTGAGTGCTCATTGAAAGAGTATGTTGTCTCGCTAAATCGCAACTCACGTAGCTCGCTGGAGGGGAATTAGGCGCCGCAGTAACCCGCGGAATGGGCGCATTCGGAGGTAAATACGGTGACGACCTCGCGTTCTGGCCAATGGATGACACAAACTCGGCAAATTTTTCCATTTCTTCGTCCCACAAACACTGACCCAGAAGTAAGACTGACCCGAAGCGCCGGCGTGAATGAGCTTGATTCAACCGTCATCACGAGCGCGGGGTATTTGTGTGACGTGCGTGACAGCCGCCAAGAAGCGCTCAACCAATCAGCGTGTCGCTTTAGGTGTAAGCTCCTGGTTACGAACCTTTTCGCAATCCCCACAATGTCACTAATAAAGATCTTAGAGATAAGAAAGATCGCGAGATTTCTCGATCATTCAATCCCATTGGCCAGCCCTGAAGGAAAAACAAGTAGGATCTGAGTGACACTGATCACTGGGAAAACAAAGTGAGTTAATTAGCTCGGGGAAATCTACTAAACTGAAGGGAAATTTCGATTTGTCTTCGCATGGCACAACGGGGTTTGGCTATTTTCGAGTGGTGAAAAGCAAAGGCGATTTTCTTAAGTCTTTGTTTGAATAACAAGAGCATGGCTTCTTAGAAAACACAAAGGCTCACCGCCTTTTCCGGTCGACACCTTTCGCTCGAAGGCAAAAACCATATGGATAGATATGCCTCGTCTTCGCAGACTCACATTCTAGGAAGGGATATATGTTTTTAAGCAAGGTGGCCCGTTTGCCGTTAAACGCTTTCATTAATAAGTCATCCCCACTTCTGCCTTAACAAGTATCGTAATATCTCGTAATTAAATTAATTATCCGTTTACAAGGTCTCCAATGTTTTGTTTCTCCGGCTTGTTAACCTCAATACAATGGCTATATGAAGACGAGCTTCAAAATGCTAAATATTTACAGTTTATCTGATGATAATGCCGTGAGAAACTGGGAGAATATTAAGACGGCTAAATATTTTTTTAACGGCCAGTCGATATTCTCAAGGACACATTCTCTCGGGAAATATTTCAACGGAATTTGAAAGTAGATATAAGCTTTGAGAACCCCAGCAATGAGATAACTAGGGAGGGCTGGTGCTCATTCCATGTTTCGTATGAGAATTCCTCACAGATCCATTGTGGATACGTGTTTTCATCACAAAGCTAGTACGGTAAATCGCATAACATATTGCTAGACTGATAACGATCGAGTCTCTTCTGTAACGTTATTTGCATTAAGAGGCTATGCACACCACTCTCCCTCCCCGTGCATAGTATATAGCATGCTCCCCCCTTACGGTCTCCCACTGCGCGTCTTGAGAAGATCACATCGCATCTGTCGCAAATATCCTTTTGTTGTTCCGCCGCGCGCTAAGAAGTGAATATTTTTATTGTGCTCTTCCATTGTCATCAGGAAGTGTCTGGTTTCATTTCTGCTCTATTTTAATGTCACCACGTGTGCACATGTGCCTGAGTCTGGAGCTAGCTGGCGCATGACAGGCACGTACGTGGCCCTACTCCGGTCATATTCTGGGCACGAGGAAGGAAGAAAGCGGAGGGGAGGGGGGGGGGGGGGGGGGGGAGGGGAGAGGGTGAAAGACTGTAAACAGGTTAAGGGAAAAGAGAATGAAGCCCGAAAACCACTGATAGTCGCATAGCCCACGTAGCCAGTTCCAGTCCTTCGGATTGTGCCAATATAAGGGTCAAAAAACGCGGAAACGAAATACTCCGAGAGCCTGGAGCACAACGATAATTGCAGGGCAAGGCCACGTGCATAAAACATCAATTCCTTAATTCCTCAGGCAGTTTCTCTGCGCCGACTTGGGTACAAAAGAGCTAGTATACCTTTTAAAATTTTGCCGTCAGTTTCTCACTGGGAGCTGTTTCCTGCTTGTCTGCTCCTTTCGGCCAAAACAGAATGAATGAAGGAAGTAAATCAACGCGTCACAAGAGGCCAAATTCGCATTCTCCAGGAATGTGTTGGTTTCCATTTCCTTCCTTTACTGAGTTGAAGTGGAATTTTTTACATAGTTTTGACAGTTTTTTGGCTTTCTTGCATACCGATTGTTTTATGAATTTTTGCTACATCGTAACATTTTTGCTTTTCAACAAGTTGCCTCTTGTTCGTTTAAAGGAGGAAATTCAAGAATACTAGTACGAAAGATTTAACTGAAATGGTAATGTGTGGCGTCACAGACGCTGCAGTGTCATCCTCTCTTTATTAGCAACAGTGTGAATTAAGTTTCCAGATGAAAAAATTCGAGCTCCTAGATAAGTATCTTTCTAAGCAAAGCCAGTCTTTTCCTTGCCAATACAAAAGTTACGGTCATATTTTTTCGCGCGTCGCTGAAAACCATAACTTTGAGGGTGGTGAAAGTGGGGAGGGGAGGGTCGGTATCACGTTTTACAGAAACTACAACAGTCCTTTCAGAATGCACGAAAATGAAATAGGCATTTCATGTTTCATGAGAAAAGATGGACGTTTTTTCACACCGTCCTCTATAACTTGTGAGCTGTTGAACATCACGTTCAAAGGGACCAAAGAATGACGGGACGCATAAGGCTTACTGTCTTACTTTGAAAGTCCCTTTAACATATTATGTTCACTGAAAATTGTTTATTACGCAATGCCGGGCGGGTGTCGAAAATAACAGAACATAATCACAATATCACCGTTCATGACGAATTGTTCATTTATTTCTCGTTTCACTGAATTTAATTGGGTCAATTTGAGAGTTCTTCGGAAAGTCAGGAGTCACGGCACCATTTAGAAGGAAAAAACTGGCCATTTCACACTTTCACGGGAAAAATAAGACCGTTTACGAAAATCGAAAATACCCTTTGTCATATATCGTGCTGTCTGACAGCTATGTATACAAAGTTATGCAATATTTTCAAGTGGTATACCGTAAAATATAATTTGAGTGACTTGATATTTTAATGTTTAATATAGACTAAAGTCTTTAAGAACGAGCTTTACAAGAAATCCAAGATGTAACCGATATCGAGCTAAAATGTATCGAGAAATCCACGAGTTCAATACATCTGATAGAATTGTAAGCGAAAACAGCAATTTTATGACATCTTAGGACGAAAAGCACCAAAAACGAGCCTTTGCTTCGTGGCGTCTAGGAATATACCTCACACATGGGAGGAAAAGAGTAGAACAACTCTTATATAAAGCTATTCGTGGAATGACCAATCGGAGCTCCCTCGTGCGGCCGGGGTTGGCTCTGCGGGTGGACTCTGCAGAGACTCTACCCCATGAGGGGGGTAAGGCCACTGGGGGAGAGCAGAGACGGGGGAGTATTTTGCTCTTAGTATTTTTCATGTGGTTTTTTTTTCATTGTTATATAAACATGAATTTATCTGGCACTGTAAATTGCACGTAAATGTCATAAAGCTATGTGATTGTCTTAAGCAAGTTTACAACGTCGTTTATCTATTGACCTATTCCTATTTATACTCCTAATAATAATAATAATAATAATAATAATAATAATAATAATAATAATAATAATAATAATAATAATAATCAACTTTATTTTTCGAGGGTGACACTTAACAGTAAACACTGATGAACTCGTGGCCCTCTTAACAAATTCAAAATAAACGTATATATACAGATAAATAGTGAAGGAATAAAAACTAATCTACAAACGATATAAAATGTAATTTACCTAAGAATTAATACAATATATATAAATATGTAAAAAGAATAACCTAGGATATAACCTGAAAAAAATAAATGCCTAGCGCGCACTTGCAGAAAAGGTTTCTCAGAGAGACCAATTCGTTGCAGCCACAACGAACCGGAAAACCAGAAGAAACCAAAGTGGAATATGACATAGACTACTAAGACCGGTAGGATGCTGTTTTGGCCTTAGGGACGGACTATTTTCTTTTCGGGAGGGAGGGTGGGGTTGGGATGAAAATGTTGCCAAAACAAACTTTTTTTTCCTGTGTCGTCTGTGCAAACAAGTTTTTCCCGGCGATAGCATCTTCCTGCAGACAATTTAGTTGGGCTGTCTTCCCTTTGCAAACAATCTTTTTCAGGATTTTTCATCGCCCCTCAAAAAAAAATAACAATAACAACGAATTGCATTCTTAAATATCTACATGGTCAATGCGTTAAAACGTGCGAGTGACTAATCGGTAAGATCCTCGCGTTATAGTCACATCACGCTACGATGCCCTAAGAGCAACAGAGCGACAGAAGGGGAAAGCTTTTGTTACTACAACAACTTTACTATGGACATGATTCTCTACCTGCTAACATAAGATCTAGATCCAGTGAAAGCATTAATGCTTTTAAAGAGAAATACATTCAGCTTAAAAAGAAGGGGTACGCAAATAATGACCATTTCTCAATTTCGTAGTGTCTTTTTACTCTTTTTATTGCATGTACAAACAAGGTTGTATTGATTTTATCAATTTTACCAATTTTATACTTCTTATTATTCATAGTTAGGTATTTTTAAATTATTGTAATTTATATTTTAATTGTTTAGAAGAGGGCCACAGGTTTATCAGTCTACGACTGTAAAGTGTTTTCCCTCATAAAATAAAGTTACTTTACTTTTCATAATTGCATACCACTCACTGCGGAGGCAGCCTGAAAAATATAGTGGGGAACATTGCTCCATCTGGCAGCATCAAGAAAGATTCATGGGTGTGTATCTGGTACACTGATACTCAAGTCCTGGAGGTGGATCGCATGAGTGACTGTTGCCATGAAGACTCATATGATGGTGTTGTGAGAGAGAACGTATAACGCAACGTGGGCTAACCTGAGCAAATGTGCTGCCGGTGCCAGCAGAGAAGCTGTGTTGCACCAGTGAATGCAAGGCCTACAAAGATGCCTTAGTATACAGGTCAGTATAGTTTGAAGATAATGTAAGATGACAAAATTTTTGGCCGGTGGCGCAGATGTCGACGTGTCTTTACCAAGAAAACCAAGAAAGAGGTAGGAGGAGACGTTTTCGTACGTATATATAGCTGAAAGAAAACAAAACCTGACGTAGATATGTAGTCGATCGACTGAACTGCATGAAAACAGAATACTTGAAAGATTTCTTTTATCTATACAAGGAAAAAATGAGCAGCATGTTTAGAACAAACCGTGATCTCGATCGGAGAAGTTGTCTCTTTATACTTCTGAAAAAAAAAATCGCTTAAATTGATAGCGACTGCAATCATAAAGGCCTGACTAAAAGGAGCTGAGCGTCACGGAGACGCAAATTAAGAACTAGCGTCTACTTGTGACTCTGTTTGCTCAGGACCCGCGTGCACTTGCGCTGACTTGCGATTACTTTGTCTGTAGACTACGAACAGCGCCTCGATTTTCTAGGTCCGTCAGGAGCATCAAGCAAAAAAACAGCGCGAATGGAAAAATTGCCGTCCTGATTCCAGATTGTTCAGGGCAATTTCTCTACTCGTCGGCATTTCTATCGCGAGGAGCAAAGACCGGGCACGAAAAAGCGGCGGATATTAAGCCTGCTGCTTTTTAAAGTACCGTTTGACTGAGCCGACGTTAAGGACAAGCTGTTCGCCAAAAAGTCAAATCACTGGGCAACCAACATGACAAAAATACAGTAAGACACTACCTCTCTGGAACCTCTATTTTCATTCGCCCGCTGTAAGCACTGTCTCTATTGTTATTCAGGGCTAGGGTGATTGTTATGACCTGTTATCTACTGTTTGAAGAACCAATGAAGTAACTCGTTCCGAAAGGTAGTGGGCGCAAAAATAGCCTAGGTACTTTATACCGTTATAGAAAACTCCACAAACAGCCGCGACTCGCAAGTTTCGTTTTCATTTTTGTTCTTTTTTTAATGCAGTGAAAAAAAAGGATAGAGTTCTCATTTACCTCACTGTTAGATTTTATTCTCACTGTTGTGAAATTATTCTGAATAATGAACTTTTTAAACTGAAAATCACTTGCATCTTCCGCCACTGGATGTATAACAACAAGACGGCCGAATAAACAGTACAACGAAAGTTAATTAAATATGGCAGTCAATCCAAATACTATTACATTTACTAAACTTACTAGTTTTCATGAATTTCAAAATTCAAATGTCAACAAAATGCTTTTACGATCGACCAATAAACCGATGATATAGGTCAAGGTAAGATTTATAAATGTTTGTTTTTGTAAAGAACGCTTTAAGGCACGCGAGCGTTCAAAAACTGATTAATGTGAATATGCACGACGGACATTGCCATTTTAATTACTTATATAAACAACGATGTTGAAAGATCAGAAAGGCTCTGTATGAAGAACCATTAAACCAGGCGCTAAAAGTGACAAGTAAATGAGCATCTGGTAGCGTGGCCGAGCGGTCTAAGGCGCTGGTTTAAGGCACCAGTCTCTTCGGGGGCGTGGGTTCGAATCCCACCGCCGCCACAGGAGAATTTTTTTTCTCAACTCCAGTAATATTTAACATTTCTGTGTTTCACAAGAATCTAAAAACGTAAAAATTTGTGCGATAGTTTCTGGCTATGTATGTTTATTTGTAAGGCAATAAAGTTTTAAATAAAAAAGGCCTCTTCTGACGTCACGTGCTCACTGATGCACGGCTAAGTTGACAAAGAAGATAAAATAACAATTAACCGAGCTCAAGAGGGCAACTGATTTAATTACAAATACGGCACGGCTATATGCAAAAAAAAAAAGCTAAAGAGAGCAAAACCCTAGATAGAACGAAATCAGCTTTACCTAAAACATGATTTATATAATTCATTTTGTTCCTGGCAGTGTAAATCTATTTCCGACTATGCCCACTGCGTTTTTCAATACTAAACTACATGCTCTTGTGTGAGTGAGTAATTATCATTCTCCTTTAAAATTTTCTACCTATCTAACTAAGCTGTTATTTCAAGGTTTCTTCGGCATAAAGAAGATAAAATCGCGCGCGTGGGGGTGAGAGGGGGGGGGGGGGGGGGGGCTTTTAATCGACACATAAGGACACATTAAAACTTCATCACTCATAGCCACCACGCGTTAAGCTTATTAGCAAGTTAATTTTTTGTGATTGAACACACTACTGTTAGCGTAATGAATTACAGGATCGAGCTTACGGGATTGCCTTTTCTCTTAAAATGTCTTGTTAATCCCTCTAAATAACTAACGCAAAATTTATTAACTGAGTAAATCGTTTTCAATTGTGCCAGTGGTCAGGACAATATTTAGCGACTCTTTACCCGTGAAATCAAAGCGATTTATCCATCTTTTTTATCTCTTTTGTTCAACTTCGTCTCGAACTTGAAGTATATTTGAGCGGAACACTTCAAACAGACGAGCACACAAAAGCTAATAACTTCGAATTTGAATGACACTGCCGGGGAGTTGATTGCGTTCACACCCTTCTCAAAGCCCTGGGACCAGTCTGGGAGAAATTAATTCACCTCGTTCATTAACGCTCGAAGGTTAAGCGTAGTTGAATAATCAATCAAAGTTACAAGTCTGCCCCGGGCTGTAGCAGTGGGCCAACTCTCCCTCAAGCTGCCACAGCGTCAGGAAATGTTGACTCGCAGAGATTCGTACAAACAAACTGACGCAAAGTTTGCGTTGCTAGGTGCAAGAAACGTGGGAAAATCAGGTAGGTTAATTTTTGTACTCTGTGCGCTTTACATGACACAAAATACCACAAGGAGCGTACCGCCAGTGAATGTAGACACCTCTGACCGCTCATAAGCGCCACATGCCTTATCCTGTGTAGCACCGGTACCCTTAGCAACGATAAGCGGGTCACTGGAGTGGCCTGTACAGAGACTCCAAAAATTGAGGATTTTTTTGCGATCGCAAATAACATTTGCTCTCAGCTGACATGGATTATTTTAATTTCCTTTAACAATACGTTAAATATACATTAAATTAAAGTTGTTGTTACAAAAATTACACTTTCATACTGGGCTACTAGTTACAGACCGCCAGGTCATTTACAAGATTCTATACCATTCTTTAATAATCATTCTCGAAACTGAAATAAGTTCCTTATGAATAGGACAGTTAGTTTGGAAACTGCCATTCCAGTTTGAGACTAGAGCTTTTAAGAACCCTCGCTTTTGTGAGTTAGGGGTGTCGAATGGTAAATGCGAGACTTTGCGAGATGGCGAGACTGATACATTTTCTGCGAGCCCGGGACTTCCTTAGCATTGAAAAAGAGATCGAGACTCCGAGAAGGCCCTCCATAAAAATACGAGACGACGAGACCGCTGGAATTTGGCTTAATTTTTGCGAGACGCGCATTTTTTGAAGGACCATTCACCACCCCTTGAGTTGCCTGCGATCCCTGCACTATTCCCCGATGAACAGTACATGTACATGATGTACATTTTGCGCAATATTTCTATGGATGGCAGTCGATGAACACACAAATTCACCGCTGAATATACTTGCCTCCGTAGCAATCGATTCCCTTCCAAGCGTGCGGAGCGAGCGATCGAACGTGCGAGCAAACAAATGAACGAACGAACGAACGAATGAACGAACGAGCGCGCCCGAGGGAGCAAAACATGGAGAGCGACCTTTTCAACTCGATTTGATTCAATCCACTAGCCGAACTGTACAGTATGCATTAAAAACACATTCGGACACTGAGGTATCGACGAAGAAATCCATCACCTATTAATCTTTTGGTTTCTCTGTAAAAAAGTCACGAGCGATATCAATTAATTTTGGGGGACGGTCAAAAAATTAGCCAGATAGTGAGTTAAAGAGCGTTACGTTATTCGCTGGATCGATGGTTTGTTTATTCAAAATCATAAAATAAATTAATATTCCGATGAAGTGAAGCTGGAACAAGAAATTAGTTTTTGAGGTCTACCCTCATATAAAATTGTTTTGTCCAACATTTTGACTTTACGTTGTCCGTTGTCATAAATGCTCAGTTAGACGGATCTCGTGCTTACATTTCGTAAAAATGCAAACACATTTTATTGCTTTGTAACCTTCAGTATCTTACACAAACCAAACAAGAGTTCTTTTATAAACCTAAGGTTTGTTGATGTTCAGCAACATGCAAGGTTAACGTTTATTAGCTCATGACATTTCACAGTTAATATGCAAGTCAATTGAGCCACGGACGGCAGTCGGAAATGGAACCTTCTCGTCTTTAGCGCATATTGTCAGCTTATTGTTCATAAATTCAAGTTGTAAATGCTAAAATTAAAGCTTTCTAAATTACTTTTGGAGGTAAAAGTTCGCCAAAACCTTAAACGTTCACCTTCCGGTTGCCGTCCGTGGCTCAAAAACGTCAGTGCTTAAAGTTATTTCAACATTGGGGGGCTTGTACCACATAAAACTTCAATTTTCCTACTTTTAAAATACCACTACATTCAGTGACTAAAAGGTTAATTTGTTCATTCGATTTTTACAGACAGTCTGTGGATCCGTCCGTGATTAATTCGTGCATTTTCTGGCAAAATACAAAACGAATTCCATATACCGCATTTTCTCAATTAAGCGCCGGACCCCGATTAAACGCCGGCCTCGTATAAACGCCGGTCACAACGGTTTTTTTTTCAATAAACGCCGGGGGCGTTAAATCGAGGCCCCGGCGTTTATTTGCGTTCGAACCAACAAGAATGGAAGCTGAATAACAAAATAAAACATAGCATATTCTTGTTCGTGTTGTCATAAGGTCTCATTACTGATAATGCACAGACTCAGGGGCAGTTTGCTAGGGCAGAACGAAGGGAAAACTCGTTCCGCGTTGACAAACTGCCCTAGATCTCGCAGGATGGGTTACAATAAATCAGTATGAAAGAATGACAGAAAAGTGCACTTCAGTAATAAACGCCGGGCCCCGATTAAACGCCGGCTTCAAATAAACGCCTGGTCCACAAGGCCAATTTTGAAATAAACGCCGGGGGTGTTTAATTGAGAAAATACGGTAACCACTAGTGTTAATAAAAGTCTCCAATCTGTAGGTCTTTGCGGGATATATACACCCAGTACACCGATGGTATGAATAATAGGTCTATACTCGCCTGTGAGTTTATTTTCTGCATTTTGCTAGTATAGAAAAAACACCGAGTATTTTTTTCTGGAAATATTTTTTTAAAATTTTAAGCACTGATGCAGCTACACGGTTAATATGTTTCTGCCACGTTGCCTATGTTGCTTTGATCAGCCTCTAGCTATGTCAAAGATGCACAAACACTTTCTAAAACTTAAAGGTCGAAAAAAAAAATGGTGAATTGAACAAAAGTTGTTTACCTCTAGCAAAACAAGCAAAACAATGAAGCTGAATAAATTATACATTTATTGTGTTTAATATAATGAAGATTTTACAGCTCACAGATTTCAAGTGGACGTAAGAGTTGTCAAAAATCTCTTTATCGTTCAAGTCACAAAGAGCTACAAAATAAATCACTGAAGTGGTTCCATTGCCATTCAATGATTACTGCTAATAAACAGACTAATTAGACGTGAGCTTATCTTAATCCTTTTTGTTGCTTTTATCTTGAGCTAAATGATTTTGCAATTTATCTCTGTCATCTTTGCACCTTTAATTTGTATAATATGCTAGAGTCGTGGCGCAGGTTGTCTGATTCGATCGAGTAACGAAGTTCAGGCGTTGTTCATGCGAAGTGCATGCATCGGTGGATATTGATCCGGACTGATGGCAGAGTGTTTTTTTTCGCTGATCTGGAACCTATAATCGAGACGTGTGCAGTGACCTAGTAAGAATTTTTTTATTCTTTTTTTTTATTAACAGTTTCTCTTTGTACAAATGCAAAATTACAATAACCATTATTGATATACTTTACAACTTTATATATTACAAACAGCTAAAAAATTATTTTTCCATAAGATAAACCGTGACACATAACACGCACTCACACACAACACATACTAAGACACACAACACAGTAGGCACATACCGAGTAGAACTCCACCCCTGGGGCAATGGCAACTGGCTGTTTAATAGAGGTTAGTCGCTTAATAGGGGTTTATCAGAAATAAGCATAAGGCCTTAGGCTTTTATGTGGGAGGCGCGGTGGCCTAATGGTTAGTGCGCTGGACTCCGGATCGGGCGGTCCGGGTTCGAGCCCTGGCCAGGGCACTGCGTTGTGTTCTTGGGCAAGATACTTTACTCTCATAGTGCCTCTCTCCACGCAGGTGTATAAATGGGTACCGGCGAATTTACTGCTGGGGATAACCCTGGGATGGACTAGCATCCCATCCAGGGGGGAGTAGCAATACTCCTAGTCACTTCATGCTACGGAAACCGGGATAAGCTCCGGCCTGGTGGGCCACTAGGCTCATATGCAGACTTTACCTTACCTTAGGCTTTTATAAAGGTCACGTTATTTTACTTCAAAATAATGTTAAAAAGGAATAACGGAATGATCTGAAGACGACAATTAACCTGTGTTTGAATGATTTTATCAGGCGTCACTGTCCGAGCTTTTTAAAAATAAATCCAAACATTGTATATTACATTCTTACTGGCCGCTAAATATGACGCAAAAACAATAGAAGAACGCTCATCGGGACTGCAGAAAGGTGGCCGCGGCCGCTTAATAGAGGTGGCCGCTTATCGGGGCCGACAATAGTTTCGGGACTTTAGAAACTGGCCGCTTAACGTGGGGCGGCCGCTTAATGGGATGCCGCTTAATAGGGGTTCGACTGTATTTACAAGAAATAAGAAGGAGGGAGGGGGAAGGGGGTGTATATAGCTGGTGAAAATGGCGGAGGGAAGCAATAAATGTTTAAGCACAGTTAGTTAAACTAACGGCCATTTGTTTTGCACATAACGATAGATTGCATGTTTACAACACATACGTTCTTTGAATGCCCCAAAGTGAAGCAGCTTGATTAAAAGTTATCGACTGGTGGTATAAAAAAAGAGCGGATGACTTACCCGCGCTGTTCAAGTGATATCTTGTATGGTTACAAACCTGAATCTTCTTCTACTTACACCTTTAACCACTATCTTTTGATGGCAAAATTTTTCATCTTTCAAGCTAAACAAACCAAAAACTCTCCGTCCTTCGTAGCCTGCGAATACAGCCGCCGCAGGCTACGTCCTTCGAGGCCTTCTATGTCTTCCTCAATGATAAAATTCAAAGCGAAAAAGAAATCGCTATGAGAAACAACGAGCTTATGAATGCATAATTATACAATCTGAGCATTCATGTCAATTTGAGCACGTCTGCTTCATCCCTGTTCTTTCATATTTTATAGCTTATAGTTTTTTGTCTGTTCTCATTTTTTCTGTTTCGCTTTGTGTTTCTTTTCTACCTACAATACAGGAGAGTAAATATCGAATAATTTAAATTTAGTGTAAGGTTAGATAATGCTATAAATTAGCTCTGAAAAAAGATTGTAATGCATGTATTGTTCTGTCAATGTTTAAATGTCAAATAAAATGAAAATATTTAAAAAAAAAACGGGTTTAACTTTTGGTTGAATATGCAGTTACAATAAAAATGATAGCAATCTTATCCGTTTTCAGAAAATATCATGGAAGGCTAAAACTCAGTTGAAATTTGGGGAATATAAAATACGGTATCAGCAAAACGCTATATCACCATAGGCGAGGTGTTTCAGGCTTATAATTTTATATCTAATTCAGATCGTAATGGTGTCAATCCAAACTTCAGTGACTGAGCGAGAAGCTAGAGTATGCGGCTAGTTCTATTTTCGATAAGGTATATCATTTTTCTCAGTCTCCGGTTAAACAGAAGTTCCTTGGTCTGGAGTTTGCTAAGTCGCCGAAAATTGCTAAAAATGGCCGAAAGCTGCTTCGGATATATTTCCGGCATGATTACCGGAATGAATGGCTTTAGTTCATCTAAGTATACATAAGTCGCAAAAAGTCACTTAAGCTTAATCGGCCATTAATTTATACCGTCCTGTAGGTAACCTGCTATCAGACGGTCCTAGATGAAGAGCTGAAAAACTTTTTTCTCTGATTTTTTCATAGCAATTGCAGTGAGATTCCTGACGAAACGTTTCATCGGAGAATATGACTCATCTCAGGGTAAGCTACTTAATAAAAACAAACATGAAACCTCAAAGACTTAAACTATAGATTAGTAACGGGCGTTTTTTTCCTGCCGGAAATAATAGTGTATTACGCCCGCCGGTAGCTGAGCGGTGGCGCTGCCGACAAAGCTGTTCCGGAGGTCGCAAAGGGCTCAAATCTCATCGTTATCAAACGTTTCCTCTTTTCTGCCACGTGGATTGGATTGCATTTTCCTACAAGAGCTATCTTTTCAAAAGTCTTTAGATGATCGATCGAAGACAATTATAATGTTTATCAAATCTTCGGAAATCGTCAGAATAATTTCAGCAGAAATATACGCTTGATTTCATGTGCCAAACCGCGAGAAGATGGTCACGAGAATTAAACCCGGGGGGGGGGGGGGGGGGGGGTACTCCCATAAATTTCGGATAGGGGTGTGCCGCGAAGGTTCTTAAACCATGACCCTATTTAAGGATAAAGAAAACGAAAATTGATACCCTTTTTAAGGCTCAAACCCGAAAAATGACACCCTATTCAAGGAGAGGAGAAGCGATGGGTGACAATCCACGGCAAAACACAAATCTTTACAAAATCGCTTTGCTACTAGTTGAACGGATAGTTTGGCATTTATTTTAGCTGATAGAATTTAGGTACCCTATCTAAGGATAACAGCGGGAACACAATGCCAAAAGGAGCAAAAATGATACCCTATTTAAGGACCGAGAACCTCAAAAATCATACCCTATCCCGCGGCACATACCTATATAGCCCATATATGGGAGTACCCCCCCCCCCCCCGGGGAATTAAAAAGGAAAGATATTTCTTGTTTATAAAAATAACGCTAGCTCCCATTGTATTCACAAACAACTGCTATTTCTTTGAAAATAAACTTTTTATAAAATCAGTTCCTCAACAACAGCCTTAACTACCCGGGTCTCAGTACCCGCCAGCGAATAACTGAAAATTTGTCTTGTTGAAACAGTTTCAGCTTGATGGTTTTAAATCTTACGTGAGGTTAAAGCTAAGGTAAATCTTCGAATAGTCAGCCTGCTCTTCATGATTTTGCTTGTCCCTGCTCCTCACAGACTCTACGTACCAGTTCACCACGACCATAGACGATGATCAAGTCAACTTGGAGATACTCGACCCAGGTCCCGGGGTAGGTTAAGGTCAAAAAATACTCTCGCGTTCATGTACGTATTGTTCCAGGCCCGAAAAGCCCTTGTCAATCACCTTCAGACTCACCCGGTGAGATGACAACAGAAGTCATGGTCAACGTCGTTGCTCAAGGACAAGCACCACATTATAAAGACAATAAACTGCAAGGCTGACACTACGTAGAAATGACTCTATCATGTCGTTGTCTCGTTAAGGTTTTTCATTTCTACGTAGTGTCAGCCTTGCAGTTTATTGTCTTTGTATTTTATTTTTGGCTGATCAGAGCTGTCAGCTCGTACGTACACCAGCAGCATTTTCGTCCGCGGTCCCTTGCTTTCACTTGTCATTACCACATTATACACCACATTTCGGAAAGGGTTGTAAATCTCTCATGTGGAGTGGGGCAATGGGTGGGAGGGGAACAGGAGGCCTGAGAAGAGAGGGCGGGAAGCAGAATTCCCAAGGTGGTGCACGGGAACTGGGAAAAATTTCGAAACATTTTCCAACATATGTGCCGGCTCGCTTATGGAATTTGACCAGGTTCAGAGTTGTCAAACGCCCGCAATATTCGATAAGAGCGCAAAAGGGGGCAGCAGTCAAACGCCTTGGGTTCCCGTACACTTTCGAATTCTCGCAAACTCGTGATCCGCAAATCTCTTGTTTTGCGCGTATGATTTCTATGAATTTCTTGACAAAGGCGTGTATTTTAGCCACCGGAGGGACGGGGCAACGAGCGCCGTACTTTGATTAAGCGAAATAGGTGCACGGAAGAGTGAAATGAATAAATACAGTGCATTTTTTCTATTTCTTAAATTTATACTGGACAACTTTGTTTTTTCTTTTCAGGCGCCTGGAGAACCAAGTGTGGAAAGTCGGGCGATATGGGCAGATGGCTTGATGCTCATCTACTCGATAACTGATCGGAAAAGCTTCGAGGGGGTGCAAGACCTACTCAACCTAATCGATCAATTCAAGCAGAAAACCGTCGTCACAATCGTTGGAAACAAATCGGATCTCGAACACGAACGACAAGTTTCAGAAGGTGAAGGAGCCTCGCTGGCCGAGAAGTTGAGATGCTTGTTCTATGAATACTCTGCATCTGAGGGTTATCAGAAGATAGCAGAAGCATTTCATGAGCTGTATAGAGAAGTGCTTAAAAGAAAAAGGGACAAAAAAATTTCTCTTTCACCTCGGCCTTTACGGAATGCTCTTTGCAAAGTTTTCCGAAGAAATAGTAGCAAAAATTTGTTGCTGACCCCTCCTAGCACACTCAGTACGTAAGGACGTAAAAACATTTGAAATAATATTTCTCGGCGAGCCTCTGTATATTTTGTATATAATTAATTGCTTAAAAAACTTAATTGCAAGAACCAAATATCTGAGAGAGCAGTTCCCTCGAACAAAACTGGATGTATGTTGTCTACTGTTTGCAGTATCTACGTGAAAAGTGAATGGATTCGCGTTTTATTTTGTTGTGAACGTGAGAATCGTTTCCATTTTCTGGTGTATTTATTCTCCAGTTCAAGTTAAACTTAACAATATAACTGCAAGCTGACATTTGCCACTTGGTTCCTAACCTCTTGTTAGTTCTAAGGATTTGATTTAAAGGGGCTTTGTCACGAATCTTAACTGATTCTGAAACAGCTAAAATATAGGAAACCTAAAAAATAATGGTCTAATTTTATTAAAAATTGCTATATTAAAGCATTGAAACTGTAATCAAGCGTCTTTGGCTGCGGGTAGCTAGGATGGAAATGGATTGCAACTTGAAAAATTTAGGCTAAACTTTTCAAGTTTTTTCCGCGCGTCCTCAAAAAAAAATCGACATTAGTCGTGGTTTGATTTCTCTCCGCAAATCGAGGTTCTATCGTTCAAAGATAATGTTTTTCATGGGTTAAGTTGCATACCACTAATTTCAGAACAGTTTCGACCAAAAGTCCGCAAAATCGCCCTGACGTAGCTCCTTAAAAGTGTACTTCACAGTACAACAGACATCATCTTGAAATTGTCGAGTGTCTTTGTTCTCCTCAGTGTATTGATAACGTCGGGAGAATTCTAATGTCGATCACTTCTGGGAATTAACATGTCAAATAAATCAAGAACAAGAATTCATAGTTTTAATAGTCCAAAACCTTCTTTTTCTTGCTGGAGACACAGAAGTTTGAGCCACCTCAGTTTAGTACAATGAAATTGTTTTTGAAAATATGTGTGTAAATGTCAAGTATTGACCAATAAATTTCCTTTGATCTAAAACAGTTTATAACAACTGTGTGCGTCTCCTTTTCTCTTAAATGTGAAAAGAGTCAGAGATTAGGCCACACAAAAGACTGCTTCGTTAAACAGAAGGTCATTTTAAGTCGTCATTACACGTTAGTCAGTGAACGGAGAAATGAAAGGTGTGATATGTGTAAATAGCTGGTCGAAAAAGTTTTTCTTGATCAATGATGTTATCCAACTAATGTTCTCACTCATTAATAATTCATCTGGTTAACACAAAGGAAATCAGAACCGTGACGGTGGTGTGAAATCTGATCTTAATTAGCATAGATTTTTAAGATTTTATTTCTCTGTTTTCTCCGTAGTTTTAGTTTCGATTGAGGAGATATATCAAACACTCGTGAGAGTGTTTCATCACATGTCCAAACACCTCGAAGTTCGTCAAAAATACTCCGCTACGCGTCGTATTTTCAACTCTCTTCTCGGTGTTTGGAAATGTGATGAAACACTCTCCCTCGTGTTTGATATATTACGTCTAGTATTACCCAGTTTCGTTTCACCATAGCCGTTCACCATCACTGAATCTTTTGTGTCAAGACGATATAATTAAATCGTTCTTCAGGCCTCACTTCACTTCAGTTCCTTCATTCCGCAGGTCCGTAGGCAGGGGAGGTGCGATGGGTGTGTCCGCACCCCCTGACGCACTGCAAAGGTCCGCTTTATCTGAGAGGGAGGGTTAAAATGACTCGCAGAATGCAGGTAAAGTGGACTTAAACAACTTGATTTTTCAAAATTTGCTGGCGAAATATAGCCCCGGATCCCCCGTAGACGCTTAATTCATCTGGTTTACGCACACACACAAGCAAAATCCTGCATACGGCCCTGTAATCCGAGTGCCTTTACATCTGAGATGCGAGTCAAATCATTCCATACTGTTGAATACAGCTACCCGGATGTGTGTATCATCTCTGATTGGCCACCTCTGAGGAACAACTACACTCAGGAACAGTTGGTCGTCTGTTTTCTCAAAAATGTTTACTCCAGCAAGGATACTCTGCTGGTATTCATTTTCCCCATTTCCTCTTTTATGTTGTCATGTCTGTGACTGGATCTTGCCGAGAAGGTGTTCAATTTGGTTGGCCATGATGGGTTGGCCTTTTCTTGTTCGTCGGTTCAAGCGGCCAAACGTTTCTCTTCGCTTTTTCATTTTCTCTCGCACTTCTTCTCTGTGTTTCTGTATCATCACCTCCCTTTCCTGGAGAAGGGAAAAAATGCTATAAATTTAAAAGTCCATTAAAATAATACACAAATATACAGTACAATCCCGAATATAATCAAAGGTTTGGGAAATTGGGATCCCACTCTATTACATAACAAGGAAAGAAAAGAAAAACAGTCTAAGCATATCGCCATATCGGACATTATGTAGTTTAATAGTATTTAATATTATGGCTACGTCCACAACCGGGCAAAATGGACCAATTCTGTGCTTTGATTGGGTGGGTATTCGAGGGGCAAATTCTGGTTTTCTTGTCCACTCAGTAGTGTCCACTGTCTTCCACAAGAAAAATGTTGTTTTTTTATGCCTTTTTATATGATAAATCCTTTGTTCAGTCAAGATGTCTGAATATTGCCCCACCTTTATTTGACATGAAAATAGACCTTGAGTTGACGTACAAACATGCAAAAAGGAACTTGACCAATCTTCAGCCATCTTAAACTCACGCTGGTTCAATAACAATAAAAGTATTGTCTTTTCTCTTACTAGTCATGTGTAATGAATCAGTCCTACTACAGTCAACTAACTAAGGTCAGTAGACAACTTTATAATGTGAACACTTCACTCTCCGAGGCCGAAAACTCACTAAGCCAGACACCTCTCTTAAGACTCACAACTCAAAGATGTCTCTTTAGGAGCCCGTTGGTGTTGGTTCTGAGTATAGCTAACAACTATTCGCAAAAGGGGAGGTGGTAAGTGGTTTCGCAGCTTGATAAATAGCCACCATGAGCCACCAAAACTGAGGTGAATATTTATTTTGGTAAATACTATATAACCCAAATTAAAATGATTTTTTTTAACTCATTTATTCCTGTCATCGATTACAGTTTTTGTGCACGAGTTGCTCGGAGGTGAAAAGCAAAGGATATCCGGAGTTCGAGTAGCAAATCAGCATGTGCCAGCAATGCTGTTCACTGTTTAAGTATTATAGTTATTACAGTTTATGCTTAAAACGCAGTAGACAGTTCAGTTCTACTGTAGTGTGTCTGTGAACGCTAAATGAACAACAAACCTTAATCTGCTGCTCCTTTTCCAGTTTTCTTTTCTTGAATTCACTTTCAGCTGCTTTAAATTTATTGACTGCTTTTCGTTTGCTGAGAAAAACAAAAACAAATATAAAATATTAAAACAGGGTAGAAGGAAAACAAAGTAACAAGAGTTTGTGTCCTCTATTTTCTTTTTTGTTTTTTGTTTTTTAGGCTTGTTGGTCAAGGATGGCACATTTTACATAAACTCTGTTCATTAAGCATATAGAAGGTAAACATGTAAAATATTAAAACTCTAGTACCACTTCATTTTCTGAGGGCTTGCTCAAAATGGCCAGTCAGATGTCGTCTTTACTAACCTTTGGGAAGTTACATGTATGTACATGTACAGTTTAATGCACTTTTGGAATTAGAGTGGTATAAAATGTTTGACTCACTGTTGATTTGTCTTTCTCACTCTCTGTGAGCTGCCTTCTAAGTATCCCTGATGGTTTATTTTGTCCTGTTTGGATAAAATAGAAATAAGTCATCTGTTCTGTTAACAGTCACCAAGGACAAACTCATGTAACTTCATGGGATCAAGATTCCATGTGACTGTATGGTAAATCATTGTGAGCTTAGTGGCCCACAATTACCAAGTGCTTAGTACTAGGCTGTTCAGTCTACTGTTTTTCTGTGAAGTTGTAGAGGTTGATCATTGAGTTTGAGGGGTTGCCACTTTTGAGCTCTTCATGTGAGCAAAACCTCCATATGCCCCTCCCCACAGGTATTTTGCTCTCTCCCCAGGGTGTCCTCAGGAATGAAAAACCAAGATGGCAGAAAATCAAACTCAGTGATCAATGGTGACAAACACACAGAAAATAGGGGACTGTGAACAGTCTAGCTTAAGTATTACTTAAGTGACAACATGCAGGAGTATTTCTACTCCTCCTGGAATAGATCATGCTGGTCCATCCTTGGTTTCCCTAACAGTTTGCTAGTATTTTATGCTTTTGAATACAGAGAGGAAATGAGAAGGTAGTTTCTTGACCAAGAACAACATGGGCCAGGGCTTAAAGTTACACTGTAGTCTGACCATCACAGCTTCTCTCCACTTACAGCTGCTTAAACCTCAGCCAATGTTGTTTTCAGAGGTTTAGGCCAATAGCTTCATTCACATAATTCTGAGGGCACCAGTCACACCAAAATATACCAGCTACACCAGCCAAAAGTCATGCGTTATGATGACCCTAGCATTGGAAATGTCAAAAGGATGCCAGTATGTCACCGTCTAAGTTTGACACACACCATCATCTTTCTTTTTGCCGATAGGTGACAAAGATGCTGTGTGAAAACAAAAAGGGATGCAGCATGCAGGATTCAGCAACCATAAATTGGGAGAAGTTTTCTTCTGTTGGGAAAATCCCAGAGGATAGATGATTCATATTTTTTTTCAAGGTTCCCAGATGTCACAAATATTGTAAAGAACTGTCAGCTTCAAATCACCTTGCACTTGCACTAAGAAATATGCTACACATCATTTTGTGAACTTGTTTGTAGACCTGAACCAAATATAGTGGTTTAACATGTACATGTAAGAAGATCATGGATGTTGTAGACTGTCATTATTTAGAAGCATAATTGCTTTAATCAGTCTGTAATGATCACTGATCATTGCATAACCTGAAAATTGCACAAATCTGGGACATGTCAACAGGATAGAAATAATTTCTATATTCCTGATTTATCCACTGGGGGCCCACACAAATGGAGCGACTGTTGATGTTCAAAATTATAAAGGACTGTATGGGAAAGCTGAAAAATTCCTATTAACATGAACTAAAGCGAGGAATATTCACATTTGTGTTCAAAATAAACGTAAAGTTTCCTCAATCATTGTGCCGTGTTGTCCTTGTAGCTCAAAACTGCGAATTTTAGCGATTTACTGGGTTTTTGCGATGCTGTCTGCTGTACATAATAAGAGGAGAACAAGGGAGGAAACTGGTTTTCGGACCGGTCCAGTGCCGAGCCGATTTTCACCCAGAAATTCCCATCGCCAAACATCCAAACCACGTGTCAGTAAAGCTGAGTTCCTGAGGTTTCTTCTCGTATGATTCGATTGAAAATCCGTCCAAGACTCGAAGCTTGAGCCGCCGATAAATATCAAGAAATCCAGCAATCGAAGCTCGCCTCATCCACGGCTGGGATTTCGTGTGCCGACCTGTAACAGTCACGAGGTGCGCTCGTGTCAGATTGGATAGCACAAAACAATACCCTTAAATAGACTCAACCCGTGGGAGGGGAGGCAGGGGCCTGATAAACTGCGGCGAACTTTGGACAAACGCTTCGTAAAAACTAAAATCTTGCACTAAAATGATAAGCATCTTACAAAAGATAAAAACTAACCACTTATGACAAAACCCTGATGACATCCCTGATGACAAAACCTTTCATTTTCTTGATAAAAGAGTCTGGGCTGCTTTTTCAAGTCTAGAACAGATTGTCTGAGAGTTTGGACAAACACCGAGATAAATGATATCCGTTCTTGAATCTTATATACAGGTTAATATTAACATGCTTTTCATGTGGTTGCAAACCTGTTCTTCAGAACGTGTAGCCGTATCGGAGACGGGTTGTGGACGTGTTAGAAGTGGTTGATCTTTGTTCTGTGATGATTGACGCTGCCTGTGCTCTTCCCTTGTTTTCTTCAGTAACTTTTTGTACTCCCTAAGAGCTATCTTCTTCCGTTTCTCAGCAAATGCATGGCCTACAGCAAGACACAACAGGCAAACACGTGTTCCATTAAGATTCATCGAGCCGTCAATTTCTTAACTAAAAGCTAAAACACCAACCTTTCTCCTTATTTCCTGTATTTATTAAATTCGAAGGTTTTCTCCAGCGGGATTTTGGCTTGCCCTTAGATTTTGCTGTTTGTCTTTTGTGACTTTTGTGTTCCCTTCCGCTCTCTGCGTCCGCCATTTTGAATTTTCAGAACACCGCTGACCGTTACGCGTACATATTATTGCGGGCGCCTCATCTTTTTGCTCGTTTCCAGTGTAGCGCAATTAATTGATATTTATGAGTATTATGGTGTGCCGGTAGTAGGCAATACTGCTCCCAAAACTCCTTTTAAAGGGTGTATACCCAGGGGGCTTTGGCGTATCGGCAGTATTGCCTACTACCGGCACACCATAATACTCATAAATATCAATTAATTGCGCTACACTGGAAACGAGCAAAAAGATGAGGCGCCCGCAATAATATGTACGCGTAACGGTCAGCGGTGTTCTGAAAATTCAAAATTTAAAAGGAGTTTTGGGAGCAGTATTGACTACTACCGGCACACCATAATACTCATAAATATCAATTAATTACACTTTATACGGGTGCCGCGCGGTCCTTTCTATATATGCTATCCAGTGTAGCGCAGTTCCATGCCGCGCAAAGCAAGAACAGGGCGCTGAAAAGGAATTCCTTTTTAGCGCCCTGGGCAAGAAGGAAGAGCCCCTCCCAGAGGTTTTAGGGAACAAGGTAACGGGAGCACTTATTTTCAGGGAGCAGAAGCAGGGGATATTGTCAACTTATTTTCAGAGAACTAGGGAACTTCTGATTAGATTGTTGGGAACTTAAGGGAGCACCAATCAGTAGCACTGGAGACAACAGCAACAACGACAACAAAACTTTATTTACCCCAAATATTTATAAAAAGAGAAAGAAAAAGACTAGTGTATCAAGGCTTATAACCCTACAGTAAAGCCAACCTCGTTCCCAGGGTCTCTCTCCAGGGAACAAGGTCGCAGTAAAGCAATGTTCTGTTATAGTCAACTCTCTCATAACGGACATCTCATAAGACGGACACCTCTGCCGTTTTTTTGTCATTTTATTGTAACTAAACTTCCTATTAGAAGGGCACCTCTCTAAGAGGGACAGTTGGAGCCGGTCCCGACGGTATCCGTCTTAGAGAGAGTTGAATTGACTGTAGTATCAAAAGTCTTCTAACACTTTTTGTCGAAAAACACATTTTCAGAAATGAGAACTGGTGCCACTGACATGACCCTACAGATCCTGGACTCTCAGCTATCAGTTAAAAAACGCGTTATTTCTAAGCTGATCCTGAGTGCTTTCAATTCTTAGCTCCCATGGCTCCATACAGTATCTGTGGGCGGGATTATTCAGAGGTACCCAACGAAGGTCATTATCAAAATCCATTCATTAGTGGCCTAGATGATAAATGGGCATGCGCAAAGGCATTTTCAGTTAATTTTTAACTACCGTGGGATAAAAATATCCGCTCTTCAGAGCCAGCTAGCAATTATTTAATAGCCGTTTTCGCCAGCCAACATCCATAATGTTCTGACTTTTTCCCAGCCAGGAACATTTGTTTACCCTTTTTTGCCAGCAATGTTTGTTTTTGTCCTGGTTTCCCAGCCAGGAACATTTATGAACATTGTTGATAATTCTCAGTAATTATCGTCCCAAATGTCTCCAAAAATAGCTTTACCCAAGAATTTCAATCTGTTTCACAGCACAATACCTCACTAATGTATCTTTATCAGGCAAAAGACGTGAACGGTCGATTTGATCATCTGGCAGTAGGCGGTTAATTACTCGCTTAAGTACTTTAGTAACGACACACACTGATTTTGAGTGACGGCCCACCTCATTGACGAGATTAGGCTTATCGCTGAATCAGCAATGCTTACTGTTCGCTTTTAAGGAACTCGTCATAAGTTTGTCATTCATAAGTTGTTTTAATCTTCAATTTCTCTGTCAAAATCATTATTGAAAACACTGTCACAAACTTCTCCAATGCTTAAAATGTACTTTTTTGTTCTCAGCTTCTCGACCTCGTGGTCGACTAATTAAATGTTGTCCGATGACTGACTACCGCTATGACTGTGCGGGGTGGGGATAGGTTTTTCCCTCAAATGCATGCTTTATTTTCCGTTTTTATAACAGTCAGTTTCGTTTGTTTAATTTCGTAAAATATGAGAGCAATATTTCACATATAAAATCATGACTTAAAAACATTGTGTCATCTTCTTTTTTTAGATTTTCTTAGTAGTGCGCAGTGCACGACAAAGTTCAGCCTGTTTGCATCTATTGATCGGTCATAGTTAGTTGAAGCATGGTGCTGGTTATTTTAATAACTGTTCTAGCTATTAAAATAGCTAGCACAGTTTAATAGCTATTTTGATAGCCATTATGGAAAAACGCCAATTGCAAGGTAAGGTGTACTGCATTTATTTTTTCTTCCTGTGTGGCATTTTGTTTTGATCGCCGTGCACGGAGAAACGGGTTGACCAGAATTCCAAAGTACCCTCCCCTCCCCCCCCCCCCCCCACCCAAGTTAAGTGTGCAATAATAGGAATAGAAAATAATTTGGGAATTTATGCAATTACAATGAAAAAGAGCAGAATTCAGGATTATTGATGTATTATAAGCCAATATCTAGGACATTGTTGATCTGTTTTGTTACTTTTTTGTTTAATATTTGCTTGGATAAGCTTCTCAGCATTTTAGGAACGAGGTTCGTCAGGACTGGGTACTACGCGCACTTGATGAAGTTGTTATGTCCCACAGTACTTAACAGACAGAGGACGATGCACTAGATCCGGTCATCATTATCTGCACAAGTTTAAAGATGGAATAATTATTCGAACTGTTCCATCTCAAATAAAATTCAGTTGTAGAAGTTAGGGCAAGTAGTATGGGATGAATATAGCATCTCCTCTGGCAGAGGCCTCCATTGATCAATAGAGGCCTTTATATATGTTCAATTCAGTAAAAGAATACTCCTTGAAGTGGCTTTTAATAGCTCTTAGTTTTGGGGTTGAAAGTAGTACTAATTTAAAAAGAAAGCCAATAAGAAATATGTAAATATGCAACCAGATTAGCCCCTCGCATTAGGAAAATGTACATACTGAAAAAGATTATTTGTAAGAGATCAGGTCAACATGGAGAATAAAAACGTACTGAGAAATAAATTTTCACAGATAGAACAACTGTTATACAACTAAAACGCAAGTGATAGCAAATTCAACCTCACTCTTGATGATTATTGATGATTATACAGTGAAAAAAAGCTACACTTTATCGATTTTTTTTATATTGTACTTCCAGTATAGTACAGTGTTGTTCGTAAATTTTTAACATTATGGTAAAACGCCTAGAGCAGGACTGGATAGGCGTTATATAAATATTTATTTATTATTTATTATTACAATCGAATATTCTAAAAAGAATAGCCTTCCTTGTAGGCTTAAAAAAAAATCAAGTCCGTGATCTATTATGTTAATGATCAGAAATGAAATAATCTGGCATATGTTGCTGCGATTTAATGTACGCCATTTTAATTTTAAAGACCATCCTCAAAAGAGCTCGGCTTTGACCTGCAGCGAAGCTTGCGACCACTGTATTACGATAAAACAGTTGTACTTTAAATGGTCGGTTAATTAAATGCCATTATCGCACTTTAAAACTTTCATTTAACTGATATTTAATAAAATAGCTGCGATAGTTACGATAGCAGCTGACTCGAGATAATTAAACGATACATCATTGGTTTCCAAAATGACTTATAATTAACATTGACATGCAGTGTAATAAACTTGACATTTTTTGTCATAACAACATAAGCCAACTAATGATAGCAATATCTGTATAATGAGGCAATACACCACTGCCGGCAATTGATGAAGCTTCGAAAACAGATTGGCTGTGGCAATGTGCTATTAATTGTTACAGCATGCCGTTCCTGTGATAATGATTGCAATGAAACACCTTGGGATAATATGATTTTCGTAGTTTTTCAATAGGTGAAATAAAATTTTAATAACGGCATGCAATATAATTATCTTTGTTTGTTGAATATAGCCCGCGTTGGGAGCAAACGAATAATCTTCTAGCTAGCCCTTATCACTATGCTGGCAAACTGTACTCAAGTAACTTTTATCTTATGATAATTTCCCTCAGCAATGGGGGTCCAACCATTTAGGAACGCCAGGGAAGAGATCATTAAAAACGGCTACTTGTAGAAATAGAAAATAATTTACAAAAACAAAGGATGTTATAATTACATCTTGTATCGTAAAAGGTGTGTTTTCTCTTTAGTATGACCCCTACGAAGCGTCGATATTATTATTTAAGGAGATATATCGCGAGCGAACACTGCCATTTTCTATCGAGTCTGCCTTGAATTACACTGATTAGTTGTAAAGTAAGGACAGGTCATAATGGCTTTTCTGCTTAAAGAACTCGTGTTCTTGGCGATTGTGGCAACAGCACTAACTTACCCTTGGAAGCCAATGGCAAATGGTGAGTTAAAATATCAAAACATAGTTAGCTGTTTTACAACTACCATTGCTAAAATACATGTGCATCACTTAATCTTTTCCCGGACGCTTTTAAGTGTCCTCTTTATTAAGGCCCTTGTTTGCTTCGTCTTTGCTGCTCCAGCCTTTTTAACAAGTGTGCTCTTGTAACTGAAATGAGGCAAATAAATTCAGAGAGAAACTTAGACTTCATGAAATGACCAAACTGTTTGCTTCTGTCTTTGCAGATGATAAGCAACACTTTAAAACGTGCCGCTCCTCCCTTTTTTTATATCACGTAGAAAGAAAGAATTAGATAATAGCACTTGAGATGTTTTAGAACCACGAAAAAAAATAACAATATCAAAAGAAGGCAAAGCAAAAACGAAAAAAAAAAAAAGAAAATGCATAAAGGCAAGCAATATCAGCAGCTGAAAATGAAACCTGGTCCAATTGAAATACTTGAAAAGAGAGGACAAATGTAGAAGATGGAAACGCAACACCCGTTTTCTAAACTTAAACAAATTTACGGTCGTTTAAGTCAGAAAATTACTTGGATTGCATTAAACAACGATTAACGATCTTTGAGGTGAAAAGTGGACTTGGTACAAATGAAATCGCTTTTTAATAAAATGATTAACGCAGCAGATTAAAAAACAACACCTCCGACAGCATTAAATTAATTTTGGCTTTATTATAACCGTTACTCCCTATACTCTCCCATGTCGCCGAACGCCAGGCCCCACAATATAAGCCGCATTCTCCTTTGTGTTTGTAGATATTATATACAACACACCCGAAGAACAAGAACACTTCCCGGGATCACATACTTTGAATGATGGTGAGCTCTACCAAATACCCACTTATAGTTATTAAACCTGCTAAGTTGGCAAAACTCTTTTGTATAACGATCTTTATAGGTAATGAGTATATTTTAATTTATGTATGCAACTTTTATGGCAGCTTGTTATTTGTTTTTTCGCATCTCGTTCCTGTTTTTCTTTCCCTTGATTGTGTTGCCAATTTAAAAATGAAATCAGTTGCCTACTTAGCTAAAGGGGACCATAAATTAAAACTATTTTACTAGTGGCATTCTTCTTTTTAAGGCACGGACGCTACTGAAGTCGATGAACCTCCACCTGATAAAGAGGTTTATCCACAGGGAACCAACACTCACAAGAAACGCGGTAAGGACAAGACGTTCGCTGGAAATTAGTCAGAAATTCTGAAATAGGGCAGATTGCAAAACAGTGGTTTATCTTCTTAAGTGCTTCTCGGAAGTCTCAAAGCGACGAAAGCGTGGATTGTTGAGCGCGAAGAACAGGGGCGCCACACGTACTCTTGAGAAGGACTTGGCCTGTTGTGATTGTCGAATTATGCCAAAAATTATGCTTCCAGTTTCCAAATTATGCTCACAAAATGACAATGGTCTGTGTATATAACCTCGTTAAGGTATCAGTTTCGCCAGCTGGCAAATATACCAGGCTTAAAATTGTTGTAACGAAAAATTTAAACAACTACTTGTGCTATATTTCTTTTCAAGGCAAGGAGTCTCCTATCGATGAACCGCCTCCTAATCCGCTGGAAACCAACACCCACAAAAAACGCGGTGAGGCCGAGAACAGACAGGCGTTCAAAAAATCACTCCGCCATTTTATAAACAGACCAGGGCACATGTCACGTGACAGTGGAGAAAAAGCTCGCCCAGTGGAGAGCAGCAGTAAACGTGGTAAGAATAGTCCGCGATTCTATTCTTAAAGTTCCACCGTATCTTTGATTTGATATTTCTTGGGCGCGAAAATTCCGTAGCATTATAGAAATATTTCTACTCCTCCCTAGATGGGATGGTGATGGCGGATCCAAGATGGCGGCTCTAATGGCGAAATATGACGTCACATTACGTCAAACCCAACAAAAATACGTCAACTTGTAGAGTGAACTAAGGGCTTTCTACACAGTGCAAAATTTCGCTGAGCATTTAATTTATAGAACGAAAACCTTAGGGTGGGAGTTTCGTCCATCCATCCCTCCACCCCACCCCCCCCCCCTCCCTTTCAGGCCCCCGTGGTACACCATGATGGTATATAGTGGTGGTATGAATTAGCTTCACTACGTCCAAGAGTTAATATTTCTTTTCTTGTTTCCACAGATCTTTATGGCTATGATCGCGATCCTCAGTTTGTCGAAAACAAGAAAAGCCGCAAAAGAAGAGGAGCGGTGAATAGCAACACATACCGCTGGCCGATAAGCACTGATGGCGACGGGAATAACATTGTCAATATCCCTTACGAAATTGGTAAGTAATAATTTAGTGGCTAGAAAAGGATTTATCACAAAAAAACAACCGTAGATATATCCCATCTCTCTCTCAAAAGTACAATATACAAAAGGACATTTCTGTTTTAGTCTGAGTTGGAATATTGGAATGTGATGGTCATGTGATCAGCAGGCTACCTAGCCAATACATGGGTGCATTACCGACCACTATAAAATTTAGAGAAAAAGCGAGAATATGTCTGAAACTCAACGAATAAAATTTGACTGTAATTTTACTAGCTCGATTTTAATTGATTGCCGAGCTTAGCTAGTCGAATCCAATCGAACAATGTCAGCAATTGAGGCTCTACCTGTTTCGACGTGATACGCCAGTAACATACGTCCAGGTTAAAGTTCAATTCGCATGCGTATCGAAATAGCTCCTTATAGACTTCGTTGAAAAGGCCACCGCCCCGAGGTCAACCCAGGGCAAGGCAAGCGTCTTGTTTACACATTTGTTACTCAGTGGATAAAATATATGGTCGCGTCCTTTTTTAAATTTTCGTGCTTGTGACTTCAATGGTTTTACAATACAAAGACAGCCGGGAGGACCCATGCATAACTAAAATCAGCCAATCTTGAATGTTTTATTGCCGTCTTATTCGTTACGAAGTCCTTTAATTAAGACATATTTCTTCGACAAATATAACCGGGTCCAAACTGAAAGAATATTAGTCTTAACATTAGCGCTCGATCCGTGCTATCAACTCAGGACTCCCTTATAAAAATGACGGTGGCGCTCGTCGTACCTTTCAGAGGTTAAAATTTGACAATCGGTACACTAAGGGTGGTAAAATATAAAGGGACTGCCATTAGGGTTATCGCGATACCTTTTGGAGTATTGAACCAAAAAATAACAGGAACTCTGTGCGACTCCGCTGATTTTTATTACCTCAGGGCCACGCCTACTAAGCGAGATTCTGGTACCTTCTAGAGTTCTTATAGGGGACTATCGAGACCTCGGGTTTGTATCCCCCCAGTGCTTGAGCTTGGTGAAGATGTATTTGTAGCTGTCCAGGTCAAGAATACTCATATATGGCTTGCCTCCATTTCACAGACAGTAGTTTGAACAGCGATGCAGAAACGCGGTTGAGAACCGTCTTCTATCAGTTGGGGCAGGACACCTGCATTAATTTTGTGGAGCGTACTGACCAATCGAATTATGTGATCTTTAACAGCGGATCGGGGTAAGTATAGGACCATGGAAGCACTATCTAAAATTGTCATGCAGTATTGTAATCTTTGATCACAAGCGTCCGGACTTCTTACCTTACGTGCGATAATGTCCTTATGTACCAGTATACAAGAACCGATACAAAAAATACAAAAGACCAAACAATGCATTACAGCTTACTAATGACTAATAAATATAGAAAATACAGGACCATAAAATTGTTTACGTTATTCCCTAGTGCACCGGTACACGAGGACAAGATAGCCCTACGTACGGTTGTTAGAGGCCAAGCTTCGATGTGGCACCAAGTTTAAGATGATTGGTCCAAAAATGTAATTAATTTTCGTAGCAATTGCGTGTTAATTATGAAGTCATATCATAAATGAATGTAAAAGCACTTCAAGAAACCAAAATCTCACGAAAACAGTTAATAAATCTTAAAAGCACCAAATTTTCACGTGATGAAAAAATTGACGCACTAAAATGTTGTACAAAGATATTTAGCAAACGTCGGGCACTTTGTGCTTCTCCCTCCCCCCTTCTCTCCTCCAAGGGCGGGGGGGGGGGGGGGGGGGGGGGGGGGTCTTTGAGGCTGGAGGACACAATTCTATACGTTATATGCATTTTATTTTCTTTCTTATAGGTGCCTGTCTTTAATAGGGTACCAACCCAATCCCACTCAAACTGTCACACTGGGATCAGGGTGCGAATACAGGGCAACGATTGCTCACGAAGTAATGCACCTTTTGGGATTCTTCCACGAGCATACCAGGGAGGACCGAGATGATTATATCACAGTTTACCTGGACAATGTTATTTCAGGTAGGTTATTGAATAGTGTTTTACATGGTGAGCCAGGGAAAATGGGTAGCCTGGGTCCAAACTACTCATCTGGTCGCAATACAGTGGTCCCAGGGAGATAATGATCTCGTATAGTACAAATTATCACAATTCAATTTAATAGTCGAATTGACGACTGTTATGCCTTCCACTTTTCGCTTATTTGATTGAACGTTTGCACACAGTTTGAGCCTCTCTATTATACCATTTACACAGAAAAGTTATATACATTTAAAACTTCATCATTTTGTTAACGACTCCATCGATCACCGCATATGTACATGTTCATAGCAAATGCCCATGAAAACTTAAATTCCTCTTGCTTGACTCGTTAATCATATTTCCACTTTGTTATATTTTCGGCAGGGCTTGAATCGGAGTTTACAAAAAGAAGCCAGAGAAACTTTGGGTACTCGTACGACAAGAAATCGATCATGCAGTACGGGAAGACTGCCTTTGGCGTGGACGGAGCAGTCACCATGCAGTCCAATTCGGACGCTAATGAAGAACTGGGAGCGGTTTCACACATGGACGCCAATGATTTGGGAAAGATCAACGCGTTGTACTCTTGTACTAATGCTCCAACCTGTAAGCTTGCAATAACTAGCATCCCTTTAAATGCTGGCTGTAAGCCCAGGGCTTACACTCGGGGAGAGGGTGGGTGGGGGTGGGTAGTACTTGAAAATATTTTTATACGGGGAGGCTCCCCTCCCTCGATGTACCCTTTCATATACCTACAAACGGATTATTACCACTCTTACTCTTAATATTTCACCTGAATAGCCCCTTATAAAATACTTGAATGAGTCAACTGTTTGGTGGGTCTGTTTGAGATATTTTACAAGGCCCATTTAAATAACATAATTACAGTTTTCACTATTGTTTTTTATTTGTTGTTTCGTTAGCACACATTCAGGAGCTAAAATATCAAAAACATGTATATCTGTCGTATCTATTCTTCGTTGCAATTCACATCATCACGTACTAAGAGATATTTACGAATAATTTCCTTTCCTGTCCTGCAATATCAGAACAGGTTTACATCGTCTGGTCTAGTGATTATCTTTTTTGTGAATGAAAAGTTACGGAGACATACTATTGACGCCAACATTTAATACCCAAGATCCTCATGGTACAAATATATTATTACTATGATTATTATCATCATCATTATCATTATCATTCTTGCTATCGATATTGTTATTGTTGAAAGAAGTTTAAGGTGTAGACTGTTCACAGTCTTCTATTTTTTCCGTGAGGCCGTAGACGTTGATCGATCGTTGAGTCCGTAGACGTTGATCGATCGTCGAGTTCGTCATCTTGGATTCTTTATGCGAGCGAAAACTGGGGAGAGTACAAAATGCCCGTGGGTAGGGGGGGGGGGGTGTACTGGCAGCTATTAACGTGGGGGTGGATAGAGAAGCCTTACACTTTCATTTGCCATTATTGTCAGAAAAAGAACCCTTTCATACACCTTCGACAGCAACCCCCAGTACGTCTACCCAAGGGCATTTTGTACTCTCCTCAGTTTTCGCTCACGTAAAGAAACCAAGACCCCTCGAACTCAGCGATCGACGTCTACAACTTCACGGAAAAATAGTGGGCCTAGTACTGTGAACAGTGTATTAAGGTGCTTGGTTCCCAAATAAGACTACAAATTCTTGTTTACAGTCGTGGATCATACGATCGTTTTGACAACCGGTGATAGTACAGGAGATGGAACTGATGGAGATGTTTTCCTGAAACTCGTGGGAAGCTCTGGAACCACACCTTGGCAGCTAGTTACCTCAGGCGGGGAATATGATGATGAAAATGAGGCCGGCGAGTAAGTTAACGTTGAGAAAAAAAAATCTTTATTAAGGTGTTCATCACGCTTAGCTAAACAGCTAGTCCCCAGGTGCGCCACGAAATAAAAATATAAAATAGAAGAATAAAAACGTCATTGGAAGTGTATGAATTAAGTTAAGCTATAATTAAGAATAACGACGTGTTGCAATATTTTGTCTAACTAAGAATAAAATATAAAAATATAAAAATATTATTGAAACAGTAAAATAGTAAAACTTCTCGGTCAAAGTCCCGTAAGGTTTAACGTTCTTTTAAGAACAATTTAAAAATTGTTCTTAAAAGCCGTATATGTTTTTATCTTTCTTGTTTCGTCTGGTATAGAGTTCCACAAAATACCAGGCGATGGTGTTGGGAGAAAGAAGTAATTCCTGTAGTCATCTCACGAGCATGGGGAAAAGAAAAAGCCGGAGTCCCCGACGGGAATCGAACCCATGATTTAAGCATAAAACATTTTTTTCGTTACGAACTCGTTTCCGTTGCTGTTGTAGTTTGTTTTCTCTCTTACTGATCGATCTCATATCTCATATGAGTTAGTTTCCTTTTCTCAGCGTCCAGACGCACTACATTCCATTTCCCAACGTGGGAACAATCAGCTCTGTGAAAGTCGCCCTTGAGCCGGAAGGAGATCTGCCAAGCAGGAAAAGGCGTTCGATTGAATCACCAGGGGAGAAATGGAAAAGGTGGTTCATTAATACTAATGGGTGGACCCTTAGCAACGTAAGTATCAGTCTGGAACATTGCAACTGAATGTGCTGGTAGCCACAAAAATGCAAAGCAAACATGGGAATTAAGAATTTTCTTGCAAACCAAGCTTGTAAGGGCCAGGGCCAAGCTTGTAAGGGAATGTTGCCCCTACATCCTTCTGTACTACTTTATACAGCGGAGACCAAAGGACGGACTCTACGAAAACTGGGAAAAGCCGGAGATGGTGGGAAGCGGGATTCCAAAAATGGTGTGAACCGGGGAAACGGAAATAAATACGTTAGGAAATGAAAAGTTTATTAATCCTGTCCACAAGCCTCATTCCCCCCCCCCCCCCCATTTCCTCAAACAATAACTCCACCCACCCACCCACCCACCCCGTTTTTAACAATCACCGGTCAAAACGTTATAAACGGTCTCTCGACGTTGAGGCTACTAAGTTCGGAATATTCGAGTAGTCCAGTACCTCTTGTGAACCTCTAATTTCAGAGGTATTCTAAAACAATATTGTTCATTGTCTTCAGGGATAGGGGCATTGTTTGTGCCCTTTGTTCTTGTCCTATTGTTCTTCTGGCCAATCATGTGAGATGTTCAATGAGGTGCTGGTCGACTCGAATATTCGCGTTGCGGATAGTCACGTGATAGGAAAAGTCGGGTTACGGTGTATTAGTTCTACGATCAGAAGACAAGCTTCTTGGTAGTCTGAAATCCGTCCTCTCTTCCTTACCCCCCTGCGCCCCTCCTCTAAGGGGGTAAGGAAGAGAGGACGGATGACATTTCAGACTAGCTTCTTGGTCGGTTCTTGGCCAGTGGAAATCCGAATAACTATTAACGCCAAAATTACTTCAGACCGGCTTAGAGCGGAGACTAACTGACGACAACAGTACAACAACGACAACAAAACACAGTAACAGATAAGAGTAAATCAACTTATATAATCCAAGTAACATTGTGTTTCCTTAAAAACTCTTTTTAATCGTAGGCAAGAATTACGGTCGTGTTCTCTAATATCGGTACTTTGCGAGGGGTGGTGCTGTTATTGTGATTGTGATCAACCAAGCCTTACTTGATTCTTCGGCAAAGAAGTCGTTCATCATTTTCACATCGTTTTATCTTTTTCACATTAACAGTTGGAATTGGATGGTACTAATTATGGTGGAGGGGAACTTTACGAGAACGATGTGGTGACACTCTCATCCAGCTAAGAAACAGGAACAAGAACGATCCAGCCCGCATTTTCCACACAAACTCACAGACAAAGTAACGGACAAAACAGATCATGACTTTCCTTTACTATATTGTGTGCAGTTGTCTGTAAAAATTAACACAATGGTTTTAAATACATCCTGGTAGAAATGAAAGCCTGTTTACAATTCTAAGGTGCAACAGAGCTATATTTCTACCAGGAGTATAGCCTTACCGAGCATTACGATTACACTTCATTGACAGAAGAAAAACGAGCATTGACAAAAATCGACACGACCGTTTAAACGAAGTCACGAGTGTGGAGATGCAAAGAAGGATGGATCGGACCAGCATGGATATGCTTCAATCATTTTAATCACTCAGTAGTCAGTAGCAACGTACAGTAGAATGATAGATAAGACTCGAACAGGAGCTGTAATGATCTACTATATAAAGATCATACACTGTAAGCCCTTGATTTGACAAGAAATAAAAACGAGCATTGAAAATGAACACTCTCTTTGATGTCAGCAACTTTTCGTCAAGTTCGAATTTAAGTCCAGACCTGTTCCAATCCTAAGAATCGAAGAAGCTATGTGGGCGAGAATTGCCACCCGTTCCACACCTGGATAGGATGCTAGACCACTGTGGCAACCCCTCCCCCATCAATTGTAAGATTGTCCTATCAGTTCACCGTACATATGCAGTTATATTACTATTTATGTTCACGACTCATACACAGAAGTGGGTGTGCAGCTCGAACAGTGAGCCTGAGCGTTTAATGCCGTCCGGGTAAGAAACATATAGGTCTATTTACATTCTCCGTCACTGCCACTTACAGTTCAGCTCTGCCGACTATATGTAAATACATAACCTACCTATATCTAGGTGGGTGGTACTTTATACTTTCTCCATCCGGTCATCTCACAGTTCATTACCTTTCTCATGGATGGTGTTTATTTCAATGGTTTCCTGTGCCAAGTAGGTAAGGTAAAGTCTGCTTACGAGCCAAGGGGCCCATCAGGCCGTAGCTTATCCCGGTTTCCGTAGCATGAAGCGACTAGGAGTATTTCTACTTCCCCCTGGATGGGATGCTAGTCCATCGCAGGGTTACCCCCAGCAGTAAATTCACCGGTACCCATTTATACACCTGGCCCCAGTTGTTCAAAAGATGGATAACGCTATCCACCGGATAAATCACTATCCAGTGGATAAGTGTTGGCAAAACAAACTACGCTCTCCACTGGATAGTGATTTATCCGGTGGATAGCGTTATCCACCCTTTGAACAACTGGGGCCTGGGTGGAGAGAGGCACTACGAGAGTAAAGTGTCTTGCCCAAGAACACAACGCTGTGCCCCGGCCAGGGCTCGAACCCGGACCGCCCGATCCGGAGTCCAGCGCACTAACCATTAGGCCACCGCGCCTCCCTTCCTGAGCCAAGTAAACCACTGAAAAGCGTCTGGCAACATATTGGAACCTTCGCGCGGATAGGTTTTATGTCGCCACCTGAAAAAGCTCTAGCCCGAGTTTGAGCAGTTACGCCACACAGCCTTCTCTTGTTGCTTACTGCATTGTGCAAATCTGATACTGATAAAAACATGATAGCAATGCCAAATCCGTGATCTCTCTCTCTCGCAAAATTGTGACCTGAGAATATTACGTCTTCCGGTGACGTAGAGCTTTATTATCGAATCTCTGGCGGTGCGAGGCAAAAAGAAAAATGTCAGGCGTTGTGTTCTTGGGCTAGAAACTTTGTCAGTGCCTCTCTCCACCCAGCAGGGCCCAGTTGTTCAATTTAAGGGTGGATAGCGCTATCCAACGGATAAACCGCTATAAAAAAAAACCAGCGGGTAAGTGTGGACAAAACAAACTACGCTATCCATTGGACAGTGATTTATTGTGGATAAAGCGTAATCCACCCTTTGAACAACTGGGGTCAGGTTTACTGAATGGGTAACCCTGCGATGGACGACTAGCATCCCATAAACGGGGAAGAAGAAATACTCCTGGTCGCTTCATGCTACTGAAACCGGGATAAGCTCCGGCTTGATGGGCCACTAGGCTCGAACGCAGACTTACAGCCACAAAGCGTGTTGGCTCTTAGGGTAAGATCGCGCATGACGGGCTTGTGAACGAGAAAAATTTCATCAATCTTATACCCCATTCACACCAAAGCTTTAACATGTTTAAATGTTGTTCAGTTAAACACGGTTTAAAATTGTTTTCTTCATGGAAGTTGCTGACTGATGTTTATCGACTTCAAATTTAGGACAACGAAAGCACAAGTTAGAGCATACTTGAACCCTATGTAAAATTTAGTCTGTCTTTTCATTTTCTTAAACCTGGTTTAACTAAACATGTTTTGTTGGTGTGAATCAGGTATTAATTTTCGGCTTAAAAATGAATAAATTAGAGATTCTGCAATCCTTTGAAGTGTCTACTACCCGCCCTCGTTTTCTATGAGCGACAGTGAACTCGGCTGTGCCTCGATGGGTATTCGCTCATCGAAAACTCGGCCTCGTAGTGTAACTGTATAAATGACTTGAAAGTAACACAGGAATACCAAGATCAGTGGATTTCACATTTATTATTGATCACAATTACATTGTGAAAATAACTGAACCTACTATTGTTACAAATCGAAATGTTAGCACTGAAAATCTCCTAGCTATCCACACAGCAATTCCTATTTTGGTCGACGTTTTTTTTTTTTTTTTTTTCATTGAATGACCTGGCCTTCGATTCTCGTGACCACCTACTGAAAATGTTTGTAGAATCTGTCAGCAGGCTATCTGTTTTCACTCGGAGAAAAGATCGGGGAAGAAAACTGGCTGAAAATGGCCCACCCCACATTACGCAGGTAATCGTCTTTTGCGAACGCGAAAAGTGAGAGCCCCAAAAGCGGGGAGGGGGAGGAACTCAGGTTTTTTCCGCTCCTCTCTTTTGCTCTTATTAGAAAACAAACACCAGATCACAAGTTAAAAAGGATGATGCTTTTTCTCCTCCCCATATCTAATCTCCGACTGTTTGAAGAGCCTTTTGACAGACTATTTACACTAGATACCGTAAACTGCCACTTGTAAGCCCTGGGCTTACAGAAGTTCGTACGGGGTTTTGGGTGGACTTATAAACAGAGAACTTATATTGGGGGGGGGGGGGGGGGGGGGGGCTTGTAAGCGTAATAGAAAAACGTTTTGAAACGAGCCACAGAAGTGTTGATCAAAATACGTTTTTAATTTTCTTGTTTTTAATTAAGCTTTAAAACGTCATAATGAAGCAATATTTAGGCCTTTTTCAGTACTGCCATCCAGCAGATGGGGGCTTATATCTGGGAGAGGAGGGGGGGGGGGGGGGGGGGGGTCTTATAACCTGATTACGTTTTTGTTGTTTACAGGTGGATGGGCATATAGCCCAAGGTGCATATAAGCGACAGTTAACGGTACAAGATTCACACTACCAGCTATAAGCAATAACCACAAGGACGAGCATGTAACATGCATGATCCGACAAACCACTGAATAACGTGAATACATTCTGTGTAATAACATTGATATATAAAATGACCACTGTGTTTTTTCAAAAATTATGAACAAGCTATACGATATGTACATATTTTATTCATGCAGAACTTTTTAGTTTATACATTTTTGTTTAGCATGAATTGGAAAAGAGAAAATCTATGGGCAGCTTGCAATTGTAAAATAAAGTTCAACTATGTTTAACCCTTTAAGTTCCAAAAGTGACCAACATGAAATTTCTCCTCACAATATCGATACTTCATCAAGAGAAAAAGTTATAAGAATAAATGGAATGAACACTAGAAGGAAATTGCATACTATAAGGAAATGCATGGAGATCAGTGAGGAGAATTTGTATGTGGATATTGGGGCTTAAAGAGTTAACTCCTTTTACAGACACAGCTGCCCACACATCTTTTTGTGTAAATGCACATTGATTCACCAATACTTCCTAAGTATTGTGATTCTGTGAAATTGCACTGTGAGAAAGTTGGCATTCAGCACCTAGTGTGACTTTCTTATGACTGCTCACAGAACAAGTGTAAAACCTTGGTCCTCTTTGTATTAAGTGGGTTAATGCAACTGGAAACAAACAAAAACACATTGAAGAACTGCAATCCTGGACAAACCTTGTAAGTGAGACAAGTGAAATATCACACAATTTCTTCAAATGTCTTGACCTACACAGGGGCGTAACCAAGGGAGGGGGGGGGGGGGGGTGGAGTGCCGTTTGTGGGATAATTTTTTAAGTAAACAACATACAAACCTTACAATTTTGGTGGTGAAAAAGCACAATTCTGAAAAATTAACATGCCATTTATCTTTTCTAGTGCTAGCCGGGTAGTTATATTCTCCATTTTCAGGAACAAACATCTGCAGTAGACTATGTACCCTAAGTACCCTGGGTGTGACACAGTGTGACCCCCCCCCCCCCCCCCCCCCCCTATGCCCCTGCTACAAGGGGGTAAAATATATTTTATTCCCCTCTCTCCTCTCATGTTGATTCAGGGTGTTTGCAGTAATATTCAATTATCCACCCAGCTCTAAATAATTCTCACATGACAATATTGAGCAACATTGAAATGGGGGAGAGGGGGTTGGAAAAAACAAGCTGTGGTATTCAAATAAATCAAAGTTTGGTCAAGTGTCTTAACAGATTTGTTCAGGATTGTGCGTAAAAAGAAAATGAAAAATAGTTATATAAAGCTACAATGTATATGTTACTGTTGCCATTATGCATGTAGCCTAAAAATTACAATTACATTGCAAACCTGCATGGCAAAGTAACTGTGTTTCAAGTAAATTGCATCGTATTTTTTGTGTTGTTATTTTCAATCTATACAACTAAACTTTGATACATGCACATGAACATGGAATATAAATGCAAACAAAAGTTCTACTTAGGTTTATAAATGTTTCAGGTAAAGGATAAACAGTGGGCTCCTTATTTCTCGAACCTCCAAGAGGACGGAAGGCTGACTGAGGAAAGGAAACCACTTATGATTTCGAGTATGAGTTTTGAGAAATCCAGGATTGACAAAACTGGGATTCCACCGTCTTCTCAATAATTGTGATTCAGTTACTGTGCCACACAAAAGCCGTTATTTACAGTATATGTATAAAGTAATACAATTCAAATTTAAATTCAGCACCTTTAACTTACCAAAAAATAGATTACCGGTAGGTAAAACTATCCCGTAACAGAGCAGGCTCTCTTGTTTGGGTTTCATGTTGTCTAGCTGGGATTTCATCCCAGTGTCAAAACTGAATGAAACCTCCAAAGAAGAGAGCTTGTTCATGGGCTAGGGAAAACAGAAACACCTTTCTATTCATTCACACCTATTCTTGTCAGGTGTCAGTTGGGAGCATGGGGACCTGGTGTTGTACAAAAATTCATGAAGCAGCCAGGTGAGCACCTAGTTACTCCATGAACTGTGCTCTATTAAGAACCTGATTACTACCACACTGTCTTATTACTAATAATACATGTATTATAAAGTACATATTATGGTAAAAATTAATCATATGAGGTGGCCTGAAGCAGACAGTGATTTGCTTTGTTGAACAGCTTTTACTGAGAACTCTGCCTGAGATATCATTGGTAAAAATGCTGTTATTAATATTATTAATTGTACATTATTGAAATAATGATTTCACCCTGAATAACTGCAGCCATATGAGGATGATATTTACTGTTCAGTTCCTCCATTTCAATAGAGAACTGAAAACATAATATGAAATGACTTCAAATTCACAAGCACACTTCAACAAACCTTGAAGAATTAATTCGGTTTGGCCGGCTTCACCACCAGGGAGGGTGGGTCAGTCTTGACATTGCCAACAGGGGCGGGGAGAATCTCAGGCTGCTGTTCTATGATGCACCTGATTCTCCGCTCGTCTTTCGGCCAGTGGTACTTCATGAATAAGTTCAAGAAGCACGGCACGTCACTTGCAGATGATCCTTTCAGCATAATGTTCATGAACTTGCCGTTTCTGTTGCTGGCGTGAACAGCAAGTTCAGCTAATATTAGATCAGATTCAAGTCGCAGCATGCACTCTTCATCACCTGAGGGGGAAAAAAACATCAAGTTTGTCCTTTAACCTGCTGCTTGTGGAATTAAATGGATGACGAGCGAGGGGAGAGGGAGAAAGGAGCCATTTTATTTTACCTTGCACATTTACATGTACAGTGTAACTGAGGGCTACACTGCAGAACTTTAGGAAATTCATAAAAGGGGAGAGAGAGTTACTAGTTTTGCAGTTTCTGCTCATTACCTAATCTTCACAAAATATAGTTGTAGGATTTTGCACTGAGATCAACAATACATTGAGATATTACTTAAGGCAACAATGTCTCTACTAAATATTAATGAAATTGTGATGAAAAATTCCAAATAAATTCACCAGTTATGGAATAGTGTTTTAAATAACCACCTGGCCAGCCAGATTCTCATGGAAAACACAGAATCCTCATTTTCAACTTTGGACTAAAAAGCTTAAAGCTTAACTTAAAGTTCAATGAGAGCACAAAGTTCTGCAAACCAACCTTCAAGACTATCACTGATTTCTTCAGGAGATGAATCAAAAATTCTTTTCAATTCTGGTGAAACGCATATAAACACGAAGTCACTTTGCTGAACACTTCTCACAGCATAGCGGAACTTGTTTTCGGCTACTTTAATAATCTCTAACTTGTCCAAATGGCACTTGTAACCCAGTGATCTGCCAAAGTGATTGTACAACTTCAAGACCTCCTCCTGAAAGGCTTTCTCTTTTTCTTTCTCAGAACAGTGAATGATGGAAATTGTCTTTCCAGAACTCACAGGTGGGTCTACTGTATGTAAGAAGAAAAAAAAAACATGGCACAAGATTATAAGTCAATGCTTCACTATCATGACAATATACCATATTTATTCAATTTAGTGCCCTGGGCACTTATAAAATTTTTGGACCTTGTGAGTGGGCGCTTGTTCAAGGTTGGGCGCTTAATCTAATAAACACGGTAGCACAGTGGATTTCTCAAACCTGCCAAAAACCAGTTCAACCAAATGTCTTTCCCTTGGACTTGCTTCACTTCGTCAAACAATGGAATTTTACCCTGATTACTTACACTCCCACTTTCTCAAACCAAGCCCAGTCAAAATTGTACATTGAAAATTTTAAATTGTAAAGTTCACTTTACATTAACTTTGTTATAAAATTATATGTGGTCCAATCGATGTTAACCCCAGCAGTTTTTCCACTGCCCAGGGAAGAGAGAAGTACTTACTGCTAGAGTACAGCGTCTTGCCCAAATACACATTAAAACCCAGGAAGTTGAGTTTCAACCCTAAACCTGTCAGCCAAGAATCCAACCCAGTTACCATCACACCACTGTCCCTCTCGCACTGTTAGAGCTAAGCCCCATTAAAATGAAGATTTTTTCCTTTCAGAAAAAAAAAATCTTTTTTAAAATATACTTATTGTCCTCTTACTTTTAGGACATTTTTCTGGATCTTTCCTTAGAACAATTCTAAAAAGAAAAGATAACCTTTTTTGTGGGAGGCAAAAGTTTCATATGGAGATCCAGTCTCAATAAAATACATACCTTCCGAAGACATGTAGCCAGATTCATATCCAGGAGATATAGGAGAGCTAACAGATTCGCCCGAACTCAAGCTATCTGTGAGTGACAGCTTTCGCGCCTCTGTGACTTTGAGCGGAGACAAATTTTCACATGGCTTCTGGGCATCCTCACTGTAATAGTCCATAGTGGTGTATGATGTGACCGTTGTTTCAAGGCTGGATTCGCCACTACTAACACGTTCAGGAGGGTTTCCCTCATTGGTAGAATGTTCTGATGACTTCTTGTGACGCTTCCTCTTTGAGAACATATTGACAAATCTTTTTCCTAAAGACTTCTTTCCGTCATTGTTTTTTTTGCTCTTTGGATCATGAGAAATAGAACGGTTCAAGTTTCTTCCATCTTTGCCAGGGTCAAGCTCACCAGAAGGTGACCATGATTTAAACCTAAAGAGCTCTGGTCTTTCAGCAGCAGTAGCTCCACCATTGTTCAAGTCATTACTACTAAAGCACTTCCCTTGAAGGTCTTTACTACAGTCAGTTGTACCAGAACTACAATTCTCAATGTCACTGCCCAAACTCTTACTTTTTGTGGTGACTCTGTATGGCAGAGATGATGGTAAGCTGGAAGTTGTTGAGCATTCTGAAGGTATAGAAAATGTTTGTTCCGTGCTATTACAGTCTGAGGACGGAAACATTGTGTTACTCCCTGTAATATCACTACTCATACTAGACGGAGCAGAGTCAGTATCATCACCAATGTCATCATCTTCTCTAGGCCTGTTAGCGTTTACCAATGCTGCCTCATATTCTGAAACAATTATACAACATGAACCATAAAAATTTGATTTATCACCCACGCTGCTTATTAAAGAGGATCCCCAGTCCACACAAACAAATGCTTACTAGCAACAGGGCTGTGCTCTAAGGGCGCCCGGGTGTCTCAGGTGACTAACGTTTGCCTTTGGGCGACCAGATAATCTTATTTCTTTCATATAAGCTTTATGCTGGGCACCCTGGATCTTATACTTTGGAACCTTTGAGCTCCTTGTAATTTTTCTTAGAGCACAGCTTTGGGCAAAAATAAAAATTTCAGAAAAAACTTACCTTTTCCTTCATTTTTTAAGGTAAGATAACCTTACAAAACAATAATAGCAAGTAGAAAAACCTCAGCATTTTTCCAAACTGATTCAAGCATTCTTAAATGAAATGACCTATTGTGGCGACGCAAAAACTTCATATATGCTATTACCAAAGTGTAACATATCAACAAATCCAAAACAAAACAGAAAACAAACCATGAGACTGTGCAGTACAGACTGGATGTCGGCTTCAAAAGACCTAACTTTCTCAATTTTCCAGGAATGCTTTTCCCTGTACCTTCTTTATTTCTCGCATTGAGGCCCTTGCTCTAGGCTAGTCCCCTAAAACCCGTTTTGCAGGACACATCAGCAACATTGAAAACATCAAAATATAGCAGTTTTCAAATGTAAAACCAAAACCAAAGTAATCACTCTGGATAATCACAAGAAACACAGACAATCCAGTAAACCAATCAAAACTCGAAGCAAATACATGTAGCCGACACGAAACAGGGGAAAACATGCGTGAGCAAGTCGTGATTGGGTTTGGGTTTACTTCTGGTTGGAAAATATTTAAAGGATAAATTAAAAAAAAAAACTAACAACAGATTTAGTCACAAATTCTCAAATCATGTTTCTCTTCTGGCTATTTTCAAGTGTCTTGGTCTAAGCATTGCCCTTATATCACGCATCAAATATAAAACCTTCACTATGCTCACTCATAAGAATAAAGAAGCTCTGTGCTGTCAATCTTACAAGACAAAATATTTCACAACCACCGGAAGTTAAAACAAACCAATTACCAAAACATGAGCAGTATTTCCGTGACTAAAGCCTTAGTTTCTGAAAGATCTGGAGGATCAATCGAGTATGCCAAGTTGGAATTCTAAGCTATTGAAAATGTAAAAATATTAGCAATTTACCACAAGATCCTTTCTAAACGTATTCATTTACATTCTAAGAAAACAAAGACAAATTTAAAAATTATCTCATCTGCCCGAGCTAATTTTCCCGAAAATGAACCTTCACAGTCTACTTGGAAATCGCCTTTTCACCTGGTTAAAACTAACTCGAACTTACATTCTCCCAAACTTAAAAGTCGCCCACAAAAATTTCGCAACTTTTTGCGAAGAAATGAATTTTTATAACGGAAGAGCTTGCATGTTCAAATCGATTGTTCGCTTTCAAGCTTTCATGCCGAATAAAGACGTCAATCGCATAAATTAACACTTTTACACCGAGACATTCTTTTCAGGTGGAAAATAGTTTTCTATCGTATTTTCGTGTCTATTTTTTCATTCACTGATGTACAAAGCAATTTAAAAGTTTTAATTACTTATCAAAATCGTCGGTCAAATTTGCAACCGCGTGGGAAAGGTGAATCACTTTAATTATTGAGTTCTCTTTCAGTGGTTCTTTGCAATAATTTCTACTCATCTTACTACAAATTCTTTCTTTGAATTAACAGATTTCACACAACTTTTCTATTAAACTGCGAACTGATCGAGGATGGATTATTTCGACTGCTAACGCTCGAAGACTCTAGAATTCTCTGTCGATTCATATTTCTACGTGATATTTTTTTCACGCGACTGCCCACTCACAAATAATGAGCGAATTCGTGATTGCCGCAACGTTTTTAGCTAGAAGACTGTCAGAGATTCACGACTAGTGAAATGAACAATACTTCTACGCCTTACATATTGATTACAAAAGGAAGGAATTGAGTCCATTAAATCATAGATAGCCAGTGCTCACAGACTTTGCTGGTGGTATAAAAGCTTACCTTCCACGCACTCGTGAATGACTTCCAGACAAGCGTAAAGTTCGAGCTCCGTCAAAACATCCACAAGTTTTCCCAAACGACCGTTTCTTTTGTACATCCAGTCTTCCAGCAAGAGTAGTCCAGGCCTAGCATTATGAGCAAAGTAACCAAGAATCTTTTCTGGAGAATAATCGAGCAAATCGGCCACATCTTTCCAGTTTTTCAGAGCGCCCACAATATTCAATCGCAGTGAAAGAGGGTCCCTAACTTTCCTGTAACTGAGCACACTTTGCGCCGGTAAAGATAGTATTTCTGGCGCTATAAGTCTCCGTTGAGGGCCTTCCTCGTTCTCTCTGCAATCCATAATTCGTTTCCAAAACTGAATACTATACAATTTGTACCATCATTTGTTTCACATGCATGTCCATACGTACGACGACGAGCACTTTTGATCGTCGGAAATTATTTGCACACCATAAATCACTTCCCATGATGCCTCGGACATTTTACATCACGTGGTCATATTCTCTTCCTCATTCCATCCTGCTCTTCATAAGCATTTTAGCCACAGAACGTGAAAATATTCTTCCCTTTCTTTATGTTTGACCTTTAATTTGATTATTGTGTCAATTAGGATAGAACGCACGCGATATTCCCGCCTATGACAAACTCTCGCCCACCCCCACCTCCCTTAAAAACACCCTTGCTATAGCTCTTGGCCCGTTTCTTAAGGCGGGGGTACACCTGAAGCCCGTTTTTCCACCGCTAAACTTGGTTTAATGCGAATATCTCGTCTGCGTTTCAAGCAATTCAGAAACTCTATGCTCATTTCACAAAGCTATGATAAGCGGTGTTTTGTAAATTTTTTGGTGATTTTTGGGGATGTTTGGAAAGAGATAGTTTTTCTCAAAGGATTAGTAAAATTTGGAGAAATAAGAAATATTAAAGATTTAATGTGATTTTAAAATTAGAATTTGAAGTTAAAAATTAGTATATGGACACCCAAACAGTTCCCTGACAACCTGGGGTGCTCTTGCGTGGGGGTCAACTGTCTGTTAGTGTTTCAAAAATAATTTTCTTTCTTCTATCCCTTCCTTAAAACTCTTAAAATTTCACTCAAAATCGGGTGTACCCCCACCTTAATATATATATATTTGTTTGTTTGTTTATTTATTTACTTCTTTATTTATCATTTTGTTTGTTTGGGGAAAAAGTAAAAACGAAGTCGGTAGGTCAATTTTCAGAGAGATAATTTTGAAAATTCGAGTATTTCGTGTCCATCATTTCAAACCGAAATATTTGGTCAAAATTTATTTCTCTTTTGTTTTATCGTGTTTCGTGCTTATTTGCGGTTAAGATCAAATTGTCATCCAGTTCTTATTTTGGAGCCGACAAAACCAAACAGATTCATTTCTGTCGTCTCAATAGTACATCATTTGGTATTCTGTTCGTGTCTTCGGTTCTTTCTTGATATCACTAAGTGCCCAGTACGTGACTCCATCAGAAACTCTACCAGTAAAATTAGATTATTCAAATTGTATTTTCCTCGATATATTGACAGTGATTGAAAACTGATAGAAATACTCTGATATAAATGCACTGTAAGTAGTCAAAATAAAGTTCTATGACGGAGGCTGAGATCGTGACCTACATAGCGTGTTTCTTTTTTTTTTCTTTTTTAATTTACCTAATTTTCGAACTCTGATGGAATTTTTCCAAGTCTGTTCTCCAGACTGCTCACAGCCTCTCTATTTTTCAACGCAATAATTGCGTTGAAAAATAGAGAGGCTGTGATGAATAAAACGCGAGAAAGTTGGCGATACTCTCCCCGTTCTTTCCCCACGTTTGACCACTTTCATCGACCAAAAAAAAAACGAAAAAAAAAGAAAATAGAGGGTTGTGAAGAGTCTAAAGAAAAATGTTCAACCAAAGAAGGAAGAAACCCCGTTTCCTTGTTAGTTTTCTGCCGTTATTCGATATCATCGTAGTAAAGATACCTATTTCGTATCTGCCCTTATTTTATGTGCTTTAATACATATTACCGTGTTTGGCTGACTGGTTTTTATATCAAACTTCAAACTACCTTCAAAACTCAGAGATACCCCCCTCCCCCCCCTCCCTCGCGAATTTGTCGTTCTAACGTACTCTTCCACCTCCCCACTCTCCCACCAAAATCCTGGCTGAAAGGTGAAATAAGGTGACCACCGTGACGAAAGCGGAACACAATTTGAACTTGGCAGTCAAATGCAAATCAGCAGGTCGCGGTTTCCTTTATAACTTCCGGGAATATAACAGTTGTCATAGTTAGTGGTAGTCTCCTCTACTAACTGTGCAGTTATTGAACGATTCCAAATTACGTACAGTCAGACCTAAAAGGTCCTAAAAGTGTTTGGAAATCAGGAATTCGGGCTCTTGTTGGAGATGACGTCCTAGATCAGACTGCGCGTGGTCTAATGAACCTGACCTGCTGTCAAAACACTTCGAGGTGTAAAGAATTGTTAGCGTTCTTTATCTTTTTATCGTTGCGTAATTTTTAGATAAGATTTTATTTACTAGTAGTTTATGAATTTTTAGCGATTTGTCCTATATGTACTTGAATACCGGTACCCTTTTATTTACTAATTATACACTTTATTTACTATGACTTACACGACCCCTCAAGCTATATAGCTTTTGATTGATTGATTGTCACGTTACTTTTGTTTTCTGAATCGTTGTCATGCAACCACTCCCGCACTCCGTGCTGACATACCGCCTGCGCGCCAAGTATGATGGGTTATCGTCCTCAGAGCCCTCGGTTTATTTCGGCACAAATAAAACGAGTAGCTCTGGGGACGAGAATGCACGCGAGTACGACCAAAACATAGCCCGTTTCACGGATACTGGACGCCATATTGAATAAACTAGTAGTAATCAGCGATTAGGGGAGTGCGTTCGACCTAAAATGGAGAGTCAGGTAGTAGCAAAGGAGAAAGGTTGTTGGCAAACTATGCAATTTAATATGCCTCAAATGGAGCGATGAGGATGAGCGAGAGAGGAATCTCATCACACAACATTTTGGAGGAAAGATTGCGTGACGAGCCAAAAGAACATCTCTCTGCAAAATAGACTGGAATTTGTCGCATCAAGAAATGGGTTGTGTTTTTTTCGAACTGTGAAAAAATTGTGACACTGTAGCAGTTCTTGATATGTTAAAGCAGAATTTTTCTTTGCTTGCAAGCTATGTTATCGTAAATTGGGTGTTACACTGTTACACAAGAAGCCATTCAACCGGACGGAAACATGATCTGTCATCATAGCAGTGATTGTTTACCAAAGGTCAAAAAGAACCTCAAATAATAAATGGCACGGCAAATTCTCATTGATGTCAGAATATTGTAAAACAACGTGAATAGAAGTCGCTCCGAGCACTTCATGTGACATTCACAAAGCAGAAACGTACAAAGTCATAAAGGAATGGGCAATTTGCATTCATTTTTACACTAAAATTCATATGGAATAGAAATGAATTATCATGTACACGACAAATAATTATTTATTTCACTTTAGTTGTTTAATATCTTTTGGCACTACACAGCACTACACAACTTCCAAAACTCCACAGACTTCTACAAATACTTTCAGTTCAATTTGAAAATAGATCGTGTCACAGCACATCAACTTTTCGTTCATAGTCAATACACTCATAATATTCAATAATGATTTCCTCATCAAAATGCCTAAACATTCTGCGAATAACTATAGAATACAAATTCAAAGAAGCGATAAAACAATTTTGATCCTTATTCTACTCACTCGTTTTACATGAAATGCTAACGATTTGAAATTTTAGCTAGTTTTGTGAATCGTTTTGCATGCAAACACGCTGGTTTACCTTGCCTATAAAACAACGAATCGAGTTACTCGATTTCCAGTCCTTTTACGACGTTCGGTGGCTGATTAAAACTCTTCTACCTTGGATGAAAACCCTCCAAACAGCAGCGATAACAGACCATAACACAGGACAATTTTGTCGAGAGAAATCACTCCAAACAGCAAAACAGAAGCACATGGCATGGAGATGACGTTATTCGCCCCTGAAAAATTTTCTGGGGGGGGGGGGGGGGGGCCAAATTGACAACGTCGTATAGTCCATAAAAGCAAGAGTTTTTCTTGATCTCCTTCGTCGAACGCAATTAGTTTCGCAAAGGACTATGGGTCGATAAGGGGGCAAAATTTCCAAGATGGCGTCGCGCGACGCTCGTGGTGTGAACTAGTGGAGATTGCGAGCTTTCATTTCAAGTTTATTATTGCCGAGTCTGACAATTTCACTTTATCTATGGGTGGAGGTGATCACTGTGCCGTATTTGGCTGTTCAAATGACCGGAGAAAGCGAGAAAAGTATGTGAGTTCCAAGGACTAATGTAACATTTCTAAACATAATATAAGCTTATTAAATTTTAATCAATCGCCCACACTTACAAAATTGCAGTTGCAACACATGCCATGATTTTAATGTAGAAGTTCTTCTTTTCAAATAAATATTCGGTTATGTCACAGAAGTTTTATGAAATTATCTATCAGCTTACCATGATAGCGCACTAAAATACTGCTGAGGAGAAGTTGGGGACTAGCTGGCAATTAGTCTCGCCTTTAGAAAAATAGAAACTTTTGATGGGTGATGCAAATGCTCTTTGTTATCGCAGGTGTATTATAAAACCCCATGTCCAATATATTAAGTGGCATCAGCCCCAGAAAAAGCACTTTAAATTATGGGAGCGACTTATCAACCGCAAAAGCTTTAAAGTGACAGCAAATACAACGGTGTGCAGTAATCATTTTGTTCATGGTAGGCCACTAGGATAACACCCACATCCTGAGCTCTGGCTAAGAGGATATGAAACAGATAAGGAGACCAATAATCATGAGGTTCGAAGAATTATCGAGTCCTGGAATGATACTAAAGAACAAAGTGATGTGTTTTTGACCACTCGAACAGGAGCCGTTAAAAGAAAAGCAATGCACACCCAAACAAGTAGTATGAAATCTAAAAAACTTGAAGTTCTGCCTAAAGGGTTAGACAATGAAAAGAAAGCAGCTGTTTCTCAATCATCTATAGCACAAGCCGCGGAAAGTGATCACACATACTGCAATCTCAAGGATTGCACTTTTCAAATAACTGAAGGTGATGAATGCAGCTGTCAATTGGGGCTTTGTGTAAAATGTAAAAGAAAGGTGATGCAAACAGTTGAAGAAAATGAAAACCTAAGAAATGAAAATGCCAGACTTAAGGAAAGCCTTGACAGTGTCAGGCAAAACAACTCGAGTGACAACTTTTCCATAGACAAAATCAAAGATTCTGACTATCTGGTCAAGCTTCACACGAGTCTTGATAACTTCAAAGTTTTTGAGTGGATCTACAACCAGGTGAAGGACAAGATACCATATATGCAATACAGTTGAATCCCGATAACTCGAACCCTCAATAACTCGAACCTCCCGCTAACTCGAACCTTTTTCGATTCCCCTCCGGGCAGTTTTCTTACTAATTTTACCCTCGATAACTCGAACTCCCGATAACTCGAACCTTTTTCGATTTCCCTTGAAGGTTCGAGTTATCGGGATTCAACTGTATTATAAGGGTCTGGAGTCCCATAATGTTAAAAGATATCAGGTAACAAAGTGTAAAAAGCCTGGCCCAAAGCGAATTTTGTCACCCGAAAAATCATATCTACATGGCTCCCTCTCCTTTCCCTGGAGTTGAAACCATTGATCCACTGGCCAACACGCGAGGAAGCAGAAAGATACTACCCGGATTGTTTAAAAAAATACAAAAACGTTATTGCTATAATTGACTGCACTGAAGTGCCTATACAACGACCATCATTAGCTCTTGCTAATGGGCAAATTTATTCTTTCTACAAAGGTAGGCCGACATGCAAACTGCTTGTTGCTTGTACCCCCGTTGGAACTGTCTCTTTTATTTCAAACAGTGCAGGAGGTGCTATGAGTGACAAGAGGCTTGTAAAGGAAAGTGGCATTATATCAAAGTTTGAGCCGGGAGATACAGTCCTAGCAGATAGGGGTTTCAACATTCAAGAGCTTCTTCTCCCTCGTCAAGTAAAGCTAGTTATCCCCCCTTCCTGAAGAAAAAGAAACAGTTCACTATTGAGGATGACACCCGCACTAAGCAAGTAGCTAACGCAAGAATTCACATAGAACGTGTGATTGGTCGTCTGAAAGATTATGACATTCTTAAGTGTGAACAACCTTTGGACATGGTGGATCTTTTTGATCACATCGCAACGGTTGTATGTGCACTTATCAACCTGCAAGAGCCAATAATACCCCTAAACTGTCAGTGACGGTAGCACAGTAAACAAATTGTGTAACCAAGTGAATGGATCTGTTATTTTTATATGTGAGACCTCTGCCCCCTAAAATATCTCAAGTGGCAGAGGTGTTGTTAAGTACGGCATTTTAACTTATATATGATTTAAGAGATTACCATTTGCCTGTTCAAAGTATAGGTAATGCTATAGAGTAAATAGATCACTGGCCAGTGGTTTAGGATGCTGACTATCTACTGGTAAGTGAGCTGTCCAGTGTAAAGCATTACCCATCCTTTGAACAACAAGGCAAAGGACTGAATGTACTGAAAGTCAATCAGTTTATTATCATAACTTTAAACTTGGGGATCACATTGTTATCACTTGGGAGAGCAGGCATCACACATCCAAATCAAATTTTGGTCTTCAACAATGGCTTCTTCTCCAGTTAAGTCAACACATTTCCAGTTTTCTAAATTTGAATGTTTGTTTATTTAGTAAGAAGAATATATTCTCCAGGGGTACAAAGTTAACACAAAACAAACTGGAGATACATCAAAGTTGTATTTATTTGAAATGTACTGGATACTTGCACGTTACAAAGTACACTGTATCCTTGGTTCAGGCCTGCCTTGGGTTAACTACAACTTTGACAGGGAATTCTATTCTTAATAAATATATATTTTGTAATACTGTTTTAATCCTTATATTAGATGGTTGAAATGTAGCTTTACAGAAGCACATATTTATATAATTTTAACAGTCTTAAATGTCCTAAATATTAAGCTCTAAGTTTACTCACTTTCAACCCAATATTTTTCCATGTCGATTTGACACAGCTCTGGGTAGCTCTGCGGGCCTTCCTCCCAGCCTACACCTAAACTGTCTGGGTCAGGAAGAATTATTCTCCGACCTTCAAGTTTTAACTTGCCTATTCTTTCTCGATCTACCTCCTCTAAACTTTCTTGAACATTTTTTACGACTCTGAGCCCTAATCTTTTCGCAAACACACAAAGGTTAATTAAACCTTCCTTATTAGTATTCCCCACCGGAACTTCTCTTTCCAATAAGTAATTCTTCAACTTTGGAACGTCCCAACTTCTGAAGAAGGCTTCATCCGTTTCATCACTTGTAACTCGCGACGCCATGTTGGATTTTATGCCCCCTTTTTGACCCATACTGCTTTGCGCAATCAAATTATTCAAAATGGCGCTCGCATCCGTGAAACGGACTATGGATCTCGAAGAAAACGAAGCAGCGATAGTGGAAGGTCAAAAGCTCGCATTAAATGGCAAGTCAAAAGAAGCGGAGGATTATTTCAGGAACCTGTCCAAGAAAGGAATTCCCGAGGCTTCCGTTGCGTTAGCCCAGATTTTAGCATTTCAAGGTAAATGGAACGAAGTGCTCGATCATGGAAAAGTGTTCCTGCAAAACCCGCACATCTCGTACAACTACTGGCCTTTCCAAGAAGCGATGAGGAAGCTGATCATAAGAGCAGTGAAGATTACAGGAAGGGAAAGTCAATTTGAGGTGATGATAGAGTGGTCTGGAGCCGTGGCAAAGGCCGCTTTGTCTCCGGAAGTTTGGGCGCTGGAGTCGTTCCAAAAAGGCTTAGACGACATGGCCATTGCTGTGGGTTTGAAAGAAAAAGAGGAAAGCGCTACAGACGAGTCTAATAATGAACCTGAGCTCTCTAAAGAGGAGAGGATTAAAAAGTATGAGCAAGAGATTAAGAAGACTATCGAGGATCCAGTGTTGGGAAAAGATTTGAAACATGTTGCAAAGATAAGGTGCGTTTTTGTAAATAGAGGGTGGGGTGGGGGTACGTTTTAGCTATGAGTGGGGAGGGGGGGGGGCGGGGGAAACTCATGTTCCAGTGAATGTATTCCCAGGGATGTAGCTTAGATTTCCAACGGGCAAAATTCTGTTGAACTCACAGGCAGAAAATAAATTTGGGACACATTAAAGAGAAGCAGTTATTTTTTTTCTGCCCTTACATCCTAATTCTTGGTAAACACCTGTCAGTTTGCTTCACCTGGTCAAGATGCATTTGTCAAACCAAAATTTTCATACTGATGACAAAGCTTGTCAGAGAAATAGACCATGCAGTGTGTAATGAGTTGTTGCTCAGTTATTACATGTAGCAACCAATCCTCCCAAGTATTGTATTAAACAAAGCATAAACAAGGTAAAATAAATAAACTTGTAAAAAAATGTCTTGTACGTTAGTGAAAAGAATTTTTGCATGATATATCACCAACTTCCCCCTGGGTTTATCCCTGGCCATTATTATTGTTACGTCCAACCGATTTGAGTCTTTATCTCGACACACCTTGGTCAGGATAATAGACAACGCGAACTTGCAAATCGTGGGGCTTCCACCTTCACTAGACTTAATGATGTCAGGCAAACTTTCTTTAGAGAGCTAGCTATAATAGAAAGCTTACTTGATAAGCTCACTTAGCTGAGTCAACCTGCAACTAAAATTCAAATGTGTGGACACAGCACGTCAAAGACTTAAGGGCCAGCCTGGGGTGAGAGATTAGGGAAAAGACATATCCACAAAGAACTTGTATACTTTCCTTGCTAGGCATGCTACATAAGTTCAGATTTTTTTTTTAAGCCAAACTGCATAAATGAAGTGATATTTTCTGCAGCCTGGCTCTAACAAATCCAGTCAGATACATTATACCGGAACATTAAAAAAATTGCATAGAATCTTTGCCCTTGGGTAGAAATGTTAAGTATAGGAGAAGCTCGGGGAATTTGTAAGAATGCCATATGTAAATGAAACTGCGTGTGAAGGAAAAATTATGCAAACCAGGGGATTGACTTTGCCTTGTAAGACTTCCCTACTGCTAGGGAAAAAAATATAGATTGATTTACCCTTTTTCACAAGGCCCCCTGTAGTTGTATCCTCCCCGTGGTTTGTTCCTTGAAGCCAGGGTGGGTGTAGCTACTGCACAGAGGCTAGCACTGAATAGTTTCCTCTGCTGGGACCAAGGATTGACCCAGGGGAAAACTGATGTCATGAACACATAATCACTAACTAGGGGGGAAACTACATTGTTAATGTATATTGAAATTTCCTTACTGGTTACTCCATATTTCTTAGTAAAACATTTGTGGCATTCAGTGAGTAAACCTACTGTGCATTAAAAGTTCATATTTTATACCTTACATGCCATAAAAATTACTTTCCAATAATAAATTCACTTGGAACAGCCTTATTTTCCACATCTTTTTGAAAAAATATTCCTTTTAGGACCACTTAGAGCCAAACAGTATATAAAATTGTGAAAATTAAGACCTGATTGCAGGCTCTTGGGTTTACCATTCTTAGTTATTAATTTTTGTGTCCTTGTGCCTTCCTTTGTATAAGGTTTCTTAATGCCAGACTGTATGACTATGAAGAGGAAATGGTACGTGTCTATCTGGAAAATGAAAGTGCTTGGGGAGAACGGCAAATAGACTTTGATAATGTCATAGATGTGGCAAAACTTCTTATCAAAGATGGTAAGGATTCACAAGCATGGAAAGTGATTTGCAAGAAACTGAAAACCTGGCAGCCATACAAGTGTTATGAGGTAGCACCAATTGACTTGTTGAATGATGACGTTTTATTTGATATGATGTCACCACAGAGATGCGAAGCTGTGCTATCTACTAAATATGAAAACAAGCTCAAAGAGTTGGCAGAATTAGGCTTATGATCAGTTAATCAAATTATTATTGTGTTGCAACAGTCAATGCAAAATCTGCTATAACTCTGCAATTACTGTATTATTCAACAAATTTGTGCGATGCCCATATAATGGTCAGAAAATAATTGTTATCCCTCATCTGTGCATAACAGATACACTGTATCCTGTTATGTAATTAATTTTATTATACGCAGATTGCCAAGATCTGACTGAAATCTTGCAAAGTGCTGCACAAGCACAATTTTTCTCGCTGCAAAAAGTGTTTCAGTGACAATTTGTTGAATAATAAAACAATTATCCTGCTCAATCTTGCAGAGTATTGTATGATTTTAGCCAGCTCGGCCTATGTAATTTCACAGGATAATTGTTAAATATTTACCTAAGTTTGTGTATTTATAAATGTTGTAGTAGTTTTGGTTTGAGTTTGGTACAATACACTGTAAGCCTGGGCTGGGATCATCATCATGTTGTGTTCATGTCAAGGCTGTAGCTAGCAAGAGACAAGACTGACATGGCACTTGCCTCATCAAGATTTTAACCCCAAATTTAAAACAAAATGTGTTTAGTTGGGAAAATAATGCCCAGTAAACAAGATTAATTTTAATTAAATACCTTATGAAAAATGCTGAAAATAGCCCACTTATTAATGTCGGCTAGCAATAATTTAGTAACTTGAACAATTTTTTTCTGCGCACTGGGGTGGCACAAACTCTGCCATCAAAGACCTTACATGGGAAGACATCAGAATATTTAACATTAAGATTTGTTTTTTTTTTTTTGTGACAACCTGAATGCTCATCGTTAGAGAGGGACAAACTAGCACTTCCACACCCACGCACTGATTATCTAAAGAGAATTTTTGTCATGCAGTGGAGCTCAGTTGTGGAACAACATACCCCCAGAATTACGGCAAGCGACTTCTTGAAGCGATTTTAAGGCAAAATTGAGT